>CM068545.1:12228240-13720115 GCA_035048495.1 Euptelea pleiosperma
GTCAAAAATGCCCTTGCTTTGCAGACACTTTCCGCAAGAAAAATACTCATGGATATAAATTAGGGAAATTACTTTTAAGTCCATATTTACACAAATACAGACTAGTAAGTCCCTCTACAAAACTATGGCCACTTTGGTTTAACCGTTTACCCATTAAGGCATTTTTTAAGGTTACTATCCAATTTTCTCTGAAATGTTCATACTACCCTCCAGCTATTGTCAGTTTGAATTGATAGCATCAGTTTGAGCGACATAGTCCCAAAGCTTTCATCATACTCATCTACCACCATGAGGCCCTAGCTGTAGGGGTCATAGACAAAATATTGCGACTGGGGCAATATTTTTGAAGTGAATGTTTGGCTAGAAACAAGGGAGGGTTTGTTTGAAGTTTCCAGATTTGTTTAAATATAAGTGCAATGTTCCCTTGATGAAATTTACGAAACCGCAACCCTCCTTATTGCACAGAAGAACACAAACTCATAATTTTTCTAATGCAAACCAGATTTGTCAGTGTCAACCCCCCACCAAAATTGATTGATCAAGGAGTCCATATGAGCAAATACCTTATTCGATAAAAGAAAACATTGCCTCAGAGAAATAGGGATCGAGGATGCCAAAACCTTGATGAGAAACGATTTACCCCCTAAGAGAGAAATTTTGCACGCCATTCCGAAGTCAATAATTGGATTTCTGATATGCATAATGTGAGAGAGTACCTTTGTTTGTTGATGATGGAGTTCGGGCTATACATCACGCCAGATTTTTCAAAATTTATAGCTTCTCCTAACATAGAACAAAACCCATCAAAAAGATCCTTTAAGATACGAGCTTCTACCAAATTGGCTCTGCAAAAAATTAAGCAATCAATTGCGAAGAGCAAATGAGAGATAGGAGGGTAGGATCGAGTAATCTTAATACCATTCAACCAGTTTACAAATCTATTCCAAATGCGTGAAATTCAGCACAAAAGAAACGTTATTAAGGTATTTTACAACGGTTCATAACCGTTGCAAAAAATTTGAAATGCCACTTTTTTCAAAGCTTTGGACCATTGTGGTGTTTGCAACGGTCCAAAACCATCACCAAAATTGGCATTTTTGGTGTAGTTATACCAACGATAATACTGGATATCTATTGTGTCTTTATTACACAAACAGTGCATATTCTTATCATCATAAACTTTTCAATTAGTGCATTTGACAAAATCAACTTGATTAAATGATTTCAACCATTTGATAAACTAGGGGACGCCACGTGCAATGCACGTGCACCTTACACGTGGCAGACTCTTAGGGCCTGTGTTGGTACGTGAGAAAAAGAGTTCCAATGGTGAATATTTATCCAAACGAATATTATCTTGGCTAAGGGAGCGTTTGGGAATGAGAAGTAAAAGCACTTCTACTTGTAGTAGAAGTTATAAGTTGATTTTTTACCTCTAAAAAAGTCATATAAATTCAAATGTCGGGAGGGGACTCTAATTTTTGAGAAGTTATTTCTCTTAGAAGTCAAAAGCTAAAAATTTTAGCTTCGGTTTTAAGTTAATTTTTAACTTTTCAAAAGTTAAAATATGAAACACATCCAAACTAACTTTTTGACTTATAAAAGTCAATAAGTTACTTATTTTTTTGTTGCCAAATGCCCCCTAAATATCTGTGCATCTCAATATTTAACAACATTCGATACTTGTATTAGCTAACTCACTTCATTTGCTTTCAATTTGTGTGGGTCCCCATATCAAAGTAAGTCAAATATGGGTTAGGCGAGTTTGGAACCAACATATATATTAGGTCACATGGTAAAAAAAAAACTCATTTTTATCTTTTTTATATATTTAAAAATTTATTTTTATTGAAAGTAGCGATTTTCCTGCGAGAAGGGGGGAAATATTTACTCAAGGGGGGGGGGGGGATCAAATGTTTTCTTGCCGCGACAGGCAAATTTGTGGGCCTGGCTAAATATTCAACGCGGGCAATTTCGTGCCAAACATGCCCAGGCGAATATTAACGAGCACAAATATTTTATTTTCTCGCCACAGTGGCCTACCAAACATGGACCACTGACCATATAGATGTTTGGCCCATCCCTAGTTGGACCTACATACCAAACTTTGTCCTGATTAGTAACTTCTATCCGTTGGATTAGTCCTTTTCATGGTTTATTTTTAATCGTGGATTTCAAGCATTATTTGGGGCACTCAGATTCAAAGGTTAGAAATCACTAATCAAGTCGATTTTTGTTACTTAGGTCCATCTAGGGATGGGCCAAACATCCATACGATTAGTAGCCTCTAATAATGTGCCACGTGGCTCACACTATAGGTCCATCGTCAACTTTGACGATGGACATCATCATCAATTTTTTTGTAGGGATAGAGTTCAGGTGGTACGTCCAGGTTCAATAAATGTTTTCACAGTTGAGTTGAAATGTTCAAATGTGAACGACCAAAGCACCTCTATAAAGTAAAAATATTCAAAAAATGAAAGAAGCATATGTTTATAAATTTAAAGAATTTGAGGGTCATATTAGAAATAAGGATTTTTTTAAGGGTGGTTCTACAGACTCTCACGTCTTTTGGCTAGGTACCT
Organism: Euptelea pleiosperma; assembly: GCA_035048495.1. Lineage (NCBI taxonomy): Eukaryota > Viridiplantae > Streptophyta > Magnoliopsida > Ranunculales > Eupteleaceae > Euptelea > Euptelea pleiosperma. The sequence continues at coordinate 12,230,826 of CM068545.1, forward strand.
ACGTGGGACAAAAATATCCCTTCTGTTTGGGCACCCAACCCTTTTTCCTTCGTCTCCTCTCTCTCTCTAAACCCTTTTCAGCACTGTAATAGCATGAATTTTCGTTTTAAGGTATTATAGTAAATTCACCTAATAATGAAAACTTAAACCTTTTTCAGACTTCTATTATTATTTTTATGGTTTAATATAATGCTTGAGTATGTATATTTAATTTGGTTTCATTTGACAACTTTGAAAAACTTGTTATTTTTGAAACTCGCTCTTTATGATTAAATTTTTACTAAAAATAATGAACTATAACTTGCAGGGGACTTTTTCTTTCCCCAGCTAATTTTACAGAACTTTTATATAAAAATTATTTTGTAGGCCCGAGACACCAAAAATATTCCTATTTTAACATTCTCAACTTACCCGAGAAATTTAGAATATTTCTTGAGACATAAAAATCCAAGCGGGAGATTTTGATAAAAATAGTATTTTCGTAATTTTTAAACTTTCCTACCATTCTTATATTTTTAAAAATAATATTTAATTATATTTTATTTATTTAATAGGCGTGTGGGGCCTGTGAATCACTTTCGGCTCATTCCGAGATCAGCTTAATACTTTTTCGGGGCTTTGAACTTTTTTATGATTTTTATGTATTTAGACTACTTTTTGTGATTTATGTGTCAATACCTTGATATATCAACTTTTAAATTATATAATATAGTTAAATTGAATTAATTAATAATTATTTGTGTTATGATTGTTGGGTGGGCCCATATGGCCAATCTAGAGACCTTTTGGGCTTAATAATATTTTTAAATGATCTTAGTTGTTATATATGGGCCTTGGACCCATTAGTAATGTAAAATATAAGTTTTTGAGGGTTGAAATAGACATCCATTTGATAGTTACGAATTCCACTAAAATAAAAATTCTAATCCTTTTCTAAACTTATTTATGAAAACTCTAAAGCTTTAGAAGCTTTCACAAACCCAACTCCATTGAAGAATAGAGAAAGCTCCATTAAACCATCATTCGGGCACCGATCGCACTCGAGTAAGAATGGAGAATTAACGGAGACTCCGTATAGAAGAACATACTCTGAGGAGAGGACGATCCGACGACTTTTAAATTTAAAGAATCTTTTGATTTTCATTAAAGTTCAAGAAATCTTGAGGTAAGTGTGTTTGATCCATCCTATACTTGGTTTTCTTCAAGATTTTATTTTATTTTTCATTAGGTAATAGTTGATACCCATTATAAATTAATTTCAACAATATTTACTTTATTCTTATTGGGTTAATCTTTATTTTGGGCCACCATGATGGGTTTGGCAATGGTCTATTTTGTACCTATAACAAATGACAGGGTTCTTTATCATTTTTATTATATTTTTATAATTTGAATATTTTTATAATTATTTTTTCTAAATACCTCTATGAATCTTAGTTTGTATTTTTTTGATTTGTATTGATTAAGTTATGATTTTTCTAAGTTATTGGACTTTACGAAAAAATTAGAATTCTAGATTTTACATGGTCCAATTCACTTGGGATTTCGATCTATATTTTTAACCTAAATATTTTTCTAATTATTTTTCATAGATACCTCTATCAATCTAGTTTCTAGAACCTTTGCGTTTGTATTTTTTCGATTTATATTGATTAAGTTATGGTTTTTCTAAATTGTTGGACTTTACGAAAAAATTATAATTCTAGATTTTACACGGTCTACTTCACTTGGGATTTTGATCTATATTTTTAATCTAAATATTTTTCATAGATACCTCTATCAATCTAGTTTCTAGAACCTTTAAGTTTGTATTTTTCTGATTTGTATTGATTAAGTTATGATTTTTCAAATGTGCAAGACTTTTCTATAAAACCCAAAATTTTAGATTCTGTCCGGCTCACTTTATTAAGGGTTTCGACCTATATTTTGAATTTGAATGTTTTTCTATTTATTTTTCCTAAAAATCTCTGTGAATCTAGTTTTTAAATCCATTAAGTTTGAATTTTTCTAATTTATATTTATTTAGTTACGATTTTTACAAGAAACTATATTTTCTGTGAATTACCTATTTATTGGATTTTGGACTATTAATGGCTTTGGGAACCCTTAGTGGTTCGGTCATGACTTATTGACTATTAAACCTAGATGGTTTGACCTATACTTGTATGCATGGGGATCCCACTCATGTGCCTTAGATCTCTCATAGGGTCGGCCAAGTGTCTTGGATCCCTCTTTAGGGTTCGACCTTGTGTCATGGATCCCTTATAGGGTTCGGCCATAGTGTGTTGGATTCTCTGACGATTTTCACTTATATTGTTCATCCGTGTTGATCGTGGTCTTCAATGATTGTTACATGTTATTAATGTTTAACCATAATTCGTTCCTATGCTATTATTTTTGATAATCATGTATTTATTTTATATTCTTATTTAAATATTCAATACATGTGTGCTTATGCCATGTAACCCTAGTGCCATCTTGTTGTCATACCATGATCATCACGTCATTTCATATAAGGGGTGCATAAGGGAACGGGGTTGCAGTATATTATATACGTTTATATTGATTTTATCAATTAATCAGGGTTCGATACCCTAGGGTGAAAGGCCTTAGACGTTATTATATCCTGCAGATGGGTCAATGAGACCGCTCCTAGTGCGGGAAGGAGATGGAGACCCTATGTGGTTATGGGTACTAATTGCATTGGCATCCCGTACTCACTTGCATTCACCCTCATATTCATGTCATCCTTATTATATGATTGAGATGCATATCTTGGTTAAAAACTTTTATAGTATGATATCATATCATGCACACTGTTGTATTACTGGGCCTCGGCTCACGGTGCTACACTGATACCATTTTCAAATTTTAAGGAGCTAGGTACGTGAGATGATTTTGAGGCGAAAGACTTTGGTACATTCGAGGAGATCGGCGAGGATTTGGGAGTCGATCCCATAATTTAGAAGACTTTATTTTGATTGTTCTAAAACATTACTTATTTATTTTCACAGGCATGTAATCCTTTGATTGAGAGCATGTTCTCATCTTCTTCTCTCCACATTTAACTGATTGATTGAATTATTTGTATTATGAATTATTTTAATTATTTATTTTCTACATCTAGATTTTTTGTTTAGTTAGTGGATTTTCGAATGAACCTTAGTAGTCTAATTAACCTAATTGGACCACTAAGGGACATTCATGGATCACCTCTGGGTTCGGGTATGGGTCGATTCATGTATTTTCGGGTTGTATCTGGGTATCCAGATTCGGGGCGTGACAAGCACCGTGGGCTAAAAGCCCAGAGAGAGAGAGAGACAAATAAGAAGAGAGAGAAAAGACGAAGGAGAAGGGGTGGGTGCCCATCCGAAAGACGTGGGCGCCCGTAGAACGACCCTTTTTTTTAATAAAAGAGGAGCATTGAATGAGCTGGCATATCCTTTTGACACTAAAAGACCAAAACACCCCTACCAAGTAAATAATTTAAAGGGAATTTTTGACATACCCCCCCATCTTATGTTTAAAATTTGACATACCCCCCCATGATTTGAAAAAGCTGACATACCCCCTATGACTCGATCCACTGTCATTTGACCAGTGTTGACCCAAGTTGACTACCAAATTTTGTATTAATGGACAAAAGTGCCCTTGTCTTCAACCTTAGAACAAGGGTTTGGGTTTGGGCATCAAACATGAAAAGAGGAGATTAAAAATAAAAATAAAAACTATTGTTGGTAAACCTGAGATTTTTTTATTTTTATGAATTAAGCAAAGATTGAAAATAAAAAAATCATAAAAATAGATAAAACTCACGAGGGAATGCGATTTCTTCTTAAAATTGAGAGAACCCATCTTTCCAAAATCCATGTATAAAAAGCTTAAAATCTAAATATCTCTTATTCTTATTTTTCATTTTTATTAATGAAATTTTTAGAAATATAATTGTATGTTTTATTTTTTTTTCTTGAAAACTAAGTTTTAAATTAATGCCAAAGTAGTGGTCGGCCGGTGATGGGCGGCCAACCTAGTGGAGTCTCTTGGCTGGTCGTCGTCCATAGCCGTTCGATTTGGGGTTTAGGTTTTAGCCCAAACCCTTGTTCCAAAGGTGAAGACAATGGTATTTCTGTCATTTAATACAAATTTTGGTAGTCAACACTAGTCAAATGACAGTGGACCGAGTCATATGGGGGGGTATGTCAACTTTTTCAAATTATGGGGGGGGGGGGGGTGGGGGGGGGGGTGGGGTGGGTTATGTCAAAAATTCCCTAATTTAAATAAATCAAATGAAACAATATATGGGTATTTCAAGAATTCACCTTAATAACCAAGAAGGGCATTCGCTCTTTAAATAGTAGAACAAATACACCTTTTTCTCTAGAAAATTTTTCTTTTATTTTCGGCCTCTTAGGGTTTGATCTGGTTTATATGATTAACTGGTGAATTGTTCTTGATAGCCCTTGAGAATCCAGTCCCCACGGGGGAATGAGGACAAGGTGTCTAGGTAATGGACCTCCTCCTAAGGTTGTAAGAGGGAGGCATTTATATATTTTTCAAGGGTTATGGATTGCTTGGTATAAGGACTTCATACCATTGAAAAAAAAAAGAAGAAGAAAGGCTAGATTAAAAAAGAGGGTAGATGTAGATGGGGTTGATTGAAACTTGAAAGTAGCACGGGTTGTTATAAATCCGAAAGGGTTTTCTAATTGAAGTTTTGATTGACTATCTAGGTTATCGGAGTGTGTGGTAGGGATTTGGCCAACCAAAGTAATGAATTCTTGATCTTAGATTTGCTTAGATCATTCCTACACAAGATGGGGTCCAGCACTCCAGCTCGGTGAGTTTGAACCACTTCTATCATACCCATGCCCAATCTATATAGTAGGGTCCGGGTCTGGATCTAGTCGATTGGTAACCGACCCACCCAAACTTAAATTACTCAATTGTAATTAGGGTCATATTTATTAATCAATCAACCTTTTAATTTCATCGGAGCGTCTAGAGGAGCCGTTTTGCAACGTCGATACAACGTCTAGTTTTTTCTCAACGGTCGAAAATCTCAAATTACACAAAAACACCCGAGTATCTCTTCACCCGTTCCCTCGGAGCATCTGCAAGAAATCCCCAAGAGCCAAAGAACAAAAAAGAGCTCATTCGTCCTCTTTCTCTCTCTCTTCGTAGTTTCTTCACCAATAACCCTTTGATCCGCCATAGACTTTCTTCAGATATATCCTGTACTCATTACGAGAAAATGAGTATTCTCCAATACCCAGACGCCATTAACACTCCAGATCTTCAGATATGGAACAACGCCGCTTTTGACAGTGGAGACTTAGACGAACCCGTGGCCATTAAAACTTCTTGGTGTCCTCTGCAACCCATTTTCGTCAATCAGACTGAAACCCTTGATTCGGATTCCAGCAAAGAAAATCAGAGCCCTGCCTTGTGCAAATCCCCTGTTTCTGTGAAATCTCCTACACCCATCAAGCCTCTTCACCCGAACGGTGCCACCGCAAATGCACAAGGGAAACCAGTAAAGGTCCTTTTCAAACAGGGTCTTCTTACCCCTTCCTCGAACGTTTCCAAAAACGGAAATGAAGCCGCTCGTGATGAAAGAAAGATTGATATTGAGATCGAAGAGATCGAGATGGAGATCAGTCGATTGTCATCCAAATTAGAAGCACTTCGCCTTGAAAAGGCAGAGCGGAATTTAAAGATGATCGAAAGGCGCGGACGGATCGTGCCTGCAAAATTCATGGAACAGAAACAGAGCACAAAGAATTTGGCTGCACCGAAAAAGAATGAAGAAACTCCGGCTGCGAGTGCTAGCACGAAGTTCCGGCGTAGGGGCATCAGCCTGGGGCCATCAGAAATCATTGCAGGTGTCAGATCCCGGCCGACAGGGAAGTCAGAAATCACCCCCATTCAATCGACACAGAATCGCCGGAAATCGTGCTTTTGGAAACTTCAAGAGATTGATGAAGAGAAAGTGACGAAACGAAGGGGAGGAAGGAGTTTGAGTCCAAGTCCCAAATCACGCCTGTCGCTTTCCAAGATCCAAGCTTCCAAACAAGGATTCACGACTGTGGGATCAAAGAAATCAGTAAAGAAGGATGACGTAGTCCTGTCAAGTATTCAACCAAAGAAGCTTTTCAAAGAAGGAGAAAAATCAGTTCCCGCTAAAAAACCAGTAAGAAATGGAAGGGTTGTGGCGAGTCGATACAATCAGATTCCTGCACAGTCTGCTGTAAACCTGAGGCACACCGATCTCCGGAAGAGGTCATTGCCTGAAAATGACAGGGAGGACTGTAAGAGGTGTGATAGGAAACGTCCTTCTTCGGTTGGAAAATCACGTGGGTTTCTGCCGGAATTTGACCGGAATCAGGTAACTGACAGCGGGGTAAAAAAGCGGTGGGAAATTCCTCCTGAGGCAATAGATCATAAGTGTTTGATGGATAGTCCTCCGTCGATTTTGAAGATGGCTGATTTGCTTCCAAAGATCAGGACTATCCGATGCACAAATGAAAGTCCCAGAGATTCTGGACCTGCTAAGAGAGTGGCAAAGTTAGAAGGAAGGAAGTCGTATTTTGGTGCCGAGGTGAGGGAGGTGGAGACTTCAGTTTGTCAGGCGTTGAGCTTTGAAGAAGAATAACAATTGGGAAATAATTTTTTTTTTCTTCCATTTATTTGGTTTTTCATGTTTAGATTTGACTTCAGTTTTAATGCTTGAAATGGGGTAAGCTTGCTTTTGCTTCCTCTTCAAATGGGTTGTAAGTTTCTTACTATCCTTCTTTACTTTTCATATGGGCTGTAAGTTTCTTTACTTTTCATATGGGATAAGCTGTCTCTGGCTTCAACTGTAGTTTGATTGTTTGTCTTCAACGACGAAGCGTAAATTAGAAATCAAAGCATTTCTAATTATATGAAGATTTTCTAGATCAGACTCTTTAAAGACCACTTTCCATATCTTTTCCGAGAGTCTCAAGAATGAATTCAATTGTATAATCCTGTTATACAAGATTGTAATTTAATACACATTTTGTTTCAGTGGGTAAGCTAGGATCCAACCTGTGCCCCTTTGGCCCAACTCTGAAATTTCACTTAACTTGTTAAGTTCAAGCTATCAGTCAACTAAGCTAACCCAACAAAAATAATGTGTGAGAAGCAATAGCAGACTGCATTTGATAAGAGACTGAAAAACGTATGGGGTTCCATGTCTTGCTCACATAACCAGCCAAACTGTCAGGATGGGTCGTGGTCTCCATGGTCCACATGTTCTAACTGGGTAAATCAGGAAACAAGTCAATTAGGCCCGAGCCACTATTGCATGAGGCATTACAAGAGAAATGATAATGGTTTTATATCCATAACCAGTGGCTTAAATCTTGGCTTTCTGGACTTTTTCTTCTTTTACCTAATATGCTTCGATGCATTCTTACAGCTCAACCAAGTCTTTCGGCTCAGCTTAAATGCCTCGGCCTTAACATCACTCGAACCCCCAACCTTACCTACATTTTTAATCAAAGTCCAGGGAGTTGACATCGCAACTGCGCAAATTTGATTGGATAGTCTAGTGTTTCAGCTTACAGATCAACCAAGTCTTTCAGCGTAAATGCCTAAGCTAACATCACTTGAACGGTTGAACCCTCAACCTTACCTACATTTTTAATCAAAGCGCAAGGAGCGTTGACACTGCAACTGCCCAAATCTTATTGGATAGTTGTCCAATTATGTGACCTACCAGAAATTGATTAGGCGTATGGTACCAGGCTAACAAGCAATGGATCTGACATTAAATGGACTTCCAATATTTGGCATGTTGTCCGGACCTTTATTGGATGGTAGTGGTGTCGAACAAGGAAATACGGTGTTTTAACAGGTTATGCTCTGTGGGCAGGTGTTGAGCCCCGCTCACGACTGATAGTGTCATCAAGATCAGAAGGCTTTGATATTAGCCCAAATTTAGTCCAGTGTAGTTAGCTGACACTAAATAACTGGTTCTTATTAAGTATGAGGAGAGGACACCATCTATCACTCTCTTACCCTGTAAACAATAGAGAAGAGGGACAAAAATTTGATTGTCACTCTTCAACATGCCTGTCTGCAATTCGCACCGTTCCCATGTGCTCCCCCACAAAAACATACAAAACTGCTTTTACCCTTTTTTTTTAATCTCCAACCAACTCAACTAATCGCCGGAATTTCACCAGAGTTTCTGTCAGAAAATTCATGATAGTGGCTTTAAAGGGTTCTTTAATCATAGCTAGAAAACATAAAAGCTAATTCTAGAGTTGTTGCAGATAGTAAAAAAAAAAAAAAATAACAGGAAAATAAAAAGAGAAGAGATTGAGAAAGTACAACTGAATTATAACTTATAAGACATCAAATCAAGAAACTAGGGACTCACTTGTGTAATTCAACAGTAATATAGAAAAAGATTGACATTCAAGAGCTCCAAATTCCATTAAATATACTTCGAAATCTGTTTGTGGATAACTTCCTAATGATTCTCTTTGCATCCATAACTTCGGCTTTTGCAAGTTCTTCTATGTTTTTCAAATAACTAGAATTTGCAATCTTTCTTCGACCGCTATGGGAACTGGTTAACGAAATTAAAGCAGAGAGCAAGAACCTCTTGTTACCTAATTTCCCCTCACCTGGGTCGAGCAATTGCAGAATCCGATTCACGTTGTAATCTTGCTGCAAGAATCTCTTCCTATTCCTTCGGACCCAGATCATGCTGGAGAGTGCCTCGGCTGCCATTTCTCGAATTTCAAAAGATTTTGCATCAAGCAATCTTAAGAGCTCTGGCATAAAGCCTACATCACCCATTGCCTTCATTGTCTCCTTCGATGTCCTACAGAGACGAAATGCTGTCTTCACTGACAATTCCTGAATTGAGACCTCACCATTGCGAAGAAAGAACAGCAGTCGATCGAGAAATCCGTAACTCATCAGGATGTTTAGAGAACTTGTCGAGGAGAAGCACAAATTCTCAATTGCTCTAAGTGCAGTCTCTCGGGCTTTTGATGACAAGGAAGATTTAGGATCCAATATTTGAACAAGTGAGTAGGTTCCCCCCCTCTCTGATGATCATTCGACGGATGTTTTCGTCTCCTGAAGCCATGATTTGGAGAAACTCAACTGCGTTCATCTGCAAGGCTTCATATTTCGATCTCAGAAGCTTGACGAAGGCCGAGACTGCACCTTTTTCGACCATGAATCGCTTGATCTCTTCTACTCCGACAAGATTCTTTAGAACCCCACAAGCTGGACCAATTGACTCTCCTTTGCCATCACCCTTAGTGCAGATATTTAACACTGCTGTTACTCCACCATGAGCAGAAACCGACCAAGCATTTTCTGAATTCTCTGTCAGTTTCTGCAGAGCTCTTGCTGCTCTTTCTTTTGCCAAATCACTTCCTGACTCCAAAACCCGAATCAACGGTCCCATAATTCCAGCTCCAATGAGAACACCTTTATAAGGATCGAATCCTGCAATCACCGAAATCACCTTTGCAGACTCTTCTTGAATCCTTTTATCTTCGAATTCGAGAAAATTCACCAAGAGACTAATAATTTCATCCATCTCGGCAACAATCCACACATATTTTTTGTCTTCCACAATTACCTCATTCAAGGCCATTAAGGCCCTTCTTTTCATCTCAGAACCTCCAATCTTCAGCCTCGTCAATAAGTCCCTGACGTAGAACTTCATGTCATCGCGACAAGCTCCAATACTAGGCCTCGACACGACAATCGCATTACCATGAGAAAGAATTCCAGCAGTGTAAATTCTTGCTAGATTCTTAAGATGAACCTCAAGCTTCGCAGAGATAATATCGATGTCGCTCTGCATAAGTAGCTTCCCACTATAGGAAAGGTTAACGCATCGCCGTGCAAGATCATAACATTCCTTAACAGTCACTAATATAGCCGGAATTAACTTCGAGACGGCTGAAATCCCATGTGAATCACAATTCTCAGCAGCAGTTAGGCCAGAATTCAGCTCCTCGAGTTTATTTCTGATCAACTGCCATTTTAGATGAAACACTTTGACTGAATGAGAAAGAGATATTAGAGAAGATATAAGTTTGATAGCTCGTAGGAGAATGGATTCTCCGGTGGATAATTCCCACAAGCTGTTCTCCTCTTCATCATCATCTACCTTCTCTTCACCCATCTCGCTTATTTGTTTGGAGGTAAACTCATTTTCCAGAAACGTGGGTCAGAGACTCGGACAATTCCGGCGAAAAGTGTAAGTGAATTCAGAAGTAGTCCTCTCTCTGTGTATCTACTTATCTCCAATTGTTTGCAGAAGAAATTGTGAATTGAATCTAGTGGACATTTACTATATTGACCATTGAGGGGACACAATAGTGGTTGCAGGTAGTAGGGCTAGTTTGGTCATTGTTAGGATAAAGGGTAGTTTAGTCAATTAAAGAAAGATTCATTTATGGGATAGGTGGGTGAGAGGGAAAGGTTTTGATAAGGGGCAGATGGAAGGTGGAGTTTTATAGTTTCTGATAATAATAAATTAATGAATTAATAAGCCTAACAGAAAAATAATAGTAACAATAATAACGGAAATATTATGTCATTTTAAAACCTGAATTTGGTTCTTAGACATGAAATAAAATAAAATTAGAGTAATCTCTCTCTCTCCCTCGGTGCGTGCGTGCGTGCGTGCATGTGCGCGTGCGCGCGTGTGTGTGTGACATGATAAAGACTAACATGATGAAACAAGTGACAATGTTAGCATCATCCCTATGACAATGATACTGTTCTATTTTTTAAGATTTAACCCAAATTTTTTATTAATTTATTTTTTGCTAATTTTCTTTTGTTTTTGGGTAATGTAAATAAATAAAAATAAAAATAAATTTTTTTTAAATTAAAATATAATTTACGTCCATTTGATTTTTCATCAATTAGTCAATAGACATGCTTATGAGCTCTTTTTTTTCCTTGGCTATTCAAACTCTAATTTTTACAAGAGATTTCTTTAATTGGCGCTCCAAGCAAATAAGCAACTAAGAGCCCGCTTTGTAGTTAGAATCAAACTAACCATTTGGTTGCTAATCGAGAAAGGAGGTACAAAAGAGACAGTAGTGTAGGAGTTCATGGACCACAGTTGCATAGTGAGGGGAGGGGTGCTTTAATTAGGGGGAAAAACAGTTACTTTTCAATAGCCTTAGCAAGGAGATGACATAGCCCCACCGGGCCACCACCACCACCATGTGAACCCCTTTTGTAGGATGCCTTGAGCTTGAGGTTGAATAATCTTCACAACAAAAGAAAGAAATTTCTTCTCTTTTCTAACCTTTAACAAGACTAGATTGACGAAAGGAGCTGCAAAAGCCAAAAGCCACCAGTGTGTTGACCACGAGAAAAAGAAAAGAGGACAAACTTTAGGGAAATATAAAAGAAGGCTCCGGCTCGAGGCCCTCAGGCTCAGGCTCAGCCTGACTACCGAGAGGGGGGGTACCTGACCCATATAAGAATCTCTCTCTGTTTTGCATGAAACAAAGGCCCTGCTTGGTTCACTGCAAATCAGGTGCAATGCACACACTTGCCACGGTTTTGCCCAAAAATTGTGGAAAATGACTGCAATGCAACTCACCGCATTTGCATTGGAGTGCAAAATGCATCCTATTGCAGGGAACCAAGCAGGGCCAAAGTCTCTAGTAATTGAAATTTAAGTTGAATTATATGAAAGTTGTGCATGGAGTACGTACACAAAAATAGAAGCTGACTATGAAAAATTAATATCCATGAAACAATTAGTTATGGAACTAAGTATGATTATTTTCTTCCCAGTGTCTTTGGTTTTTTATTATCTCGAGAGTAATAAGCATTTTGGATTTTCTTGAAAGTTTCTTATTTGTGATTTTTGGTGTCTGTTATTCCTAAATTTTTCTTTCATAGACGACGTGCTGATCGAGCAATCCAACAGAGCTCTGTGACCCGACATGCTGATTGAGAAATCCAACAGATTTCGAGGCATCGAAAATCTCAGATCATATCGCACGCAGATCATGTCGCTCTCTAGTAAGACTTCATTGTATCCTGTCAACTCCAATACCATTTTTAGCATACAATATTTCACGTTCATCTATCATTAAGATAAAGAGAAAAAAATTGAGATTTGTGTAATGGACTTTGAGATTTGTGTGGCGAGAATCCTGATGACCATCAATGGTCTGCACCTTGACACCATGATGCTACCACATTATCGACGTACGGTAGGTGATGATGCTGATTTATATTAATGAGGTAAAATAAATTAAAATTGTGGTGATTGTGAAGCAATGGTAGGTGAAATAATTGAAGAACCTATTTCAATTTGGTATAGAGCTTAGACAACTTTTTCACCCACTCCTTTAATTTTATCCACAACTGTTACTTATAAATGAAAATTATGAAATATGAACACAGAAAATGCTGGTGAGAGATTTTAATGCAATCCAACCTGGATTTTTAATCCTCCACTAAATTGTTCATAAAGTGTGTATTAGTTTTGAGTCCTTGTACCCTTTGAAGTGACCTGTCCCAAGGATGTAGGACAGAGCCGGTATTGACTTCCATAGGTGGAAAATTGGATCTTCTTTAAAATTCGTGTGGTGGGAATTTCGATGACCTTCGTTGACCTGGACTTTAGGATGACGATGCTAGGTATCCTCCTACCGTACGATTGTCGTTGGTTGATGTTCTTTGACATTTCTGGAGTAAAACTTCTATCAAAGCAGCCTGCAAATCACACAATCAACAGTCAATGAGTTCTGGGCACGTACACAAGTGCTTTTTCTTTGAGGTCTATGTGGCGACCCCGAGGAGTCGTTGGTTTGTTATTGTGTGATTTGCAGGCTGCTGTGATAGAAGTTTTACTCAAATTTTTGTGGTGGTTTTTGAGATTCATTCGTTTTTTAGGATTCACGTAGTGGAATTTTCGTGAGCAGCCCTTGTCTGGACCTTGGGATGACGATGGTGCTGAGGTTGGTTGTTCACAAATTGGCACTATTATTATTTTTTAAATACTCAGGAAGCGGAAGTTCTGAGTTCGATTCCTCTCCTTGGTGGAGAGTAAAACTTCTGTTACAAGATATGTTGTGATAGAAGTCAGTCACAGCCCACAATATGAGCCAAGTCGCACACTATTAGAGGGTGCTGACCGTATGGATGTTTAGCAAATCCCTCGGTGGACCTGCAAACCAAAAATCGTGAAAGAAGCCTGTCACAATCCACAATATGATCCATGTGGCTCACTATTAGAGGGCGCTGACCGTATGGATGTTTAGCAAGTCCCTCGGTGGACTTGCAAACCAAAAATCGTGAAAGAAGCCTGTCACAATCCACAATATGATCCATGTGGCACACTATTAGAGGGCGCTCCCTCGTGATTCACCTACATCGAATCTCAAAGGGAAAATCAATGATACAGACTTATGTATAAAAAAATGTATGACAGTCCCTCAAATTGCTATTTAGTACACTCTTTTGGGCCCACTGCCACCCTGAATATGTGGCCCACACTTTGGTGGATCCACACACCAAAAATCAGTGTGATTGGTGATATCTAGCCTTTAGGTTCGAGTACTTTTTCATCATGGGCTTGGAACTGACCTATAGGCCTGTTTATGAAGCCTGATGAAAAAGTTCTCAGATCTACGGCTAGAAATCACCAATCTTGACCTCCACCACCATCATACATACCGCCTTCGGCTAGTCTCCATTAATGAGATCCGTCCTATTTTGCCCTCGGATGATACTGTAGGCAGTAGCGTCATCGGTCATCTAGATTCCCATCACATGAATCTCAAAGGCCATCAAACAAATTTCAAAGAATATCCAATGGCGATACTACAATATCGTCCTAGGGACAATGCTATTGAAATTATATCGTCCCATTTAACTAAACCCTAATTTTTGTTTAAAGCTTCTCTTAATTGAAATTATATATGATTAATTAATAATAGGTGCGTAAAGTAAAATAACTAATCCTATAGATTAAAATGTCATATTTGCATGCAAGGAATCAATGTGTCGTATCAGATCAAGGGTGGGACCTCCACTTGGTTCACGGACTTAAATGGTTATAATTGGCTAGAATTTGAACGAGACATCCTACCTACAACCAGCTTAAAGTGGGATTATAAACTAAATGATGATCAAATCTGAGATTGTGATTGATTCTCCTCCACCTTACTAACTTGATTGCTAAGCAAGAACATATGCTTATGATTAAACCCTAAAGAAAAAAGAAAGAAATGATATTGTGTGATCGTTATGCATTGATCCAGTGTACCTCATTATCCTCAATGAACCATCTTCGTTGAGTTAGTGGGCCATATGTACGGTATGATAATAAGGGCCCATTTAGGAACGAAAAGTAATAGAAGTTGCCTACTAGCTAGAAGTGGAAGTGAATTTGGATATTTAGCCCACCCCTTGTTAGAGATATTCATACCATAAATCTGCTTGATTGATAATTTCTAGACGTTGATTAAGTACCTTAAAAACAGGCAACAAAATGCTTGAATCAAACGGCTATAATCAATCCTAAAAAATGTGCTAACATCTATGGCTAGAGAAAAACAATGAGACGGATTTTTGGTTTGTTAATCCACCAAGGGTTGGGCTAAACATCCATGCGGTTAGTGGGCCCAAAAAATGAGTTATGTAGGTCCACTAGACTGATGAGAGCCCTCTGCATCGACTGCATCCAAAGTCGTCCGCATCTAAAATTCCTCCCTTGATAACCTTGTATAAGGGGGGTTACAACGGTATAACGGACTGGGGGCATCACCATTTTTTCAGTTATAACGAATTGTAAGGTTCAAGGGCAAAAATGTATAGTAACGGAACAAATAGCACCGAAATTCAAATTTTCAAAAATGGAAAAACAGAAAATAACATATAAATGGGAAAATAACGGAAATAACGGTTGTTTTTTTCACAAAATTTTCCAGAAAGTAACGGTCGTTATTTTTCCGTTGTCACATGCTTCCCGTTGGCTTGCATGATTGCTTCAGTTGTCGCATGGTTACTATTTAGTTTAGAACCCAACCTTGCACGTTTCTATCAAACTTTCTATACTCTCTCAAAATTCTGGAAACTTCATTGAAAGCTTCCCGTCTTGTATTATAATTATAATTATTCACTATAGTGCGATTTTGGCTTTACACGTAAACGGCTAAAACGAATTTCGCTTCAGCACGTGGTCCGATCAAACAAGTTGGCTAGCAGACTAAGCAACCACCCTTCTTTATCCTATCTACCTAGCCACCACAAATCAATGGAGACAAAAAAAACTTGGGCAAACTAACATTTCATCATCCACCTTACAATGATCACTTTCCAACACGTGGCACAATCGCAAATAACAGATGACGTGTCATACATAAAGAGGACTCACCCCTGATGTTCTTGTCTTCTTCCTTGATTTGGCCAGTAGCAAGTCACACAAGACTGCTGATCCAGGCTGTTCAATGTTAGTAGTGACGCGTGTCAGCCACGTGCATTTGTATTGGTCCCACGCCAATTGTCTTCATCCTACTGTCGCCTCGCATAGTTCCACATCATCATTTGATGACCACAACCTAGTGATGGCTCCAGGACCTACGTGGCTGACAAAGCAGCACTCACCCTTTTATTCCCACCTCAATATAATCCTCATCACCACCTCAAATTCATCACCACCACCGCAACCACCAAGGTCCCTCCTCAGGCACTCGCCATGTTAGAAGGCAAGGCAGTCATCGGGGAGACCGATATGCTTCAAACCATGCAGCAGGATGCACTTAGTCTTGCCGCAAAGGCTGTCGACGTCTTCGATGTCACTGACTCGATTGAGATAGCCCGCTTCATAAAAAAGGTGACATACCAAATACATACAGATAGTATACATATCATACTGAAGCTGGATAAAAGATAAACAGTTCTGAAACTACCCTTTCTTTGTGTTTGATGCAGGCATTTGACAAGTCACATGGACCCGGCTGGCAATGCATTGTGGGTACAGACTTTGGTTCCTTCGTCACCCACTGCCATGGCTGTTTTATCTACTTCTGCATTGGCAGCCTCGCCATCTTGCTCTTCAGGGGTGCCGCAGATCCAGAGGCTGAGGCAAACTGGTTTGCAGCCTCCTTGGATACAGTTAAGGTGTAGTTTTTTTTTTCATTTTTCCTGGGTTTACTATGTAAATAAGAAAAAAAGTGATCCAAAGACATAATATTCACGTTTCGCAGTCCCCCATTTTTCTTTGTTGAATCCTTCCCTTGCTTGGCTTACCTCGGGGGTGTTTGTGTACAAGCTAAACTTCATCTGCGAAACCTGCCAGGCTGAAAAAAGAAAATACAAATTGGAATTAAAATTCAATAATATGATGTACATGGTGCAAAGTGCGCATACTAGTACACTAGAAAAGACATCCATGGACCATGGCCATGTTTGGCTTGAAGTTTGGCTTGAAGGGTAACTTTGGTAAGAGAAAAATATGAAAATTCGACAGAGAAGTCGATCTGTGAGTAAGATAAGTAGGAGGCTCCTGTTTGCTGAACAGGAACGCCACTTCTTGGGTGATGAATAACAAAGACGTGCAGGTGTTATGGTTTTTATGAGAAAATATATGATGGGATCGGGTGGGTCCACTATCCCCAATGGTCCTGTATTCATTTTGGACCGTCGATCTTGGAGCAGATACATAATCGTAATACCACTCCAACCATACACTGACTCTAAAGTCTAGACTCTAAACCAACGTCTATCTTTTTTTTGAGATTTTTTTCTTTTTATAATATAGTTATTTCTTTTGGTTGTGAATTTACAGCAGGCTATCAAATGATTAACAAGACTATCATAACATAATATGGTTCACCAGGCTATCTAATACGAGGACGAGGACAGTTTATCATGGTTTATTGGTGTAGAAGTGTGTGGGCCGCACATGCATTAGTATGTTACTGGACATTTGATATGCCCCCACCCCCAGTGCCAGAAATCGACTTTGGGCAGATGATCATAATCATCTGATGTTTAGCTCTGCAACAGATCTATAGGGTGGATGGTTAGATCATCCAATCAATTGTTTTGGCACAAGAGTTCCCTTGGAGAGACTCATTGAATGGTGGGTACAATCCCTCAATGCATGCATGTAACTGCTAACTGCCACGGCAGTTGGTTAGACTGCCTGTCCTCATCGTATTCGTTCCTCTTGAGAAAGAGAGATATATACCAAGTGTGTGGAATGGATAGTTTTCAGAGGGTGAGAACGAAAGGTGGGGCATCCCTTCTCGGCCCAGCAACAGAGCGATAGATGTAAACCTTCTCGGCCTGAATGTCATCGTTCTCGTCCTCCTTGATTACCTCCACATTCAGCCTCGGCATCTCCCTCGCCAGCAGCCTACACCCATTCATTGTCACATTGCAGGCTGACATCCAGAGGGACCTCATTGACTCGTACCTCTCCAATCCTGACAGCAGTGCTGCATTCCCAAAGGGGCAATCCCTAATCTCTAGCTTCCGTAACTTTGGGCATCCCTCAAGCACGCACTGCATCCCCCGGTCACTGCTTCCTGCGAATGCCACTGATAGGGTCTCCAGGTTCTTTGCATACTTCCCAATATACTCGAATGTCAGGTCGGTCAGTAGGCCTGTGATGGCAAGCCTCTGAAGCTTGGTGCAGGTCTTGACCACCGAGCCAAATGCCTCATCCATTGGCTCATTGGTAAGGTAGTCAGGTTGACCCGGGTTCATGATGCAGAGGCGGAAGTGGGTGAAATCAGGGCAGTTTTGCACCACAGTAGCCACAGCAGCATTGGTCATCTGCCTGCAGAAATAGAGGACGTAGTGGAGGTTACGGCAGCCAAGGGAGACAGCAACGAAGCCAGCCTCCGTTACCCTACCAACATCCTGATCATAGGGTTCTGCGGGGAAGACACGGAGCTCCTCGAGCAAGTGACAGCTGGAACCAACGGCCTCCAGCCCTTTGTCTTCTACTGTGTCTAAAACCTGTATCAATAGTTGGACTCAGGAACTTTAAAAGATTATTATAATTAGTAGAAGAATAATTAAAGACTCTCCTTTGTAAAACCTTCTTTGTTGATGTCAGTGCAGCACTTTGAATAGAATCACAAGAATTCTTGCATATTACTAGTGGGGTTTGTCGTGTTAGCTAGCTTGACTTCTTTATTCCTTTTTTGTTTGAGAAGACTTTGGGATGATAATACAGTGTAAAAGAACAAACAAATATTTATATTTTATTCAAAGTTAATGGAGAGCTGATGAGGAAAGAATTTGTAGTAGTTGGGGCCAAAACAGCAATCTATTAGTAAGACAAAATTAACAAATAGACCTTTTTTTTTTGCTGGCAACAAATAGACTTGCGACTGACGAAATAAAATCTAAGCAATTTTCTTCTGCACAAGAAAAAAGAGAGAAAGAGAGGTCTATCTTTCTTTTCCCAGAAAGCTACACTAGAGAATTGTGATAAAATAGGTTCTGTATAGAATCGAACCCCAAGGACTGTGGCTTAACAGTGAGGAACAGTTTTGACCACTAAGATATTGGGTGGGTAATCAATAGGAATCACACTTTATGCAAGGATAAACATCATTTTTGGCTTTTCATTAGTCCAAGGCCACTTGTGACGCATATCATACATGTTGTCATCGTAATCGAGCATGAGAAGGAAAGGCCGAAGAGGAATCCTAGAGAGGCTGAGACATGTGTCATTGTCATACGAGAAAATTGCGGAAGGGTCAAAAGGATTTGGTTCTCATGGTTTATCGGTGATCGATTTGGCTTTATCGAAAAGGTTGGCTTACAATCACTCATGGCTTGACATTCAGATAAGAAGATGGGGAAGAATGTCGGCGATTGTGATTTATGAAGTTTCTCCCTTTAGCTAATTTAAAAGCTTTCTTGAACAACCTCTATGGTATATGACCAGAGTTACTTCAAAGCATCATTGTTAAAAAAAATGAAGCAACTAAACTGCAATATGCAAACACAAGGATTACTCACACAAGCGCAGGAAGGAGCCATCATCCCCATCTCTTACACACATTTACAACACATGTTTTGACCCATCATCCAAATAGGGATTCCACCAAGAATATTTGACAAAAAACAAACTGATTGGATGGTCATACCCACATTAATATACTGTACTTTTCTAAACTGTACGAAAAAACTATGTGAAACAGTCCAGAAAGTAGTCTATAAACTGAATGGTTATATGTTCATCCAATCGGGCCAATTTTGAGCAAGAAATTTCTTGGTGCAACAATTGAATGGTGGGTTCCAAATTCTTCAATGTTTGCCATGTGTACATCAGAGCCAAGTGGGTGTAGCTTCATTCCATTCGCTTTCCCTGATTTGAATAACCTCTAGGGGAAATGGAAAATTAAGTTTTTAAGAGAAAAAAATAGACAAATTAAGAATAAGCTTCTTACCCAGAGACGCCGAAGATGTGGGCAATGTGGGAGGAGCTTAGCCAGTTCCACGCTTTGCAGAGCAGCGTCACTCAAATTCAAGAAAGTCAGATTGATACAGGAAGGATATAGTGCTGGGAGGTATAGGGAATTGACTTCCCATAAACTTGAAAGCAAGTGTAAATTCTTGCAGTTGTTGAATGCATTTTGGAGTTCTGTATACAGCCGAACAGTGAATTCTTGTGAGAACGAGCCGGTCCCAAGCTCCATAAGTTGAGGGGCGTGCATGAGCAGCCTCTGTAACTGTTCCAAGGTAATATTCTTATTTAGTTTCAAAGCCTTCAGTGATTTGCACCTGGCCACAAGCCTCTCCAGAGCATCGAAATTGACTTCACTCTGCAGACTAGAGAAATTCAGTACTTCCAATGATGTGAAGGATTCAGGAAAGCAACTTAACCAGTTGCCTCCGAGATCATCGATGCCATTCTCCTGTATGTCCAGCTCGGTCAAGTTTCTGTAAGCCAAATTTTGGTTTAGAAGCAACATTAATTACTGAGGATAACTTCACATGAGAAGAAGAGAGAAAGGAATATGCTGTAATAAGAAATATGGCAATTGACATATTTTTCAAACAAGAAGTTAATAACAAAGTAGCAAACTGCATATTCAAAATTCCAAATACAGAACAAAATCTGAAAGAAAAAACTATGGTGGTTACAAATAAAATATGTAACAATTTCCCAACAATGCTTTAATCAACTTTGTTTGAACCCTACTTGTGGGTAGCTAGACTGTTCTGGTATACAAAAGAGCCTTTGATCCAACCCACTTGACTAAGAGGCACATAAGCAAGAGTTAACAATAGTTCGACCACCATATGGGTCTGCCGGTGCCATACCGACGTGCACATTGCACAATAGAGGTGGCAGGTCGATCATTTGATAAAGGTCTGGTGCATGAGACTTCATAAGTGGGATCCCTTGAATGGAGGGAGCCTGCTTAATGCCTGTGGATCACCTTGGCCAGTATGCTGTTGGTAGAATGTCATACCATCTCCCCAATGGGTATCTCAGATTTTCCCTGTAGAAAATAAGGATATAGAAGCAACCTATTGAAAGAAATAGAGCATGCATGGGTTATGTGTCAACTCTAGTTTGTGCTGGAAAAGTGGCAAGTTGCACAGATATGTTGCCAAAGGGAGGGGATTCAGTGATTCGCAGATAACCTTTCCCACGGCATACATGATGCTAGATTCTCCATATCGAAATCAGTGGCTAGGCTTTGGGTACTGCCAGAGAAATGATTCCACTGGTTACCACTCACTTGATTCTAGGGTTGTAAACTTTTGTAAAGAATAACAAGGGGTTCCCTAAAGGAAAGATGCGGATTGGAGACAGAAATACCTCTGATATTTCAGAAAACCAAAAGATTGTTTATAAGTAGGCAATCGTCTGATAGTTATAAACTGCAGAAGCAACAAATGTGAGTTGGGCAAGTTCACCATTTTGCAAAGATCCCCACCATTCAGTTTATTGAGAGAGTTATATGATGATAAAGTTGCGCCGTTCAGCCTAATGTAACAGAACTAATGATCCTGTATATGGGTCTACCTTATTTTAATCTTTGCTTTTCAATCGAAGGAATAAGTAGGTCTTGAACGGGGTCCAATGGAGGCTCTAAAGAAGGGGACCCTCCGACAAGAAAGATAAAACAGAAAGATGGAACCATTGTCACGATGCAGTTCAAATGTCACCCCACCCACCTTTGCTACTACCGATCATGACTATTAATCAATTAACAATTTCTTCCCTGATAACAATTTAACATCTACTCGTCACGATTCGAATTCACCCAACTGATATATGCATTTTAAACCATGAAAATCATTAATATTTAAGGAAAAGTACCATTTTTTCCAGATCAACTGAAGGGAAATTCATCAATCCAACCCAGTAACAGCTTCAAAAAAGGATGTAAGCAAAACCCTGAGCATGAATTAAACTGATCCCATCGCTCAAGCAAAAACGAAATGAAAAATATCTTATTTCACCGAAGAACACATGCATTTTATAAGAATAACCAGATGCGTAGTTTCTAAATTACTCATTGATTTCATGGTAAATAAGGCTGGGACTTTTCTTACACTAAGAAAATGGAGATATTTGTGTCAAGGAAATGTCAACCAATACATCTCCCATAATGAGTTCAGAGGTTCACATGCAGAAAGGAAAAGAAAAAGAGGAGAGAAAGCAAAAATAGAAGCACTTCCAAAATCCCGTTAAGAACCTGTTTTACCAGAACAAGAACACCAAGCCCCACTTTCCCAATCCAAAACCAGCCCATCTATTTTACATCTGGTTCAAATGGATCATGCTCGATCAACCACCAAAATTCAATAAAAAAAAATAAAAGCAAACAAGGTTCTTACAAATCACATTTCCAGACTAATTATGAGAAAACAAAGTTTCCAGTAAAACAATATACATAAGTACAAAAAGAAGCTTACTTGCAATGAGCGGCAATGGTTGCAAGCCCATCAGTGCTGAACCCATCACAGCTCATAAGGGATAGAGTTTTGAAGTTCTGGAACGACCGCGTGAGGAACTCCAAGCTCTCGTCGGTTACAGTCATCCTCTTTAGCCGAAGCTCCTCGAGGAGAGGATAAGCTTGAGCTAAGACGACGAGCCAGGAATGAATATTGGCTCCCCAATTCGGTGGAACAAGGTTGAAATCGGAGAACCGAGGCCTCCCTTTCAGGGTAACGCTTCGAATGTTTGGAAATCTTCGAACAAGGATCTCTGGTGAAACAGAGTAACAGTTTCCTATAAACACATGCGTTCTACTCCATCTCTCTGCACTGTACCAGTCTTTGCAAACCAGAGAAACAGAGCTTCTGTCCTTGTGGGATTTCACGAAAACTAGAACACGTTCCAAGACCTCGTCGGGGAAGGGAGAGACCCGCTTCTCCTGCTCCACTTCAGGCGAATCCTTTTTCCTCTTCGAATCCATAATAACTATTGAAAGCTCAAAATTTAACCCCAAAACTCCATTATACGTGAAAGAAAGAAAAACCCTTTAAGCGATTGTAACTGTGTACAAAGATTTCTTCTTTGTTTCTTTTTTTTTAGCAGAAAACCAGATGCTGTAATAAAAAGTTGCAGTTTCTCTTCAAAACTATAGAAACTTGCAGAAAAAAAACAGACTTTTTTTCAGGAAACACTTAAAACAAATTACGGGTATTTGCCATTAATGCAAGAACTACAGTAATTCACAGCAAAAAATAAAACTTTTTTTACTGTTTCTTCAAAAACCCAGAAAAATAATACAGGAGATCAATCCTTCATCAAAGCAACTCCAACACGGAAAAACCTAGACCCATTTGCGGATTAAATACACCACAGGGAATTCAAAAACGCAGACAAAAGTATTTTTTTCCAACCTCCAAACGTTCCAGGATGAAAAAAAAAACGAGAAGAATCAAAAGCCCCTAAACTAGAGAGTAGAGACAGAGATCCGCCATGGAAGTCGCTCTCGAAGCCTCACATAAAAGCAAGAGAGAGAGAGAGAGAGAGCTGCAAATAAGCCCTTGCGTATTTGGGTTTTAATGCTTAGATCTCATTTGCCATTAACGAGTCTATCCCAAATAAGCCTTTCTCCCTTCTTCTACCTAAAAGCACCGGAGGAGCCCTGCAGATAAACACTACTGAAGAGCCAAAGTAGGGGGACAACCAACCCCTTGCGTATTATAGCAAAAGAAGAAAACGTTTAATTATCTTGTCAACTTATTACCTGATAGATATGGCAAACAGAGTGAAAAAAAAGGGTCGTGATGTAACAAGGTATACCTGAGATCTTTCCATTTGCGGAAGCGGCAATTTTGGTAGTCACCGCTGCCATCTGGACCCACTGACTGCATGGATGTTTAGCCTACCCCTTAATAGACATTCGTACCAAAGATCAGCTTGTTTAATGATTTGTAGCCGTTGGTTTTAGTACTCAAAACATGGTTGCATTCAACGGCTATAAGAACGCCTTAAAAAGTTCTAAAAATGCTAAATTCTAATGGTTGTAAATTACCAATCGGGGTGATTTTTGGTGTGTATATCCACCAAGGGGTGGGATAAACATCCATGCGGTCAATGGACCCAGATGACAGTGGTGAGTAACAAAAATCCTGCTTCCGCATTTGCTACAGTTTCAGGCATACCTTGTTACATCTTTTTCCAAAAAAAAAGCCGAAATTGTAACCTACTTATCCTAAGCCCTAACCTTACCGTGTGCGCTATGCGCACACCTTTCGTCTTCTCTTGCCACTTAAGCGTTACTGCCTACGTGTGAGCCTTAAAAGAATGGACAATGATACCATCACCCAAACCACTACGTCCTCCCTAGGGACGATAGTAACACTCCTGACGATACTGTCATCTTTAGTCCAGACCGTTCGATGGTCTTCGAGCTTGTATGGTTTGAATCTTGAGGACGAGTAAAACTTCCATCACAATGGGATTGCAAATCACACAAAACACAGCCAATGAGTTCTCGGCACGTACACTTAGAAAGCAAAAGCAATGGGTACGTTGCAAGCACTTGTGTACGTGCCGAGAACTCATTGGCTGTGTTTTGTGTGAGTTACAATTTCGTGTGATGGAAGTTTTACTCCTTGTGGACCATCGGGTTCTGGAGTCTGGACCTGAGGACGATGATAAGGACGACGACCACTTGGGATGATGATAAGATTCCCCGAAAGAATATGCGCAGTGCGCATAGGTCGTAAATTCGTAACGTAGGAGGAATCTTTACTTGGTTATTGATTAAAAAAGTATAAAAATGACTGCAAGTTGTAATTTAACGAGCTCTGACTGGTTTACCAAAGTCTTGACCGTTGAATGGTCCTAGAGATACAGATAAAACGAAATCCTGATGACCATCCAACGGTCTGGACCCTAAGAAGGCGCTTTTGGAATCTGACAGCGACATTTTCCTATTTGGTTTGATTGTAGCTCCCCTCTGCCATCTGGGCATCGCATGGATGTTTAGCCCATCCCTTGGTAGACATTGATATAAAAAATCATCTTGTTTGATAATTTTTAGCCGTTGGTTTTAGTACACAAAAAAAAAAAAAAAAGGTTGAATCCAACGGCTAGAATAACTCCTTAAAAAGTCATAAAATCTAATGGCTAGAGATTACCAATCATAGTGCTATTTGGTATGTGTAGCTACCAAGGGATGAGCTAAGCATCCATGCGGTCAGTGGGCCCAGACGGTAGCGGTAAGTTACAAAAATTGGTTACATCGCGACCCCTCGTCATGGAAAATTTACCGATGTCGAAGGGACAGCTCTTTTTGCCCCCTTCACTACTTTTACCCCCACGAACGGGAAGTGTCGTACGAGCCTCCCTCATTATTTCTGAGTCCGCGTTCGCTGCAAGGGGGTCGCTCAAGCTCATTCCTTTGAACGACACG
Source organism: Euptelea pleiosperma (assembly GCA_035048495.1). Taxonomy (NCBI): domain Eukaryota; kingdom Viridiplantae; phylum Streptophyta; class Magnoliopsida; order Ranunculales; family Eupteleaceae; genus Euptelea; species Euptelea pleiosperma. The sequence goes on from CM068545.1 coordinate 12,255,722, forward strand.
TACGCTAAAACTGTTCTACCTCATATAAACCAACGCTCGTTACGAAAAAATCTTTGATGACGGACATCCGTCATCTACGTTGACGACGGACCACAGTATGAGCCACGTGATACACAGATAATACTCACCGTACGGATGTTTAGCCCGTTCTTAAATCAGCCTGATTAATGATTCCTAACCTTTAGATCTGAGTACATCAAATAATTATTGAATCCATGGTTAAAAATTACACACGAAAAAGATTCCCATTCAACGGTTAGAAATCACTGATGATGCTGATTTTTAGTTTGTAGATCTACCTAGGGATGGGCCAAACATCCATACGGTTAGTGGATTCTAATAGTGTACCACGTGGCTCTTCCATGGAGGTACGTCATCAAAGGTTACTCTTCTCTTCTACTTAATTACTTCTGTAAAAGGCTTGAATTGGCTTACAAAAAAAAGAAAAAAAAGGCTCGAGTTTGTGGTACGCGTCATTCAAAAGGAGGCAGGTCCACTGGGAATTTCCGTTATTTCTGGTTTCCTCCGTTATAACGTTCTTCTTTTCGTTCAAAAGATCAAAATCTCCGTTTCTTTTTTCTCTTTACAGATTCCTGGTTCTGAAAAAGTAGGATAAAATCATCATCTGAGACTTGACATTTGACCAGAGAAGAACAAACTTGAGAAATCATTGAAACATGAATTTTCTTACTTCATTTTATCTTAAAAGCTATCTTTTTGTTTTTGTTTTTTTTCAATCTTTCGGATCTCAAAGAGTTTAGAGAAGATCTGAAGAGAATGTCTGCAGATGAGATTTGCTTTAGCGGATATGTGAATTGACCGAGCAGAACTTTCTAGCAAAATTTGTGATTAGATAAAAAAAAACAGTTTATTTTTAATTGACGAAGACAAAAATTGTGAAATACTTCGTCCAAATTTATGTGTAATCAACCTCTTTGCCTGCTTCGTCTCCATGGTTGCCGCTCCTCACTAGTTCCCATGATTACCGTTGCTTCTTATCTTAACGATGCAGAAACTTCAACTAAAGAGAAAAACAGAAGAAATTCTCTCATTTCTCTTAATTTCCCGGTGTTGCGCTCTAATGTGTTAAGACCCAAACCAATACATCAAAAGCACCTAGGTGAAAGTTTTAGTCTTAGCCTTTAGGATATTCTGTCTAGAGCTACACCCATTTCTTACGTCCACTTCTTACACCTGAGGTTGGAGCCCACATGTAGATCATCTTGGACAATCCAACCGCACAATGAATTTTTCATACTATGGTTACCCTTCTCACAAAAAATCAGGACATTTCTACATTTTTATCCTCGTGAAAATATGACTTTAATTAAAAAAATCTAGACCATCCAATTAAATTATTATTTTCGGTCAATTTTTTATATGGTTAACAATGTAGAAGTGAACTGATTTTTGGCAACGATGATCATCATGGCAAGGACAACTCATTGTGCGGTTGGATTGTCCAAGATGATCTCTATGTGGGCCCCAACCTTGGGTGTAAGAAGTGGATGTAAGAAATGGGTGTAGCTCTAGATGGACTCTATTAATATTCCACCACGCTTCAAGGCCAACGTCCACGGTGGCACACTCTGAGGTGGCTTTCACTCTGGTATCCCTATTTTCTCACTTCTTGTGAGCGAGCCACCAGCATTTTTTCCAGTACCCTTATTTTCTCTTTTTTTGAGCGAGCCCCCAAGTAGCCCTTTCCTCAGGTCGTCCCTCTCGTAACTTGAACCCATGATGTGGGGTTGGCTCTGATACAAAATATTAAGACCTAAACCAATACATCAAAAGCACCTAAGTGATAGAGGTGCAGAAAATTTTAGTCTTAACATTTAGGATCGTAACATAATGCTTCTTTTTTTTCTGTATGTCTGATATACCTTCGAGGATTGGATCTTTCCCAAGGTCCTTGTATAATCTTTCGGTTCTCTCTCTCTCTCTCTCTCTCTCTCTCTCTCTCTCTCTCTCTCTCTCCATAGGCGTGTATACAATTTTCTATGAATAAAAGTTTCTTTAAGATTCCGGGTTCCTTGATTATCTAGCTGTGTTGATTATAGAAAATTCACGTAATTTTTAATATCTGTGCTGGAAGTTCATTTCAGGGCCGGGGTGGGGGATTATAATTTCCTTTTTTGAATTTTCTCCCTTTTGGGTTGAGTTCACCGGGTCACCCATTAAACCTGCACCTGATTGGGCTGGTTGAACCGGCAACCCAGTGAACCGGTCACAAAACCAGGTTGAGTTGATCCTGATACCCAACTATATGCCAAAAAATCGTGAACTCTTTGTCAAGATCTTCAATCTCGGGTGGGCAAAAACCTTCTCGGCCATACTTGGTTCTCGGATGTTATCACTACAACAATAGTCGAGAACTATGTCACCAAAGAGGAATTCACATGTCACCATCTTAGCTATCCGCATGGAGGGTACAGATATTGGCACCGACACGAATCTATCCCAATTATCTCATTTTTTACAGGAACTATTTCAGAATCAAAACCATAAAGAACCAGAACTGATAGGACATGGAATCAAAATATATAATAGGTTCCGATTCTTAGTATAAGAATTATTTATTTATATTTTTACAAGATTTATACAACAATCAATAGTTGATAACCAGTCGGAGAACCCGATTTTTATCAATCCCGGCCCGGTTCTACATCCACTTGTTCTGGTATGAGAAGTGGAACTGGAGCCATCATACATAATAAATTTTAATTATAACCAACTCCTCCAAAAATGAGTTGGTTATAATTACAGTGTCCTTCCATGTGCGTATCGCCTGTATTTTCATGTGCAAGGGACTAGGGGCCCCTCTTTTGGGCCCCACTCAAGGGGTCCATTTTTGGTCACTAGCGCTACTAACCCATGTTGGTCACTAATTCCCATCCACTTGGATTTAGTCTTGAGTTGGAAAAGTGCTTGTAGAAATGAATTGTCGAGTAGAGTTTAATGGTGTTTGGTGTGTGGCGGGTAATGTGAGCCTTGTTCGGGAACCAATGATTAGCAAAGCACTATTTAATGGATAGGATGAGATTGTGAAGCCTGATGAGTTGTGTTATTTTGGTTCGCTGTTACTGATTTTAGGATTTATGACTTCTCTTTTATAGGTTGTTTTTAGATTGTGTGAATGAAGAGAATTTGAGAGTTTGAACTTTTTGGGTATCTTTTATCGGTCGGGCTCAAGGGACCCTCATTTTTCTGACCCCTTGGTGGTCGTGTGCTCGGCCTATATTTCAAAAATCTAACTTTGGCATCGAGCTGGCATCACTTTTTTCACTTCCGGAGTCACTGTCAACCACCGTTGGATTCGTGAAATCCACGACCGAGCGTATGAACGCGGAGAGGGGTCAGAAAAATGGGGGTCCTCGGAGCCTGATGAGCCATCTTTTATTACTATTGTATAATGAAGATGAGGTTTGTTTCCTTCTTGGTGTCTCTCGTTCTTAGTAGTGGACTGGTGGCGTTCTCTGTAGACGTAACCTACATCGGGTGAACTATGTATATCTCGTGTTGTGATTTGGTTTTTTTGTTTTCTTGTTCTATTTTTCTCATCCAAAGGTGTGTTCGTTTACAACAAAAGTTTCATCATGAATGTATTTTCTCTACCATGGTGTGCGGAAGCTTTTGCTCAGTACAAAAGAGTTTTCCCTTCTTGTTGGATGAGTTTTCTCTAAGTTGAAGAAATCATTGATACACATTTTCTTCCTAGGTCGGGATCCGCAAACCCCCTTTTTGACTACAAAATTTCCACCCCTGTTCTTGGGCTTGGATTCTGAGAATCCAATCAGGATGTTACCTAGTTAGAAAGAGATGGTGAGGAAGGAGTTGTCATATATGGACCTTATGGTACAAGGCCTCGAGGTAAAATAAAGTCATTGTGCAACTTCGGAAAATTAACAGACCGACTTTAAATCGATTTGTTGGTTTTCTTATTTTATATTTTAAAAGTCTCTTCTTATTTCAAGGTTCTTTTCCTAGCTAGAATGTACTAAACGAGCATTTCAAAAATTTACAAGAAAATATGGTCACTAGAATTTATAATTTTCGTCAACCAAACACTGCCTTAAATGCAAAAAAAAAAAGTTGAAGATAAGTTTGTGTTTAATTAGTGTGTAATCTAGAGATGATTGATGTGATCTCTACGTGACTTGCTCCCAGACTTCTGTAAAAGTAGGCTTGGCCTAATATAGTTGGTTTTCATTTTGAGAGTCAATTTGTATGAACTAATGTACATTATTAAATTTGTTTGTACTCACTTTCTATATTCATATACACGGTTTGGCCCAGCCCCTTGAACTGGTGAATTGGCCCCTTAACATCCTGTCCAACCCAGCCAGTTGAACCATTGACCCATCCGACCCCGGGGCCAGGGTTCATGCAAAACAATACATTGTCTTCTTCTTCTTTTGGTTAAGTTAAACTTAAAGTGGTTGTTTATGCCGTAAAACTAAACTTTAAAAGTCTAAAGCCCTAAAGCAAAAAGCCTTTACTCTTTTTCTTATGGATTGATCTTTGAAAAGTGGTTTGACCCACAACCATCAAAACACTGTAGATAAGAATTGGAGCATGGAACGTAGAGAGAGAGAGAGAGAGAGAGAGAGAGAGAGAATGGAGCTCGTTCAACGGCCAAAATAATGAGATTTACATAGCTGATTTCGTATTACATGATTTTCTACGATCGTCAAATGGGTCAACGGTTGACCCGATTGATTTGACCGGGTCAACCTGAGCCGACACATATACCGGCTCAATGGTTGGTCCAGGTTTAACAACATTGGTTTGATAGATTTTTCTCCTTGTTTGAATTTTTAAAGAAGGTATGTAGACAAGCCAAGAACCATTGACCGAAGGCATGCCCACATAATGGTGCAATTAAGGTTGTTAATGGATCGGGTTGCCCTGATAACCCAATCCAATAAAAATGGATTTGGAAATGGGAATCATGTTCCGATAAACTATAGGATCTACCTTGATCCGATCCAAAAATGACCCAACTTGACATTATTAGTGAAACGTGTATAATATATACTAATATAAAGCCGAAACCGGGGTTAGCGATGACAAGGGCTTCAAATGATATCTCAAACTCAACATCCCCAAAATACCCTCATTTTTGTTTTTGTTTTTTCATTTTCTTAGATTATTTATTCATCAGGGTTGTTTTGTAATTTGGCTTCAAGACTCCCTATCCCTTGTTCGGTTATTTGAAAATGTAGTCTCCAAAAAACCTCTCACCTCAGAGTGGTGTCAGCTCTTTAAAATAAAAAGGGTCCTGATGTAACAAGGTACACATGAGGTCTTTTCATTTGCGGAAGTGGCATTTTTGGTAGTCACCGCTACCATCTGGGCCCACTGACCGCATGGATGTTTAGCCCACCCCTTAATAGACATTCATACCAAAAATTAGCTTGTTTAATGATTTTTAGCCGTTGGTATTAGTACTTAGAAAATGGTTGCATTCAGATGCTATAAGATCGCCTTAAAAGGTGCCAAATGTGTTAAAATCTAATGGTTATATATTACCAATCTGGGTGATTTTTGGTCTGTATATCCACCAAGGGGTGGGATAAACATCCATGCAGTCAGTTGGCCCAAATGACAGTGGCGAGTTACAAAAATTGTGCTTCCACATTTGAAACAGTTTCAGGCATAATTCAAATAAAAAAGTACCACACATTGGACATGATGGAATGGATGTTGGTCCATCTCTAGGTGGACCTACATACCAAACTCTAATTAGTGATTTCTAACCTTTGGATCTTAGCTCCAAAAATAATGCTCAATATCTACGGTTAAAAATTAACCCATGAAAATGACTCCAATCAAATCCTTAAAAAATCACGAATCAAGCTAATTTTTTGCATGTAGATCCACCTAGGGATGGGGCAAGCATCCCTATGGTCAGTTATATCTAAGAGTGCACCACATGTACGGTGCACATGCATGCCGTAACCCTAGTATTATATAGAAAGGACAATGCTATCAAGCAACTCCAAAAGGTGTTGCACATATGCAACCCCGCAAAAAGACAAGAAAGAAATACATATTAATGGCAAAAGTTGCAGTTTTTATTTTATTTTTAAATCAAGTTTAACCCATTTATTGATCCGATCCGACAAGTTTCACAAGCTTATCAAATTGGGTATGAATATAAGAAACATGATCCAATAAGCTATTGGATTATTTCTAGATCAACCCTGATCCGAACCAAACCCGATCCACTGACAGCCCTCAGCAAAAAGTTCCTTAGCCTAGTCTCCCCCATTGCACTGCCCGTATACCTGAATCTGACCTAAACCTACCTTAAACTCAATCTTCATGACTTTTTATCACGGATTGGGACAGATTTAGGGGTACTGTCATAGAAAGGGGAGATTGCTCAGGCGGCTAAAGGGAGGAAACTTAGGGGCCCCCAACTTAAATTTGATGTCCACAATGATAAGAGGCTTAACAGTCAGTCCACCTTCATTTTGGGCGCGCCTAAGCAGAAGGTTACTTAGCCCCCTCCTCATTGCACGACACGTATCTTAAAACTGGGTTGGGACAGTTTTAGGTGAACGTGCCGTCCAAAAGAGAGCCTGCTCAGGCCCGCTTGGATGGAAGAAACTTGGGTAAAAAATCAGTCCACCTTCATTTTGGGCTGGCCGAGGCATATGGTCCATTAGTCCCTCCCATTTGTACGACACGTACCCAAAAAACTGACCTAACCCACCTTGAATTCAACTTTTATTAGTTTTTTTTTAACATGGGTAGGGACAGTTTTATGGGTACGTGCCGTACAAAGGAGAGCTTGCTCAGGCCGGCTTGAATGGAGGAAACTTGGGCCCCCAATTTAAATTTGATGTCTACAGGGTAAAAAATCAGTCCACCTTCATTTTGGGCGGGCCGAGGCATATGGTCCATTAGTCCCTCCCCTTTGAACGACACGTACCCCTAAAACTGACCTAACCCACCTTAAACTTGACTTTTATTAAATTGTTTTTACATGGGTAGGGACATATTTAGGTGTAAGTGCCGTGCAAAGGAGAGCTTGCTCAGGCCCGCTTGGATGGAGGAAACTTGGGCCCCCAACTTAAATGCGATGTCTACAGGGTAAAAATTAAGTCCACCTTCATGTTAGGCGGGCCGACGTAAATGGTCCATTAGTCCCTCCCCTTTATACGACACGTACCCCTAAAACTGACTTAAACCCACCTTAAAACTCAACTTTGATTATTTTTTTAAACATGGATTGAGACAGATTTAAGTGCGTGTCAGTACAAAGGGAAGGTCGTTTAGGGCCCCTTATCTTTCTTAATTTTTTTCTTTTGTTGCCGGGGTTAAAAAAAAATCCAAACCACCCCCTCCACTCGATAGATTTCTTCTTTCTTCCATGATTTTAAATACGCTACAGTGTGAGAGGAGGAAATATGGATATCTTCAAATCCCACTAAAATCAAATCAAAAGTAAAAAATGATTCAATCTTGTACAAAAGACGTTTAGAGTAGAGCTATCTTTGATTAGACTAGACTCCTACCCCTTGTCTCCCAACCTGAAGAAACCCCATGTTCTACCAAACCCCATTTCTCCATTTCCCATCATTGTCCAATACACACACATAAATGTGATATTAATGAAAACCATACTAAGCAACTGGGTTCTTAAAAATCTGGTCAAATTTGGTCTTATGTGGGTTCTTTCTTCTCCACAAGTTCCTGTTTCAAAATTTTGACTCTTAATCTACACTTAATACAAGAGAAACTGTTTCTGAAATCAATGCTTAAAAGTGGCCGTTATAACGGTACAACGGCTGTTATAACAAATTGTAATGCTCAGGAGCAAAAATGAAAAACAATTAAAAAAACAGATAAAATGGCACTGAAATCCAAATGTAGGCTCATCTAGGGATTGGCCAAACATCCATATGATCAACAGCATCCTCTAAAAGTGTGCCGCGTGGCTCACATTGTGGGCATTCATCGGGGGTGGTCATCATAGGCATTTAACGAAGTTTTACTCTGGTGTCCGTATCTCGATGTAAAAGTACAAAAATCAATGTTGTGGCTCCGCGTACAGTACTCGCACCATGAAGCTCCACATAACATAAGCTCCACAAACACTCCGTAATCCTGTTACATTTTTTTCAAAAAAATAAAAAATGCTGAAAAAAAGCAGGTTTAACATTGTAACGGCGGTTACCCACTTGGGGGTGGGCTAAACATCCGTGCTGTCAGTGGGGCCATAAGACAGCGGGAGTAACAAATATCGCTCTACCTGGTTACATCTTTTTCCTTACTTTATATCAATTAATACTGGAGAAACACTTGGTACTCTCATACTTTAATGGTAGTGACTAGTCTATAACAGACAAATGGTGGGTGTTCTTATCAATCTGGACTGAGCCATCAGTCGAGCCCATGTAGGATCCGCTTGCCTGCCCCGAAAAAAAAACAAAAGAGTCAGCTTTTAGAATCCAACGGTGGTTGTCAGCGTCTCCAAAAGTGAAAAAATGATGCCAGCTCGGCACTGACAACCACCGTTGGATCCACGGCCGAGCACGTGAACATCAACAGGGGTCAGAAAAATGGGGGTCCCCTGAGCCCGACCCATGTTTTTAACCATCCGAACCTTTTTCTTTAGATTGCTACCATGCCGCCCTCTGCGCCCACACAACAAAAATCATCTTTATTGGTAATCTCTAGCCATTAGATTTTGGTACTTTTTAAGGCGTGGTTATAGCAGTTGGATCCAACCATTTTTTTTAGCACCATAACCAACGGCTAAAAATCATCAAAATCATCAAACTAAGCTGATTTTTGGTATGAATGTCTACGAGGTGTGGGCTAATTGGCTTACCATCCACGGGATAAGTGGGCCTTGGCAGCGGTAACAAAAAATGCGCTACTGTTACATCAGGAAACATTATTTTTTGCCCGCAAATATTCTAGAAGGGGCGTTCAAGTTGGACACTTTTTTTAGGAAGGCCCCACAAGCTGGACATTGATATAGAAAGGGCCCACAAGTTAGACACTTTGGATTGATAAGAAAATGTCCCCTTTCTTTACACAGAGCAGGGGCCAACCAAACCTTAGCCACTCTTTCGAGGCCGGGATGCTCGGGGGATAACTGCCCTGTTTTGTTATATAGCTTTCTTAACAAGTGGTGCACACGGTCAACAATCCAAGACGTTCAAAATATTGGGGAAATTTTGGATTAACCATCTGATTGAGATCTTTCATTCGAAAGAAAAGGAATCAGATGGGCAACGATCCAAAATAAACAAGTATCCATGGACTGTAATCTAGCCGTCCAAATAGACTACCTCTTGCAGTTGGCGACAAACCAAACATTGATTTTGTTTAGAGGATTCTAATTTGTAACTGCTTAGTTCAGTGGACAGTACTGCATTGATCAGATAGTTAGGTTGCTCAGAACAACGTCGATTTGATTTGTGAGGGCTGGCCCAGCATTTGGACGGTTCAGATTGGTGATTATGTGTGTCATTTGTGAAAATTTTTCCTTAAGGTGCAGAAACACAGAACGGGTGTTGCCATGGATGTATGCCACATGATGCACTGCCATGTCAGAACGGATGATGCCATGTCTTCTCTAGTCCTTGGGGAATCGGATGCCATGTCTACTCTAGTCCTACGGGAATTCCCTACTTGTCTCTTATCCACGAAAAAAGACTAATCCAAATAAGAAGAAAAACAGTTTATTATTATCTAGAGCTACACCCATTTCTTACATCCGGGGTGGTGGATCCCACATGGAGATCGTGATGGACAATTCAATCACTCAGTGCGTTGTTTTCATCATTTTGATCACGATCACAAAAAATCAATCAATTATGTCATCACTAACCTTATGAAAAGTTGACTTAAAATTAATAGTAAATTTGGATGGTCCAGATTTTTCATGCCGCTAGGAATGTCAAAATGGACTGATTTTTTTCTGTAAGGATGGTCAGTGGGCGCAGAGGGCAATTTTTTTGAACACGTGATTTAGTAGAGAATTCTAGCAGTGATATAACTAAAGAATTCTTGTTCATTTAGTAGATGAGGTTGAGGCACGCGTTCAATGCACTGTCTTAAGGTAGATTTCGTTGCACCGAGAGTGCATGTTGTTGAACAGTTGATCGGACATCTGCCCCAAGATTCAATAGCCAATTAAAGATAGACAGTGATCCAATACCTCCAGTACTAATGAACTCATAGTGCAGATACCCTCAAGATGAAATTGTAGAAGTTGTACGTGCTAAGATTAGTCCTTAGTAATGCTCATTAAGGACTAACCGGTAACATTTTCTATTGTAGTAAAGTGTCCGACGTTTCAAAATCTATAGGTATTAGCCCGGCTTAGCTCGACATGTGCGTGAGTACATCTGTTTGTGATGTATAGTTGTGCCCAAACATTGGGATGCCAAAGTAGTAAATATATTAAAATAAGAACTTATATTAATATGGCCGAAGGGCTGTATGAGCTCCTCCTCTTATCTATGCATAAGCATTCATGAAGTGTTGTAAACAACTCAGTTCCCTCATCAGAAGCAAAAATCATCTTGATTGGGCTTCGGTGAGGTTAATAGAGCGGTATAGAGCCGGAGTCTGTCTTCCCCCAGTGAAGAACATCGCGACAGCGGTCTTCGTGGCCGTATAAATGACAGCGACGTGAGCGTTAAACGGTGTTTGTACCTCCTCCAAGCTAATTGAATCGCCACAGCTGCCCAAGTTCTCCACCCAGGTGAGTAGTACCTTGCACTTCTCTTCACTCTCTCGTTAACAAACGTGTAACGGAAATGTTGCGTCACATACTTAACATCTTCGGCTTCTAGCCCGAACGCCTCTGTGGTTTCAAGTGTCACTAAAGTCGACGATGATGGTGGTAAACGCTCGACAAACGGTCGTCTAAGGCACCAGGATAGGAGCTCATCTCCACTGAAGTTCCCAGGACCTAACATGCAGCAACTCTTTACGCCGTCTCGTAGAACTTGGCTACTCTGTAGATGGCCCCTTACAACAAACAACATTCTCTGAACTGGGTCACCCTCTATGGCTATCTACATGAAGAAACACAAACAGTTAGAAACAAAAATCGTTGATTGAAATTGAACTCGTTTGAGTTGACTCAGTTTATAAACACACCGTTTCTCCTTTGGGGAATATGAGGGACTTCACACGGTCACAAATGTTCTCTAGGACCAAGTCATCCATGTGTTGAAACAAGGGTACCTGGAAACACATAAAAACATACACAAATCTTCATGTTAAGAATTAGTCAAATGCTTACGGTAATGTGGCCCAACTTGGCCTGGCTAAAAATTGAAGCCCACGTTCTGCCCACCGCTCATTCCTAGTCGGGCCTCAGGCTAGGCTGTGGCCTGTTAGAAATCATGGATCGAGCTGATATTTCGTACATGGGCCCACAAAAGGTAGACCCAACATCCATAAGGTTAGTGGGCCTAAAGTGAGATCCACGTGGTATTTTTGGGAGAGGGAGACTTCAAATTTTGAAGTCCCTAGGGGGACAGCTAGGGTCGTTAGGCGGTTGCCTTAGGCCCCAGCCCACCAACCACATGGATGTTTAGCCCAGCCCTTGTTGGATATACAAACCAAAAATTAACCTGATTGGTTATCTCTAGCCATAGATTTACTACCTTTTAGGATTGATTCTAAACATTGGATTCAAGCATGTTTTTTGGGTAGTAAATCCACTGGCTAAAAATCATCAATCACGCGATTTTTAATGTGTATCCACCATTAGGTAGGATGAACATCCACGCAGTCATTAGGCCCAAAAAAGTATCTATGTAAGGCCATGAGATTCCTCTGCATAGACTGCAACGGGATTACGGGAGTCTTCTGCATCTAATTATCATGAATAGTTGTTAAATAAGAATTTCTACTATATAGAGAGTTAATTTTTTTAATTAATACCATTTATATTCATATATTAAATATAAAAAGGCATTATATAAAATATTCGCCTTAGGCCTCAACTTGCATCAAGGCGGGCCCCAGGACAGCGAAGATTTTCTCTCCACAAGGCCACTCTTCCCTTAAGGATGCTCCACATGGCATTTTGGGAGGTGGAGACTTCAAAGTTCGAAGTCCCCATCGTACAGCAAAATCTTAAATCATTCTTGTTAAGTTCCAAAATTATGGATCCTGCAATCGATGGTGTAGGGTCCATATTGATTGAAGTAGACAATTAAAAGAATTGCATACATCAGCACAATTAAGTCATTGTAGATTGAGGGATCCAATGTGTTGGAACTTAGCGTGCTATTTAAATACAGTAGCTCGTGAGCTACCAAATCAGGCCTCTAATCCAATTAAAATTGCAGATTATTCAGTTGGATGCACAAAGATAAGATAAGGGATCCCATAATGAATAATGGAGGGGAAAAGACGAAAAGAGTGAAAAACAGAATTTGATGATCTGGTGTTACCTGTCGCACTAGGTCAAGACAGAGATGGTACTTGATGTCCCTTCTCAGGCCCTCGGGAAGGTTCCGTATCATCTCGCATTCGTCCACCCCTCGCATCGCTGCCCATCGTTGTCGTTCATATTGTCGTACTCTCTGCCTGAAATTCTGTGGCATGTGTCTCCTCCTCATCCACCACTCGATGTTCCTCATCTTCAATTGCATTGCTTGTTTCTTCGACGTAGTTGCATGCAAGAAAACCTGTGCCAGTAAACATTTCGGATTTAAGAGAACAGAAACGAAACATGCATAAATTCGATTGTTTCCGTTTGTTTTGAATTGCTTATAATGTCTTAGTTTGTTTCGCCGAGATAAATCGAGACATTATAATATAATCTAAATAACAAGTTACACTAGTTGTCTCCCCACTTATACCTCCTCTTATATAGGTTTCAATAAAAAAAGGGCTGAGATCTTATCCCCAACTGGATGGTGGATCTTAGCCACTTATACCTGATTTTGGCAAATGTTTTATCGGAGAGTGCGGTGGGCACGAGCCACCCACTATCTATAAAACAAATGAGAGTAGTTGTCTTGCGCACTCCCAACTTATACCCCATTCTATAGGCTTCAGTAAAGAAAGGCTTAGATTTTTTCTCCCAACTAGACAGTGGATCTCAGCCACTCACACCTAATTTTTGCAAACGCTTTGCCAGGGAGTACCGTCGGCACAGGCCACCCACTAGTCTGGTACGAAACAGAAAAACAGAAAAATAAATAAAGTAAAGAACTGAAAAATGGATCGATATTTTGAAATGTTTTACAGTGTTTCAGAATACTTTGCCTGTTTCGAATATTTTACTATTTTTTCAATATCTCGAGAATGTTTCGTTTCGTTTCGTTTTGGAGTTTGTCTCGGTGACATTCCTAAACCATGCTAATAAGTAATATATAACTTGAGGGATAATACACAGTAAGACATTTTCAACTGGGTCAATCTTGGAAATAGAATATCTTCCTTGTAGGACCCAACAAACGGTGGTTGTAAAGCCACGTTAATGACCTCACAATCCCATGATACTACTACTGGCGTAACATCAGTACATCAGTGAAGTAATGAAGGTCGTGTTTAATAGTTGACTGACAGTGAAATTAAAGGAGAGAACAGAAGAGGGCGTGAATACCCACCATATATGCGTACAGAAGAAAGGCACAATACGAAGGGTGCGTAGTACGCTCTCTTGTATAAAATATTAAAATGTCCTTAGTCCTTACCTTGATATTTCCAATCAACATGGTCACCAAGAGGAGCCCGCTGGTTAAAATGATGATATTGAAAACAACTTCCAGCCACTCCGTTGTGCTCTCGAGGTTCCCAAACGTGCTGATCATAACACAGTGAAAATCAAGTCATTATGGTAGTCAAAGATCAAGTGTAGTATCTGTTCTTATCAGTTTAATATCTGATACGTGGGCCATCGGCCCCACATGATATTAAATTAATTTTTCTTGGGGGAGGGCCCACCAACAACTGGAATCAGTTCCTAAGGTGCCCAGAACTGGAATCAATATTGTCAGTTCCTATCCGTTTTGGTTCTCATTTAGCTTCGTCCGGTTCCAATTCGCGGTACATCTGTTCAAATCTTGATAATATGATAATTTTAACACTATTTACATATATAGCATCATATTTCTATATCGGGTCTGATTCTTGTCGGTTCAGTTCCAATACCAAACTATCAAAAACTAAGGGGGGGTTTGGATTGCCATTTTTTGACTTCGAAACATTTTGTTTTTCACACAAGGACTTTTTCCAAAATAATAGATTGTTTGGATGACCATTTTTTATAAAAATAGCTGAAAGCTGTTTTTCAAATAAAAAAAGACTTTAAAATTTTGCTAGCTCAATGAACATAATAAACAAAGAAACAGTTTTTGGAAGAAGTGCCCTTCTAAAAAAAAATCTAAGACATTATGGTGGGGCCAACTAAAAGAAGATATAGACATTTGGCATTAATGATGATCCAAACGACCTTTTTAAGAAAAACACATTTTCAAAAATATATTTTCAGAAAAATTAGCATGCAACACTGAAGAAAAGAGGAGTTGATGATGCTTACCTTAGCGTCATTAGGCCCCAAAAGATGGGAAAGAGTATCTTCTCGAAACGGCTCTCGTTTGTAACCAGAGGAACCGTCCATTTGTAAGCTCCATAATTAAAATTATCAGCACTTTCTATACACATTGCCCTGACATGTTTGTTCTCTGCCCAAGCAAATCTGGCTGCATCCTCGGCCATGGTTGTCCCATAGTAGATAGGTTCTTTACATGTTAATGTCCTTAGTCCACACCCATGTGTGGTTCTGCATTGCTCTCTCAGACACTTTGCAGCCCTTTGGATTCCTAGCAAGTACCAACAAGCACCCGCGGCCTACGCACATATGTCAATCAAGTCATGAGCTGTGCATTTTCTCCGCCATATGATTGTAGTTGAATTATCATAATTTTCTGTATGTGATTTTCTAAAAGTAAAGTCCGATAAGTCCCAAAAAAATCTTAATTACAGAGAATGATCTGAGTTCCTTCTTTCCACAAATGTGATGATGGGTTTTTCCACAAACATGATTTTACTGTCTATGCCCAGAATTCATTTTTCCACATGTGTAACAATTCGTTTCCTAAATACACCCTTATTATCTCACATAGTTGGAAAATGCATATTTTCTCGGATGCAATTGAACAACCATTTAAGGCGTTTTCCCAGTTGTATTTTTTCAGGAAAAATTTCTCAACTGAGAATAAAATTTTCCATGCAATCAGACATGGGAAAATAAATTGGATTTCAAATCTCAATTTCTGGATAAAAATAAATTGCTTTTGCATTCTACAAAATGATGAAGTTTAGAAATATCAAAACTAATTTCTTAAAAATCAATTAATTGATTTTCACAAAAAAAATAAATAACTTACATACAATTTTTAAAAATATATAATCAATTATTTTCACAAAAATAAAGAACTAAAATCTTTTTGTACTTCAGAGTTTAGAAACCTTAGCAACATTGAGACATTTTTTTTTTTTTAAATTTCCTCAACATGAGTGTTTTACAATTTTGTGTAATAATGAATATATGAACAATTTTTTCCAAATTCATTCATCTCCACCAATGTAGTTCATATTTTTCATCACTTATAAACATTTTTTTTTCAAATTTTAAAATGTCATGAATAAAATAAAATAAAAGATGTTTCATTTATAATACTAGTGGGTGGCTTGTGCCCACAGCCCTCCTCGACAGAGCGTTTGTCAAAATTGGGTGTGAGTGCCTGAGATCCACCGTCCAGTTGGGGGTAAGATCTCGGCCCTTTTCTTTATGAACCTTATAAGAGGGGGAGACAAGGCCGCTAAACTTTTGAAGTGTTAGTTGTCTTGTATTTTGCACGAAGAATTGTTCTGCAAGGATTTTATAGTTCATTAAGCCATTGCTTTTGCAGGTTCAACTTTTGCCACCAGAGTAAATTGTGTTTTTGTCTATACACGTTTATACAGTTTGTATTGGAGTACAACTTGTATTAATGATATTTCGGGTATTTCATTGTACTAGAGATTTCTATATGTTCTCTAAAAGGATGTTGGGGTATCAGTTGTTCATTGAGAGAGAAGAAAATATTATACTTCGATCGATCCTAATTCTTTAGATAGTTAAAGAGCTCTTCTCGCTTGTGGACAATTGTACACTGCCAAACTATATAAATTTAATGTGTCTCTGTGATTGATCTTTCGTTCTCTCTAATTTTTGCGAGTTCCTGAAAGATCAATTTATAAAATGAAGCTAATTGCATGGTCTAAAAGGGACCATTATAACTGTTAAGCTGCCGTCACCTCTATGGTGTTTTAACAGTGAAGAACACTAGTAAACAATGGCAACGGTACAGGTGATGTGTCATAAACAACCTAAGATTTCAACAAATCATGCAAACAACCTAAGATTTTTACATTTACTGGTTCATGTATATATAGAGATAGAGATGTTAGGAAGATGGAGATCCAAGTGAAGAAGGAAGAATACTGACATGGGCTGCAACAAAGTAGGCAATCATGTTGAGTGCGATCCCCCACCAAACAGTGCCAAAAATGTATCCAGAGAAGTTTTGCATGCGACGTAAGAGGCAGACGGAGTGATAAATCTTTGGGAGATACTGGAACAGGAACATTATCAGGAATATCGTCATCACCTCTGTCGTTAATCCTCTATCCAACAGTGACGGAATTGCCACCCACAGCATTACCTGCATTACATTACATACATATGGTGAAGGATAAAGTCTCGTTAACCTAATTATATATGGTGTACGTTAGCAGATTTCGTTGCTTATATCTACGTGGGTTCGAGTGATCTGGACAAAGCAAAAGATAATTAACGTTGGTGTCACGGCATGTGACATTTATTTATGGTAGATAACTGTTCTTATCTTGCTCTATGATGAGTACTATATACCTTTCTTAAATTGATCTAGTGGTACGCACACTTGACCCCACAATCTGATCCCTAACTTCTTGCTTTAATCACCACTTCTATTGAAACGTGAAATTCCAGTTCAACATGTACGGTACTGTGACTTTTAAAACCCACTCCTACTGTTCCAAAGCTATTTATGATCAATCTACTAATATTTGAAAAATAGAAAGATAGGTTATACAAAAGGCTCAGGCTCGGAGGACCCCCCCTTTTTTCTGACTCGTCTCGTGTTCGCGTGCTCGGCCGTGGATTTCACGAATCCAACGGTGGTTGCCAGCACCCCCAATAGTGATGCCAGCTCGGCGCTGACAACCACCTTTGGATTCTTGACATCCACCACCGAGCACACAGACACCGAGAGGGGTCAGAAAAAGGGGGTCCCCTGAGCCTGACCCTATACAAAATTCCTGACATTTTTTCCAGTGATGGATTTTTGAAGCGGCGAAGCAGTGGCCAATCACACCACAATTCGCTCTTCAAAAGCATTTCTGGGTTTGTGGCGTGATGTGATTGGCCACTGCTTAAAATATCGATCGCTTAAAATTTGCAGGAGGCCAAACAACTGACCCTGAATATGTTGTTGCAGAAATTGAGGATCAATCACAAATGATGGCAGATGCAACGAATAGGAAAAACAACAACAAAAGCACGAGAGAAAGATTTACGCGATTTACCGTTATAGCTATTTTCACGGGTGATTATAGTTCCAAATCAACAAGTAAAATGACCTAAAAGAAGAAACTGTGCGATTTTTCCAAAGTAAATTGCCTGTATGGGGGAAATTGCCGCAAAACCCCCTAATGTCAAGGGGAGGGTCCCCCCTTTAAACCCCACTAGGAACTAAGGTCCCAGTGATCAGTGGTCACACCACCGGTCATGTCTGAACTTTACACAGACTAAAATACAAATGATAAAATTTGAGACACCCAATCCACATACAACAAATGTTCTGCACAACCTTGGTAGACCTACAACAAATTAAAAATCAGCTATTGATTGGTGATGTCTAGCCTTTGGATTGAGCATTTTCCACGGGGTGATTGATCTTTAGTAGCTGTATTTGAGATTTTTTTTGGGGTTTTCAGATCGAGTGGCTTCAAATCACTAATCAGGCTATTTTTGGTCCAATGAAGGTTGGCCATATTAGAGAATATATTGTAACGAGTTGTGTGAGATGCACCACATCAATATTGGCGTATCTCATCACATATTCCTCTCCATTGTCAAAGTATCAATTAGGTTTATTGATTAGATTTGATAAGATTTGGAGAGATGATACACCAATATTGATGTAGTGCATCTCACACAAATCACTACAATATATTCTCTAATAGGCCAAATATGCAGAAATCAGTGGCTTGGACGAGTGTGCCACTGCCACACGTCACTTTTTCAGGTGATCCACAAGACCGGATTAAGACCCACAGTCAGCAAAAATGGTAGCCCTATTCTCTAAGGATATCGTGAGGCCCACGTTATTTGAGAAGGAATATTTGTACATCCCCCTTCCCTTGAATCTGCAAAGAATTTCGCCCCAGAAATTCTTTCCCCAATTTCTTAAAAGTTGATTAAATTGTATGTTTGTCTCAAATAAGTTTTCTAGAAATGATTTTTTACATATAAATATTATAAAACTTTTTCTGTATCAACACTTTCTGACATACAAATCTTTTGTTTTTCTATAAAACTTTTTGTCGATCACCAGAAAATTATAAAAAGAACCGCTGGTATTTTCATATTATTTTATTTTCCGGGTTCGTTGATTGCATGATTTTATTAGTGGGTTTCAGCGTGATACCTTCGACAGATCTGCTTCAGGGGAAAAACCTCTAAAACCCATTTCATTGGTTTCTTAGTCCTCATAGTTTTGCATTCCTATTATACCCCTTCGTATAAAGATAAATGAGAGGTCACGGTTAGATCGATCACACAGCATGCAGTTGTCATTCTTAAAACACTAGCGTACAAAATCTTAATGGCTGTTACTCCAAAAAAAGAAGGTAGATATGGTTGTTGTTGATGATGATGATCATCATCATGATGGTTAGTGAGCCAGGGTAGGAGAGAAATCTCACCTGGGGCACAGGCAGGATGACGAAGAGATCAAAGAAGAAACCCTTCTTGGCTTTTAAGTATCTGAGCGCCACCATGCGAGCACTCGCCTTGTGGAGCTTGCCTTCCTTATCTTCTTCCCCAACTGCATGATGAGAGCGCTTCACCATCTTGAGCTGCAACCACATGTTCCACACATGCAAGGCATCGGTCATACACCGGAGCGCAGTCACAGTCATGGCGAACCACCCGTCGACAAAGAGGCACAACCATCTTTCATTAATAGAGAGGGCATAGAAAAAGAGAGGATCGACGAAGAGACCTGTCGCACAGACTAGGAGGAACACCCGGTTCCAATCTTGAATCCACTTTGCTCTAGGATCCAACACCTTTCCTAGAAACCAACCTGATCCCCTGCGAGACCCACAGTTTCCATACATGTTCTTACACCCATTCGAGCTCTCCTCTTCATCCTCTTCATCATCAATATCATTATCGTTATCGTCTTCGTCATCATCAATATTGTCATCGAGGACATGCATGTGTGAAACATGTGTGATTTCTTCCTGATCACTTGCCATGCTTACAGAGCCGAGAGAGAGAGAGAGAGAGAGAGAGAGAGAGAGAGATGAGGGTGTTTGATAGGAGGAAGGGAGTAGGCTGGGTGTTCAATTAATTTGTGGGTATATAAGTTGTGTTAACGCTTCAACTCCTCAAAACATGTCCAAGCTATAGACACAATAATTGGAGTGGTGGAACTTCAAAGAGATAGGAGTAGACAACGTTATCCAAAATTACCGAAATGCCCTTGAGTTAAGCCCTAACATGTCTCTCAACTTAAGAGGAACGACAGACTTATCCCACCCAAAATGTAAGGGCAGTTTGGGAAATGAAATGGAATTAATATAGTGAGCAGATGGGGGTGGCAGGAGAAGGATGGGTTTTGGAGGGTCTCATATAAATTCGAGCGAGCGAGGTTCGTTGCAGCTTCCCTCCTTTTGTTTGCTTCTAAATCAATAATAATGACTCAAAGGCGACGGGTTGATTGCCGCTAGCCACTTAACACATCACACTCTCCTACCTCCCCTTGCTTTGTCTCTTTCTACAAGTTAGGCGTTGGCCAGGCCTTGCTCTTATTTGCCAGAGGACATTGATCTTTCTTTAAAATAACAATAATGCCCTTGCCTTTTCCCTTTCTTACAAGGTCGGGGACCTTATTTTTGGGCTACTAGATCTCTCTGCCTCGACGACACACCTGAAATATCATAGGGAGGATATTCCATGGTACGTACGCAAGGGTAGAATAGGCAATGGGTTTGAGAAATGACATTTCGATCAACATGCTCTACTCTGGCGTATCTTAGCAGTCACAACCTACTAGTAATTTCTAGGTAGGGCTGCCAATGGATTGGGTTTAGATCGGATCAGGATTGATCCTGACCCAACGAACAATTCGATAAGTTATTGGAACAGATTACGGCGATTGAATATCAAGTCGATCTGATCAATAAATAAAATTTAGTCAAATATGACAAATGGTTAATTAAAGATTTCACCAACATAAATTTTCTATATTTCATTAATATATAATATGGGTTCGGGTCAGTATTAGATTTGATGTGTTATCGGATTGGATCGGGTTATCAGGCAACTCAATTGATGGCACATATATATTTTTGATGGATTTGAACCATTGATTTGATGGACCAGTGCACCAAAAGTTTCATCAGATGGGTGATCAGTGTAGTAAACACGTCATAAGTGAACATCTAAGTCAACTGATCTGTTAAACATGTTGACCATAAAAGTGTGTAATGATCATCATCTACTTGGTGTTATATGCTCGTAATTTCATCTTGGTTGTCATCATCTTCGACTTATCTTCCATCATTTTTGTGGGTGACGTTGGATTGTACGTACCCTCTGGCATTAACACAAGGCCCTTACGTCCATTTCGGTCCCCATTTACACCTTCACACATAAATGAGAACTTTAGTAGGTACACAATTAATATATTTCATATTTCATAGATAATATCTGAAACACGTAATAAGGGATAGACCATGCGGATGCATGGTTCATCATAAGCATAGAAATACACGTTGTGCATAAATATATGCACTAAGGGCAGGGGGGTCTTAATACAAGTTGAGGCCTTAGGCGAAAACTCTAAATAGGGCCTTTTTTTTTTTTTCAGAAATACCTCTAAACCTAACCTAAGTGAGAAGATGTCCTTTGAAAAATGTGTTGTTTCAATGTTTTCAAAAAAAAATATTTTATAAATTAAAAGCACGTTTTTCAAGGAAAATTCAATAGTGGATACAATGTTTGCATACTTTTAAGTCTGAAAACAATTGCAGACTAGATTTGTCCGGTTGTAGCATAGTCTTGTGTGATTGGAGGGGCCTGATGCAAATGGACAGGTGAGGCCTTTTCATAATAGAAAAGAATTAAAAACACTTGAAAATTTCAGAAATTTGGGTGCCTTACCTGTGGGGGGCCTTAGGCAACCGCCTCATCTGCCTAATGGTCAAGCCGGGCCTGACTAAGGGATGGTGTTTAAGCCAAAATTTGGCACATAAATAAGAAAAGGACACGTGGTCAGAAGAGTCAAATTAAAGGGTCAGCAGAAAGATTAATGAGGCAATGCTGAATCTCAGCCGTTAATATATAAGAAGGTAAGGAACTGATCAAATGATAAAGCCACGTAGTATTATGAGAAGATAAATTCCCATTGGACAATGCATCCTAACCTTTAATTTGAAACTCAATGTTGCAATAAATCACAGAGGTCATTCACGAACAAGAATGCCAATAAGATTGTAACATGTGGCAAAAGAAGATTAGAGATAAAATTAGAGTCGTGATGTAACAGGGTAGACCTCACACCAAAGGCGTGAGCTTTAGCGATTTTTTTACTCATCACCTCTAGGCCCACTGACCGCATGTTAGTTTAGCTCATACAAAAAATCAGCTTGATTGGTGATTTCTACTAAATGGTTGAATCCAACGGCTAGAATCACACCTTAAAAAGTGCTAAAATCTAATGGCTAAAGACTACCAATGAGGGTGATTTTTGGTGTGTCTATCAACCTAGAGGTGGGCTATACATCCAGGCAGTAGTGGGTCCAGAGGGCAGCAGTGAGTGAGTAACAAAAATCGTTAAAGCTCAGGCCTTTGCCGTGAGGTCTAACTCATTAGTCATTACGGAGAAGGATAGAGAAAGAAGCCCGGGCGATAAAAGCTACAAATCTTAAACCAAAAATAAGAAAAAAAACAAACAAAAGCAGCGCCAAACACATGTACGTATTTGCATGGCTAGCTAGCACGGTTCGTTCTTTTATCCTCAACGGCGCTGTTGCTGTTGAGCAACAGCGATCAGCAACGCCTCTACACCCAATTTGTACCCCTGACAAAACTGTTTCTAATTTTTGACATTTAAACTGTATGGAAACGGATGTGGAAACTCCCCCTAGACATTAGGGGAGGGCCCCCCTCCGACTCCAGTCGGGAACTAAGGTTCGGACGATTAGAGACCGCACACGCGTTAGGTCTGAACCTAATGTGGCCCACCTTCTATAATAATAGAATCGGAGATGCTCAATCCGCATACAACATTGTAGACATTGAATTTGGACCAAATTAATGCACGAGGTCACTTGATGAATACAAGATTTTACCAACAATAAATGGCCCTTGCCCACGGCACTCCCCAACATAAGCATTTGCAAAAATGGGGTGCGTTACCCTTTTTTTCCGTTATAACTGATGGTAACGCACAAGGGCAAAAATGGAAAATAACGGCACTATAATTCAAATTTCAAAATTTCAACAAGATTTATAACAGAAAATGATGACAATAACAGACGTTTTTTAACAATCTCTTAAAAAAAAATTAAGTCATTATTTTGGTTATAATGGAAAAAGAACGGGCCATTATTTTCTGAGCTTTAAAACAGTACATAATGTAATGGGGGAGCTTCGAATCCGTTATCTTTGTTATAATGGCCGTTTTTAAACCTTGGTCTCTAAGAGTGTGATGTGTGTCCCATTTGTGGTCGGTCATCAAAATTTACTCCTATCTGTCTATGTTTATCCCATTGGTAGGCCATCCCAATGGTCTAGCTGATAGATACGATAGATCAAGTATACAACAACTTGGTATCATCCTAGAGTGGGATCCCAAGGTCCAAACTACCATTAATGGACATCGAGATTCCCACACAAATCCCAACGATCATTACGAGCCCCCAAAAATCACACAAATTTCAAAGAGCAGAAAAACGGTTTGAATATATGCTATAATATCATCCTAATACTGCCGTCTACCATACTTTTGGGCCCATTGACCCCAGTTATGTTTGACACATATTTGGTGGACCTACACCAGATTCTAGTCTGTATAATGAAGTTTCAGATTTTTACGAAAATCATAGCTTAACATGAAAAAATGAATGGAGTGATTGGTCGAGATCCGACCGTCCAACATAGAGGGATGGACTTGAACTCAACCACTCTTTATCTTCATGAAGCCGGATAAGATAAGGGATAAGACAACTGAGTTGTTTTGCTATATAGACATTGAGTAATATTTATACAACTGTCTTAGTTGTGTAAGTGGCCGGATCCACAATCCCTTATAAGAGATTTTTTTTTTGTAAACCATGGGTATCTGGGCCTCTTAGAACACCCGACTAGTCCCCCGAGGCAAGATAGTCACCCTTTCCACACGTGCCGGAGCGTACTGGGGGAGTTAATGTGGACTGAGCCATTTATTACCCTACTATTTCCGGGGGTGGCCCCAAGGAAAGTTGAACTCTGAACCTTCTACTTTTTGGAGTGGAGTCTTGGCTACCTGTGCGGAAACCTTGGGGTTAATCGACTTGATAAGATGATCCTAATTATCTGTTATTCTTTTGGATTTAAAAAAAAAAAGGCAAATGATCTAAAAATATATATATAAATTCGAACGATACACATCTTCCAGCTAAAAATAGATTGAGTTGGAACAATGATATGAACCTATGTTCTAAAACTCAGAACTCGGACTCGGCTCGGAAGTCCATTGGGCCGAGTCACCTCGATGACTCGGGAGTCGACTCGGCGAGTCATTAAATTGATTATTGTTTATTTAAATATATAAAAAATAAAATTTATCAAGAAAAACTTTGAAAATAGGAAACAAATACAAAAAAACATTTAGAAAATCAGAAAAAAAATTTGAATTTTGATTGGACTCGGCCTTTAAACGAGTGACTCGGCTGAACTGTGAGTCAACTCGGACGATTGTCCGAGTCAACTCGCCAGACTATGCAAATCCGAGTTTGTATGCCGAGTCAACTCGGCCGAGTCCCGAGTCGACTCGGCGAGTTTTAAAACATAGATATGAACTAGAGTGGCAATCTGTTGAGGAAACAGGGGTATTTTGGGTACTTTGAACTGGCTATTAAAGACAATATTGTTCAGAGAGGGAGGAGGATATTTCAATTATTTAAGAAGTTTTATTAAATGTTCAGTGGTCCTGGCCTTTGGAATATTGAAGGAATAGAGGGACATTTTAGGTATTTAAAGAGTTTCACTTTTAAGTATTAGAAACTGCTCCTCACATACGCTATAAGCCTAATTTCAAAGACTTAAGGTATAAACTACCTTTTAGCTTATTTTTAAGCTTACCCAAACGCGGCCTAAAACTTGTTTGATTAATTATTTCTACCCATTGGATTTTATACCCAAAAAAACATGCTTGAATTCAACAGCTAGAATTAATCGTAAAAGTGCTGTAATCTATGGTCAGAGATAACCAATCATGCTGATTTTTGGTATGTACATCAACCATGGCATGGGCTAAACATCCATGCATGCAGTTAAAAAAAGTGATCTATGTATGGCCAGGAGAGTCCTCTGCATGGACAGCATCCAAAGTCCTCTCCATGCTATAGGTCCCACCTATGAGAGAGAGAGAGAGAGAGAGGGAGAGAGAGAATGTTGTTTGGTCATCTTTCACTAAGAAGGGGTTTCCTCGTGGCAAAAGAGAGAGAAGCAGAATGAGAGATGTGTAGTTGTCATATGTGGCTCAAGAGTCAAGAAAAGATGCTAAAAACGATAAAAAATAAAAGGCCAAGTTGTTTGGATAATAATTCATTTTGTTTGCATCTTGTACATTACAAACAATCCTTTCCGAGGAAAGCTGTCTATTTCACTTAGCTGTTGGTAGTTTCTTCCCAATTCAAAATTTTTCTTATTTCAAAGAAGAAAGACTACCGAGCGCTCCGTACGTTTCTTAAAGAAATACAAAAGCAAACGCATCTCCCTCTCTGCTTGGTATGTAGAGAAGATACAAGAATAAAACGACGACGTAACGAGTAGTCCAAATTAATAGGGATCAAACTGAGGGTGATTGGAGTTTTAATATGGACTCTGATCATGGCCTCAGACTGATTGCGACCCTTCAATCCATTGATCCTTTTTCCACATCCTTCCTCAAATTCTTTCAAAACTTCCTACCCAAATCATACCTCCAGGCACTCATGAATAATAAAAGTGAAAATCCATTTTTTGTATTTTTTTGATATAAGTAGATTATGTTTATTCAATAGCCCAAAACAAATAGCACTCCCAATAGGACAAAACTAACTTCCATTTTTTGTGGGTTGGGAGAATCCAAGGTCGTTGACAGTGCTGAGCTTGCACTCACTTTTGCCAAAGCAAAACCAGCGTTTGGATTCTTGGAATCTGTTACGATCCTAAAGGTTAAGACTTAAACTTTCTGCACTTCTACCATATAGGTACTTTTGGTGTATTGGTTTGTGTCTTAACATTTTGTATCAAAGCCAACCCCATATCATGAGTTGGTCACGGGAGGAGCGGCCTGAAGAAAGTGCTACCTGGGGGCTCGCTCAAAAAAGAGAAAATAAGGATACTGAAAAAACTGCCGGAGGCTCGTTCACAAAAAGTGAAAAAATAATAGGGGTACCAGAGTGAAAGCCGCTTCAGAGTGGGCCACCGAGGACGTTGGCCTTGGAAGCACAGTAGAATGTTACGATCGTAAAGGTTAAGACTTAAACTTTCCGCACCTCTATCACCTAGGTGCTTTTGGTGTAATGGTTTGTGTCTTAACAGAATCCACCCCCGAGAGCTTCGGAGAAAATTTAGGACCTTGATACATGTCTTATTTTTTTTATTTTTTTTATCCTTCTAATGTAAGCAAGATTGAGTTCACTTTGGTGACTAGCACCTCTCTACTTGAGAGGTACCCATGAGAAGATGGTTTTATAGAAAGTAAAAATTTAGAACAGCGGTTGTTAGGGCAAGGTTTAAAATGGGCCGTTATAACGGTATAACAGACTGGGGGCGTTACCATCTTTTGAGAGAAAAATAATACAACCCACATGAAGACAAATTGTTCTTTTCTTTTTCTTTTCTGCACTAATTGATTAGAGAAAGTGACAAAAAATGATTGAAGAAAAAAAAAACCCTAAAATAGGAATACCTAATTATCAAATATATGCACATTCTCAAAATCTCAATCCCTATTTATTGGGTTATCTCTTAGATGTTTATGCTTCTCTAAAACTCAAAGACCAAGATACTGGTTATTAAACCAGCCCTTATTGGATGAAGGCCATGGCATCTGAAATAGAATCCATTTATTTTCATCAACTATGAACTATTATGGATTCACCAGAGAACATTAAACCCATTGGGTGCAAGTGGGTCTCCAAGAGGAAGAAATGCCTGTAGAGAGCCTGTTTGGTAGGCCACCACGGCGGGAAAATAAAATATTTGTGCGCGCTAATACACACGGGCGTGTTTGGCACGCCTTTGCTTGTGCCAAATATTTAATCGGGCTCATAATATGTAACGAGGTATACCTAAGATCTTTTCATTTGCGGAAGCGGCATTTTTGGTAGTCACCGCTGCCATCTGGGCCTACTGACCGTATGGATGTTTAGCCCACACCTTAGTAGGCATTCACACAAAAAATCAGCTTGTTTGATGATTTTTAGCCATTGGTTTTAGTACTAAAACAAATGGTTGCATTCAACGGCTATAAAAACGTCTTAAAAAGTACTAAAAAGTGCTAAAATGTAATTGTTGTAGATTACCAATCAGGGTGATTTTTGGTGTGTATATCCACCAAGGGGTGGGATAAACATCCATGCGGTCAGTGGGCCTAGATGACAGCTGTGAGTAACAAAAATCGTGCTCCGCATTTCAAACTGTTTCAGGCATACCTTGTTACAACTTTTTCCATTTTTGAATGGTGTCCTTGATATCTACATGAAGCAGCTGGACAAGAACAAAAAGTGTGTAAGCTAGAAAGGTACATCTATGGTCTTAAGCAGACCTCATGAAGGAGTTTAAACTTCAGGTTTGACCAAGCCATTACCTGTTTTTGATTTCATCCAAAATCCTATACCAAAAATTCAGTGGGAGCAAAATTATCTTTTTAGTGTTGTATGTTGATGACATCCTCTTGATTGAAAACAACATGGGGATGATGTCTACTGCAAAGTTTTGGTTGTCCCAAAACTTCCATAACAAGGATTTGAGAGATGCTTCATATGTGCTAGGGATCAAATTCAGTGGGAGCAACGTGGCACCAATTATTTGGTGTCAAAATTCAATGTGTGAAACGAAAGTTAATTATAAGTCTCCATACATACCCCATTATTGAAAGAGTAATGATCACATGGTATAAGGTTAATAGACATGTACGGTTGTGTCGTTTTGTCATTTGCAAAAAAATGTACCTCGATTTGTGTGCTAAATAGTAATGCTCCAAGATGTTCACCCACGCAAAGCAGAACTTTAATGACGGAGATCCATCATCAATGTTAATGACGGACGACTGTGTGGGCCACGTGGCTCTCTTAGAGACTACTGACTGTAT
Source organism: Euptelea pleiosperma (assembly GCA_035048495.1). Classification (NCBI taxonomy): domain Eukaryota; kingdom Viridiplantae; phylum Streptophyta; class Magnoliopsida; order Ranunculales; family Eupteleaceae; genus Euptelea; species Euptelea pleiosperma. The sequence continues at coordinate 12,283,603 of CM068545.1, forward strand.
GAATGTTTGGTCCATCTCTAGGTATATCTACATACTAAAAATAAGCTTAATTAGTGATTTCTAAACTTCGGACCTGATTACCCCAAAGAAAGCTCTAAATCTGCGGTTAAAAATAAACCATGAAAAAGACTCTAATCCAATAGATAGAAATTACTAATTAATCAGGTTGAATTTTGGTATGTAGTCCATCTAGGGATGGGTCAAATATCCATAGTCAATGGTCTCTAAGAGTTCCATGTGGCTCAGACCGTGGTTCGTCAACAATGTTGACGAGGCCCCTACTCAGTGCCGCCCCTACTATAAATAAAGGATATCATCTATATAACAAAACAGGACGGTTGTCTCCCCCTCTTATCCGGCTTCAAAAAGGACGGCCAAGATCTTGTCGATGAGTGCCATCGGCACGGGTCACCTACTATCTACATAACAAAACAGGGAAGCTGTCTCCCCCTCTTATAGGCTTCATAAAGAAGGGCCGAGATCTTATCCCCAATTGGACGGTGGATCTCAGCCTCTCACACCCAATTTTGACAAACGCTATGTCGAAGAGTGCCGAGGGCGCACGGTCCTCCTGCTATATAACAAGGGAGATCAGCTGTCTCCCCCTCTTATAGGCTTCATATAATGGATGGCCAAGATCTTATCCCCCAATTGGACGGTGGATCTCAGCCAACTCAAATTTGGCAAATGCTCTGTCGGGGAGTGTTGTGGGCATGGGCCACCCACTAGTCTATATAACAAAACAAGAAGTTGTCTTCCCCTCTTATAGCCCCTCTTATATGTTTCGACAAAGAAGACCAAGATCTTATCTCCAAAATAGACAATGGATCTCAGCCACTCACACCCAATTTTGGCAAACGCTTTGTTAAAAAGTGTCGTGGGCACAGGCCACCCACTATCTATATAACAAAATACAGTGATTGTCTCCCCCTCTTGCAGGCTTCATATATCCAAGGGCCCATATCAACCCTTACATAAAATAAAATTTAGACGGTTGGATTAATTTAACATGGAAATGCTTTGTAGGGGAGTGCCGAGGGCACCGGCCACCTACTATACATCTATACAACAAAATAGAGAAGTTACTTATCCCCCTTCTTATCAGCTTCACAAAGGATGACCGAGATCTTATCACCCCAAATGGATGGTGGATCTAAGCCACTCACACCCGATTTTGGCAAACGCTTTGTCGAAGAGTGCTGTGGGCACGGACCACCTACTAGTCTATATAACAAAACAAGGAGGTTGTCTCCCCCTTTTATAGGCTTCATAAGGAAGGGCCGAGATCTTATCCCTCAACAGGATGGTGGATCTCAGCCAACTCACACCCAATTTTGACAAACACTTAGTCGAGGAGTGCCCTGGGCACGGGCCACCTACTAGTATAAAAACAAAAGTGAGTTATTTTTTCTTTTTCTTTTTCTTCCTATGGTTTGAATCGTTTGATACTTTTTTTTTTAAATACAATGGTATGAAAACACCATCTTTTGTAAATTTTCCGAAAAAAATGATTTCTCTTTTAGTGCTTGGCTTTGACGAAACATCCAAAGAAGATCCATTGTTTCAACAAAAAAAAAATCCTAACCATCCAATAATCCTGAAGTCAATATTGCATTAACCAGATGAATATGAAAATTAAAAATAGGATTGTCTGTACAGTGTAACTCTGGTGTAGTGCTTTATACCGCATTGTCGGTCTCAAGTCCAGATGAAAGAAAAGGGTTAATAGCCGGTGTAAAACTTTTGCCAAATCCTACCATAAATCCTGATCCATTATTTGAATGGAAGAACGGGATTTGTGGAACGGACCCCATACTATTGGGAAAAGACTTATGATGATTGCTAGTACAGTAAATTTTGGTCCTTAGACAATCCAAATGGTACCCACATTTGGATGAACTATAAACTCCAACCAATAAGAATCCTAGTGAACTAAAATACAAAATGATAGAGGCCCAGCAGAAATTATTTGTTTTTCTAAACCCCATTATAAGTTCTATCCATTTAATCTCCAATTCATACTAAATCCAGTTGTATTTTGTTGAAATCGAGAGAATAACCCAAATGAATTTGACCCCTTTTTTCGTTCTTGAAGTAACACTCATCAACTAGCACTATTGTAATGTAAACCTGTAAACCAGTAAACCATTATTAGTCATTCATCATATTATAACAGGCAATTTAGCTACACTTGGGAGCTTGGTTAGGACTTGGGACCATGCTTATTGGCCGGTCCAGTTAAAAAAAAAAGTCATTCAACAAAATCCAACTCTTGGAAGGGCAGAGTTCAATCGGGCCAAGTGCATCCACAGAGTTGACATACTGATTGGAAGAGTCCTCATGATGAGGATGGTATATGTTAGTTCATACATTTCCTCCAGAAATATTTTGAAATCAGAACAAAGTTTAGATGTGGACCATCGCGTCAAAACCTAGAGACCCAGATCGATTAATATTTGGCGGGCGGGTCACCCCACATGATCACCATATCAAGACCAGGCACCATACATGAGCATGAATCAGTCTATGGTCCTTACTGGAGTGAGAGCAAACTCTTCCCCGTCCAGCCATAACCAGAAGACAAGTTCTCTTGTTACCAGACAGTTACCTCCTGAAAATATGCTAGTAAGGGCCCACTAGGCATTTCCAATTTTCTACTCAAGGCCCATACCTTATGCTCTGGTGCGCTTATTACAGCTCAGGCCAGGCATAACTACAATAGAAAATGGGAACATTTTTATTTTTGATCAGTAGAAAATGGAAACATGATTTTTATCAGAACTAATCAAGAACCACCTAATACGGCATTGCCAACAACAAAATATATCTACGACAAGCCTGCATTTTAATTTTAATTTTAATTAAAAATGATAAATGAAATAGGGTCAACATCAAATTATCATTTATCATATAATTGGACGAGCGAGGGAACACTATTTTTATCATGTAATTTTCACTAAAGAATGAAAACAAAATCTGCATGACTACGTCAAGTGCTGCTAAAAAATTAAGCAAAAGGGACAAACACACACAAAATCTGAAGGTTTTAGTAATGATCATTTGACGAGCCTGTACTCCCAGATTGTTTACAGGAGCCCCTAGTTGCTTCAAATGCGACTTGAATCCCTCCCAAATACAAATCGCCTTGTCCAGTCAGTTATCACCAATACCCTTGTGCGCCAGCTGACTAGCTTGCTGGATGTGAAATAAACAATGAGTTACAATCAGCTAACATCCACACAGATGGGTTAATGTTCATAAAAAAAAATACATGTAAAGGCAGCGGAATAAAAAAGTTACCTTGCATAAACAGAATACCAGAGCCACTGACTGCTGCGACCAATTGAAACCCAATCACCGGGCAATTGTGCTGCTGTTTGCTCTCCCCCTAGTGGAGCAAACTGCCCAAAATGCTTATACCTTTGAATGAAAACACATCGAAGGTAAGCAATTGTCTTATTTATCCAAAAGAAAAAATTCTTTATCTATAAACTTTAGTTTTGAGTTTTCTAGTATCACCATTCTGACACAGCCATCGAATTAAATAGAAGCAAGGTTTAAAATATGGGTAATTATATTTGCACCTCACAAATTCCATAAGCACCCCATTTGGGTGCTTTTGGGCCGAAAATGCCCTTAGCCATAAAAAAAAAAAAACCCTAAGCACCCTACCTCGTTGAAGAAGAAGAAGAAGGAGGAGGAGGAGGAGGAGGAGGATGATGTCGCCGCCACCACAGGTACGCTGTGGAGAGAGAGAGAGAGGTGCTTGGGTTTTTTTTTGGTCAAGGGCATTTTCGGCCAAAAGCACCCAAATGGGGTGCTTATGGAATTTGTGGGGTGCAAATAGAATTTCCCTTAAAATATTGTTCCGTTTCATTTTCTCGGTAAGCTAAGAAAACAAATCAGAAGGAGACAATGGAAAAACAGTAATTGTTGCAATAAAATTAAACTATTTTTTAATGCTTAATTAAGATAGCATTTACATGTGTAATAAAAGGTATATAAACTAAAAAAATAAGCTTTTAAACCAATTCTAGTACTTAAATATAGCTTTTGGCATGAGACGATACATTCCCATATGTATCATCTCGGTACAATATCAGAATGAGACGTCTAGGCCGAGACGGAATAGGTGTATATATATAGGCTGGGATACGTTGACAAACGCACTCGTGCTTTTGTGACTCCTAAAATGACTCATGGATGTGGCCCACATGAAAATGAGTTCAGGGCTAATTTTTGGTGATGATATTCTTCTCAACATGGATATCAATCTCACAAAAAAATCAGCCCATTCCAGCATTTGGAGCCTTATGAAAAGTGGATTACAATTTGAAAATTTTGGACCATCCATTTTCACCGTTAAATTTAGTTCCATCTTTGATAGGGTTAGAAGTTTTAGAAATTGCTGATTTTTGGTGAAGATGCCTCACCCAAAATCAGCCCTTAACGCATCTGCATATGGTCCCCATGATCGCGTGTCATTTTATATGTCAAAAAACATTAGTAAATATATATATGGATAAGGCTAATGCTTATGCGACTAATGATCGTGGGGCCCACACGCGGATTGATTAAGGGCTGATTTTTGGTGAAGATATTCCTCTCAGGATGGATATCAACCTCATAAAATATCAGTCAGTTGTGACATTTCTAGCCTTATGAAAAGTGAACTACAAGTTGAAATACTCTGAACCGTCTATTTTTATTGTTAACTTGAGCTCCTCATTTACTTATCAAATTAAAATTAACTCCACATTTAATAGGATTAGAAATAAGTTTAGGAAAGTGCTGATTTTTTGTAAGTATTATCTACATGGTTTGGAGGTCATCCTTGCCAAAATTCAGCCCTTAACTCATCTGCATGTGGGCCCCCACAACCATGTCATTTTATTAGTTAAAAAACCATTAGTCATTTTATCACAACCTATATAATGAGGTAAGAAAGAGTAATATCCCTGTTTAAATTACTCACCATTTCAACAATTTTTCCATTATTTACTTTGAACTAATTCCATTACTTATGCTACACGTGAATCGTACTTGCCCCTCCACTAGTGTATATATACACACTAAGGCAGCTACTAATTAGACCAAATATATGAGCTCATTCTTTATGAACATCACTTAGCTTCATGGCAAAGCTAAGAGCTGCTCAGCAAAAATGGGCTCCAAATATACTGCTGAATTTGGTAACATACTTAACCAGACCTTGTACGTGTCTGTAAAAAGAGGTTAATGACCAGGGTCATTGTCCATCTTTATCTTAAGGCCAGTGCTATTAATGAGAGTGTGACTATTAAGCACTCACTCTCTATAATTTGGTGTCTTCCCCTAAGGGTTGCTCTGGCTTGTAATTTTCGTTCATCATCAAAGCTCAACCTCAGGGTAAAAAAGGACTTCGGGAAAAGTTGAACATGTACCTAAATGGACGAAATCGATGATGTCCTGTTCCCCTGAACCTGAGAGGACCTTCTGGATTCTTTTCACACTCCTCCATACGATTAAAACACCTCGCAAGGTATGTACCTTGTTGAGCAGCAACCTAAACGTATGAAATGTCAACATAACACGAGAAAGGAAATGTGAGAAAATGGTTCTTTGAAAGATTCCATCAGAAGGGATAAGAAATTTTTAACTTCACCACTAAACAGACAACCTCAATAGAAGAGTTTATTCAAAATCACCTGAGCTGTTGCAGGAAGATTCTTCATCTGTGAATCCACTTGGGAAAGAGCAACCTTGAACCCTTCAATATCCAATTCAATGGATTCTTTGTCATCATGCCCTTTGGAATCCTTCAAAAGATCTACAATGTTTTTCATCCGATTATTCTTCAAGTAAAGCTCCACTTGAGGGTACCTTTCACAGATGTCGTCAATGACATCTTGAAATTCTTTAACCGTTAGGGTACCAGAATTGTCTTTGTCTGCCTTATTAAATATTGCTGAGATATCTTCCTAATATCATATTGACAATAAATAAATAAATAAAAAAAAAAAAAGATTAGCAGAATAATTTACAAAAACACTTGGTTGGAAGCTAGACCTTACTGAACATAAGAAACTTATTTGAGTTTAAAATCTAATTTAGCATCATCATGGTGGTTCCCTTGTCTGGCTATCCTTCAAAGAACTTGTGTTGACCAATAAATTGAATCAGGGTAGTTGTGATGAAGGTGGTTTTGACTGATTGTTTAAAAGTTTGAGCTTTATTTGAACACTATACATGGGCCTCAAATAAGCAGTTGCATATGGAAGTTCCCAAAGGGAGAGATAATAACTCCTCCCTATCTATTAATCTCTTCTCAAACAATGTAAATATGATTATGGCGTGGATTTCTTTATCAAAAGAAGATGCGTAAATATTTGATGGGAGACATGCTTCGGAGAGATCCTTAAACAGTTACAGAGTTCATTTCTTCAGAACTCTTTTTTTGAATAATTTGAATAGAAAACAAGTAAACGGAACATGATTGGAAAGGACACGTAACAAGCGCAATCCAACAAGTGTTTCATATGATCTACAAAATACAATACAGTAAACCAGCCAAAGGCTGCACATACCATTACTTTGCGTTGATTAATAGTGGCACAATCGCCAAGTGCATATGTGTCATCACATCCCTCAACTCGCAGCCATTCATCAGTTGCTAAAACACGCCTGTGAGTCTGTGCTCAGAACAAAAGATGTTTGTTCAATACAAGTGATAACATCCAATAAAAAATTACCATATGGAAAAGACTAAATCCTTACTAGTGAAGGAAACAACAATAGTTTCAACACACAAAATTGAGCCAAAATCATAGCAGTGCAAAGGTCTAGAGCAACAAACCTGATCAATTTGCTGCATAAAATCCATTATGACAGGGCGGGTCCCAATACCAGTTGACCAGACAACCATTCCATACGGTATAGAAGAAACCTCTCCATTTAATCTTTCCTTTGTAGAAATGGCCTTGTCAGTTACTTTTACAACCATAGACCCTGTTTTCAGGTCAATACCATCTCTTTGGAACTTTTGTTCAGCAAAAGCAGTGATTCTTTTGTCAAACCTGCAGAACCAGAACTTCTACAAGCATGAGAACTTTTTAGGAAAATGAAGCAATAGCTGCTTATCCAAAAAGAAAAAGAAAAGAAGCAATAGCCCGGAAAATGATAATGCACCATTCAACTCTTGAAAAAGAAAAAAGAAAATTGAAAACCACGACCGGCAAATACGTGTTGAATGTTTATGCGTATGTTATAGATAGATTTGTATGTAGACACACACACACACGTTAACAGAAGGAGCAAAGAAGGATCTAAAATAACATATTTCTTCCTTACATGTTCAAAATATGATCTCCTGCCTCCAAGATAGTTATTTTCACTAGGTCTTTCACTGTAGGATACAGATTGACTAAATCTTCACGAATAAAGTCATGAAGCTCCGCGGAAAACTCCACACCTGTTGGACCACCTCCAACAACTACGAAATGAAGATTTCTCTTCCTTTCTTCCTCAGTAAGGTTGGGGAGGCAAGCCCTTTCGAAACAGTCAATCACACTCCTACGGATATTTTGAGCATCCTCTACTTCCTGCATGAAGGAATGCAGCTTTGCTGAAGAATAAAAAGAAGCAAAACTTTTGCAAACACAAAAGAAACAACTGAATCTTATAACCAATGTCTCAAACACTAATCACATCATCTAGGACTTTGTTGAGTACCAGCAACCTTCTGCAAAAGTGGTTGACCAACAGCTTGCACAAGCAGAAGACAACATGGATGTCAGGTGTTGGTTTCCGCATGTTTGTGCGAAAACCCACCCAACTTTCATGTCTTTTATTGTTTCAACACCGTGAAGGGCCTGGTACCAGATAACTCTACAAAGCCAAAGATATCACAGCATGTACTAATATGGTAGCGAAGGAAAGCTACCTTCAAGAAATGACAATGCTCCACGACACCAGGTGTGTTGAATGTATTTGCGCGGGCACCTAAGGCTATGACCAAGTAGTCATAGTCAACAATAAATTCCTCTTCCCCTTCCAAGTTCTCACCTTGATTAGGCCGACAGTGAACTTTCTTGTTTTTCGCATCAATGTTGACACATTCGGCTTCCCAATATCCTATTGCTCCACTTTTCTACCAAAGGAATAAAAAACCAAGGATAGCATTGTCCCATCAACTCAATTAAATCATCTCTGAACAACAATAACTAACACAAAACATTGAAATAGTTATTATTACCCAATAAAAAGTAAAGTAGAAGTTCAGGACATATTGTACCTAGCTCTGTAGTCAAGGCGCACTGAGACACAAGGCGCAAGACACAGTGAGGCGCGCGCCTCACTAAAATACCTATTTTTTTTTAAATGTTAAATAAAAAAATCCTTATTCTTAATATTGCCCTCAAATTCATTAAATTTACAAACATTGCTTCTTTCATTTTTGAATTTTTTTACTTCATAGGGGTGTTTTGGTCATTCAACCAAGGTAGTTAAGGGCGCAAGGTCTTAAGGCGCTAGGACCTCTGGTGCCTAAGGCGCAAGGCGAGGCACGCATCTGACTGAAGTGAGGCGCAATATTAAAAATTGTAATAAATATACGAAATATAAAATAATTAAGAAAAATAACATCATAAAATAATAAAATAGGTAATCATTAGGCCATAAAACATAAAAGTAGCAAATGTCGAAAATCTCAAGTAACCCAAAAGTAGTTCTAGTTAACATTGTCATTATCTAAATACAAAACAAGTAATCAAAAAGCAATAAAACATAAAAGATAGCAAATGTTCAAAATCTCAAATAGCCCAAAATTAGTTCTAGTTAACATCGCCATCATCTAAAATATAATCATTATTCATCTCCATCATCATCGGATATGTTGGCCTCAATATATTCTTCTTCTTCTATCTCCTCCGAATAGGCCTCTTCTTCTTCTGCCTCCCTTATTGAAGTCCTTGCGCTTACTCTTGACCTTGATTGTGATCTAATATTTGATGTTAATTCACCAATTCCAGCAGCTCTCGCAACAACACTCCATGTCAAGCTATCATCCTCAAATACCAATTCATCTTCTACTTCTCCACCTTATGTTTCCATCTCCCCAAGTAACCATTCATTGCTTTCCTCAATGTTTTTCAATGAGATCGGTTCAATTATATCTCTCCGATGCTTAATATAATAGGCCAAAGTACATAATTTTTACAAAAAACATGTATTTTAGTGAGGCGCGCGCCTTGACTACAGAGCATTCAACATTTTAACATTTCAACTTGTGAAAGCAAAATTTGATGATGGTGTACATCATAAAAGTTTATGACGGACCACCAGTGTGAGCCACGTGGCATACTATTAGAGGCTACTGACCGTATGGATGTTTGGCCCATCCCTAGATGGACTTACAAGACAAAAATAGGTTTGATTAGTGATTCCTAACCCTTGAATTTGAGTACCCCAATAATGCTAGAAATCCATGGTTGAAAATAAGACATGAAAAAGACTAATACAACGGACATAAATTACTAATCATGATGAATTTTGGTATGTAGGTCCAACTAGGGATGGGAAAATTTTATGGCTTTTTCATTACTTGTTTTGTATTTAGATAATGACAATGTTAACTAGAACCTATAATACTCGAATACTTGTACCCCCCATCGTACCAGTGTCGACACGGTACGACACGAATACGTGTATGGGACACGGCAACGACACGTATCACGGACGTATCCATCATATGTGCTGATATTTATTAAAAAACAAAAATTTGAGTAATAAATGATGCACCAAGTGCATCGTTTTCTACTAAATTTTTGAAAAAAAAATATAAAAAAATGATAAGTTCTTTATATATGGCCTAATGATTACTTGTTTTGTTATTTTTCAGATTTTTTAATATTTCTTATTATAATTTTTAATATTGCGCCTCACTTCAGTCAGGTGCGTATCTTACCTTGTGCCTCAGGCGCCAGGGGTCCTAGTGCCTTAAGTGCGCCCTTAACTACCTTGGTACCTAGATACTTCAACAAGCCCACCATACCAATATCAACACGTTACAACACTAATACTAGTGGAAAATACTGTGTGGATACTTGTCCGATACAATCTTCTCATTTGTTATTGTACCACTAGTTATTTTCTTGATTCCTAACAATTTCATATATTTATTTATCAACAAATGCATATAAATAGTTTGCTGTAACAAATCTTACTGTAATAAACTTTGTAATATTAAATGTTTCATTACATTTGGCATGACATAAATACTGAAAAATGATACCCAGTTTAAAACATCGAAGAATGGTCTCAAAATGTAGAATGGTATATACATGTCCTGGAATTAGGAAATGAAGGGTCACATCCCTGTTCCCGTACCAGCGTTCATATCCATATCTGTACCTAAGCATCTTATTCCAAGACAACAAAACAGTGTTGGACTATATTACTTAGATCCTTCGAGTCCCCTTGAGCACTGGATTGGCATGCAACAGCATGGGTGTTGCAATTCCCAAAGATTTGGAGGTCGAGCAAGTTTTACACCTGAACCCATTTCATAACCAACATTTGCACCCTGCCCAAGGGTAACATAATGTTATTAGGGGAAATATTAATCTATATATTTTCCTTACTGACTGCATTTGATTATATACTATTTATACCAGTCTAATGTATTTATAAGGCAATAAGTCTCACTATACTTTGTGGGGCAAAATGTTGGGAAATCATGAGACAATATGTACGTATAAAGAGTGTAATCAATATGAGAGTTTGAGACAGATGAGTGAAAATACTAGGAGTAACAGAATTAGAAATAAGTGGATTCAATGGAACCTAGGCATAACTCTAATAGGGGATCACATAAAATTGAGTCCACTGAGATTGTTTTCTCACGTGCAATGAAGGCAGTTGAAGACACCAGTGAGAAAGAGGAACTTGGGTCAAAGGCTCTAAAAGGAGGAGGTAGAAGAGCCAAAAGGATGTAGACAAAAAATTATTTGAACGCATACACATTAGTAGACATATGGACCTTGAAAGAATGAAACAGCAGAATAAGATTCATACAGCCGACTGCAAATAGTTGTGACAAGCTTGGATGATGATGATGAAGGGGAGGATGATTATCTTATTTGTCTAACTACATAATCTATATTGTGTGCTCATACTAACTGATATTTATGAAATAATAAATCTCTGTATGCATGAATTGGAATAGGCTAAGGTGGTGAACTTGTCTAACAACACTTACACATGCTTCTGCATCTAAATCACAGAGTTGTGACGTGAGCATAAACATAGATGTAGAATCCCTACTCAAATAGGAAGCATATACTTGTGAGTCACACAAGTAAGATAGGCTCCTCAGGGGTAACCTATAAATTTCCACTGGACAACAATAGGGGCACACAAGTAAGATGGGCTTTGCAAAAGGGGAACATATAAAGTTCAATTGTACAACAATAAGATATAACAGTGGTTTAGAATTTATATACTCTTTTAACTAAGTCTCACAAAATTTTTATCTGATTCTTTGTAGAGCCCTTGATAATTTTCTCATTCTAATCTCTCAATTTCCTTAGTGGGAACTTTAGCCAGTAAACTCAGTCTCCTCTACTGATATTGCAATGCTTGTCTTTTATCCTCCAAAACCTCTAATTATTCCTAACCTATTTTTTGGATAAGCTATTATTCCTACCCTACTGACAGTTTTTCATAGTTTTCTTATTTAATTACAGGGACACGGTCATCAGTTTTACATCTAGTATGCATAACCTAAGACTGAAGACAACCCTGTGATGGAAAACGTTTCTTTTTTGGGCACGATAGAATACAAAAAGAAGGTAAAACGGATAAAATCTAAGAAATATCCTTACAAAAGATTCTGTAAATAACAGATGTTTTCAATAGATATAATGTGATACCACTTACATCTCATGCAATTGGCTTTACCTTCTTAATAATGTTGCGAATTGGCTCGACAATGCTGCGTGCTTCCACTGTGCCACATGTGACACTCGGTAACAAAGGGGTAAATGCAAAATAATTACGAGGTGAAACCACCTGAACATCATACAAGGAACTATCCACATTTTTCAAAAAACTTGTGCCAGCCCACCCAGTTCCAAGCACTACCACCCTCTTTTTCCTGTTATCTACATGAGATGAATCTGCACCATTTGCTCCATGATTTGATTTTGATTCAGAATATGCCACAAGACCTCCACTACTGCAATAACCAACACAGTGAGTGCAGAGAGATGATGGATATGAGAAAATGTAATAGAAAATAAAATGCTTTTGGAATCTGGGAATGGGCGAGCCAGCATGCAATGGGTTTGTAGGATATTACTTTATATTTGTTACAAATAAACAATAAATAAATAAAAAAAGAAGGGAGGGATTGCCATTTTCAAGATCCAGGTATAAGCATGAAAAACCCAATCAAACCAATTCAACATTCAAAACCAATCAAAAGTATTGTTAATCAGTTCATAGGCATTCGCAAATGCAAAATAGTTAAATAGTAAACTTTGAACTATTTAGATAAGACAAAATAAAGCTGGGGAAATATTTCAAATTGTTTCATGACATTCATTTAGGTTAGTTATGCAACATCACATTTTTATTATCATGGCCTCACATTTTCATAAGCCAGTGATCTTCACTGACAGGCTGCTTAGCCTAATTCTATTGGCACATTGTTGATGTAATCCAGCATCTTGGTTCCATCCTAATTGCTCACACTTATAGAAAGGTAGGAAATAGGAAGAAAGGTAAAGATGAGAACAAGGGAAACAGAAAAGTGAGTCATGTGAGTTGCTTTCCCAAACAAGAATTGTTGGGTATCTTCTTCAAGCCAGTCACATCTAACGTATCCTAGGATCTCAGCCAAGATAGTAAAACTTCATAGACCCAATTCAGCGTTTATTGATAATATCATCATGTGAGCATTAATTCCAATAATTTATCAGCATTTTCATGAGACCAATCCCCTATGTTGCATGTGAATTCCGACACTCCAGTGGAATCTGGTGCGTCACTTATGGATTTCCATTTTTTCTTGCCTTACTTCCATGATATAAATTAACATCTTATAGATTAATAGTTCTACTATTTCTAACAGAATGCTCGGTCATAGAAAATATAACATTCTTACATTCATTCATGCTCTTCTCTATAGGCATGTGATACAATTCATAAGATTTCCCATTAATAATCCAATGTAACCTTATCATCATAGTCACAAAGTTAGGATTCGGCAATAAATCGTCAAGGGGCCAAGTCGGGAAAATTCGGATAAATTCGTAAAAATCCACAAAAATCGGCAAAAATAAAAAAAATATATCACGGCATATTTCAAGTTAGAAATGTCATTTTTAACAAAACACATTTATATGATGAAAAGCACATCAATAATTCCATAATAATATGGCATTACTCATAACTCATAAGCATGATTTATCATTCATAATTGCAAAATCGGCAAAATCAAAATCCGAAGGAGAAAAAATGGCTCTTAGTCGATTAATCGGCAAAATCGCTAATTAATCGCTGAGTTTTTCAATAAATCGGAGTCACTGAATCTAGAAAACCTATTTTTTTAGGGTTTGCTGAACCCAACACTCAATATGTATGTCAGATTCTGACACTCGTATCTGTACCAGTGCAGCATAGCCAATCCCCATGTTTCTTTGGTTATGCTGTTTGATTTCATACTCAAGATCCAAATCATCTCGTTTAATCCATAATAGGAATAAACAAGCCAATGTAGTAATTAGGCTTCTTCTCTTTCTAAATCAAACTATAAACCATTAATCTATGATGTGATAAGCAAACCGATTTAGGATTGAAAGTGCATAACCATATCAAATCTAAAAACACTAATCATGCAATTTGCAAAGTTAACATAAAAAAGACAATAAAATATCACAAAAATGTTAACATCTACAAAAGTCAGGGCAGAAGGATGAAAAAGTGTCCTCCCTGCCTCTCCGCGTACATGACATGCATCCAAGGGATTGGGACTCACCAATGATATCTCATAAGCCAACAATTGACCTAATCAGATGAATATGGTAACAAATGATCCATAGACATTAATTTCAGCACAATCCGTATTTTTTGATTGTCCAAAGAACGAAATAGATTGGGTGGTTGAATTCATCTGATCAGGTCAACTTTCAACACATTTTTTTGAAAGGTAAAAGAGAATTTATTGATAAGCTAGGAGGTTGAGAAGGCCTACCAAGGCAAAGAGGAAAGGAACAAGCAAAAAGAAACCAACAAACAAAGGGCCCCTAAGAAAGAACAAAACCCACCCAACCACCCGCCCAACAACCCAACTGTTGTAATCTTGGATCGTAATCAGGATAAGAGATTAGGCTTAGAGATGGAAGAGGGGAGAGAAGATGAGAAGAGAATTGGGGGAAGAGGAGAAATCGTGTAGAGCTTAGAATAGCCGACACGATTTCACCCAATATATATATATTAAGTGAAGTTTTACAATATTACAAGGGCCCCCTATAGAATATAAGATATTACAAGTAGGTCCCTGACAACACTCCCCCTCAAGCTGGTGCGAAGATATCTATCATGCCCAGCTTGGATAACAGGTGCTCTAAGATCCCTTTAGTAACACCTTTAGTTAACACATCTGCAACTTGATCAGCAATATTGACATCCGGTGTGCAAATAAGTCCCTGACCAAGCTTCTCTTTGATGAAGTGACGGTCTACCTCAATGTGCTTTGTCCTGTCGTGTTGAACTGGATTATGAGCAATGCTGATGGCTGCTTTATTGTCACAATACAGTTTCATAGACCCTTTGACAAGATATCCGAGCTCACTGAGCATAGTCTTCAACCATAGAAGCTCACATACACCATGAACCATAGAACGGTACTCTGCTTCGGCACTGGAACAAGCGACAACTGGTTGCTTCTTGCTGCGCCAAGACACCAGATTACCTCCTACATACGTGCAGTACCCTGATGTGGAACGTCTGTCAGTGACTGAACCTGCCCAGTCAGCGTCTGTATAAGCTTCAACTCGCAGGTGTCCATTCTTACTAAACAGGAGACCCTTCCCTGGAGCCCCCTTAAGATAGCGTAACACTTGGTGTGCTGCCTCAAGATGTGGAGAGCGAGGGACATGCATGAACTGACTGATGATACTGACTGCGTATGCAATATCCGGTCGTGTCAGCGAAAGGTAGATGAGACGCCCAACAAGTCTCTGGAACTGACTTGTATCAGCAATGAGATCCCCCATCAACAGGATTCAGCCGATGTTGCTGCTCTATAGTCGTATCGGCTAGTTTAGCTCCCAAGTTTCTTGACTCTCGAAGGAGATCAAGTACATACTTTCTCTGTGAGATGAACACACCCTGCTTTGACCTAGCAACCTCAATGCCCAAAAAGTATCTCAAGGTTCCCAGATCATTGATTTCAAACTCTGTGCCGAGGTATTTTTTCAATCTGCAAACCTCATTTGGGTCATCTCCCGTGACCACGATATCATCCACATACACAATAAGAGCAGTAAGACGACCTTGACTTCTCTTAATGAAGAGAGTGTGGTCCGCCTGACTCTGTGAGTAGCCAATCTTCTTGACTGCGGAACTGAACCGCTCGAACCAAGCCCTGGGTGACTGTTTAAGCCCATACAAGGCTTTCTTCAGTCTGCACACAAGTTCCTTACTCCCAGTCGGACTGAACCCCGGAGGACCTGTCATGTAGACTTCTTCCTCTAGATTACCATAGAGGAAGGCATTCTTGACATCCAACTGGTGGAGGGGCCAAGAAAAATTTGCCGCGAGAGATAGCAGAACTCGAACTAAGTTCATCTTGGCCACAGGAGCAAACGTCTCCTGGTAGTCAATCCCATAAGTCTGTGTGTACCCTTTTGCAACGAGACAGGCCTTGTACCTGTCGATGCTTCCATCTGCTTTGTATTTCACTGTATATACCCACTTGCACCCCACGAGTTTCTTTCCTCTAGGCAATGGAACCAAATCCCAAGTACCATTCTTTTCTAGAGCTGTCATCTCCTCTAGCATGGCTACTTTCCACTGAGGCTGGCCGAGGGCATCTGAGACACTGGATAGGGAAGTAGCAAATGCCCTGTAGGATGGTGAGACCTATTGATAGGAAACAAAGTGAGAGATAGGGTGCTTGGTAACACAGTTCTGTACACCCTTCCGATGAGCAATAGGTACATCAATGTCTATGAGAAGGATAGTAGGAGCAACAAAAATACCGTCATGGGGATCACTGAGGACACGATTACCTGGATCGAGTTGGATTTCCTGGCAGTGAGCTTGGATAGTGGACTGTTTCTCTTTTTGACGTCGTCTGGCATATGTCTTCAGCTGCGAATCTTGTGGCATAGTGTCAGTAGGAGATGAGGACAAGGGTACAGGAGACTCATCAGGCAAATCAAGGGGTACTGGTTGAGGAATCTCCCCCTGTGGAGGTATCGGACTCTCGTCAATACTCCCAAGCTCCCCCTGAAGAGAAGTCTGATCAACTGAGAAGAAGGGAAGACTCTCAAAGAAGATAACATCTAGAGAAACAAACCGACGACGGGTAGAGGGATGAAAACATCGATATCCCTTCTGAGTTGACAAATAGCCAAGGAACACACATTGAACGGCTTTCGGATCTAACTTGTCCTTCCTGTGGTGGGCATGAACATAGCAAACACAACCAAAGACCTTAGGTGGAATGGAGAACACAGGACAGGAAGGAAACAGGAGTGAAAGGGGAGACTTCGACCCCAAGACACGAAAGGGCATCCGATTTATCAAGTAGGATGCCGTCAACACAACATCAGCCCAATAACCTTTGGGTACCCTAGTACCAAGAAGAAGTGCCCTAGCAACCTCCAGGACATGGCGATGCTTTCGCTCAGTGGTCCCATTCTGTTGAGGTGTATCGGCACATGAAGTCTGATGAAGAATTCCATGCTCCTCAAAATAGGGGGCAAGGCCACCGTATATGTATTCCCCCCCATTGTCAGTGCGTAGGACTTTTAGGGTGGTGCCTAATTGATTGCACACCATTTTATGGAAGGTCTGAAAGATAGTATGCACCTTATTTTTTGATTTCATAAGGTAGATCTAAGTATAACGACTGTAGTCATCCACAAAAACCACAAAGTAGCGAAAATCAAAGATAGAAGTGGTGGGATTGGGTCCCCAAACATCAGAATGCACAAGCTGTAAAGGAAACATACTTTTTTTATTACAGGTCAGAAAAGACACCCGACATTGTTTTGCAAGTACACAAGTTTCACAGTTGAACTCAAAAAATGGAATAGACGCAAACTGAGGTAACAAACTCTTCATGACTGAAAGCGGTAAATGACCTAGCCTGTTATGCCATCGCATTAACAGGTCTTTATTAACGCTAGAACTACGGACATTGGCACTAGACTGATGTGCAACAGAATATGAAGTCGGCTGGCTATCGAGCAGGTACAATCCACCATCCTCACGATCACTGCCAATCATCCGCCTCGTCTCCAAGTCCTGAAAAACACAGTGAGTAGGAAAAAAGGTAACACTGCAGTTTAGGCTCTTAGTAAGATGGCTAACAGAAAGGAGGTTAGTGGTGAATTGAGGAACATGAAGTACAGAGGATAAAGACAAAGTAAGTGTGGCAGAGATAGTGCCCTTCCCTGAGATAGGAGAAGGTGACATCAGCCACGCGGACCTTGTCCTTATCCGAGTAGATATTATAGGTGGAGAAAAGGGATGGCATACCAATCATATGATCGGAGGTACCAGAATCAATGATCCAGTAATGACCAATGGGTGCCGTAGACACATGGTGGGCCGAATGGGATGTACCTGTCTGAGCAAAGGATGATGCCATCAAGCTGAGTAAGTAATTGTCGAAGCCTGTCAATGTCCATGCTAGATAAGGTGTTGGACTGCCCAAAGGAAGGGGTCACATCAGAGGAATCTTGACTGGTGGCATGAGTGGCTGAGGTTCCATGTTTGCTACCAGAGGGCTTCTTTGAGGAGCCTTGCTTCCCCCCAGAGAACTGTGCGGGACGACCATGAAGACTCCAGCAGATCTCCCAAGTGTGGCGACGCTTGCCACAGTGATCACATCTGAGTCGATCACGATCATCAAGATCCCCATCCTTCTTAGATGTGGGTTTGCTAAATTTCTGAGTGGCCAAGGCAGACTTCTCAGATAAAGGAACATCAGCATCTGTTTTAGAGCTCATGGTTCTCCTCCTGCTGTCCTCGCTCTGGATGTAGGACTAGACCTGTGCAATGGTCGACGGCGGTGGATCTCTGCCCAAGATGTTGGCTCGAACCTGCTCATAGCTCTGGTTCAAGCCGCCAAGAAACTCGAATATGCGACCGCGCACAATCATCTTCCGGAACTCCGTAGCATCCTTGGTACATGCAGGGGTGTAGGTCTGGTAGTGATCTACCTCTTCCCACTTGCTGTGTAACGCAGCGTAGTATGATCCCAAAGGAAGATCGCCTTGCTTCAGATGTGCTATCTCCTGCTGAAGTTCATACATCCTAGCAAAATTTCCATCTTGGGAGTAGGTCTGAGATGCAGTGTCCCATATATCCTTGGCAGTTGGGAGAAAGAGGAAGCCTGTGCTGATCGATGGATGCATGGAGTGAAGCAGCCATGACATGACCATCGAGTTTTCTGCTTCCCACTTCTCAAACGTGGCATCGGAGGAATCAGGTGCAGTGACGCGTCCAGTGATATAGCCGGCTTTGCCTCGTCCGGTGATGTATATCTTAGCAGATTGAGTCCATGCGAGGTAGTTGGTCCCGTCGAGTTTCACCGTAGTGATCTGTAGGCCCAAGCTGTCATCACCATGACTTCCCAGACTGGGTAGGGCAACAATGATCTCTGACTTGGCAGAAGATGACTCCTCAGATGTACTCATGGTAGTAGAGAAGACTTTTATGAGGAATTGAGCAACTTGGACTGATAAAAAATCACCCGAACTGCTGTTACGGATTCAGACCTTTTTGGAACAACTCCTTTATAGATTTTCTATTGGAGAAAAAACCACCCGCGGGAAACTGGTGAATGGTTCCAGAGACCTAAAAAGGTTCCTGGATAGGTGCGGTAGCACTACGGAGAGGTTCTGGGCTCCTCTGAGACCTGCGGCTAGGTCCAGAGGGTCTTCTCTGACCTTTTGGAAGAGGCGGCAAGGCTTGGTGGCTCTTCTCCAGCCTTCTGGAGTGGGAGGCAATGCCTGATAGCTTTTCTCCAAGCTTCTAGAGTGGGCGGCTAGGGTTTCAGACTCTTCTAAAGCCTGTGGCTATCCATGGGAGATGATCTCCTTCTTTGGAAAGCCCTTCGCATTGAATTTCATAATCTCTAGGGTTCTTCAGACCTCTAGGATTGAGCCATAGTTACATAACCATGCTCTGATACCATGTTGTAATCTTGGATCGTAACCAGGATAAGAGATTAGGGTTAGAGATGGAAGAGAGGAGAAGAGAAGAGAATTGGGGGAAGAGGAGAAATCGTGTAGAGCTTAGAATAGCCTACACGATTTCACCCAATATATATATTAAGTGAAGTTTTACAATATTACAAAGGCCCCCTATAGAATATAAGATATTACAAGTAAGTCCCTGACAACACCAACAAGGGTCTAATTTCTCCTAACTAAGGCAGGCCAATTAAACACTACCTCCTCAAAACAAATTCCCCTCCCTTCCTCATAAAATTTGACTCAGAAAAAGATAAGGTCGAGAATCTCAAACAAAAGGGCCTCAATGGAAATGCATTTGCCATCAAAGACTACTATAGTGCTCTTTCCAAATATCCCACAAAATAGCCAAAGGGGTAAGAGACCACAATATTTTCCCGATACTACCAAACGCCTTGCAATTTCAAGAAAGAAACAAATCCTTAATTGAGGAGGGAGCAGCCCAGCTGAAGCCGAAATCTCTGCTAAACTCAGAAACTGTCCACGCCATTATGCAATGGAGGAAGAGGTGGTCGCTAGATTTCTCACTATCCAAGCACATGGGGCAATGGTCAATCACCCCGATGCCTCTACTCCATAAGAAATCCATTGTTTGCACTCTACCATGAATCACACCATGTTAGGAAGCAAACTTTTGAGGGAGCGTTGTTGCCCCACACCTTAGTTGTAGGGAACTCTATTCCCTCACTATCTTCTAATGCCTCGTAAAAAGAGCGCACAGAAAATTTTCCTTTGCTGTCATGATTTCACTACCTAACATCTTCCGCCTGGCTAAAAGAGGGTGCATCCCCACTCTCAATAGGAGATTTGCCACTCTCGACGATTCCCCATCATTAAGGTTCCTCTGGGAGCGAAATCCCAAGCTAGTAAAACATCACTTGCCGCTTGCATCTCGTAAACAAAGACCAATTTCTTATTGGAAATAGTATAAAGGTCATGAAACTCAAACTCCAACGTAACTTCATAGCACTAGGGATCTTTCCAAAACAACTCTCTATTACCTTTACCCACTTTAAAGATAACTCCTTCCTCAAACTTTTGCAAACCACTCGTGATACTCTGCCACACCCCACACCCGTAAGGGCCGCTAGGACGCCTACTAGCCCAACCTGACAAATTAGATCTGTTTGGTGGGGACCTAACAATTTCCTAGTCTATTTCATCAGACTTCAAGTTATACGTCTGAAATTAACATTCGAACCATTAATGATCAAAATTCTACATTTTCAGTAGCATTTTGACAATTTTCCAAACTGTCGAACCATCACCATCAGATCGCATAATCTAAACAATAAGAATCATAATTGAACAACACTAATAATTATTATTACTAGAACGAAAAATGACATTTTCCGATCAAAATCAACTCAATTTTCTTGACAGTACTTAAAAAACAAAATAAAACTAGAATGTCAATCGAAAATAAAAATAAAAAAATAAAATCTAACCCGAAGGTCGACGAAGATGAAACAAATCAAGCAAATATGGAAAGATTAAAACAGAGAAGATTAACAAAGGACCTGACGGTGAAGACGACAATAAGCTTGGAGAGCGAAGGATAGTCTTGAAAAGCTCGAGAAGCTCTCTCGTAGAAGGAGAAGATTCGCATTGTCGCTAACTCCTTAGTGCTTCCCGATCGCACCAGAAACCAAAAGAAGAATTGCAGAGATTTCAAACCTTCTCTCTTCTATTAATTAATTTAATTTTGCTATGTATTTAGTGCAAGCGTGCAACCGACAGAACGAATATAAAATGTGAGTCGTCGGTCCCGAGAGGTTGGATTGGAAGAACAACATGTCAAGACCGTGAGTTGTATCAATTTGATTTCCTTGACTTGTCAACTAAGAACGTAAGACACGTGTGTCTGTTAGAACATGACATCTCCCTCTTATCAGGAACTGAACACGCCACCACACGCAGTGTTGAGAACAGTTTTCGGGTGTTCCTATCCCTTGGTTGATTTTCTGTCACACGAAATTCTAGTGAACGAGTCATCCTACGCTTGTACTGATTGGTAAATCTTTCGAAAATTAGACGAAACCCCGCTTACAGCGTCAATCTTTGATGACGGACATAGTATGAGCCACGTGGCACACTCGTAGAGATCAGTGACTATGGATTTTTGGTCCATCTCTATGTGGACCTACATACCAAAAATCAGCCTGGTTAGTAATTTCAAGCCGTTGGATTAGAGTCTCTTCATGGATTTATTTTTATATTTTCCACCGTGGATTCGAGCATTATTTTGGGTACTCAGATCCAGCGGCTTGAAATTACTAACCAGGCTGATTTTTGGTATGTAGTTCCACCTAGGGATAGGCCAGACATCTGGTCTCTAAGAGTGCCACGTGGCTCATACCGTAGTCCATCAATATTGATGACGGACGTCCATCATCAAAGATTTATTCCAGCTTCCATATAATTAGAGTGGGACCACTGTTCAAAATGGCCCACTCGGGGCACTCGTGAGTGGTAAATGAAAGAGTAACGATCCAATGGCTGCAATCATACGATGGCTTCTTCTAAAGTGTAGGACCCATCAAAAGGAGAAACCGTCACAGCAGCCATAATGTACGCTACAAGGCCGTAAGCTTTAACAGACTATATTAATGGTTTACAACCACTTGAATCACTTTTTCAATTGCGGAACGGCATTATGGTTCTTGGTCACATGTTGGTTGAAAGCCTGGAGAAGTATTTAACTAATTATAAAACAAAAAAATAGACCCACTCTGATGGATCCCATCTGGATGATCCCAGGGTCAATAATCAATGCAATCGGATTCTTGCAACCATCTTATTTCCAGACTTTTTCTCGGGGAGATTATTGGACGGCTGAGATCCTCTGATTATGTAGGCGATCCCTTAGATATGGGATCTACATTAAAAATTGACCGAAAATGATGATCCAATAAATGAAATGTATTATATGGTTATAATAATACAATTTAAGTTTTGAAATAGGAGATAGCCAAGGTAGGACCCCATTAAATGTTTGGATCTCAACCCTCTGCAGATCCACAGCACTGGCACTGTTTGTGCGATTTATATTTATACATTTTATATCACAGGGACTTCAGATTTTCCATTGCTGCATTCTTGCTTACTAAGCAAGATGACATATATATTAACAACAATCATTAGCACCTGTTAAGAAAAAAAGAAATGTAAGGAAAGAATACAGTAAACATACACAATCTGACTGGGCAAATGACTGGGCAAACACGACCTTTGGAGGAGCATGTGCTACAAGATAGTTTAAGGATGCCTCATGTTGCCTCAGATACGGCTCGAGTCCCTCCCAAAAATGAATTTCCTTGTCCAATCGGATACCACTAACACCCTTGTCCGCCAGCTGACTTGCTTGCTAAATGTGGAAAGAACATCATAAAGTCAGAATCAATACCACCTTATACGTGCACAATACTCCAACACATGCATGTGCTAGAGGCACAAGATTACCTTGCATACACAGAGTACCAGAGCCACTGGGTGCTGTGACCCATGGAAACCCAGTCCCCTGGCAGTTCGGCAGCCGTCTGCTCTCCTCCCAAAGGAGCAAATTGACCGAAATGCTTGTACCTTATAATGAAAAATCGTTGGGAAATCACAAGAGAACACAAGGAAAAACAACTGAAAAGAAAACTTTACCACAGTAAATAGAGAAAAACATCACAGTAATATGAAATACAACTGCCCAAAGTGCTTAGAACCATATAACAACATTGTTTGCTAAAAGATGTATGGTGACATTGTTGCCTCCCCATTGTGTTCCAAGACCTACATAAGATGATAGGTTGTGGCAGTCAGGTTGGAGGTAGGGGTGTCAATTTATACCCGTTTAACCAAAACCGAAAACACCAGTTCCGGTTCCACATTTTTGGGAACCGACTAAAAAGGAACTGGAACCAGAACCGGAACCGAACCAAAAATAACAATTCCGGTTCTGGGTAGTTTGATATTGGAACCAAACCCATAGGAACCGGAACCGGAACCGGAACAAATATATAAATAGTGTTAAAATTGTAAAATTATCACTATTGGAACCAATATACCCAGAACCGAAACCGATCCATCATTTTGAGAACCGAAACCAATAAGAGCAGACAATATTGGTTCCGGTTCTGGGTACCTTAGGAACTGACCCGTTGACAGCCCTAGTTGGAGGATTACTAGATTCTAGGTCTTCTCCTTCAGAGATGTAGTCTAGTTACAGTAAAAGAGTGCGATAACACTGTTTCCTCACTATTGTGTGTTCCAAGACCTAAAGAAGATGATTGGTTGTGGCAGTGAGGTTGGAGTACTCCTGGATTCCAAGTCTTCTCCTTCAGAGTTGTTGTCTAGTTGTAATAAAAGAGTGTGTGTTGTGCTGGCATTCTCTGTTGTCAGGGACCTACTTGTAATATCTTATATTCTACAGGGGGCCCTTGTAATATTGTAAAACTTTACTTAATATATATATTGGGTGAAATCGTGTAGGCTATTCTAAGCTCTACACGATTTCTCCTCTTCCCCAAATTCTCTTCTCCTCTCCTCTCTTCCATCTTTAACCCTAATCTCTTATTCTGGTTACGATCCAAGATTACAACATGGTATCAGAGCATGGTTATGTAACCATGGCTCAATCCTAGAGGTCTGAAGAACCCTAGGGATTGCGAAATTCGATGCGAAGGGCTTTCCAAAGAAAGAGATCATCTCCCAAGGATAGCCGCAGGCTTTAGAAGAGTCTGAAACCCTAACCGCCCACTCCAAAAGGTTGGAGAAGTTCTCCCAGGCCTAGCCGCCCACTCCAGAAGCCTGGAGAAGAGCTATCAGGCATAGCCGCCCACTCCAGAAGCCTAGAGAAGAGCCACCAAGCCTAGCCGCCCCTTCCAAAAGGTCAGAGAAGACCCTCTGGACCTAGCCGCAGGTCTCAGAAGAGTCCAGAACCTCTCCCTAGTGCTACCGCACCTATCCAGGAACCTTTTTTAGGTCCTCGAAACCATTCACAAGTTTCCCGCGGGTGATTTTTTCTCCAATAGAAAATCTATAAAGGAGTTGTTCCAAAAAGGCCTGAATCCGTAGCAGCAGTTCCGTAGCAACAATTCGGGTTATTTTTTATCAGTCCAAGTTGCTCAATTCCTCATAAAAGTCTTCTCTACTACCATGAATACATCTGAGGAGTCATCTTCTGCCAAGTCAGAGATTATTGTTGCCCCACCTACTCTGGGAAGTCATGGTGATCACAGCCCGGGCCTACAGATCACTACAGTGAAACTCGACGGGACCAACTACCTCGCATGGTCTCAATCTGCCAAGATGTACATCACCGGACGAGGCAAAGCCGGCTATATCACTGGACGCGTCACTGCACCTGATTCCTCCGATGCTGCGTTTGAGAAGTGGGAAGCGGAAAACTCGATGGTCATGTCATGGCTGGTTCACTCCATGCATCCATCGATCAGCACAGGCTTCCTCTTTCTCCCGACTGCCAAGGATATATGGGACACTGCATCTCAGACCTACTCCCAAGATGGGAATTTTGCTAGGATGTATGAACTTCAGCAGGAGATAGCACATCTGAAGCAAGGCGATCTTCCTTTGGGATCATACTACGCTGCGTTACGCAGCAAGTGGGAAGAGGTACATCACTACCAGACCTACACCCCTACATGTACCAAGGATGCTACGGAGTTCCGGAAGATGATTGTGCACGGACGCATATTCGAGTTTCTTGGCGGCTTGAACCAGAGCTATGAACAGGTTCGAGCAAACATCTTGGGCAAAGATCCACCGCCGTCGACCATTGCACAGGTCTACTCCTACATCCAGAGCGAGGACAGCAGGAGGAGAGCCATGAGCTCTAAGACAGATGCTGATGTTCCTTTATCTGAGAAGTCTGCCTTAGCAACTCAGAAATTGAGCAAACCCACATCCAAGAAGGATGGGGATCTTGATGATCGTGATCGACTCAGATGTGATCACTGTGGCAAGCGTCGCCACACTCGGGAGACCTGCTGGAGTCTTCATGGTCGTCCCGCACAGTTCTCTGGGGGGAAACAAGGCTCCTCAAAGAAGTCATCTGGTAGCAAACATGGAACCTCAGCTGCTCATGCCACCAGTCAAGATTCCTCTGATGTGACCCCTTCCTCTGGGCAGTCCAACACCTTCTCTAGCATGGACATTGACAGGCTTCGACAATTACTTACTCAGCTTGATGGCCCTTCCCTACCTACATCATCCTTTGCTCAGACAGGTACATCCCATTCAGCCCAATATGTGTCTACGGCACCCATTGGTCCTTCCTGGATCATTGATTCTGGTGCCTCCGATCATATGACTGGTATGCCATCCCTTTTCTCCACCTATAATATCTGCTCGGGTAAGGACAAGGTCCGTGTGGCCGATGGCACCTTCTCCTCTATCTCAGGGAAGGGCACTATCTCTGCCACACCTACTTTGTCTTTATCCTCTGTACTTCATGTTCCTAAATTTACCACTAACCTGCTTTCTGTTAGCCATCTTACTAAGAGCCTAAACTGCAGTGTTACTTTTTTTCCTACTCACTGTGTTTTTCAAGACTTGGAGACGAGGCGGATGATTGGCAGTGGTCGTGAGGATGGTGGATTGTACCTGCTCGATATCCAGCTGACTTCATATTCTGTTGCACATCAGTCTAGTGCCAATGTCAGTAGTTCTAGCGTTAATAAAGACCTGTTAATGCGATGGCATAATAGGCTAGGTCATTTACCGCTTTCAGTCATGAAGAGTCTGTTACCTCAGTTTGCGTCTAT
Organism: Euptelea pleiosperma; assembly: GCA_035048495.1. NCBI lineage: Eukaryota > Viridiplantae > Streptophyta > Magnoliopsida > Ranunculales > Eupteleaceae > Euptelea > Euptelea pleiosperma. Next base: position 12,309,848 of record CM068545.1, read on the forward strand.
TCTATTTTTTGAGTTCAACTGTGAAACTTGTGTACTTGCAAAACAATGTCGGGTGTCTTTTCCGACCAGTAATAAAAAAAGTACGTTTCCTTTATAGCTTGTGCACTCTGATGTTTGGAGAACCAATCCCACCACTTCTATCTTTGATTTTCACTACTTTGTGGTTTTTGTGGATGACTACAGCCGTTACACTTGGATCTACCTTATGAAATCAAAATATGAGGTGCATACTATCTTTCAGACCTTCCATAAAATGGTGTGCAATCAATTGGGCACCACCCTAAAAGTCCTAAGCACTGACAAATGGGGGGGAATACATGTACAGTGGCCTTGCCTCCTACTTTGAAGAGCATGGAATTCTTCATCAGACTTCATGTGCCGATACACCTCAACAAAATGAGACCGCCGAGCGAAAGCATCGCCATGTCCTGGAGGTTGCTAGGGCACTTCTTCTTGGTACTCGGGTACCCAAGGGTTATTGGGCTGACGCTGTGTTGACGGCATCTTACTTGATAAATCGGATGCCCTCTCGTGTCTTGGGGTCAAAGTCTCCCCTTTCACTCCTATTTCCTTCCTGTCCTGTGTTCTCCATTCTACCTAAGGTCTTTGGTTGTGTTTGCTATGTTCACAAAACAGTCCACCATCCAAGCTCACTGCCAGGAAATCCAACTCGATCCAGGTAATCGTGTCCTCAGTGATCCTCATGATGATATGTCTGTTGCTCTTACTATCCTTCCCATAGACATTAATGTACCTATTGTTCATCGGAAGGGTGTTCGGAACTGTGTTACCAAGCACCCTATCTCTCACTTTGTTTCCTATCAACAGCTCTCACCATCCTACAGGGCATTTGTTACTTCCCTATCTAGTGTCGCTCTGCCATCCGGTGTCTCAGATGCCCTCAGCCAGCCTCAGTGGAAAGCAGCCATGTTAGAGGAGATGACAGCTCTAGAAAAGAATGGTACTTGGGATTTGGTTCCATTGCCTAGAGGAAAGAAACCCGTGGGGTGCAAGTGGGTATATACAGTGAAATACAAAGCAGATGGAAGCATCGACAGGTACAAGGCCCGTCTCGTTGCAAAAGGGTACACACAGACTTATGGGATTGACTACCAGGAGACGTTTGCTCCAGTGGCCAAGATGAACTCAGTTCGAATTCTGTTATCTCTCGCAGCAAACTTTTCTTGGCCCCTCCACCAGTTGGATGTCAAGAATGCCTTCCTCCATGGTGATCTAGAGGAAGAGGTCTACATGACAGGTCCTCCGGGGTTCAGTCCGACTGGGAGTAAGGAACTTGTATGCCGACTGAAGAAAGCCTTGTATGGGCTTAAACAGTCACCAAGGGCTTGGTTCGAGAGGTTCAGTTCCGCAGTCAAGAAGATTGGCTACTCGCAGAGTCAGGCGGACCACACTCTCTTCATTAAGAGAAGTCAAGGTCGTCTTACTGCTCTTATTGTATATGTGGATGATATCGTGGTCACAGGAGATGACCCAGATGAGGTTTGTAGATTGAAAAAATACCTCGGCACAGAGTTCGAAATCAAGGATCTGGGAACCTTAAGATACTTTCTGGACATTGAGGTTGCTAGGTCAAAGCAGGGTGTGTTTATCTCACAGAGAAAGTATGTACTTGATCTCCTTCGAGAGTCAGGAAACTTGGGAGCTAAACCAGCCGATACGCCTATAGAGCAGCAACATCGGCTGAATCCTGTTGATGGGGATCCCATTGCTGATGCAGGCCAGTTCCAGAGACTTGTTGGGCGTCTCATCTACCTTTCGCTGACACGACCGGATATTGCATACGCAATCAGTGTCATCAGTCAGTTCATGCATGCCCCTCGCTCTCCACATCTTGAGGCAGTACACCGAGTGTTACGCTATCTTAAGGGGGCTCCAGGGAAGGGTCTCCTGTTTAGTAAGAATGGACACCTGCGAGTTGAAGCTTATTCAGACGCTGACTGGGCAGGTTCAATCACTGACAGACGTTCCACATCAGGGTACTGCACGTATGTGGGAGGTAATTTGGTGTCTTGGTGCAGCAAGAAGCAACCAGTTGTCGCCCGCTCCAGTGCCGAAGCAGAGTACCGTTCTATGGCTCATGGTGTATGTGAGCTTCTATGGTTGAAGACTATGCTCAGTGAGCTCGGATATCCTGTCAAAGGGTCTATGCAACTGTATTGTGACAATAAAGCAGCTATCAGCATTGCTCATAATCCAGTTCAACATGACAGGACAAAGCACATTGAGGTAGACCATCACTTCATCAAAGAGAAACTTGGTCAGGGACTTATTTGCACACCGTATGTCCATACTGCTGATCAAGTTACAGATGTGTTAACTAAAGGTGTTACTAAAGGGATCTTAGAGCACTTGTTATCCAAGCTGGGCATGATAGATATCTTCGCACCAGCTTGAGGGGGAGTGTTGTCAGGGACCTACTTGTAATATCTTATATTCTACAGGGGGCCCTTGTAATATTGTAAAACTTCACTTAATATATATATTTGGTGAAATCGTGTAGGTTATTCTAAGCTCTACACGATTTCTCCTCTTCCCCCAATTCTCTTCTCTTCTCCTCTCTTCCATCTTTAGCCATAATCTCTTATTCTGGTTACAATCCAAGATTACAATATTCTCAACTGGGTTATTTGCCTATTCCAATGTGACGCTATTGTTCCTAGTCCAGTTGAGTCTGAAGAGTTATTTTGGAAGTCATCCCAGTAATAAAAGCATTTTCTTGGCGAGGCGCAGGGTCTTGGCCTTGAGGCTTTAGTCTTGACTAGTTTATAAGAGAGGCGTACGCCTCATCCAGTCAAGGCTTAAGCCTCGAGGCTCTAGGTATGAAGCATATTCGAGGCTTGTGCAAGCACATACACGCAAAGACCAGATAAATATTGTTTTGTCCCGTTCTTTCCCCAAATTATAAAAAACAAGAGCTCCTAACTTTGTTCCTCATTTCTTTCGTTATTTCTATAGTTGATTCAATTTATTTTCAATTCTTATAGATTTTTAAAGAGTCCTTTGAGAAAAAATATACGAGGCTCAGACCTCATACCTTGTTGAGGATTCTACCTCACCTCACCTCACAAAGGCAAAAAACCTCGTATATGCCTCACACCCTTTAAAACATTGGTCATATTGAATTCTCCAAATTCAAACGACAAAATTAGTATTACACTTTTACCTTCTAATGTTTTGGGTTTGGATCATTTCCTTATTGTTTCTTTTTTTGGATAATACCATTATTGGGTTTTTTCTATTAACACTTATAATCAAGTTATTCAATAGTCAAGACCTTCAATATGGTGGTCCAGATTTAATTTCAGGATTTTGAGATCTGTGATAAAGGGGGGGATTACATCTCTCAAGATCTTTAAAGCTACTTTTGAGATAATAGGTAACAATCTAAGACTACTGGCCCCTACACCATGGAATAACCAAAAGAAAAAAATGAGATTTTCATGAGGTCATGCAGAGCCAAATCATTTACATGAAGCAACAGTGAATATGGATTTGGTATAAGAGTCAAATATGTTAACGTATCATAGTGCAGCAACACCGAATCACTTCTCTAGTTATTCGGTTGCACCAAATCTCTCTTTGGATACCTCTATTTCCAGTAACTCCTACCTTTGGAAATCTCTATTTCCAGAAACTTCTCTATTTGAAATTATATCCCAAAATCTCTATGGAGAGCAACTTTCCATCCGTGTAAATATCTCTCATAACTGATCCCTTCAATCATGGGGTCCTTCATTGTATTCAGAATTCAAATTCATATTATAAAATGAACCTCTCCTCAATAGAATAGCAAGTTGAGCGAGAATACATTTTCAGAAACTTAATATGGTATCAAGAGCAAAATGATCCTAACTCTATCTCGTCTTGAATTTTTTTTCACTCCCATCCTCTTTAACGATCTACAACCCTCTACCCCTTCTTCCCTCCCTTATGGCTTCGTCCACTGTTCTCTCTATGACGAGCCTCAACAACTTTATCTCTGTCAAGTTTACTGCCACGAACTACATACTATGGCGCTCACAGTTTCTGCCCATACTTTTTTTTTTTGATAAGGTAGAGTAAAATTTTATTGAACAGAAAACGAGAGAGCAAACTACAAAGACAGAGGTCGAGAAAACCTCCTAGACCAAACGGAAAAACAAGCAAGAAGACAGCCTAGCCTATGAACATGACTGCATCCCATCTAAACACTAGATCCTCAAAAGATAGCCCCTTGCATTCTTCAAACCGTTTGGTCCAAAGAAGGAGGAGTGCTTTGATAGAGAGGGTAATGTCGAATATGGACGCCTCCTTCCCTTCAAACACTCTACTATTCCTCTCCTTCCAGATGCCCCACCAAATAGCACAAGGTAGCATGCTCCAAACTCTACATCCACATGGGGAAAACGGAAACTTGGACCAGCATCCCAAAAAGTCGAGGACGGATCTAGGGATTACCCAACTAATCCCAGAAGAAAGGAAGAACATGCTCCGAATCTCCCAAACAGACTTGCATCGCAACAGCAGATGGTCCACCGACTCGCCTTCTTGCTTGCACATGGAGCAATAATTGGCCATCACCCATCCCCTCTTGATTAGATTGTCCACGGTAAGAAGTTTACTCATGGAAGCACACCATACAAAGAAAGCCACTTTAGAAGGGACTTTAGACCCCCAAACCCTCTTCTTGATGATCGGAATATGCCCGTGGAGCGGGGACTGCTCGGGCTCGACTCTCATCAAACTGTCTAGCCTCTCGTAGAAGGATTGCACCGTGAATCGACCATCCTTCCTACCACTCCACCAGATGGAATCCTTTCTAGAGCTGTCAATGGTCACACCTTCCAGTCTCAGCACGAGCTCCGGCATAGTCGGGATCTCCCAGTCGTTCAAGAGCCTCCTGAAGCCAAAATCCCAAGCTAAAGCTTCCCCTACCCCCGAACACACCTCCTTAACGGTATAGCTCTTTTTACATGATAGGTTGAATAGTTGGGGAAAGTCCTCCTTAAGGGCCGAGTTGCCACACCAAACATCCCACCAAAAACTGACCCTGGTGCCGGCCCCTACCTTAAATCTGATGCCCGAGTAAAAGTACTGAAATAATTTTCGAATCCCCTTCTAGACTCCGCATCCGTACGGCGCCTTGATAATCTTGCTAAACCAATCTAGCGGCTCGTTCCCATGCCTGGCCATTATCACCTGTCTCCATCTGCTGTCCTCCTCTTGCGTAAAGCGCCAAAGCCATTTACCCAGGAGAGCCATATTCATCAATCTCAGCTTCTTAATGCCAAGACCTCCCAACTTCAGAGGAGAGCTAATGATGCTCTACTTAACCAGAGGGTACCCCTTCCCGTCATCCCTACCAAACCAAAGGAACCTGCGGATAAGGAACTCCAGGCACCTTACCACTTCCGCTGGCATGGCAAAGAGGGAAAGATAGTAGATCGGAAGATTCGACAAAGCCCCCCTTTGGACAAAAGTCTAGCCTTCCACACTGCCAGCCGGCTCTCACATCTCTCAATAACAGGGTCCCACAATTTGGTAGATTTATATGATCTCATGATCTCATGGGTTTTGTTGACGGTTCTAACCCATGTCCACCACAGTATCTCCTTGCTGACAAAGATGAGAATGCTTCCCTCAATCCTGCATACACTGCTTGGAACAAACAAGATCAACTCTTGTTAGGCTGGCTTATCTCCTCTCTCACTGAGAGTGTTCTTGCACAAGTCGTCGGTTTTATCACCTCATATGACGTTTGGAATCATCTAACTTCAGCATATGCCAGCCACTCTCAGGCTCGCATCATGCAGCTTCGCCTTCAACTTCATATAGTGAAGAAGGGATCCGATTCAATGTCGGACTATTTACTCAAAATCAAGACCACTGTTTACCAACTTGCCATTGTTTCCAGACCGGTTGATGATGACAACTTAGTCTTATACATTCTTGGTGGTCTTGGTTCGGACTATAGTCCATTTATCACATCCATCACTACTCGTGACACCTCTATCAAACTCCCTGATCTTCATGGTCTCCTCTTGAGTGAAGAGATCCGTCAGAATGTTGTTCATTCTGATCTTATGCAAGCATTGGCTAATGTCGCCAACAAGACCGCCTCAAGCCCTCCACTAGCCAACCAAGCCTCTCGTGGCTCCTTCACTCGTGGCCGTGGCCACTCATCTCGGGGACGTGGAAACAATCAAGGCCGTGGCCCTAGCAATGGCCGTGGTCAGAGTATCTGCCACTAGCTATCACGACATCTCTCAGGGCTATCCTTCCCAGCCAAATCGCCCAACCTATCAGGTATGTCATCGCATTGGTCATACTGCCCTTACCTGCCATCAAAGGTTTAATCATGCACTCCAACCTGAGGCGCATTATTCTAGTGCCTACTATGCGAATCCATCCTCTTCTCCGGATGTGTGGTATCCTGACTTGGGCGCCACAAATCATATTACATCTGATCTGTCGAAGCTCTCCATTCAGAATGACTACACTGGCAGCGCACAGTTCGCATAGGGGATGGCTCAAGTTTGCCCATATCCCATATTGAAGCATTTCAGCTCCATATTAATTCTTCTCAATTTCATCTAAAGGATATTTTACATATTCCTCATATTGCAAAGAATCTTTTATCTGTGCATCGCTTTACAAAGGATAATAATGTTTTCTTTGAATTCCATCCACATTATTTTCTTATTAAGGATCGCACTTCGGGGATCATCCTCCTCCGCGGCCCGAATAGGGACGGACTCTATAATCTGAATCTTGGTAGCCGTAACAGTACAAATTTTTTTTTTATCGATAAAATGATATTAAATAAAAGGGGTGCTGAGAAAGCCCCAAGAGGAACAAAACAGCAGCGAAACCAGGGACGGCTAAGCCAACAAAATAGCAAGCCCCCCAAAACCAAAACAGAGACCTCCAAAGACTAGAGACTAAGACAAAAGGCGGTCCCACCCAAATAAAGAGGACCCTCTTAGCGATCGGACCTCCCTCACTCAGTGGCACAACCGACTTGGCCATCCAGCCTTTACTACGGTTCGCCACATTATCTTCAGATTTACTCTTCCAGTCTTCCAATCAAAAGATCCCGGTATCTGTGAAGCATGTCAAAAAGGAAAATCTTGCAAGTTGCCATTCTCTAGAAGCACCATGAAGAGCACCACTCCTTTAGATCTCATATTTTCCGATGTATGGGGCCCTGCGCCTGTGTTATCCCATGAGGGCCATCGTTATTATTTCACTTTTTGGATGACTTCACTAAATATACATGGATCTTTCCCCTATTCCACAAATCGGATGTGTTGCTTATCTTTCAACAATTTAAATTAATGGTGGAAAATTTGTTTAATCGTTGCATTAAGCAATTTCACTCTGATTGGGGTGGTGAATTTCAAGCTTTATCTGGATTTCTACGCTCATGTGGCATTTCCCATAGAGTTTCTTGCCCTCATACTCATGAACAGAATGGCTCTGCTGAGCGAAAGCATAGACAAATTGTGGAAATCGGTCTATCACTTTTGGCTCACAGTTCACTACCTCAAAAATTCTGGAATCATGCCTTTGAAGTTGCGGTCTATCTAATTAATAGACTGCCTTCTCCTGTCATTGCTCAGATGACACCTTTGGAACGTCTCTCTGGACATTCGCCTGATTACTCATTCTTACGAGTTTTTGGATGCACATGTTACCCGTTACTAAGGCCATACAACTCATAAATTGGAGCACCGTTTCACTACATGTGCTTTCTTAGGATACAGCAATCGTCATCGAGGTTACAAATGCTATAACTTAGCAACGGGAAAAATTATTGTAAGTCGCAATGTGGTATTGATGAACATTCCTTTCCCTTTAAGAAAGCTACACACTTACCCCCCCTTTTACCCACTCCCATTCGTGCACCCTCTCATGGCCCCTCTCTCATACCTCCATTACTATCTACAATGCCATCATCACATCGACCAATCTCGTCTAACCCTCCTTCACCAATTCCACCTACCGATCCCATGCCGCCCATCATCCATCCTTCCCAACCGCCCACTCACACTCATATGCACTCGCACTTGGGATGGTACTCGCATACCTAAAGTTTACTTGGCTACTAAACATACCCTTCCCATGGCGTTCTTGGCTCATTCGGATGAAAATGAAGAACCCACGTGTTATTCCCAAGCTCATCTGATGCCCCATTGGCGTGCGGCCATGACGGATGAATTTAATGCTCTCATACATAATGGCACATGGCCTCTCACCCCACCTCCCTCCAACCGTCAGATCGTGGGTTGCAAGTGGATTTTCAAAATTAAGCGAAAGTCTGATGGATCCATTGAGCACTACAAGGCTCGTTTAGTTGCGAAAGGACATAACCAACAAGCCGGTATTGACTATACCGATACATTCGGTCCGATTGTCAAACCTACCACCATCAGGATTGTACTTTCTCTTGCCGTCTCAAATGGATGGCCTGTTAAGCAACTTGATGTTAGCAATGCCTTTCTTCATAGCAATCTTGATGAAGAAGTCTATATGCATCAACCACCCAGCTTTGTGGATGAGCGGTTTCCTCACCATGTGTGTCGCCTCAAGAAATCACTCTACGGTCTCAAACAAGTTCCACGGGCATGGTTTCATCGCCTCAACTCCTACCTCATTGAGATTAGTTTTACTGGTTCTAAAACAGACCCGTCCTTGTTTATCTATCGCAAAGCGAAGGCGCTAATATATTTACTCATATATGTTGATGATATCTTGATCACTGGCAACATGCCCAACACAGTATCATCTCTCATCTCTCAGCTTCGCTCTGAGTTTGCGATCAAAGATTTGGGACAGCTACACTACTTCTTGGGAGTGGAAGTCACTTCCACAGATTCTACCATGACCCTCTCAAAACAAAAGTACATTCTGGATATTCTTCGCAAGACGAACATGGTTGGTGCCAAACCAATCTCTTCACCCATGTCATCCACTATCAAGCTTTCCGTCACATCTGGCACACCAATGACCGATGCCACCCTCTATAGGAGTACCGTTGGTGCACTCCAATATGTCACACTTACCCGCCCCGATATCTCCTTTGCAGTTAACAAGGTTTGCCAATTCATGCATTCTCCCACGGATGATCATTGGGCTGCAGTTAAACATATTGTTTGATATCTCAAACACAATTGATTATGGACTCATATTTCATAAGTCGTCATCTTCCCGTTTAATTGCCTTCTCTGATGCAGATTGGGCCGGCTGCCCCAATGATCGAAAATCCACAGGAGGGTTTCTCATTTACATGGGTCCCAATCTCATTTCATGGCAATCTCGAAAGTAGCCTACCATGGCCAGATCAAGTACTGAAAGTGAGTATCGATCTCTTGCTAGTGCAGCTGCAGAACTCACTTGGCTCCAATCGTTACTTCATGAACTTGGAGTCTTCCTAGATCAACCTCCCCTTCTTTGGTGTGACAATGTGGGTGCAACGTATCTTTCTGCCAACCCTGTTTTTCATGCACGCACTAAACATACTGAGGTTGACTTTCATTTTGTAAGGGACAAAGTTGCCAAGCGGAATCTTGAAGTTCGATTCATCTCAACCAAAGATCAACTTGCCGATGTGCTCACCAAAGGCTTACCAACCAACAGATTCACATTTCTTCGTGACAAACTCAACATTCGCCAACGCCCGTTGAGTTTGAGGGGGCGTGTTAACGTATCATAGTGCAGCAACACCGAATCACTTCTCTAGTGATTCGGTTGCACCAAATCTCTCTTTGGAAACCTCTATTTCCAGCAACTCCTACCTTTGGAAATCTCTATTTCCAGAAACTTCTCTATTTGGAATTATATCCCAAAATCTCTATGGAGAGCAACTTTCCATCCGTGTAAATATCTCTCATAGCTGATCCCTTCAATCATGGGGTCCTTCATTGTATTCAGAATTCAAATTCATATTATAAAAGGAACCTCTCCTCAACAGAATAGCAAGTTGAGCGAGAATACATTTTCAGAAACTTAATAAAATACACTGACAGTGATATAATGTGCATATAATACGTGCAGTTCATAAACATCAAGCAGATACAAACTAGACGTGTCCAGTTCTTAAGAAGTGTGGATGTTTAAAATTACGAGAACATATGATGGACCTAATGTTCAGCATTCTCAATGAACACTACTTGAGAAATGAAATCATGATCTTCCCCCTCATCCATCAGCATCAGGAATGTTAGTAGCTAGGATACCTCTTGACACCCAGAATTTAACTACCAAGGGTCTTAACATTACCATCTAGTGCTAAAACTTGGTTAGCTGGAGGTAAAGGGAAAGAAGGCTTTATACTCGGGGAAGAAAAGTTCACACATCAAGCAGTTTGAAGTGTCCGTCCAGTCTGATTTTTGGGTTATGCTTCTTTCAAGAGGTGGCCCCCAGTTGAGCATGCAGGACTGATGAGTCAGTGGACCATGTGCATGGTGTGGAGTAAGGTTCAGTGAAACCATCGGTTTTTAGGTCCAACGTTTTTCTCTAAGTTAATGCTCAGTTCAATTCAAGTGAAAACTGCAGATAATAAGATAGAGATCAAAGAAATGAGTGATAGCAAAGGAGACAGTACTGGAAGGGGCGAAATTGATGACGACCGGATTCTCCAAAACGAAGAGGACCTTCTGGATTAGCTTTGCATTTCTCCATACGGTTAAAGCACCTAGAAAGATATGCGCCTTGTTGAGCGGCAACCTAAAATGCCCGAAGATGCAACTGTCTTAGATTATCTAATTAAATTTGTTTAACAGACCAAAAGCTATAAGAAACTTCAGCCTCACCAAGAATTGAAAAACAATCACCTGAGCAGTTGCAGGAAGACTCTTCATCTGTGAATCCACATGACAAAGTGCTGATTTGAACGCTTTAATATCTACTTCCTTCCTATCATTCCCTTGGTACTCCTTCAACAGATCTGTCACACTGCGTAGATGCTTACTCTGTAAATAGAGGTCCACTTGCGGATACCGTACTATGATGTCATCAATTATATCTTGGAATTCTTTTACAGTTAAGGTACCGGAGTTGTCTTTATCAGCAGCACTAAAAATCGTTGAAATATCTGCCTGAAAGCATATTGGCATTAAATAAAAATGCATTAACAGAATGTACTGAAAAAAGATGTGCTTTAGATGCTAGATTACATTAAGATAAACTGATTTGGTTCTCAGCCCATGGAGAACAAGGACGCAACATATTTCAAGAATTAATTCCTGTGAACACGCGAGTTGGACACTCACATGATTATTAAGAAAAAGCCCTATCTGTTTATTTTTTTTTTTTAGATTTTTGGTAGAATTGAAACCCACTTTGTAGCTTTAATATATTTGTATCTATCTTGAAATGTTCTTATATGTTGGAAATCTTGGGATAATAAATTGTTAACGATGATGATGATGTTCTATATATATATCGAGAGAGAGAGAGAGAGAGAGAGAGAGAGAGAGAGAGAGAGAGAGAGAGAATTTATTCAAAAGGGCCCTTAGAGGCTAAGAAAGCCTGCCAAGAAGCCAAAACAAGTTACAAGGGAACAAAAACGAAAAACAAAGAAGAAAAAGAATAAACAACAACCACAACCACCAAACCTCACACCACTAGTCTCTCCCTCTTCAAACCAACTCTTCCCATTTAAAAACGATGTCCTCGAATGAAATGCCTTTCCCTTCATCATACAACTTGTGTTGCGACTTTAACCAGGCCTCAAACTGCCATTCCTCCCGGAAAGATATCTTGTTAGGAAGGGGCAAACTTTAGCCATTTTACCACAATCGACATCACACCCGCGGGCCTGTTCTGCTATTCAATCCCGTGACCCTTGGCTTTGATGGAGATCGACCTCGCATCCGCGGGCCCCTACCACACCCTTAGGGAGTGACATTATTGACTCCCAACAACTTGACCCAAAAATAAACCAAAGCTTTAATCTCCAATAGAAGTTGCTCCAAATTAAGGCTTTTGTTCTCAAACATTCAGTTATTCCTCTCCCTCCACAATCCCCAAATAACCGTCAATGGAGTTAAAGCCCACATCCTTCTCCGAAGACTACCTAAGGACTTCCCCTTCCATGCAAAAAATAACTCCTTAACAGACTTAGGAGACAGCCAAAACACCCCAAACTCCCTGAGCAACCCTGTCCAAATGAGCCACGCGTATCTGCACTGTAAAACAAATGGTCTATTGATTCCCCACTGTGCAAGCAAAGAGGGCAATGATCCATAACTCTAACCCCTCTTTTCCAAATAAAGTCCATAGTCTAAAGGATACCCTGAACCATACACCAAGCTAGAAACTACACTTTGAAAGGAGCTCTACTACCCCAAACTCTAGCCGTAAGGAACTCCTCTAACTCCCCCCTTCCAATGCTCCATAATAAGAATAAATGGAAAATTTACTTTACTGTCAAAGGTCCATCACCTAGAATCATTCCTCGAACTAAAAGAGGGAGACTCTCCCACCACATAAGATCTACTACCCGAGGTATCTCCAAATCATAGAGCTGACGACAGAAGCCTAACTCCCAAGCTAGGTGACCATCAATAGCAACTTGCATCTCGCTAACAAAAACAAACTTCTTATCTGAAATAAGAAAGAGATCATGAAACACAGACTTGAGGTTTCCCTCCATGCACAATTTATCATCCCAAAAGAACACCTTATCTCACCTCCCCACTTTAAACATCACCCCTTCTTCGAATTTTTGTAACACATTCATAATGCCCCTCCACAGACCACAACCATACGCTCCTCACCCCATAACACTTTCCCCGAACTTATCCACGATAACTCTGCGCCATAAACTATCCCTCTCAACCCCAAACCTCCACAGCCAATTTCATTTTAGCGCCTCATTCATTCCCTGTAACTCTCTAATACCCAAACCACCTCTCTCTCTTAGTCTCGTGACCACCCTCCACCTAACCAAATTAAACTTCCACCCATCCCCTTTACTGCTCCATAGAAAGTTCCTCATCAATCTAACCACCCTCTTCTCCACACTCACCAGCATCGAGTATAGGATCAAATAATAAAGCAACAAACTAGAGAGAGTACTCTTAATGAACACAAGTATACCCCCTTTAGACAGGAATCTAACTTTCAATCTAGCCAACCAACTCTCCAAACATTCAATCACAAGGTCTCAAATAGCCTTATTAAATATTTATATTAATATATATTAATTAATTAATATCACCAGGCCCGTTGTTGAAAGCCTTCTTTAATTAATATCATTTATATTAATATATTAAATATAAAAAAGGCCTTGTATAGAGTCTTCACTTTAGGCCCCAGCTTGTATCGAGACGGCCCTGCCTAGTCACTTGGACCTAGTGATAAAATTGTTACCTATGATTTGAGAGTCTTTGGCTAGCAGAAAAACAAGCTTGGTAGAAACATTAACCCATATACTGCCAGTTCATAGAGAAAGGATGAAAATCTTGCTTTTGAAGTGAGACACAGCCAACACCAAAACTAAGATGATTGGTGCCAACTTAGCTGGTTTGTGAGACTTGGCCACATCTTTCTAAACTTAATATGCAAATTAATGCAACTAGGCCAAGCCACTTGCAAAAAGGACTTACTATTGGTACCCAATGCCAAAAATGAGTTAGCTGAATTGCAGGCATCTTGGCTGAAATTTAAAACACCTCATAATGGTCAAATGAATGTTCCATGCTTGCCTACAAAATACAAGACAATATAACCAGCCGAAGGCTTCTTATACCATGATTTTGCGTTGATTAATAGTAGCACAATCACCAAGGGCATACACGTTATCACATCCTTCGACTCGCAGCCATTCATCAGTTGCTAAAGCACGTCTTTTACCCTGCATATGGAAGAAATAAACTTCAAACGCCGACAATTTCAAAGAAACTCAAACTAGAGGGCATAGGTTTAAAGAAATAACCTGACCAATTTGTTCCATAAAGTCGCTTACAACAGGACGTGTCCCAGTACCAGTAGACCATACAACCATTCCATATGGTATAGAAGCAATCTCTCCCTTTGATTTCACCTTCATAGTAATCACCTTGTCAGAGACACCAACAACTCGACATCCTGTTTTCATTTCAATACCATCTCTTTGAAACTTCTTTTCAGCAAATGAACTAATTCTATCATCAAACCTAGAAAAAGTAAGAGATCTTCAGTGTTAGATTTGTGATATTGTTTTGTAGCTTCAGTGAGGTGACAATATCATGCAGATTCGTACAAGGATTCCCAATGTATATTCAATGCTACCATTTACTCAGTTTGCACCAATAAACACACTATGGGAAGATGAAAGCAAAAGTACAATAAGGAAAACAACAAAACAAATCTTAGCTCCATGAAGAGGGAGTGGATGAGGGAGAGGACTCAGGTGCAGGAGCGGGGAAGTGGTTGTTGCAACTAAGTTTTGTATTGCTTTATTTCACGAAGCAGTAGTGGGACCAATATTCTGAAGCAGGAGTGGGAGCAGAACCAAGGATAGAAGGTTCCTCAAACTAAGAAAAAATTCCCAGTTTATATGTCAATACGAATGGCATACAAGTAGCCACTCTAACCCCTAAGAGTAGACGTATTTTTAACAAATGAAGACATGTTAATGGATGAAGTACATCAAACATGTATTTGATTCTAACAATGTAACATTCAGGATGTATTCTTATAGTTTTGTTTTTTCCTTAATTTGGATCTTACATAACTGCACATTTTCTGTGGATTTTGAAGTACACCTTCTTCAATTGCAAGCTTTTATGTGGAAAGTATAACATGACATGCATGCGACCCATTATATATGCACTTTATAATCCACAACGTTATTTTTATAACCAATTAAGGATAAGCAAGTCTACGGATACCACATTTCAGGGTTCACAAAATGGGACACCAGTCCACTTGGACTCCAATAATGAAACTCAACTATTTTCCGGGTGTCACCATCTTGCTAGAGAACTCACAGGAGTAACTAAAGCAAAAAGACTATGGGGTAACACCAGCTTACTCCTCAAGAAAAACCAAAAGTGAGTACAGGAATATTACTTTTCAAGTGGCTTGGATTTTAAAATCCAGATCCATGCATAAAGAAATCATTAACTTCAAGGCTGTGAGTTCATTAACAAGCACAGGTTACAATGAGGCATTAATGTCATTATTAAGAACAAAAGAAGAGATAATTGGGGCACATACTCACAACTACAATCAAAATCGAGACTGGAATATACATTTCTGTTTCTTGCAAAATTTTATAATACTGTTTTTTTCTAAAAATACGTAGTTATTAGAGACACTATTAAAAAGCACATGGTACTGAGACACATCTATAATTCTTGAGAAGGGAACAAAAAACTACTCATGCATGCACAGCTACCCACAAAAAAAGACAGGGATGCTCTTTTCTGTTTGTTGCATATTCTAATAAAAGTATAAAACCATTAATTTACGAAACATAAATAGTATGAAAGAGAGAAAATGGAAATAAATAATAAAAAAAAAAAAAAAGGTAAGTGCTAAAATAAGCAGACAAATAAATATTTATGGAGGTCAGAAATTTCATCCTGACTAAACCAGCAAGTTAAAAGAAACATATAATAATCTTTCTTGGATGCCTTTTTAATAGAATTGAAGCACCTTTCAGGACCTTCAAACAGTTAAGTTAGTCCAAGAAAAGAGCTAAAATAACTGACAGGGGTAATATACAATCTATGTAAAATCCATGCAATGATATTCAAGAAGATGGAAAATCAGCAAAACCATCTGTGTTTTCCCTAAGTGAAATATTTGAAAGGCATTTAACATAAAAATCTTGCAGCATGAATCTAAAGTATTATATGAGCTCTCTGATAAGATGTGCAAGCAGAAGCACATGTTTTAAAACATTAGAACGTTCACGTGTACAAGACGGTACATCTTGATAAACTATGAGATCTCAAATAAAAATCCAGACCCCTTTATATCCAATGTGGTCCTGAAATACCGATTTTCAATAAAAACAAAACATAGAACAAAAATAAACCATTGACAGTGCATTTTCAGTGCAACCAAGAAATCTGGGCATTCCAATAACAATATACTATATAGTCACAGAAAATGATACAAGAATACCATATTATTTCATACGTGTTCAAGATATGATCTCCCGACTGGACCACCGTTATTTTCACTAGGTCTTGAACCATAGGATATAACTTGACTAAATCTTCGTGGACAAAGTCATGCAGCTCTGCAGCAAATTCCACACCTGTTGGACCCCCACCAACGATTACAAAATGAAGGTTTGTCCTCCTCTCTTCTTCAGTTAGGCTTGGAAGGACGGCCCTTTCAAAACAATCTACCACACTCCTACGGATCCTCTGAGCATCCTCTACTTCCTGCACAGAGACATGTATTTTCCTCAAAAAATAAAAAAAGGATTATGTCCAAATGAAGGATTATGTAAGGACCATTTGGGATGGTGAAGGGTGGTCCCAAGGTATCCCACAAACAAGTCATCAAATGCTAAGGGATAAATCAAACTTAAAATGAGAATGAAATGGGAGTTTACCTTCAAAAAATGGCAATGCTCCATAACACCAGAAGTGTTAAAAGTATTTACTTGGGCTCCTAAGGCTATAACCAAATAGTCATAGTCCAATAGAAATTCTCCTTTCCCTACCAAATGGTCATCATTTGTCCGACACAGAACTTTCTTGTTTACTGCATCAATCTTGATGCACTCTGCTTCCCAAAATTGAATATCTCCACTTTTCTGCTAAAGAAATATTGAAGCAAGACAGTTTCAATAACTAAAACACCTCTTCATTATGCCAAGCAATAAAATGAAAAACAGGTATTACTGCTAAAGCAGCAATCAAGTGAAAATCAAGATAACTAAATGGCATGCATAGTAACTGCAAGATCAAGACACAAAAAAGAAATATAGTTGTGTAAACTCATACTCAATAATTGCATTAATCTATCAAAGGCAAGTTTTGTATTAAATACACAGGTGTGCCTGGGAATGTAGCAATGCAACCATGGTATGCATAATTTAGTTTTTTTTTGAGATGTACCTCTTTTATGCCAACTATGCAAAACAATAGCCATATCTTTATTAATTTCATTACCTAATTTAAATTCTTTGATGTTTAGAGGTTTCTTAAGCACTCTAGCATATGCTGAACTCAAAGTGTGCTGATATTCAACAAAAGACAAATAAGCTGTATTTGTGCTGATAGTAACTTAAAATATCCATTTTAAGTCTCGATGGAACAATGCAGGAAGTGGCGCCTGCATATAACACTTCCCACAAGTAATAAAATTGCAAAAATGTAAGATCAATGAAGTTCCAATAAGTGATTATATTAAAGTTTTTTACATATATTGCAGTTGTCTTTACCTTCTTTATAATATTCCGAATCGGCTCTACGATGCTGCGTGCTTCCACCGTACCACAAGTGACACTTGGTAACAACGGGGTAAATGCAAAATAATTACGGGGTGATACCACCTGAACATCAAATGAGGAAATGTCAATATTTTTCAGGAAACTAATGCCAGCCCACCCAGTTCCGAGCACCACCACCCTCTTCTTCTTTGCATCAGTTGGAGACGATTCAACAGTACGTGCACCATGGTCTGATTGTGACTCCGAGTATGCCAAGAGACCTCCGCTACTGCTATAATCACCATAGTAAGTTTAAGATGAAAAAGAGGATGAATATGATAAAATGTAAAAGTAAAAAAGAATAAAAAGAAAAAAGAAATAGGATAAATGTGTAGAAACAGTACTTACCATCTACAACCATGTGATAAAAGGTAAAAGAAAATAAGAAATAGGATAGATGTATAGAGACAGTGATTACGATGTACAAACGACATAACAGGACAAGTGGTACACATGCAGGGATGCGATATTTCATGGGTCTCACATAAGAGATCTCGGGGGTAAAAAACGACATAATTGGATGATCAACACCATTAATTATATGTCTATATCATGTTCTTTTGGGCAGTCAAAAAAATCTGGCGACCAGTCCAAAGAAAGGCCAATAGATTGGATGATTGTGATCATCTGATCAGGTTGACTTTGAATTTCAGATCTGCTAGGGGTGGACTGATGGATCTCGACCCCCCCTACGTGTGTGCCACATCTCTTAATATTCTATTTATAAATGCCGTTACATCATTTTTAACTTTCTGCATATGACATATGTGTAATATATCCACAAGACCGAGCATGTTAAAAAATGGGAAAGATTTGATCTCACTCATCTAACAAACTTCACCACTAGCAACAGAAATCCATAGGATTTTCTACTGTATTTGAATCAGATTTTAACAAAACTTCCAGCACAAATGGTGCCAAGACCCAACATTTGATGAATCCCACCTAGGCGGTCTTCTACACCAAAATTTGATCGACAAGATTAGATTTTATATTAATAATCTGATCTATCACACTCTTTTGGACAGTAAGAAAATTATGGTAAACAGTCTAGACAAACGCTATGAATCAGATGGTTAGGATCATTAGATCAGCTCAACCGAAGGTCAAGGAGATCTGCTTCGATGGTAGGCCCACCTATGTAGATGAGCTATAGTTATCACATTTATTATTAACCATAGTCTTAAGTTGCAGATCTCTCTAATAAAAAAAACTAATCAAGTAAAATATAACATAGACATTTATCAAATAGATAACTTTCTTCAAGTAGAAGGGAGATTTTTCCTTGTTTAAGATCTATTCCGAGTTTCATTCCAAAGTCCATATTCAATCAAAAATTAAATAAAATTACTCGAAATCTTACTGACATAATCAAATCAAAGGAACAAATTAGGGTTCTTCGAGCAGAGAAATTGTCGAATTAATCCTTGCACATCAGAAACTCTGTTCGTAAATGAGGGAACAACAATGCAGGATCAAACAGAGAAGATCAAAGAGAGAAACGTAAATGAAAAGAATTAAATCTCACGAACTCCAAACAGAAGAAAAAATAAAAGATCCAAGAAGAAGAGATCAGAACTAGTCATAAAATCCAGGAACATGAAATAAATGAAGCTCAGATGGAAGTAAACACAAGGAAACGTTCAAATAGAAAAAGGAAAGAAAGCAAAAACCTGACAGTGAAGAGAACGAGCAGCTTAGAGAAGGCAGGGGAGTCGGGTAGAGCTCTCGAAGCTCGGCCGAAGAAGGAGGAGCCTCGCATTTCCGCTGAGGTCTCGGGATCAAACGACAGAGATTTTTAGATGTTTTTCACCTCCACTGACTATTTGAAGTAGACAGTGTAACCGTCATCCCTAGCTGCCGTGGTTCCTATCGTCGTCCCTAGGTCCAGACCGCTGGTGGTCCTCAAGTTCGAGTGATAATCAGATGTCCGAGGCCAACATGACGACGACGTTCTCGTACAGGTACAGCAGCTATAACTTCTATCACACGAAATTGTAAATCACACAATCACAAGCCAATGAGTTCTCGGCACGTACACAAGTGCTTTTGCAACGTACCCATGTGCTTTTGCTTTTAGGTGTACGTGCCGAGAACTCATTGGCTGTGTTTGTGTGATTTGCAATCCCATTGTGACAGAAGTTTTACTCGATTCATATCTATTATCTATCCGCAGAACGACGTTCTCTCTGTGGTCGACGGAGAAAAACTTGTATGACCGCCCATAGTCTGAGCCACGTGGCATACTTATAGAGGGCGCTGACCGTATGGATGTTTGGCCAATCGTTATATGGTCCTACAGAATACAAATCAAAAATCAGCCTGATCAATGATTTCTGTGTGTTGGGTTGGAGTCATTTTCATGAGTTGATTTTAACCGTGTGAATTTGAGCATTATTGGCCATTATTCGGGTACAAGGATCCAAAGGATTGAAATCACTAATCAGGCTGATTTTTGTTTTGTAGGCCCATAATGGGATTGGCCAATCATCCGTACGGTCGGATCCCTCTAAAAACTGCCACGTAGCTCATACTGTGATAGTCATACAAGTTTTACTCTGGTCCAGGCTGTTGGATGACATCGAGTCGGTCGACGGCCACCACTAACACTGCTCAGAAGTTTTGTGTATGGCCAATGAATGCTACGCTGGCACGGTAGGGCCCACAGCAGTTGTCATTAAGCACACATATGGGCCCCACAGAAGAAGAAGGAAATTAATCCGTCCGTAGTTTCCAATTAATCTCCTATTTTGTTGGACACTAATCTATGGTTTATTGGTGGAATGTGCTTCACGTCACGGTAGTGCGCAGTACTATTCCCGCCAGTAAGAGAATTTGCCTTCTCTAGTGGACACGTTTCTCTCTCAGGTTATTTCTCCAACAAAGAGGGTGTACCGTCGCAGAGTATATTTTATGCAAATTTTAGTTGCCCCGTCGGTTTCTCTCATCTCCCCACTTACACTTTAAATAAAAAAGATAATTATATCTCATATGTTTTCTCAAATCTTTTTTCAATAGGTAGGTATTTGCACCAAAACAGTTCTAGCCTGAGATTTAGTTTTAAACGGCAACCTTCTCCCGTATATGTGAACCAGGGTTTGAAAACTCGAAAACTCTACTCGAAAGTCTACCGAGTTGAGTTAACTCAAGACTCGAACTCGACCTGAAGTAACTCAACTCGAGTAATATATTAATATTATATAAATATATTAATATTAATATATAAATATCATATTTTTATAAGCAGAATTTATAAGATTTGGTTGATTTTGTATTAACAATGTGTTTGAAAAACTTATTTGGTGCGTCAATTAAAAAATAATGCATAAAAAACAAAGCACCAACCCTATTGTTTATTCGATTCGAGTTTATTTCGAGTCAACTCGGTCGAGTTTCGAGTTGACTCGACAAGTTTTAAAACACTGATGTGAACGTTATTTCAATAGGTGGATACCAAAATGGAATGTATGATTTGGGTTGTTCAGTGCCGTTTGGGCATAATATTTTTTAGAAGTCCATGTGTGTTGAACATTTATTTGGGGTCAGGGGACCTGTACTTGACAGAGTGTACTTGACAGAGCGAAGAGACACAGATCTGAAGAATGTTAAGATTGCCTAGGATTTCTAGAAGAGAAGAAGAGACGCAGAGGAGGTTCTTCTGCGGAAAGAAACAATATTTGAAAAAGAAAGGGCTTCTGGCGGGTAAGAGAGAGAAATATGTTAGAGAGAAGGGGCAGTGATTGGGAGATTTGAGAATTTGAGGGATAATTGCAAAGGGGCAGAGATGGATTTCAACATCCAAGCCAAAAAATATAAGGGCAGAGAGAAGAAACAGTGAAGGCCTTCATTAGAGGAATTTTTAAATAATTAATGGAGTAGTGGGGGTGATTCAAGATTTTGATAGGGGGGAGGGGTAATTCGATCTGCGTCTCTTCGCTTGGTCAAGTACAGGTCCACCTAGTGATTGGCCAAACATCCATAAGGCCAGAACCGTCAAATAGTGTGCCACATGGCTTGTATTGTGGGCTATGACCGAAGTTTTACTCAGTTGCCAACGTACATGCGACACAAAATCCTGATGTCCAACATTGTTGGACACTATAATTATCCTTCAGTCATCCTACCTACGGATAATCGTAGTAGAACTTTGCTGACTGGTGCCGCGCTCAATAAAGTTGCTGACTGACCATAATATGAGCCACGTGGCATACTCTTAGAGGACAATGACTGAATGGATGTTTGGCCAATACCTAAGTGGATCTACAAACCAAAAATCAGCCTAATTAGTGATTTCTAACCTTTGGATCTTTGTACCTCAAACAATGGTAAATAATGTTCAAATTCATTGTAAAAAATCAACCCATGAAAACAACTCCAATCCAACGATTAGAAATGAGGCTAATTTTTTTGTCTGTATGTCTATCTAGGAATGGGCCAAACAACAATACGGTAAAAAATCTCTAATAAGAATATGCCACGTGGTTCATATCTTGGTTTAAAAAACAGCCATTTTTTCCTGTATTTTCTCATTTTTCTGTTATATTCCATTTTTTTCCGTTACTTTTAATTTTTGAAATTCAAATTTTAAGATTCAAAATTTGAATTTCAGCACCATTTTTTCTGTTTTTTTCCGTTATTTTTGTTGTTTTCCATTTTTGAACTTTTTTTAGTTATAACAGAAAAAAACGGTAACGCCAGTCCATACCGTTATAACGGCCCTTTTAAACCTTGGTTCATACTGTAGGCAGTCAACAACTTTACTAACTAGCGCTGGTCAGTGAAGTTCTCTTCAATATATAAGGTTGGAAATTACTTTTTCAATCTAATGTGGGATTGAACATTCCCACAAAAATCACAGAGCATAAAGTTTTCAATATCAACTTTTCCTCGGAAATTTCCATTCAAATACTTTCATAGAGTGTGACCACTTTAAGGTACTCTTTTAAGGTTTAAAAATACAAAATCGATTCGAATATATTCTCCACTTGTTGAAATAACTTTGATATTTGCTATTAGCAAGAACTCTCTTCAGGTCATCATTCTCACGAATCAATAGAATGGTAACACTGTCATTTTGATTGTAAGGGCCTCATCAACATTGATGACAGACCATAGTATGAGCCACATGGCACATTCTTAAAGATCACTGACCGTTTGTATGTTTGGCCCATTGCTAGTTGGACTTACTACCAAAATTCTACTTGATTAGTAATTTCTATCCGTTAAGTTAGTCTTTTCATGGTTTATTTTTAACTGTGGATTTCAAGCATTATTTGGGGTACTCAGATTCAAAGGTTTAAAATCACTAATCGGGCCTATTTTTGGTATGCATGTCTACCTTGAGATGGGCCGAACATCCATAAAGTCAGTAGTCTCTAACAATGTGTTGTGTAAAGGGTGTGCCCCAACCCCAATTTCGACTTTAAAGTAGTAATAGATTTAACCCAATTTCTTCGTGGACTCTGGATCTTTCAATCCAATAGTCCATGGCTGGCCCATTTTCCTCTACATAGTCAAGCATGAGAATATAGGTTGTGGTTCAAGCATGCAAGAGGTGGAAATCCTTTCAGATTCTCACTATGCCGTTCAAGCCATCAAACTTAATTGTCGAACTCCATGGAAAGGCCTCCACATGATTCCGGAAATAAAGACCATTCTAACTTGACGAAGAAGATGGAACATCAAACATGTGTTGAGAGAATCAAATCAAGCTGCTGATTTCCTTGCTTCTAGGTGTAATGTCTCCTCATTTTGCACTTTTGATCCTTCTTTTCCTCAAGATCTCCTCAATATTATTAAGGATGATGCTAGAGGTTGTAAATATCTCCGCGTATGGTTTCTTTATCTTTTAATATTCCCCAGAGAGGTTTGCCTAACCGGATAAAACTTTGATGACCGGGCCCTGTCATTGAAGGAGAAGACAGGGCAGCAAATCTCGGCACGTGGATTTGTACGGATTGACCACCTCGGCCTCACCACACACGTACCCAGGTGAGTACTCAAGTGCTTTTTTACCAATTTGTACGGACTGACCACCTCGGCCTCACCACACACGTACCCAAGTGAGTACTCAAGTGCTTTTTTACCAAAACACTCACCAGTGTACGTGGGCGGTGAGGTCGAGGTGGACAGTCTGTACAAATCCACGTGCCATCATCTGCGGCCCTGTCATCGAAGTTTTACACTGCCTAACCCCAGCTTAACAAATAAAAAGCATGCAATAGCACGACTCCCAAAGAAAAGGGTCTGCATTGTTTTCTCCCTATGTTTGATTTAATTAAGGAATCTGCTTTGTTTGCTGATTGACCAGCATGTATGACATCAATAAGAACCACCTTTCTCCTCTACGAACATAGGTAGGGTCGGGAAGAGGGGACAAACAGAACTCTTCACTTTCTTTTCACCTGAAATCCTAAGCTGTGGATGGTCGCTGTTGAGCCGCGAAGCCAAGAAGTCGATTGCCCGATGAACCATCGAATGAAAAAAGTAGAAGAGGTAGTTGCATTTAAGAGGGTCTCCTCCTCCGCACACAAAACGTCTCTCTTCCTTCTCTCTTTTGGGGTTTCCTTCGAGCTTTCTCTGAGCAGCAAAAGAACTGCACATCTTCACTAGACGCATACTAGTGAAGCCATTTCCATAATTTCACGGAGTCTAGTTTGCAAGAACCAGAAATCCCCAGTATTATAAATTTTATGTTTTCCCCGTTGCCGTCCAGAACAAATTAGATTTGAGAATCTGTCACAATGTAACAGTTCTTGTTTTAGTTTCTTATGTTTGTCTAGATGAATCAAAACCCTCTCGTCTCTTGATTTCATACGTTTGAAATCGTGGAAAATCCTCCTATAGGATAACAAATTGATCTAAACCGCTTAATTGCTCTAGGTTTTTTGTGAACCTCTGAAGAACGTTTAGTTGGGGCAAGATGAACTAAAACACAATTTCCTGAATAGATCTTGAAGTGGGGAAATCATCATTAGATCCATTATTCACGATGTAATGTTGACAAGAGAGCAGGGAATTCAATTCTTAAGCAGCTGGGGAAGTAATCAAAGGATCGAACTTGTGGATGATCTGAGTAGATGCTAAACAGATTGCAGACGGGTTTATGAGAACCATTGAATCTCTTTTGCGTCATTTGAAGTACTGGAAGTAATATTGAAGTATGCTAAATGCTATGTAACTGAGCCAATGAAAATATTTGCCAAAATTGTCAAATGCATAAATAGAGGATGAAGCTAACCAATGTACTCATACTAGAATGTAAATATAAATATTCTCTTATTTTCAGGTTCACCCAATGACCCAAACCTTGCTTCTCTCACCAGGGGACAAGAATGAACAGAAGTTTTTGTACCCCTTATTACATCTTTGCAGTAGGATGTGATCACACAACAATGGAAAAAAGCACCATAGACGTCACTTGTGTTGGCTAGCAACTCGGATACACCACCAAGGACCTAGTACTCCATGTAGCACATAAGCAAGAAGACCGGAAAAACCAGCAGTCTCAGTAAACCTGCAAAAGAAACAACAGACGCGTACTATAGGTCCAGACCCATAGTTAACTAGTTCACACCAACATAATATCACAGTAGAGCGCGAAAAAATAGCCCAATATTCAAGGTGATTTTACTGAAAAAATGGTAAATGTAGTGCTGTTATTTAACTCCAATCTCGTGAGATGTAATAGAGAAGAAGCTGATGACAACACAAATTTTCTGAGTTTTTTTCAGCCTCCATGCCCACTTTATATTTTAAGGCCTGAGGATAGTTAAACTCAACTAGTTTATCAAAAAAATCTCAAATCACATAAACATACCTTTTGGGCATATAAGGCACACAGAGTGACTTATCTATAGAATCCTGCAAACGGAGGAGCACTTAATCAAATTGGAGGCCAAGGAGCCTTCGAATAGAAAGACTAGCTGAAACCAATAGCAATAACACTAACAGTTTCAGCAAGAGCTATACCGGCTGCTTAAGTTGCAGTTGATTCGTAAGCAAAAGCTTAAGCTAGAAGGTCGGTAAGTGGGCTAGGATCAGGTGAGGAATTCAATGATTCTGAAGAAGGGCAGTGGATGGGGAAGGTCTAAAACAGTAGAATGATTTGGATTTGAACAAAGGGCAGTTGTTAGCTCGGGAAAGAAGGAAATCAATGATTCTGAAGTAGAGGACCCTTTGCCCTATGGACTATAGGATCAGGCTGTTGGCTCAGAGAATGGAAGGCTCGGGTAAGTGATTCTTTGCGTATCCAAAGGCTCAAGCTCCGGCTCAATTTTTGTTTCATACTTCTATCAATTTTTTCACGCAAGATATGTTCATGTCAATATCTTTACTTGCTAATTGCATTCAAAAGAAATACCAAATACACAAAAAACATTAAATATGTAACCAAGGGGAAGAGAGCCATGACTCAGCTAGATCCATTGATTTCATGTGAAATGTAGATTCCCCAAGTAGGTTCTCCCTGTAAAACAGGGTCTTGGTTTCACTACACTTCAAATAACATGGAGCAAATCATCATTGGCAGCCAAAATCAATATCAAAATAGCAATGAAAATTACTAATTATATAAAAGGGACTCACTAACCTCTATCCTGTAAATAAACCCAAAAGAGAGCAAAGAAATAAGCTACAAGATCCAATGATTTCATACATGAATTCAACAGCTCCAAGTAGATTCTATGGATAAACAGGGGCTAGAATGTTTAAACCAACTATAATCAATAAACATATATAAATCATCGTCGACAGATTGGAACACAACCAACATCCTTTAAAGACCAATCGGGCATAAACTGATTTAGTCTGATTTATTAGATTGAATAAAAACTGTGATTAGATAGAAAAATGGCTCAGAAAATATATCAGCTCTATCAATCACGAATTTTCTGAAGCAGAACTGGCATTTCAAGCTGTACATTCATCATCACTGCTGATTCCCATAAATCTTTCAATAAAAACTAAAAAAAAACACTATGAACAATTAACCCAATCTAAGAGACTGTTTGGATCGGACATTTTGTTACAAGTATATTTTTGAGAGCTTCATTGTGCACAAAAGTCTTTTTTGCAGTGTAAGAATACCATATTCTTTCTCAAGAAAGAATAAAAGATGTTCAAATGTTGGCTCATATTAAGAAATTCAACCATTTTCCTTCTTTTGCTTCACAGATTTCTCTCAGAAGCGCGGATAAGATTTAATCATCGCCAACTTTGTTTGAAGATCCCAACTTTTCTCATTCTCTTAACTTCTAGCACAACTAATTGGCTTCTTTGGATCGCATTTTTGTCCCCTTAAAGATAATGTTTAGAGCTTAGTTGGGCAATCCAAACAGCTCTAAAGATTAGAAAATAATGAAAAAAATCCATAAAAAGGAAGAATTGAAAGAAAAGAAGCCACGAATCTGCGGAAATCTGTTAGCGATCTAACCTATGGCGAACGATTTTAGAGGCAAAACCATTGAGAGGATAAAGCCCCCACGTGAACCCCGCCGAATTCAATATCTGCCTCCATGACTAAGCTCTTTTGAGTATTTTCAGAACATCCAAAAAGCTTAAAGGTGAGGAGAGGCAATAGGTCTCAGAGAAGAAAAAATAGGAGAGATGTAGCCGTTGCTTTGACACAGATCAGCCGTTGCAAGGATAAAAGCTGAACTGCAACACTAAACGGCGCACTTTAGCACGAGCAATGGGGCTCTCATCGTCATTAGAGCTTTCAGAGAAGCCCGGGGTGCACCGTGCAGAGTTAGAAAACAGAGAAAACATGCATCTCAGAAACCCTAAAATAAAAAAAGAGCGTGTGAAGAGAAAATAGCTTCTATTTCTAATCATCCGAATATTGAGTTCGAGCTTGAGGGCGGTTTCTGTTTATATAGGAACTCCAAAACCCTAAAACCTTGCTTACATTAGTTTTTTTGTACTACACCAGACAAATGTTAGAAATTAGTTTTACGTCCCTGAAACTTGACTAGGCCGGGCCGCCGGGCTTACAATCGGGCCGGGCCGGGATGGGCCAAATTGCTAGGCCAATCTAGGCTCCACATCAAAATTGGAGGATTCCACGAAATAATTCTAATGTTCCGGTACAGCAATCTTTGCGCACGTCAACATGCACACTTCGGCACCCGCATAAGTATAAACATGCACTACTTTGGATGTGACGTTTGGACAGACTAGACAAATCGCGCACGTTCAATGATTATGCGCATTTATTTGTGCAAATGATAGTGGATGTTGCGTCTGATTCAATATATTATGTTGCATTGTATAAAATTACACGTGCACATTTATTAATATCACGTGGACTTGATTTTTTTTTTTCCATTAAACATATGTTCTAGATATACATATAATATATGAGTCCATCTAGACCTACACCAATTTCCTACATCCAATTCTAACACCTGTTAGTGGGGCCCACGTGAAAATTATATTGGACAATCCAACCACTCAATGAGTTTTTCATACTATGGTTACCCTCCTCACGAAAAATTAGGACATTTCGACATTCCTAACCTTGTGAAAATTTGGCTTTAATTTGAAAAATCCAGACAATCAAATTAAACCATTATTTTGGGTCAAATTTTTATATGGTTAGTGATTTCAAAATGAACTGAATTTTGGTAATGATGATCATCATGGCAAGGACAACTCTTAAAGATTGAACTGTCAATGAAGAATGCTATCACCATTCTGAGTATTTCCAGAATCATTGAGTAGCCTTGATCAAGTCTTGATGTCCGTTCTCCCCAGTGAAGGAAAGTGGTTGCCAACCGGCATGGTAATTCCATTATGGTCAAGCAGGATCTTGAACCGGAGAAATCTTTGGTTTAGGCTAGACTAAAACCCGTCAAATGTTAATCTGGATAAAGTGTCTCATCGGGCCAAGATAAGTATAGGCGTCTGTTTGCCCCATAGGCTTGGGCTCTATGAGTACTCAAACAATGAAATATGTGGGCCTCTTCTAGACCCGACAAGAAGCGTGTAAACCTCTTTTTTGGGCCTCACTGGTTGTGCCATTTTTGAGTCCTCACTATCTTTTGAGGACATTTTGTTTACATACTATCCTCATCAATATGATTATGTAGCTCATAAAATAGCCACTTGAGGGGGTTCATATCAAGAACAATGCTCATCCCCTCCCTTTTGGATTGCTAATGATATATTGTATAACATAGATTATAATGTATTGTAATGGAAATGAAACAATAAACATAGATACAGTTGGACACTTGGACCATGCAAGCACGATCATTGGAGGAGCCTGTGCTCCATGATAGTTTAAGGGTTCCTCATGTTGCCTCAAATACGGCTCGAGTCCCTCCCGAAAATGTATCTCCTTGTCCAATCGGATATCACCAACACCCTCGTGCGCCAGCTGACTTGCTTGCTAAACGTGGAAAGAACACCAGAGTTAGAATCCATAACAGCCTTATACATGCACAACACTCCATATTCATATGCTAGAGGTAGAAGATAACCTTGCATACACAGAATACCAGAGCCATTGAGTGCTGTGACCTATGGAAACTCGGTCCCCTGGCAGTTGAATAGCTGTCTGCTCTCCTCCCAAAGGAACAAATTGCCCCAAATGCTTGTACCTTATAATGAAAAATTGTTGGGATCTCACAGAGGAACACAAGGAAAGAACTAGGGGTGTCGATGGATAGTTGAAATTTTGAATCCGTATTCGAAATCAGATATTATCCAAAAATTTCAGATATTGGATTCAAAAAATTTTTTATATTCAAATACACTTCAGATACGGATTTGGATATTGATATATCCACATAGATAATATCCGATCCGATCCGATCCGATCCGATATCATATTATATTTTTAGAAAAGGCCACAAGCCAACAATTGCAAAGGGTAAAATAGTTATTGCCTTGTGGAACGGTCAATGGCCTCGATCGACTATAAAGCGCATTTTATGTTCAGTTTGATTGAAGTGAATACTAAAGATAATAAGACAAAGATCAAAGAGATTTTTTGGGCCATGCTTAAGGTTTAAAATATCATTTCGTCTCATTGTCTCGGTAAGCTGACGAAACAAGACGTATTGACCGAGACAAAACGAAATGAGACAATGGGAAAAAACAGTATATGCCTAGGTAAGATTAAACCATTTTCTAATGCTTAATTAGACAACAAACTTTTTTTAGCATTTATATATGTTTATAAAAAATAATCATGAAAATAAATCTTAAAACTAATTTTAGTACTTAAATTAGGCTTTTGGCACGATGTATCGTCTGGGCACACTGCCGTAACGATGTCTCGGCCGAGACGAAACAAAATTTTGAACCATGGCTATGCTTCATTCAAGAGGTGGCCACCAATTGAGCAGTTGGACTGGTGAGCCAGTGTATCATGTACATGGTAGGGAGTAAGATTCATCGATACCATCGGGTCCTTAAGTCCCAACAGTTTCTCTAAATTTTATGTTCAGTTTGATTGAAGTGAATACTGCAGATAATAAGAAAGAGATCAAAGAGATATATGATGACAAAGGAGACATTGTACCAAAAGGGACGGAATTGATGACGACCAGATTCTCCAAAAATAAGAGGACCTTCTGGATTAGCTTTGCATTCCTCCATACGGTTAAAGCAACTAGCAAGATATGTGCCTTGTTGAGTGGCAACCTAAAATGACAGAAGATGCAACTGCATTAGATTTTCAAT
This sequence comes from Euptelea pleiosperma, assembly GCA_035048495.1. Classification (NCBI taxonomy): domain Eukaryota; kingdom Viridiplantae; phylum Streptophyta; class Magnoliopsida; order Ranunculales; family Eupteleaceae; genus Euptelea; species Euptelea pleiosperma. The sequence continues at coordinate 12,339,981 of CM068545.1, forward strand.
TATCTATTTCACAAATATAGCAGAAGCTGTAAGACAATCACCTGAGCAGTTGAAGGAAGACTTTTCATCTGTGAATCCACATGTGAAAGCATCGATTTGAACCCCTCAATACTAATTTCCTTCTTATCATTCCATTGGGACTCCTTCAACAGATCTGTCACGTTGCGTAGATGCTTATTCTTTAAATAGAGCCCCACTTGCGGATACCTTACTAGGATGTCGTCGATGACATCTTGGAATTCTTTTACAGTTAAGTTACCAGACTTGTCTTTGTCAGCAGCATTAAAAATCTTTGAAATATCTTCCTGAAGGCATAATGGCATTAAATAAAATGCATTAGCAGAATGTCTTTAAAAAAATGTGCTTTAGATGCTAGATTACATTAAGAAATGTAAGAAACTGGTTTTGTTATCACTCAATGTAGAACAAGGATGCAATGGATTTCAAGAATTAATTCCTCTGTTGAACACCAGTATTGGACATATTTACATGGTTTTTAGACAGAGACTTAATTTATTTCCCATTTGATTTTTGATAGAATTTAAAGACCCAATATGTAGCTTAAATCTATTTGTATCTATCTTGGGATATGGTATTGTGAATGATGATGGTGACAATGATGTTCTCATATAGCCTTTTGCTTTACATTTATAGAATAATCTAACATTTATAATATAATCAATCTTCATTAATTTACAGACAAGTTTACTTGGCATGTCAATGTACATCATCTACTTATCAAAAAAAAGTCTGCTTGTCATGTTTTACAAGGTTATTATGTGTCACATCTCATATGTCCATTTTAGGTTACACAGTTTCAACAAGTTTTAATCTGGTTCAGCACAGTAGTTTAATCCTTTATAGGATTCTTGCATCATCATCATTTGCGCCAACGTGAAATCGAGAACTTTATTTTGTCATTCAACTCTATGAAGAGCTAGATATATCTTCTGTCAAGGCACCAATAAAGGATTCCTTAATCCTTGAAACAAAGAAATGAAATTGCAGTGGTTGTTGCTCAATTTTATGAAGCAACAATGCAAAATAGTGGGGATGCCAGCTTCATGTTGCCTATAAGAAATACACCTAAACCCCTGTTGAAAGAAGATTATGAATCACAATGTCTATAAAAGAGGCCAGTTTCATATTGCCAACAACTAATAATCTGGATTTACCGAGTGATTTTGGATAATTATACATGAGATGTGGAGTTATGATCATGTGGACACTTAGGCTTATTACAACCTATGAACTATATGACCTAAAGATAAAATGGAAAGTTGTGGATTGAGAGTATTTGGAAAGTAGGAATGATTGGAAAGAAAAGCTTAATCCATTTACCGCAGGGTCTTAAAGGAAAGGATCGAAATCTTTGTTTCACATTGAGAGTCAGCCAACAACAAAAATTTGAGACTAGCTGGTGCCAACTTAGACGAGTTCCATGACTTGGCCAGGTCAGTTGCTTGTTGGCCTAGCCACTTGGACCTAATGAAAAAATGGTTAGCTATGAATAGGTAGTCCTTGGCTAGCAGCAAAATAAGCTTGGTAGAAACCTTAACCCATATACTGCAGGTTCATAAAAGCAAGGATGAAAATCTTAGTTTTGTAGTGAGACTCAGCCCCCACCAAAAAACCGATATGAGTTGGTGCATATTTTGCTGGTTTGTGCGACTTGGCTAGAATATGCAAATTAATGCTACTTGGCCTAGCCACTTGCAGAGGTATCTTGACTAAAATTTAAACACTTCATGAAGGTCAAATGAATGCTCAATGCAAGCCTAGAAATTACATGACAAAATAAACCAGCCAAAGTAATCTCATACCATGATTTTACGTTGCTTAATAGTAGCACAATCACCAAGGGCATACACGTTGTCACATCCCTCGACTCGCAGCCATTCATCAGTTGCTAAAACAAGTCTTTTACTCTGCATATAGAAGTAATAAACCTAACCATAGACAATTTTAATTTCAAAGAAAAACTATAGAAAAGGATATAGGTTTATATCAATGAACCTGACCAATTTGTCCCATAAAGTCCCTTACAACAGGGCGTGTCTTGATACCAGTAGACCATACAACCATTCCATATGGCATAGAAGCAATCTCTCCCTTTGATTTCTCCTTCATAGTAATCAACTTGTCAGACACACTTACAACCCGACATCCTGTTTTCACTTCAATACCATCTCTTTGAAACTTCTGTTCAGCAAATGAACTAATTCTTTCATCAAACCTACAAAAATATAACATATTCTGAGTGTTAAGAGTTGTGATATTGTTTTTGTAGTTTTGATTTATAACTGCATATTTTTCATGGATAATATAGAGCATGATATGTATATGACCCATTAAATATTCCATTTTATAATACACAACCTTTCTTTTTAAACCAATTAGGATAAACAAGTCCACGATAACCACATTTCAGGGTTCACAAAATGGGACACTACAGACCACTTGGATTCCAATAATGAAACTCACCTGTTTTTCAGGTGTACTTCGTCTTGCTAGAGAACTTACAGGAGTTACTTAAGCAAAAAAGATTACTATAAGGATGTGAATCCATTAACAAGCACATGGTACATATTTTTGATAAGTATAAAGATTTTATTGGATATAGGCAATTAGAGGCTAAGGAAGCCTACCCTAAGCCTTAAAAAAAAATACAAGAACAAACAAAAACAAAACAACAGTGAAAGCAAAAAAGACCAACCATAAACCAACAAAATCCCACCCCTAAACCCTCCCCACAGTCACCAGGTCGGGCCGTTTGATTAAACCTGGAAGTTAAAAGAAAGATAATAAAGGAAGTGATCAATTGGAGTAGTCTCTAGACTAACTCTACGAGGGTTCATAAACAGAATCACAATGATGAAAATAAAAAGAAAATAATCTTAAAAATAGAATGATAATAACCCTCTATGAAAATTGAAAGTAATCTAACTAGTAGACAATTTCCATTATTGATATTTCCTTGTGTAGTACCTTCCTGAAGTTCAATTAATTTCCTTCAAACTGATGGGGATCATAGAGCACCATGAGTTTAACAAAGTCTATAGAAACTACTGTAAGAACTGCAATAGAGATAAAAATACATTCCCCTGTTTGTTGGATGTGTCGCCAAATAAGAGAAGTTGATCACCTATTGAGAAGTGTCGTAATACAAGATTAATTGGAGATGGTTTTTTAAAAGGGATGAAAAAAAAAAGAGGGATGAGGAACAATAGGCTCTACTCAAATTGGAGATGGTTTTTTTCAAAAGGGGTGAAAAAAAAGAGGGATGAGGAACAATAGGCTTTACTCAAATTGGAGATGGTTCTTTCAAAAGGGATGAGATCTTAAATAAGAAACCAGACCCCTTTATAGCTAATTTGGTCTTGAAGTTCAGAGTTTCAACAAACACAAAACAGAGAACAAACATAAAACATTGACAGTGCATTTCAAGCACAACCATGATTTCGGGGTATGACAGTAACAATATATCATGAAACGATAGGCACTGATACAAGAATATATATACCATATTCTTCCTTACGTGTTCAAGATATGATCTCCCGAGTGGACCAAAGTAATTTTCACTAGGTCTTGAACCATAGGATATAACTTGACTAGATCTTCTTGGATAAAGTCGTGCAGCTCTGCAGCAAATGCCACACCTGCAGGACCCCCACCAACGATTACAAAATGAAGGTTTGTCCTTCTTTCTTCTTCACTTAAGCTTGGAAGGAAAGACCTTTCAAAACAATCTACCACACTCCTACGGATCCTCTGAGCATCCTCTATTTCCTGCATGCAAGAAGACATGTATTTTTGCTTGAAAATCCATAATCTAGCTTAAAATGAGATTGAAATGGAAGTTTACCTTCATAAAATGGCAATTCTCCATGACGCCAGAAGTGTTAAAAGTATTTACTTGGGCTCCTAAAGCTACAATCAAATAATCATAGCCCAGTTGAAAATCGCCTTTCCCTACCAAATGGTCATCATTAGATCGACACACAACTTTCTTGTTTACTGGATCAATCTTGATGCACTCTGCTTCCCAAAATTGAATTTCTCCACTATTCTGCCAAAGAAATAGTGAAGTGAGGAGAAAACTATTTCAATAACTAGCAAGTTCAAGACACAAAACATAAGTATGGTTTGTAAGACTGGACTCTAATATCAAAGGCAAGTTTTGTACTGAATACGCAGGTTTGCCTAGGAAATGTCTACAAAACAATATCTTGCAATGTGGTAGGCATAATTTAGTTTTTTTTTTTTTTTTTTTTGATATATGTACGTCTTTATGGTAGCTAAGAAAAACAATATTCACATATCTATTCTACTTATTAACCAGCGAAGTGATTTCTTGCGTTACCACCCCAATCCCCAACATTCTAAAAGTGTCCCTATTTTGCTTCTTTGATATTTAGGGACGTTTTAATCTTTACCCACCAATATATTTAATGCGTTCATGTCAGCGTGCGTCAACTGCTCTTCTCCTCTTCTTTAAACGACTCCCCTTCTGTCATCACGTGAAGTACTCTTCGAAAAAACATTTGATGACAGATGTGAGGCACGTGGCACACTACAAGGATCGATGTTTGGTCCATCCCTAGATAGACTCACGTATATTAAATATCATTACCTTATTTATATTCTTCGATATTTAGAGCATGGTTTAAAAATGGGTTAGCGGAATGCTCAAAAATCGTTATGTTACTTACAAGGAACGGTAAAAACAGATTAAACAGTATAACCTAATGGTCGTTATTTTTCTATAATGACCCTTATAAGGGACATAAGGGTAATTTTATAACAACGGGAAACCTTGATTTAGAGGTTTCTTAAGGCACTATTATATGCTGAATTCAAAATGTGGATATATAAGGCAAATAAGCTGTATCTATCTATGTCACCTGCATTTCTACAAGTAATTAAATTGGTAAAATGTAAGATTAATGAGTTCCAATAAGTGAGTCTTTTACCTTGTTTAAAATATTCCGAATGGGCTCTACGATGCTGCGTGCTTCCACCATCCCACAAGTGACATTTGGTAACAATGGTGTAAATGCAAAATAATTACGGGGTGACACGACCTGAACCTCATAGGAGGAAACATCTAGATTTTTCAGGTAGCTTGTGCCAGCCCACCCAGTTCCGAGCACCACTACCCTCTTCTTCTTTGCATCTGTTGGAGATATTGATTCAACAGTACGTGCACCATGGTTATCTGACTGTGACTCCGAGTATGCCACGACACCTCCGCTACTGCTACAATCACCATAGTATAAGTTTATGATAAAAAACCACATTAATCAAGAAAATCTGGCGACCCAGTCAAAAAACAAAGGAAAGAAAGCAAGAACCTGATAGTGAAGAGAATGAGCAGCTTAGAGAAGGCAGGGGAGTCGTTGAGAGCTCTCGAAGCTTGGCCGAAGAAGGATGAACCTCGCATTTCCGCTCACGAGGTCTTCGGATCAAACAACTGGGATAGTTCAAAGAGTTTTATCTTATTTCGGCTGAGGTAGCAGGGCCTCCACAACAACGTCGTTTAAGCGTAAAGTCGGCTTCTGATTCTTTGCTTGCTGGACCTTCCTGACTGTTTATTCATTTATTTTTTTGTAAGCAAACCTCAAAAGCTTCGAAGCTGAAAGGAAAGGAATGTGTTTCAGCCTTTCAGGTGACGGCGGTGCAGACACCGGGGTGTGGGCTCATACTTATAGTCAAGTATGTATACAAAAAAGAGGTTCTATGAATCCAGTTTTGCTCAAAGACGTCTTTGAGCCAAAATGCTCGATGTCACACTTTGAAAAACGTGTTGTTATAGTTTTTCTTCGACTCCATCCCTCGGTGAACCTGCAAACCAAAAATCAGTCTGATTAGTGATTTCTAAGCATTGGATTGAAGTTATTGTCATACATTGGTTGATTTTTTAACAGTAGGAGTTTGAAACGCCCTCATATTATTAGAGGGCGCTGACCGTATGGATATATGTTTGGCCAGTCCCACGGTGGACCTGCAAACCAAAAATCAGCCCGATTAGTGATTTAGAACCTTTGGATCTTTGCATCTAAATAACGCTCAAATTCTTACCGTTAAAATCAACCCATGAAAATAACTTCAATCCAATGCTTAGAAATCACTGATCAGACTGATTTTTGGTTTGCAAGTCCACTGAGGGACTAGTCAAACATCCATACGGTCAGTGCTCTCTAATAATGTGCCACGTGGCTCGAATTGTGGGTTGTGACCGGTCACGGTCAGACAGGAGTTTTACTCTTTAGTTATCTTTTATAAAAATTTTCAAAATTTCTCTGTTTTTTTAAATATATTACAAATTATATTTGTTTAAAAAAAATTCCATTTTTTTAAATTTAAATCAATTTTCATTAGGCTAGGAAATTAGTCGAAATGACAGAGAAATTGTAAGGGGAGTGTGTCCACGTTATAGACAATTTGTTATGTGGTTGGATTGTCCAACATGATCCCATGTGGGTCCCACATCAAGGAATCTGCTTTGTTTATTAAAAAAAAAAGAATTCCATTTGTAGATGCTCCAAAAATAAAAAAGATATGCCTTTCTTTTGGTAAACATGAAGGATGAGTGTAAAAGCAAATACAACCGAAGGGAAACGAACGCTGCAAGAGAAACCAAGCAAGTGTCGTGAAGTTAGATGCATTTCAACTTACAAATAACCTTGTCACAAGCCAAGGAGTACGTTTTGGCGGTCGGGTGCTTGTAGGAAAAAAAAGTTTAATTTGCTCCACCGCTAGAAGAGCAAACTTGATCATCTATCCCTGCTAAGAGAGCGCCATGTGGCTCATATACCGAACAAAATACCCTTACTTTCGAAGTAACCCGAAAATGTTTACACGAAACACCCGTCATTTTTCCTACAAAAATAAGTGTTTTCACATGGAGCAGGAGGTGCTCTGTCAAGCCTAGAAGATCCATTGGGAAACGTGTCTAATGATGCCAACCGTAATTAATCTACAACTAGCTAGTAGATTGGATTGGTAATCTAAGTATTAGATGATAAGGTAAGTGACAGATGTCTGGTGAGCGAGGAAGGGTAGTCTATGAGACCAGCCTACCTAAAGTAATTCATTAGCCGTTTAAGTTCCATCTTCACCATAATAATGTAAGAGATTAGGACAGCTATACATGGAGGGAAAATAGAGTAGTAGACTAGAGGACACCACATGATCACTCGGCCCAATTAGAGTTGATGCTGACGTATTCTCTACTCAAACTGGAAATTAAATCTTGACTCAAAGGAAATTAACATATTGGAATATAAACTTAATGCGTAATAAATTAAGGACATAATTGGACTGGTCACATGGGCTGCACAGGAACCAAATTTGCCAGTGAGTTATGGGCCTAAAATCTCATTGCAAATGGTCTATTTCCAGGACTATTGGGCTCAATCTATGTTTTAAAACTAGCCGAGTCGACGCGACGCGGCATACAAACTCGAATTTGCAGGTTTTGCCAGGTTGACTCGGAAACTTGGCAAAGTCGACTCATGACTCAGCCGAGTCAACCATTTAAAGACCAAGTCGACTCGAAACTCAACGTTTTTTTTAGTATTTCTAAATTATGTTTTCTATATTTTATAGTTTTTTAATAAAGATTATTTTCATATATTTAAATATTAATTAATTAATTTAATCACTTGCTGAGTTGACTACCGGGTCATCGAGGTGACTCAACCAGATAGACTTCTGAGTAGAGTCCGAGTTTCGAGTTTTAAAACATTGGGCTCAATGCGTCAGTCATTATTTATTTGGATCGCGATGTAACAAGGTATACCTGAGATCTTTTAATTTGCGGAAGCGGCATTTTTGGTAGTCACCGCTGCCATCTGGGCCCACTGACCGCATGGATGTTTAGCCCACACCTTCGTAGGCATTCACACCAAAAATCAGCTTGTTTGATGATTTGTAGCCTTTGGTTTTAGTACTAAAACAAATGGTTGCATTCAACGGCTATAAAATTGCCTTAAAAAAGTACTAAAAATTGCTAAAAGCTAATGGTTATAGATTACCAATCAGGTTGATTTATGGTGTGTATATCCACCAAGGGGTGGCATAAACATCCATGCAGTCAGTGGGCCCTGATGACAGCTGTGAGTAACAAAAATAGTGCTTCCACATTTCAAACAGTTTCAGGCATACCTTGTTACATCTTTTTCCTATTTATTTAGGTCATGTCAAGTGGGAAACCTACGTGGGACTTTGGGTTCAGGCATAATATTGATGATTGGGAAATGGATATGGTAGCCAATTTACTTAGACAAGTCAACCCATCGAAGGTAGTCTGCTCAACTGAAGATATGATGTTGTGGCCTCCTAATAGCGATGGAATTCTCAGGTCGATTGTTCTATGTGGTCATTGATTCTCCATAGTCTTCTCTCTTCCCAGTCGCTTTTGTTTGGGACTCCAAGGTCCCTAGATGATTACATCGATATATATAACAAAACACAGTGGTTGTCTCCCCCACTTATGTCTCCCGGCCCCACTTATACCCTCTCTTATAGGCTTCAACAAAGAAGGGCCAAAATCTTATCCCCAAATGGACGGTAAATCTCAGCCACTAGCTCACACCTTGGCAAATACTTTGCCGGGGAGTGCTGTGGGCACAGGCCACCCACTAGTATTACACAAAACGACGAATAGCCATCCCGGGACATAATTGAGGAGATTGTTAGTTATATGTAAGGATGGTTTTGGTTCCCTTCGTCTTGCTATAAAACCAACGCGTCCAAGGAATTGCATGGGAGCTTGTCTACCAAAATGCGCTGGTCCTTAGAGACGGCGTTTAGTTGTACCCAAGTGAACGTGTCCAAAAAAACACGCGTTTTGAAACTTCCCTGTTTGGTTCAAGCATGGAAGGCATTGTGTGCGTGCGTTGCACATGTATTATGGGTCATGCATTGTACAACAAAAAAATGTCTATGCAGACATATATTTCAACACAGAGGCGTGAGTCCTACCAATTTATGTATTTTATTCGATTGATAGGTCATGCATGATCGTGCCCCACATAATAACGGGGTGCGATATATCGTACGTGGGCCCTAGATATGGATCGATATTTCGTATGTGGCCCCACACACAAGTGAGCTCCACATAATAAGGGGCGTTGATTAATCACATGTGGGCCCAGACATCAAGCAAGCCAAGACAATGTTATTCAGAATGGCAAGCGACGGTCCGCCTTGTCTCTGAAGGCCAGTGATTTACTGATTTATTGCGACCCAAACACACGTTATCGCACAAAATGCGCGACTCAGCCCATCCCGAGAGAACCCGAGTTTGAAGTCCCCTCCAAATTACCACGTGGAGCATTCTTTAGGTCCCACTGACCTTATGCATGTTGGTCAACCTCCTATAGATCTACAGATCAAAAGTCAGCGTAATTGGTGATTTAGGGCGTGTTTGGTACATGAGAAAAAGAGTTCCGACAGCGAATATTTAGCCAGGCCAATATTATTTTGGCTAAATATTTGCGCATAGCAATATTTAACAATATTTGGTACGTGTATGAGCTAGCTCACTTCAGCTTACTTCATTTTCTTTCAATTTGAGTGGGTCCCATATATCAAAGTAAGTCAAAAATAGGTTGGGCGAGTGGGGGAACCACATATTATGTCAAAGAATAAAATAAAATTCATTTTTATCTTTTTTATATATTAAAAAATTAACTTTTATTGAAAATAGTGAAAATAAAATTCTCACCAAGGCATAATCCGCGTGAAAATATTTTCAAAAGGGAGTGATCAAATGTTTTTCCGCCGCAGAGGACAAATATGTGGGCCCGGCTAAATATTCGCCGAGGGCGAGTGGCTGCCAAATGCAGCCGGGCGAATATTTACCGGGCTAAATATTTTATTTGCCCGCCGCGGTGCGTTACCAAACAGGCCCTTATAATCATTTGATTTTGCATTTTAATATTGTCATTTCTGGCCGTTGGATTTGAGTAAATTTTTTTATGTTAAAATATAATATTAGAAATCATAGATAAAGCTGATTTTTAGTATGTAAACCCACCAAGAGTTGGAATAAACATCCAAAAGGTCAGTGGGCCCTTAAGGGTACTCCACGTGGCATTTTTGGGAGAGGGAGCTCAGGACAGCAAATACTTAAAACTTTGTTTGTAGTGATTAATGGACATGAGCATGAATATAATACAACGGTAAACAATTACAAAAAACCAAACCCCAAATCCAATCCTCCGTCTATCTACTCTCTAACTATATCCAACGATCACAAACACCTTATTATTATAAAACTAATCCCTGTTAATTAAATCTGAACTCCCCCAAAAACTCTCAATTTCTGGCGAAGCTCCAAACTCAGAGATCTCGATCTCCATCAGATTCTCCACTTCGACTTGAAAAACCGAACTTCTCTTACCATCCAACGGTACCTCGATCAAACCTTCTCTGCTGTCCTTTGCGTCCCACCTAAAGCACATATTTTCCGGCAATTCCCACTCTTCGATCGCCGGAAAATCTCCGTCCGACGAGCTTTCTGTATCAAATTCCGGATAGTGGAGGGACAAAGACTCCAATCCGTCGATACCCACTTGCCGGGTCTCCTCGTTCTCAGTCGAATTGTCTTCCTCTACGTCGTCTCCTTCGTACTCTTCTTCGTATATGACTTCTAATGGTGCTCTCACGTCCCATTCGACGAACGAGTCGTCGAAAAACGATTTTGAGTCAAAACCCATTTCGGTTTCGCAGCTGACCCAGTTCAGTTCTTCGTCTTGTGAATCAATTTCTGAGGTTGCCGCGGCAAAATTCTCTTTTTCGATCCTTCCAATTGATCCAAAGAGGAGAAGTGTTGATAAAAGAATTCCGATTGAAATCAAGACAGGAGAAAAAACGAGGTCGAGGAAAATTCGAGGGAAATAGAGAAGAATTAAACTGTATAAAGAAACAACGATAGAAAACAGAGGATCGGAAGCGAGACAGGATAGAAAAACGAGTGTTCTTTCGAAGAATCCCACGGTTTCAATCAAAATCTTTTCAGATAAAGAACCCATTTCGAATTGTTTATTCTCCATGAAGAAGGGATGATCAGATACTGAAAAGTCAGAGAGAACTTGAGAAAAATTAAGATTAAAGAACACAGCGCAGAGGAGAAGTTGAAGAAATTGAGATTGATATTTTTAAACTTGAGCGAGAGATATAGATGGGGGGTGGAATGGCTTGTGGATTTTGTCGCTTGGTTCGTAGGGAATACGTAAGTGGGTCATGGAATTTATAAGAGGAAGCAAGGCAGCGGCGTTGCATTTTCGGATGAAGCAAACTACAGATACGCCCAATGTTTTATTTTGATCTACGGAAATGCCCTCAAACAATAACGTCTTTATATGCATTTTGTCACAAGCGATGGGCCACCTCTTGGATGGCCCATGGCCAAATTCTTTAGTTAGTAAATTCTCGAATTATATGCGAACCCGACGAATTACAATAAAAAAAAATAAAAAAAACCCGAACCGCATCCTATTCAAGATTTGAAAAAATTTATGCATTTAACGTATTCACAAATTTTTTCGAATTATTCCCGCATTATTTAGTTTTGAAAGTGAAAATTTATTTTATATGACAAAAATTTGTCAATATTCTACTTTTTATTTTATTTTATTTTTTAAAATTATTTTTACCAAGTTTTTTAATGCATTTTTAAATGACAAACCCGAATTGTACTCGAACATTTCCCGTATCACATTTTTGCCGCACTCCAAATTGCTTATTATGGTCAAATCTCATATTGATCAGTGATCTTAAACTTATAGATTGTAATTGAATAACTTTCAGATCATGGTCTGATGATGCTGATATAACGGTAAAACTCCAACCATGCGCTACAATATGTATTAAAGCCCGTTATTATGAAAATAATGGCTGTCATAACGATTTTAACCATTTTTAACTGTCACTTACAATTTTATTCGTTTTAACCTTTTTAACTGGTTAAGAAGGGATACAGGAAAAAATGGTTAAGAAGGGATGAAAAAGAAACTTTTTTAACAATTTTTTATAACGGAAAATAAGGGCTGTTATAACTAAAATAACGGCCGTTATTTTCTGAACGCTAATACAGTACATAACGTAACGGGGGTGGTATGAATCCGTTATGACAGCTATCATTTCTGTTATAACGGCCGTTTTTAAAACCATGCAACCCCACGTCAATGCTGCTTGCACCACCATATATTTCATTTTGTCTTTCTACTTAAGCTCATTATCCATTTAAAGACCTTTCCCATCTCCAAAATAGTCCGGGCGATCATCTACCTGGCCCGGATTATTATTATTATTTTTTTTTATATTTTGTTAATGAATCACAAAAACCCGGCAATTCGCCTGATTGACCAACCAACTAAACCAATGAATCGTCCAGGTTTTAAAACCGTATATATGGTTCCATAATAAGTCAATTGTGCGGAAGGAATGCAATGGCAGTTGGTAATAATATCGGGATTTTTTGGATGAATTGGGCCATGAGGTTTCTCGGGTCCTTTGGTAAGTTTTTTTTCCAAACCTCTATATCTTCGGGTCAAGACCGGTAACTAACAACTTTGAGGGGGGGGACCCATTTAGGTTCCTCACTCGTTTTCTGTAATTTGACTTCTGCTATGGAAAATAAAAACTTCTAGAATTCGGTTTCTATAACTTGGCCTAACTGAAATTTCAACATTAAGGTAACCATTTATTATTGGGTCGGGCTGGGGGGACACTCATTTTGACCCCATTTTTTACACCCATTTTTGGCGTACCCACATAGAAGATGAATCAATGACTGATTTTTGGTGAGGATGATCTCTATGGTGAGGAGATCATCCTCACAAAAATTCAAATCATTCTGATATTCATAGACAGGTTAAGAAGCTGAAGAATTATGGACCGTCGATGTTTACCGTGTAACTTGAAAACTACATTTGATGGGGTTAGAAATTTTAGAATGGGCTGATTTTTCTGTTGGGGTGGTCTATATGGTGAGGAGATCATCCCCAACAAAAATCAGCCATTGATTCATCTTCTATGTTGGTACGCCAAAATGGGTGTCAAAAATGAGGGTCAAAAATGGGTGTCCCCTCGAGCCCAACCCTTTTTTATAAGCGACTTTAAGGTAACTTATTTGTAAGATTTTCCTTTGAAGTCAAGGTTTTAAGGTTCTAGAATTCTTAAAAGTTCAAATTACAGGAAACCCAAATTTCAACCTTGAGATTGTTCCATTATAGATCGATATGAAGTAATTATGATTGGATGATTTGGGCCATTTGATCAGGTCAACATTTGGTTTAAGAAAGCTCTTATATGGGATCAATCCAATCGTTGGTCTGGAGTCGGCTTTGTTTGTATCATATTTATGATACAGGCTACTCTTGATGAATTTTCTTTGGCAAGGTTTAAAAAACGGCCGTTATAATGAAAATAACGGCCATTATAACGGATTTGGACCTACCCCGTTACGTTATGGACCGTAAAAACGCCCAGAAAATAACAAAATTTTGTGAAAAAACGTCCGTTATTTTTGTTATTTTCCGTTATATTCTATTTTTTTCCGTTATTTTTCATTTTCAAAAATTTGAATTTCAGCACCATTTTTTCTGTTTTTTTCCGTTAGTTCTGCTATTTTCTCATTTTTTTTCCGTTTTTGCCCCTGAGCGTTTTTTTTGTTATAACGGAAAAAATGGTAAAGCCCCCAGTCCGTTATATTATAACGGTCCCCTTTAAACCTTGGTTTGTCTGTCCAAAAACTTATTTATTCCTCATTAAATGTCCAAGGTCTTGGAATCTTCGAGGATTGGAATTTTTTTTTGATGCAGAGGATCTCCTGATGTAGTCGATGCAGAGGACTCTTATACCCCTACATATCTCAGATTTTTGGGTCTATTGGCCATATGGATGTTGAGTCCTCCATGGTTTAAAATAACGCCATTTAAACGGCTCTAACGGAATGCCCCAAGCCCGTTACATTAAGAACCGTTTTGACACTTAGAAAATAAGGGCCGTTATTTTCTGGAAAAAAAGATTGTTGAAAAAAGTGATCATTATTTCTGTTAAATTCCGTTATTTTTGGTTTTCATTTTTGAAAATTTGAATCTCAGCACCATTTTTTTTCTGTTTTTGAAAATTTGAATTTCAGCGCCATTTTTTTTCATTTGTGCCCGTCTGTTACAATTCGTTTTAATCGTAATACCCCCAGTCCATTATACCGTTAAAACGACATCTTTTAAACCTAGGAGCCCACCCCTTGGTGGATACACACTAAAAATCAGCTTGATGTATTTTAGCCATTGGATCTTTTACCCAAAAAAATTCTTGAATCCATCGGCTCAATCAATCCTTAAAAAGTGCTAAAATATATGGCCCGAGATAACCAATCATGCTCGTAATGAAAATCGTCATGGGAGTAAATCTTCCTAAACTCATCGTTTATGTTAATACCATAGTTAGCAAATCCCCATTTAAAACCCATATTTTTGAGAGAAAAAAAACTCGTCATTTTTCAAAAAATATTTAAAACCACGATGGTTTCAAAATATTGCCAATAAGAAATATTCAATAATCCGAAACAACTCTATAATATGAGAAATTTCAAAAAATCTCATGAATAAAACTTACTCTTGTTTTCATAAATTAAAGAATTTTTTGTATTTATAATATGTCACCTATTTTGTGCTAATAAAAATATATTTGGAAAAAGATTAAAAGATTCTGCTTTTAGAGACGTTGATAATGAGAAATATGTTTCGAAAATTAGGAGAAATATTACTAGACTTTATTGAAGCCATGGTTTTAAAAACGGCCATTTAAACGGTAACGCCCCAAGCCCGTTTCCGTTAAAACCGTTTAAACACGTTTTATCGGTTTTGAAAAAAACGACCGTTTTTTTGTTTTAACGGCCATTAAAATCGTTTAAACAGCCGTTTAATTCCAAAAAATTTTGTGAAAAAAAGACGTTAAATCCGTTTAATTCCTTTAAAATCCGTTTAATTTCCATTAAAATCGGTTAAATTTGATTTTTTTTTTAATTTTCAAATTTCAAAATTTGAATTTCAGCGCTATTTTTTCCGTTTTTTTTCGTTAAAATCCGTTAAATTCCATTTTTTCCCATTTTTACCCCTGGCCGTTTTAACGGTAACGCCCCCAGTCCGTTTAACCGTTAAAACGGCCTCCGTTAAACCTTGATTTAAACATTATATAATTTTGATTTTATTATGCTTATTTTACCACCCAGTCTATATTACATCATGGTGCATGCACATATATGTATACGTTTTTTTGAATGCTTAGGGGTGTTTGGATCACAATTTTTCAAAAAATATTTATTTAAAAAAATGAATTTTATGAAAATATATTTTTGAAAATATGTTTTTCTCTTTAAAAGGTTGTTTGAATCATCATTAACGCAAAATGTCTTTATCTTCTTTTAGTTGGCCCAACCAATACAATGTCTTTATTTTTTTTGGAAGGGGACTTCTACCAAAAACTGTTTCTTTGTTCATTATGTTCATTGAGCTAGTAAAATTTTAAAAAGTCTTTTTTTTACTTGAAAAATAACTTTTGGCTTATTTTTTTTTTTATAAAAAAGACTTGAGCTTAAAAAATATATTTTTATGGATATATACTTTTTAAAAAATGGTCATCCAAACAATCTATTATTTTGTTAAAAAGTCTTTTGTGGAAAAAAAAAAGTTTTTTTAAAGTCTAAAAATGGCAATCCAAACACCCCCTTAGTTTTGAACTAAAAATGTATAAACCTGAAGTCCTCGTTTATCGGTCATTTGATATTTTAGTCTTTTTCACTGTTTTTTTACTCTGATTTTTTGAACCCAAATCGTTTTAAACTCACATTTTTCAATGGGCAAAGTTTTGCCGCTTCACAGTTTGCTAACTATGGTTGTTACTTAGTAATTCTTCGGCGATTCCTTGTGTACATGTATATATGGCTTAACAATCATATAATTAATTGTTAAAAGATGATTGGGGAACTTTGGTTTTTTAATGTTTGGAACACCCGGGCTGTCAATGGATAGGATCAATCTGACCAATCTGACACCGTTAATATTGGCTCTAAACCTAGTTTATATATGTTACTGGATTGGGTAAGGACTAGAAGTTGCGATCCGATAAGATATTGGATCGGATTTGAACCACTTCGACCCGATCTGTTAACTTATGACTTAAAATAGAACTCATAAAACCCTGAAACCAATAATATCCGTGAAAAAAATGCTAAAAAAATTTCCTTCGGAAGCCTTGCCCCTGATCCCGCAGCAATTGTAGCACACTAATCCGGACAAAAAAAATCACACGGTTGAGGCCATTGACCATTTGATTAATTCAAGAGATTGAGTCAACAAGGCAACACCTGCAAAGGATAAAAAGGTTGTTGCCTCATGGACCGTGGTCTCTTGAATCCAACGGTCAAAGTTCAAACAAAGTGAATGGTTGTTTAACAAGTCATAGCGACAGCTAAATACCATTAGTTTATCATAAATAAGGGTCAGGATCGGGGGACAATATTTTCATACAACGTTTTTGACAATAATTTTGGGGTACCTACATGGAAGATGAATCGATAGCTGATTTTCGGTGAGGATGATCTCCTCACCATATAGATCACCCCTACAAAAAATTAGCACATTCTGAAATTTCTAACCCCATCAAATGTGGTTTTCAAGTTAACGATAAAAATAGACGGTCCATAATTTTTCAACTTGTAAACCGGTCTACGATTATCAGAATGATTTGAATTTTTGTGAGGATGATCTCCTCACCATATAGACCATCCTTGCCAAAAATCATCCCATTCCAAAAGTTCTAATTTATGTATTGGCCACATCAAGTTTTTGTTGTCAAAAATGTTGTATGAAAATGTTATCCCCCCGATCCTGACCCCATAAATAATGCTATCATGCCAATTATTTGGGATATCGATACGCCAACTTTTGAGACGCAGCTGGTCGGGTATTTGGCCAAGGGTCGGGCTCCCCGTTGACAGCCTAAAAAGATAGGATTCTGAACAGGACACAATATATGCCACGTGGTACACTCTTGGAGGACTCTGACCGTATGGATGTTTGGCCAACCCCTGGGTGAACCTACAAACCAAAATTCAACCTGATTAGTAATTTTTAGACGTTGGATTGGACTTATTTTCATGGGTTGATCTCAACTGTGGGAATTATAGCAGTATTTGAGGTACAAAGATCCAACTCCTAGAAATCACTAATCAGGCTGAATTTTGGTTTGTAGATCCACCTAGGGATTTTCCAAACATCCATATGGTCAAAGTCCTCTTAAGAGTGTGCCATGTGACACATATTTGTGTCCTGTACAGAATCCTGTCATTTTAGGGCTGTCAACGGAGCCCGACCCTTTGGCCAATTAAGTTCAAGGAATGGTTTTGTTACCAAGTAAAAGCTTAAGATTACTGATAAGTTGCTTCGAGCCATGGTTGAAAATCTAGAGATAGGAGGCTGAATCGGTGGCCGATGATCCCAATATGGATCAGAGGGTGGATCGCTCGTCTCGGATCATCTCGCTCGAGATGACTGAGGGTTCTTCATGAATAGTGCATATCGGGCGAGATAACCCCATTTCAGGATTGTCTCGATGGATGGCCCCCGTTCCTGATCCGCTTATTCAGAACGGGATCGGCCCAGACTTCGACCTATCTCTACAGTGCGAAGTCATGACGTACATCTGATGAGTCAACCTATATAGACCAAAAATCGACCAATCATGTGGTCCTAAAGATCCAATCTTTGTAAAAGGTTAAAGATGTGGGACCCAGCCGACTTTTGACTGCACGCTTGGCCTCTTGTTTGCAACTAAAATGAATTTTTAGCTATTATCACTCGCTGCTCCATCTAAGAAATCTAAGGTTCATGTAGTCTGTGTGGGCAGATGGTAAGTGGTGACTTCTAGGTGGACACGTGGAGGCTCTTTGTAATCACTAAAGCATGGGTTTCAGATAGGAGATTTAATTGATCAAAAATTAATTTGATTGGAAAATCAGGACCGTCCAATATGCTGCATCGATCCTCTGCATGGTTAGAGAAAGTCTAGGAATAACAGTTCTCTAAAAGTCTAAGGTGGGAGCATCCAACGACGTTGACTTTTGACCTTGAAGATCTAATAAATGGTGGGGGCCTGACACTCTTGATGTGCGTGACGTTTCTCTTGTGGTTAGATGGCTAGGAGAAATATAAAATGTTTAGCTTAGCATGCAGGCGGGGATAGCTCAGTTGGGAGAGCGTCAGACTGAAGATCTGAAGGTCGCGTGTTCGATCCACGCTCACCGCATAAACATTTTTTTCTCATGAAATCTGACGACATTAGAATTTTACAAAAACTGACATTGTGTATCATAAAGACAGAGAACTTACCGATCTGATATGGCAATATAAAGTTTGAGATTAGGTGAGTCGTTGGGTTTGGGGTCGGGCTGTGCATCTCAGTACCGAGCATGGTTTGGGCCTGAGCTCCGATTAAATGCTCGGAAGCTCGCTCGGGTTGGGCCTTCTCAACCTGACCCAACTCGCCTGAGTCGCACCCCTAGTCTAGTACTTGGGTGCTCTAGCTTAGGTAATTTAGACCAATATCTTGGATTTTTGTGTTATATGAGCCTTCGAATGTTTTTATATTTAGCACTAACAAAGCCCATCCCCTAACACACTAACAAAGCCCGGCCTCCCAAGCTTGGCTTGCAATGCGGGCCGGCATTAGGATCAAGCCCAAGCTCATAAATTCCCTAATTAAAATAACATTTATAATTAAATTTAAGACTTTTCGGTAACGAATTTTATTACATAAACATGTTTGTTATTATAATTTAAGTAACAAGACCTGTTAGTGTCATGCACAAGTGTGTGTTGGCTAAGAATAGCATAACAGGCCCTGGAATGGCCCATTTAAATAGCAGGCTTTAAAAATTAGGTCCAAGCCCACATCCTGGGAATATTTTTGGCTGTGATATCTCAAGCACCTTTTTTACTTCATCCAGGCAACTTTACTATACTGAAGCCAAAAGAGTATTTACAAAGAGACTTGATGCCCCTCACTCATAAGCCATGGGGTCGTTCAGAGGTCTAAAAATAAGGAAATAAAAAAGAAGATGCCTTGGAGACAATAGCATGTGCTACAATGTTCGCACATTGAGACTTGTCACCACTGTGCGAGCATCCAATTCCACTACTAGAGCCGCATCGCAAAATAGTTCAACCTGTGAAAGACACCACCTCTGGGCTCGTACCTCGGCTTCTTTGGCAGATTGGGCATGAGATTTTGTTCCTCCTGCCAATAAATAAAATGAGTTGGAATCACAAAGGATAAAGCCAAAACCTCCAAGAAACTCGCAGAAGTAGGACATTTGAATAAAGCGTGGATGCTAGACTCGGGTTGCTCTTGACAGCGGGGGCACATGGGATCAACATGATGGAGGCGCGCATGACTATTGACCCGTGCAGGGAGCATAATGCGCAGAAGGCGCCAAATGAAAAACTTAGCCCAATAGGGAATGTGGAGCAGCCATAATTTTTCCGTAGTTCAGGTGGAGAGCCCCTCTGAATTGGAGTGAAATCAGTTATAGAGAGAGTGTGATACGTTGATTTACAAGAAAATTGACCTCGTGTACGAGGTGTCCAAAAAAGCCGATCTGAAAATTCCGTAGAACTGAGAGGTATATCTAATATAGATCCAAACGCTTTGAAAACGAAAAAAGCAAAAGTGATTATAGCTCAAGTCAATCTAAGAACTCAATTCTATGTTTCTACACACAGGCGTGCACCTGACGCGTGGCACACTCTTAAAGATCACTTCGTATAGATGTTTCGCCCATCCCTAGGTGGACCTACGTACAAAAATTCATCCTAATTAGTGATTTTTATCAGTTGGATTGAACATAAATGGCACCAACACGCACCATGATAACATCCATGGCCCTTGGATTACACGATCATTGCTCTTTTAATAATGGAGGTATGCACTTGCATATAATTAACTTATTGTTTTGTTTTATTTTTTTCAAACATCCACGTTGAGAATGGACTATATTATGAGCCACGTGGCACATTGTTAGAGATCACTGGCCATAAGGATGTTTGGCCCATTCCTAGGTGGACCTACATACCAATCCAGATTAGTAATTTCTGTTGATTAGATTAGAGTCTTTTTATGGTTTATCTTAACCGTACATTTCAAGCATTATTTTGAGTACTCAGACCCAAAGGTTAGAAATCACTAATCATGCTGAGTTTTGTTACGTACGTCTACTTAAAGATGGTACAAACATCTATACGGTCAGTGCCCTCTCCTTAACCGCCGCTCCTTCATTGAATGCATTAAACGAGAGAAGAAGAAAAATTATGTAAAGATCAAATCAAAATACCCCTAAACACCTTGTCATAAAATTGTTTCATGTTATATGCATGGGCTTTTTTGGAACAACAAAATGATCAACACCAAACATACCACAGCTCGTTTGTTATGTAATAATATAGATCAAGGTTTAAAAAGCGGCTGTTATAACGGATTCAGACCTACCCCGTTACATTATGAACGGTTAAAACACCCAAAAAATAACGGCCATTATTTCTGTTATTTTTCCGTTATATTCCATTTTTTCCCGTTATTTTTTATTTTTGAAATTTTGAAATTTCAAAATTTAAACCTTGGTATAGATTCCGTTATAACCAAAATAACGACCGTTATTTTCTGAAAAATTGAAAAAACAGCCGTTATTTTTGTTATTTTCTGTTATTTTCCATTATATTCCATTTTTTTTTCCATTTTTGAAATTCAAAATTTCGCATTTTTTTTCTTCTGTTTTTCCCTTTTTATTCCGTTATATTCTTATTTTTTCCATTTTTGCCCCTTTAAAACTTGGTATAGATTTCATAATACTTGGAGAAAAGAACAAAAAGTAGGAGAAATTTTTTGAAGCGGCGGAAATTTAGAAGCAGCGATCATGGGCCGATGATGTTTGCGCCAGGTTAATCTTGGTGTACCTGGCACAATATCATTGGCCACATGATCACGCTTCTAAATTTCCACCTCTTCAAAAATTATCTCATGCAAGTAGATTTTCCATCCTACTAGAAAAAGCAAGCTTCTATGGAGAAAGGAACAAACGATGCAAGTAGATTTTTCATCCTAATAGAAAAAGAAAGCTTCCATAAGGGCATTGTGGTGCATGACGATAAGACCATGGTTTTAAAAACGGCCGTTTAAATGGTAATGCCCCAAGTCCATTTCCGTTAAAACCGTTTAAACACGTTTTATTGTTTTTTAATAAAATGGCCGTTTTTTTGTTTTAACGAAATCGTTTAAACAGCCGTTTAATTCTGAAATATTTTGTGAAAAAACAGCTGTTAAATCCGTTTAATTCCATTTTATTTTAATTTTCAAATTTCAAAATTTGAATTTCAGCGCCATTTTTTCCGTTAAATTCTATTTTTTCCCATTTTTTGCCCCTGGCCGTTTCAATCCGTTTTAACGGCCGTTTAAACGGTAACACCCCAAGTCCGTTTAACCGTTAAAACGGCCTCCTTTAAACCATGGATAAGACTTCAAAGTCGCCTGTATGAAGTAAAAAGTGGCTTGGAGATATCATTGCCCCAAAACCTTCTTCAATCGTCGCCTTAGGGCATACACTAATCCCCGACTTGTCTCCAACGCCTCTCGCATCTCGCCGACTCGTAAGACGGTACGTCCGTCCTCTTTCCCGCCGGTCGACAAAGTTTTCCGTTAAAAAGTTGTTTTTATTTTTATTTTATTTATTTATTATTATCTAGAGAACTGATTTGGTTATTCGTTTTACAGTTGGTTAAGGTTTTTTTTTCTTCGGAGTTCGGATCGAAGTTAGGAGGTACGGAATTTACTTCAAAACCTTTCGTATCTTGTTCTATTTCCAGAGTTTCTCTAATCTGTTCCTGTAACATTTTTTTTTTTTTGGAGAAAGGACGGGTTTTAGATAGTTGTTGACACTGAAATTTACACAGTTATAGCTCGATCTGCTGTGATTTGAGGGTTGTTTCCTTTCCTTGAATGATTCATCATTGCGTTCATTAGGTTTTCCGAGATGTGATGGATTTGATATTATGGTTGTTATCGGTTGAGTTTTTCTTGGATCCTTGTAAGATAAATTATTTTTTTCAACTTTACACCTTTACATAGGACAAGTGGACCAGTTCTATGATTGTTGAGAATAGGCGATGGAATCAGTCCACCACAGCAAGAATCGCTCCTTAGGTGAAGAATCACTCTTTAATTTGTAGTGTTTCGTGTTTATGGAAAATCAAAACTACAAACATAGGAGTCACTGTTTTCACTTGAAAATGTGCTCCATATTTCATTAAAATTGTAATATTTGAAAAAATTGCAAGATTCAAGTTGTGAATTGTACTCAAATCGTAAGATTCATATAAAATTGTAGGAGGGTATTCAAATCTCTTGGATTAAGATTTGATTTGAATCGTAGGTTCAATTCGTAAATCTTAGAATTTTAATAACACTGGTTGCGAATGTAGGTTGGTTGGCAGCTTGAGTTGATCAACCATTGCCTTTGATATGATGTTTTGTTCGTTACTAGTATCGATTGCATTGCATAGCCTACTCTTGCATCGTAGTTCGAAAGCTAGGTGCGCTTCTGTGGTTAGCATCCTTTCAAACATTAATTCCAGTAGCTCTCCACCTTTATTCAGCATGTGGATATTTGTGTTTTCCTTCATCCTCTTTATCTTCTTGTTCTTTTGACGTTCATTCCATTCTCTTCTCTTTTTGTTCTTCTGATGTTCATTCCACGAGAGCAATTTGCTTACTTGGACATTAAAAAGCAAAATGACCAGGGCCTTCACATTTGTAGCATGATGAGGGTCATTCATCTTCTCTTATGTCATCTTTCTCAATATTCTTATCTCAATCCATAATAGGTGCATGCTTCTCAGGAGCTTCTCATCAGATGTTCAATGATCATTTATTGGCCTCCAAAAAACTAATCTCTTTAAGTCTTCTTCAATCCGTAAGGCACAGTGGAAAAAATATTCGACCGTAAACACATGAGTGGAGGAAAGCGAGTTGGATTTGATACTTCAAACTTAGACTTGTATAAACTTGCAAGTTCCTTTTCATCACCCTCAGATTTAGTTCGTGTCGATAACTCATAAAATTTATGTGTATTTTTCCATGGACATCATGCTTGGTTGTAACCTTTGGAATTGGATGTTCAGACCTTGCTTGTAGTCAAAAGGTAGAAACTTGGCTTTAAGTAACTCTTTCATTTCTTCTTAGATTCAAACTTCTCCACGACCTGATCTTCGATATGTATCTTGTTGCTTTCTAGAGCTGATCCTTTCATCTTGGAAATTGTGAACTGAACAGCCAGACTCATACAGCCGTGTCACCCTTTATTCTAATTATTTTTAATATAAAATTGATTTCTAAAAGAGGGTTGGTGTGTTCCATCCTCTATACAATACTTTTTTAGGGTATTTTAGTAACAATCTCCTGAAATTCGAAAGTAATTAGTAATACCCCCTTATACTTTTGAGCTTTAGTATTATTCCCCCTGACCTAGTTAAACAATGGTTGACTTAAGTTAAAATGGACTTGAATCACATGTTAGCATTGTACTTGCAATATTATGGTCCTTTCATAGGTGCATTAACAGCCGCATGATGCATGTCATGTTTTAACTTTAGTCAAATGATGGTTAAACTATAGGTCAAGGGGGGTAATCCTTAAGTTTGAAAGTATAAGGGGGTATTTCTAATTACTTTCAAATTTCAGGGAGGGTTTACTAAAATACCCTTTTTAAGTTGTTAAACATAGCTCTAGTTGTTTGAAAGTTTTTCCTTTTATGAATCTACTTATATTTAATCTGTTATTGGATAGCTCTATGGTTTATACAAATGTTTTCTTTTATTATATAGTTTTTTATATATGTACAGATGTGTTTGTGTATCGGGCTTCTTAAAGGTGCCATGTCGGACACCTCGTATCTCTGTTGGACACCGATACATGTGTCTGTGTCATTTTTACGTAGTCAGATTGGATCATCGGAGTGACCTTATCCATTGACATCCCTAGTACTTTGTATTTAACTTGATCATGCTAATTGACTTTGCTCGCCTTATTTTGGTTCCTGAAAGAGACTGGTTTTAGAACAGCCAGGGCATTGCTTTAGAACAGTCAAAGATGATACATTGTTCCTGAAGTTATTGTCCTCCTTTTTTTGTGGGTATTGAAGGAAATTTTTAATTTGATGCAAAACTAGTAGATGGAGTTTTACTTTTCTCTTTTTTGGACAAAGTATATTTTTTTGGTTATTTATTTCAGAACATTGAAACAAAAAGATAAGTATTGAAAATTTAAAAAAAACACAATGTACACTTATTAAAAATTAGATCTGATTGATGACAAACCATTCCTTCAGTAATGCTTCTCTTTTGGGTTTCTTTGTGGTGCTTTTCAGATTATATTTACATCACTTGTTGGTTGTTTGTTGTGGTTTATAAGGGCAAACCTCCTGTTGTCTTCCTTTGAATAATTTGTGGTGTGGGTCAACTCTGGCATTGCAAAATGTGTCATAAGATAGATATATTTTTCCAAGCGATTGTTTTGTGTTTATGAGTTACTGAGTCATGGTTTCAAATTAGTGGGTTATTATGCGTGCGTACATGTTACTGGCTTGTTATGTGTCGATACATGTTAGAGGTTTGCTATATTCTGCAGCTCTGCTTTGTTAGTGAATGAACAAAGATAAGATAAACTGGTTGAATTCGATGGATTGGTTCATGTTACATAGGTGCTGGTAATCTGTGTGTGGTATACAGCTAATGCAATGGACAAAGATAAGCATATAAAGCCCACTTGTGTAGCTAAGACCCTACTTTGTGCTTCTTTAATTATCATTGTTGCTGCTATGATTGCTTAGAGAGGAATATATATATATATATATATATATATATATATATATATATATATATATATATATATATATATATATATTTTGATGTCTTAGAGAGAGGAATATGAAAATGGAGATCAACATGTGTTGTTAGTCCTCAGTGATCTTCTTGATTGAAGTATGAACTCCTACACATTGCATGTATGAGTTTAGTTTAAAACTTTAAGCTGACTTAATGACTTGCATACTTCTAAATTGTAGATTACTAATCGTGTTAACCTCGACAAGCAAGTACACAATGAGGTTATAGCGAAGTGCTATTGGCATGGAACTTTCCATGGGGAAGATGCTGAGGTGGCAACATGCATGGTCTCTTTTAAGCCTGCCACCTTGGCTGCCATGGTGTAAATTAAAATTTGCCATGTCTGAGAAGAGTTCGGTTCAGGACCACAAAAATCATGCCGCCCAGTGATTCCTAGCTGGTGGATTTGAGTGCTTTTCTACCATGGGCCTGGACCCAATGCTTTTCTTCCATGGGCTCTACGGGTGCTTTCCAAAATGGGTCCAAGCTAATGTGGAGAAATGATAAATCTGAGTGTGGGAATTACCAATTGGCACGATTCTTGTGGTGTGGGTTCAAGGAAAAGAGAAAAGAGAACAAAGAGTGAGAGAGGGAGTGGATAGATGTTCTCTAGCCCACACGTCCAATATTATATTAATAAGTAATTTGGGTATTTACAACTAGGTTCCTAAACTATCAAAGAAATTACAAAGACACTCCTAATCTCATATGAATCAGAAAATAAGACATATTCTAACACCCCTCAAGCTGGTGCATAGAGATTATATACTCCTAGCTTAGAACAAATATGATCAGAAGTCGTTTTCGCCAATGTTTTGGTCGAGATATCAACAAGTTGATGTTGAGATGACACGTATGGAGTGGAGATCTTATGATTGGTTATTTTTTTTCGAATGAAGTGACAATTGAAAAGCAAGTGTGGCATGAAACAGAAGTAAAGGCACAATGTTTTGGTCAACACTACTGCTTTAAACTGGCTTATGTTCTCAAAGTAATTCCACATCATCATTAATCTGTAGACCTACATAGATCACATGTAGACACCGGATTATGAAATGTTGCACTAAATGGTGGTTCCAGAATGTGATTTTTTCGGATCTCTACCTTGTTAATAGTTTGGCACTTATTTTCGTTTGAACTTTAAGGCTTTTAACATGCATATATTGGATGGGTTTTATGTTTTATTTGCAGATTGGTGGATTACTGTTCTCCTTTTTCTTGCTATTACATTTCTTGCAATGGCAGATGGTCATGAGACTGATAAGAACATTGAGATATGGAAGATCAAGAAATTGATCAAAGCACTGGAAGCTGCCAGAGGCAATGGTACTAGCATGATTTCTCTTATCATGCCTCCCCGTGATCAGATATCTCGGGTCACTAAGATGTTGGGCGATGAATTTGGTACTGCTTCAAACATTAAAAGCAGAGTTAATCGTCAGTCAGTGTTGGGTGCCATCACCTCTGCTCAGCAGAGGCTGAAGCTTTACAATAAGGTTCCTCCCAATGGTTTGGTGCTATACACTGGAACCATTGTGACTGACGATGGGAAGGAAAAGAAGGTCACGATTGATTTTGAGCCTTTCAAGCCCATAAATGCATCACTTTACCTCTGTGATAACAAGTTCCATACAGAGGCTCTGAATGAACTCTTAGAATCCGATGATAAGTTTGGCTTTATAGTCATGGATGGGAATGGTACCCTTTTTGGGACATTAAGTGGCAACACCCGTGAAGTCCTTCACAAGTTCACTGTTGATCTCCCAAAGAAGCATGGTAGAGGAGGACAGTCTGCTCTTCGATTTGCTCGACTTCGGATGGAGAAACGCCACAATTATGTGAGGAAAACAGCCGAGCTCGCCACACAGTTCTTCATCAATCCAGCCACCAGCCAGCCCAATGTTGCAGGATTAATCCTTGCTGGATCTGCTGACTTCAAGACAGAGCTGAGCCAGTCCGATATGTTTGATCCGCGTCTCCAGGCTAAGATACTGAACGTGGTTGATGTTTCTTACGGAGGTGAGAATGGTTTCAATCAGGCCATTGAGCTGTCCTCAGAGATTCTATCCAATGTGAAATTCATTCAGGAGAAGCGCTTGATTGGGAAGTACTTTGAGGAGATCAGCCAGGATACTGGGAAGTATGTATTCGGTGTGGATGACACGCTGAAAGCACTGGAAATGGGTGCAGTCGAGACGCTCATTGTATGGGAAAATCTGGATATTAACAGATACGTGTTGAAGAACAGCGTTACTGGTGAAATAATCATAAAGCACTTGAACAAGGATCAAGAGGCCGACCAGAGCAACTTCCGGGATCCAGCTGCCTCAGCAGAATTGGAGGTTCAGGAAAAGATGGCACTGCTGGAGTGGTTTGCCAATGAGTACAAGCGGTTTGGTTGCACTCTTGAGTTTGTCACCAATAAATCCCAGGAGGGCTCCCAGTTCTGCAGAGGGTTTGGTGGCATTGGTGGTATCCTCCGTTACCAGCTTGATATGAGATCGTTTGATGAGCTGTCTGATGACGGAGAAGTTTATGGAGATTCTGATTAGCAATTAAGCAACCATTGCTCAGAGCCGGTGCTGGAAGAGGGGGTGGAAGCGTGCACCGGGTGTGCGAGTGGTTGCACTCGCTGCTGCTCTGCTGTTGCTGCTTGAGCAGTTCCACAAGGAATTGATTAAGGTTTGCTCTTCTATTCCTTCTTTTCTATGCATTTGACGATGTTGCATATTTCTACTAGACATTTTCGCCATAATTGTATATAGAATTGGTTGGTCTCTAATGGACAGTTTATGTATTTCTTTTTCCTTCTTTCTGAACTAGGAGCATGGTATGGTACTCTCATGGGGGATTTGGCGATGAACCAGCTGGACAGTTTTACTTCAAAAAAAAAAAGAGACCAGAGCTTCCACCTTGGTTAGTAGGGGATGGTACTGAAAGACCCAGCGGATACATGCATCACATTGATGAACCTTATTTAGAATACTCTACTTATGGTATGTCCATTGCTACTATAGTTGAGCTGCAAGAGAATGTGGCTTTTTATTTTACAATTTTTTTTTTCAGTTGAGGATTGGTGGTGTTTTGGTTATGGGTTTAGTCCCGACTCCGAAGAATTTTTGTGCCATTTCATAAATGGTATGCTCGGCTACTAGCCATTGAATTAGAACGTGTCATTGTTCGCAGACCATCTTTTTTGAATGACCCACCTTTTGGATTGTTCTTGGTCCGACTATCAGTCTGTTGATCCTCATTGTTTCATAATTGAACTGCATCTGTGGATCATTGCCCACGAGAACCATCAGGTTGGTTGATTTTTGGATGGTCATTGAAGTTTTGGTTAGCGATACATGAGTTAATCTGTCAAATGATTGGGACCGTCCGCATTTTGTGGTTTGTGTATGTGTGATTTGTTACCGATGGCCTTGTGCAGCGATATCCATCAATGTAGTTTTTAAGTGCAGTCCCTTTGCAACTGGCAAACAAGCAATTCCTAATTTGAGACGTAATTGGAAGATCACAACCATCCAATCTACTGCGTGCTTTGAATACGTTTCTAAAAGCCCATAGTGAAGAAGGATGGGGGGCCTGAGACTCCGGATGTGGGCCATGTTTCATTGTATTGTGGTTTTAGACGTACGGTCATCAATGTCTATTAAACTAAGCATAAGAGAAAATGTTTCTGTAAAGTTGTATTTAGGGAGTAAAACTTCTGTCACAGCATTCTGACATGCTTCTGTCACAATGCAAATCACAGGCCATGTGGCATACTCTTAGTGGATGCTGACTGTATGGACGTTTGGCCAGTCCCTCGGTGGATCTATAAACCAAAAATCAGTCTGATTAGTGATTTATTACGGTCAGCGTACGCTAATAGTGTGCCATGTGGCCTGTGATTTGCATTGTGACAAGCATCTGTCAGAATGCTGTGACAGAAGTTTTACTCGTATTTAGATGGGAAAAAAAGGACCTCTGGGATGAGCACAATCTAATTCTCATCCAACGGTCCAAATGCTTGGTATGATGGTGAAGAAATTTAGCATAGCATAAGTTGTATAGTTGCGGGGATAGCTCAGTTGGGAGAGCGTCAGACTGAAGATCTGAAGGTCGCGTGTTCGATCCACGCTCACCGCATTTTCTTTTATTTTTCATCATGCACCGCCAAATAGACACTGCGTACAGCTCCCTCAAACATGAAGAGCAGCTTTGGACCCAAAAGTCCACACAAAACCTGGTTTTCCTGTGGGGTCCTGCAATTCTACATTTTTACACAAGCACATCCTCATCAGAAGGACCAATAGGATTTCCTTAGAATAGGAGTGGTATTTGGGTTGATTGCTCCCAGGTATGTCATATCTCTCTCTCTCTCTCTCTTCAGAATTCACCAAGAAATACATACCCCTATTTAGATTGTTGAATAAGTTCAAGATCTACCCCAACTTTCCGCATAGCCATTAGACCCCAAATTTCCTCATTAGTTGCTTTCTTCTTAGGTAGAAAAAGTAGATCAGGTTGGTGTTCCTTGATGTGGGTTTTGATGGCCCTAACTGTCGAGGGTTGCCCACTCCCTTGACAATTCCAAGCAAAAATTACCATATATCTTTGGGGTCGAATGAGGGCCTGTCAACCACGCCCTTATCTTGGAATGTAAAAGGACATAAAAACTAATGAAAAACTGAGAGTTGAGTGCAGGTGGCCAGAATTCCACTCCACTAAGAGGTTCTGTGTTCAACTCTTCTTGGGGCGACTGGAAAGTGTAGAGGTTAATGAGAAAAACTTGTGTCACAAGATGTTGTGATGGAAGCCGGTCACAGCATTCAATACGAGCCACATGGCATACTATTAGAGGACAATGACCGTATGGATGTTTGTCCAGTCCCTCGGTGGACCGGTACACAAACAATCAGCTTGATTAGTGATTTCTAACCGATTCGATTGAAGTTATTTTCATGGGTATGGGTTGATTTTAACGGTAGGAATTTGAGCATCATTGAGCTTTATTTGGGTGCAAAAATCCAAAGGTTGTAAATCATTAATCAGGCTGATTTTTGGTCTGTAGCTCTACCGAGGGACTGGCCAAACATCCATACGGTCAGCCCCCTCTGATCGTATGCCACGTGGCTCATATTGAGTGCTGTGACCGGCTTGCGTCACAACATCTTGTGACACAAGTTTTACTCGAGGTTAATAAGTGGCTCAGCCCACATAAACTCTTCCAGTACGGTACACTCTGGCAGGTGTGGAAGGGGTGGCTATCGTGCCCCAGGGACTAGTCGGGTGCTCTAAGAGGCCCAGCCGCACCCACGGTTTCAAAAGTAAAAAAAAAAGCCAAATCTCAAGAAAATGTTTGTCTCTTCTAGAAGGAAAACTTTTCCTCCCAAATTGAATGTACTCACACGAATAAAGAAAAAATGGCGCTGAAATTTCAATTTTGAATTTTAAAATTTGAATTTCAAAAACAGAAAAAAAAATGGCTGTTTTTTTTCACAATATTTTTCAGAAAATAACGGACGCTATTTTTTAGGCGTTTTAACGGTCCATAGCGTAACGGGGGAGGTCCGAATCCGTTATAGGGGCCGTTTTTTAAACCTTGATTTAAATGAAGACTGGGAGAGGGTACTCCCACGATCTCAACAAATGTACGTTCCTGATCCTCTGCTCTAGCCAATCTGGCTGATTGTTCATGTCCACCTAGGAATGGCCAGCCAGCCAGCCAGACAGACATCCATACGGTCAGTGGTCTCTAAGAGTGTGCCACATGGCTTATATCGTAAGGTGCACGAGTTTGATGTTCAAAGGAACTTCAAAGCCTAAAGTCCCCCTCCCAAGGCTCCCATGGTGCCACGTGGAGAACTCTTTAGGACTCACTAGCTTATGGATATTTGGCCCAGCTCTTGATGGATCTACACATCAAAAGTCAGTCAAGTGGTGATTTCTATATGTTGGATTTAGCACTCTAATATTGTGATTTATAACCGTGGGATTTGACATGTTTCTTGGATGCTACAATATATCTGTTAGAAATCATGGATCAAGCTGATGTTTGGTATGCATGTCCACCAAGTGGTGGAATACACATCCAAAAGGTCAGTGGGCCATTAAGTATGCTCCACGTGGCATCTTGGGAGGGAGAGATTTTAAAGTTTAAAGGATATGGACAGCGAATATTTTCTCGTCCGTAAACGTCTGTGCTCAAAGACGTCCGTGAGCAAAACTGGAATGCCCTAGGAGAATATCTTACGCGTAAAAAAACAAAAGGTGATTTACACGTGTTTGGTTAGTAGGACTAGGAGTAGGAGAAGATACAAGTAGGAGATATTTCCTAAAGAAGTGACTCGAGCAATTCTCAAACCGCCTAAGAAAAAAAGAATAAAACTTTGATGACAAGTCCTGTCATCAAAGCCGAAGACAGGGCACAGTGTGAGCCACGTGGAATACTCTTAGAGGACTCTGACCGTATGGATGTTTGGCCAATCATTAGGAGGACCTAGAAACCAAAAATCAGCCCGATTAGTGATTTATAGGCGTTGGATTGGAATTGTTTTCTTGGGTTGATTTTAACCGTGTAAAATTTGAGCATTATTGACCATTATTTGAAGTACAAAGATCCAAAGGTTTGAAATCCCAAATCAAGATGATTTTTTGTTTGTAAGTCCATATAGGGATTGGAAAAACATCCATACGGTCAGAGTCCTCTAAGAGTATGCCACGTGGATCCTATTGTACCCCGTCATCGGCCTGTCATCAAAGTCTTTCTCGGTGACCCAATAAGGTAATAACATCTGTCCCAAATAAAAGAAAAATATCTACTTTCTTAGATTACATTCTGGATTTAAGCTGAAATTTTATTTTTCTAATTTCTCTTCCTCTCTTATATCGTCACACGAAGCGATCGTCCTCGGACCGGTACAAACTTTTTCCATATCTCCCGCAGATCGGTGCAGGGGTTTCGTCGATAACTAATTTTAATTCTTTGTTTTGTTTGCAGATTCATTTGATTTTTTTCCTTCTTCTGAAGGATCCACTTCGGATCCAATTAGGAGGTATGGATTTTGCTTTAAAATCGTTTTATCTTGCTTTGATTATGAGTTTCTCTAATCTGTTCTTCTAAAAATTTTTTGGAGAACATACTGCTTTTAGATCGGTTTTTAATATTGAAGTCTACATAGATGTTGCTCGATCTGTCGTGGTTTTAGGGTTATGTTTCTTCTTTGCATGACTGATCTTGCGTTCATAAGGTTCTCTGAGATGTACTGGATTTTTGTAGTAAATATCTGTTTCTTATTGCAGCCTTGTTAGATTTCAATAAATTTTCAAGTTCTGACTTCTCTCTCATGTTAAAATTGGTGATTCTTATAGTTTTTCATTCAGATTTGGTTGGTTTTGGTTAAGACCCAAATCAATACACCAAAAGCACCTAAGTGATAGAGGTGCATAAAGCTTAGGTCTTAACCATTAGGATCCTAACATACCACCACGCTTATGCAGCCGACGTCTTCGTTGGCCTACTCTATGGTGCGGCTTTCACTCTGGCCTCTTTTCCACAGATTTATATGGTATAGGTAGCCCTTTCCAGATGGCTTTCACTCTGATATCAAATGTTAAGACCCAAACCAATCCTAACAGTTTTATAAGCTTTTGAATATCATAGATGCGGTTTAAGGTTTAGTTATGGTGACAATGGTAGTTTTTCCATTTCTAGGCAAAAAAAATGGTACTGTAGTCTCTAACTATGTTCTAGAAGGGCGAGGGTCGGCAAAAAAGCATGTGCGTAAATTTAAACTGAAATTTCATCTGTAAAATTTTGGGAAAAACAACGTAAGTTAATGTTAAGATTTTCTAAAACCCCTTATTTATAGGAATAATATCTAATCCCTTTCTCTCTCTACAATCCCTAAAATATTGAAATCTTAGGGGGAACACAATTTAGAAGAGTTAAGCTATCTATTGGGTTTGGCTGAAGCCATTTAAGGGCTTCTTTGAAGGTTATTGAAGAAGGATTAATGGAAACTGTTGCGAGAAGTGAAGAAATAAAGTGGGTTAGGGTTTGAGGATGGAAACAAAACTACTAGGTTATTGAAAAGATTGGCTTTAGAACAGAAGATAATATAATGAGAAAATAGAAGAGAAGAAAGGAAGTTTTGAAGGTCTAGTTAGAATCTGCACCAACTATAAGTATCCTATTGGTATTGAATGTATTCAGCACTACGGAGGGATTATTTCTGCACTACCCTTTTGTCAGCCTCATACCGGCATAATATAACTACTACACGTCAGCCAATTTCTTAAAATAAACTACAGTTCAATTATCAGAATTAATGGAGTACAAGTACATCTATAGGGACTGGACAGCCGCCTTGTTTCCTCTTTCTAATATGTAAACTTACTAAAGGACACAAAATAATGAGAGACTTCTAACCTGAGTTTTCAAAATCTTGCCACACTTTCCTGTTTCTAATGACATTACACTTGAAAAATAACCTACTGCATAAACTAAGGGGGTCTGGAAATAGAAACTATTCTAATTTCCATGTAGACTGAAAAATAGAAACTTGACTCAATTTAGAAACTTGAACGAAAAATTAGAAATTAATAGAGACTCAACCAGGAAACCTTTCTAAACTTATTATGCACTCAATTAAGTAATCAAAGTGTGCTGGAAGTTTTCACCCAGAGCTGGGCTGGACGAAAGGGCGGCCAAAATCCATTTTGGGCCAATGAATATTTTTCTGGATCTTTGCTGTTTTTTATAATTTGGCAATTTATTTCCATGTGAATTTTGGGTCTTTTAACATGCATATTGTGGATTACTGTATGTTTTGTGTGCAGCTTGTTGGATTGCTGTTCTCCTTGTGCTTGCTTTTACTTCTCTTGCGATGGCAGATGGTCATGAGACTGATAAGAACATTGAGATATGGAAGATCAAGAAATTGATCAAAGCACTGGAAGCTGCCAGAGGCAATGGTACTAGCATGATTTCTCTTATCATGCCTCCCCGTGATCAGATATCTCGGGTCACTAAGATGTTAGGCGATGAATTTGGTACTGCTTCAAACATCAAAAGCAGAGTTAACCGTCAGTCAGTGTTGG
Organism: Euptelea pleiosperma; assembly: GCA_035048495.1. Taxonomy (NCBI): domain Eukaryota; kingdom Viridiplantae; phylum Streptophyta; class Magnoliopsida; order Ranunculales; family Eupteleaceae; genus Euptelea; species Euptelea pleiosperma. Next base: position 12,374,078 of record CM068545.1, read on the forward strand.
GTGCCATCACCTCTGCTCAGCAAAGGCTGAAGCTTTACAATAGGGTTCCTCCCAATGGTTTGGTGCTATACACTGGAACCATTGTGACTGACGATGGGAAGGAAAAGAAGGTCACAATTGATTTTGAGCCTTTCAAGCCCATAAATGCATCACTGTACCTCTGTGATAACAAGTTCCATACAGAGGCTCTGAATGAACTCTTAGAATCTGATGATAAGTTTGGCTTTATAGTCATGGATGGGAATGGAACCCTTTTTGGGACGTTAAGTGGAAACACACGTGAAGTTCTTCACAAGTTCTCTGTTGATCTCCCAAAGAAACACGGAAGAGGAGGACAGTCTGCTCTACGATTTGCTCGGCTTCGGATGGAGAAACGGCACAATTATGTGAGGAAGACAGCTGAGCTCGCCACACAATTCTACATCAATCCTGCCACCAGCCAGCCCAATGTTGCGGGATTAATCCTTGCTGGGTCTGCTGACTTCAAGACAGAGTTGAGCCAGTCCGATATGTTTGATCCTCGTCTCCAAGCTAAGATACTGAATGTGGCTGATGTTTCTTATGGGGGTGAGAATGGTTTCAATCAGGCCATTGAGCTGTCCTCGGAGATTCTATCCAATGTGAAATTCATACAGGAGAAGCGCTTGATTGGAAAGTACTTTGAGGAAATCAGCCAGGACACCGGTAAGTATGTATTCGGCGTGGATGACACACTGAAGGCGCTGGAAATGGGTGCAGTTGAGACGCTCATTGTATGGGAAAATCTGGATATTAACAGGTGCACACTGAAGAACATCACTACTGGTGAAATAGTCATAAAGCACTTGAACAAAGATCAAGAGGTCAATCAGAGCAACTTTCGGGATCCTGCCACCTCTGCAGAATTGGAGGTTCAGGAGAAGGTGTCACTGCTGGAGTGGTTTGCAAATGAGTACAAGAAGTTCGGTTGCACTCTCGAGTTTGTCACCAACAAATCCCAAGAGGGCTCCCAGTTCTGCAGAGGGTTTGGTGGCATTGGGGGTATCCTCCGTTATCAGCTCGATATGAGGTCATTTGATGAGTTGTCCGACGATGGTGAAACTTATGAAGATTCTGAATGACAATTAATCAACTGTTGTTCAGAGCTGGTGCAGGAGGGGGTAGAAGCCTGCACCAGTTGTGCGAGCGACTGCGCTCGCCGCTGCCCCAGAGTTGCTCCATGTGCGTTTTCACGAAGAAGTACTTAAAGGTTTTGCAGCTTATTCCCTTTCCTCTGCATTTTACCATGATTTTGACTTATTACTACTAGACTGTCTTGGTTGCTTGGTTTCTAATTGGCAATTTTCTCCTCCTTTTCAACTTTGTAGGAGCATAATACAATGATTTCATGGTTGATTTGGTGGTGGACTAGCTGGAGGTTTTACAGAAAAAGAATGGAGCTTTCTTCCTTGGCTAGTTAAGTGACACACAAAGCTTGCTTTTGTTTGATGGAGACTGTGTTGGTGAAGAGATCAAGACCCATCTGATACATGCATCAACATTATTCTGAATAATTTAGTTATGGTATGTCGTCTACTACTACTACTACAGTTTAGCTGCAGTAGAGTTCCTGGCACTTTGTGTTTTGGAAGTTTTATTTTGTTTTAGTCGAGGATTGGTGGTGTTTTGGTTATGGATTTAGTCCCGACTCTTGAATCTTGATGAATTTTATGACATTTGGAAAATGTATTCAGCTATTAGTTTTATAACTAGAACTTGTTTCATTGTTGCATACCATCAAATTGTTGGGCCCACGCGATGAATGCAATATGGCCCAAATATCACTCCCATTTGTTGATTCGAACTGTTTGAAAATGAAACTTTTTTGGTGGATCATTGCCGATCAAATGAACCATCTGGGTGGTTGATTTCGGATACTCGTCAAAGGTTATGGTCAATGGTCAATTCTACACAAAAAGAGTTTTATCTGCCAAAATGTTTGAGACTCATATATTAGAGGGAGGGATAGCCCAAGTTCTCAAAGCATTTGAAATTATTTCAATGCTTTGGATCGCTGCACAAAGCTCATTGATCCATTGGATGGCAACTTGTTGGATGAGCATAAGCCACAATTTCATCAGAGAGGTACTGTTATTGGTATATGTAGCGATTTAACAATCGGAAGATTACGCCAAAAGTGTAAGCTAATAGCACCATTTTTGTTACTCACCGACTGCCATCTGGGCTCAATGACCGCATGGATGTTTAGCCCATCCCTTGGTGGATATACAAACAAATAATCACCTTGATTGGTAATCTCTACCCATTAGATTTTAGTACTTTTCAAGGCGTAATTCTCTCTCTCGAATGCGACCATTTTTTAGTACAAAAACCAACGGCTAAAAATGATCAAACAAGTATGAATGTCTACGAAGGGGTGGGCTAAACAACCATGCGGTTAGTGGACCCAGATGACAAAAATGGTGGTTGGCGTAAGCTACAGCTTGTTTCATCGCCACACCCTTGAACATATTCTAAGGAAAGCTCAGAAAAACGTCTAGTTTCACTTTGTAAGAGGGTGATGTAGCATCACCCCCTTGCATCCAAATTTTGAAAAACATCCAATGGTTTTAACATATGGACGATGATGCTACAGTACTATCATTTTCCCCTATTTGATTATGGCAAGCCTTATCTTATAATTTTCCCATTTAATATACTAACAATGAAGGAAGACGTTCATGAGTTTCGGGCGGTATTACAAATTTGAATGTGCATGGGGAAACCATCCTATTTTAAATGTGCCATGGCAAACCATCATTTGTTCTTCAAGACTGGAAATCCAAAGGGTTCTCTAAGCATCCCAATCGGTAGACGTCTGCATCACAGTAGATGTGGAAGATAGTTGTCGTCTAGCGACATTTTTCGATCCAACACTCTTAAAAGAGTTTCATACCGGCGGAGTATTTACAGGTGGTACTGCAGAACATGTATGAGCCAGTTCTAATGGAAAAATAAAATTCAATGAGGATTTGGTTCATTCCACACACACACACATACACGTCGTGGACATCTTTTCGATGTTATATAGACCTGTATGTAATTATTTTTCAATGTTAGATAGACTTGTATGTAATTATTGAGTTAGGAATTGGTATTTGTTTTTCATATCCCCATATCTTTCCAAAATTGAAACTTTGGTAAAGTGTTTTATAATTACGGGTTTTAAAATAAATATAACCGGGACAAAATACATGTAGTGTAACTTTAGTAAAAATACTTGTAGGGATAAGCGATTAGTTATGATTGATGGACAAGTACCCCAGAACGATAAATACCCCAACTATTATTGTTGCACACCCAAGAGCCTAAGGAGAAGCGATCTATTGCTGCCCCAGAGGTTGAAGATCCATATACAAGAGTAAATAAGGCTGTAACAGTCCCAGAATCCTGATGGAATAGTATCCGCAGCAGATCGGCCATGGTGATGTATGGCAGCTAGAAAGTTGGTTACTGTTTAGTGTTGCTTTTTTAAGGTTTGTGAATCGTGTGTTGGTTTTGTGATGTCAAAAACTATAGATACTTCATCTCGTTTTACTGGTATTGGTAGTGGGTCACTCAATGGTGCCGTGAGTGATAACCCAAATTTTCAAATAACTAGTCAAACTAGATGGAAAAAATTATTTGGAGTAGGCACAATCTGAAAAGTTGTTTATTGGTGGCAATTGCAAAATGGGGTATTTAAATGGCAAAGTTCAGCAAGGCAGAAAATTCCATTATGTCATGGTTGTTACACTTTATGCAGCTCCAAATCAACAGAGGTTATTTCTTCTGAAAAAACTGCTCAACAAATCTGGGAATCAGTCTCCCAAACGTAGTTACAAGTGAAGAACATTACATGAGTTTATCAAGTGGGAACCAAGTATCTCTCATCTAAAACAGGGGGAGAAGACTTCAGTACATTTTTGCCAACCCACGGGCTATGTGGGAGTAGTTGGACCACTTTCCGAGATAGTGAGCAGTTTCAGAAACAAGTGGAATACAAGCGTATTTTTGAGTTCTTGGTAGGTTTGAATCCGGTGTTTGTAGCTAGAGTTCAAATCCTCAGTAGAGATGACCTCCCAGCCAACTCTGAATATCATTTACTCGTATATTTAGAGTAAGGAGAGCCGCCGGTGTGCTATGGGACATCAACTTACTCCTGGAAGTGATAAATCAGCCATGGCAGCGAGGAAGCAGAGTGGAGGGAAAGCAATTCAGTGGTACGAAAGTTATGAAGAACACTGAAGGTACTGATGATAAGTTGAAGACAAAATGGGAACATTGTGGGCGGTTTAGACACACCTAAAACTTGCTGGGATTTGGTTGGTCGCCCTGCAAAATTTCAGCAGAAAGGAAACCCCCATCTGCTAATAATGCTTCCAGTCACGATCTCTCCATCACTTGAAAATCACAAAAGGCACGCATATCTTCCATCGACAAAGGGAACACTTTTTAAGAAGTAGGTTTAATAAAATTTCTCTCGTGCAAGAAATAAGAAAATATTGAATCAAGCCATCCCCTTCGTCAAAATCATGGCAAGATCCTCTCAGATTAAAATCCATCTGCCTCAGAGACACCATTCATATGAGATATATACATGATTCCATTGTGTCACATGGTATGGGGTCTGAACCAAGTCCAAACCTCCTCAATTTCAAAATATTTTAGAATCAAACACACCTTGAAAGGCTAATCAAATATTTTACAGTTTTACACAAAAAAGTCAAAGATTGGATGCTTGATTTTGCTGCTGCTTTTTTTTTTTTTCACGATTTACTTCATACCAGCTTAGAGTTAATGATATTGACCATAACCTGGAATAATATTAAGGAGAAGTTGCCTCAAAAGGGTATGGGAGATTTGGTTTCTTATCATTGAAGCACATCTATGATTCTATGCTGCAGTCAGTAGTACCTTGGACGAGGAGGGGGGAGTCCGCCAGACTGCCGCCATTCGCTTGTTGGAACATTTCCATATGAAGGTCTGGGAAGTGGAGTTCCATAAGGTGAACCTGCAAATAAGCAGTTGGAGTATTCAACTATCTTTACATGAGCAATACATTAACGAAAAAGAAAAACTTCAAAGAAAGAAGAGAAAAAAAAATGAGAGATATAAGAAGCAACACTAAATAAAAACAAGTAATTAGTCAGATATAGATAACTGAGTTTTACAGAACAAGGCATGTTACTCTTGAAGAAACCAGCTTGCTAAGTAGATTAAGACTATCACTGTTAATACTACAGACCTGGATTTAAAACTCTTGATCCACCCACAACTATCCACTTGCTTACCAAATAAATAAATAAAGCACAAGAACATGTGGTACTCTTCAGACACAGTCTGTCAGTCTTTAAAAACCTATTACTCTATTAAACTCAATAAGGTCTGAGGGTAATCTAGAGCCTTTGAAGTGGGTGGTTGCAATTCAAACCGCACCAGGGGGGATACCGCGGCACACATGATCACAATAAGAGTAACCATAATTTTGAAGAATAGCATTACTTTGATCTTTTGGCCACAAAATTGGTAAATTAAAACTATAGGACCCTTTCGATTCCCTAACATTCAGTTTTAAGTTTGAACCATTCTAACTGCTGTCTTATTAATTAGGTGTTGAACCACCAATATGGCATACCCCTTCAAGAGCGAAAACACTATTTTAATTTCTTTAACCCACATGGCAGTTACCTCAGCTCTAGAGCCTATTATCTTCACCCAGGAAATCAATTTCGATTTCGAGGTCTATTCCAACAAGCCTAGAAATGAAAATATTTTGACCGGTATTGAAATAATACACTTTTTGTGGAAATGATGCCGAAATGATGGAAAAATTGTGAAAATATGTGAAAATTTTCGAAATTATAAAAGAAGTATAAAAACACTCATACGCTATCAAACCATAATATACAACCATATGTAATGTGGAAATGAATGATCATACCGGTCTGTAATATGTTGAGGCAGGTATCTGATAGTCAGACAACTATAACAAGCAAAATAATGACAAATGAAAATGATTATAATTTCAAATTAAATTCATTACATCCAAATATGTCTTCAAATAGACAGGTAAACAGTATGAACCATTAACTACTATATTTATATATGTTTATATTTTCTATATTTTTTAATTTTAATAAGTAAAATACTAAATATTCGAACTAATTAGAAAGAAAGAATGCATCACATATGCATGTAGACGCATTAATATTTCCTTAATGTTTTCTAAAATTTCTAAAATTTTATTTCAATTATTATTAATTAGGAAAACTACTATAATCAAGGTATTAACAAATCCTAATTCTCTTACATTGATGTACTAATATTATGTACAATTGTACACCTATCTACTTTTACTTACATCATTTACCTCATTTTTAAAAATTTTAAATAATTTTCTTAAAAAAAATATTGATTTTTTTAACCAACTGAGTTGTAGATTGGGCACTTACCAAAAGAAAAAAAAGTTACAGATCGGGCTAACTTATGCAACACATAATTAATTTATACACAACAGGGATGTTTAGGGTGAAAACTAACAAATTTGTGATTTTCCCCAAATCTAGAACTTTCGCCCTAAAAAATCTTCAATTAGTGGACAAATTCAATGTAAATCCATCATAGATCTATAAATCTGATGCATTTACACCTAAATTATCTATTTGTAGCAAGAAAAACAAAAGAAATCGTACGAATTTGAACTAACCTCAAAATGGGCTTTGATTTGTCCTCACTATCAGTCCACGAGGATATTTACCTCAAAATCTTCAATGGAGTGATTTTTTTGACAGAATCGAAGGAGGGTTGATTTGAGCAAAAAACAGATTTGTGGTCTTTTTGGGAGTTCTCTCATGTTCGGTCGAAACATTTCTAATTATGTTGAAATGTCTCCTCAGAAATAATACATTTTATAACTAAACTTTGGTCAAAATGTTACTATTCATCGAAATAAATCGACGTAAAACGAAATATTTCCATAAAATAATGCATTATTTCCCCGCATGCAACATTTCGTGTTGGTTGGCTGAAAAATGGAAATATTTTGCGATATTTATTTCCGTAGTCTTAACAAGTGCTTGGATCCTTGTTTAGTTTGGCAAGAATGTTTCGGACAGGAAACCAGATTTTCTAGTTAGATCCCGTATTGATTAGCCTTCCATGAGTGGGCACTTCTATTACAGAAATAGCAGTATATAAGTTAAGTAGCAGGTTATATTCAAGGAGATAGGTTGGTGAGATCAGACCATAAAGTAGTAATTATGTTGGTGATCCAAAATATGTGGGTCTTCAATATGTTCTCAAAGTTGGACGATTCACTACAAGGAAAAACAAAGAGACATGGACTCTATGGTGTAACAGGGTCAGAGTTATGTGATCATTAAAGCAACCCTGGGATCCACAACTGAACCTTACTGAACAAATAAAACAAACAGGAAAGAGAAATTCTAATTATGTAGCTGAAAAATGAGTGTGTCAATGTTTTCTATAACAAAACAAGATGCACAAGGGCTTGAGCCCATAGTGCAATCAGTTGATGTACTGCGCCACTGCAAGGTTGCGGTTGGATTTCAGCTTACCGATCAAAAAACAGTTAAAAAATAAGATCTGAAACAAATAAATTATAATAAGAAAAAAAAAGCAGGATATAAGACCTACCATAAGAGGTTGACAATGGACCACGTGGCCCAAATGCAGGTTCTCCTGGTGCTTGCAGAGCAGATCGGGCCTCTCCAGGGTTTCCCAGGTGTCCACCAATGGGATTGATGTATGAGAATGAAGTCCTTGGACTTTCAAAGTTAGATACAAACAAACTTTCCCTCTCAAAGTTGGGTCTGCTGTAGTGATCAACTCCTCCATGGCTCCGATGAGGGTCTGAGCCACCCTCAAGAATGGGACTCCTATTTTCGAAGTTAGGTCTGTTGTAGGAATCAACCCCTCCATAGCTCCGAAAAGGGTCTGTGCCACCCCCAGGAATGGGACTCCTGCTTTCATGGCTCGGTCTGCTGTAGGGATCAGCCCCTCCATGGCTCCAATAAGGGTCAGTGCTAGCCTTATGAATGGGATTCCTCATTTCAGAGTTAGGTCTGCCGAAGGGATCATTCCCACCATAAGTCCCATGGGGACTGGGGTCATCCCTTGGAAGAAAATTTCTGCCGTAGTTCGAATAGTTCCCACAAGGACCATCTTGTGGAACAGAAAGATTAAGCTCACCTGATCCAGATCGGTACCCTCCTGAAACAGATTCAGGTTTTCCATGTAGTCCAGCCCTAGAATATGCTGAACTCACCTGCAGCATCCAAGACATGCATCATGTTCCAACTTTAGACACACACAACACAATTGAAACAAAAAGTTCCCAGAAAAATGAATTACAAGTAATAATGAAACAAAATTTTGTCCATTTTGGTTTGTAATTTTGACCTGTTATGATGAATATAACTATAATGTTATCCGTCTGTTATAATGTTTTCGATTCCAGTGGCGGTAGCAAATAGGATTGAGAAACTAATGAGAGATTTCTTATGGAATGACATGGAAAACACTTTCAAATACCACTTGGTCAACTGGAATCAAGTATGCCTTCCAAGAAAGGCTGGAGGACTGGGGGTCCGAAAAATTTGCCCCGTGAACAAGGCCTTGTTGGCAAAATGGTTGTGGAGATTTGCGTCAGAAAATGACAATTTATGGCAGAAAGTGATAGTAGGAAAATATGGGGAGGAGCCCGGCAGATGGGTATCTTTGTTTCCTAGGACGGCCTATGCGTGCAATGTTTGGAAAGGCATCCTTAGAATCAAGGAGGGTTTTTTAGAAGGCACCAGGAAGGTACTAGGTGATGGGCGAAGAATCTGATTCTGGGAAGACATTTGGGTGGGGGATACATGCCTCAAGGAGGCCTTTCCTAGATTGTACTCGATCTCGTTTAATATAATCTTGATTTATAAAAAAAAATGTTATAACGGTCCAATTTAAACCTTGCTACTGTGTACTTAATTGTGAGAAGGTATTACTTGAATACTCAAATGTAGGCTAGTTGTAGGACTATGTCAGCATAGATATAATTCGACCAAGACCACTGAAATACAAAGATGCTTGACATTGAGCATCTTCATGGAAAGCAAAAGGCAGTACCTATAAGAAGCTAACCAACTACTCCATACAAAAGCGAAACAGAGACATGATCCTCTTCCCCAACTTTAACTTACTTGTTGGGCCTTTTGGTAATCATAAACTGGTGGAGGGAGAGGTGAATGAGAATTCTGCCAATGTCCACCAGTGGCTGCAGCACAGGGAGGGCACTAAATCAGAACATCAACATCCATAGAATATAGCAAAGGATAACAAGAACTTATGGTGAATAAAATATCCTAAATTTTAACTTTCAGATGAAGTCAGTTAGGAAACCTGAAAAAGCCCCTCGGTTTTGGGGTGAAGAGCTAGTGAGTGACTGAATGGAACTTTCACGAGAATAAGGTGAACAGCTGCTCTTCAAGTTTGAATTAGATGGAGATCCTAGTGCAAGCTTCATCTCATCCAAATATCTCTGCGACTCTCCTCTGTTGAGTTCTGGAAATGTAACCTTATAAAATGGATTCAGACATTAGCGAAGTGTTATGATCAATCGGATACAGAAAATGAATATCCACAGCTCTTGAATGATTACCTGATCAAAAAACTCATCCGAACCAGGCATGTCCTTGCTCATTGGCAAGACATAGTTGGCTGACAGAAAATATATGGGCCACACCACCAATTAGAATTATTGCGAATGATTGGTGAAAGAACAATTGAGGATTATCTAGAAGTGCTAAGTTCATGGAAATATTAGTTGGATACCTAACATTTCGTTTACTGCTTCTGCAGGTACCTCCTTTCCCATTTCTTTAAATCGCTTCTCTGCACGAAACTTCAGCACATCTGGTTTTGGAAATATCACGACTGCAATCTGCATTGTGGCATGTTATGAGAAAAATCAGCAGAGTATGAATTCTCATGCATAAATATTTTATTATAGGTAATGACAACGAATCCCATACAATGGTTGTAAAGCTACCTTGCGATAGTTTACAAATGGCTTCAGCTTACGTTTGCGGGCACTCTTATAAACATTTGTTTGATCAATAATGTAATTATGCGGTGTCTTCACAGCTCTAGCTAATAGGGTATTAAATATCCCTGTTGCTCTGTCCATCAAACGCTCAAAACGTTCACCATAATTTTTCTTACGCAGTAGCCCTGGTACCTGCAGCAAGCACCAGTTACTCATGGGTATCATACTTTAACAACACAATGAGCAAAATAAAAATAAATAGTTTTTTTCCTGAGACGGTATGGGAAATAAAAATGCTCAATATCAATAGTTGATTTTGTAAAATGAGATGAAAAGAACCTTTTGGAACCACAAACCTTCATTTGATCCAGAGCCAGGTTCGTCCCAAGCAACACATAGCGTTTTTCGGGGTGGTCCTTCACCCATTTCTCTGCCCAAGTGGTCTTGCCAGAAGCCGGTAATCCGACCAACATCATTACTTCACAATCCTTAGAGTTAGTAAAAGTGGGTCCCATAATCGCATTTCCATCCTCAAATGCACACGCCCAAGGCTTATAGCCTTCTTCAGGAACCAAGCCATCTTCAACAGTAAACTGCACCTGAACAACAACATTTTTTAACAAAACATGTGGAAATAATGCAGATTCCCATTGTAGCTTTCTCACTGGAGAGTTCACCACTCCAAGACCCTTCGGACCCGCGTCGAATTGCTTCGCAGTACCTAACCATTTCCCATTCTTGGAGAAACCAACAGAAGCCAACGGCTCACTTTCAAGGTTCACAGTGCAAACGATTGTATCACCGACGCCAAACTTTCCACCGTAATCTGAAAACTTCCCCGCATTTGAAAACTTTCCTGTTCCCCCAAAACCAAAGCTGTGCTCGGTCTCACCGAGATTTCCCACAGCGTCGTCCCCTCTCGAAATGCCAACACGGCACACGTGCTGCTGCTCAGGCGGAGTGTCTTCCATGACAACCGGTTGTGCCGAGATGATTTTGCATCCGAAACAGTACTTTCCTCCTTTTATTCCGAAATTGGCACGTGCGCCGGACCAGCAATAAGCAAATCCCTGCTCGTGAAGTGCGTGACCTTGAATACCATTTCCTTCGATATTGAAATCTGGTGAATAGTTGTAATTGAAAGTCAGGATTACAGAACGTAAAACCCTAAAATTCAAGTAGCCATAACCAAAGAAGCACAAAAACTTGCCTAATTTGGTAAATTTACAACCGAAAATCCTCAATATTGGTTAGAGAAGAAGCGTAGATGAAGAAATTTAGATCGCAAGAACAGAAAAAATTAAGATTGTATGAGAAGTGAGGTGAAGAATACCTAAATCACAATCGGCGGGATTGAGTTCCACACGCTGCTTGGGTTCTGATTTCTGAGATTCTGAGACGGTGAGCTTTGCCTTTTTAGCTTCTGGTATTTCTGCTTTGGGAGGCTCGTGCTTCGTCGAAGCCATTAAAGACGAATTCGAAAGAAATCTCAGAGATGTTTGAACTTTGAAGTTTCAGAGAGAGAGAAAGAGAGGGGGGGGAGCGAAGGACTGAAATAGTTGGTGCTGACTGCTGAGGCGGTTAAGGTTGGCGTACAAGCGCCGGAAAAGTTGGGAGATCAGGAATCGGGATCAAAGGTGAGAAAAAAAGGCACACGAAAGAACATATATGATCTGACCATTTACTTTTTGTCCCATCTCTAGAATAAAATTATAATCTGCACCATTTTATGTTGCCCTACCTCTCTATAGCTGAGAAATCACATTGGTCCATCTATCTTGACCGTTTGTTAATACTTGGATGGCTATACAACATGCAGTCAACCTTTGTTAAAACATAGTATGAACATCCTTGGGTTAGAATTATGGGATCAACATATTATATTTTAGTCCGTCTAGAGCTATACCTATTTCTTAGGTCCGGTGGTGGGGCCCACTTGAAGATCATGTTGGATAATCCAACCGCACAAAGAGTTTTTCCTTGCCATGATGTCATCATCACCAAAAATCAGTTTATTCCGGAAGTATTTATTGTCAAAATCCAAAATCCAAAATTAGGAAAGAACTCCGTAGACGTCTTTATGCCTTGGACAGGATGCATGTTCGTGTTGCATCTTTTGTAGATAAGAGAGAGAGGACTTGATGAATAATGGGATCAGGCAAATCGCTAATCAGATCGATGCCATGGGTCTTCATATGTTTTCTTGGAAACCCACTTCCCAGGATATGTTTTCTTCCTGTTTGGTTGTGAACTGTGAAAGACACTCCGTAATCCTTATTCTCGACTCAAAATAATCATCACAGAACTAAGCTTTGGTTACATTTCAGATTACCCTTCGAACCGTCCATGTAGTTTTAATGCTTCTTTCACTCCGTTTCATTCCTTCATGCTTGATGTTGTTCTTGTAGCTAAAGAGGCTGATTGATGTTCTTTCACTCCCCTTCATTCCTTCATTCCTTCAACCAGATTGGTTATCTCTAGTCATAGATTTTTAGTATTTTTATGATTGATTCTAGTCATTGGATTCAAGCATTTTTTTGGGTAGTAAATCCAATGTTTAGAAATTATCAGTCAAGTTGATTTTTACTGTCTTTATCCACTAACTAATAGGTGGGCTGAACATCCACGCAGTCATTGGGCCCAAAAAAATAATCTATATAGGGCATTGAGTCCTCTGCATAGACTGCAACGGGAGTCCTCTGTATCTAAATTTTTCTGTATTTTTTTATTATAAGAGTAATTATTACATAAAGATTTTCTATTATATTTAATTTTTTCAATTAATAGTATATATATTAATATAACGTACCCATGAATGTGGTACACTCTTTTGGGCTCACAGACCCATGAATGTTTGTCCACGCCTTGGTTAACCTATGTGAATTTCAGCTGTTGGATTTGAGCATTTTCATCATGGGCCTGTTCATAAGCCGATGATAGAAAATGATCAAATATAATATGAGTAAAACTTCACTGACCGCCCCCATGGCCCACGATGACCTCTCCCAATATGAGCCACATGGTACACTTTTAGAGGATGCTGACCGTTTTTATTGTTTGGCCAATCCCTAGATGGGCCTACAAACCAAAACCAGCTTGATTAGTGATTTATGAGCGTTGGATTGGAGGCATTTTCATGGGTTGATTTTAACTGAGTGAATTTGAGCATTAAATCACTAATCAGGCTGATTTTTGTCTATATTTAGAGCATCTCCATACTACAGCACCCAGAGAAAAAACTTTCACACATCTATTATCTATACTAAAGCTCGGCCCTGCTGAGGTGGCGCTCTCTCTATCTTTTTTCCAACGAATTTTTCAAAAATACCCCTACACCTCTTTAATATCTCCAAATTTCTTAAAAAAACCTTCGTCCTTCAAGTATAGGGAGTGAAATATTTATGGGTTTTTAGACTTTCAATAACCAAAACTAATGTCTCTCCATTAACCAAAGACGTTTCTCCATCTCCCACCACGTGCTCTTTCAAAACGTCTTTCTCTTTCCCAACGCATCTACCAAAAACACCTCTCCTGTATGGGTAGTGTTCCTCTCTCTCCTCCGTGGCACTCTTATCATGCAGAACGCCATGTCAGCCACAAAACTTCTCTATCCTCTATTATTTCATCATACATTTAATTTATTCCACGTGAAAGAAAATAAAAATTATCAAGTCCTATGAAGTTAATCAGGCAAACTGTAACGTCCCTAAACAAGCGCATCTTAATTGTCTCTCCCTCCCCGTTACGTCTCCCACTTTCAATAATTAATTATTTCCAAACCGTCTTTCCGTATCTTCTCCTCATTTTGCTTCAGTTTTCTGCAATTCTCACGATCGAACTGCTATAAAATCTCAATTGCAGCTGTCTTATGCTCTTCAAGCTTCAAACTATAAAATCCGTATAGAGACTCAAAGCGCAGCCGCAACCCACAAATCGTTCATCCCCAGGATCTCTTTACTGAATCGCTCAGCCCAGAAAAGGTTGGACTTACCTTCGAAGGCGCTCAGGATGTGATCGTTGTCGATTTCCAGGAGGACCCACTCCTTCCTCCACACCCTGAACTGTAGGGAGACGTCGTACTGCCGACATTGGAGTGGAAGAGGGACTTCCAGTACTGGCCGTCGAATTTCTTGAGAGCATCCATGTCGTGTTGCATGTCCAGGAGGCCACCTGACCAGCTACAGAGCACGACCTCATCGATCGATCGAGTAAGATTCAGTTGATAAGGGATCGACGTTGAACGGGTCGTATTTGGCGGAGAAGTCATGGTTGTAGGTGAAGGAGTTGTAGCGATAGGCTTCATCTTCAGAGATTTTCAATAGCTCTTTTTCAATTCATTTTTATTTTGTCTGTTTAGGTTCTGCTTCAATTCGTTTTTAATGTCTGTTTAGTGAAAATGGACGGACTGAGAGGGAAGAGTACCTTTTGAGATGTTTAATCTGACCATATGGATGTTTGGCCAATGCTAAGTGTACCTACAAACCAAAAATCAACCTGATCAGTGATCTCTAAGCATTGGATTGAAGTATTTTAAATGACTTGATTTTAACCGTAGGAATTTTTGCACTTTTGACAAATATTTGGGCACAAAGATCCAATGGTTTTAAATCAATGATCAGCCTGATTTCTGGTTTGTAAGTCCACCTAAGGATTTGCCAAACATCCATACTGTCAGCGTCTTCTAAGAGTGTAACACGTGGCTCATATTGTGGGCAGAGGAGCGTGTAAGTTTTACTCAACTGGTGTGGGTGGATGATCCGTACTCTTGCCAAAAAAAATATTTAAAATGTGGATGATCACTACCACCATACCATAAGGATAATACTATAGAATGATAATCCGCATTTTTAAGCTATTTGATTTTCTTTGAAAATATGTGTGGATCCTTCGGGATTCGTATGGACAGAATCTCGATGAGTAGACCCAAAGATGCTATCATTTTCTATTTAATATATTTAGGTAGCTTTGATGCTATCATCCCATAAAGACCTCCCATATACATGTTGATGGGTACGTCATTGGATTTGAGCTTTTCTTGAGAAGGTTTCTCAAGAAAAGTTCTCAAGAAAAGCTCAAATCCAATAAAACCTCCTTTGTTGGCATACAGGTTCACCAACAAGGTGTCCAAACACCAAACATCCACAAGTTCATTGGGCTTAAAAAAGTTCCACATGGCATCTTTTGGAGGTTGGGCCTTAATTTGAAGTCCACAGTGGAAAACAATATATTTTTGGGGGTCGTGCTTACTCTTGCAATGCTGTCCGTTATGCCTATTATTTATGTTATCAAACCTTAGGGTTTAGGGCAAGGTTGTAAGTTACCCGTTATTACATTATAACTTTATACTATATATTGTGACCATTATAACATAGTGGCAACAGTCAGAAAAAGTACTGGTCATAAAATTATTCTTTATATTTTAAAATATTGGAAAAAAAACCTTTTTTTTCAAAGGGTCGAGATTCATGGACTCAAATTTTTTACACAAAATTTTCACCCAAACTCGAAACTTTGGATTTTTTAAAATCCAAAATATGATTTGTTGTCTAAATAAAAGTGGTATTTTATAGATTGAAAAAAATATAGAAGTGATAATTATTTATTCTACATTATTGTTAATATATTTTTTATTTCTTCACCCGTGCTTTAGCACGGGCTAATAACACTAGTAAAACAGTAGATAGGTGCGCAATACACAGCCCACCTATAAAACAGTTGAAAAGCCCACGATCGGCCCAGTAACTATTGGATGAAGCACACACCCAAAATATCCCATTAATTATTTTTTTTGGCTCTATCAAAATTAAAAACATTGAAGGCAATTGATTCATCCTGGTGCTCAAAAGTGTCCAATTACTTTCCTTTGGGCTAGGCCCGGTTCTAGGGCTGTCATACTGATTCAAAGGCCCAGCTTGGTTCACTGCACTGGGATGCATTGGTGAGTTGCATTGCAATCACTTACCACGGTTTTTGGTCTGCACATGCTTGCATTATCCATTTTCTTAAAGAGTTTGCAAGGGCTTGGCAACCACTTGCACAACAACTCATTTGCATGCCCCCAACCAATAACGGGTAATCCTAAAACCGTGGCAAGTGGGTGCATTGCATCCGATTTGCATTGAACCAAGCAGGGCCAAAGTGTCCACATGAAGGAGTTTATGTTTAGGCCCACTTTTAGTCCAATATTGGGCTGCTGCCACTTCGGATCCGGTTCTCAAAATAATGGAACTCGATTCGGAACCGATTGTTTGGTTCAGGTAATAGGTTCCAATCTATACTATTATAAAGCAAGAACCGAGGTTGACGTCCACGCAGGGCTTCAATTAAATGTCTCTCTTGCCTCATTAATAATGCCTCTATTTTAAAGCCAAAACCTAGTATCAGGGAAAACCCTTTCACACGGGCTTGTCTCAGGTTGTCCAGCAAGCCAACGTGGATCAAAGTATAAGCCACGTGGCACACTCTTAGTGACCATTGACCGTATGGATGTTTGTCATATCCCTATATGGATCAATATACCAAATAGCAGCCTCATTAGTGATTTCTTTGGATTGGAGTATCCTAAATAATGCTCGAAATCTATGGTTAAAAATCAACCCATGAAAGCAACTCCAATCAAATCTTTAAAAATTACTAATCAGGCTGGCTCTATGCAAATAGGTCCACCTAGGGATGGGCCAAACATCGATACGGTCAGTGGTTTCTAAAAGTGTGCCACATGTAAAGTGCTGCCACGTGCAAGGTGCATGTGCAAGGCCCGTGGCGTTCCTTAGTCTTGATAATATGACAACTTTAGCACTATATTTAGATATTTAATATTATATTTATAAATCGATTTCGGTTCCTATTGGTTCAGTTCCAATATCAAATTATCCAGAACCAGAGCTGTTATTATCAGTTGGGTTCCAATTCCCGTTCTTGTTGATCAGTTTCCAAAAATATGAAACTGAAACTGGGGGGTTTCTGTTCCAGTTCCGATACGGTTCGGTTAAATGGATCTACAAATTGACACCCCTAGTAAAAAAAAAAAAAAAGCTTCAAATTAAGAATCTGCTTTAGAATCAACTTGAGCAAACCCATGTAGGCTGAACCATATGGATCTGCATATATTTTATTTTTCACTATAGAAGAGGGGTTACAAATTGGAGAAGAATGTTAGGGGTTGTAGCTCTCCTTTCCCTGAAAAGTTCTCTTGTTTCTTTTTGAGAAGTTCTCATCATACGTTAAGCGTATACCATTTTCACACGCGGATAGGCCAGCCCGTAGTGATCAAGTTTCCTAGTCGTCCCCAAATTCTTTCCTGCGGCGTTTTCCCGAAAGCTTGTGATATACATCGTCTCTAATTCAATTGCAATCTCGAGCAAAAACTTAACAAATTGCATTTCCCCATCAGTTCCTTCATAGTTTTCTATCTTCACTTCTTTCAAGTGATGCCGCAAACAATTGATTGGCATGAATCTACTACAGTTATGATGTTCTCCGTCCACTAGGTTCTTATATTGAAACTGTAAAATTCGAGTAAATGACAAAGAAAATAGTTAGAAAGACTTTTTTACATGCAGAAGTTTGGAAGATTATTCCGACAAACAAACTAATGGTGTGTTTGTTGCACAGAAGTTTTTTCGTTTTCTCATGGAAAATTTTCTTGGAAAAATACAGCTGATAAGGCTGTCTGATTGCTCCCCGAGAAAAATCTGACAAGAAAATATGCAATTTTCAATTATGTGAGAACATAAGGGTGGATTTTCATGGAAACGATCGAATTCTCGCCTATGTGCAACAGAAAGGAATTCAGGCTTGGATGGGAAAATCTCATTTTCTCTAAAAATATTTGAAATTTAAAATGGCTACCAAACAGGGGAAAATTATGTCATAGACCTTATGATTGCAGTACATGTAGAGAAAAATATGTGAAGTACAGAGAACTGCAATACCTTTAGCTTGTTATTGGTGAAACCCAAATCTATAGATAGAGTCTCTAGATGGGGAGAAATCCAAAACAAGCCAGCCAAAAGTTTTCCATAATTCATTGATGTTGGGCATATTTCCAGTTTCAAATGCTTGAGATTATACAGTGGAGGAAGCAAACGTTCTTTCAATTCCTCTGGAAAATCCACTCTTTCATACATCACAAACATTCAACAAATTTCACAAAAAACAAGGTTAGAACGAACATTAACATGTTCAGAGTGTAGAAAAATCAATGAACTTGCATATATAATTGTGCATACCTGAGCAGAGTTGCTAACAATTGTCAGTACTTTAGCATGATTAAAGCTCTCAAGAAGTTTCCTAAATTCAATTAACGAATCAAGATCAAGGCTGTGGGGATACAGAGAAAGCTCTGCATCAAGCAGACTTGAAGTATTCATCCTAGAGATTACCAATCCCTTTCCAACGTACTTGAAGGAAAGGAGATTTGGAGTATCAATATGGGCCACCTTCAGACAGAGGCACCAATTCAACGCCAAGCTCTTAAGATGCTGACTAAAGATATTAATGTAATTCAAACCATTACACATTTCCAAAATCAAAGTATTGAGGAGGGGCCACTCAGAAATCAAGGCGTGTAACGATTTGTCATTTACGTCGACGTCGCTTAGTGATAGAGTTTTGAGACTGCTAAAACCCGCGTAATTAATTTCGCATGTCGTTAACATCCCACCGTATGAGAAGGATTGGAGATTCGGAGCATCAATCTCAATCTTCTTTAGTTCATCGCAATGATCCACCTCCAAACTCTTAAGCTGAACACTAAAAAACTGAAGATGTACTAAGCCAGAGCAGCACTTCAGATTCAAAACTTCAATGAGATGACAACTAGAAATAAGATTGTTAATCATCTGGTTTTCTACATGGATGCCTGTAAGAGATAGTCTTTTGAGATATGTAAACTTTGTGATACCGCAGTGCTCGAACTTACGACTACCCAACCTCATCATGGTAATTGAAGAGTTCATCAGAGATAATACCAGCTCACTATATATCAATCCCGTATCATCACAATCAAAGGCTACGAGATTTGGAGAATCAATCACGACCTCCTCCAGCCTGGAGCAGCCACACGAGATCAAATTCTTAAGATGCCGACTATAAATCTTCAGACTTTTCAAAGTCTTGCAGTGAATTAGAATCAAAGATTCAAGAAAGAGCTCTTTAGAACTCAGATTTAGAGTTTCTAGACCATGACAATGTTTCAAACTTAGAATCTTAAGGAGAGGGCAAGCAGATAACAGATTCTGGATGGTTTGGTCTTCTATGTGGGCGTATGTGAGAGAGATCGTTTTAAGCAACGGAAAGTTCATGACATTGAAGGAGTTCAAGATACATCTTTCTAACCTCAAAGTAGTTATTGATCCAGTTGTAAAGACGCTCGAAAGCAAACCATAATATCTTTCATCTTCATCTCTGTAATATGGATAATTGGTATATATTGAACTTGAGATCCAGCTCTTTAACGTTCCTGTCTGTAACAAATCCTATCCACTGACTGATATGAGAAACAAACTCGATGTCACAAAGGGTGAGATGAACCCAGAACTTCTGTATACAAATCAACTCGTGTTGTCGCAGCGATTCATCCACATAATTCATAAACTTCTCTTTTAATATTTGGAATTCAGCAGGCTCCGAAAGTATTTCCATGTTTATACCAAAGCAAGTATCATCGAAATCCAAAATCGGGAAAGAATTCCATAGACATCTCTATGTCTTCGACAAAATGCAAGTTCTTGTTGCATCTTTTGTAGATAAGAAGGAGAGGACATGGTGAATAATGGGTTCTGGCAAATCGCTGATCAGATCGATGCCATGATGACTCCCCATAGAAATAACTAGTAATCAACACCCGTACTAAAGCACGGGCATAAATAACAATGCCTTGTTTTGTTAAGCAAGAAAAAACAAAAATAAAAAATAATATAAATTAAATCAATATAAGAAATTCTTGTGAGAATAGTTGTATTTGTTAGCTTTTTGTGATGTAGGCATCTAGAGCGAATCCTGTTTTATTCCAAATGTGAAATCACTTAAGACTCTCTTTTGTTAACAAATCCCCTCTGTGAGTTATTTTATGATTTGCAGTAAAATTATTGATGTATGAAGTGCATTTGCTGAGTAAAGGTCTATGTTGGCGATGATAGAAACCAATGTTTGAGAACCATATCGGACTGGTCAGTTCAATTGATATAAGTGAACATTAACTATGAATTTTATTAAAAAATTAACCACTCTCAATCATTAACCCCATTTGTACTGGCTAGTTAAATCGAAATCAACATTTAACGTTTAAACCATTCAATTTAGTCACCTATCTACTTTTATTTAAATGAATTTACTATAACTGAAATATATACCTTAATAAAATATGAAGTTGTGTGAAAAAAAAAGTTATACATGTTATATATTCAATAATCGTGATCTGATCACATGGCTCCTCGCTCTTGCTTTAGATCATGATAATTGCGACTTGTGAGACCCGCTACCTATGTCACTTATATCATGATATTGTGCTTCTAGATGACCATTAATGGTCTATAATAAGATAGAGCGTTAGGATATGATTAAAGTATAGTTATATAATTGATACATGTAAAATTACAACTCTATATAATTTTGTATATAATGGTCTACAACATTAACTCATGAATGATTGGTCCACCCATTGATGCCACAAATCAGCCTAATTAGTGATCTCGAGCTAGCTATAGGATTCGAGCATTTTCATTTGGTAACATCTTTATATTGGATTTCTTCTTTTTGAGTTCTAGATTCAATGGATAGAGATCACAAATCAAGCTGATTTTTATGCTGGAACCCGAAGAACACCATCCAAAATTATTATTGTAGGGACATGTATAGTGGTGGCTAACATGTCATTTCTCTTACCAAGCATGCATCGACGGCGTCCTCATTTAACGATTGCTCGCTCTCCGAATAAATCGAGCAACTCCATGCAAACTCGACCTTCGACTGAATCAATGGCTTCGATCATCATCTTCATTTCCATTTAAAGATGGGGTGATCTTCGTTCATCATAATAACTGTAGTACGCTCCCCTCTTCTAAAATAGATCTAGAATACTGTGTATGTATGTAGCCAAAACTTTGCATCATCACATTCCTTATTCTTACAAACACTGTTTCCGGGTGAGAACTGAGATGTGTGCGAGTGAAGTGTTGAAAAAAAATGCCTAGAAACATTTTAAAACAAATTTAAAAAAACATGTAAACTCATGACGGGCATGCCTCAAGCACCATTTTCATGCCTTTGGTCTAACCTCATTTCTCATTGAGGAAAAAATATGAATAAAGAAGAGGAAAAAGAAGAAGAAAAATATGCATACCTGCTCCTTGGGGAGATCTCTAACACATTTTTTCATCAGGATTTCGAATGGCTACCATAATATTTACCTTTTTGTAGTCGTGCTGAACCGCTGACAGGGGATCATTGTAGAGATTAGTTATTTTTAGTTTCAACAAATCAAATGTTTGTCTCAAGAGCTTGAATAAATCTGAAAAAATATAGCCATATCAGAATATATTTTTTCCCTAAAAAATTATACATAATCAATATATTCAATTGAAAAAAAAAAATCTATATATTTTTTAATAAAAGAGGGAGAAAAGATTGACGAAAAATCATTTGAGTTGCCTAAAAAATGGAACTCATCAACCAAAAGAAAGAGGGAGAGATTTAAATATTTTAATATAGAGGGAGAGGGAAAGGCACAGGAATTTTCATATGAAGGTTACCTTTTCATATGAAAATTTTAATTATATTTCTTAATGATGCGGTTATGGAAAACAACTAAAATAGAATTCTAAAAATCAGAATACATTTGCGTATGAAAACCTTTAGATTTTGTAATGCATCGGTTATAGAAACAAACCACATTGATTTTCTTAATGCATCGATTACGAAGAGAGAACGGTTGAAATTAATGCATTGGTTTTGGAAACAAACCAAAATGTATTTCTTAATGCATCGGTTATGGAAACAAATCACATTGATTTTCTTAATGCATTGTTTAGGAAGAGACAACGGTTATAATTAATGTATTGATTTTGGAAACAAACCAAAATAGATTTCTTAATGCATCGGTTAGAAATTTAGGAATTAATGAATGAAATAAGGAGATGGGGAGTCGTAGGATTGGAAAGAGAAAAGACGTTTCGGAATTGATTAGAGATGGAAGAGAATTTGATAATTAATAAAGAAATTAAAGAGAGGGGACGGGATTGGAAAGAGAGATATTTTGTGTAGGGGTGTTTTTGGGATAAACTAAAAAGCTGGAGAAAGCGCCACCTCAGCAGGGTCGAGCTTTAGTATAGATAATAGATTTTTAGAGAATATTGAAGGACAATTGGAAATAATTTTTAGAGAATATTGAAGGACAATTCTCAAGAGCTAGAGCTATATGGACTTTAAAGAGTCCTTGATGGACTTGGAGACCGATTTTTAGCAACTTCCCAAACGAGAATAGCCTGATTTTTAGAAAGTAAATTATTTTCCAAGATTAAGCAAGTTTTTTTTAGCATACCTACAAGGATTAATCTTTAGTCCGGCTGATTTGGTCATTTATTGTCCAGCTGCAGCATTAAAGGATGACACGTGGATATATGTGGATGGGGTAACTGGGAAAACAAGTTTATCCCAACCTCGGTAAATTAGTATAAAGAGAAAATTTTCAGGAGCATATAAATAAGGTAAGAAATAAAATTAGTAAATTTCATGGAAGTTCTTCGTTTCATTCTCCTCCTTCGAAAAACACATTATCAGACTAAAAATCCCTAATCATGATCAAGCAAGATCCTGGAGACGTGCTGCCGTTTCTAGTAACGAATTGAACAGAGGATAAAGATCTGACAAAGTGAGCTATTAGCCCACAACATGTTCGTTATTTTTTTTTTATTTTTGGCCATATTAGTCTCTCCTTTGGAAAATGTCAAGGAGACTTGCAACAGTAATTCTAGAAGATAGGCACAGTAATGTCTTCAATTCTACTTAAATAATTATGTGTTCACCCCAAAAAGAATTCCTTCAAAAAATGCCTTTTTTATGATTCATTGTACTAAAAGTCTATTGAGTTGATTTTTTTTTTTTTTGGATCCTGGCCAATTTTAATCTTTGCTTTACGCATATATAAAGTTCTGAACGAATAAGCACTCCTCTGTACTTTCAGTTTCAACCCAAGCATCAACAACAACTTCACTAGCAAGGATTTACAAGATAGAGAGAGAGAGAGAGTACTTTCAGTTTCAACCCAAGCATTGGCAACAATGTCACTAGCAAAGATTTAGAAGAGAGAGAGAGAGAGAGAGAGAGAGAGAGAGAGAGAGAGAGAGAGAGGAGTTAAGGAAGGGATAAGGAAGGGATAGAACATAGAATGGTAGCTTTAAATGGCATATACATGCACATAGCAGAGAAAGGCAACTAACCGGAGAACAGGAAACTTAACTAAACGGAGAAAAGGGAGGAGGAAGGCAACTAACCGGAGAAAAGGAAACTTAACTAAACGGAGAAAAGGGAGGAGGAAGGCAACTAACCGGAGAAAAGGAAACTTAACTAAACGGAGAAAAGGGAGGAGGAAGGAGGAAGGAGGAGGGAACCGGTTCTTCCATTTCCCCTCCAAAACACACACGTGGCACTCTCTCTGCTGCAGCTGGACATTAACTCTTCCACTGAAAATAACGAGAAAAAAATAGAAAAATAAAAGAAATAACAGGCATCTTTTCACAATTTTTTTTCTTCAAATCCGGTCGTTATTTTTGTTATAACAGCCGTTATTTTAAAAAAAGGCCATTATAATAAAAATAACGGACATTATTATCTAAGTGTTAAAACGGTATATAACCTTTTTTTTTTTAAACGGTATATAACCTAACGGGGTACGTAGATCCGAATCCATTATAATGGCCATTATTTTCATTGTAACGGCCTTTTTTAAAACCATGGACTATATGAAATAGCGTTGCAATTAAAATTCAGAAAATCATTTTTGCGCCGTTGTGTTCCCCAAGTCATCTTCTAAATCTTTACTATTAGGGTCTGTTTGGTAACCCTGAATTGAGCCGGATTGTTCAAATGGGCCATTTTTTCCTTCTTTTGCCCCTAATTGCATCGAAACTCACGGGCAAATGTGGCTTTTCCAACTTTACTTATTTTCTAACTGGACCTTGAGTTGCCACAATTTTTAGATTTGCCAACTAATCTTCCAAAACTGTACGCACGCCCTTTGGGGCTGAAACTTTCCTATTTTGCCACTTCTTCCAAATAAATCATTCATGCACGTGTTTTATATGAATAAAACATGTATTATTCGTGTTTAATACATGGATTTGGCATTTTTTTAGAATAAAAATGTATTAAACGGCCCCATAAATTGAAAAAATTGGTAAAATTCAGATTTTGTTTTAAGGCTAAACGAATATAACATTTCAACAATGACCAATTTTTTTACCAAATTTTTATATCCTGAAACCGAATTAAACTCCAACTTTTCCCTTTTCGAATCTTTGCCGTATGCCAAATTGCTAACTATGGTTTCAAAAGTTCCGACATTTGTTTGTATCAAAAGTTTGATAATACATCCCAGAATGCAATGTGGCACACTCTTTTGGGCTCAGACCCATGAATGTTTGTCCACGCCTTGGTTAACCTATGTGAATTTCAGCTGTTGGATTTGAGCATTTTTCATCATGGGCCTGTTCATAAGCCTATGATAGAAAATGCTCATAAATGAGTAAAACTTCGCTGACTGCCGCCAATGACCGCTCACAACATGAGCTACGTGGCACATTTTTAGAGGATGCATGCTGACCGTATGTATGTTTAGCCAATCCCTAGATGGGCCTACAAACCAAAAACCAGCCTGATTAGTGATTTATAAGCGTTGGATTAATGAGGCTGACTTTTATTTAATCAGCCTGATGATAATGTTGGTGGTAGATCATCAAATCTTGTGTAAACTAGAATTTCATACTATAAATTAAGAGCATCTGCATACTACAGCACCTCGAGAGAAAAAACCTTCACACATAAAACAGTAGATAGGTGGGCTACACACGGCCCACCTATAAAACAGTAGATAAGTCCACGATCGGCCCAGTAACTATTGGATGAAGCACACACCAAAAATATCCGATTAAATTTTTTTGTTGCCAAGTCAAAATTGAAAATATTGAAGGCAATTGATTCATCCTGTTGCCCAAAAGTGTCCAATTATTTTCCTTTGGGCCAGGCTCGTCTTACTGATTCATATATCCACATCAAAGAGTTTATGTTTAGGCCCACTTTTAGTCCAATATTGGGCTGCCTCAATTGGCTCACAGGGCTTAAGTTGCCTTTGGTCAATGGGTCGGTTCCGGTTTGATTCATAAGGTACATAGAGCTGGAACCGATATTGTCAGTTCTTATTAGTTAAGGATCCTATCCAATCCGGTTCTCAAAATAATGAAGCGGTTCAAATTGGAGAAGAAAGTTAGGGGTAGTAGTTGCTTAAGAATTTCCTGTGAGGAAAGGGAATCCTTCACACAATCAATGAGCTTTATCCCCAAAAACAAACAAAGAAAAGAAAAAACAAAACATCAATCGGTACTTGCCTAGCGATTATTAAAATGAACGGAAATTAAAAACAAGAAGCTTACATGGCTTTATCATAATCATTCGCGGACAGACAAAGCTCGGCATCAAGCAGACATGAAGTGTTCTTCGTAGAGATTTAACACCAAGATGCTGACTACAGATTGAGGAGGGGCCACTCAGTAATCAAGGCTTGTAACGACTTGTCGTCGTCCCTTGGTGATGGAGTTTTGATAGTGCTAAAACCCGTGGAATTAATTTCACATTTCATTAACCGCCCATCGTATGAGAAAGATTCGAGATTCGGAGCATCAATCTCAACCTTCTTCAGTTCATGGCAATGATCCACCTCCAAAATCTTAAGCTGAACACTAAAAACCTGAAGATGTACTAAGCCACGACAGTGCTTCAGATTCAAAACTTCAATGGGATAGCAACTAGAAATAAGATTGTTAATCATCTGGCTTTCTACATGGACGTCTATAAGAGATAGTCTTTTGAGATATGTAAACTTCGTGATACTGCAATGCTCAAACTTATGACAATCCAACCTCATCATGATCATTGAATTCATCGCAGAAAATGCCAATCCCTTACCATATACCCATCTACTATTATTACCATCACACTTAAAGGCTACGAGATTTGGAGAATCGATCACGGCCTCCATGAGTCCGGAGCAGCTATCCAAGATCAAATTCTTAAGATGCTGACTATAAATCTTTAGATTTTTTAAAGTAATGCAGTGAACCAGAATCAATGTTTCAACAATGGGCCACTTAGAACTAAGATTTAGAGTTTCTAGACCATGACAATGTTCCAAACTTAGAAACTCAAGGAGAGGGCAAATAGATAAAAGATTTTGGACTGTCTGGTCTTCTATACGGACGTTTGTAAGAGAGATTGATTTGAGCAATGGAAACTTAATGTAACTGGAGGGGTTAAAGATACAACATTCTAACCTCAAAATAGTTATCGATCTAGTTGAAAAGATTCTCCAAGGCAAACTGTAAAATCTTTTATGTTCTTCAACAGAAGGTTCAAGCAAGCAATATGGATCATCGGGTGTATTGAACTTGAGATCAAGTTCTTTAACGTTCCTCTCTGTAACAAGTCCTATCCATTGATCGATACGAGAATCGAACTCAACATCAGAAAGGGTGAGTTGAAGCCGGAACTTCTGTATCTCGTGCCGTTGTTGCAGCGATTCATCCACATAATTCATAAAATTTTCTCTTAACATCTGCTCTGACATTCCCCGATTCATATGGATGTTTTTATCGTCGAAATCCAAAATCGGAAAAGAATTCCATAGACGTCTCCATTCCTTGGACAGAATGCACATCCGTGTTGCATCTTTTGTAGGTAAAAGAGAGAAGACATAGTGAATAATCGATTCCGACAAATCGCTGATCCGATCGATGCAATTTTTTCTTTCTTTTCTGCGTCTTCTGCAACCACGTCTCGCCATGAAAATAAATTGAGAAGATTGAATGAAATTCTCAAGAGCTAATTTATATAAAACTTCAAAGAATAGTGCGTTTTACTTTTAGCAACTTACCGAATGAATAGCTTGATTTTTTTTCGGAATGAATATATTCTAGCTATAAGGAAGGAATATACGCTAGCTATTCGGAGGACTCGGACAACTATTGTTGACAACTTCCCAAACAAATAGCAGTTTCTCTTCTCTTACCAAATGACAAAAACCCAAATAAATAGCAATTTCTCTTCTCTTACCAAAAGACAAAAACACATGCATGTAGCTATTTGGAGGACAACTTCCCAAACAAATAGCAGTTTCTCTTCTCTACCAAAAGACAAAAACACATGAATATAGCTATTTGGAGGACTCGGACAACTATTGTTGGCAACTTCCCAAACAAATAGCAGTTTCTTTTCTCTTACCAAAGACAAAAACACATGCATACTTCTTATTGGAGTAAATATAAGCATAAAGGTTAGCATAAAAAATAAAAAATTTACCATAAAGGCACGAGTCCCACACTTTGGGGCCTATTGACCCATTCTTATTGGCCCAGCCATCGGTGGATCTCCATACCTAATTAATATCAGCCTGATTGGGGGCATTACCGTTTTTTCCATTATAATAGATTGTAACGTACAGCAAGGTTTAAAAGGGACTGGTATAACGGTCTGGGGCAACCATTTTTTCTGTTATAACAACCGTTATAACGAAAAAACGCTCAGGGCAAAAACGGAAAAAATGGGAAAAATGAAAAATAACGGAAAAATAGAAAAAAGGCGCTGAAATTCAAATTTTCAATAACGGAAAAAAACAGAAAAATGGCCATTTTTTCACATTTTTCCCAGAAATTATTTTCTGGGCATTTTAACTGTGTAACATAATGGGGTAGGTCCGAATCCGTTATAATGGCCATTATTTTCGTTATATAAGGGCCGATTTTTAAACCTTGACGCCCAAGACCAAGGATGAAAGTCTTGTGACCTGATCACTGGAAAAATCAATTCCATATAAAAGTAAAAGTTCTTTCATATTGAGTGGATGTCAACCAAGGATGAAAGTCTTGGGATAATCAGTGGGCTCCAATTCCGATCCGGATCAGTCCGATTCAGAGCAGGATCAGCCATCTCACGTGAGACAAAGTGATCTTGGGGCGAAACAGAGCCTTAATATCCAGACCGGGATCGGCCGAGACTTTGAACCATGATGTCAACCTCCTGTATGTGCACCACATGCATAGCTCATCTTCCGAGCAGATATTCAGGCCCTGCTTCGTTCAATGCAAATGGGATGGAATGCACCCACTTGCCATGGTTTTGGGATTACACCTGATTGGTCGAGCAAATGAGTTGCTGTGCAAGTGGTTGCCAAGCCCTTACAAACTCTTTAAGAAAATGGATGCAAGCATGTGCAGCCCAAAAACCATGGTAAGTGACTGCAATGCAACTCACCACATTTGCATATAAGTGCAAAATGCATCCCAGTGCAGCGAACCAAGCAGAGCCTCAATGTCTGCTCCAACGCAACCCGGTCTGGTTGGTCACAGTTGTGTACCTAAGTTCCAGAGGGCAACCTAAACATTTTTTATCAATTTTCGATGTACATTTTACAAGATTGAGCAATGTTGTAAAATTCCATTATGGGATATAAAATTACTTATGTTACTGACAAGTGCAGAACGTTTAATCAGTTGCAAAAATGGTGAATGGTCCTTACTATGATTATTCAGTAAGAAATCACTGAATGAAATTTATGAATTTCTTTCCAGTAACAGAGGATCCATCTGAGTCTTGGCCAAGTACTCTGTTGGGGTGAAGATCATTCACAGGGTGATTGATAATATGACAATTTTACACACTATATTTATGAATTTCTTATTTATAAATCGGTTCCGGTTTCTATCGGTTCGGTTCCAATATCAAACTATCCAGAACCAGAACTGTTATTATCAGTTCGATTCCAATTCCAGTTCTTGTTTGATCGGTTCCCAAAAATGGAGTTTGACACCCCTAGTTAAAAGTACTGATTTAGAATCAACTTGAGCAAACCCATGTAGGTTGAACCAAATGGATCTGCATATATGTTTGTGTGCTTATGGAAAACTCTAATCTGAGAAAACAAGTTCCTGCGGGATTATTATAGTTTTTCTTGGATCTGGCAACCAATAAACATAAAAATATGTTTACTGTGTGATCAATAAATTTGTTAAAAAGTACAGAGGTTCAACATCAAAAGAAAGGAATATGATGAAGCAAAATTCCATCCATACCCCAAAAAAAAATGAAATTTCATTCAATACTTGCTTAGAGATTAGTACACCATGATCATTATGAAAACAATTTAACAGCTCGCTTACGAGGGATCGAAAGAAACAAAGAAAACCAGAAGCTTACATAGAATATATCATCGATCATACGTCAAGCGTACTATTTTCGCATGCGGATAGACCAGCCCATAGTGATCAAGTTTTCCAGTTATCACCAAATTCTTTGCTGCAATTGTAATTGATTCGTGGTCTAAGCGCCCACCCCAATTAGTGAAATCGACCACGGAAAGTGTGGTCTACATAGACCACGTGATCCAATAGCTAGAAATCCCTATATGCACATTTTGGCATGTGGGCCCCATCACCTATGGGCTCTACTTTTTGGCGGTCCATGGGCCCACATGAAGATCACAATGCTCCCTTGGGTTGGTGGGAGCCACCTGGGTCACCTATCATGAGTTTGTATACCATATATTATGAGGATTAGAATCTGCACAATTGACTCAGCGAGTTGACTCAGGTCCCTAGTACTTGGCAAAATGGCCAGGCCATGGCCAGGCTGTGCCCAGGTCACGCCTAGCCCATGCCTAGGCAGACCTTGTCCACACCCGACCCCGCTCAACCCGAGAAATGTAATTATTTAATAATTAGATAATTAAAATATATTATAATAAAATAATATATTTAATAATTAAAATAAAAAAAAATAAATTTGGGCATCATTAGGATTAATAATAATAAGATAAAAGAAATTATAGAAAAATCTAATAATATTAAATAAAGTACTTATAATCCATATAAATTATAGGGGAGCCCAAAATAATTATAAATAAAATGAAATGAAAAAATTAGGAAAAATAATCTAAACTTATTTAGAGATTTTATATATAAATTAAGGAGAATTGCATAGATTTATAAATGAGTTAGAATATAGGGCCGTTTTTGTTAAGGTTAGAATGTTATCAAAACTTGTGTAATCGAATTCTGACTAACCTAATTGAGTCGAATAAATCGAACCAGGATCATCTGTGTTTAACCGAATGGAATTAGGATTTTCTCTTAGAGTTTAAACCTTCACTTGATCGCTTATGATCAGTATTGATTTATCGATCTCTCTTAAAACCCTTCTTATATTCATGATCTTAATTTAGTTTCTCCTAAACTCTTTCATGACGTCGACATTCCATCTCGAAGAAGATAGCAGCAAAAGAAGAAAGATAATTTGGAGGCAGCGATCGAAAACGTTAAAGCTTGAAGAAGCAGACTAGCGGCTCAACCATCAAAAATGAATAAAAGCGTTTAACTGTGAGTGGTCCCCCTTTTTCTTCGTGCATTGTATTAGGCCTTCTTAGAACCAAAATTGAATTATCAACCTGCATTTGATATTAAAGAAAATATTCTGCTTTTACTTTATTTGAAGATGATCTTTAAATCAAATGCTTTAACTTGTATATTTGAATTGCATTTATTTGTTTATTAATTATCTATCTATTACTAGCACATTTTACGATGTTTTGAAGATTTCATAATTTGTTGGGTGGATTGTGGAATTTTAAACGGCATTGCATTTAATAAGATAATCATGCTTTAAATTGTGTGATCACGCGGACCCTAGAGATACATGCTTGCCCGATGGGCTATTTAGATGCAAATGTGGTTTTCTGCTTCACTGGATGAGCTCTGGATCCATGGTTTATCTACAGTCATTGACGTATGACCAGCAGTAGAAATCGATCCCAAGACAGACTCCAGCCGGTGATCTTGGGAGCTATGTATTATAGTGGATATTGGAGATGGATTGGTTATGGATGATGGTTACTTGGTTACTTGGAGAGAGACCCTGATTGGGGCGGTGAGAAAACCAGTTGTATCTTCTAATTGCGCTCAAAGAAACTTTTAAGACAGGGTCCCGTAATTAAGTGAAAAGATGGTAACTGAGAATGGAAATTGGATATTATATTGCATGTATGGTAGACTCATGAGTAACGCTTATTATGAGGTGAAAGATTACAACTTGGGCCTATCACTATTATATTTGAAAATCCGCATCTCGTGCATGCATCTCATGTTCATTCTGCTTTACTTGGTACATGACTATCAGCTTAATGAAATTGGTTTAACTGCTGCTGTATATATTTCTGTTTTACTATCGTGGATTTTATCGTATCGTTGACTTTCAAACTGTGTAAAAGCATAAATTACTTTTACTCGTATTTCCATGAAATTAGCCTGTTTTGTATTTATCAAATATTTTACACCCTGTCATGTTGTAGAATCGAAGAGTCATCCATATTGGCAGTAGAGAGGGAATCAAACACAGTGGACCGGATTGTATGTGGTAGTATAGTGGGT
This sequence comes from Euptelea pleiosperma, assembly GCA_035048495.1. Lineage (NCBI taxonomy): Eukaryota > Viridiplantae > Streptophyta > Magnoliopsida > Ranunculales > Eupteleaceae > Euptelea > Euptelea pleiosperma. The sequence goes on from CM068545.1 coordinate 12,405,812, forward strand.
AGGTTGATATCATTAGAATGTCTGAATTTCATGTTTATACATATATTATATCATTGAATCTCATATGTCTCTCTAGAGTATAATATCATGATAACACTACGATAATTGTAATTTATAACTTGTCTTATAGTTGTTTGGTTCCAATTTGGTCTATATCTTTTCTTATAATTGTCAGTTCAAATTTGGTAGTTCGAGCATAGTCGTAAATCTAGTAGGTTCGTGCTTCAGTTGCTTTGGAAAAAAATGAAAAATTTTCTCTAATTATCGTAACTCTGATTAGATGTGCGGACGAGTTTTGCCTTGTGTGTCTTGAAATTCAAGCGTTAGATTTAGGACACGCGGCACACACCTCAGGATTTGTGTATTCGAAATCCGGGGTGTGACAACCACGCACCACTGATAAACTTCTATCTCGCACTACTTCAACCCTTCCTTCCTCATTGCTAGCACCATCACTCCGGGCAGCCACCCCATGCTTTCGATCTCTTCAGCCCGTGCCCTCCAAAGGCTGCAATCACTCACACTACCTCCGTTAACTGTTTAAAGGCGAGGATCTAATTTTCTCTCTCTAGATCTCTCTTTAATTTCCTCTTTCTCTTTCTAGTTTCTCTTTTCTCTCTAAAATCGATTTGCTTGCTTTATAGTTATGATGATTAAATAAATTTTTGTTATTCCATGAGATTTGTCAGTTAAGTTTTGTTTAATGAATTAATTGGAGTTTCTAATTTTCTGTCTATAGTTGATAATTATTTTGTATTATTATATTATTTTTGCTTTCGTAGACGTATCTAAAATCAAATTAAGGATGCTTTAAGTTACTTTCTCCATCATTCTCACCCCATCATTTTGGCAATTTCTCGTTATTATGGTTCAATTAATTGCGCTAATCCCTCACTCCGAGTGCGGATCAACATCCGACACGAGCCTATGTGCAAAACCTATGATTTTTGCAGGAAATAAAGACTCGAATAGTTAAAAATGTGTTGGAATTAGGGTTTTCATTCCGACGACACGGAAGAACCCTAATTTCAAATGGCGCCGTTGCCGCTTGGGTGTACGGGAGTGCGAAAAGGAACATAGATGACGAAATTGAAAAGTTGCTAAAAGCGGAAAGCTCAAACTTTGAAACTTTTCATTTTTTATTTTTAATATTTTTAGCATATTTTAATTACTATTTTTAATGCCTCGGATGGCCGAGTGCAACTTGTAATAACTTAAAGACACTTTCCATTAGAATATCTGCTAGATCTTGTGACTGATAATTAAAAAAAAAATCAAAATTCAAAAAAAATTAGAGTTTTATATTCTATAGATTTTTAGAAATCACAAATCAAGGATTTGCGATTTTTGGAAAGATTCTAAAATCTTGAAATTCTGCTAAATTAGGGTTTTCCATCTTAGAAGTTTTCACTTTAGGAGAATTTCTATCTTTAGAAATCCTCCGAATTTGAAAAAGTCTGCAAAAGGAAATACCCAAAATCTTGCAAAATTTCAATTTTGGAAAATTTTTCAAAATTGTAAGGAATCTCGCAATCAAATCTTTTCTGGAAGATCTCCAAAGTTCGGGAAACTTTCCAATCTAGGTATTTTTCAATCTGGGAATTCTTAAATTTTAACCTATCCCGAATTTGAAAAATAATTAAAAAACTTGTCTAAATCCAGTGCTTACTCTGTGAACCCTAAAAAGGCAAGGATCTTCCAAATAGAATCCCAAATACCTAAACCGTGCGATCTAACTTTTCTGCAGCATACGATCCCAGTGTGGGTAGGGAGCGAAAGCTCAAAGAGGTGGAGTCGGGCCCGAGCCCATTTGGATACCCCTCCCTATCCCACAAAGGCGACCCTATGGCGTGGCCCACGGGAGGTAAGTCTGTTCCCTCGCCTTGAGAACGATATTATGTAAGTTGGTGAAAATTCTGTGCCGCTTGTTTATTTACTTCTCTCTCTAGATCTCTCTTTAATTTCCTCTTTCTCTCTCTAGTTTCTCTTTTCTCTCTCTAAAATCGATTTACTTGCTTTATAGTTATGATGATGAAATAAATTTTAGTTGTTCCAAGAGATTTGTCAGTTAAGTTTTGTTTAATGAATTAATTGGAGTTTCTAATTTTCAGTCTATAGTTGATGATTATTTTGCATTATTATATTATTTTTGCTTTCATAGATGTATCCGAAATCAAATCAAGAATGTTTTAAGTTACTTTCTCTATCATTCTTACCCCATCATTTCTGGCGATTTCCCGTTATTATGGATCAATTAATTGCGCTAATCCCTCACTCCGAGTGCGGATCGACATCCGACACGAGCCACTGTGCAAAACTTGTGATTTTTTTGCAGGAAATAAAGTCTCGGATAATTAAAAATGTGTTGGAATTAGGGTTTCCAATCTTACGACACGGAAAAACCCCAGTTTCAAAACTCATTTCTTCCTTTTGATAAAAAAATTAAAAATAAAAATAAATAAATAAATAAAAAGAAAATCTTGTTTTTGGGTGATTTTTGATGTTCTCCAAAAGTTTTCTATAATTTCAAAAATGTGTCAAATACCCTGACTTTTATTAGTCGAAAATCTCCGTCAAGTCAATATTGAGGATGACAATTTTTATTTAAAGTTAGCTTTGAGTTAAGTAAAGCGTGACTAGAGCAAGTTTGAAAACTTAGAAAAACTCAGATTCGGCACATTTGTACACTATCAACATCAGAGTCATTCTAAGTCTAAAAACTCTAGAGATCCTATGAGAATAATTGTGGAGACCTAACCAATTGAGCGGGCCCCTAGCATTTTTTCCGGTACCCCTATTTTTTCATTCTTTGAGCGTGCCCCCAGGTAACCCTTTCCTTAGGTTGCCCCTTCCGAGACTTATCACAGTTGGCCACTATGGCAGCCCTCCATATGGGTCGCTCTATGGGCACCCAGCTCTTTAAGCCGGGCACCCACAAAATAAACTAATTTTTTAGGACTAAATTGCCTTTTCCCATCCCTTCACAGTTTTGTTTGGGCACCCACACTTATCACCTCCATTCGCGCCAAAAACAACGAAGCTACTCCCATTTCTCTCTCTCTCTCTCTCTCTCTCTCTCTCTCTCTCTCTCTCTCTCTCTCTCTCTCTCTCTCTCTCTCTCTCTCCATTTTTCATTTTCTCTTCCTCTTCTTGGTGGTAATAGTGATGGTGATGGTAGAATGGTGATGGTGGAGTTGGTGGTGGTGTTGGAGTGATGGTGGTGGTGCTGTACTAGTAGTGGAGTTTGTGGTGGTGGTGGTGATGGTGGAGTAGTGGTGGTGGTAGAGTTGATGGTGGTGTTGATGGTAGTGGTGGGATTAGTGGTGGTTTTGGAGTTAGTGGTGGAGGTAGAGTGGTGGTAGAGTGGTGGTGGTGGTGGTAGAGTGGTGGAGTGGTGGTTTGGAGCACGTCAAACTCCCGCTGATGGATGGGCAATATGCGGCAAGCCCACAATTTTTTTTTTTTGCCTCCACGGCCCTGAACTACCTTGGCCACCATAGCACCCGTGGCCACCGCTTTTATACCTACATCCGTATACTAGATTTTTTTCCCTTAAAACTTATTTATTTTTTTATTCTTATTTTCTTTTCTACCAAGACTTGGGTACCCATATTCTTTCTTAATAAATATAGAAGCTTTATTAATGAAGGCCCTTAGAGGCTAAGAAAGCCTACCATGCAAGACAAGGATAACAAGGAGAAAACAAAAACAAAAAACCACTACCCAACCATCCACCACTAATCCCTCTCTACGAACCAACTCGACCCATTTAAAGACAATATCTTCAAAAGAGATACATTTCTTTTCATCATAGAGTTTGACCTAGAAATACACCAAGGCTTTAATCTCTAATAAAAACTACTCCAAATAAAGATTTTTGCTTTCGAACACCTTATTGTTCCTCTCCCTTCACAAGCCCTAGGTAAGCGCCAAGGGAGTAAAATCCCACATCCTTCTCCCAAATCTACCAACTCCCCAGCTAAAAATAACTCCTTAATAGACTTGGGAGCTACCCAAGAAACTCCAAACTCCCGAATCAACCCTGTCCATATAATCCATGCACTCTTGCATCATGAAGATTGGTCCAAGCATTAACCCCGAATATGACCCAATGACTCGTCGATTCAGAACCATTTAAATAGTGGATCGCCACTTGAATAGGATATAACCCAGAAAACTGTACAGATGAAGTGGTTACATAAAGATTCAAAAAAATGCCAACGATACAGGCACCCAGTGTTAGAAGGGTTTAAAGCAGTGGTTTAATGGTGTTACCACTATGATTTATACAGTTGGCATCACAACTATTCATGGTGTTGACACCATAAAAAACTCTTTTACTTGTGCATTTGACCTGATTGTCATGCCGCCACGACAATAGCATATCTGTGAGTGTAGCTTGTTAATGGAAACATTCAGTTGATTAGCACAGAAACACAAATATGGAGAAAAAGAGCGAGGATCAGCTTGTTCAAGGAAACATTCCAGTAAATTAGCACAAGCACAAATATGGGGAGAAAAGAACAGTAATACCAGGAAAGTAAATGGCATCATCTAGGTTCTGGGGCCAAGATGCTGATGGCACCATCCATTGTCCAAATCTGTCAAATGCGGATGACCCACTAAAATGAATTGTTCCACCAGTAATAGCACGATAACCAAATTAGGCAATCTATGGTACGCAAGACTTGGACCTTAGGAGAGGTACACCAGAAATGGACCTGTTCAGATGAGTTTAACCATCAAACATCACATTTCTTTGAACGGTCAGAAAAAATTTGGATATCGGTCCAAGGATTTCTCCAGTGAACTGTTTACATCTTCCACTTGATACGCTTCACATTTGATGAAAATACTCCTCTAACCTTGGCTTAAAAAAGGCAAAATTTAAGTGATAAAAAAGGGGCATTTTTGTCAAATCAGAAAAAATTCACTGGAAAGAATAAAAAATTCAGGAGAAAAATTAATTCCCTATAAAAAAAAAGGTGTGGCATATTGAGTTGATGTCAAGCGCCTGTATGTGCACCACATTCATAAGCTCATCTTCTGAGCAGATGTTCGAAGTATGCTCGAACGCAACCCCGTCTGGTTTGGTCATAGTTGTGTAGCCTCCAATTGTGGGAGGTCACAACTTTGAGTCTTGTGAGTGTTCCAGTGGGCTGACATCTCTTTGTCGAGTGAGAATAGCTGGCCTTGCCTTGCCTTGCCTTGCTGATGGTTCTTGTAGTCCAGGCCAGAGCCACCTTACCTTCATAAGAAAAAAAAAATTGTTCCAAGATAAGCTTGAAAATTAAAATCCATGATAAGCGCAATGATGCATTAAAGATTTGAACAGAGGGATCCTCATCATGTTCTGCATTTCAATACAGAAAAACGCTTTTAGAAAACCACAAGATGCCCATCGCAATCATTTTCTATGGAAGCTTATAATAAATGGGGAACAAAATTACACAATGTTGATGGGCATAGTGGGTTTTATATGACTCAAGGATCCTGTTGAATGTCTTCACATTCAGTTTGAATGTTTGAATCTCCCCAACTGCCATTAGTCTCATTCTCTGCCATTGACGCACAACAGAAACTCCAAACAGAAGCACAGTTTTCCTCACCTACATAGAGCAGAAGGAAAGAAATTACATTATCATAGATAAGTGTTTTATGAATAATGAGTATTTCTCTATAGACAAATTAGAGCCATCCCCCAACTACTTGATGGTTTTCGTTTAGGAAAGTTAATCATGTGTGGCATTAAACTAATAGAGGACTATATGACAGCGCTTTGCAATTAATATTCAGAAAACCATTTGTGCTCCAATGTGTTCACTGGTCATCTTCTAATTAAGGCAACTGCCCAAGCGATTCGATTCAATCCAACCCAATTTGAATCAGATTCAAGTATTCAACACATCTCTGGTTAACCAATACATGGATCTATTTCTAGCAAGTTTACTGGCAGCATAGGAAATAGTGAGTTTCATCGAACCTCCTTGGAACTACCTAAGTTCCAGAGGGAAACCTAAACAATTTCAATCAATTTTTGAAGTACATTTTACAAAAATTAGACAAATTTACTCTGGTACAAGAACAAGATGCAATGATATGTACTGCAGTTAAATTATCGATGACGAGAGAGTTTATTGTAAGAAGATAGGGTGGTATGAAATACCGCTCAAGCTAAAGTCTTCATCACAATCATCAGGAACACCAAATCTCCGGTGCCCTGATGACGAAGCAGACATCGGCAGAAATGGATGGAAAGAGAAACCATTGACAGTATCTATATGCAACACAAATGAACTAGTTAGAAAATAGTAATGAAGAATATGAAGCATATAACCAAATTAAAACCACCGAATGTCTTTTCTGGTGTAAAAAGATAAAAGCCATACCAGATGCAGCTTGAAAGCTTGCTACCCACTGCCCAGTTTGAAGGTCATAAATGTGAACTTGACCATCCTGGTCAAGAACATCTAGAGTTAACTGATTTGGTTGTACCATGATACCGCCAATACACAACCAAGGGAATTAGGATAAAAGATACCTGCCCCCCTGTACCAAGATGTCGACCGCAAGGTTCAATATCGAATAATATCCGCTGGTTTGTATACTCTGTTGATCTGTATAACCTAATTGCAGGGTTCAAACAAAAATTGTAGGCAGTTCAAAGCTGTTTGGACCCAATAAACTTAATTCTGCTTGCCAATATCAACTTGTATTAATACAATAGAAATTATTTAGCCACGCCCCTGTGTGTTGATGGAAAGAAATAACTGCACATGCAAGGAAACAGCTGCTGCAACACAAAAGCTTGACCAATGTTGTAAATTCCGCTATGGGATAAAAAATTCTTTATGGTACTCAAAAGTGTGAAGGTTAATCAGTTGCAAAATGCTTTCGTGAGCAAAATGGTGAATGGTCCTATGATTATTCAGTAAGAAATCACTGAATGACATTGATGGATTTCTTTCTAGTAACGGAGGATCCATCTGAGTCTTGGGCATGTAATCTGTTGGGTGAAGATCATTCACAGGGTGATAGTGATTAATGCAGGGTAAAGCATTTTAACTGGTCTTCAGCAAGAATAGTACATAATAGATATTTATTTGATACATAGTAGAATAAGAGGCACAGCTCATTTTGGGTGATCAAATTTTCTCTGAGACAGTGCAGATGCCAATGAGATGCTACACATGTATTAAATGCAAAACATGGGTCAAATTGGTTGGCAGCGCATTGCAAACTTGATGACCAAATTAAAGGAATGAAGAACATGATCTATGTTTCAAAAAGAATGTATTTCCCATACTAATAAATTAGTTGAATTTTTGGTGAATTCTGTAAATTTTATCAATTTATGACGTAGCAAAGTGAAGTTTCTCTGTAGAATCAAAGAAACGAAAAAAAAAAAAAATCAGCGAATTAAACTGTTCAAGGACAAAACTTTAAAAACAAATGAGAAGTGTTTAAAATTACTTCTATCCCCATTTTTTCTACATTTCTTGCTTTGGAAGGATTCACTCCTTCAAGAAGAATCACTCTTTCCGTTCCAGGCATCTCACCCAATAAAATTGGACATCACACCCAAAAGAAACTCAATATTTATTAATCATTCTCCAATTTTTGTTTTTACACATGCCCAACATTTATAAGCAATGAAAACTACTCATATTGGACTTCAAAACATTCTCAAACTCAACTCTATCCTAATCCTATTATGACTCAAGGAACCAAATTCTAAATAATTAGAACTCAAACAAATCTAGAAACAAACAAGTAATCCTAGGGTAATTCAAACTCTCCGACTACATTCTAGAACCTCTTAGACCTATCTAAAGATAGTAAAATGACATTTACAAAAAATAGTAAAAACAAGAATTTACGAAAAATAGTAAAAACAAGAATTTACTGTAAATAGTAAAACAGGAATTTACTATAAATAGTAAATCTGATTAAACATCTTTCACAATTGAAAGACGTCTCCTTGTAGCATTTCTCTTCTTCCTCATCTTGTAAACTCACCTCTTTTAGGGGTTTGATTTGGTGTAACACGAGTACATTGTAGCTTGAATGCTCACGCATCAGGTATGTTTGGGTCTTTAGAAGGAAAGGAACCATTGAGTTTTTGAAGGCAAAGAGGAGATGCAAGATATTGTTCTTAACATGAAAGCTCTTCTTTTTAGATGGTCAAAGATACTTAAAGAATGTAAAGGACTCCTCTTCAAGGATTTTGAATTCAGATGGGATCTTATTGTTAATCGGAGAGAATATTTTTTTTTTGATAAGTATAACTTCATTGAAAGCCAACCAACAGAAAATTACAAAGATTGCCCAATAGGTTGAGATGACCTACCAAATCAACAAAAGCTAAAACATACAAAAGCAGAACAAAAGAAAGGCACGGGGAAACTAAACATCTCACAAATATAGGAGATCCCATCGACACATGAAATCTTCGAAGAAAAAGCCACGTCACTCTATTAAGGCTTTGGAGCAACAAAACATCAATCCTTTAATATTAAGGATGATATTCTCCAACCCTTCCTACTTTCCTTCGAAAACCCGAAGATTTCTTTCTTTCCCAATGCCCCAACAAACTGCGAAAGGAAGCATACGCCATAACACCCACCCTCTAGATGAAAATGTCGTGGTGTGCCAATAGGAAAACAACTTCAAAACAGAATAAGGAAGAACCCATGCAATCCCAATGTCTACTAGAAACGTCGTCCAGATGACTCGCCGTATCGCAATGCATGAGAAGATGGTAGACCGACTCCCCACAGTGCTTGCACATGGAACAGTAATCTACCGTAATAGCCTTCTGAGCTATCAAATGATCCACAATCAAAATTTTATCCAAGGATGTTGTCCATATGAAAAAAAAAAAAAGCGACCTTAGTAGAGAGCTTGGATCCCAAACAAAACGATTAGGATACCTGTCTGGAATAGGCCTAGTAAGATCCTCATAGAATGACCGAACTAAAAACCATCCATATTTCGAACTAGCCCAAACACGCCTATCCGCCACCATGAGTGACTGAATACTATCCTGCAATCGAACCAAAAACCAAGACACACCCTTAATCTCCCAGTCGTTGAGCCTTCTTGTGAAGCCAAGACTCCACACTAAATCATCCCCTTCTCGGTTCGTGCAACTCTGAATAGAACAAAAATTCTTGTCAGAAAGACAATTGAGGCCGAGATAATCCACCATAAGTGAATTGTCCCCACACCACCTGTCTTCCCAAAACCTCTCATACATCTTCATGATTCCCTTCCACAAGTTGCACCAGTAGGCCAAATGCACTGCCCTACCTTCTCAACCAAGTTCTGAAACACCTTATTTCCCCGCCACCGCCATTATCCAAAAACTAGTCATCTCCTCCCCAAACCTCCACACCTATTTTCCCAACAAAGCCTCATTCATACTGATATCTACCTAATCCCTAAACGTCCTTCGAATTTTGAGGTGCACACAGACCTCCAATCTACCAAATGGAACTTACTAGAATCAACCCTCTCATTCCATAAGAAGTCCCTCATAGTCTTCTCCAAAACATTAGCAACACTCTTCAAAATAGAAAAAGCGAACGATAATATATAGGCAAACTAAAGAGACAATACTTAATCAAAACTAATTTGCCCCCCTTCGAAAGGTATCTAGTCTATCCAACTGAGAATAGGAATCTCCTAGTTATTAGACCACGTAAATTTACCCCAAGACATAGGAAAATCCAAATGCTAGTTACGAGTAATACACTCTCCAAACTTCCTCATACACCTAGTCATTTTGCCCCTTCCATTCCTCTCATAAGAATACCGAACCGCATTGAGGTCCCCTCCAATGCACCATGGATGATCCCAAAGACTCGCCACATCATCTAACTTCCCAAAATTGATCGAGAAATCTCCTCTCGGTCGACCCATACACCCTGGATAAAACCCAAGTAAACTGCTCCCCCACATAGTTATACTGGATAGACACAAAGAATGCCCCTACCACGACATCTCTAACTTCCAAGAAACTATGATCCCACAAAATGACGATTTTGCCGAAAGAGCCATATGTCGGCAAATCACGCCACCCAAAATCCCTAGAGCCACAGACATCTTTTATAACTCGATCCTCCATCTTCTCCAATTTAGTTTCCTAGAGAATCACCACCTTAGCTTCCCACCTCCTAATAACACTTTGCACTACTGCTCTTCTTTCCCTGTTACCCAAACCTCTTACATTCCACGACAAGATCTTGACCTCATAATCAAGGTTCTAAATTTTGACTTCGCCTTAAACTTCAGTCAGTTAAAATTCGGAATTAATTCGAGGAAGTTCAATTCGACTTAGAGAATTTCTGTAAAAATTCGCTCACTTGGAGAAGTTTGGAGAATTTTTGCCAAAAGGAGTGAAATGATATTAATCTTAGTTAGGTTGCTATAAATGGCTATTTTTTATGATATATTAAGGTATAAGTGTTTTATCATGCTTGTTTTTATCATATCCTAAAAAATCAGTATGTTTTACCAATGTTTTGGTAAAAATTCTCCAAACTTCATTAAGTTTACTCTTTACCTCGAATTAAACAAATTGATTCAGCGAATTTATTCGACGAAGTTTTGCAATTTTTTTACTAAAAAAGGCAACACTTCGAGAAATTAGCCGAATTTTTACCGTTTACTTCGAATTAATTCGGCGAATTTTTGTAGATTTTTTAATACATGTACACTTTAATTCAGTCATTAAAAATTCGGAATTAATTCGGCTAATTTCACCGAATTTTGTTGAATTTTAAAGCCATTCTCATAATGCACCACTCATCTTTCTCCCTTTCCTATGACCACCTACTCCCAAAGCATCACCCGAATAAAAGTGGCATGCCAATCTTTGTAACTCTTGGGCAACTCTAGCTGACTTCTCACCTGAATCGGGACTGACATTCAAATACTCATTGCACTCCCTCTCATCCAGACAAACCTATTCTCCACAACAGCCAGCTAATTGACTCCGATACTCGGTCGATGCGGTTCCACTAACTTCGTAGCAAACCCCCATATCATCTTGGAGAGCCCCATTTCCATCAAACACTTCCACTATCTCAATAGTAGAATTGCCATTCTTATGCTCCGTACAGGGGACACCATTAGATTTCATAAGCTTGAAAACCTCATTTTCGTGGCGTCCTTAAAAGAGACCCAAAGGCACCCCAATTTTCAAAAAATTAGATATAGTCCTGTCCTTGAGACCAAGGAAATAAATTTCACGAAATTATCGAAATATTTCGCGAAAGATTTCCATTTTCTAGGTTACCGACAGGAAAGAATACTTACGTCGAAATAATGTTAAATTTTCCGAAATATTTCCATTCATGTCGAAATATTTTGCGTGAACAGTAAATTTCAATCAATTGACAGTGTAAATATGTATTATTTCGGTCGAAATGTTTTGACATGTATGGAAACATTTCAATCGTAGGTAGGAAACATCTCATTTGAGCTCAAAACCGCTATAAATCTCATATTTGATCTATTTAACCCCTTTCCATACATTTTGTTTATACAAAAGATCATTCCAGTGTAGATTTTTTGGTTCATGAAAACATTGGGAGTTTTTTCAAATTCAAAATATACATAAAGATAAAATTTCTTGCTACAAATAAATAGGTTAGGTGTAAATTCATTAAATTTATGAATTTATGATGTATTTATACTAGATTTGTGCACGGATTGAAGATCGTTTAGGGTGAAAATTTGGAATTTGGGAAAAACTCCAATTTTATTGGTTTTTACCCTACACATCCATAATTGTGCATAAATTGATTATATGTTGCATAACTTAGCCCGTTCTACAAGTTGGTTGGGTTAAAAAAAATTAATCTTAATTTTTTTTTTCAAATAAAAAACTAAACGTTCAAAAAATTAAATAAATATTATAAGTTAATAGTATGTAGGTTTTCTAAAATTACATATAATGTTAAGAAATTAATGTAAGTGAATAAGGATTTGTTAATATATTACTTTATGACTTTTTTATAATTAACAATTAAATAATAGTTATATAATTAAATTAAACCTTGACTAATTAAAAATACTTGCCGCGACATATTATAGACCATTATGGTCATTCATTTCCACACTACATATGGTTGTATATTATGGTTTGAAAGCTTATGAGTATACTTTATGCTTGTTTCATCATTTCCCAAACTTTCCACAAACATTTCCACAATATTTCCATCATTGCCACATTATTTCCATCATTTCCACGAAAAATGTATTATTTCCACACTGGTCGAAATATTTCCATTTTTAGACTGGTCGAAATAAACCTCGAAACCGAAATTTATTTCCTTGCTTGAGACTAACTCCCCTATTAGACAACCAACTACATACCTCTAGTCTAGGACCGACGAATTCCCCCTCAAAAGGGCAGATACTGAATAGTTCGCGAATCTTTTCGCTTCTTTTTTCCTCCTTTGCTCTCTTTTGCTCTCTGTTGTATGCCCTGGGAGGCCTCCTAGGCATTTTGTTTCTGTTTTTCCTTGGCTATATAGCCTATTCACTAAAATTTTTACTTATCAAAAATAAATAAATCTCCAATTATGTAGCCAACATTTATGATTTTGTTTATTAATACATATATCTAATCCAAGCATATTCGTTGGCTGAAGAACAATATATATTTTTGAATTAAAATAAACACAAATACTAATGTTCTAAACAACCTTGAAAGCAAAGCAATAGTAAACTATCCCTAAAAATTAACTTCTTTCTTTTTTCACTAAATATAATCTGTGGAAAATAATGTCCAATGCCAATGAGACGATTCTACTTACTTGTACACAATGCCAGCTGTATTACGTATGTCCCAGCACAGTATATAGGGATCCTTCAAGGAATTTGGAAAAAGTTTGGTGTCAAATAAGTATATGAGACACAAAATGCACAAAAAGCTCCAATTCACACAAAAGCTACATATTTGATTTACATGAAAAAGAAAGAACAATTAAGAATACACAGCTTTAGCTGTGCTGTGACTGCCGTCATGAGGATGGAGCATTGGGGCAATTATAAATAATGTCCAACAAAAGATAAATACAAGTCTATGTGGATGAAGTGGTTCATAGTCTACAATCAAGGAATCACAACTGTATAGGTTAGATTATCACATTATATTCTGTCATAAACTAGATTACCCGAATCCTTAAAAAATCACAAAATCTATACGAGTATGGGATCAATGTCAGATATGACTCAGCCATACCCAAATAGTTTATATTAAACTAATATTTTAATAAGCATAAAAGTTCATTAAACATGAAAGAAAATAAAAAAATTGTTGAAATATAATCCTATACTTGATCCAAAAATTGATTGAAATATTAGAAAATAATAAATAATATAATCCTTATATAAAAAGAACAATAATAATAATAAATATTATAATATTAAATATATAGAGCTGTCTCAAGTGTCCTAAGATTTTGGAGTCAAGTCTGCCACTTGGAATCATACCTGTATCCAACACTTGAGTCTGCCTTCACTACAGGTGGGTCATTGCAAAAGTCCTCGGACTCCCCTTTCCTAAACCTTCCCTAACCCACCTTAAAATCACGTCTGGTTACTTTTGCTTTTTCAACACGGGTTGGGGCAGGTTTAGGGGTATGTGTCGTACATAGGGGAGGGTTGTAGGAAACACTTTACAGCAACTTGGATGGAGGCTACTAATTTCCCCGACACCCATGGGCTATAATCATACCCAGGTAACATAGGTCAGAAAACATTAATTGCAGTGCTAGAAAAGCTAAAGTTGAACTAACCTCTTCTCTATACCCTCTAATACCATGAAATTCTTCACAATCATAAATCATCGTCTGAGAACTTTAGCAAGACAAAACAAGCTTGGTATTCAGTGGTCATACAACCACCTTTCAGTAGAAATGCAGAAGATTCTATGTATCAATTAGCATACAATGTGGCTATGTTATCTGTTGTAGCTACTAATATTAAAATAATACTAGATTTTGTATCTTTAAAACAAGTATTATCTGTAATAAATTAACAAAAACAAAATTCACAAAATAGTATTTAGATTGTGATGGTCATAGACAGGTCCAAGCTGCTGTTATCCTATAAAGCTCATCAACAAATCCTCTTGCATACGGTTTTGATAGTTTTGATTCTACACAAAAGGACGGAAAGGGGACAGGGTATTAAAACTTACCTTTCGGCCTCCAGTATATAAGTAGTTCCCATCTCTTGAGAATTGCACCTGAAAATACATATCAAAAGGCATGGTTTTCCAAAAAAATTCACCCGCTGACATGAAAATATAAATCACAATAGATTAAAATACTGTCTCACTTACATGTGTAATCCCACCTTCTTGGCCATGTAAAACATATAAAAGCTCCATATTATCTTCACTATATAGTGCGGTAGTCTGACTATAAGAACCCGTAGCAAACATCCCAGTATGTGTAGGACAAAAAGCAATGGCAGATATGATACCTGGCATTAATAAACATAAAAAATGGATCTGAAGTAAATTCACATTGGACTATTGTTCAAGGAGAAAAGGAAGTTTTCAGATGTCAAATAAAAACATTAGTCATATGAAAAACTAAGCAAGAGATCAATGAAGATCTATGATGTTATAGCAAGCTGAAAGCATTGCACATTCATTGATGGAAACAAGTTTGAACATGTTCAATATATCAATTATATGAAATTTTTTTGATTGTGAATCTTCCACAACTGGGATCTAAGCAGGAAGATGTCTTACTCTCACTGACATATATCTTGAATTGATGACTGATCTCATCTAACAGTGGAAATATGGGGTGGGTTGTTGCAGTTACCAAATGGGTAACCAGGAACCAAATCACACCATTACCCAAACACACGAATTTCCAATGCTCAACAACTTGAATGCTTGAGTGAATAGAATTACAGAAATATTTGTTGATTAGAGTAGCCTGCAACCTTTTTTCCTCATCATCAGAGATTGATTTGGGTTCTGAAACCCTATCTCCGAATTCTCCTTCAGTCATGTGCTCATTTATATTTTTATCTTGGGATGTTATTGAAATTCTCCTTTTTTGCTCACATAACAAGTTTTTATAAGAAAATAAAACCTAAAGGATAACAAAAGAATTATTAAATTAGTCTCATCCATCTAAAATAGCCTTCAGATAGTATCAGAGCTTTTAGGTTTGACTACTCTCTAAATAGCAACTAAATCAAGCAAGGCCAGAGGGGTTTTGCTCGCACGAAGGAGCTCTATCTTTTGGTGCTGACCAAGTCAGCGCATGCTTTTTCTAGCCACTCAAGTATCGATGCCTTTGCTCTTATATCGTCAGGTGGCCATTCCTCCTAGATCATCGATTCAAGAGCCACTCACCACATGACTAGTACATCTAATCTGTTTAGCTCTATTCATCCTCTTGCTACACCTACTTCCATCCATTTAGTTTATGGTTCTTTATCTCTGATTGCTGGTCGTGGGACAGCTAGGGTGTCCCCTTCGTTGTCTCTCACTTCAGCCCTACATGTTCCCAAACTTGCTGCCAATTTACTTTCTATTAGTTCCATCACAAAAAATTTAAACTGCATCATAAATTTCTTTCCTTGTATTTTTTAGGACCTGAGCACTAGAAGGATGATTGGCTTGGGCCGTGAACGTTATGGTCTGTAACTTCCCTAAAAGACTTTTGACGAAGGAGTGGCAGTAACTTCTCAGATGGATGCTTCTAGTGATTTGTCTAAGTGGCACTATCGTTTGGGCCATCCTTCTTTGTCCAGACTTGTGATTATTTTTCATTTTATTTTCTCGTCTGTCAAAACTATGTGAAAAATGCCAATTGTCTAAACATTTTGCACATCATTTCATGGAAAGACAAGTTTGGGGTCCTTCTGCCTATTCATCTAACCTTTGGCTATTGTTACTTTTATTGATGATTGCACTAGAGTTACTTGGGTCTATTTGATGAAATCTCGTAGTGAGTTGTTTTCTATTTTAAAATCATTTTATGTTATGCTTTCTACTCAATTTGACACCAAGATTAAACTTCATCATATTAACAATGCTAAAGAATATACCTTGGGAGTTTCAGTCGTTTATGCAGAATCACAGGATGGTTTTCAAATCGTCGTGTCCTGACACACACCTCTCAACAGAATGGAAAAATTGTCACTTGCTAGAAGTTGCTCATGCTCTTCTCAAGAAAATGAAGGTACCTGACTACCTGTGGCTTGAAGTTGTCCTTACCGGATATTACTTTATAAACCACATGCCATCTCATATTCTTAACTTTGAAATTCCCATTAAATTGCCAAAACATGCTGTATTATTCTTTCCAATTAAGCCAAAGTTTTTGGATGTGTTTGTTTTGTTCTTAACTTTGACAAAAGTTCGAACAGGTTTTGTGTTCGATTTGTCAAACGTGTCTTTGTGGGGCTATAGTAGCATACAAAAGGTTATAACTGTCTCCCACCTTAGTCTCATAATAGATTTTTTAATGGATGTTACTTTTTTTTAAATACACCAGATTTCAGTAATCAGGGACGACACATCTATTGAGCATCAAATGGCCTCCTATTCCTGTTTTCCAATCTCTTGTGAATGAAAACCTAAAGTTTGCCTTCACCTTCCTCTAATGCTATTACTCCTCTCATAGATATTGATTTACCTAATGCTCTCCACATTCCACAAAGGTAAACGGTTTTGTACTGAACGTGCCATCTCCCATTTTGTTTCATATCATGCGTTATCATTTGTGTACAAAACATTTCTTTTAGGGAATTCAGCTCATCATGTTCCTCCCTACAAGAAGCTCTCTTTAGCAATGCATGGGTGCCAGCTATGCCAGAGGAGATGTAAGCCCTCAAGAAGAATGGCACTTGAGAAGTTGTTCCTCTTCCTTCAAAGAAGAAAGCTGGGGGCTATAGATCATGGTTCAAAGTCGTTGGTTTCGTTTCATTTCAGTTTCGTCCATGGGCGAAACCGAAATGTTTCAGTGGTTTCGGTCCAAAACTTGGTAAACCATAGTGAGATATACTACGGTGAAACTTGGTTTCAATAAGTTTTGGTCGGTTCCGGACGAAACCAACCGAAAAGTATGTAGTTTCATCCTATAGCGAAACCAAAACGTTTCGGTTTCAACCGAAACTTGAAACCATGATATAGATGGGTATTCGCTTTGAAATTCAAGCCTGATGTATTTATTGAAAGGCATAAGGCACACCTTGTCGCTAAGGGCTTTACCCCGGTTTCTAGTATTGACTATAAAGAGACTTTTGCTCCAATCGCCAAGACCAACTCCCTCCAGGTTTAAATCTCTTTAGCTACTATTCATATTGGCCACTTCATCAACTTGACATGAAAATGCCTTCATGGAGACCTCAATAAGAAAGTGAACATGACCTTTCCTCCAAGCTTTACTCGTCAAGAGGAGTGCAATAAAATATGCAAATTGAAGAAGGAAACCACTACAGGCTTACAAGGTCTCCTTGTGCCTGGCTTGATAAATTCGATCGAGTTGTCATTACCTTTGGACTCATTAGATGCCAAGCCAATCACTCTTTATTTGTATGTCGTGGGCCATGCTGAATTGTTGTTCTCCTTGTCTATGTTAATGATATTGTTGTCACTAGTGCTGATCATGCCACCATTGACCGACTCAAGAAGCATCTTCATCATGAATTTGACATCAAAGACTTGCTATGATACCCAGATACTTGTACATGGCCATCGTATCCATGTCAACACGACACGACACCGGACATTCTACTGACATGTATCCCCACTATCATTCATAAAAAGTTGAAAAAATTAAGAAAAATAAAAATTTTGAACTACAAAATAGGATATTCGTATCCAGGTCCGGGTCCCTGATTTTGGAAAATGTCGAGTCGTATCCCATTTTTGTATCCGTGTCCGTAACCGTATCCGGGCATCATAGAAGAGTTGGACCCACTTTGTTACTTCCTTGTCATAGAGGTTGTTAGATCTCGTAAAGGCATTTTTCTATCCCAGAAGAAGTATGCTCTTGATCTTCTTAAAGACACAGGTACTTAGAGTGACACTCCTATGGAAGTCAATAACACTCTTGGTAGATGATGGAGATTTGCTTCCTAATCCAGCTCCTTATCAGCGTCTTCTAGATCGCCTCATTTACTTGACAGTTCCTAGGCATGACTTGGCCTATGTTGTAGGAGTGGTCAGTTAGTTTATTCCCGTTCATCGGATTCTTCGCTAAATTAAGGCTTCCCCGAGCCATGGTCTGTTATACACTTTGAGAGGACATTTTCGTGTCATTGCTTATTCAAATGTTGATTGGGCAAGATTAGCCTCTGATTGCCAGTCTACCTCAGGTTATTGTACATTTGGTGGAGATAATTTGGTGAAATGAAGCAAGAAGCAACCGATTATAACTCGCCAGTGCTGAGGCAGAGTATAGAGCCATGGCTCACACTTCTTGTGAGCTTATATGGCTTCTAGGCTTCCTCCATGAGCTTGGGATTGAGGTTCCTCTCCCCCTGGAGATGCATTGTGACAACCAAGCGGTCATTAATATTGTTGCTAATCCAGATTATTATGACTAGACTAAGCATATCAAAGTTGATTCTCACTAAATCCATGAAAAGGTCACTTCTAATACAATTACGACTCACTACACTCAATCTTCCAATCAGATTGCCAATGTCCTAGCTAAAGCATTGTCTAAGTCAGCACATTCAGCTAGTGTGTCCAAGCTGGGAATGTTTGATATACATGCTACAGCTTGAGGGGGAGTGTAGGAGAGTTAGGGACGTAATAGGTATTTCTATTTTTCTGGGTTTGGAATATATTGTGTATGTTGGTGGTAATTTAGTCATTCTTATTGTCTCAGCCCATTGAAGGTATCTATGTAAATGGTCATCATAATATAAACAATATTTGACTAGAGAGGACTGCACACTCTTTTCTCTTTCTTCTTCCTCTTCTTTTTCTTCTTCCTCGTTCATGAGCATATAAGACAAACCCCCTAAGACTTTTCCATATGATAAAGCAACCTTTTCTTAATCAATCTGTCTAACAGAAACCCGGTTGAAGTCTTAAGATGGAGGATGGAGAAGAAGAGAGAAACAACAACAAGAGGACAGTAGAGAGCTAGGGAGTGGGCATTTCGACTTTCCTCCCTACTCCTACTGAACCTTATTTTCTGTAGTAGTTGAGCTTTCCAGATTTTAAGTTTTTTTAGATATGAAGCAGGCCTATCTTCTTGTAACAGCAAAAAGTACCAAAACGATAAAACGCTCAAGTGTTCTGTATGGTTCATGATGCATTTCCCATTTAGAAAAACTAGTACCCTTTTATGAACAAAAATTGATGCAATCACTCATCCATTAGAATGGCATGCTGAAGGCCATCCAACAAACACACAAGCACGTCTCCATACATGATTATAAAAGCATTATACTCTGAATATGACAGTCCTTAAAAACTGAACAATATTTTCTTTATTCATCAAAGATCTCCATAGCATTTAAGCATTCAATTTGTGAATAAATACCTGACTGCCCTTCTTTATTGCCTTGAAGAGTCGAATGCTGTTCAAATTCTCTACCAGGGCGATGTATGTCAAATACTCTGAGAGATTTGTTGTATCCAGCAAACAGCCTACAACAGAATGATTTAAGATTTCTGAGGAAAGAATATAATGTGATGTTCCACCAAAGCAAGAAGGGAAACTAATGCTTATTTAGAATGTAAGTAGGAACCCTAACTAAACAGGCTAAATAACATATTAGGAGAAACAAGGAGATAGGTGAGTGAAAAATGAACGAGAGGAATCATAAACAGCACATAGTTTCGTTATTTACCATACCAGGGTTCAGGGTTCAGGATTCACTTCATAGTATTTGTGAGTATCTCATAAAGGTTGCTAGGCTTGTCCATTTCAACTATGACTATCATATTTTTCAGCATAATAAAATGCCAATATGCTTTTGAGAGTTGGGATTTTAGTACAACACAAGAACATAAGAAAGTTTAACGCAGTCAAGTACCAGTAGTTTTCCAAGCTTCACTCTAGGGACTTAGCTAAAACTAATGTTCCATTTTTGACGAGTCAAAAGCTGGTGTGTACATGTGTAACCTTCAAGTCCTCGCAATGTGCTCTTCTTCTTGGAGGGTTTGTCAATCTTTAGATTTCCCATACTTGGATTTTCTAAAATGGCAACCCTATACAGATCTATGAGCAACTCCCAACAAAATTTCACATGATCCTTTCATCCTTCATGAATCTGGAAAATGATCCCTAAGCAATATCTAGCAACCAAATGTAGTTCCTAGTGTTGTCAGGGTACCCTTTATGTTATAAGGGACCCCGTCCATATTGTAAGGGCATACTTGTCCATAAAATATTTTTATATGAATAAGAAGTATAAAGTTATGTGGGTATGGCATTCTATTTGATATTTTGATACCATGCTGTTAATCATTGGTTAGATTAAGCTATGTATTACTTTTAGGGCAGATTTGTAAACATTGATTTGAGCACTTAAAATTATTTAAGTGTTGAAAGCTTAATGTACTGAATTTTCAGTAATTTTCATTCTTTGGTAAAAGTTCTTATGTCTGAAAATTAAGACAGGCATATTGGGTATTTTGAAATGTTTATCGGGTCAGTTTTGTAAGTTTTCGGTAGAGAAAGCTTTGAATATAAGGGCATATTGGGAATTTTTTAAAGAATCTTAGAATCTTTTTAAAAATGCCATCACTTACCGCATTCAATAAAAACCACTTTAGAAAAAAGTGGAGGTGGGATGACTTAAAAAAAAAGGCTACATTTTAAGTAAAACTTAAAATTAAGCACTGAATTTTTGGAGGTAAACAATAGGCACTTATAGCTGAAAATCATCATTTTCAATCTTAAGTACTGAGATTAAGTTTACCAAACACCCCCTTAGTCTTTCCGATGTACCAAATTAAACAGAACTTTTATTACTTGCAGAGTCTTTTACAGTAAGAGTATCTAAAACATGCCCTTCTTATTTTGATGAAAAAGAAAATAATATATTGTTAGGAGTTCAGAACATAATGATTCATGAAACACAATATGCTCAGATAATACCTTAGAAATATATAGGGCAATGTATTGTATCAATACTCATAAGCTTAGCTATAAGTATATGGGCACCCTACACAAATGTTACTGTATAATGACATAAAATCATGTACTAACATTAGTACTGACAATAACTGACAAGCAGAATTTTTTGGGTGTAAGTAGCAACAAATACAGCACCATTTTCATTATGAAGTTGTATACATCATAATTCTTAGTTTACTATAATGGACTATAACAAGTTCAAACACCCAAATAGGATGTAGATGAGATTTTAAAAACAACATATTCTCAAGAATTGAAGACAAAATCTAATATTGTCTTCCATCTCAGAACAAGGAAGCAAATTAAATTTTAGAAATGAAGCATCATGATCCACTAGAATAGTAGAAACAATGGAACAGCAAAAAAAATTTAACTTCTTGTTTGGAGACTGGCTATGTTTTAGAATGAAAAGAGATCAAATTTCCCAAATGACCACTTAGAATCTGTTATGGTATCCAAATTATTGATGTTTCTTTTTTTACATAATATTGAAAATTCTGAAATTCTAAAAGCTAAGAGATTCAGGCAAATGTATTTACTTAGTTCCAGCGGGGTTGAAAGCAACTGAAAAGGCGGCAGTGATTTCGTCCACGGAATCATAAGCCCGGTAGGTGCAACGCAGCTGTAGTAAGTAGAAATGTTCAGCGACGAGATATACCGATACCCAAACCACTACACAGCATAATATTCACTTGTGAACATCCAAGATAGCCTCAGAGTAGACCTTAAGAACAATGGCATAGCAACACACATGGCACAATAAAGGGGGATGGGATCTTTTAGATATACAACATATAGATTGTACAGAAGTTATACTGCATATTAAACAGAACCCACCATTCAACGAGTCCACCTAGAAGATCTCCTACACCAAAAGTTGACATAGTTGGTTCAATGTAACTATCTGCTCAACACTCCTTTTCTAGGATGTCCATCATATTATTTTTTACCACCAAAAGAATGCAACAGAATGGATGGTTACAGCCATATGATAGGGCCGATTTATCTCCTACGCAAAACCCATGGAAGGGTGGGTCCTACCCCCTGTCATGTGCATCACGAGTATTGGGACGCCATTGTTAAACTGTCCTTACAGTCTACTACATGTTACCTAATTTCTACACATTCTTAAAGCATTTTATTTCATGCAAATCATTCAGCACCTGACCAGAAGTGGCATCCCAAAGATGAATAGGATGGTCACGGGTGGTACTGGCAAATACACATGTAGTCGGGTCTGAAATATTATCAAGTATTCAACCAGTTAATCTTCCATTTGAAAATAAAATAAAATAAAATTCAGTCACACCAAAATCAAAGGTATGCATGCAACAAAAGAAAGATAAGTAGCACTGTTTCTCATCCAAGAAAAATCAAAAATCACAGATGCACCTGAAGCAGACATGTATGGGTACCAACAATAGTCATACACAGACTCTCCCTCATTCACAACGAGGTTTGCTAGATATGAATCTGCAGTTAAAGAAACAATGTGCTCAGGAGAAGAATAAAGATAAAAGTAAACAAAAACAGTTGCAAAGTAACTTATTTCAATGAAAGGGAAAGAAAAATAAAAAATATAAATCCTTCCCAATTTTTATTTCATGTAATAAATTCCTCCAGTTCAATAAAAAAATTTGGGCATCCACTCCAAACTAACTCTTAACTGACTTTGTCCTCTGTATGATGAGGATTTCTCAAAGTGCCTACTGTATTTGTTTTTTTCTGTGGCTTCAGAACAAACAGGCACAGAACCCACTCCATATCTGAATTTTCTTCAAATAAATTGTCAACAAAAGCCACAACAGATCAATAACTAGACATAACCCATATTGGGTTTACTCACATAAACATTCACTTCAGATGTACTGCTGTATGAGTATCAAATTTACCTTCATTAGTAGCTGAAAAACAAGCATCTACGTGAGTGCCTTCAACATTATCTGGTCTGATCAAAACAAAGTAATGATTCAGATTAAAATTATCACACAAATCTTGTACTACATCAAAAGATATACGAAATCATAATGGCAACAGGATCACAGAAACAAATTACAGTATTGCTAATTATTTTATTCCTGTAATATCTCTTAGGCCAACAAGGCTAAAGCAGATCAAAAGCTGATAAAATTAATCACAACGCCTTAAATACATAGCATCAAACAAAATTGTGATAGCACAGTTTTGGTATCCCATCATCGGTTGTTGAAAACATCAGAAAAAAAATTGTTAAGTTCAGATTAAGCTACTCAAGAAACTAAAAAATAGAAACTCCAATTACCACGTTTAAAAGCTCGAGTTCAATCAGATTTAATTTAAGAAAATGCTATCCCACTATTAATCGGAAAAAATAGCAGAACCATGGACCATTGGATTCAAGAAATCCACAGTCCACGTGGCAGTGACTTCATTAATACCCAAATGACTGTTTACCCTTTGCAGTCGTTGCCATGGGGAACGTGGATTTCTCAATTTCCAGGGTCCATGGATCAACCGCACAGCTCTTTTTTGCGGTCAAGTGTAGTATAACACAACTCTTTAATTTAATGAACCAGCTCTCACTTATATATACAGTACCAACAAATTTATGTTATTTGAGTTCGACACTCATGCCATGTTCCCTAGATATCATGCCCTACGCTCTCGCTATTGCCCAGTGAAGCAACGCTATTGGATTAAAAGCAAAAAACATATTTGAAAACATTACTCACACAGTCCAGTGTCCGTCCTCTAGTGGTCTTCTTTTGGTACTAATGAGAAAGTACACACTTGCAAATTTACAAAAAAAAAAAAAAATTTGAAACAAAAAAAAAAAAATTATAATTTCAAAGAACTTACGATTTGAATATGCGAAGGGTGTTGTCCTCAGAATTCGTAAGGAAACATGAACCATCAGGAGACCTGCAACCACAAAACAAAAAAAAATTTGCGAATGAAGAAGAAGAGGAAGCACGATTCAGACATTTGAGATCAAAACGAATGAAATTACCATTTCACCCCTTTAAGAAAGTTGTTAGGGTTTGAGGCGTTCCTGAACTGGTGACAGAAATGGTAAGTCCTCTTGGGAGGAACATCGAACCGAAGCACAGGCCACGAAAACACATCTTCTCCACCTGTCGTTGCAATTTCGGCATTTTCTTCGTTGTCCAAAGCAGGTTGCTGCACTTCTTCTTCTCCCATTTTTTTTAACTGTGAGGATAAAGTGGGAAAGAAAGAGAAAACTGGCTCTTACTAGCAGCAGATTAAGATGAGTATGACTATGACCTAATTAGGAGAAGAGGGCTTCAACCTGCATGACTTCAAGGTCGTTTCTTTTTATCTAAGAAGCTTGCAAGTATGAACTTCCCTCTCACACGTGCGACATTTGACAGACACCCTTGCCGCCAAAATAAGGAAACCTTCGATGAGGACACTGACCGTATGGATATTTGGCGAATCACTAAGTGGACCTACAAACCAAAAATCAGCCTGATTAGTGATTCATAACCTTTGGATCTTTGTACACGAATAATGCTCAACAATGCTCAAATTCCTACGTTTAAAATCAACCCATGAAAATAACTTCAATCCAACGCTTAGAAATTACTAATCAGGCTGATTTTTGGTTGGTAGGTCCACCTAGTGATTGGCCAAACATCCATACTGTCGGTGTCCTCTTACAAGGTGTTGTCGAAGCCTGAAGGCTAACTCGAGGCAGCGGTCAGCAAAGTTATTTACCACCCACAATATGAGACTCGGGTGGCTTATTCTTAGAGACTTCTGACCTTATGGATATTTAGTCCAACCTAGGGGTGTCAATTTTACCCGTTTATCCGGAACCGAATCGAAACCGGAACCGAAAACACCGGTTCCGGTTCCACTTTTTTGGGAACCGATTAAAAAGTAACCGGAACCGAACCGACAATAACGGTTCCGGTTCTGGGAAGCCTAATATGGAACCGAAACCGATAAGAACTGGAACCGAACCGATAAGAACCGGTACCAATAAATAAATATAGTGTAAATATTCTAATATTCTCAAGATTTGGCCCAATATACCTGGAACCGAACCGACATAAATACATAATTGGTTCCGGTTCCAGATCCATCACTTTGAGAACCGGAACTGTTAAGGAACCGAACTGATAAGAATCTGAACCGATTGTTCCGGTTCTGATCACCTTAGGAACCGAACCGGAACCAACCCGTTGACACCCCTAGACTCCAACCACATACAGACCAAAAATTAGCCTGATTAGTGATTTCTAAGTATTCGGTTAGAGTCATTTTCATGGGTTGATTATCTGCGTACCCCAAATAATGGTCACTAATGCTCAAATTCTACGGTTAAAAATCAACCCATGAAAACGACTCTAATCTAATGCTTAGAAATTATTAATCAGGCTAATTTTTGGCTTGTAAGTTCACCTAGGGATTGGCCAACATCCACATTGTCGAGCCATCTAAGAGTGTGCCACATGGTTCATATTGTGGGTGGTTAGCAACTTTGCTGACTAGACGCGATCGGCAAAGTTCTACTCGGCTCCAACTTAGAGGCCAAACCCTAAACTGACAGGCTTAACCTAACTTCAGGTTGAGCTTGACTATCTATATAATAAAACAGGGAAGTTGTCTCCCCCTCTTATAACCCCCTCTTATAGGCTTCATAAAGAAGGGTCGAGATCTTATCCCCCAACTGAACGGTGGATCTCAGCCACTCACCCAAATTGACAAACACTTTGTCGAGGAGTACCGTGGGCACGGGCCCCCCACTAGTAATTTTACAAAACTCGAGTTAGGCTCAGGTCTGTACACTAGAACCTGATCTAAACTCGGGTTGGGCTTGGTTCATATGTAGATCCGCCAAAGTGTGCACCCAAACCACATGACATTTTGAGACATTTATCTATCAAACTTCTGGGTATCGAAACTGAACTATGCCCAAATTCTTTCCATATCGTATTCATTTTTCGTATGTCAAATCAAGGTTTTCAGCTTTCTAAATTTACACCATTTTCTTACCAGATAACTTGGTACTAATTTAGTCATGCATGGGCCTTAACATCCCAAAATGATTGCAAATCCCCTAGAAGCCAAGTCATTTAGCACATACTTGGGAGCAATGTAATGCAACAATTTTCGTTACTGCACGTTTTCCACCATGTAACAATTTCCATTCTTGCATGGGTAAGAATTTGATAGCTAAAGGCAAGAGGTTGTTTTCCTGAAAGTATGGTCAAATGAAGATGCAGGTGTGAGTAAAACAAATTCCTCAAGCGATCCATGTTTTAATCTAATAGGAAATAGATCCCAGGGTGTAGCAAGAGTTGGAGAAAGTGTAATCCATATTCCACACAAGTACAGCAAAAGTGAAGTATTACATGGTGGTTATGTATCAATATATACACACACACACACCATCAAAAAGTCCAAAAAATCCTCCAATGGTGGAAAGGAACCCAGACCATTTACCCAGCACGTCAAATCCCATCCCCCATTATAAATGAATCTGTTGTTTAAGTATGGTTTAGCTTTTTAAGAGAAATAATATTGCCACACTTGTAGAGGCTCGAGGTAATGTTAGTAGCTCCTCACTGTGTTCCACCAGTTTGTTCTCTATCTCTCTTGATGATATCTTCAATGTGGCGATAATCATTTTCTCCAAGACTGTTGCATTCTTCAGCAAAAATTTCACAAACTTGAGTTGATACTTCTGTCCTAGGAAATTTCGAATCTCAACATACTTGAGCTGATTCAACATGCACAACGACGAGTCTGCTTCCCACTGTTCTCTCATCTCTGCTGAACTGGAAATTGCCTAATAACCATAAAATAATAGATAGAATGTGAAGTAATGTATTAAAAATGTGATAACTGAAACACTTAGTGCTTCGTGATTACCTCTTCTACCAATGCTGAGAGCCAATTGTTCTGTTAGATAAGTATCAAAGTATACAGTTAGAACAGATGAATTAATGTAAGCAGTTCAAGTTGTAACTCAATGGATTTACAATATAATAAATTGAAATAGATACCAAGCTTTCGGTTATTACCTTGGGAATTTCCACAACAAGAGTTTCTATACATGGACAACACTTGAGTAGGTATGTCGCATGGACATAAGTACAGTTAAGCCATATTTTCAGCTTCAAATACCTTAGATTACAAAATGGAGTGGGCATCCGTATCAATACATCTGGGGCTTCAGAGATAAACTGGGCACATGAGAAGGCAAAGAGTGGAAAATTTATTTAGAAAATCCCTCTTGGCAATCACAAGGCAAAAAACAGAAACACATTATTTTAAAGAACAAAGGGTTTGGCAAAAGTTCTTCACCAGCCAGCAACTTGACATTACCCTCCTTCACACAGGCTTAAAAACTTGACACCTACATAGTGATACAATTTACTTCAACAAGAAAGAGAAATATATGTTGTGTCGGGGCTCAGAACTTGCACATTGTCCACATAATGCATCAATCAGGATGCATCTTTTGTGGTTTAAGCTCAAATACCATACAGGACAGTCACAACAACCAAACCGAACTAGACTGGATGGCATAAAAAATGAGGTAACAAGTTCTGTATGTCGGAGGGTTTGCAACATCAGCCAGTAGATATTTTGCATCATGCCCCACCCAAATGTTGAGTGTTT
Organism: Euptelea pleiosperma; assembly: GCA_035048495.1. Lineage (NCBI taxonomy): Eukaryota > Viridiplantae > Streptophyta > Magnoliopsida > Ranunculales > Eupteleaceae > Euptelea > Euptelea pleiosperma. The sequence goes on from CM068545.1 coordinate 12,433,594, forward strand.
AGTCCAGATTGAGAAGTCACCCAGCCTAGTTCCAATCGGTATATAGGATGTATACCTGTTAGCACAAGATATTTTTTCCTCATTTTTTCGGACAACGTACAGTTTCATATTTTATGGGCATATATGGCATGAGTAACAAACACCACCCTTAGTAGTCATACCTCTGCATTAAAGGCCACAAGACAAGTATATTTAAGGGTGTTCTTGGTGCTGAAGTTTAACTAGACACATTACTATTAAATTTCCTTTGGGTTGGGCACAATTTAGGAGTAGTGCAGATAATGTGTCTACCTCCCACAGCCCATTGAGCACTTGCAGATCATGAAACCCAGAATCAGTTAACTCTCTATAAAAAGTAGTCGTGTGTTTAGTAATGAATTTTAAGTTTTTAGCTGAAAGTATAACCTTATTGGTATTTCATATGAATTCTTCTTAAACATAAAGTAGAGATCAGACTAATCGACCTTTGGGTTGGGCAGAATTCAATTTTCCTGAAACAAAAACAGAGAGAAAGAAGAAAAGCAAGCCTCAAGCAAGCCAGTCGATAACATTAGAGCTTTTACAGTATGAAGTCCTTTAAGAAATGTTATCACACGTTGAGCATACTCTTCCTTCTTCTCGTAGGTTCTGTAACCGGGTACTAGGATATCAATGTCAGCATGGACTACAGCCGAAAGGTTCTCCAGAGAATAGAGTCGGTGCACAGAATCTGTGCACTTAAATGATATGAGATTGGGGGCACATATCTTGATAACGAACTCAGCAAAAGGACTCAGAAAACCATTCATGAAAACCACCAAGTTCTTAAGTTGTGGAGCAGAAATTTTGAGAATCTTCAGGTGTTCAAGGTTGCATTTTTTTATGATCAAATCTTCCAAAACTGGACAAGTCAAGATGAGCTCCCCATTCAAATTGGCATCAGGGAATCTAACTTCTGTTAGATTCATAGTGTGGAGACCAGCTGAAACCATTGAAACTGGTAATCGTAACCTACAAGGATAACCTACGACAGACTGCAACTTCAATACCCCCAAGGATTCACAAGTAAAGAGGGAGGGAGGCAATTCAAAGGGTTCTTCGGGAGTCATTTCAAGATAGAGCTCTTGAACATTACGTTTTACTGCAACACTGATCCATATATCCACACGCCTGGAATCGCAGAAACTGTCACAGGAGAGAAAGAATTTCTGTATTTTGGAGCTCTCCCGGAGAAGTAGTACTGCGTCCACAAAATTCATGAACTCCAACTTTCTGTTTCCGCTTGAGTGCAAAGGAAATACATTATGATCAAAGTTTAGATTGGGAAGAGAAGTCCAGACATATCTCCATCTTCTCGATAAAATGCTGGTTTGAACAACGTATTTCATGTCAAGGAACGAGAGTATGTGATGGAGAACTGTTTCTGGTAGACTGCTGATCCTATCTCCACTATCTCTCAAGCTGTGTCTGTTGGAAGGCTTCAATTTCTTCTTAGGTTGCATGATTTTGGTTTGGTGATTTCTGTCTGACTATAGTTACCAACCACTAGCACTACCACTGCGCATTAGGGAGAGATATATACCTGAAATGGGGGTGTCCGGTGTTGTCGCCTCTAAGCAAATGGAGGAGTTCGCAGAGACTAGAGAGGTTGAAGTTGGGGTTGGGGATTCTCCCCCAAATTTCTTCAGATTGAAGTTGGGGTTTGGGTAACTGAGTAGTTTTCCTTCCATGCCATGTGTACAAATGCAGTGTCGCTTCATATCATAGGTGGAGTAAAACTTGTGTCACAAGATGTTGTGACGGAAGCCGGTCACAGCATTCAGTACGAGCCACGTGGCATATTATCAGAGGACGATGACCGTATGGATGTTTGGCAGTCCATCGGTGGACTGATAAACAAAGGGTGGCGTTATTTGCACGTACCGGTAAACAAAAACTGATTTGGAGTAAACTTGTCACAAGATGTTGTGACGGAAGCCGGTCACTGCACTCAATACGAGCCACGTGGAACCCGATCATAGGTCTCTGACCGTATGGATGTTTGGCCAATCCCTCGGTAGACGTACAAACCAAAAATCAGCCTGATTAGTAATTTACAACCTTTGGATTTTGCACCCAAATAACGCTCAATAATACTTAAATTCCTACCGTTAAAATCAACCCATGAAAATAACTTCAATCCAATCGGTTAGAAATCACTAATCAAGCTGATTTTTTGTGTACCGGTCCAGTGAGGGACTGGCCAAACATCCATACGGTCATCGTCCTATAATAATATGCCACGTGTCTCGTATTGAGTGCTGTGACTGGCTTCCGTCACAACATCTTGTGACACAAGTTTTACTCCGATTTTTGTTATAAACCACTGTCGTCTGGGCCCACTGACCGCATGGATGTTTATCCCACCTCTTGGTAGATATACACACGTAATGTCTACCCATTGGATTTTAACACTTTTTAAGGCGTTCTTATAGCCGTTGAATGCAACCATGTTTTTTAGTACTTAAACCAACGGCTAACAATCATCAAACAAGCTGATTTTCATCCATGCTGTCAGTGGGCTCAGAAGGCAGCGGTGACTATCAAGGCCGCTTCCGCACTTGAAAAGATCTCAGGTATGCCTTGTTACATCACGCTTGTTTAATGATTTTTTAATCCTTGGATTTAGTACCCAAAAAATGGTTGAATCCAACTGCTAGAATCACACCTTAAAAAGTGTTAAAATCTAATGGCTAAAGATTACCAAACAGGGTGATTTTTGGTGTGCATAATGTATATGTCAGCAAGGGGTTGGCTAAAGCTGCTAAACCATGGTTTAAGAAACGGCCGTTATAAAAGATTCGGACCTCCCCCATTACGTTATGTACCGCTAAAATGCCCAGAAAATAACGGTTGTTATTTTCATTATAACGACCATTATTTTTCTGTTATAGCGAAAATATACAACTGTTATTGTCTAGAAAATTTTGTGAAAAAAAACTGTAGTTGTTTCCATTGTTTTTCTGTTTTTTTTCCATTCCAATGCCATTTTTTTCCGGTTTTTCCATTACTAAGGGATAACCCGTGCCAATGGCACTCCTCAACAAAGCGTTCGCAAAAAACTTCGTCCATATGGATTGCGGTGAATGACATTTATCCTTCGGCACTCATCCAGTTTCAACCTTTAAAAGAAGGTCTTGTGAAAAAAATTCATCTACTTTCTCGTTTACTTAAATGAATAAAACATTAAATATAAATTGATCGTTCATTTAATAAAAGTAACCCAACAGAGTAAATCCAAAAACATAAAAAATTGTTGAAATTATATTAATTAATTGAGGTCCTGTTAACAGAGAAAAAATATATTAATTAAAATATAGTATTCTAATAAATAATTTGAAAATAGAAATGTGTATTTTCTTAAATGTATATACCACGACAAATTTGAAAAATGGACAGTCAGACGAACCTTATCAACCTTATAAATTAGAAAAAAAAATATTCAATCAATAATATATTCAATTAACACAGATGTGCATATGCGGTATTACACGCTCTCACAGAGATGAATATCTTTTGCACATTTGAAAAAAACGATGATGGTACAGTATAACCAAAGGGAGAATGATTGCATATTGGTAAATATTAGGACTTTGATGACAGACCAAAGCATGAAGCACATGGCAGACTTATAAAAACCACAGACCATATGGATGTTTGGCGTATTCTCTAAGAGACTAATGATCCGGAGAACGAAAATAATGGCCGTTATAACGGATTTGGACCACCCCTGTTACGTTAAGTACCGTTAAAATGCCCAGAAAATAACGGCCGTTATTTTCTCGTTATAATGAATGTTATTTTCTTGAAAAATTTGTGAAAAAATGGCTCGTTATTTTCTATTTTTTTTACTTTTTAAAATTTGAATTCCAATGCCATTTTCCCCATTTTTTTCTGTTATTTTCCCATTATTTTACGTTTTTGCCCCTGAGCGTTACAATTCATTATAACGGCCATTGTAACAAAAAAATGGTAACGCCCCCAGTCTGCTATACCATTATAACGCCCCTTTTAAACCTTGGTTGAAACATGTTCCCAATACACCAGACTGATTATGATTGATTGTTTGTGTCGAACAGGCGGTCAAAAGATATAACACTCAAATCTAACGGCCAGAAATCACACTTTTAACTGGTGGACCTACGCACTAAAATTAGCCTAATAGATGATTTCTAGCAGTTGGATTTGAGCCTCTCTTTTTTTTTATCAAGCCCATGTAAGAAAAAAAAATAACGGAGAAATCATAAATCAGGCTGATTTTTGGTGCATAGGACCATGAGGGGTGGGTCAAACATTCATAGGCAGTGGGCCCAAAAGATTGTGTGACGTGGCATTTTGGGAATCCTATTTAACAATGGTCCTTTAGAAGCCGGACTCCAAGCTCTTATACGTGTAGACCGTCCATTGGGTATACCTGATAGGTAGTTTTGACTAATTTTCTGAAAAACAGAGTTTTAGGCTCAAGCTCTGGTTACCGCCCTAAAATGACAGGCTCCGGTTACAGGACACAATATGAGCCACGTGGCATACTCTTGGAGGACTCTGACCGTATGGATGTTTGGCCAATCCCTAAGTGGACCTACACACCAAAAATCAGCCTGATTATTGATTTATAGGCGTTGGATTGGGCTTATTTCGTGGATTAATCTCAACTGTGGGAATTTGAGCAGTATTTGAGGTACAAAGATCCAACACCTAGAAATCACTAATCATGCTGATTTTTGGTTTGTAGGTCCACCTAGGGATTGGCCAAACATCCATGCGGTCAGAGTCCTCTAATAGTGTGCCACGTGGCTCATATTGTGTCCTGTAACCGAAGCCTGTCATTTTAGGGCGGTAACTGGAGCCCGACCCATAGTTTATCTTATCAACATTTGCCATTGTTGGTTTCTGGATGCTAACCACAACACCAGTAACAAAAAACAAAAAAAGTTTAAATCTCTGTACATAAACACCAATCACATTATTGCTAATGTAATTAGGGCAACGGTATATCCATGAGAGGGGTAAATTGCAAGGGAGATGTAGAGAGAGAAAGAGAGACCAACCTGGTAGTGTTTGCAGAGACGTCAACGGGAAAGGCAGCAGTTGTAGTGACGTCGTCGATTAAGCCGACTGCGAGGGCAACAGTTGTTGCTCAACAATTAATGGAGATTCTTTCTTTCTTCTTCTTTCGATTCTGAAACCAAAAATTTAGAGAGTGGGAAAAGAGATTGAGAGACGTGGGAGAGAAATTGAAGAGGAACCAAACCGTCTCCACAGACCATGCCCATCGTGGTCGACAGAGAAAGAGGGGGGGGCGAGAGAGTGGAGAGTGGAGAGTGGAGAGAGTTAGAGATGTAGTGGGTGGGCTAGGTTATATCCCAACCGTCAGATTAAAAGCCCATGTGGGATGATCTACACCATCACTTATGTCAGGACGGCTGATTTATTATATAGATTTTTCGTTTTTGCCTTGAGCGTTACAATTCGTTGTAACGGCCATTATAACATAAAAAATGGTAACGCCGCCAGTCCGTTATACAACGGCCCCTTTTAATCCTTTGGCTAAATATCCATTAGGTCGGTGGGCCCAAAAGGCAGCGGTAGCCGGTAAGTAACAAAAATGGGAAGGCTCCCGCCATGGTACACTTTAACCAATGGAAAAATGACACCACCATGCACCATGCACCATGCACCATGCCAACGTCCATGGACGCCTTAAAAATGACAAGGAAATGCGCAACAGAGCCAGGTCGCGAAGGAACTGCCAGAGTGGGAATTGATTCATGGAATCTGCTAAGAAGAAATTGAAGCGTTCTCGCAAGAACGAACACAGGAAGGAGAGGAGGGCGAGAGATGGTGACAGAATCAGTGGATTACCCGATGCTCTTCTCCATCACATCCTCTCTTTCCTCAACACCAAACACGCCGTTCAGACTTGCGTTTTGTCGACAAGATGGAGATATCTATGGAATTCACTCCCCGACCTAGACTTCGACTGCCGTTCGGATTTTCATTTTGTGGACAAGGTTTTGTTTCTCCGTCACAGTTTACCAATTCAGAAATTCCGTTTCGTTTGTTCAGAACCCTGTCATCCAAGTCGTTTCCGAATGTTCACCTCTTATGCAGTACGCCACAATGTCCAAGAACTCGATCTTGAGGTCTATTGTGAAATGTCCCTTAACTTGCCTCCCTGCCTCTTTACCTGTAAATCACTAAGATTCCTGAAACTGACGGACGTTTTCTCTAGCATAAACCTGCCTACCTCTTTGGGTTTCCCCTGCCTCAAAACCCTGCATCTTGAAGGGTTTCACTTTTCTGATGAAAATGTCACCGGGAATCTCTTTTCAAGCTCTCCGGTTCTTGAAAATTTGCTCTTGGTGGATTCTACCTTTCGTCATCCCTGGATTTTCAACATTTTTGCTCTTCAACTCAAAACTTTGACGATTTTGAATTGCGCATCTGTTTCTCAAGCTGATCCTTCTACGATCACGGTCTGTACACCGAGACTCATATCGTTCAAGTGCGAAGGCGATCTATTGGACTTTTCTTTGGAGAGCCTTTCCTCCCTGGACAATGCACAGATTAGCCTGAAGAAGCCCTGGCATTACAATGTTACAGACTCAGATAAGGAAAATGATGCTCGATTTTTTATCAAGATGCTGAGAGGGCTCTGTAATGCAACCACTCTAACATTATCTTGGGATACCCTTGAGGTATGAAAGCTGTATTGTTTAATCTAATCTTTCTAATTCACTTATTTGTTTAATCTAATCATAGGATTGACAGATCAATCAGATCAGTTCTTATAGTAGCTCTGCTCTTCTAATTCACTTATTTGTTTAATCTAATCATAAGATTGACAGATCAATCGGATCAGTTCATAACTTCATACAGTAGCTCTGCTCTGATTCAAGAGTCCCGCCTAGGAGATCTCTTAGCTTAAAAGGAAATCCTGATGATGCTTTGTCTTGTTAGTTCACTATATATGCTGCTAATCAACTTCATGTGTTTGTTACTCACATGTCTGTTTCTCTGTTTCCCATGTTGCCAAGATGCTATCCAGTGCCCCTCGTTTATTAGAATCTCAGCCTTCTCCATTATGTAATTTGAAGTATCTCAAGCTGAGGGCGTTGAGACACTGGGGTAAATACGGTACAAATATACCTATCCACGTAATAAAGTACTTACTCCAGGGTTCTCCCAATGCAGAAACTCTGATTCTGGAGTGCACTTAGGTAATAATCGATCCCTTTGATTTAATTTCAGTTATTGCATTTATCAGGCTATTAATTCAAAGTTTAAATACTAGATTTTGACTCAATTTTTCTTTCTGGTAAACTTTCAATGACTGATCATTATATGATTTGATATTTGCTAGGCATACACTTTTAAAACATTGTTAGCCATATCGCCTCAAAGCTGTTCAGATCTGAATTCTTCAAAGAGGTGAAAATTAACTTGGAGCTTTCTGCATTTTTGTTCAGGAGTGCAATGATCTTGGAGAAAATGATTAGCACTGCTACTAACATTTTGTCTTCAACTTACTAGTAGACTTTGTTGAATTTGTGAGTGACTATAATTTCTGTTGGGAAAGTTCATGTAATAATTTAGTTTTGAGAGAATCCTGAAATACCATTGCAGTATCTCTATCACTTCCTGAACTCCTTGCTCTTTCATCCTTTTTAAGTTTTGTCATTGAGCAAGAATGCAAAGGTAACACCAACTGCTTGAATGTTAAGTTTCCTTCTTCTCTTATACATAAGGTAGCTTTTGAGTGTACTTGGGAATTATGAGATGCTAGGATAACATTACAGGTTTATATATACCCAAGGGTGGGCATGTTATGCTTATTGATCTGGGATGGTTTATATATACCCAAGGGTGGGCATGCATGCTTATTGATCTGGATTGTATCATACAACAAGAGGACAAACTTTGAAACTCATATCAAATCCACCCTGATTGATTTTAACCACCCAATCTATTGCATACATAGGATGTTTGGAATGGTTAGAAAGAAAATAATAAAAAATATACTTAGAAAAAAAATAATAAAAATAAATAAATAATGTAGGTTTATCAGAGGGTTTGGATCATTAGATTGGTTGAATTTTGGTTAGAACTTGGGAGTATTTTTTGTGGGCCCTACCGATTGGATGGTCCAACTTCACTACATACACATCTCCAGTACAATAGAGACACACAGTGTTCTGCTTGTAATACAATGCTGGAATTCCATTCACCATTAAGAAAGGGTAAATCTAAAAAAAAGGGCAAATCGATTGTAATATCATAGACAGTGATGACTGTATATTAAATAGAATGTAAAATGTGTATTCAAGTTTCTTTGATTTATCAAAAACAAAGGAGAAATAAAACAATATTTAAGTGTGTAGAACTTGAAAGAATTACATAGCTCTGTGCAAGAAAATGTTAATTGTAAAACCTTGCCAATATAAAGCCCTCTAAGAAACTTCCCTAAACTGCAACTTTTGTGCATGTTGCTTTCGTCTGAACCTGTAATGCAAATGAATGTATCAACCATAGAAGATAGGTTGTCATAATCTATGTAATTGATGCATTGGAGACTAGGGGTAGACAGCTTGATAATATACTTACTTGAACTATAACAACCATTTATGGTGTCCATCAAAAATCTGAAGTGTTGTTTTGGTTGGTTTGACATTCACCATGTATATAGAGAAACAAATAGAGCTGCCGATGCTCTGTCCTTTGCCATGCCTTAGATTGTATAGTTTTTGTCCCTCCTCTCCTTGAGGATTTGGACACTATAGTTAGGCATGATGCGGAAGGAAGGATTTATACTAGGTTGTAATATTCTTTGTGATTAATAGCAGGTAGGGGTCTGCCTAGCGTATAGTTCAAAAAAAAAAAAAAAACATTTATAGTAACCCCTTGATTCCTAACAGAAATATTAAGAATCTCAAGTTGAGCCAGGTTGTATCATAAAATTTCAAGGATTGGGCAACTGGAAAAGAATTCATGCTCAAGTTGTCATCATAAGATTTGACTGCTGTAAGCTGCAATGTTCTCAGGCTATTAAGGCCCACGCTAGTTGGCAATTAGAGGACGAATTTGTTAAAATTCAACTTCAAGACTGTTAATGATTCACATGTCAAGAGACAACCAGGAAGTTTTTGGAGTTCTCTTTGAGGGATGTTGAAATCAAGCTCCTGCACCGAGTGTAGCGCGAGCCCATACATTATACCTGCCATAAGTCCCAAACTAGACCCAAACGACTGTATAGAAGACCCCTCTTGAAGCATAAGCAATACGTCTATAAAATCTACAAGATTTTCTTCTTTACACTTTATCTTCAAGAAGAGAGAGTAGTCAAAGTCAAGGGTAGTGATAGAAGTCCATATGTATTTCCATCCTCTACATAAAATTCTACTTACTATCACATCTTGGATTGGAAGGAAGAAGATGATGTGATGTCATAAGGTTTTGGGCAGATTGGTAATTCTATCTTCTTCCATCTTTGTGTAGGTTGATTGTTGTGCAGAGTTCTTTCTAACATTGTCGAAGGTCTGAAAATAGAAACGTAATATAACTACACTATTAAAAATGCTTGTGAGAATTTGAAGGGTTCATTCGTTTTGTCAATAAGTATGCCTGCATCTGTAACTTTAAGCTGCTTACATTTCCTATATTTAAGGGAAAAAGATATAGAAGAATAATATTGCATGTTGTAACCTTTAGATGCTTGTGATAATCGCAAGGTTATCTTCTTCATCCTCGTATTGTGTATTTTGAAGAATGATATCGTTGTAAGACACAAATTAGCTATAGGGCAGTATTACCATCATCCCAAGTGGCAGTGATCCGTACTGTTGAATTCATGTTTTCAACCAAATTTTATTTTACCCTTAAGCTGAAAACAGAGATGAGGAAATACTTACGTCTGTATTTTAGAATTCCTATTTAAGAATCCAATTGGAGTGAGAATGTAGAATTATGTCATGAAACCTTACAAAGAGGCATGGTATAAAATCAACGAACTTTTAAGCAATTCTGCAATCACTGCAATATAAAAACTTGCAATATATATGTGATGGAACTGACTGCTGGTAATGCAATAAGACTTATGAGTGACTCGTTTGCTGATATAACCAACTACATACAAGATTGGGTGAGCAGGAAATGAAGGAAGCAACTTCGTGTGAGGCCCTGCTATATATCCTATAAACATCAGTGATGCTGTGGATATCAATTGCCCATTACCTGCGTAACCATGAAATTTGGTGTTCATGTGGGTTTTTCATCTTTGATTTCAGTCTTTTTTTTGTTTGGATAAGCTGCACCTTAATGCTTCTTTAAGAATATATTTGATTTGAGAATTATGGTATGTTTTATCCTATCTCGACCAACACTAAGTGCACATGCTTAACCATGGCTCGGAACGATCCCAATGTTCTCATTTAACTTTTCTTCAACCTTATTTTAGTTTTCCAGGTAAGTTGATATTGAACCAATTTTTAGTTGATTGAACTATTTTAGTTCAAGGCTAGGTAGACCAAATATTTCCGGAAGACTTAGCTTGAGCGGATAACTTTCACCTGTCAACTTCAAGACCCTAATTGACTTACAAGTGAAGAGGCAGCGAGGCAACTCGAGGGGTTCATAGTTAGAGAGGTTGAGATGGAGCTCTTGAACATAACGCTTTACTGCAGCCAAGATCCATGTATTAAGACGAATTGTACGTGCCGACGCATCGTTGCCACAGATAAGGCGGAATTTCTGAATGTTAAGAGCTGTCACGAAGTACTCGGTCCACAAAATCTACAAATGCAACCTTTACCGATCCCGTTCCTGTTCCCATTACCACAAAATCTGCTAGGTGCTTGCTGGGACATCTAGATTAATTTCTTTCAAAAACTGGTTCCAAAAATCATCCATGTATGCCATGTACTAGTAACAATCATGAGCGATAGCTGGGATCCTATTACAACATAACATGATATAGTTAATTAAAACATCACAATTAATGGCTTAAAAAATTTGGTACCTGAAAATTATACTAAGTTCTTGGTGCTTACTTTGTCCAGTTTGGAAACCCCAAAAAATGGGGCTATAGCCGTGGTGGCCTGTGTTCGGTAACAGTAGTGGGTCTACTTGTTCGATGGCACCAGTATATGGCATCAGGCCTATGGTGTTGGGTGGTTTATCGTACCCGTATGGCATCTTACACAGTGTGGCAACTGAACATTTGATATGTCGGACCACCATATAGCGCCCTTATATGGTGTCTTACACGAAAGAACATGGTGTCACACGGGTGATCATTTGGCTATTTAAAGGGCGTATGGCATATGGCGCCTAATGTCACATACAGGTGCTCGTTTGGCTATCTAAAAGGGGTAAGGCATCACATACAAGCGATCATTTGGTTGTCTAAATAAGAAGGGCGTATAGCATCGATTATGGGATGACGCCCCATGAATACAATATATATAATGTGTTCCTTTTACAAAATTCAAAAAAAAATAAAAATAAAAAATTGGGTCTAGTTTCCATCGAGATGCAAATGCTTTATCTCCTCCACTGCAATTGTAAATCGACACCACGACCGGTCTCCCCATGGAGAAAACCTATAAAAAAGAGTTGTTAGTCAAGTCATCAATGCATACATTGCAAGAAATGAGACACAGTTGGATACTAAGAAGAGAGCATGGTCTATATCAGATAATAGTGGAGTATGCTACTCTAATCAGCGAGATCACCAAAGCAATTGAAACACAGTCCTTGCTCACAAAATCACTACAAAGAATTGCTTCTTTGAGTAGGGGGCTAAATGTAGATACTTCAAACGAAGACTTGATTAGACTACATGACAGACGGCCGCACGTCAGACGACATCACTTACAAGATCCTATCAACGCACATCAGACGGCACAACGTACAATTGATTGGATGGCATGATGGACGGTCGCATATCAAACGGCATCATGTACAAGATCCTATCAACGTGCGTCAAACAACACCACGTACAATTGATTGGACTGCATGTTAGACGGTACCATGTACAATTGATTGGACGACATAACATATGGCCGCACGTCAGATGGAGCCGTGTGCAAATCATCTACTAGATGGCATCACATTGCATACAGTGTCGCATATAGGTGTTTTCCACCTACAAAGTGCCCACGTAGTACTTGCATTCGATACTAAGACATTAGTTTTGCTCGGTCAAGGGTCAAGAGCCGGCTAATGAGAATTCTATTTTTATTTACCACGTTAGCCAGTGTCGCGCACTAGCATGGGGGGTCAAAGATAAATTATAGGGTTGGTGGGGCAAAGCTATGAGAGGTTGATCAAATGCAACCTTGTTCGCAAAACCACTGATAACACGTAGGAACGTGGTATTCGCTTGATCGACTATCATCTGGGTAACATAGAGGCACCGTAACATGCCATGTGTTCGATCAAAGGGGTCCTAATCAAATTAGATGGTGTCACCCCTAATCCACGTTGCATACTACAAACGCACAATGAGAATTACCAAATTTATTACAATCGTGCACTCTTAACCTTCAACCCTCTACTATAAACAGAGGAACGGGTTGAGGAAAAATTGGAAAATGTCATAGTCAATGTGTTACCTTAATCTTCTACCATGTTTTTTTTTTCCTTTTAGCCTATTCTCTTCATCTTCCTTCGTTGTGGTCTCTACAACCATTCAGTCTGCAGAGCTTTGGACTCAATTGCCATGTATTCCTCCTTAACATTGCTAGCATTCATGTTGTTTTGTATTCTGAAGTGATTATCATCGATAAAGAAAATAGATTACCTTCTCAGAGTTCAAGATCTCATTTATCTATTTACAGTGGTGAACTTCACATTCTAGGGTGTGGCTTAGATAGTTTTCCAGCCAAGTATTTGGGGTTTCCCTTAGGGACGAGCTATAGATCCAAGGCTCTTTGGGATTTAGTGACAGAGAGATTTGGGCATTGGCTCACTTCTTGAAAGGTGTGTTACCTCTCTAAAGGGAAAGTTGGTGCTCATCAAGAACACCCTCTCCAACTTACCTATTAATTAATTACTTGTCTCTCTTCTCTATCCCTAGGAGTGTTGTGAATATGTTAGAGAAGCTCATGAGGGACCTTCTAAGGAATGATGGAGTTGAGGGGACTCATATTCATCTGGTGGACTGGAAGAAGGTTTGCAGACCCAAGGGGGATTGGGGATCAGAAACATAGTTGTTATGAATGAGGCGATGTTGGGTAAGTGGCTGTGGAGATTTGGCGCGAAGCCTTTGAGTCTTTAGAGGAAGGCTACTGGGAGATGGCATTTCAAATCGCATTTGGGTAAGCCCAATTGTTTGTTCGACTAATGGTTGCGATGTTTGGAGGGGAATTATGAAGTTGCATGGGACTTTTCATAGAGGAGTGCAATTCAAAGTGGGGTCAAGGGATAGGTCTGATTTTGGGAGGACAGGTGGTGTAACAAGGCTCCTCTTAAAACAGATTTCCTTATTCTATTCTCTATTTCTAACAAGAAGAATTGCTCGGTTCAGCAGTGCTCGATTCGAGAAGGGGAAGATGTCTCTTGAAATTTTTGTTTCAAGAGAAGTCTCAATGATTGAGAGATAGTCATCCTCTTCTTTACTTTCTCGCTTGAGTGTTTGTAGTACTTATATTTCGAAGCAGGATAGACGCTTGTGGAGTTGGTCCAGAGATGGCTAATTTTCGGTCCGTTCCTTTTACCAAGCTTTGACTTGGTCTTTCAGCTGCTCCTTTCCGACATCCTTTGTTTAGGACTCCAAGATCCCTTCCAAGGTCACTTTCTTCTTTTGGATTGCTATCCTAGATAAGATCCTGACAGTGGATTTGAGCTCAAGAAGGATTACTATTGTCGACTTATGCTCGATGAGTATGCATTTAGGGGAATCGATGGGTACCTTCTCTAGCATTGTGACCTTTGGGATTTCTTGGGTCATGTCTGGCACCTTGGCGTCCCTTATAGCCAGTTGGCATTCTTATGCTTTCAATGTTAGAGGCCGCATGCACGTATCCTTCCATTTACCATTTGTGGGGGCCTTTGGAAGGAGAGAAACATAAGAGTTTTCGAGGGCAAGGTAGAGAATGCGGCTTTGATCATTCTCAGTATCAAGGGTTTTTGTTTTTTTTTTTGGTCCAAAGTCTTCAAAAAGTCTAGAGGTCTTTCTTTGAAGATTTCGTTTTCAGGTGGGACTTTTATGTTCGAGTGAAGGCAGTTTAGCCTTCTTGTGTTTGTTGTTCCTCGGCTATTTTTGTAGCCTTGGAGGTCATCTAGACCTCTGGTCTCGTGTTTTGTTTCTTTGTTGGCTTTTCCGCCCTTCAATAAATTCTATACTTATCCCAAAAAAACCTTGTAAGTAGTGCGGATAAGACTAAATGCAGATTGCTGAAGTGTCCCCCAAGTTGAGTGATTTTGAGTCTTGCATAAATTGAGTAGACAACAATTGAAGACTCATTGCACCAATTAACCAGGGAGGGAAGAGACCAGGAAGCCAGCCATGTCAACCCAGTTGCCCATGTGGTAGCCACATAGCACAGGGGTGGACACGATTAGAATTAGAGGGCCAAGAGAGGAAAGGGCGCGAGGCACTAACAACAATAGGCGCTCTATGAGCAAGACGGTTTGGAGGCAAACCTAAGGCGTCTTAGCAAGAATCTGTCATTGCCTTGAAACAAAGACCTAACGCCAGTATGAGCGCCAAATGTTTGTTAGAATCCCCCTCTTAAATGTCCAATTATGTGACTACACCTCGGAAGGGGTCCTGACAGCATTTGTGATGCCACGTCAGAGGGGTATTCTACTCCATTATCCCCTCTTAGGACATTTATATAATAGATCCCCTCACCATACACAAAAGAGGGTAGCTAAAAAAAAGATATACCACCTGGTCTCTCATCAGCACAATGAGTCTTGAACGGTTGTCTACTTGATTTAGGCGAGACTCGAAATCAATCCTACTTGGAAACTTCAGCAATCTGCATTTAGCCTTAGCCGCACTACTTACACTATAGAAAGGCATTTAAAATAGCATAACTAAAAGTAAACTTATGTTACCTTCTTGGTTCATAAATAAGTAAATAACAGAATTTTTTTAATCCGTTCAAAAATTTAGATTATGAGAGTATTGGGGCAAATTGAGTTGGATCCATTAGACTTTATTTTTCACAAACTGTCATATTTTTCATGTGCCATACCTCGAATTCATTCAAGGGTCATAAGAGTGCTTAGCATGACACTCCCTTTATAGCATTTGCCCAACAGCATTAACTTTAGTTCACTGGATTGGGGGTGGAGTTTCAGTTCCCGAAGGAAAGCTCTTTTCTTGAGCCAATCCTCCTCTTCAGGCTGGTTGTTGGAGCAGCATTTTGCACAACTGGATTACTAATCTCGTTAAACAGGCTTACACAGTGTAAACACCAAACATTTTCCAAGAGGTCGTGGGTTTTATCCTAGCAAAAATCGTCGCCTTGCTTGTGAAGATTGTTAGGCAAATGGACACGATTTTACCTTTGCTTTCTTGCCTAAAGATAGTATTTGTAACAAATTTTCAAAAGATTAGAAAGAAAATAATTACAGTAAAAAAGAAGCAACAATAGTAGTTCATAGTTCAGATTTCTCTCAAAAGTCAAATATTGCATGAACTTTCTCAGAGAAATAGCATTGTTCAAAAGAAAAAAAAATACAAGAAGTCTACTAGTATGAGTAAACAGTAGACTAATCAATTTCTCCAAGAGGATTATATTCTTCAACAAAAATGCACAAGCTCAAAATTCATTCACATCAGTGAAGATTTTGGATCAGAACTGACCTGAGGTGATAGACATGCCTAGCAATGTTTTAGAGTGTAGGCCTAAAAAAAAACCATATAATGATCAGTCATTGAAAGTTGACCAGAAAAGAAGGGTGTGTAATAAACTGTTTATATTTCACTTATAGCCTAATATAGTAATAACTGAAACTAATTCAAAGGGCTTGCTGATTACCTAAGGTTATTCCATAACCAGAGTTTCCAGACTGGGAGAGTCATTAAGTAAGTAGGTCATCGCATCGATAGGTATAGTTCCAGCCTGCCATTTCCATGTCGTCAACTTCAGATGCTTCAGCTTAAAAAGTGGAGGAGGCTGACATTCTAATAATCCCAGGGCATCGGAGAGCCACTTGGCACATAAAAACAGAGAAACAGAAACCTATGTGAGAAAATATTTTGATAACCCACAATTTACATTTATATATGGTGGCTAATAGCATTTAAAATGTAGATCCCCAACTATATGCATCAATTCAAATGGGGTCTTCATCATCTAAGCCTTATCCCGAGTATTTGGAGTGGACAACATGAATCTTGTTTTTGCCATTCAACTCTAATTAGTGCAATATCTTCTCTTAAGGCACTTGTCTTCAAATCTTTTCTTACTACCTCAATCCATGTCTTCAATTTATATTAAGTAAAATGAAGAAATAAATCATCATGATCATCATCATAAGTACCCCACCTTTCTCTACCCATTCGAAGTGTACTGCTATGCCAATTATAGACCATATACATAATCTACAAATGGCAGAGCAGAGCTACCATATGAACAATGACTTTCCAGATTTAGGGAGAGATGTCCCTGTTCTGTATAGTAGGCACCTGATCCAATCTTTCACAATCTTATCGATGGCAAAACACATTCAAAAGAAAAGCTAATTCGATTTTCAGCTTAACAAAATAAGTGGGTTTAAAGGATTAGATTGAACTCTTAAACTAACCATGAAAGTGCATAACCTTGTACCTTATTTTGACAGAAAAAAAAAAAAATCCATACCTCAAGGGTATCCAAAGATAATGTTATAGTTGTAGCAGTACTGATCCCTCTTAGTATCTTGATCATAAGTTGAGCATAATCTTCATCATTTCCATGATAATATGTATTCTCCTCCTGTAAGTCAATATGTGCGTTGTCCAAGGAGGAAAGGTTGTCCAGTGTCAAGTCTAATGGATAGCAACCTTGGTACTTGAACGATGTGAGTTTCGGTGTAGAAACCTTTATTTTATGCGGACAACTATAAGATGTTCCGCAATGCAAAATTTTCAGGTTCTTGAGTTGAGATGCAGATATATTGACAACCGACGGATGTTGAAATGAACAGCGTACTAAAATCAAAGTTTCAAGATTCGGGCAACTTGAAAAGAGCTCCTCTGTAAAATTTTCATCTGAAAAGTTTAAGGAATCGAGATGCAAGGTTTTGAGCCCTGGTAAACCCAATGAGGTAGGCAGTTTAATGCTCTCGCTGAAGAAACCCTTCAGTTTCAGCACTCTTAGTGATTCACAGGTAAAGAAGCAGTGAGGCAACTCGAGGGGTTGGAAATAAAAGAGAGTGATATCGAGTTCTTGGACGTCATGGCGTACTGCATAAGCGATAAACATCTGAACACGACTTGATGTTGAATCATAAGGGAATAGATATTCCAAACGGAATTTCTGAATACATGAATTTTGACGGTGATACAAAACCCTATCTACGAAATCCATAAATTGTGTTGGGGGCTCGTTCGACCGACGTCTATAAAATAGAGTGTAGTTGAAGTCTAGGTTTGGGACTGAAGTCCATAAATACCTCCATCTTCTTGCCAAAACGCAGGTCTGTACGACTTGTTCGGTGTCGAGGAAAGAGAGGATGTGATTAAGAACTTCATCCGGTAGTCTACCGATTCTGTCTCTATCTATCTCCATCCTCTCCTTCTGTTTGTTTTCGCCCGAAAACTTTAACATCTTATTAGCAGATTCCATGAATCAATCCTCGCAAACTCGTTTCTAAGGTTTATGTTTATCTCTGTGTATCTATATTAAAGCTAACGCATAAAAACACCTTTCTCTTTCCTCCACGTGGCTTGTTCTCCAGCTTCTTTTGCCGTTTCCGAGACAACCCCTTGAGACTTAAATTACTATTATTAAAAGATGTGGGTATATTAGACTTTTTTTTTTCTACTAAAACGTCTACTCTGAATTCCTTCCAACCAAAACGTCTCCTTCCAAATAAAATGTCTCCCCTTCCAAAATCTAGATTTATTTCTTAAATTTTTCCTTCCAATCAAAATGCTTCTTTCCAAATATAACGTCTCTCTTTCCAAAATCTAAATTAATTCCTTAAATTGCTCATTCCAAATAAAAGTCTCCTTCCAAAATTTAGATTTATTCCTTAAATTTTTACTTCCAACCAAAAAGTCTGCTTCCAAATAAAATGTCTCTCTTTCCAAAATTTAAATTTATTCATGCTTCGATCCTAAAGTCTCTCTTTCACTTCTTTCTATTTTCAAACATGTCTCTCCCTCTTCCATATATTTTGTTTTCCAATTACATCTTTCTAATCCTTCAATTCTCTCTATTTCTAAAATTATTTTCAATCGAAACGTCTCTCTCACGTCTTTTCATTTCCCTCTCCATCTTCTATATATTTTGTTTCCAATTCTATCTTCCCACTGTTCACCTCCCCCCTCTCTGCTCTCATCAATGACGTGTCTCTAAGTATCAACAGGTAAAAAAAGAAGCCATTTGCCATGGTATTTAAGCAGGTATGTTCTTAACATAAACTTAGGTTGTTTATATTATTTTTTTTGATATTTTTCTTTTTGTTATTGCTTCGATTATTGAGAATGTGTTGTTTTTTACTTGTTTGTTATTTGTGTAAGAAAAAGTATATGTGCTCAGCGCGGATGGAATAACGGGCACTGCTCAACTGAGTTATGAATTACAAGTTTTGTTAATATTTTTTTTACAACTGAATGATAAATTATACACACATTGCAATTAACACTGGAATTCTCTCAGGATTCTTGGGTATCAAATTAGTCCCTGGTCCTCAGTTACTTGCAATCATTTTTCTTAATTGATTGAATGATATGATTTCACTTCTTACATTTTGATGGTATAATATAATATCTCTTAATATGTTGCTATATGATTTTATTTAACATGATCCTAAGGCAACTACATTCTTTTACATTTTGTAGAAGAAAACTAGAAGAAGCATGTACATTTCAATGAAAGATCAAATTCATCTCCATTGTTAAACTACCCATTGGAACATTCCAAGTTAAAGGCCTATTGCACGTTTAGACAATTAGTCTCCAGGCTCTGATGGATTAGGTTGTTGAGCGGCGGCATGGTTCACTGTTTTGGAGATTTGAAAATGAAGGATTACAATAAATTAAAAATAAAAGAAAGAAACTTTTAGCTAAAGAAGAAAGCTTTATTTACTCATTAACACATAGATCTTTCGGTGTCTATTCATCTATTTCCTTTTTTTCTTTGATTCATTTTTATGAGATTGAAAAATCACTGTGAGAACGAGCCATGATGTTTGGCCCACCCCTTAGTGAATCTACATACAAAATATAAGCATGATAATGATTACTAACCTTTGAATCTAAATAACCCAAATAATCTTTGCAAATTCCATATTTAAAAATAAGCCATTAAAAAATTTTCATCCAAAAGAAATAAATAAAAATAACTAACCTAACTTATTTTGGGTATGTAGGTCACATAGGGATGTGCCAAAATTCATATGGTCAGTGATCTTTAAGAGTGAACCATGTGCCTCATAATGTAGTATAGTGTCAACGTTGATAAAGGTGCATGCCTTAAATATATTTATTGTGCCAAAAAATGATAGCTTTAAACGTGGTTGACCTAGAACAGGAAATAGAGTTCTACTGTAGTATTGGGAGTGAGAAGGATCTGAATAATGTGGGTGCAACTGATTGGCAGAAGATGCCTAAGATCTTGAGAAAATAAATAATTTAACAGGCCCGATGAACGATTGCTTTAACTTTACCTGATTTTTTCACATTATTAAAGTAGTCATTTTTTTTCAAATAATTTGTATTTAAATAACGAGTTTTTTAAAATAATAATTTTTTGAACTATGATTATTTAAAAACGTTACTCTAATATGGGTTTATATAAACTTATAATGGTATTTAGATTTTTTAAAATAAAGTTTTTTTTATTATTTTTTAGAAGGATTTTTATTTTTGGTTGTATTAAACCCCATTATTGTAGTTTGAAATAATTCAAAGGTTTTTATTTTTTACTTTTTTAGATTAAGCATTATGTCGGTGTTTTCTAATTTCTTTTAACTGTAGATTTATAAAATACAAATAATATATTTTAATAATTCTGCACGGTGTTCCTAAAAGGTAACCATTACTTTGATTTTTTTTCTTCTATATTTTAAAATAATCTAAATTCTCTTATTCAAATTTTTTTTATATTGATGCTACTTATTCGGTTTAGAATATATTTTTTGCTTTTTAAATTTTCAATCTCATGGGATGTATTTTGGATTAGTACTCCAGTAGAAGTAACCCATTCAGAATTATATATAATTTTTTTTTTTAAATTCTATCGTTTTAATTATTTGTCTCATAATTTTTTTTCTTTTAATAATTAAAAACTATATATATTTTATCGCGATAGAATGATAAAAATTATTAATGAAAGAAGGAGGACCGTTTTAATGTGAAAATTAACTAATAGAAATATTTTAATAATTTTGAAAAGATTTTAAATGTGGAAATAAAGATTTTAAATTTATACTTAATTACTGTAAATATTTTTTATTTTTTATTTCTTCGCACGGTTAGTGTGCTCAGAAATGCCATTTCCCCTTTGCCTCTTTATTTAATAAGGTCCGTTTGGGACTCCTCGTGTACCTACCAATATGACACATGGCATACTTTTTTGGGCCCACTTGTGCTCTGAATGTTGGGACCCCTTGTATATCTACCAATACGACACGTGGCATACTTTTTGGGGGCCCACTTGTGCTCTGAATGTTGGGACCCCTTATATATCTTCCAATATAATACGTGGCACACATTTTTGGCCCATCCTTAAGTGGACATACATACTAAAAATCAGGTTGATTATCACCATCAAAATTATAGACTTTGTTATTTAGGCCATTGGTCCATTAATTGGATGGTCCAAATTATGAGCATGTGCGTAAAAATTGATCCGGTGACATCACAACTTTTTTGTTTAGGGTTGGGCTCGTTGACAGATATAAAATGACAGAAAAAATGACAGGGACACAATATAAGCCACATGGCACACTGTTACAGGTTTTTGACCGTATGGATGTTTGTCCTTTCCCATGGTGGACCTACAAACTAAAAATCAGCCTGATTAGTGATTTATAGGCTTTGGATTGGACTTATTTTCATGGGCTGATCTCAACTGTGGGAATTTGAGCAGTATTTGAGGTACAATGATGCAACACTTATAAATCACTAATCAGGCTGATTTTTGGTTTGTAGGACCACCATGAGATAGGACAAACATCCGTATGTTCAGAGTCCTGTAACAATGTGCCACCTGGCTTCTATTGTGTCCCTGTCATTTTACCTGTCATTTTAGATATGTTACCCTTTTGTTTAACAAACACCGCAAACACCAAAGTATGCGATAAGCCGGTCCAACACGTGTAGAGTTCTCGGTGATAAAGCATTTAAGGCCGCATGACACTATTTTACTATGACAAGCATTGACTATGGTACTTGTTGAGTGCTCAAGATAACTTTTCGTAAATTTGCCTGCACCATCCAAATACCATGAAAATTAGGTGGGTGAATATTGTGATGAGAAAATGACATGGTAGTTAAACGCTTTAAAATATTTTCATACGTGAATATTTAGCCATGAAATTAATTAGTTGCGATAATATATTCTCTTGGAAGTAATTTGTTGACTTACCAAATACAATCTAAGGTTCATAAGTTAAAGAATCAAGCTTACTTAGGCTCTTGATCTATGGACTGGATTCGGGCTGGACCTGGGTCGGCCTTTAGACAGGGATTCGAGTGGGGCTTTTAGATCGGACTTGGTCCGGGCCCAACTTATCTAGTGAAGCCAAAACTCGGGTTGGCACATATTCACAAGACCCACGAGACCGCGACGCCTATAGTTTGCTATTGAAAGTTTGAAACAAAAATCTAGGTTACTTTTTTATTTTTATTTTTGGAGAGTAAGCTGGGGTTAGGCAGACCCCTACCAGAAACTAGACAAAAAGAACTTTACAACCTAGTGTAAACTCTACCAAAAGCATCATGCTGAACTATAACATCTAATTCCTCTTGAAGAGGGTGAATGAACGCTGTACAACCATTGGCATGGCTTAGGTACTTATTAGGTCATTAAATCCCTACTTTTCCGAGTCCTATGGGAAGTCTGATGTCTTCGGGGATTTCAAAGTTTGTAGTCTCCCTACCAAAATACCACCTAAATCGCTCTTTAAAGCCCACTAAACTTATGGATGTTTGGTCCACCGCTTGATGGATGTGATGTACATATCACAAAAACAATTTAGAAAAGTGTCACGGTGGAGAACATTGTGCATTTATCAAGCATATTGGGTTGCATTGTTGATTGCAAATATATGTACTCCTTGTTGCTATTTTACGTAAGCCAGTTGGTGAGATTGCAAATATATGCTATGACATTTAAAGTTTTAAACCATTTCGCAGGAATCCAGATTTCAATTGCATGTGGAACTGTCCATGGCGATCAGGATCATCGAACTATGTACTAGGTCACCTCTTTTGATTGATAACAGTCCAAAATTGGCATTATTTGACAGTTTTAAGTCGTAGTCCTTGAGCTTAAGCTATTAACTGTAAGAACCTTCCTTGGGACAATTAAAGAACATCCAATGTGAACTTCAAGCAATGTGATCCACTGGTAATTGGCATTTATTCCATCATTTCAATCAAGGAGCATGATTCAATCTGTGTTCCATTTGATACCAAATCATTAGCATGACTTTTCCTATTGCATTCTTCAACAGGAATTTTATAAACCTCAGCAATTAAGTCACTTTAAGGTGAATGCACAATTAATCTGCTAGGTGCTTGCTGAGACATCTAGATTTCTTTCATAAACTGGTTTCCAAAAAGGGTTGTGATGTAACAAGGTATACCCGAGATCTTTTCAAATGCGGAAGCCTATTTTTGTTACTCACAGCTGCCATCTGGATTCTGGACCCACTGACCGCATGGACGTTTAGCACATTCATACAAAAAATAAGCTTGTTTGATGATTTTTAGCCATTGGTTTTAGTACGCAAAAAAAAAGGTTGAATTCAATGGCTATAATAAGAACGCCTTAAAAAGTACTAAAATCTAATGGTTAGAGATTACCAATCAGGGTGATTTTTATGGTGTGTATATCCACCAAGGGGTGGAATAAACATCCATGCGGTCCGTGGGCCCAGATGACAGTGGTGAGTAACAAAAAGCGTGCTTCTGCATTTGATAAAGTTTCAGGCATACCTTGTTACATCTTTGTCCTTCCAAAAAAATCATCCAAGTATGCCATGTAAAAGTATTTCTGTTAACAATCATGATCGATAGCTCGGATCATCTCACAATATGACATGAGACAGTTAATTCAAATGTAACAATTAATGGCTTAAAATTTTTGGAAACTGAAAATTATACCAAGTTCTTGGTGCTTACTTTGGCCATTTTTTCAGATTTTTCTCTTAAAACAGGACCAGAGTTGGTTTTTGAAAAGTAGTTGCAACATTGCACTAGTTATTCCAGGCTAGGATAGTACTGTTATTATACCTATCAAAGAAATTAGATTCAGTACATAAGGTATGACTGTGAAAAGAGGAAGAAGTCGAGCTACAAGAAAAATTCCCGCCCCTACCATAGTAGCAGCATGTATAAGAGCCGAAATAGGATCGGAGTAGGCCCCTCCATGGCATCAGGTAAACCATACATGAAGGGGGAATTGTGCAGATTTGGCAACGGATCATCAAGTGCACCACTGCTAATGAGAAGCTAACTTCGCTGCAGACCATATGGCAGAGTTAGGACATCACTATGATTTGAATTCTTGGTGGGATGATAACCCTCCCTCGATAAACTTTGATCAAGTTCCTAAAAGACGCTTACACAGGAGAGTCACTCTTAGATTATGTAATTCTTCCTTATGATCAATAAGGTTATCATTTACCTAAATAATGAAGATAATAAAAACCCGCATGCATGTCAACTCTATGGAATATATAAACCTATAATGTTGTAAATTTGTAATGTTATATTAGCGAGCTACCTGATCAGCAAGTAACAGAAGGCAGGAACTTATCACGCAGTTTGAGAATCATGGAAGGGAAAAGGCAGAAAGTACCTATGGTTTAGACTTTAGAGCTATTTGCAGTTAATGAACTTGTATGAATGTGAGAGTTCCCTTTAGAAGTAAGAAGTTGATTTTTATAACTAAATATGCAGAGAATGACAGACAAAGTGTTATAGAGAAAGGGCGATGGAGATTCACAATCACATAACTAAAAGTAGCATTAAACACATTTTAATGCATTTGGAAATTTTCCAAATAGATTGGTCTAATTTAAACGCTAAGGGCGTGTTTGATTGCCAAGTGGAAAAATTGCATTTTCCTTGGGAAAACACAATTGTCCATTGTTAGATAGCCATTTTAAATCTGCATAATTTCCCCTATTAAGCCATTTAAATCTGGATAATTTTCCCTACTAAGCCCGGAATTCATTTCCCATCCAGATAGGTGAGAATTCATTTCCACTGAAAATACGCCTTTATTTTTTCTCACATGATTGAAATATGTGTTTTTAGTTGCAATCAATTAGCTATTTAAGGCATTTCCCAGATGTGTTTTCTCGAGAAAATTTTCTGTTCAATCAAACACACCCTAATTGATTTGAATCCATTATCAAGGAAAAGCTCTGTTTCTCACTGACAAGCCATTATATTCATCATGTGCAATACATATTGAATTCTTATATCAAGGATAACAACATAGTTTCTTGGAGTTGGACTTTGGTTCCCAAAGCAAAGCTCTTTCACCAGCCATAAAGGCGCTTCTTGCTGGCATTCCTCTTCCAAATATTATGCAATCTCCATGACTTCTTTTACAGAAATCAATTTGCACCTTTGGGTTACTGATGTAGTTAAAACAGGCTTACCCAGAATTAACACCAAACATTTGCCAAGAAGTCATGGATTCAATCCCAGCAAAAAATGGAAAATGGACAGTCTTGCCTTTGCTTTGTTACTCAAAGGCAAAGCATAACAAAACTCCATAACATTAAAGAGAAAGAATTGCAGCAATAAGGAAACTGAAATAATAGTTCAGGAAATTCAAATATTACATGAACTCACTCAGAGAAATAATAATCACTCAAACTTCAAAAAACACAAATGCAGAGTCTAGTAGTAGGTCTTGTATTATCCAACAAAAATGCACAAGCTCAAAGTTCATTTTCACATCAGTGTGAAGATTTCGGATTAGAACTGACCTTAGGTAAGATGCCCAGCAATGATTTTCCTAGAAAATATCAAACCATATAATGATCAGTCATCGAAGTTGACGAGAAGAAATAAAAAGGTAAAACAAAAGTAATAATCGAAATTAATTAATTCGAAGGGGTTGGTGATTACCTAAATGTATTCCATAACAAGAGTTTCTAGAACGGGAGAGCCATTGAGTAAGTAATTCATTACATGCGCAGGTATATTCATAGCAACATTTTCACCCCGCGGCCTCAATGCCCTCAACTTCAGATATTTCAAATTACAAAATGGAGAAGGCTGATATCCTAATAAGCCCAGGGCAATGGAGAGCAACTTATAACATGGAACAGAGAAACAAAAAATCTGTGAGAAATATTGACATTTTCAATGTAGATATGTTCCCATCTATGCATCAATTCAAATGGAGTCATCATACACGCGTTATCCCCAATATTTATCCATTCAACTCTATCCAGAGAGGATCAAGGGGACAAAAATTTGACAATGTACAAAAAATTGGCGCAGGCTAGTATATAAATTAGAAGTTTTGGAATGCGATGATTTTTGGTAAGGATGGTCTCTATGGTGAGGAGATCATCATCCTCACAAATATTCAAATCATTCCAATATTTGTAAACTGTTTTACAAGTTGAAGAATTCTGGACCGTCTATTTTTTACGTTACCTTGAAAACCACATTTAATTGACAGGGTTAGAAATTTCAGAATGGGCTGATTTTTTGTAGGGGTAATCTATATGGTGAGGAGATCATCCTCACAAAAAATTCAGCCATTAATGATTCATCTTCCATGTGGATACACCAAAATTATTGTCAAAATTTTTGTCCCCTGATCCAGACTCTATATATTTCATGGCACGTCCTTAAATATATCCTACTTACCACAATCCATGTCATCTATTTACATTAGGTAAAAAATGAAGAAATATTGACATATAACCTAAGTGATCTCCTAGGTGGGATCCTTGAATACTAGGACCCCACATTTCTACTTATGCGCGAAGGGTATAGCTGTGCCAATTATCGCGCGATCATATATAAAATCTATAATCGGGGATTGTACGCGGGTTTCTGAGATGATCTGTTACAATCTTAGTGATGATAAAACACACTGAAAAAAAAGATGATTTTCACCTTGGCCAAATAAGTGGTTTTGAATGAATTATAATTTCCAAAATGCATAATCCTTTTAATTACCTAGTTTTTACAGAAAAAGAATAGCATCCATACCTCAAGGGCATTCAAAGATAATGTTATAGACGTTGCAGTACGGATCCCCATAAGCAACTTGATAAAAGTTAGAGCATGAATTTCCTTATCCTCATCTGAAGCATACTTTAGAAACCTGGATGCCAGTTCAATATGTGCATTGTCCAGGGAAGAAATGTTTCTCAGATAAAAGTCTATTGAAGGGCTACGTTCGTACTTGAACGATTCAAGTCCTGGAGTAGAGCCAGTGATCATACAAGGATTCCAAATAGACCCACAATGTGATATTGTCAACTTCTTTAGTTTAGGAGCAAAAATATTAACAACCCACAAATGATGAAAGAAACAGCCTACTAAGATCAAATTTTCAAGATTTGGGCAGCTTGAAAAAATCTCCCCGGTGAAATTTTCATCCGCCGAGATGTCGAACCCATCGAGATGCAAGGTTTTGAGTCCTGTTAAACCCAAAGAAGTAGGCAGTTTTATACTCTGGCTGTCTCCAGTTAGTTTCAGAACTCTTAGTGATTCACAGGTAAATAAACATGGAGGCAACTCAAGAAGTTTTGTAGAAAGGATCGAAATATCGAGTTCTTCGACGTTGTGGCTTACTGCATAAGAGATAAACATCGGAACAAGACTTGAATCACACCAAGATAAACAATCCAAACGGAATTTCTGAATGCATGAATCGTGACGAGCACACAAAACTTTATCCACGAAATCCATTAAATTTGTTGTGGTCTTGCTCGACTGACGACGACTGGAAAATAGATTGTAGTCGAAGTCTAGAATGGGGACTGAAGCCCATACATACTTCCATCTTTTTGATAAAACGCAGGTCTTGACGGCTTGTTCGGTGTCGAGGAAAGAGAGGATGTGATGAAGAACATGATCGGGTAAACTACTGATTCTATCTCCATTTCTTTCCTTTCTTTCTTTCTTCCGTTTGTTGCTGCTGCTGCTGCAACGCTTCAACTTCTTCTTAGCAGATTCCATAACTTCTCCGCTCACGCTCTATCGCAGTTCGTTCACTAGTCTTCTTCCTTCGATCCTCTCTATAAATTTCAGACACGTGAAGCGTGCGAGCTGTTATGTAGAGAAGGTTTTAAATTGGAAAATGATCATGACGATAGTGTAGCATCATCAACCTAAGTGCAGGCCATTGGATGATTTTTCGAGATTGTGAAGTGAGAATCCCGAAGAACATCAGCTGTGTCTTGACCTAGGGTGAAGGATATATAAGAAGGCCAGCAGGGACGATGCTAATACTGACCGAGATGGATTTTCTAGTACATATTTTAAAAACCGGACTGATGATTGAACCGGTTTATAGTCACATGTTGTGCCAGGACCAAATTGGTTGGACTATAGATCATTGTCACAGATATTGTGTACAAAAAATGATAAATATGAAGATATCCTTTTAAAATTAGAATGATTAATTATCATGATCGCGCGACCTTATGGATTTGTGGGGTTATTTTTTCTCCACCTTTGGACCGGTTGTCAATGGACCGGTTCAGATCATATAAGCTATAGGATTGGATTGAGGCAACCTAACATCGAGTCGATCTATCAATAAATTTATTAAATTTGATTTAAAAATAATGCAAATTCTTATAAGTCAAATAACAAATGGTAAATTATTTTCTCAACATACAAACATTCATTAATATAATATATCTTATTAATAATTTTAAAAATATCTTATTTCTATATAACATTGTACATGTTTGATTTTAACAATATATTATATCTGGTCATTCTCAAATTAAATCAGATCAAGGTAGATCTGAAACCGATCCAATAGCTTATTGGATCATGTTTACCGGGTCCAGACCCGATATTATCAGAATGGATCGGGTTATCGGGGCTATCCAATCCATTGGCAGATATGATGCCTGCAGCACCATTTGTTAATTATTTCAATGTTATAACATGTTTTTAAGAAAACATAAAAAATTTTACTTTTCACAAGGTAACAGGCGTACTCCCCAGTTAGTTCAAAGTC
This sequence comes from Euptelea pleiosperma, assembly GCA_035048495.1. Taxonomy (NCBI): domain Eukaryota; kingdom Viridiplantae; phylum Streptophyta; class Magnoliopsida; order Ranunculales; family Eupteleaceae; genus Euptelea; species Euptelea pleiosperma. The sequence goes on from CM068545.1 coordinate 12,462,180, forward strand.
TCGGCCGATCCCGGTCTGGATTGGGCGATTTGAGCGGCCGATCCCGAGACTTTCATCCATGTTACTCCCAAACCTGTTGCCCGTTCCCCACTGCGGAATTTCCAATAACTATGATTTATTTGGACATTTCATAGGTCCAATCGTTGAACCAAATGAATCGCTCCGGTTTATTTCAAATCGCCCACAGTTAAAAAAGGAAAAAATCTGTCTAGGGTTTAATTTACTGGCAGTGTCACCATCATCCCTAGAGGCCACCGTCTTTATCATCGTCCCTATATCTTGACCGCTGTTTGTCATCGTTTTTCATGCCTCACATATCTCGAGGATCATCCAAAGGTCTGGACCAAGGGACGATGATACTACAGGGTGATACTGTACCTTACTCTCACTTTTAGGGTACTTTTTCGCCTGACTTCTCTTCCTTTTCATGCAGACAGACAACCATTTTTTATCTCTCAGACGAAAAGGTAACAGTCGCTCAGGATCAAGTGATCGGTGATCATCCACTCTCACTTCCACCCTTTCATTGATGTAAGTTTGTTCTTTTTTCCATTTGTCGTGTTTTTTCTTCATCTTCTCTTCCATTTGCATGCATGCAGAAGTTCTGAAACTATTCACTTGCGAGAAATAATGGAAGGTAGATACGGCAAAACTCCTCACATGATCAACGCTAGAGACAGGATCAGCCGTTTGCCTGAACCAACACTTCATCACATCCTCTCTTTCCTTCCTACCAATCGCGTGGTACAAACCAGCGTTTTGTCAAAACGATGGAGGTACGTCTGGAAATCTATCCCCACTCTAAACTTCGATGGAGACCTATTTGATGAAGAACGTGGGATGGATCGAATTGGACAGAACCGCGACTTCATGAATTTTGTGAACTGGGCACTAATTTCCCGCGGCCGATCAAATGTCCAGAAATTCCGTCTCACCTCTTCTAATTGGTCTTGTGATTCATACAGTGTGATTTCATGGATTCGTTTTGCATCAATGCGTGAAGTTCAAGAACTCGATCTCACTTTCTTACCCGGAAAAAGCTTTTGCTTGCCTACTTGCATTTTCACTAGTAAATCTCTCAGAACCTTGAATCTGAATTTGAAGTATGAATTCTTTGAACTGCCTTCTTTCGAAACATTTTACTCACTAGAGACCTTATCTCTAGAAACAATTAGATTTATCGACGATAGAATCGGGGATCTGATTTCTAGTTTCTGCCCTCTCCTCAAGAATTTGAATATTCAATGTTGTTCGGGTTTGAAAAATCTTAATATTTCATCGAAGGGGCTTGAGAGATTGAGTTTAATGTTTGGCATGACTGATGCAATTAATATGTCAGTAAAGATTTCCGCTCCAAGTCTAAGATTTCTGAATTGGGAGGGTTGCATCGTAAATCATTATTCTATAGAGGACCCAACATCCATTTTGGATGCCAAACTTGGTTTTTGGTTCGCTAATGTGAAAAATGAGTGGAACTGGGACAGCAAGAGTCTAGTTAAGCTTCTCCATGGCCTAACTAACACACGGGATTTATTGGTCAGTAGTTACTGCCTTCAGGTACATTTCTATATATGATCTTCTCTATGTTTTTATCCTCTATTCCCTTCTTGCATAGTAGTTGTAGTGCTCTTATTATGTTGCATGGACTCTTCAGACAAGCAGGCGAGTCACATGTCCCTACGTACGTGTGGACACGGATTTGGAGAAAATTTGGGGTTTGAATTGAGAGAGAGAGAGAGAGAGAGAGAGAGAGAGAGAGTAGGGTTTTCTCTAAGATTTGGGAAAAACCCTACCAAGAAAATCTTGACATTTCGCCGCCAGTGGACTCGTAGTAATAAAATAAAAATAAATTAATAATTAAATATTCATCCAAGTCCCTGAATCCTATTTTTTGGGTTTTGTTGAGTCTGATACTTGTACCCGTGTCAGACTCCAACACACATGCATGTCTGTGTCCATGCAACACATGATCTTAATTACCTGATTTTTTTTGGATGGACTCTTCAAACCAGCAGGCGAGTTGCGTGTCCCTACGTGTGGACACGATTCGGACACACTGACTCCCTGAGACTCTTCGTTTTTTTTAACTGATTTTTTTTTAAAGAAAATAAATATTCAATATAGAGAAATTTGGGGTTTGAACTCCATGTGAGAGAGAATAGGGTTTTGCTCTAAAATTTGGTAAAAACCCTACCAAAATCTACCAAGAAAATCCCAATATTTCGCCACGGATTCGTTGTTATAAAATAAAAATAAATTAATAATTAAATATTTAACCAAGTCCCCGGATCATATTTTTTGGGATTTGCTGAGTCCGACACCTCGTATCTAACGTCAGACTCCAACACACGTGTCCGTGTTCATGCCAATGTTTTAAAACTCAGAACTCGGACTCGACTCAGAAGTCCATTGGGTCAAGTCACCTCGATGACTCAGGAGTCGACTTGGCAAGTCATTAAATATTTTAAAAATAATATCTATTAAAAAAACTTTAAAAAATCTTAAAATATAGAAAAAATACTAAAAACATTTAGAAAGCAAAAAAAATTGAATTTCAAGTCAATTCGGTCGTTAAATAGTTGACTTGGCCGAGTTTGGAATCAACTCGGACGAGTTTTACAAATCCGAGTTTGTATGCTGAGTCGACTCAAAGTACAATCGAGTCGAGTCGACTAGCTTGGCTAGTTTTAAAACATAGGTCCATGCAACACAGGGTCTTAATTACCTGATTTTTTTTTTGTTTCTGCATTTGTTATTTTTAGTTTCCTATAGTTTTTTGCAAGTTCTTGTTCTTAATTTGTTGTTTTACAGGCTTTATCTTGGCGTATGGATCTTCCTAATCGTCTATCAACTCCGCTAACCAATCTCAATTACTTGAAACTACTTTTGAATCCATGCACATTAGTACTCCCTGGAGTGGCCTATGTACTCAGGAGCGCACCTAATCTACAAAATCTTGTCATTATCAGCCAGTTAGAACCTAATGTGAGTATAATAAGAACATTATAGCATAACTGTGGTAAAAAATTTTTTTGGGCTTCAGCTGGTATATGTTTAATTTCCTTTATCTTTTACCGCAGATGAGAAAATCTAGTTCTGATCATGGGGATGAATACTTGGAGTCACAGGGCATGGCTTCAGTAACTCTACCTAATCTACAAAATCTTGTCGTTATCAGTCAGTTTGAACCTAATGTGAGTATAATAAGAACATAATACCATAGCTAGCTAGCAATCCCGTCTAATGACTATTATTTTTCTCCACTCTCAAATATCAATAAGCTTTTAAATTTCGGCCGAAACGCTGAAATCCCTGAAATATAGCTTTCTAAACTAAAATACACCTAAATTTGGAAATTTCGCCTGAAATTTCGGTTTTTGACCTCACTGAAATGGTTACGAAAACCAAAATTTAAAACCTATATTGCTATTTTTTTCTTCATTTTTCCGTGTAATACCACCACCTTTTTTATATATGTATAGACAAATTTTTTCGGTCGCAGCTGGACAGCAGGAGCACTATATTTGTTATGTTTAATTTCCTCTCTTTTACAGCAGACGAGCAAATCTAGTTCTGATGGGGAGGCTGCAGTAACTCTATTTACTCACTTGGAAGTGGTAGAGATGAAATGTTTCCAGGGATCGATGATTGAAACAACACTGTTGAAGTTTCTTCTCCAGAATGCAATGAACTTGAAGAAGATGGTTATCTTCTCTTCGAAGGACCTGCATGCAAATTCGAACAAGCTAAAAAAGATAAGTGAGATGCTTCTGCAAGTATCAAAAGCCTCACCCAATGTCACATTGTCATTCTTATAAACTTCCCTATATATTTCTGAACTTCATTTACTTGAGGCTACAATTACTGTTTACCTTCTTTTGTTATTTATATTTTAAGGTGACAATATATCTAGATTGCCATATATGGTCTCCCCCTGCTAAAATTTGGTTACTAACTTTGTAGAGATAATAGAAGGACAAAAATTGCATGTGTAAGGGAAAGTTTTGATGTTGTAGTCCAAGATAAAATTCAATATCTCAATGTCCACCAAGTGCCCATGTTGGTCCCACCAGTTGCAGTCAAACCTAACCTTCTTCCTTCTTTTAGTTTGGGAGTATCACTGATAATGTAGATAATAGACCTTTTCTTCTTCCATTCTAGCCCACTTGTAGACAACCTGAATAAAAAAGAATTTAAAAATACAATCACCTGAATTTCAAGCTTATAAAGTGTGTAAGTTAATTAGGTTAGAGCTTGGAGAAGAAATAAATAAAGAATAATTAATAGAGGAGAAGTCAAACTAGCTTTATGTCCTAGACATGACTCCAACAATATATTATATTATTGAGAATTGTCAAAAAAATAAAAAATACCCCTACACATTGAGCGCATTCTATTGTAAGACTCCCTCCCCTAAGTTTGAGAGTAAATATTGTGTAAATCTATCTTGAAATAACCCCAAGGGTTGAGTGCAGATGGTTAGGACTCCACTCCAAAAAGTAGGAGGATCTGAGTTCAACTCCCCTTGGGGCCACCCCCGGAAAGAGTAGAGGGTAATAAGTGGCTTTGTCCACATTAACTCTTCCAGTACACTCCGGCATGTGTGGAAGGGGTGACTATCATGCCCCGGGGGACTAGTCGAGTGCTCTAAGCGGCCCGGATACCCACGATTTCAAAAAAAAAAAAAAATCTATCTTGAAATAAATGTAATCCATATGACTCTTAAAAAGGGGTTTAATGAACAAACCCGATGCTAACTAATCTTCAGACTTTATGTATGGAGTAGAAGTATCGTCACACACAACCTTGTCTCTAAACAGGTGACATTTCATTTTAATGTCCTGTATTTTTTGTCAGAAATATTGGCTTAGAAGTTTTATGGATAGCGGTTTGATTATCATAATGCAACTTCATCAAAAAATCCACATTAACACCCAATTCTCAGAGGAGGTGTTTCAACCATGGTAACTCACAAATGGCGATGGATGACGTACCATACGAGCAGAGACACATGGGATGCAATCTAACGATGAGGCCAGATCAATTACCAAGTCTTGGAAAGATGAATGTTAAGAAACCTTTAAGATTCCAAGATTGATATTGGTGGATTTTTGTTCATGTTGTTTATGTTGTTAAACTAGGTGTGGGGACTTGTATTTTGAATATATGTCTAAGAAGTTGATAGTCAAACTTGAGACTTGTATTTTGGTGATCCTCCTCTTTAAGAGTGTGATATTCGAAATGTTGAAGTTGAGGATTTAAGAAGGCAAGTGCAACAATCCATAGAACGTTTGGAACATTTTGAGACTTGGAGTCGTGTAGATGATGGTCTCACCTCCAAGGGTGATATTAACCGTTTCCAGCTTTGTGCTCCACGTGAAGCACAAGATGAAGCAGTAATGGATGATCGTGCGACTTGGTTTCAAGATGTCAATATAAGAGTGGATATTACAAAGTTTAAAGGTAAGCTTAAACCCGAGGAGTTTATTGATTGGTTAAATATTATCCAGAGAATTTTTGAGTATAAGGAAGTTATAGACTTTCACAAAGTCAAAATTATCACATCTGATCGAGATGGATTCTGTATTAGGACTTCTAAAAACAAGGAAAGAAGTGGATTCTGTTATGGTTGTAATGGACGTCAGGTTTTCCAAGATGACACATTTTCTTGCTTGCAACAAGAATTTAGATACATCACATGTAACAGAACTTTACTTCAAAGAGGTTGTGAAACTTCATGGAGTTCTAATAAAACCATCACATCCGATCGAGATTCAAAGTTCATTAGTTATTTGTTGTGGACAATATTGTGGCAACAATTGGAGACTTGTCTCTAATTTAGTAGTTCTGATCATAATCCCCAAACTGATGATCAAACTGAGATTCTTAGTCGATACCTTGGAAATCTATTGAGAAGTTTACTAGCTAGGGTAGAACAAACGGCAGTGGGAATCATAAGTTGAATTAGCTTATAATTGACCACAAAATAGATCGATAGAAAGTGTTCATTTGAGATAGTTTATGGTCAGATTCCTAATAGCCCACTTGATCATGTTCTTTTACCAATTACTAATTGATTTAGTAGAGATGTAGATGAAATGACTAAGTACATCAAAAAGTTGTATGTACAAGTTCGAATGAAGCTGGAAGAAAACAACAAGAGGTATACAAAGCAATGATTAGCAAACATCGAAGGCGTGCGGAGTTCAAGCAAGGTGATTTGGTTTGGATCAACATAAGAAAAGAAAGGTTTCCAAGAGACCGTGGCAAGCTACAAGATCGAGCAGATGGTCCATTCTAAGCGTTGAAGCTAATAGGAGATAATGCTTACCAAATTGATCTACCAAGATATTGGAATTTCAACTACCTTCAATGTTTGCAAATTCACAACCATATATATCATGATGAAGCTAATGGCAATGATCTTGACTCAAGGTGAATCTTTTCTAACTTGGAGAGCTTGATCGGAGGACCATCCGAGCATGAGACACATGGGACGCAATCTAACGAGGATGGACCAAATCAATTATACCAAGTCTTGGAAAGAGAAAGATTAAGAAACATTTACGATTCCAAGATTTATTGGTGGTATTTTGTTAATGTTATTTATGATGTTAAACTAGGTGTGGAGACTTGTATTTTGAATGTCTAGGAAGTTGATAGTCAAACATGAAACTTGTTAAACCCCAACCAAGTCGATCAAAAGCAGCAAGTCTAATTACAGTTCCTTTTCATCACGATCGAGTTGCACCCAAAGGTTTTAGCTTTGTTTCACTTTCATTTTTGTGGTTTTCCCTAAAGAGAGTGAATGAGAATATGGGACCTTTTTATTAACCAAATAATATGTTCTTGCAAGATAGAACATATTATCAAGAGATAGAGAGTGATGAAAAGAATTATAGGTTGCTATTTCCAATCCAAATGTTGTATGAAGTTTTTGCAAACACTAGAAACTTGGAAAATGCATAAAGAAAGACTTAATGGTCTGGTTTAGGACATCTGTAGAGGAGGAAGAGGAGACAAGGCTGAATATGAGATTGAGAATATATATATAGAACAAGTAGCAGATTATTTTATGGAGTTTTTGGACCTTACGTCAAAACCTCAAACGATACTAAAGGGACACAATGGCCATTAACGAAGTTGTTGATGGAAATGGGACACAACTTGTATTATTGGAATTGTCAACGGTGTCAAAATCACACAAGGCCGGACATTCTTGAAAGAAAACGACGAGATTCACTCTACTCACCGCTTTATGGTGATGTAAGCTGGTTTTCGGCTAAATTTCATAGTTTAATTGGTGAAAACGACAATTTTGCTATTTTAGGAAGATTTTATTTTAACAATAAATTAAATTATAGAAGTCAAAATCACTCACCATCTATTATAACATGTTTCTAGGCGCTAGTATTATCAATTTTCATGCATGCTTAGTTTAATTTTGTCATTTTAGTAATTTTCCTATTTTGCTTATTTTTGTTTTAACTTTAAATAAGATGTAAGCCGAAAGGCAAAAACAATTTTTAATCAATAAGATTTCATGATTTAACTCCTTTGAGAGTTCCTCTCTGTTTGGTGGATTCCAAACCTCGAGATATTGGCGTTGGTCATATCTCTTTATTGTTTCACGCTGCATTAGAAGAACATTAAAATAACGTTGAAGATTTGTAACTTGTTTAATGAAGTTAGCTAGGAAAGAGGAATAGTGTCCGACTTCAACTGCTTGGTCCCACATGAGTCACTTGTTGGCACACGCGAAATTAAATTCTTTCTTGCCAAATAACATAAAAAAACTATCCAAATGTAATTTATTAGCAGATTAAAAGTGACACATAGTTAGAGAATCGTAAAGATTCAATTTATCTTATTATATATTTTGAATGAACAGAATTTTGGTGCATGGTCAAGAAAAAGACATTGGATCAGGTTGATTTTTGATGAGAGACCTCCTAGTTAGGACCCAAAGTACCCTACCCACCCCCTCTCTTCTGCTTGTGTGCAAATTGTCATGATATTTTGTTTTGTTGAGGACATTTATCATCTGCAATCCAAAAGAGGAAATTTTTTTTGGTAGTGTTAGAAGTAAATATCACAATGTCCAATGGCGCCGAGATACACGAGAGTTAGAAAATCCAATCAATGTCACTCTTAGGCTCTGTATGGTTGCCCTGAATAAGTTTTCTAGAAATGATATTTTTGCATGTATATGTCGTAAAACTTTGTCCCTGTAAACACTTTCTGACATGCGAATCATTTTTATGTAAAACTTTTTGTTGATCACCATACAGAGCCTTAAGGCATCTCTCAAACTGAAATTCAACCCAGTCTGATAACCCAAACCATCATATGACTGGCTTTTCTTCTATAACAGTTGCGGAAGATCATCCGTTACAGTTCAATTAATTGGGGACCTGGGATCATTCATTAGGATAGATTTGGTTGGTCAGCCTGGTCTTCTTATAACAGCATTTCCCTTTTCTTTTTGGCTAGTCTCCTGTCTAGTTGAGATTTCATTTGGTAGTTTACAAGTTTGAGCACATTGACGTAAAACTGTTACAGCACGAGTAAGAGTAGAAATTGATCCAAAGTACCTAGATGAAGGATGCCGGCCCCTTGCCAATCTTCCAATAATGAGGGTATTGGCGGTGGGGCTTTCATCATCTAACACTATACTAAGGATCCAATTTTGCCGAGTACCCGGCCTGCGCTTACCCAAATATAGAGCATGCTGGTCGTTTCTCATAAATTGGATAACAACTGAAACCTGAACACATTATTGGAGTCTGGTGTTCGAATTGAAGTGTTGAATATTGTTTTTTTACATGGCCATAGCGCATGTGAATGCACATGTTACTAGCATTTCTCGATCTGTATGTTTTCTTGTGTTCCTACCTTTCTTTTGGGGACAGGGGAAAATGATCTTCCATCAAAATCATTCTGGAACGAAAGTCCAGAGGCATCCCCATCTTCGTACAAATGGGTACCAGTCTATCTACTGGCTGTCCCAGTAGCCAATACTGGTATGGACTTGAATACTGATCGGGTCGGGCTGGGTTTATAGGGAATCTTGATATATGCAAGTTTTTCCATTTGTTACCTATGCAATTACCAGATAACACCAGATAAATTGGTTGTTTCTGGGTCAAAATTTTCTGGGTATATTTGTACCCGGCCCAAACATGACCCTCTAACACCACTAGTGGTGATTGATGACTTTCTTGACATGGGTTCTGATAAAGCAATTATTGCTGCAAATGTCTCTCCTTGTGAGTTGTGGCACGTTTTCATTCAATCCACAATGCCACAACAAGAGAGAAGCAGCAGCAAATACTTCTCTCTCTCTATCTCTCTCTTAAGCAGTCCCTTCCGGCCAGGTAAGTCAGCTGTCGCTGTTTATGTGGATGGATGGATGGCACTTTCCCAACCCCGAGAACTGGGACTCGCAGGGGTTGGAAGCAGCGGGCTAATTGCTAAGAAGAGACATAGAAAAACTCTCATGAAGATCTGTGTGGAAGACAAACTAACAAAATTGTGGTTGCTTAAAGAGGAAGCTTTCCTTGGAGGAATATATGAACTCCAAAAACTAATGAAAAGGCTGTATTTAAAACCAGTAGAGAGTCTCGGGATCAGAGGCTGGATCGGTCCAATCCAGAATAGGATTGGCCATCTCGGCCCGAGACGGTGTGAAAATCCTTTGGAAAACAGAGAACTCGGGCAAGACAGAGCATGGTTTGGATCGGATCGGTGGGCTCCGATCCCGTTCAAGATCGCCTAATCCAGACCGGGATTGCCCGAGACTTTGAACCATGGTCTGGAAGCATAAATAAATTATTTTATAAAGTTAAAATAAACTTAAGAACTAATCGATAGATGCATGTCATAGACGTTGTCCTTAAGGTGATTGACACCCACCACAAGTAGAAACTTTGATGTATCAAATATGTGAGACGTTCACCTCCTAGAATACAACTACCCTTAGCAGAACTATAAAGATTGGAACCTTTGTAGACGAACCTAGAAAACAAGAATCCTTAAAAAGATGGAGAGGAAAGCCTTAGATAAAATAGAGATTATTATTTTTCTTATCACCGACCACACGAGAAAGTTCCCTTTAAATAGAAAATATTGAGGGTGTGGTTTGGCCCTAATTAAGTAGTATTAAGGGCATAGAACAATAATATTATTTATGGAATTAAAGGGAGATCAAACAGTCATAAATGTGTAGAGATTGTTTGAGAGACACATTATGGATTCATAAAATGGAAGGTACGTGCAGCTGACAGCCCAATTCCAACTCAGCTCAGCTCAACTCGACGTGTGTGCTATTGGGAGACACAAGGGCTCCACTCTTTAGGGCTACCTCGCATTTTTATATACTCAAGAACCTCCTCAATCAATGTGGGACTTAAAGTTTTCTCAAAACTTCTGACTTCAAAGAGTAAGAACACTTCTGATTTTTCCTCTAAAATTTTCAATTCAAATTATTTTAAATTTTTTTAGAACAAAACCAATGTAATTATGCTCAAAACCATGGTTTAAAATAACCATGTTAAAACGATTTTAACGGTCATTAAAATGGTAACGCCCCAAACCCGTTACATTAAGAACCATTTTGACACTTAGAAAATAACATCCATTGTTTTCATTTTAACGGCCGAAAAAACCATGGTTTAAAATAATGCCGTTAAAACGGTAACGCCCCAAGCCCGTTATGTTAAGAACCGTTTTGATGCTTAGAAAATAACTGCCATAAAGAGTGGACGGTTTGGATTGACCATGTCAGCCCCTAGGTGTAAAGGAATCCCCACACTCAACATCCGAATCATAATATAACAGTTAATAATATTTAGTGAGTAAAATTATAAAAGGGATACAAAAATAAATAATATAGAAAAAATGGTCAAATTTTCGATGAAACTATCCTCACAAAATAAGAATGACCGACCGGTTTGACTCAGCCAATTCCTACTCAAGGCAACGAGTCAACTGAGGCTAACCCGAGTTTTGTTGCCAGTTTACCTGAAACCCAAATGAGTTCCCTGGTGGACTTTTAGTCAGTTTGTCAGGTTTTACAACGTTGTCCATACTACAATGAAGAGCTCTGGAGTATATCACTAAACTTTGGGGCTGTTTGGATGGACACAACACTTCCTTAAACTTCAATTCCACCCCAGTTTCTTATGGAACTTCCATTCTCCAAAAAGATATCTGATGATGAGGTTCTTAACATTAATGAACAGAGTGAGATTTTCATCTGGAGCAAAAGACACACCTCTTGTCAAAGCACTAGTACCAACTACCAATACAAGCTCGAGTGTATCTCACACTCGAGCCAGGAGACTGCTTCCCATTATGGGCCTCAACCTAGAACCAAGTTATAACGCAATGTACAATTATACATTTTTATTTTTTGGACTAGTTAACTAAGCGATTAGATATACACCAATGAATGAAGATCGACGTGACCTTTTTCGTGAGTTCTCTGTTTGGACAGAGCAGTCTTGACTATAAACAAAGAGGAACCTGAACCAAAATAATCAAACAACTTGGAAACAGAATTTTTGTGGCCTTATATCTGAATACTGACAAATGAGCATTACAAAAGAAAAAGTTGATCTAGTTTGGAGATCTTTTCTTACAATAAATACATGTGAAAATTTGAGCACCAGATTTCAACTGTTTTGAGGTGATTGACCAGCAAGTGCCAGTTATGAACTGTCTTGCGGTGCTTGACCACGATGCCTAACCACAACATTCTTGAGTGATACACCAAAGTGCTGGATCTCAACTGTCTTCACATGGTCAATTGGGAACTCAAATATCAGCTTACCTGATCTTGAATCTTCGCTAATATTGTAAGGCTAAACAACAGATAGAAACTCAAATGTTAAAACAACTTGTAGACAAACAAGTTAACAGTTTAGCAATGGCAATATTGAAATACTTAAGACATGGATGGAAGTTACTACCTCAAGAATATTGACTATGAGAGTTTCCAGATTAGGAGAGTTCTCCAATAAGCAGGTTAGCAGCTGGATATGATCTCTGCGAAGACCTATATTCATCTTCAGATACTTCAGATCATAAAACTTTGGCAGACATTCGAAGTAGACTCGCTCCAGCGAGAGAAACTTGCACATTCCAAAACAGAGAGCAAATTAGAAATTGAAAACTTTAATAACCAACTAAACACACAGCAATAGTGATTTGAACAAGCAAGGAAAAAAGAGCTTACCTCAACAACATCTATGATGAGAGTTTCTAGATTGGGAGAGTTCATGAGGAAGCAGCTAATCAGTTCAATGTGGTCCTTGTTGGGACCTGTGTTCAGTTTCAAATGCCTCAGGGAGAAAAATGTTGGCAGACATGTTAATGAATCTTCCCAGGGAGAAAGAAGCTACAAAGAATGGGTTTAGTAAATTATTGAGAACTTATGATCTGGTCTATTGAAGAATCAATATCCAGAGTTTTGTCTAGGAAAAGTAACAGAATTATGGAAAGAAACATATCATTTATGTAGCTTTTTTGCATGAAAAAAAGCATCGTTTATGTAAACAACAAGGCATGTGGTGTAATGTAGCATCACCATGGTAGTGCCATGACTTTAGCTGCCATAGTGTTTGTCAGTTGACAATCTATGTTGCACTGATATGGATACAGGTGTTGGAGTCCAACATGGGTATGGAATGTAGGGTTTGGTGAACCTTGAAAAATAGGATCCATGAACTCAGCAGTTTACTTTAATGTAAAACAAAGTAAGCTCTTTTATATAATAATAATGTTAATAATGGATAATATGATGGGATATATTATGCTTTGTATTATATATCTTAGGTAATGTTATATTTGCAACATAGAAACTTCAATTGGAAAAAGCGGAACCCATAACCTGTGGTAAATGTTAATTTATATCTTGCAAGTAAGGAAAAAAAAACAAAAGAAAATATATCAATTGTTGCACTTGAATCTGTGAAGTGTTGGAACCCGACACATGTCCGACACAGGTTCTTCTCCCAAAGAATGCATGTGAAATATATGCCATGACATGCTATTAAGGTTCTTAGAACAGGGATGTCTAAGGCCACTGCCATGTAGACTAAGATATTTTCAATAAATTGGATTTCCTGCATATTACGTACTTGTGAGGGGTGGGTCTCAGATAGGAGGTCTCGTCAACAAAAATCGACCTGATCAGTATAATCCACACCATCTGATCTACCACATCCTTCTTAGTGTTCAGAAAAAAAAATGTGGCAAATGTATTAGAAACAATGTAATGATTGGAGAGTTACAATCATACAATCGATTTGAATGACTATTGTTGGAATGTGATAAATGGAATTAAAAAACACAGCCAGGAAAAGTTCTTAAGAAAGAAGAAAGTAAGCAAACCTCCATGCATAAGAATGAAAATGTCATGACTTTGGCACTACAAAGCCCTCTGAGAATCTTACTCACACGGCACCCATTACCTTCCTTTCTTGAATGATACGATTCTCTGAGGTTGATGTCTGCCTCAACTAGAGAGGAAAGGTTCTCTAGAGAATAGTCTTTCACCATTTGACCCATGTACTTAAACCATATGAGATTTGGAGAAGAAACCTTGATCTTGCATTCTCTTAAACCGACGCAATTACCTATGGTCAATCTCTTAAGTGTTTGACAAGAAATATTGAGTACCTCAAAATCAATCAGAAGGCATCCATCTATGTTCAAATCTTCAAGCACAGGACATGAACAAAAGAGTTCTGGTGTCACTTCCGAGTTTTTAAAAAACCCAACCTTTTCGAGATGCAAGGTTGTGAGCCGACTAAAACTCATTGTAGAGGGTAATCTGGGAACAAAGTAGCTTGAATTCAATTTCAACACCATTACAGATTCACTAGTAAAAAGGCTGGAAGGCAGTTGACGGACTCCACAAGCGATATCGAGGTAGAGCTCCTTGACCTTGCACCTTAAAGCAGAACTAATCCATGTGCTAATACTATTTACATGGCATTCATCAGGCCAAAACGAGAGTCGAAGCTTCTGTACATTCGACCCTTCGCGAAGAACAAGTGAACGGTCAACAAAGTTAATGAAAGCTTCTTTCTTCTGTTTCATTCTTGGGAAGAGGGAGTAATCGAATTCTAGATTTTGGGCAAAAGCCCAAATGTATCTCCATCTTCTTGATAAAATACTGGTCGCAACGGCATCTTTCGGTTGAAGAAAGGAGATGATGTGGCTACAAATGTCTTCGGGTAAACTGCTAATTCTATCTTCGGCTATTTTCATTGAATGATTTAGAGAACACACTCTCTTCACCCGTCTAAAACTGGTTTTTCGCGAGTTATCCTCCATTATCTTCAACCTTGTCGTCTCCAGAAGCCTCTCACTTTCTAATTATGCTTAAAGATAGCCAAATTACAATGCAACGAGGATGTTAATAGTCTGGAATCTGTTAGCAAGGAAATTTAAACAAATTAGTTGAGATGATTTCAGATTTTATCTCTAATAGAAATTTTATCAAACACCTGTTGTGTGGCTTTTGCAAAATTACTTATAGGGAAATTGAATAGAGCAAAAGATCCCAACAAACAGATTGGAGAACAAAATCTAGTTCTGTAAAACCACAGAAACGCTAAGAGCGAAAGGCATAAGAGCATGATATTGTATTCATGGCGCAAATGAAAACAAGAGAAGAAGATCGCTTTAGTTCATATCGCATACTATCAAACAGTTGGTTGTAATCAAAATTCAAAAGCATAATGGATTCTCTTAAACATACCTCTTCTGAGGCTTTTCCCTTCACGGGGTTTGATCAATTATGCTTTTCTTACTGTGAAGATGAAGAAACGAGAAGTTCACAGCTTTTCTTACAAATCTGACCACCTCTCAAAATGCCACGTGGCATATTCCTTGGACCCACCAACCTATGGTGATTTCTAGCTGTTGGATTCGAGTAAATCTTTGATTACGGACCACAGTGAGCTACGTGGCACACGTTTAGAGACCATTGACCGTATGGACATTTTGGCCCATCCTTAGGTGGACTTACAACCAAAAGTCAGCCTGAATAGTAATTCTAACCATTGGATTAGAGTTTTTTTCATGGATTTATTTTTAACCACGAGATTTCAAGCATTTGGGATACTTAGATCCAAAGGTTAAAGATCACTAATCAGGCTTTATTTTTGTATGTAGGTTCACCTAGGGATGGACCAAACATCCATACGGTCAGTGATCTCTAAGTTGTGCCACGTGGCTCATACTGTGGTCTCTCATCAACGTTGATGAAAGAGGTCCGTCATCAAAGATTTACCCATTGGATTCTAGAAGTTTTCATAGGTGATTTCTACCTCTTAGATTCTAGTGTTTTTTTGGCACTTGAATAACGATAGAAACCACCAACCAGGCTGATTTTCTGGGTGTTGGTCTGCCAAGGATAGGATCAGCATGGGTCCCTGGGCTAAAAAGAGTGCCACATGGCATTTTTAGAGGGGATGGACATCAAAAACTTTGATGTGCTTGACGTAAGGTTTTTCGCCTTATCATCCATCTATATAATACAATGGAAAAATGTTACCCATGGATAACCGGACAAGAAAAACCAAAACAGAGAAAAAATCTGACCGTCAATCTCCCGTGGAACATAGTAAGTACCAACGGAATACAAAATCCTCAAAGAAAAGGTCATCTTAGGCCAAAAACATCAACCCCTTTATATTGAAGATGATCGATGCCACATCTACATTTTTGCCGTCGAAGACTATGATTCCTCCAAAGGCCCCAGCTAATCGAAAAGAGAAGAATCCACCACAGGATGCGTCCTCTAAGAGAAGAATGCATGAGTATGCCAACTGAAAAGAAGACTCAATTTACTATACCAATCTATGGCAATCCTTTCATCTTGCACCAAAGTGCTCCTGTACTCGCAAATTGATGGAAGCTTGACTGGTTCACGTCGAAGAAGGCTTCTCTGATGCCTTGTCAACCATTGGATTGCCTAGTTGACACCCCTAATGTTAATCTTGAAAAATCTGCCCAATTAATTGGATTGTACTGGACCTCCTGGTCAATAATACTTGGTTTGCATCAATGATGATCCAAACGGCCTTCTTATGGACATCGTTTCAAAATTGTCTTTCTAGAAAAAATCTTTTTACAAAATAAAATATTTTCAAAAAGCTGGAGAATCAAACAGGCCATAAAGCTTATAATCTATAACGACCTGGTTAATGTATACCCTGGCAGCTGACAGGTGAGCAGCAATGAAAACCACATAAATTGTCCACAACGACCTCTAACATGAGATGGACAATGCTGATGAGGATGACCATCTCACCAAATCCCTTGGATTTTATTCATTTTCTTCATTGAATCATTGCCCATTCTCTTACAAGAGTGACAGCAATTGATGATGAAGTTCATGGGAGATGTTACAGAAAAAGAGTTCTGAACCAGAACGATTTTCTTCATTGAATCATTTCCCTTTGTCACAAGAGTGGCAGCAGTTGATGAGGAATTTTTTGAAGATGTTACAGAAAAAGAGTTCAGAACCAGAGCATAGATCCAACTCAGAATAACAAGGAGTTCCTCCACTTCTCAAGATGCTAGTCTCATAATCTGCTCATATTAACGTACAGTATATGTTCATTACAGAGCTTTCTTCAAACCAGAAACTTTCATTGGACTTATGACGGGATCGATGCACATGATCGAAGGATATGATGGCAAAAAGAATCACGCAACGACATTGTGCTAATATGTAGGAAGCGTAGGAGTATTATTGCAAATCCATGCGTTAAAACAAAATGACTGCGATTTTGCTGAACTTGAGACAATCATATATCTTCAAACGGGTTAGCTGAAAGAGAGAAGTTTACAAACAGTACCAAGGATTGTAAAGGCCATGTATGGTGACCCACAGAAAAATTCTCTAGAAGATCATTTGAAGGTCAAAAAATTATAATCCTGAAAATATTATGAGCAGTTATGAGCAGGAAACGTTTCTAGAGAACTCTTAGGGCAACCATACAGGACCTTAGAAGAAAATTATTTCGGCGTCTGGAGAGGCTCTGACAAAATCTAGCCGCTTTTGAGTGAACTTGAGAGGTAGCTCTAGCGGTTTACCTGCCAACGGATTATACTTCGGTCTGGTAATTATCATTCTTTGCAATACCTTACAGCTTTGAAGCAAAAATCTCACAAACTCGTTTTCATTCTCGTGACTCTTGAACAGCTCTTCAAGCGCACTATCTTCGTCCTCCATTTGGGACATGCACTCCTCTTTTGAAAAGCCACATATCGTAATAGTCTTGACGTTTTGCAAGAAGGAAGAAAAACCAAGCTCCTGTGATCTCCAGTATTCCCTTACATCGAAATCATACTTGTTTTGAAGTCATGGGTGAGCTGAAAATTTGACAATTCAAATGCAGATCATCTGAGATTACTAAAGCAGAAAACTCTATAAGCACAAAAATAATGGCAAAGAGGTGAAATAAGAGAAATTTGATCAGTATTTCATGGCATATGATTACATTCAACACTGGAAATCCAGCTCTGCTTGTAACTAGAGTCTCCATTTGGGACATGCATTCCTTGGCTGTATTTTTTTAATGATGAAACTGAACTATACTTGACTCTTGAACAGCTGCATATCATTATCGTCGTCCTCCATTAGGGAAATGCACTCCTCTTTTGAAAGTTGCATAGCGTAAGTCTTGACGTTTTGCAAGAAAGAACAAAAACTATGCTGCTGCAATCTCCAGTATTCCCCTACATCAAAATCATACGTGTCCTTATTGGGGGTCAATAATGCCGCTCAATAAGGGCACGGTAGGGGTTCATAGATGCGAGGTCGATCGCCGTTAGAGTTAAAGGCTCACGGGATCAAATCACAAAATGGGCCCGTGGTGCGAGGTCGATTGCCGTTGGAGATCACGGGTTCGAATCGTGGAGCCCCGCAATGTGTGATGTCGATCGTAGTATGAAGGCTAAAGTTTGCCTTCTCCTGACAAGATATCTTTTCGGGAGGAATGACAGCTTGAGGCCTAGTAAAGATCCTAACAGTTCTTAAAGTCATGGATGAGCTTAAAAATTGACAATTCGAATTCAAACACCTTGTTTGTTGATTAGGTGAACAAGAAATGCAATGAATAATAATCAGCAATCCAAAGAGGGATATGCATTCGATCACAACTACAAATATATAGTTTACCCAAAATAACACAAAAGAAAAAATGAAAGGAGAGAGAAGGTTCCATCTACCAAGTTGCACTGCATGCCTACAATGGTGGGGTTTATTTAGAAAAATATGCAGCAGGAACACTCATAAATATTTGCTAAATTTAGAGGCCAACACAGACATGATACTTAATGCCAAAAGATTTTTTTTAGGGAATTTTTGACAGACCCCCCATGTTATCTTTAAAATTTGACATACCCCCCCACTGACATACCCCCCTATGACTCGGTCCACTGTCATTTGACCAATGTTGACCCGAGTTGACTACGAAATTTTATACTAAAGGACGAAAGTGCCATTCTCTTCAACTTTAGAACCAGGGTTAACCCTAAATCAAACATGAAAAGAGGAGATTAAAAATAAAAATTAAACATGTAGGTAAACTTGAGATTTTTTTTTTTTTGATTTTTTAATGAGTTAAACGAATATTGAGAAGAAAAAAATCCCCCAAACAAAATAGATAAAACTCATGAAGGATTATTTTAAAATTGAGAGAACCCATCTTTCCAAAATCCATGTCTCGAAAGCTTAAAATATAAATTGCTTTGTCTTGCTTTTTATTTATGTTAATGAAAATTTAAAACTATAATTTTAAACTGTTTTTTTTTTTTTTAACCTTGGGTTTTAAATTATTGTCGGAGTGGTGGCTGACTGACCATGAGACTCAGGTGAGATGGTCGCCGGTGATGGGTGACCAACCCATTGGAATCCCTTGGCTGGCCGTCCACCATAGCCATTTGTGGGGTTTGGTTTTTTTCTCAAACCCTTGTGTCAAAGGTTGAAGATAGGGGCATTTTTGTCATTTAATAAAAAATTTGGTAGTGAACTCAGGTCAACACTGGTCAAATGAGACCGAGTCATAGGGGGGTATGTCAGCTTTAAAGATAACATGGGGGGTTATGTCAAAAATTCCTATTTTTGAAGGTTTTACAAGTTGTCAACGTAGTAACCTTTTTATTTTGTTATTCATGAAATCTGCTAAGTTTAGTGCAGCATACATAAATCTGAAATCCATGAGATTCAGATTTAAATGTTTGGGGTTTGAAAACAAAAAGGCCAAAGACCATCTTAGGGCAAAGGAGTTTAATACTCTCATCGTTCATAAAGGTTTTAGGTTCTTAGAAGGTGCTGGCTTGCTCAATTGGTAAAGTTTGTGGGTGATGATACCATAGACCTGGGTTCAAAACCCGCCTTTCACCGAGTTACTGAGATCTCTTTAAAAACAGGCTTAATTAATTATTAAAAAAAAGAAAAAAAAAGAAAAAAAGGTTTTAGGTTTTTGAAAAGATCAGGGAAGCAAAGCGTGTGAGAATTGTAAGTATGGAGCCAGCAAACATGCAAAAAAGTTGCAGTAAAAGATTAAGAAGTCGCCTCGATAGGGATCGAGTTTCTTTGGGCCAAAGGAGAGGAGGAATGTTGATCAGGACCTGGACCTGAACAACTTGATCAGGTACTGGTTATGATGTAAGAGAGTTAAGACTATTAGAACTAAAATTCGATTAGGTACCAACAAGTATCAGGTATTGGGTCTGGATAGCGAATATAAAATCTGAATCGTAGTGTCCTCAGACCTGATTATTAACCATGCAAAAAAGATGGACCAAAATGACTCGGAAGTGAATGTATAATAAATAGTTGGGATGTAATCCACGTGCACACGCACTGCTATTGACCGGCTCAGTCGAAACATTCCAAGAATTTGTCCAGACATCAAGCATAAGAAAATACAAAAATCTAAGCCGGCCTCTTAGTTACACAGATAATAACGGTTTTCTGGCTTACATGTTTGGTCTCTTCCATGGACATTTTTACTATAAATAGCTAAGAAACTTAGAGTAGGCACATCACTTGAAGAAAAGAGTAAAGGAAAAACATGGCTAAGGCAGACAAAAACATAGCCATGTTTCTAAATTTGGTTTTGGTTCTCTCTCTCCTCCTCCTCTCCATGGTTGAGGGCAGACTATTCGGAAGTAAGCTTGGGTTTACCATGTAACTATAAAGCTCATTTAGTAGGAATAATAAAAGGTTGAGCCTAACCATGCACCCATCATATTGCTATGCCTGATGCGTACATATCTAGTGCAGATCATGCAGTGGTTAGGGGTGGATCTCACCAGTCATCATTGTTGCCCATCAGTTCACAAACGGAACTGTTGGGTATTAATTTGGTGAGAGGTGGTTGGCCCCACTCATAACTGTGATCAATCTTGATCCATATAGTTCGAGGAATATTAACACTGGTTGCGCGCAGTGTTACATTGCAACAATTAACTGTTCCACAGTAAACAACTTCATATCATTTTATTTACATTTAGTTATTCGATTTAAAACTTGTGCTTTGTTTGATTGAGAAAAATATTATGTGTATTATATACTTTCTCATGAAGTAGTTTCTTCTTTGTTCTTGTAATGTGCAGTTGATTTCGGGAAGGTGAAGTCCACCCCACAATGTGAATCTGTCTTCGGAGTTCAGGAGGGCGACACGTGCTTTGGCATCACCCAATTGTTCAACATGACTAACGAATTTTTCAATGGGATTAACCCCAATCTCGACTGTACCAAAATCTTTGTGGGTCAATGGCTCTGTGTTGCTGGGACGTTGAACTGAGTTGTTGGTTTTACACTCTTTGGTATCAAAAAATATGTTCTAATAAAATGAGATAAAACTTAATTTTATCTGTACTTTGGTGTTAATTCTAATTTTTCACTTGAGAATTAAAAGAATTCTTTATCTGAAAATGTGATAAAAAGCTTTATTAATGTAGATTATTTATAGCATTTCTCTTTCATTTCATTACCATATCTTCAACCATTCTTTGCTTTCGTTTAAAATGCAAATGATATATTCCAATTCAGTAATGGGTTTTGGAAGGAAAATCAAATTTGGGTGGATTTAGGAACAATTTTGTTTTGTTCCTCCGCCATCGACTGTTTAATATGATTAGATCCTTGGCACTTTAATGGGATGCTTGCTGCTGATATTGCTATCCCTTGGTGGTTGGTGTCAAAATAATGCCTAGGTTACTGATATAGTTAATGGAAACCACAGACCTTTCAATGAAATCTAATTAGGAAACTCTACGGCCCTGCTTAATTGGTTCACAACAAATTGATTGCATTGCACTCACTTGCCACAATTTTGGGATTGCAAATGATTGGTTGGAGACCTGCAAATGAACTGCCGTGCAAGTGGGTTCCAAGCCCTTAAGCAAACTCCTTAACAAAATAGATGCAAGCAAGTGCAGCCCAAAAACTGGTGCAAGTGGGTGCATTAATAATAATAATAATAATTCTGATTATTTTTTATAATTATCTTTTTATTTTAGTTTTCTATTTTTTTGATATAGTTAGTCGGAGCTGCCTAACTCCAAGCTTTCCCCTCCAAATAATAATAATAATAATAAAAACAATATGATAACAATAATAATTTTGTTGTGTATTTTTTTTTTTTAAATCAAGAAATAAAATAATCCATTGCATTCTTTTGCAATGCACTACCAACCAATCAGCTAAACATTGTTTACATCATTTATAGTGCGTGAACCAAATAGTTGTAAGTTACTTGCATTGTAAGTGACGGTGGTCTGTGCCTACGGCACTCCCCGACAAAGCATTTGCCCAAATCGGGTGTCAGTGGCTGAGATCCGCCGTCCAATTGCGGATAAGATCTCAGCCATATATCTATATATATATGAAGCCTATAAGAAGGGGAGACAACTGAGTTGATTTGTTATATAGATTACAACACAAGTCGCTACATTTGCACTACAGTGCAAAATGCACCCAAGTGTAGCGAACCAAGCAGGCCTAAGATTCAAGGCTCCCCTTGGAGTTGTGTTGTGTGGAGTTCATTGAACATTAATCCTCCGTATTCATGCACTACTGAAAATGAAACAATCACTCAGGTTTGTCTTGTTGGAATTGAAAACATTAGCTGTTTTAGGGTTTGGTAGATCCAACTCCTATTGATAATTTCACCTATAACTCGCGTAGACGTGAATTTTACATTTTTTGTATTAAAAAATGTATTGTACCGGCCAATGTGCAACATTTGTACCTGCCCATACGCATATAATTCAAGATTTGTACCTGCAACATTTATATCTCGAAACAAAATGGGTACCAATTTGCCAAACTTGAGATAATCAAATATCGTCGAAAGGAATAGTTCTTTAAGTCGAAGTTTACAAACAGTACCAAGGATTATAAATTTAGGAGAAAATTATCTTGGCATCTGGAGAAACTATACCAAAGTCTGAAGGTAGCTCTAACTCCTTACCTGACAATGGATGATTCTTAGGTATGACAATAGTCATTCTCTGCAATAACTTACAGCTTTTCAGCAAAAATATAACAAGCTCGATTTCATTATGGCGACCCTTGAACAGCTCTTCAATTGCAGTATCTATGTCCTCCTTTGGACGACGCATGCAATCCTCCATGCATATCTCAATTTCCTTTACTTTTTGCAAGAAGGAAGAAAAACCAAGCACCTGCGATCTCCAGTATTCTCTTGCACTGAAATTATACTTGTTCTTGAAATCATCGGTAAACTGACAAATTCACAATTCAGATGAAGATCATCTTAGATTATTACTAAAGCGCAAAACTATGTCTGCAGAAAGCAAAAAAAAAAAAAATTGGCACAGAATGCGAATACCTGCATTATTGGAGGCCGACCAGTGTTTACAATAAGAATCTCGAGATTAGGACAAGACCTTAGCAAGTAGGCAATCCCAGGGAGCTCCCATTTTGTCAATCCCGTTTTCAGCTCTAGATAAATAGAATTAAGAGCAAGGACAGGTAAATTTTGCACCTCCCTTATGGACAAAACCTGTGAACAACAAAGCAAATAAAAGAATAAGAATCGATATTTTGTTGCTTTAGCTCCACTTAATATATCTAAAGATTACTTATCTGCATGTATACAAAGTCAAGTTGCATGTCTATACCTGAATAGTCCAAGAACATAGTTGAAGACATTGAACCTGACGAAGATCATTAAGAAACTTCACCAATGCTGCTTCTCCATCATTCTCATCATACAACTTCGGATCATCATAGATACAAATTGTAGCAATCAAATGAGATGATAATCGTCCCTTAACATGATACCTAGACCTTTTCACACTTGTAATGAATTCAAGATATAGGAGATTCGGAGCATAAATCTCGATCACAGTATTCCGGTTATAATCGTTACATTCTTGTATCGTCAAGCTCTCAACGGATGGATTTACAATGAAAATGTTAAGGTTACTTCTCCAGTTGCACTCCTTTATGCATAAACATTCAAGGTCTGGAGAACCAGAAGTAAGAACCTTAATTGCGTCGTTGGATAATTCAAGAGTCTCGAGAGACAGGAATATGAGTGAGCTTAAACACAGAGAATCAGGTAGGTCGAGATTACAAAACCTGAGTGTCAAGTGCGTTATCGATCCACAGTCGAAAAGGGAATGAGGCAACTTGTAGAATGTATAAGTCGCTGGAAAGGAGTAAGGGGGGTAAGGATATCCATTGATGAAGTCTAATTCAAGACTATCAACACTATGCGTTAATGCAAAAAAGATCCATGAATCAACTTGGGAAGCATGGGTTTCGTCGGTGAATAAATAGCTCACTCTGAATCCCTGAACCTTAGAACCCTTATAAGCAACTAGTGTTCTGTCAATAAAGGCGGCAAATTCTTTCCTTTTAGATGCCATCTCCTCTGAAGCTTCAAAATTCAAAAAAGGGATTGATGTCCACAAGTATCTCCATCTTCTCGACAAGAAGCTTGTTCTCACCACGTCTTCCATTGTCAGTAAAGACAGCATGTGAAGAAGCAGGGAATCAGGTAAATCACTTATCCTATCTCTGTGGATATCTTGACCTACAATTTGGTTTTCCTGTCCTGAGGAGTGCCTTTGCTGCTTATAACTCCTCTCCCCATCCATGATCTTAATTTTACTGTTGAGTGTAGTGAACACTATGTTTTTTAGACCGAGAAAGAGACTGCAAAACCCAATTCAGAGTAAATGGTACGTAGGTTTAAAACAAAACAAAAAAACCAAAGGCCATGCTAGGGCAGGTGACTTCAACTGCACATCACCATTCTTGAAAACAAGAGAAGCTGCCAACCCACAAGGCTTTCCAGAGTAACATGGAGTGGTTTTCCAACCCTCATCAATGGCTTTGGAAAGACTTGAACTCTGATGTTGGTTATATTTTGCATCGATAAAATGTTTTGCTTACCGAAAATAAAACATAGAATAGAATCATTGTAAATTCTCACCAATTCAAGCTTTTGATATCAGAAGGACCGGATTTCCTATCCATGTAAGACACTAAGGGCGTGTTTGATTGCACATAAAATTTTCCCGAGAAATTACA
The DNA here is from genome assembly GCA_035048495.1 of Euptelea pleiosperma. NCBI lineage: Eukaryota > Viridiplantae > Streptophyta > Magnoliopsida > Ranunculales > Eupteleaceae > Euptelea > Euptelea pleiosperma. The sequence continues at coordinate 12,486,781 of CM068545.1, forward strand.
TGGGAAATGCCTTAAATGGCTGATTAATTGCAACTGCGAACACATATTTCAATCATGTGAGAAAACAAAGCCGTATTTCGAGGTGGAAATGAATTCTCACCTATCTGGATGGGAATGGGAAATTCCGGGCTTAGTAAGGAAAATTATCTAGATTTAAATGGCTAGGTAGGGAAAATTATACAGATTTAAAATGGCTATCTAATAATGGACAGTTGTGTTTTCCCAAGGAAAATGCAATTTTCTCACTTGGCAATCAAACACGTCCTAAGTTCTCGTCTCAGTTTAGCGCGCCAAGTTGTTTCTATTATGCAAAAGATTCACTGATTGTAGTGAAGGATAATATTTTTATCAAATAGTTCTTGGGTAGATGAAAATACAATATTCAATGATTTAGGGCTTTTTTTCCCTTTTATTATATATATATATATATGTTAAAACCCAAATCCTGTAAAAAATATCGATTTCTATTTTCCAAAAAAAATCATTTTTTTTAGGGAGTTTTTCTACTTTTTCAGAGATTCTTTCCGATTTGGCAAAATAACCCTTACTTTTTGTAGTCTTCTCAAAAGAAAATTTTAAGTTGAGCTTTTTCTTTTTTCAAATGGGAAGAAGTTTTGGAAAAATCAACTTCCTTCCAAAATCAAGAAAGAATACAACCTTAAGAAAAATAAAATTGTCTTAAAACAAGGGCGTGATTTTCTGGAGAGCTTTTTATTGCTTTGAGAGATTCTTTTTCATTTGAAAAAAGGACCAAGTTCCAAGGACTCGTCTTTTCACTTGTGTCCTCAACTGTGGATTTCAAGAATCTAACGGTGGTTTTGCTTTGGCAAAAAATGATAAAAGTGAATGCCAGCTCAACGCTATCAACCACCGTTGGATTCTCGGAATCCACACCCAAGACCACAAATAAAAAGTCGAGTCCACTAAGCCCGACCCTTCAAATGCCCTTACTCTCTAACTTGTCCTAGTCTTTTGAAAAATAAATTGTAAGTTATATGAGTGTTAAGACCCAAACCAATACTCCAGAAGCACCTTGGTGATAATGGAGCGGAAAGCTAAGGTCTTAACCTAGGATTGTAACATTACACCACCTTTCAAGGCTGACGTCCATGATGACCCACTGTAAGGTGGCTTTCACTCTGGCACCCCTATTTTCTCATTTTTTTTGTGAGCAAGCCCTGTCATTTTTTTCGGTACCCCTATTTTCTCATTTTTGAGCGAGTCCCCAAGTAGCCCTTTCCCCAAGTCGCCCCTTTCGAGAAGGATCACGGTAGGCCACTATGGCGTGCCCTCCATATCCATATTATGGTAAGCCCATTTTTTTTTAACCATAATTGTCTCTCCCATGACTTGAACCCTGGAGGCGGGGTTGGCTCTGATACCAAATGTTAGGACGCAAACCAATACTCCAGAAGCACCTTGGTGATAGTGGAGAGGAAAGCTAAAGTCTTAACCTAGGATCGTAACAATGAGCTCTTTTTTTTCAAATGGAAAAAAGTTCTCTAGAAAATCAACTCCGTCCAAAATAAAGAAACAATACAACCTTAAGAAAAATGAACCTAACTATCTTCCTAAAAAGGGGAAAAAAGAAAATAAAAAATAAAAGAAACAACTAAACTTACCTACTATGAGATCTAGAGGATTGTTAGTTTGTCAATTCTTCTCAGCCACCGTCTTCTTCTTTTGGTCTTTGTCTCTACTATCGACTGAGAGAGTAAAATAAGATGGAGGGAGTCTAGAGTTTGAGAGAGAGAGGGGGTGATAGTTTTAGGGTTTGAAGAGAAGATCGATAACTTCTAAGAGAAAAAAATATTTAATATAAGGAGAGGTAAAGTTAAAAGACCAAAAAGCCCACAAAGAGAATCTCTCACAAACCCTAGCGGCGCTAGTTTGAAGATTGACAGAAGAGGCAAGATTGGAGATTTGAGGATGGTTTAAGTCGATAGAAAGAGAGTTTTAGGGTTTGAAGAGAAGATTCGAGAAGTTAAGAGAAAATTAATTAATATAAAAAGAAGTAAAGGTAAAAGATCGAAAAGCCTGGAGAGAGAGAGAGAGAGAGAGAGAGAGAGAGAGAGAGAGAGAGAGAGAGAGAGAGAGAGAGAGAGAGAGAGATTCCCTTACAAACCAACATCAACGTATGCCAGTTCATAGACTAATAGAAGAGGATTAAACCAAGACATAGATTTGAGGATGATTTAAGTCGACAAGAGAGAGAAAGAGATTCCTCCATAAATCACCAACAATGCCAGTTCATATATTAATAGAAGATGATTAAATTAAAAGGAGGATTGGAGGATGACTTAAGTGGATATAGAGAAGAAAAGGAAAGAAATAGAGAGTTTTTTTTTTAAGATCCAGAAGTTCTGAGAGAAATTTATCAATAGAAAAAGAGGTGAAGGCAAAATACATAAAACCCTAGAGGGAGAGATTCTCTCACAAATCACCAGTGCGCTAGTTCACATATTAATTGAAAAGATTAAACGGCATGAGAGAGAGAGAGATTCCCTCACAAATTAAACCACCAACAACGTTAATTCACATATTAATAGAAGATGATTAAATTGAAAGGGAGATTTTAAGGATGATTTAAGTTGACAAGAGATAAAAGAAAGAGAGAGTTTTTACGATGATTTGAAAACTTATAAGAGAAAATTTTATTTATATAAAAACAGGTAAATGCAAAATACATAAAAGCCAAAAGAGAAAGAGGGAGAGAGAGATTTCCTCACAAACCTTGAATGGTGCTAGTTCACAGATAAATATTTAAGCGAAGAGGGGGAGAGAGATTCTTTTTAAGATTTGAAAAGTTTTGAGATAAAAATCTATTAATACAAGAAGAGGTAAAGGTAAAAAACAAAAAAGCCCATAGTAATAGTGGAAGTTAATGAAATATTGCTATGATGTTTTGGGGTAAAAAGTGGCAACATCATTGATGAAACTTATAAAAGTCAAGTTTATTATACATACACAACCAATTCTTACTATTTGGGTCCACATAGAGATCATGTTAGATAATCCAAGTTCACAATAAAATATATTATATTATTGCAATGTGTGTTGATAACTTATTTTAACACCCGTAAAGATATTGAATTAGAAATTTATAGTTTTATTAATTTAAATTAAATTTAATAGATTTATCAATTAGATCGGCTCAATTTCTTGTCAACCCGATTAGGTTCGAATCCCACCCTTTGAATCCTTATTGGGTTAGGATCAGTTAGGCCCACTATTAGATCAGTTGTAGATCAACTTTGATCCAATCCATTATTACTACTTATTATCATTAAGGAAAAACCTACGTTAGTGCATCGCACCATTCTGGTCACTTTGATGTCACAAAAAGGTTGTCCCTTTGTGTACGCAAGTAAGTTGGATGCAAACTTTCTCCTTCTTTCATGGTTTAGATTTTACATTTGTCATTTGAGGTCCACCACTCTGATTTGCGCCACAATCTTATTACAAAAGCCAATGTTAAACTATTTTAAAGCCAAAACTTGGGTTTCCATGCACACGACCTTCTAGGTACCTTTTGGTTGCCTATAAAAAAAAAACAAAAAACCAAAAAAATCATTAAATGCCCCCTCCACCATACTGACTCGTTATTTAAGCAAATATTTTGGTTTCAAAAAAGCTTACCAACTATTGAGAAAGAGCCCTATTTAACTACTTAATTACTTTTCATGCCATTAGTTCTATTTTCAATACAGTCTATTCAGGATCACTAAATTGCTTACCCTACCATTTTATCCATATTTTCATAACAATCATTTTTTACCACTTAATTACTTAACATACCAATCGTTTTCTAATTGTGACTTGAGTTGCCCAAATTTATAGATTCACCCCTCCTTACTACTTTTTCAAATTGCCCTTTGGGTCGAAACTTTATTATTTTGCCACTTCTTTCAAAAAGGCCCATTTATGTAACGCATGTGCGGCCAACTAGACACCGTAGTTACCTACCTAAAAAAAAACATCAGCAACTATTAGTTCATTATGTGCTCCTCTCTACCAAAAACTAAAAATTTCATTAAATGGCTCTTCATGTGCTCAACCATTCTCATGCCATTAATTTACAGATTTGCCCTTGAAAAATATTTAATTACTTAGCATGCCTTTTTTTTTCATATTTCCAAAATAGTTTCTGAAGAACAACTTAATAACTTTCCATGCCCTTTCTTCCATATTTTCAAAATAATCCCTTTATAACTACTCATTTGATCTACACTGACAACTTAAGAATTTTGATTCTCTAACTGTACCTTGAGTTGTCAAAATTTACATATTTACGTCTCCAAACTAATCTTCCAAAACTACATTTGGGTTTGAAACTCTTATTTTGCCACTTCTTTCAAAGATGCAACCTACATCACTCACATGCAACGCACGTGCCGCCCACTAGTAAGTATATAGGTACATGGAGTTCTTTGACCCATTACAACGGTCATGATGCTAACCTTACCTAAGTTACGCCCGTATAGCAGTTTTAAACCTTGGAACTTACAATCTATGTTACTTATTCTCATATAGTTTTCCGTCAAAGTCGGTGCTCAAAGTGGAATGATAGATTGTTTGCAGGCCCCGTAAACTATTTCTCATTCCAATGGTTAGATGGGCAGGGCAATGCTGATGAGGATTAACTCAAGATGTTATGCTCACCGAATCCCTTGGATTTATTTCTGTTTTATCGAATTTTCTTCATTGCCAGTGACAATAGTTGGTAAGGCAGTTTAGGAGAGATGTTGCAGAAAAAGTGATCTTCAATGGACCTATGTGATCTTTAAGGTCAGGCTGAAAATTGAAATTTTATGTTAGGCCATTTATACAATTAGGGTGAGGCCCACAGAATATTCTACCCTAATTTTATGGTTGGTGCCTCCTCAAGGCACCAAACATCAAAATTTGATGTTCGCCCGAACATTAAAAAAAAAAAATTCCCCTCATATTCTATTAGTATAACCCTTAAAAGTTGGAACCAGTGTTTAAAAACGCAATTGAGGTGTGTCCAGGCATGCCCAAAAGGCAGGTATACTTATACATAGGCCCAACTTAGTTCGCTACACTTGGGTGCATTTTGCATTGTAGTACAAATGTAGTGACTTGCGTTGCAATCACTTACAATGCAAGTCATTTACAATTGTTTGGTTCACGCCTTATAAAAAAATGCAAACAAAGTTGAGCTGATTGGTTGGTAGTGCGTTGCAAAAGAATGCAATGGATTACTTTATTTCTTAATTTTATAAAAAATGCACAATAAAATTATTATTGTTATCATGTTATTTTTATTATTAATTTTTTTTTATAAGGGAAAGCTTGGGGTTAGGGGCCCCAACCAACTATATCAAAAAATTAAAAATTAAAATAAAAAGATAATAAAAAATTAAAAATCATAGTTATTATAATTAGTAACATTTTTTGGAAGAAAAAATGTTGAGCCAATACAATGCACCCACTTGCATCAGTTTTTGAGCTGCACTTGCTTGCATCTATTTTGTGAAGGAGTTTGCAAGGGCTTGGAACCCACTTGCACGGGAGTTTATTTGCACGCCTCCAACCAATCACTTGCAATCCCAAAATTGTGACAAGTGAGTGCATTGCACTCAATTTGCTGTGAACCAAACAGGGCCATAATGTCAAGATGTATGCCCAGTGCGCATGAGGCATGTTACGAGGAGTTTTGAGGCATGTTGTACATTTCATAAGCTAAACAAAATGGGTTTCACTTGTGCTTAATAGTTTGAGACAATTATATATCTTCAAAATAGCTGAGAATTCTGACAGAGAAAACAAATGTTGCCAAAGCTTCTAAATTTATGCTCTTGTATGATTGGCCTTTATAAGTTTTCTACAAAGGATTTTTGCATATAAATGCCATAAAACATTTCTGTATCAATACTACCTGACATGACAAATCCTTTTCAACTAAAATTTTTTGTTCATCACCATACAAAGCAATCGGAGAAAATTATTTCGGCATCTGGAGAGGTCCTAGGAAAATTGAGCAGCTTCTGAGAAAGTTTGAGAGGTAGTTCCAATGCTTTACCCTCCAATTGATTGAAATGATTTTTCGTAGGCGTACTAACAATCATTCTCTTTAATACTTTACAGTTTTTCAGCAGAAATCTTACAAACTCAATTTCATTCTCATGGCGCTTGTACAGTTCTTCAATTGCATCAGTTCCGTCTTCAGTTGAATCAGTTCCATTTGTCACTGGGGGTGTGTACTTTTTCAGAAAGTCGAATATCTTCAGAGTCTTGAGATTTTGTAGGAGAGAAGAAAAATCAAGATCTTGTGATTTCCAATATTCAGAGTAATGATGAATCTGACAATTGAGAAGAAAATGATCCTTAAGAATATAAATAATGTGCAAAATTTAAGAAACACAAAAGATAATGACATGTAAATGATATATGAGAAAGTTGAATCAAACAGAATTGGGTATTTGCATTTCTTACAATCCAATCTCTGCTTATAACAAGAGTCTCAAGATTAGGGCAACTCTTCAGCATGTAGGCAATCCCATTGAGATCCGATCTTGTATATGCTGTCTTCAATTTTAGACAAGTGACATTAAGAGAAAGAGCAGGAAAACTTTGCACCTCCCTTACAGATAGAGCCTGTGAACAACAAAACTCATTTAAGAATAAGAGTTGAGAATTTTGCTTCTTTAGTATCTTAACAAACATTAAAATTATACTTGCAGGTTTTCAACTGAAAATATTCTTATATTAACTTGCACAAATAAGATTTAATTTGGTAAGAAGTTAAGAAGTCCTGACCCCAAGACACCAATCGCATAGCTTAAGATCTTTAACATGATGAAGATCGTTAAGCAACTTCACCAATTCATCTCCATCGTGCTCGTCACAGACCATATCTTGTCCATCGAAAGCAAAGCTGGCACTTATGAGAGATGATAGTCTCTTAACACGATAGTTTGACCTCGGCATGTTTATAATGTTCAACGACGGTAGATTTGGAGCATAAATCTTGAACTCAGTGTTCCAGTTGCAATCATTACAATCTTCTATCTCTAAGCTCTTAAGATTCGGATTTATAACATAAATGTTAAGATCACTTCTCCAGTTGCATCCTCTCAAAGACAAATATTCAAGGAGAGGACAACCAGAAGTCAGATCCTTAATTGTGTCAGTAGATAATTCAACTATATCGAGAGACAGGGTCTTGAGCAAGCTTAAACACATGGAAGCAGGCAGGTTGAGATCACAGAACTTCAGTGTCAAGTTCCTTAATGATTGGCAATTGAAAAGGGAATGAGGCAACTTGTAGAAATTCTCAACTACTAGTTCTGGATAGTCCATCTCTCCAATAAAATCCAGTTGAAACTCCTCAACATGACATCCAACAACAAAACGTATCCACGAATCAACTTGGACGTCATGGGAGGATTTGCGTTCAAAAAAGATGCAAAATTTTTTAACCTTAGAACCCTCATGAAGAACCAGTGATCTGTCAACAAAGGCCACAAAGTGCATTTCAGGTATCATCCCTGTTTCAAAATCCATACAAGGGATAGAAGTCCACAAGTATCTCCACCTTCTTGATAAGACGCTTGTCTTGATCACGTCATCCATCTTCAAGAAAGACAGGATATGAAGAAGCACAGAATCAGGTAAACCATTTATCCAATCACTAATATTTTGTTCTGAAGAGTGTTTGCGTAGCTTCGCGTTATCCATCTTATTTGTCCGCCCAAGAAAAACAACTACTGAAGCCAAAGAAGTTCCACGTTTTATGGGAAGAACAACAGCATAAATTCAGAAGCTAAGAGCAATAGAGCATAGAAATAATTAAATGATGATTCATTTTCTTACCCTAAACCCTAAACCCTAAACCCTAAAAAAAAATGCCAGTGTAGTGTAGATTTTTAGTTCATATCTAATCTTTCTTAAAAACCCTAACATTTCTTCAATTGTTGATGATATTTGTAAAGGATTGATTAAAAAGAGAATTAAAATTGAGACAAGATCCTAAAAACAGGAGGATGCATTTGATCAAATAAAATGAAAAAACTAGTTTTGGAGATTTAGAAACTTACCGCTTACTGGCAAGAGAGGAAGAGATACCGTGCTTTCTCACTCCACTGGTTTTGAGAAAGAAGGGCTAAATGAGGGGAAACGGAAGGGGGCTACAAGTTGAGAAAGGAGGGGAAGCCCAGGAAGGAAATGAATACAAATCTAATAGTGCAGTGATCATAGCCGTTGATTCAAAAACTTGTTTTTAGTACTAAAACCAACGGATACAAATGGGTAAAGCTAAACATCCATACGGTCAGTGGACCCAGACGGCAGCGGTAAATAACAAAAATCACGCTACCTGACGCCAAAATGGGTCAGGTATACCATATTTAGTATAACCAACGCTTTTAGTGTAACTGTGTTACCACACCACGAACAGATTAAAACTTTTGTTGACGGGACGCAATATGAGCCACGTGGCAAACTATTAGAGGACTCTAACCGTATGGATGTTTGGCCAATCCTTAAGTAGACCCACAAACCAAAAATCAGCCCGATTAATGATTTCTAGGCGTTGGATTGGAATTATTTTCATGGGTTGATATTAACCGTGGGAATTTGAGCATTATTGACCATTATTTGAGGTACAAAGATATACAGGTTTGAAATCACTAAACAAGCTGATTTTTGGTTTGTGGGTCCACCTAGGCATTGGAAAACATCCATACGGACCCATGTGACACAATTAAAGGCCTCTACTTTCAAAATATAAAACCTTCCCTACAAGCCACGTGGCACACTCTTAGAGACCACCGACCTTATGGATGTTTGTCACATTCCTAGGTGGACCTATATACCAAATTTCAGTCTGATTAGTGATTTCAAACCTTTGGATCTGAGCACCCCAAATAATGCTTGAAATCTATGGTTCAAAATCAACCCATGAAAATGACTCCAAATCAAAACCTTAAAAACCACTAATCAGGCTGATTATTTGAATATAGGCCCACCTAGAGATGGGCCAAACAACGATATGGGTCTAATGCTAGAACGGTTGGACCAATCTTCATGATCCATAGAGCCTTAATTGATAACAGCGGTTGGTCATGTCAAGATTGTGAGGCCCATGAATTGGTTCCAAGCCCATGACGGTATATGCTCATATCCAATAGCAAGAAGTCACCAATCGGATTGATTTTTTGTATGTAGGTCCACAGATGGATGGGCCGATAGATGGCCCACAGATTTTTGGTATGTAGGTCCACAGATGGATGGGCCGCGTATTTACTTAACCTTGGAAAATAAGTCTTCCCGTATATTCCCTTCTAAAACAATCAGGCTAATCGTTAGGGAAGTTGCTAAAATTAAGTCTCCACGTTCATCCAGAAGTTATGTGTGAAAGAAGGAAATAAGTGTGATAAGACTCGTTGATAAGGAAATAAGTTTATGGTTTATGGTTTATGCCACGTGGCACTCTTCAGGCCAATTAATCCATGGATGTTCTGGCCACCCCTTGGTGGATCTACATACCTAAAGTCAGCATCATTCGTGATTACTAGCCATTGGATTTGAGCATTTTTCATGAATAATTATTTCTAGTTGGATTTGCGTTTGTACCAACCAACCAAATGCCATGTGGCACTCTTCGGGCCTGATCCATGGATGTTTGGCCTACTCCTTGGTGGACCTACATACCCAAATGCCGTACGTTCTAACGGCAGGCGCTCGTTTGGTTACCGCACTGCATATATGATATGCGGCCACATTCTTTAGTGTAACCATCTCATCTATACCATTTGCAGGGTTATATCCCATTCATGATCCACGAGTCATTGGGTCATATTCACGGGTAAATGCTTGGACCAATCTTCATGCGCATTTATTCATCATCCATAGAGCCTTAATTGATTACATGCTAATGTTCAATGCGTGACTTGGCCTGAATCCAGTACAGTTGTTGCAGCGTCATTGAACAAATTGATTGGCCTGAATCCATGCTAATGTTCAATGTTGATTGGATCAGTTGCTCACGGGATGGCAGCCTGCAACTCGTTGGACTTCAGATTGTCAACCATATGGAGATACCCTTGGACTTCAGATTTGAATCTAGATTTTGATTGACGATGCAATTTGGGATTACAGTCCAAACTTTGGGTGGGAAGAGACACAAGTTTGCTGGCACTGTCTACTGCTTTCTAAAGCATCAAGAAGGCCATCGTGGGTCAGAGTCTACTCTCGGTGTACACATATACAGGGGATGCATAGGGTACTCTCCCAAACTCATACATAAGAAGCTGGATGTCACAGACTCACACTCCTGTAATCGAATGCAGATGGTTTTGTCCACATAAAGTGGGTCATACTAATTGGGTTTTAGATTCAATCCTTCCAGATTATAAGAAAAGAGCCCGTTGGCCTCAACGAGGTCCATTTAGTTTATAGTGCCATTAAACCTAATTAGCTTAACTTAAACCCTATGAGCCAATAGAGGCAGCCCAAAATTGGACTAAAAGTGGGCCTAAACGTAAACTCGTTGAATGTGAACGAGTACGACAGCCTAATCCAAAAGAAAAGTAATTGGACACTTTTCAGCACCGGAATGAATGAATTGCTTTCAATGTTTTTAATTCTGGCTTAGCCAAAAAAAATATGTTGTTTAGATGTATATTTTCTGAGCATTCTTCATCCAAGAAGTAGCCCACCTAAATCTAATTGGAATGAGTTACTGGGGCCGTGTCTAGGTTCGAAGATCGTGGACTCAAGGTCCATCATTGAAAGCCTACTGTTTTATGTGTAAAGGTTCTGCTGTAGTATGGAGATGCTCTTAGTAGAGATGAGGATTGCAAGGCAGTTCATAGCATAATCTGCGACAGATGAACCATTTGATTTATAGCATGAAAAATTTAGTTCAACACTTGCTTTGCTGATGTCCCTCTAACATTGTACACAACCCTTTCAAGTTTCCATGGCATATAATTCAATTGGGTGGATGAGCTATACGGACTCCTACCCACAACACAAATTAAGCAAATACAACCATCTCAATTTGTGGTAAGCATGTTGTTAATGAGTTGGATTCGGGTTGGTGCCTATACACACCCCAAACTAAAACTGATTACTTAAAGAACCTGGACCTGGACAAATCAATCAGGTGTACAAGCACCAGTGGTTATGATGCAGGGGAGTTACAACTATTAAAAGTAAAAAAATCAATCAGGGACCATGGGTATCAAGTATCGGGTCCAGATTGAGAATAAAATTTTTGTATAGCAGTGTCCTGAGATCATTTTATTAACCATGTCGGAAAGACGGACTTAAACCCAAATAATTGTGTTTGGATATGAGGTAGTCAGGTATCCACACTGACACCCCTACAACCCATTTAGGTAGAGTGCACACTCATGTAAGGACCAAACAACTCGGAAGTTGATGTAATGGGTAGAGGGACTTTTGTTCCAAAAAATACTAACGTGCTCACGAGCAGTTTACATGGGTCAGAACATTAATGTAAACCTTAACATAATTTAGTTGGCTACATGTGGGTGAAATTATCTTTCAATTATATAAGGTTTATTTAAACATCACGTGCATCGCATGTGCCCTCTACTAGTATTGAGACGGCCCTGGATACTGCAATTGACCGACCCACCGAAAAACATTCCAATAATTTGTCTAGGCATAGAGCTTAAGAAAATACAAAAATCTATGCCGGCCTTTTAGATACACAGATAATAACGGTTTTCTGGCTTACATGGTTGGTCTCTTCCATGGACACTTGTACTATAAATATCTAAGAAATTTAGAGTAGGCACATCACTTGCAAAAAAAAGGAAAAACATGGCTAAGGCAAACGGAAACACAGCCATGTTTCTTTATTTGGTTTTGGTGCTCTCTCTCCTCCTTGTTTCCATGGTTGAGGGCAGACTATTCGGAAGTAAGCTTGGATTCATCATTGAACTCATTTAATAGGAATAATAATGGTTGCACCCTAACCACCCCATCATATTGCTATGCCTGATGCGCACAGTGGCTGGGGATGGATCTCACCAGTCACTACTTCTGCGAATCATATACTCACAAATGGAGCTGTTGGGTATTTGGTGAGAGGTGGTTGGCCACACTCATAACTAGCTATCATCAAGATTGATCTAGATGGTGGTGTTTTGAGGCATAACCACATTGCAGCGATTAACTGTTCCACATTATACATTTAGTTATTCTACTTAAGACTTGTGTTGGTGTTTGATTTGAGAAATATTTCACGTGTATTACTGACACTGTTATTCTTTGATCTTCTAATGCGCAGTTGATTTCGGGAATGTGCAGTCCACCCCACAATGTGAATCGGTCTTCGGAGTACAGGAGGGCGACACGTGCTTTAAAATCACCCAATTGTTCAACATGACTAATGAATTTTTCAATGGGATCAACCCCAATCTCGACTGTACCAAGATCTTTGTGGGTCAATGGATATGTGTTGCTGGGACGTTGAACTGAGTTGTTGGGATCGATACAATCTTCGTAATATCAAAATATATGTACTAATAAAATGAGATAAACTTAATTTTATCTCTAAGTTGTTCTTAATTCTAATGTTTTTCATGTAGAATCGAAAGCATTCTTCATCTGAAAATGTGATAATAAAAAGCTGTATTTATGTGGCTTATTTATAGCATTAATTTCTCTTTCATTTCATTACTATTTCCTTCAAATTCAGCGATGTATTTTGGAAGAAAATCAATTTTGGGTGTATTTAATTAATTAGGAACAATTCAGAACTCAATCCATCTTGTACAACACATTCATCGGATAGTCGATAGGAATGGCAACAAACACCCGTCTATCAATAACCTATCAATTTTGGATGTTATTGAAGTGGGTATATCAATATCGGAATCCTAATCTGATATCTGAAAATTTGGGATAATATATTTGAATACAGCTTCGAATTTTCGACTATCCATTTGACACCCCTAACCGGGACTAATCTTGGTACAACTCAAGTTATGCTTGACGCACCCCATGCATATATGTGGGGTCACAGAGGGAATCCTGAGACGAGCTAGCCATGTATATGTGGGGCTGATCCTTCTCTTAATCATTCCAGATTGAATGATTAGGATCAGTTGAGCAGGTGATTGAATGGTGGGTCCCAAGCCCCTTAAAGTTCACGTCTCATCCTTATACTTCATTCATGGTAACAAAGATAATTTACATCTCTGCAGCTTGATAATCAGCTCGCAGCAGTGCCAGCCAAGCCACATCGTACACAAAAAGAAACAATAATCTAACAAGCAAGCAAGCCACAAAGTAGAGAGCAAGAAGGTGAAGGATGGATTCTCAATAGAACACCCATCTTCACGGCATCTTCTGTAGGCATAAAAGAGAGGATGTGAAGGATGGATGATCTGGTAAAGTACTGATTCTATCTTGGTCTTCTTTTATGTTTTTGCTGCTACGCTTTGGCCACTTAGCATTCATGGTTTTACATAATTCTGACTTGTCTCTTTAATGATATTGCGCCAATTCAAGAGAAGAAAGAAGATATGGAGAAGAAAACAGATGGGCTGGGTAGATGCGCAAAGCTTTCACAATCAGCAATGTTTGACAAAAATGAAAGCTTAATGTCTGTTTTACCTTTTGGCTGTCAATGCTCACTGTTACTATTATAAGGTTGATGTCGATGTATATGTGTTCCATTCCAATCAGCAACACAGCCAACTATACATGGAAGGTGGGGCAACATGAATTGACAGGGGAATATTCAAAACTGATGTAGGCGCCATGTTATTGTTACAGATGGCAGTCCCTGATTGGACTACATCAAAATCCGCTCTAAAAAAATAAATCTCCCGACGAATGGTAGTAAAGTTTTTATCTAGAACCAGTATTGATGTAGGGGTGATCTATATGATGAGGAGATCACCCTCACCAAAAATCAGCAATTGATTAATCTTCTATGTGGGTATGCCAAAGAGGGGGGGTCAAAAATGGGGGTCCCTGGAGTCCGACACTAGTCAAAATGTTGTAGTAGTTACAATCTTCATGGTCATAACAGGGAATGCTAAATGATCAATCCGAGATGATAAGTTCATTAAAGCATGCTTTCATGTGATTAAAAGCCCTGATTGTTCACTTCATGCTGCAACACGTGTAAATTTCGTGAGACCCCAAAATCAATAAACTCGAGCGGATTAGTAAAATCATCGAAAAGTGTGCAATAGGCTGAATGATTGGGATCAATTGAGCTGGTCATTGAATTGTCGGTAAAACTCATGTCACAAGATGTTGTGACGGAAGCTGGTCACGGCACTCAATGCGAGCCACGTGGCATATTATTAGAGGACGATGACTGTATGGATGTTTTGCCAGTCCCTCGGTGGACTGGCACACAACAAATCGGCTTGATTAGTGATTTCTAACCGATTCAGTTGAAGTTATTTTCATGGATTGATTTTAACGGTAGGAATCTGAGCATTATTGAGCGTTATTTGGGTGCAAAAATCCAAAGGTTGTAAATCACTAATTAGGCTGATTTTTGGTTTGTAGGTCCACCAAAGGACTGGACAAACATCCATACGGTCAGCGCCCTCTGATCGTGTGCCACGTGGCTCATATTGAGTGATGTGACCGGCTTCCGTCACAACATCTTGTGACACAAGTTTTACTCGTTCCCTGCACCTAAAAGTTAGGGTAGGAATGGGTAAGGGGTAATGGCGGGTGCTCTATTGGGTCCCCGGGTCGCTTGGGAGCACCTGGTTGCTGCTGAGGTGAGGTTCATAATTGGCCGGACGCGCCGCGTTGTTATAAGCGGGTCTGGTCAGAGCTTGCGCTGGGTTTTGCGGTTGCGATTGGGTAGGAGGGTTTTAAGGTTTTTGAGTGGGTTGGGGGACCGTTATTTACAATCAGCATAATTACTCAATGCCACGTTGCTAGCATACGCTGATGGCGGAACGGAGCTTAACGTACACCCCAAGAGGAACTACTCACGAGTCACGTCACGAGTTCGAAATTTATCAAGATCTAGAATTGGTGTGTCTTGAGAACGATTGGAGCTGTGGATCTTCCTCTTAGTCCAGACTCCAGAGTAGCTTCTCTTTAAGAACACAAAACCAGAGGGATGGATTCCAAAACCCTAATTCTCCATTGCAGAAACTATAACGGACAGCCCATCTCTTGCAGATCTCCAGCTGAGTTTCGAGATCTGCTTCGTGTCTTCAATCCTACTGATTCGGACATCTTGGCAGACAACCATTTCTCTCCTTGATCTGAGTTTCTGTATTTTGAAGTTATTCAATTTCTTTCGGTTCTTCGTATCCGGTGTTCGTTTTATTGTTATTGTTGTTGTCAAATTAGCTCCTGGTTTCGGTTTTTTAGTTTTTTTTTTTGTTAATTAGGGCTTTCTGATTTTTGAATTGGAGTGAGATGTATTAGGACGGAGTTTTGTTATAGATTCGATTGGATATAATTTAATTCGAAGGGAAAATGAGGAGAAGAACTGCGGATTTTCGGCGACCAGTGCGCAGGAGGTTTTCGAAAGTGTTCTGGTTGACTTTATGCGGTTTTGCGATTTTTCTGCTTATTGTGCTTTTCAGTCGAGAAAAGCAACCGATGTCGAGACCAGCAATGTCTCAGGTAAGACTTCTTTTTTTCCTTTTCCCTTTAATTTCATTGATCTTTTATTTTAAGATTTGATTTCTTTGTTCGAGTTGATATTGGGGTTGATCATGAAGAAATGTGCTTTGGTTTGAAAATTTAGGAGGTAGATCTTGAGAATTGGGGTATATATAGGGGTTTGATGAATTAAGAGTACGGTCTGTGTTTTTGGGTCAGAAGGAGTTGGTTTCAAATGATGTCAAATGTTAGTTGGGGATACTTTCTCTGGAAAAGATTTTCGGTTGGTGAGTTATGGTTAGCGTTGCCATAATTTCATGAAACTATGGTGGTAAAATTTTAATGTTTCAGATCCACGTTGGATAAGATAAACTATAGTGGTAGAATCTTATGTTGTTGGGGTCAGTTCTCTGTTTCACTTTCACCAACAAAAACTTGGGTTGGTAACAATCTTTTGGTTAGCTATTGGACGTGAATTTGAAAAAATAAACTTGCTTGAGGTTGCTCCTGCCAAAAAAAAATAAAAAACCTTGCTGAGGTTGCATGTTTGTCGGGTATATGCCTTATGTATTATGGGATGTGAAAATTATAGTATCAAAAATAAAATGTAAGATAAAACTTTTGAAATAAGAAAAGTTGAGTCTTAGGTTTATTTGTGCAATTTAGGAGACCATCTCATTGAGGTTTAGGCCCACAGTTTTTGCGTAGTACATGTTGGAGGAGAAAGAAGATTGCAGCTGGCAGGTCCTGGGATTAGGGAGCGAAATGGTATAGAGAGGCTAACCCATATGGCGATACTTGATTTGTAGGGAAACTGGAGACTAGGACTGCATGTTGATGGAACTACTAGAACAACAATTCGACATCTCCCACTGGTCAATGCATTGGATTGCAGTGAAGAACAGAGTTTTCTTTTTGGTTTTTTGACATCCTCTGCTGATAAAACTTGGCTTTTGAGATTCATTGGTACTGTGCAGAGAACTTTATAAGGATCTGTGGTTGCAACTTCTGTGTGTTTCATGTAAGAGAAATGAGATAATCACAACTATAGGTTATGAAATCATAATCTTTCAAGATTTCTTGGGAGTTATAAGGTTCATTTCTTTCCCTGTTTGGCATTCATTGGGTTCTTCCAAGAGATATAGGGGACATATTTATGTCTTGGCCGAATTGTTTACTTGGTGTGAGGGGGGGATTTACTTTGGAATATTGTGCCATATGCTTGGTGTTGGGGAATTTGGAAAGAATGGAACAGTTGGATCTTTGAAGATTGCTTTAGGTCTTTGCCGGAGTTATGTAGATAAATCAGGCAGCTTCTAATTGATTGGGCATCTTGTTTGAATGAGTTTGAGGATGTTAAGTTAGAAGACTTTGTATGTAACAGGAAATATCTTATTTATTAAGGCTGACCAATCGGTTTCATATTGGCTAGCCTTTTACTTTTTCTAGTTTTTAATTTTTATCCTGGAAATGCTTTTCCCTTTTGGAATACTCTTTTCTTAATAAATCATCTTTGTTATTAATCATGTAAAGTCATAACTTGGCATCTCAGGATCCATTATTGTGGACATTGATGATTAAGTAGCATTTTTATAAGCCAACCTTTGCAACTGTTTTGAAAATCTTTGCACTGGGATTCATGAAGGGCAAGGGTTTGTCCTAGTTTAAGTTATAGGAGTTCCTTTTCAAACATTAAAAGGATCATGGAACTTTGAATGTTCTGAGGACAATTACAGCTGCTTCGGTTTCTTTGTTTTTTATTTGACCTATATTATTCGTCATTTAGAGGTTGTCAACTGGCATATCCTTTCATGATTGAAGATTTGAATGTTTGTTGAAGTTCAAATTGTCAACAAAGAGAAGACAACAGCTTACAGCTGTCAAATGCTATAATTGTTCAGCTCATGGTTTGAGAACTCAATCTAGTACTCAAAAGCTTGATGATTGGAGTTAGCTCAAACTACTTTTTTTTTTTAAAACTTCTTGAACAACTTTCTAGCAAAACTTGAGCAGAACTCATAAACAAGGAATGGATAGGGTCAAACTTGAGTGCAACGAATCCCTAAACGTGATATACATTAGTTTTTGTTGTATTTTTTGGGTAAAAAAGAAAGAAAGAAAACATGTGTCGTAGAGTCATAACTTTAAAGCATTTCTCTAACAGTGCCTAGCTTTTGGGAGCAATTTGGGGATTGGGCTACTGTTTGTTGATAGTCTCAAGGAGGAAAGCAACACTGCCACATTTGTGCTATCTGAACACCTTCGATTTTGTATTGTAACTTCTTACTTAGTTTTGATGCCATGCATAGGAGTACTGGAGAAAGGTGTATACCCAGCAGCACTGATACCCTAGTCCTTCATTTACCCCTAGAGTTGGTAGTATTGAGACATAAAAAGTGATACTTAGCAAGGTTTAGATCCTCTTAGCTATCCTGTTTTGAATCCCTTCTTCAAAAGCATGTCTGGTAAGAGTCAAAATGGAATACAGTTCAAATCATTCAGTCACAATGGGGTACCTTTTGCTTCAGTCGTCACGGGCTACCCTTAGCAGGCAAGACCATATGCACACTGTTTTTTTACTGCTGAAGTTCCCTGTCAAAATGGATTTTCAGCAGCTGCGAAACCCCCCATTGTGTGGAATTGTTATGGAGAAGAATTGAACAAATTTGAGGGTAGGAGGCCACCTCATGATTGTTCCTTGCTATATCCATATTCTGAGATTTCTGCAATCAGAGGATCAACTATTGCCCAAGTAACTTGGTGTAGCAGTATGTGGATCTCCACATGAAGTTGGATGAACTATTTGTACTTCAGAGTAACTTTGGGCTAAATCGGTTTAATTCGTGTTCAAATACATGCTAGCAACAGGCTTGAGGCTTAGCAAGCCATGTTTCTCATCTCACAGGTTCTAAAGCAGGCTGTAAGATTTTTTTTACGGTTTTCATTTATTGAAACCTTGAATAACCTAATTGATTCAAATCAAGTGCAGAGGATAGTAGATGGTGGATTGATGATTGCAAGGGTAGGTTCTCTGTTAAATCTCTATATACTTCTCTCTTGAGTCCCTCTCCCAATGTTCTCCCGGCCAACCACATTTGGAGGACCCCTATTCTATCCAAAGTCAAATTCTTTGTCTGGCGTGCCATGCTAGACAAGGTCCTTTCAGTGGAGTAGCTAAAAAAATGAGGTTTTCATATGCCCAATAGATTTATCTTATGAGAAACGACTGATCACTTGCTCATCCATTGTAGTGTGACTAGGAAGATATGGGAAAGATTCCTGTACCTTTTCGGTATGTCCTGGGCATTTCCCAAGTCAGTCTTCAACATCGTCACAGGATTGTACTCAAAAGCTTTTTCCGATAGTGGTCGCTCGCTTTGGAGGCTCATCCCTTTCGCCATCTGTTGGGAGGTGTGGAAAGAGAAAAATCTCCGGATCTTCGAAGATAAGTGGCAGATGTGGAGGAGATTATTATGAAGATCAAAGCCATATTGTATTTTTGGGGCTTAGTTATTCCTGAGCTTCAAAGCTTTAGATTTGAAGATTTTGTGTTTTGGTGGGGTCGCTTGATATCCTAAGTGTTGGCTCTCTCTTAGGGCTGATTTTTTGGTGCTTCTGTCGATCTTTTTGTCGCGCCTCAGTTTTTGCCTTTTAGCTGCCTTTGTATAGTTTTTTGGGGCCTTCTCAGCCCTGCCTTTAATATATTCCTTTTACCGATCAAAAAAAAAAATTCACATCAAGTATAGTTCATCAAGTCCAAGTTGAAAGTCAGGTTTTTAAAATAGGGTTAACATTAGTCTTTCTTTACCGATTTGGCTTGGCGTGGCTGGGGCCCATTTGAGTAAGAATGAGAATGGGATGGGGTGGTCGGACACACTGACTTGATAATCACCTAATTAAAGAAGAACCAGCTAGCTCAACATTGACTTGGTTGAGTATTGGCAGCTCGAGCATGTATGACAACTGCATGAAAATCTTGGTCATGTGGAAAGCATGCTAAATTCTAGAGTGGAAGAGAGAGTGATGCAAGAGCATCCAGGTTATGATATACTCATGCTACACTGAAACCGACCTCTCAACAGAAGAAGTGTGCCTACAAGAGGAGAAAGAAGAGAAATGCTACAAGGAGGATCTGCCCCATTGTGAAAGGGGCTTAATGATATTTACTATATATAGTAAATCCTGTTATGCTATTTTTTGACAGGTGCAAGAGGTTCTAAAAGACAGTTGAAGAAGAGTTTGATTTACTCTTGGATTACTTATTTGTTTTTGAGTTTGTTTAGGGGTAGATTGATTAGAAATTGTTCCTTTGATGTGTAATAGGGTTAGTAGAGAATTTGGGTTTGTTTTGAAGTTTAATAGGATTTTATTTGAGTTTGTTTTCTATTAGGATAGTAGGCTAGAGATTTATATATAGGCATATTTGATGTAAAAAACAGAGTTGATTTGATTAATGGAATTTTGAGTTTACTGTCAAGAGTGTTCTTTCTTTGTTGAGCATTCATGTAGGGTTTAGCTTACCAACTTGAATTCGTTGAGACTTATGCATATTGATCCGTCGTCCTACATCAGTTTTAGAACCAGATCAACTTTGTTGCTTCTAGTATCGTTTGAATCTGACCCACCATTGTGGAATTGAACTTCTTAGTGAAAAATTACCTCGTGATTTGTGCTGTTTGTCACCATCATCTTCACTGTTTGATCATCGCACGCCATTGGCCATTGCACTCCATAATTTTGCCATTGTGATCGTCGTTACCATGCATCACTGTCTCTGCTTTTGATTCATCGCTGGCCGTACTCCCACATCAGGACAAAAAAAAAGGAAATTCGGACAAGATAACAAGTGTGAAATAGAGTCGATCGACTCCAAATTGATCCATCCAGTTGCGACGATTATATTTTTTTCAAGTTGTAGCAAAAAAAATTGATAAAATTGGGAAGCGCCTTTCCAAGCATGTTTGGAGGAATATATTTAGTTTTAGTATGGGACCAAAGTTCCGAGAATATAAACATTTTGAAATGAAACCCGTGAAACAATGTCTTATAATTTTCAGGAAAACCATGGTTAGAATATTGAGGCACCATCTATGATCCAAAAGCACATACTTATACTTTTCAAGAGGATAGACGCAAGATCATTTTGCACGGACCTCCTCCAACAATTCCTCTTGACAACAAGCCCGTTGAAGTTGAAGATAAAGTGCAAATCCCAAATGATAAATCTGTTGATCCACCATAAAGTCAAAACAGGGACGTGCATCAGCTTGTGAAGAAAGTGAAAGAAAATCTTCGACTTCAATCGGGCTCTAAGCTACAAATGTCGAATTATGAAAAGAACAAGGGTGTAACTCCGAGGAAGAAAAATCTGAATTGCCTGAACTCGAGGTCGAGTTCTTTCAAACCCGGACATTTGATGCAAGAATGTTTAAGCTACGATATACGTGCACTACACTAAACCAAACCTTTCAACTGAAGAGGTGGGCCTAGGAGAAAGAAGAGAAGTGCTACAAGGAGACTCTACCCAATTGTGAAAGGGACTTTATGAAATTTACTATTTATAGTAAATTACGTTTTACTATTTATAGTAAAATCTGTTTTTCACTACTTTTAGTAAATTCTAACTTGCTGTTTTTAAAAAATCATGTTTTACTATTTTTAAATAGGTGCAAGAGATTCTAGAAGATAATTGAAGACGAGTTTGATTTACTTTAGGATTACTTATTTGCTTTTGAATTTGTTTAGGTGGATTTATTAGAAATTGTTTGTTTGAGTCCTAATAGGATTAGGAGAGAGTTTGGGTTTGTTTTGAAGTCTAATAGGAATGTATTTGAGTTTGATTACAATTAGGATATTAGGCTATAGATTTATTTGATGTAAAAGTCAAAGTTGATCTGATTAATGGAATTTTGAGATAGAGTTGAGAGTGTTCTCTCTTTGGTTGAGCCTTCGTTCAGGGTTTAGTTGAGCAACGTGGATTCATCGAGACTTGTGCAGATTGATTTGTCGTCATGCATAAAAAATTGATCTGTTATTTTTGTTAAATCTAAAACCATGGTAATAAGCAAAAGGTCCTGTTGACTGGGGTTTGATCGGTTCTTCTATGGCAATATTAGAGCTATCTAATTAAAGCAAAGGACAGGCTATACTGACCTACTCTTCTTGATAGCATTTTATAGATATTGTTAGTAGTTACGTTTGTTTTCACCTTCTGTATTTAGATTTTTAAAGTTTTTTTCTGGTTAACCATTTATGCACTCGTCATAATATTCTGCAGAGATCTTACCGGCACAACCGAATAACAGAAAGCCTAAACATTACTGAAGAAATGTTGAGCCCACACTCAATCACAAGGCAATTAGGTGATCAAATTTCTCTAGCTAAAGCTTTTGTTGTGATTGCGAAAGAAAGTAACAATCTCCAATTTGCGTGGGAACTAAGTGCCCAGATCCGCAACTCAAAAATCCTTCTCTCCAATGCTGCGATCAGGCGGACTCCATTGACAGCTAGAGAATCAGAAGTCGCAGTCCGTGATATGGCACTTTTGATCTTCCAAGCCCAACAGCTCCATTATGACAGTGCAACCATGATAATGAGGCTGAAAGCCAAGATCCAGTCTCTGGAAGAACAGGCTAACTCTGTAAGTGAGAAGAGCTCAAAGTATGGGCAAATAGCTGCTGAGGAAATCCCAAAAAGCCTATACTGCCTTGGTGTCAGGCTAACAGTTGAATGGTTCAAAAACTCAAATATGCAGAGGAAACTCACTGAAGGTAAGTGGATCGGGGAGAAACTCAAAGACAACAATCTCTACCATTTCTGTGTGTTCTCCGACAACATACTTGCAACTTCAGTTGTGGTCAACTCAACCGCTTCGAACTCCAATCATCCAGATTTGGTTGTTTTCCACCTGGTAACCGATGAAGTGAACTACGCTCCAATGAAGGCCTGGTTCTCCATGAACAGTTTCCGAGGAGTGACAGTTGAGGTTCAGAAGTTTGAAGACTTTAGCTGGCTCAATGCTTCTTATGTCCCTGTCCTTAAACAACTTCAGGACTCTGACACTCAGAATTATTACTTCTCGGGTAACAACGACAATGGCCGGACTCCAATCAAGTTCCGGAATCCAAAATACCTTTCTATGCTTAACCACCTCAGGTTCTACATTCCAGAAGTTTTCCCTGCATTGAGGAAGCTGGTATTTCTTGATGATGATGTTGTGGTTCAGAAGGATCTGACACCACTGTTCTCCATTGATCTGAATGGGAACGTGAACGGAGCTGTGGAAACGTGCATGGAGACATTCCACAGATACCACAAATACTTGAACTACTCTCACCCCCTAATACGTGCACATTTTGATCCTGATGCATGTGGGTGGGCTTTTGGGATGAATATTTTTGATTTGGTTGAGTGGAGGAAAACGAACGTTACCGGCATCTATCACTACTGGCAGGAAAAAAATGTTGACAGGACGTTGTGGAAGCTTGGTACACTGCCACCTGGACTGTTGACTTTCTATGGATTGACAGAGCCATTGGATCCTAGGTGGCACGTGTTGGGGTTGGGCTACACTAATGTTGATCCTCACTTGATAGAGAAGGGAGCTGTCTTGCATTTCAATGGGAACTCAAAGCCATGGTTGAAGATTGGATTGGAGAAGTACAAGCCACTGTGGGATAAGTACGTCGATTACTCTAATCCTCTTTTACAGCAATGCAATGTCCATTGATTTTCTGACGGAGGTTTCGGCCCTTTCCACAAGAAGCTTACCATTTAATGGGACCAAAATTTTGTACTTTAGAACACTTGTAAGATTTTCCGAGAAAACATCAAGCGAGGTTAGTGCTGGAGATGGATATTTGTTGAATATTTTCCTTGCTTAATGTAGCATAAATTTTTTCCGCTATTATATCATGTGTCGGTTGTTTCTGTGTGCCTCTACTTTTAATATTTTTTTTGCCAATTTTCATTTAGGTGGAATTGGAAACATATTTGCCTGAGTTATAATCCGTTTTGACTTCGGTTCCAGTTCATGGGTTGCACACATCATAACCCGCGGCCTTAGTTTCCTAGGTTAGTTTAGTCAGTTCATCCTTGGGTCACATATTGCACACATAATTTGTGACCTGAGTTTCTGGATTTTTGTAAGTGCAGAACTGATTTAGATATGTTGGAAAATTATTTGTTGTATTCAAATACATCTTATTTAATCATTCTCATTTTCTTTATCTGTTCTTCCGTTCTTTTGGTGGCAAACAGTGATTAAACCCGCGACCTCATGGTTGCAGTGCAAAAGGTCAAACCAATTGAGCCATGAGCTTGAGCCTGTTTTTTCTTTTCCTGTCTTTTTGTAAAAATTCCAAGTCCACCTTGATTTAAAGATTGTTGTCTACACTAAAGATGCTTCCGTGTGTAGCAGCTAACTTATGCTGTATAGTGTGGAAGTTCAGACAGAATCCATAATCCATAAGATGGCGCTGCCTGTGATGTTCCTGCATTTCGGTGTTTAAACAAGTGAATGTAGTCAAATGGGCGATTCAGTTGGATCAAATTCACTAATGTTCTGATGATCTTGGGCCTCGTGTTCAAAGTTCGAACTATTTGATCACTCCATCAGTGTACAAAATTGGTACCTCAGAATCAACAGGCATACGGGTGATAGTTTTATCAGGGGATCATTTAAGAATCTGTCATATTCTTTTAGCTGGTAAAGAAATTATGGTAAATTAGGAAAAACAAACCCGACAGATCGGATGGTTAGGATTGTCTGATGTGTGGAAATTACTTTTCCCTGGTCGATTTTGTAGAAAGTTGGACGGGCATTGCTTGCGTTCCTGATTTCTTAATTAAGGATAAATTGTAAAAAGGTAGCAACTTACCAATCAAGTCGTTGTAGTATAGTGGTAAGTATTCCCGCCTGTCACGCGGGTGACCCGGGTTCGATCCCCGGCAACGGCGAGTTTTTTATTTTTTAACTTGTTGGGTTACTAAGATGCGGACATCCAAAAAAACAACTAGAGATCCATACAACTCGGAAGAGAATGTGCTCTCCTAAATAATTCCAAGAATATGAACACAAGAAGAGTCGACTAGGTAGGCCCACCCATTGGTGAACCCGCACCCTAAAGATCAGCCTAATAAAAAACTACTAGCCGTTGGATTTGTCTTTTCCCACCATTAGGTAGATCCAAAGATTTTCACCGTGGACTCTAATCATGAAGCCTATGTTCACGAACGCTTAACATGGGTCAATGTACCCAACTGGGTGCCGCGTGGCACCAAATCTGTCACTATACATACACTAGGAAATGACCCATGCCATTTCAATGTGTGGGACCACTTGATACATTTTTTTGAGATCGGACAGTTTTTTACCCACCCAACATTAGGGCTGGCAATGGATCGGATCAAACCCGAGATCCTATCCGAAAAAATTGGGTCCGAAACTTTAAATTTCATTATCGGATCGGTACCGAATCACAAAATGTAGATCGGATCCAGATCGACCTTGTCCTGATCCGATAGAGACCCAATATCTATACTATATATATTATATATTATATAGATATATATTTAATTACATAAATATATTTTAAATATATATTATTTAAATATATGCTTAATAGAATTATAAATATACATATATTATCTACATATGGGATCGGATCGGATCGAATCAGACCTGGAACCGTTCTAATCATATCGGATCAGTTCCAGAACTAAATTTTATTGTTCCGATCTGGTCCGGATCAATTAGATTACTTATCGGATCAGTACCAAATCAGTACCAATCAGACTCGAACCGGATCCATTGTCAGTCCTACCCAACATAAATCCCCACCAACTAATGGCTTATGGGCCCACCTCTCCATGCGTTTTTATTTTTCGTTTGGGTGAGAATCACGCCTGTACTATTTTATAGTAAACAGCGCGTGATTTCGTCCATCCATCCCACGTGCTTCGCGTGATGAAGAGGAACCGTCAAACCGCAATTACGGAATCACCGAAACAATTACCAAAGCAAACTGTTCCGGGGACGAAATCAGAAGATGAGGCAATTCACGAAGGGTATTTTAGTCTTGTCAAAGTTTGACTTCTTTTAGTCCCTTTGTCGGCTTTAAAACGGTCGGTAACAGGTGTCCAAAAATTCCAATCCCATATGAGATCTAGTCTGCCCACGGGAAAGAGCATGTACGATGTAGAAAGACAAAACTACCCTTGTCTTTCCTAACACGGGCTTTGGTACGTGGATGTTGCACGTAGTAAATTAATTGGGTTCAAATGACTAAAATACCCCACTGAAATCTTTATCCTTAAAACTGGAATTTTAGGGGGCTGTTTGTGTTCCTCTCCCCCTAGCCAAGCAGAGAACTCTACAATTTTGTGCCGCGTCGAGGCGCCGGCTTTATTTCCGTGCTTTATACAAACACCCGTTTAGGAGTCTATTTAAATAACACAGACCTTAATTGCAACCTGCATTGGTATAGCGCGATGCTAGTTATGGATCTGTATTTTTCATTTTCTTTTCAGAGGTAAGAAGAAAATGTTTAGATAGAACAACTAGTGTTATTGGCCCGTGCTAAACATGAGCGAAGAAATAAGAAAAAAATTTATAAAAATACAAAATAAAATTAAATATGATAAATAAATATTTTCAAATAATCACTTGATTTGTGTAAAATTTAATTAATACCCATTCAAGACAAGAATATTTTTAGAGAATGATTATCATAACTTTTATAAAATATACAAATTATAAGACAATGTAAATAAATCAAAAAATTATTATTAAAAATTTGTTAATTTATAATGTTAATTATCATCATCTCATCGAATAGATAAATAAATTAAAAAAATTAGTTGAGCAATTTTATCGGTAAGCAAAATTATACATTTAGTATTAAAAAAATTACGTATATAAATTTACCTCTTATAAATATAATACTTATTTAAAATTAATTAAAATACTGACATATTATTATAATTTACCTAAATAAATACAGTTAAATTATAAATCTACCTGCTACATGTAAGATTGCTGGTCTCATAACTTAAATTTCCTTTTGAACAAATTTTACCAAAAAATTATGATAATAAATAAAAATTAAAGAAAAATAAAAAAAAATTAACCATAAAATTCATAAATTAACTTTCCGTGTCAAAGATTTACTTTTAGAAACACAAAGAAAAGTTAAGGTAAGAACCAAAAGAAAAAAAAATTATAAAAATATAAATGCAAATTAATAAAATCTATACTTCCTAAAAAAACTTATGAAAACTATATAAGAAAAAAAAATACCATTTTGGGTCCCCAAATATGAGGAAATTAGAGTTCTAATTCACGGAAGAGGGTAAGACCCCAATAGGGTAAAACTATAAATAGATAGCTACTTATTATTGTTTTAATTAGACGCATTAATAGAAAATCAAATTTAATAGGAATTAAGATAAATATTGTCATTTCGGTTCCTTGGGAGATTAAGGGATTAAAAGGGTTTTATGTACAGAGAGGTTTTGGGTGGGTCGAGAGATTTTAGGGATACGGAGAGATTTTAATAAAGTTAAAACCGTCTTTATGTAACGGAGAGATTTTAAGGATGCGAAGCGAGGGAACGTTTTAGGTTGGGGTTATGTGATTAACTTTGGTTCATAGTACATTCTACTCTTTAAAAAAAGGGTAGTTTGGGTATTGTACATGTATCGACGTTACTCGCTCATAATATTAATTTTTTCTTTTTCATATAAAGAAGTGTAAATCAGATATTTGCCTAAGAAAGTTATAAAGATCAAATAAACAACTCTATTAATGGTCGATAAATAACTCCCTACAGCAAAGAAACCATTCACCCCATTGAACCTTTGCTGGTTCTTGTTTTGGACCAGAGAATCAAAATGACGAGCAGCCCATCTCCTCTCCCAACATGGCAGCCTATGTTGCCTGAGAAACCAACTTTATGGCCGGACTTCGTCTCTCGTAATCTAATCTTTGGTATCACCCCTCCTACTATAGTTCTTGTTGCTTTGGCGATCTTCATTTGTATCCTCCTAGAGACAACTAGAAAACCCACCTCTCGATCCGATCCTGTTGATCAAAAGCCGGTGATGGTGAATCAACGGCGTGAGCCGAAGCTTTGGAAGCATCGACAATGGCCGTTTCTCACTCATTTACTTATATTTCATGGTAACTTACACGCTCGTTTGTTGAATGGAGTTTTGGATTTTGAGAAGGAAATCAATTGTATGTGATGTGTGAGATGGGTTATCGACTTATCTGAGCTAGGGTGGTGGCTGCCATCGCCGGAGAGATGGTATTGGTAAGTGGGTGTCACGTTTTTTTAAGGTCCTAGTACCATAATCCTTTATATTATGTGAGAGACGACTCTTTTACTTTTCCTTTGGGAATGGAGAACATGAGTTTTAGATCTCTCTCTCTCTCTCTCTCTCTCTCTCTCTCTCTCTCTCTCTCTCCTGTGATTTTCTGGGCTTGTGCAAAACTACCCCAACAATATTTATTAGGAAAAAAAAAAGGAAAAACTAATTAAATTTGCGGTATTTTCATCCTCGAGCATCATTAATAAAGGTACAAAATAGATGAAGAAGATGAAAATAGTGATCACTAGGTTGAAGATCCGACCAATTTGATTTGTATTTGAGAAGATTGGGTGAGATATGAGTGAATCTACTAGCATCCGTGATGAGACATGAAGGCGGATTTGAACCGATTGCGATCTCTGTGAATGTAGCCTACATCGAATGAACTATGCATCTTGTGTTGTGGTTTGCTTGTTAATTTCTTGTTTTTTCTTCTTCTAGCTTTGAATCTAAGGATGTATTCGTTCCCAGCAATAATAAAATGTGTTCTTTGAAAATTCTTTTTTCTTCGAAGCTAATGGGCCTTGCACAGTCAATATTAGATTAAATAGTCCAAAACTGTCCAATTGGTGAGCCACTTCTCTTAAGCATAGGCCCAAGATCAAACCAACCATACCCATCTAACTAACCACTTAAATTATGACTATTTTCCAACCATCAAAGAAAACAGTTGGTGGTCCAGTTGGGCTTGCCTCACCCATTTGGTTGATAGATGCATCTCCTTAACCCTTATCATGATCTAGTGACGAGTCCGAAAGAGCATGGGCGATTTGAAGAACCAGTTCAAATTAAATGAGTCCAATAAGCTGTCTCCACTTTTTTTTTCTTTCTTTCTTTCCTTGTTGGCTTCAACTAGGCATCTAGGTTGTCAGGGCGCCGCCCTCCACATTTCACTCAATGACTGGGGATGAGGAGATCTCTCACCCAAAGGGGTGAGGCAAAGTTTTTTGGTTGGTGGTCTCTAGTATGGAGGTGGGTGTAGGTTAATTTCATCATCCTCGATGAGCTTTGGGATCGTCAAATACCTTCCCCGAAGGATGAACTTTTGGTCCATTTGAAGGATAAAACTTGTACACGTGGCACGCTTGTTTGGGCCCACTGATCTCATGAATGTTGCCGACTCCTTTGTGGACCTACACACCAAAAACCAACCTTATTAATAATCTCTAGCCATTGGATTTGAGCTTCTTTTTGTCAATGGCTTCGTGAACAGGCCTATTGATGAGTTCCAAGCCCATAAAGCCCATGACAAAGAAATTAAACTCATGGGAGCCGTTATAACGGAGAAAATGGTAACGCCCTGATCCTGTTATGCCCTTATAACGGCCCCTTTTAAACCTTGACTGATGCACTAATCTACTAACCACACCATAGAAAGGACACTTGGCAGCCCTCCTGAAGAATGTGATTTATCTGATGGTTACGATCGTCTGTTGAATCTGTCTTTTGGGAGTCAGAGAGGTTGTGGGCCCAATAACTGAGCTGAACTGATCACTGTGATGGCCCAGCGCCTATCCCAAGCAGGACTATGGGCTGGATGGAGAAAGAGAAATGATCCAATTGCAACTAGAGTATAGTCCCCAAAGCTCTCTTGCGGTACCAATTCGATCATCGTTCAAAAATGCACGAATATTTCCAAACCTTCAAATTGGACGTTGTTCGATTCGTTTTTCAGATAATCCGTACGGTTTGCAAATTAGTCGTGCATAATTTGAGAATTTACTAATTATGATCGTGACCGACATCGATCTGATAATGTTGGGCTCCGCTACTTTCTGCATGGTATTGGCTCGAATAATTCACAAAATTTTCTGAATTATTTCAGGATTATTCAATTTTAAACATGAAAAATAATTTCAAAAGACAAAAATTTGTCAATAGTTTACTTTTTTGTTTAATTTTATTATTAAATTATTTTGCCGAATTTTCAAATGCATTTTTTAATGACAAATCCAAAGTGTACTCTAACATTTCTCGTACGGTAGTTTTGCCGCACTCCAAATTGCTAACTAGGGTCACGATCGTGCGGCACCCGTGTATGAGATACAGAAGTACTGTGGAAGCTACACAATAATCATTACAGGAAGAAAAAATCCACATAGATCAAAATTTAAAACGTTATAACGGTCCCTTAACGATAACAGGTCACAGTCCGATTAAAAAAAAAGGTCAGAATATCAAAATTTTATTATTTTTTCAAAAAAAAACTTTGATAACAATACAAAAAATGTTTTTTTTTTTTAAATAACTGCCCTTACTTCTGTTATAACGGATAACCCATTTTTCGGTTTGGACATTATAACGGAAAAAAATGTAATGGGGTTGGGGCGTTACCGTTATAACGGCCATCTCGCCATTTTTTATACCATGAATATGCCAACACTGTTGGTTGGGTTGGAGTGTTGGGTACAGAAGATAAAATGTGGATAGAAGGATATGAGTTGGAGATACACCTAATCCATTAAAGCCTTCTCATTGGTGGAATGAGAACCCAAAATTCCTTACCACACCCTCTCTTCTCACATTCATAGCCACCCATTTTTTGAATCTCACTTCCTACACATATAAACTTCCCTTCCCTACATTCTCATACTGCAATTCAAACACATCTCCAACAAGAAAAACTGAACCTTCAAACACACAGATCAGCCTCAGGCAATAGAGATGGTGGCGACACTAATGGCAGCATCTGCCAGCTCTAGCACTGTGCTTAGAGCGTCCTCATTTTTGGGCCAAAACCGGGCCAACGCTAACTCGCTTAGAGATGTTGTTTCTATGGGGACTGGGAAATTCACTATGGTAAGCGCCTTTTGTTCGAGTTTTTGAACTCAATTTGAGTTCATAGACCATTATATGCATTTTGCCTGATTTTGTGAACAGGGGAACGAGCTCTGGTACGGTCCGGACCGAGTTAAGTACTTGGGACCATTCTCTGCTCAGACTCCTTCGTACCTTACCGGAGAATTTCCCGGTGACTACGGATGGGACACTGCTGGATTATCTGCTGACCCAGAGGCCTTTGCCAGGAACAGGGCTCTTGAGGTAATTCAATTTATATTCTTCTTCTTCTTCTTCTTGCTACTTGTTTTGGCCAATTTAGGTAGCGAAAAGTGGTAGGGATAATTGAATAGGAAGCTTAGAAGTACAGGTTTTGGGGAGTTTTGCTCTCTAAAACACAATCTAGAGAGAAAATATCTTGCTAGAGAATTTGATCTAGAAAATTTTTTGTATGAAAATAATGGGTTTTTGTTAGAATTGAATATAAAGGGTTCTTTAAAATATTTGTTGTAACCGTTAGTAATGGCGTTATAATGCTGTTATAACGGTTAATAATGGGGTTTTGATGATAGTTCTACCTTATTCTACTAAACCCATGATTTTAATAATGGCCTTATAAACGTTAGTAACGGTGTTATAATCATTTTTAGTCATACACCGTTACGTTTTATATGTAAATGATGCCCCTAATATAACGGTCGTTATGAACAATTTATTGTGTCCATTATCCCGTTTTTTTTTTTAAAGTTATCTGATGCATCACATTAAATAACGATCGATCAAGGTCCACCTTGAACCCCATTATTTTGATTGTTTAGACTTAATCAATCCTTTTTTTGCTTGATATTTTTATTCAAATAAAGAAATTTTTGTTTAATTAAAATAGATATTATAGTTAGTAACTATAAGTTTTCGAAATATTCACAAGAATGATTTTCATGGCTGGTTTTACAGTCATTATGGTTATGATGATAGTGACTATAATGTTACTTCTTTTATTAACAATGTCAGGTGATCCACGGCCGATGGGCTATGCTCGGGGCGCTCGGCTGCATTACACCGGAAGTGCTCGAGAAATGGGTTAAGGTGGACTTCAAGGAACCAGTGTGGTTCAAAGCTGGAGCTCAGATCTTTTCAGAAGGTGGACTTGACTACTTGGGCAACCCCAACCTCGTCCATGCCCAGAGCATCTTAGCAGTACTAGGCTTCCAAGTCCTACTTATGGGTCTTGTTGAGGGCTTTCGCATTAACGGTCTTCCAGGAGTTGGAGAGGGTAACAACCTCTACCCTGGTGGTACCTACTTCGACCCCCTAGGCCTTGCTGATGATCCTGTCAACTTTGCTGAGCTTAAGGTGAAGGAGATAAAGAATGGCCGCCTCGCTATGTTCTCCATGTTCGGATTCTTCGTCCAGGCCATTGTTACTGGCAAGGGCCCACTTGAGAACCTCCTGGATCACCTCGACAACCCTGTCGCTAACAACGCATGGGTCTATGCCACCAAGTTCGTGCCAGGATCTTAAATCAATCTCACTCCTACCTTTTTTGTTATTTTGAACTGAAATGGAATGTGCATTGTCTGTAGATTATCATTGTTAGTAGGTTTTGACGAGTGAAACTCATCTATATCAAAAAAGATTGAATATGAATGTCTTGTGATAACGTCATATTCATGCTAATCTCATTTTTATTTACAATGTAAATACTAGGCGGTGTCTGTTACGAACTTTCAAATTTCCCGTCGACACACGTGCTCGTTTCATTATATAAAGGCACTCATTGTGTCTATATGGGAGGCAGACACATTATTCGCACTCGTCCGACGTCACCCCGACTATGAATTCTTCGTTCCTTCAAATGTCAACTTGGTTTGAACCCCCTTACATTCGATGATCGCTATTTGTGCGAAAGAAGGTATATGGTCAGTCGGTTGGTACTCTCCTATATGGATTGTCTTGAATCTTGATGAGGAGATCAGTATGCAATTTGGTTCAAAATTGAACCTGCCCAAAGCAACAAAAGCAATTCTTTTTTCATGACAGGAGTCCAAGAATAGAAGTCCACAAGGAAAGTGATGGGGTATAGGTGAAAGTTTCCAACCCCATTACACCTAAGAAGCATGGATGGAGAAATCCCTTCTCTGAATTCGAGAGGTAAACAAAGACTGCCATCTCTTAAAATTTATATTAACCACATGGCTTAGAATAGGGTCTTGGTTCATGTTCTTCAATGCAAAATCAGTAGATTTTAGGTTAAACCTAGGCACTTTCAGGCATCAGGACCTGAGCAAGACCCAGGAGCAATCACATGCCTTTTGTATCACAATCTGACAAAGAAGCTAAAATTCACCATCAATAGTCAATAAACCATTTCTATGGTAAGTGTAGGCTTCTTCATCCTCATAAATGGTAGGCTCATCAGTATCACAAGAGAACAAATGCATTAAATACAATGCTATTTGAAGTTGCTATTACTTATGTTAAGTAACAATATGATTCAATAATAAATCAGAAAAACTTCCAAAGAGCGAGGAGAGGCATAGAAGATGACATTTTCCTTTCATTTTCTCAGTCCCAAATATTATATGCTTTAGGATTACATCAATGAAAACAAAATACACATACATACATCCTACCTAGTCAAGAAAGAGAAAAAAAAAAAAAAAAAAGAATAAGCAAAACCTTCTGCTCTTCAAATGCCTCTTCGGCTATAAACAAGCATTAAATCCTTCCCCCCATCCCCCCAGTGAGTAACAAAACCGGTAGTAGATATACGACCAACTCATTCACCCACTCACCTCCCAACACCGGGAGATTCAGTCATAAATAGGTGCACTGATATTGTACTGGAAAAAAGTACAAGACGGCATTTTCACAACCCTTTTTAGTACTTGAGCTCAAACCATCAGTTTTTCTATGGCAAAAGCTGATCCTTCCCATTGTCACTGTCTGCCCCCACATTTGAAGAATGTTCTGGTTTGGCTTTGCATGCATGTGTACAGTGGCCGAGTGAACACCATGCTTGCCAATCAGGATAAATAAAGTTTCAAGAAATCCGAGAAAATCTATGTTCCTCTCGTGCTCCTCATCCCCCACCATTTCTTACGAGTCTTCTCCACTTCTGAATGTCCAAGTTTCTGAAGTGTTGCCTTTGTCTCCCTCAACCTAACTTTGTATTCTTTCTTCCACGCCTCAAACCTGAGCTTCAGCTTCCGTAGCTCGTCGTCAGGATTGATAGTTGAAGCTGTTTGCCCTGATTTGACCTCAATGAGGAACCCTGCATCACCATCAAAGTCCTGTTTCCGCTGCTCAAACTCCTTCACCAGATGGCTGACTGCGTTGAGACCACTGTTAGACTCTCGCCCTGGTACAGCATCAGAAGTGGAATCTAATTTTGCTGGTGTGCTGCATTCAGGAGTGCGGGTCTCCATGGACAATGTATCCTCAGAATCATAATAGTGAGGGACTGGGGAAGCATCGGGCCTTCCAGGTTGGCCAGCAGTGTCATCAGCAATGAGACTCTTCTTTGCTGCAGCTAGACTCATCTGCCATATTATCACCACCACTGGAACCCTTAGTGACGTGAGAGTAATTTATTAATTTGTTCTGGAGTCCCACTTGTACCAAAATTGATGAGGGAAAACATACATAAATAAGCACGTCTAGTAAAACTCAAGGACAGAATTCAAGGATATTTTAGTCATCTTGGGGGAACAATAATCTGAATTAGTAACACCTGGCAGATTCAAATGTATCATGCTTAGCATGGAGCTTTCAACTTGATCAAGATAACAGTACCCTTAAAATTTTTTAAATCTTAAACAAAAGTTGCCCAACTTTGATGTTTTCTATATACTGCACAGAGAATTCTTTGGCAGCAAATCTGTTATTTAGAGGAGCACTTCCAAAGATTCATTTTCTGCAGATAGGTTTTATGTAACTTCTCCCAAACAAATATGATAAAACCATGGTTTAGAAAAATGGCTATAGTACTGTTGGAACAGTAACGCCCCAACCTCGTTACATTATTTATTATTTAACAGCTAAAAATGTGATAACGTGTATAACTGTTATAACAGAAAATAATGGCCATGAGCACTATTTAACTGTTATTTTACCATTGTTTAAATTTAGCTGAAAATGAATTTAAAAAATAAAAAATAAAAAATAAAAAATATTTGACTAGTTTTTATCCATTAT
This sequence comes from Euptelea pleiosperma, assembly GCA_035048495.1. Lineage (NCBI taxonomy): Eukaryota > Viridiplantae > Streptophyta > Magnoliopsida > Ranunculales > Eupteleaceae > Euptelea > Euptelea pleiosperma. The sequence goes on from CM068545.1 coordinate 12,521,725, forward strand.
AATGGTCATAATGGTAACGTTACCAGCCTGTTATGCCACTATAACAGTCCCTTTAAACCTTGGATAACCCAATCAAACTTATATAATTTTTCAGAAAAGTAGATGGCATTTGAGTAGAGGATATTCCCATATTTATTCACTGAAAAACAGAAAGTTGGCACTTATCAGAGAATAAAAAACAGGGAAAAAAAAAAAAACAGTTGGTCAATCATCAAATTTTTTTTTTTTTTTTGCAGTGGGTAAGCAGGGGTTTAGAAAAATTGGAACATTTCTAGATCTCTGCAGATTGGCACAAGGCCATTCCATAATCTCTCTATATTGTTCCATGTGTAACTGATGCTTTCAGAAGTATGAACCACTGTACATTATGTTCATTGAGTGCATTTAAGATGATAAGAAAAGTCAAAAAATACATATAAAAAAAAGACAGACTCACCTGTAAAGATGCCATCTGTATTTGCCACATCTCCTCCATGGATTTCATCTTTACCTCATACTCCGACCACCTCGTCTCGAATTGTTTAAGCTGCTGCTGCAATACAGCATTTTCCTCTTCCTTTTGTCCCAGTGCTGCTTCCGCCTTCAGAAGTCGCCTTTGAAGCTCTGCCAAATCTGAAGACTGAACCTCAACATGCCCCTGCTCCGAGTCCTGCCCAAGAAACGAGTGAAATCTTCTTCTCCATAAAAAAAATAAAATAAAAGCAGTGTCCACATGCAGGGAGAATATGAGAAACTGTAGTAGAGACGTTCATTTCTCTATAGCTGTCCACACCCCCCTCCTTCTCCTGCCTTCTTGGCATGTCAATGCACAAAAACAGTTGGAAGTGAAACAGCAAAAATCAAGAAGTAATCAACACAGGAAATAGAAAACATAATTTTGACATATTACGAACAAGAACAGGAGAGCTAAAATCTCCAAAAAACAGAAACAAAAATCCCATAAGATTGTTCTCATCCATTCGTTTTGTTTAATATATTATTCAGTCTGCTCTTGTTCCCAGGTCAAACAGACTATTAGTTTCTTTTTTTTTTTAAGTAAACAAAATTTTAGGTTTAATTATGATTCACCTCAAATCCAATATTGGAAAACAAAATACATGTATGGAATTTTTAAGTTTAATTTGGTCTCACATATAATAAGAGAAGCAAACCATAGCAATTATCCAGACAATAAATTGATTGTTTCTAACAGTTTGACAGAAAAACATGGCCCAAAGCATCATTCCATCTGGTAATCTCTCAGCTCAGACATACTCCGGTGAGTACCAATGACGTTGGAGTGCATATTGATTAGTTTAATTAATTAAACATTGACAAAGACTGATAGTATTTCATGGTCCAAAGTATTAATATTTTATCCAACATAATATTTTTAGCTCAATTAATATCAGAGCGTATCTCAATGTATAGTTTTGGCTCATTCGAGACGTCTCGTTGTGCCCGATTATCGAGACGCTAAATGAGACCGAGATTTAAATCTTGCAAAGAGAAAAGGAAGTCCACAACTGTAAGAATGTTATGGCCCAAATGGTTATCGCATCACATCTGTAACTTTATTTGAAACAAAATTGGAAGAAGTTTTCTCTTGGTTCTAGTTTAAAATTGTAATGAGTAATCACTAACTGCAATATGGAACAAAAAAAATAGACAATAGATACGAGTCATACGACTTTCTTCCACGCTAATAGGACCACCCAAGAGATAAATACCTGCAGTTCTGGAATTTTCCGGTCTGGCCACTTTTTAGCTGTTGTGCTGTCAAGATTTGATTTTTCCAGATTCTGCAAACTGTGAAAATGCCTTCTAGCCAACCAACCACGGATTACTGCAGAAAGAATGAGAAGGAGAAAAAACACATTATAGTGATTGTACAGAAGCCACAAACTTGTCTACAAAGAACAAAGTACAGAAGCCAAACTTGTACTACAAAGAACAAAGAGTTTACCAGACTGCAAAGATATGACTGCCCACTCCCAATCGTTGAGTGTTCTCCTAACAATCTGTTGCTTCATATTCTGCTGTATGAGAACTGCTCTCCACCTCTTTATCAAAAGCTGATATTCCTTTCTTGCATTTTCACCACGGACAACTAAATGAGCATATAACATTGACTAGTTAGATGTGCAGATGACATGAACCTGATGTGATCAATCAGTAAAGCAACTCTTTCAAAGAGAAATCTTAAAAGCAGAATGGGTGCATATGCATTACAAGATTGCAGAGTAGTTATCCCTCTCTTCAGCTCATGGAAGCGACAGCGAGCTTGGTGACCACGGAAGCATTTTTGAACCCCAAGTATACCTTGCAGCGTTCGTTTTCTTGCATCTTCCAATGCACCAATCTATAAACCACACAACATATAGCAACATCAGGCAAACAATGCTAAAAGAATAACTAATTTAAAACAGAAACAAACAAATATTTCTTTCGTAGTTTTGGTTAAAGTCAATGGTTGGTTCACTCTCATTCGAAATAGAACTGGCAAATATTCACATCATTTCTGAAGAAGCAGGACAGACAACTTTCTCATCGCCATTAAGCAGCATAACATCTAAATATCTAATGTTGGCTGCATAAGCATGAAAAAGTACAGTTTCCCCAATTTATTGGAGAATTGCCGTAGAAGCTTGTAAAGATGTGTGTTGACTAATCAAAAAGAAATCAAGTGTGATTAAACTGCTGATTGTGCAGAAGCATTTTGAAGTTCAAGATATAACAACTATACCATAATATGTTTTATTTTAACTTAGCTTCTTTATCTGGAAAAAAAAGTAAGCCTCTACAAATAACTATGGTATTAGTAAAAAATCTTGCAATACATTCCAAGATTTAAAAAAAACTGGTTCTAAGAAATTATATATGTAGTAAAAAATTTAGACCAAGGTACATAATTACTCTCATTGAGTTTAGTGGAACTTATCTGAGATGTAAGTATCTCAGAAGAACACAATAGGCTAGGTTTGGATTCCATCACCAAACCCATTGGGCTAAATCAATTTCATTAAGTTTATGACATAAGTTATGTTGACTACTGTAAAAAGGTCATCTGATCCCTGAGCCTCTACCCTTTTGAGTTCAAAGTTACTCTATGATTCTCAAGTATACAATATCAATATGTAATTTCATGGTGAACCTGTCAAAAAGGCATCAGTTCAATATTGTCTTTGAGGAACACTATAAAAAAATAGCCATCCTGCCATGGATATGAAGCAAAGGAAATTACCTGCCCTGTTCGGAAAAATAACTTTGTGTAACCAACTTGATACATATCAGGATGGACATTAAACTGCTGAAGAATGGCGACCGATATACTTAATGGATCTTGAGATACAACATTCTCCAAAAGAAGAAACTCGTACCTGGAAAAAGAAAATATGAAGGCATTGGTGAGGAACATCACTTTGTATTCAACATCATCATCATTGTCTAGGCCTTATCTCTACCATCTGGGATCAGCAACATGAATCCAATTTCCCCGTTCAACTCTATTAAGAGCTATTTCTTCTATCAAAGCATGTGTCTTGACAGAAGAAAACGAAGAGCTAATGAGTGTCATCCACTACCTTCTTGCGAATTGTTGATGTGATATTCGAGTTGGATACCCAGATCTTGAGATCCTGACAACCTCCAAGACTCCACAGCATCTGAGCTGCTGCAATACAAGATCCTTCTCATACATCCAGGATGTTGCTTACTGTTTGGCTTTATGCAACGAATGAAGTGGGGTGTGGTGTTCTCCAACCGCTGCATCAGTTTGAACAGTTGAACCTACAAGCATATCCAACACTTCAAAAAATATTGCACAACATGATGTGTCGATGACATACACTTTCACACCGCACTTAATGCCCCAAATTTCTTTCCTTATTTATTCATTTATTTATAGTCAGATAAGCATAGGATGAAACTCAAGAGCTAACAGTTACAACACAAAGCATCCTACAATTGACTCTATGGCCCAATCTTACATGATATTTCAAATAGAAACTTCTTTCAATCAATTGGCACATGGGAGTTAGGAATATCAAATTTAGACATGACACACGTGTTGGTGGTAGCAAGGGGCATGAGGTGTCGAGCAACTGTAGGAACACCAACATACCAACTTATCCCTCCAGTTATATGATAATATTGGAAGAAACATTGTTAGATAAATAACGTGTTTCATAATTAAAAAGTCGTTAATATGATATGCCTGAAGCGCACCCTTCACTCTAGGCTTCCCGGGAACCTGCACTAGACATCTGTTGCACACACCACTCCAGAGGCACCTGACACCTCAGATGTGTGGTAGAGATCTCAAGTGCACGTGCACTTCGGGCACACTGTATAATTCATGATATCATTTAAGAACATCTCTAGATGGATATGAATACATTAAAATAACATACTATGTGTGCAGTACTATCATAAAAAAAGAATAGTAGATTATATTTGGCCCTAATATCCGTGTTGACAAGTTTCTAGCATGGGTGTTTGGAATTTTCTTTTCCTGAGAAAAGTAGATCGAGTCTGTTAACTAGCTTGAGAATTCCAAGTGTAACTGAAAGAAGCAAGAATGAATGATCTACTCACAAACGTGGTTGCATTTTACATTATGCCGTGGGACAGGGCAATTTCTATATACTAATATAATTACAAATCCCCATTTTTTCAGATTGACCCAACATGCTATACAGAGAATTTTTAAATAACAGTTTAAGATAAAACTCATGATGCAGTTTCAGCAACACATCAAAATACATCAGATTTATATGATATGCCAACTGAATCAATGCTTTTCCTGTTGTAATTGAAAGAAAACTGGATTTATGACTTGTTTAGACAAACAAAATGCATCTTTATCTAGACTAGATATGTGCAGATAACCAACATATCCCAGAACCTCTGCAATTTACAAATTTGATATCATTTCAAATCCCCATTTTTCATGATTTTCGCATAAATGTACAATGGGTCCTAAGGTATATTAACATGAATACACACAAATACATTTTCCCTGTTAGATGCTCAAAAGCACCAAAACCAAGCTATTTTCATTGAAAACTGATTTTGCATTTGAAGATATAAGGATTTTAAATATCCATTGACACCTAAACTTCAAAAGAAAGGATATATGAACAACATCATTAGAGCAGCTACACCCTTACCAAAAATGTACTTAGTTGAGTATATCATAAGGTTGGGTAATAGCTTATTGTGCACCTACTGTAACCATGAAATCCCGCAAAGGCATTAATGAAAGTTCATAAGACTCGGGATTTGATGCCATAAAGACTGAGAAGTGCCCAAAACCCATCTCAGGGAGATTCTCACTTGTGGTGGCAAATGATATGATGTACCCATGTAACCAACCACTAACCGGTATCCATGGTTTTAAAATTCGACAAAATTCGGCGAAATTAGCCGAATTAATTCCGAATTTTGACTGACTGAATTAAAGTGTACATGTATTAAAAAATTTACAAAAAATTGCCGAATTAATTCGAAGTAAACAATAAAAATTCGGCTAATTTCTCGAAGTTTAGCCTTTTTAGTACAAAAATTGCATAAATTTGTCGAATTAATTCGTTTAATTCGAAGTAAACAGTTAACTTAGAGAAGTTTGGAGAATTTTTAGCAAAATGTTGGTAAAACACATTGATTTTAATTCAAAGTAAACAGTTAATTTAGAGAAGTTTGGATAATTTTTAGCAAAACGTTGGTAAAACACATTGATTTTTAAGGATATGATAAAACAAGCATGACAAAACACTTATAACTTATTATATCATACAAAACAACCATTTAGAGCAACCTAAGCAAGATTAATATCGTTTCACTCATTTTGGCAAAAAATCTTTAAACTTCTCTAAGTTAGAGACTTTTTACAGAAATTCTCTAAATCGAATTGAACTTCCCCGAATTAATTCCGAATTTTAACTGACCGAAGTCTAAGGCAAAGTCGAAGTCTAAGGCCAAAGAAGTTCCTATGGAACTTAAAAGTGATAAACTCCAACTAAACAAACCCAATGTTCCATCTGAAGCTGCCCCCTTAATTTCAAGCAATAAGCCTCTCTTTCTTCCTCAATAAAGGCAGAATCATAACATCTAATAAATGCACATCAAATCAAGTGAGTGCATGTAGACGTAATCATTTTGATGAAAAATATCCAAAGAAAACAGTATAGGAAGTTTCACTTGCAGATGACAGCAATTAAACTATTAGATATCAAAATTAAAATTAACAGGTAACGGTAAAAGACACCACTTCAAAACATCCACCAAAACGTTCTTGAAAGAACTTGACAAATTCAGAAAAACCTAATGTAGCAGGAGGAAGGACCCAGAAGATAGATCAGGTAAACTAATAATGCATCTTCAAGATCATAAAGAAAAAAAACAGTAATACAAACTTGCTTAAGAATTCCACAATGCAAATATTATAGTACATTATATGCAAATAGAAAGCACAGGAACAATCCCAGCACAAGGTAGGTAATGGACCAAACATAAGAATGAAACATTAACAGAATTACAAATCACTTATTATGTCTGATTGGATGTACAGGGAAGGACATGTTGCACAAGCAAATATACTATACGAAAAGAAAATGTGTCATGTCACGACAGTTTAACTTCAGGGAAGGAGGAAATTTAACTAGGATAGTATTTTGTGAAAACAACTTCTACTAAATAAGATTTGATAAACAAGTACGAGGCATGCAACGAATATTTACCCCAAGTCCCAAACCACATCAATGAGTGGCTTTATTAAATTCAAAGGTAATAAACCTCTACACTTCATGTCTTAAAGTTAAAAACAGCATAGTTTTCACAAAGGAAATGGTTTTCCAACACGGATTGATTTCACATTCAACCTACATGCTAGTATTATAATTTTCGGCTTATTTGTGAAGGGTACTTTGGAATTTGGATTTAAAGTATATTACAGTTACACATATTCTTCCAGATAAAAAGAGTGTAATAGCCGTCTTTACCTTGAACTTCACCCCAACACTTTGTTTCTGGGAATCAGCTGCACCAAGCCGCCACAAAGGACTCACTGGCTTCCAGGATGGATTAAGCATGTTGGAGGCAAATAACTGAGGTAGTTGGCAACTGCATGACGAGAGAAGTTGGATGAAATCAGAGTGCAGTGGATCTCTGTTCTTCTCCAAGAAGCCAGTTGTGTCATATAAAACCTGACAAAACTCCTCAAATTAGTAAAATGATAAAACAAACTCATAATTGCAAATAGGGTCTTTGAGTGAAATTTTGTGAAGAATCAAGCTATTCCATGATTTGGGCTACACTGGTCCAACGACGGTAAAGCAAATCACCCAAAGTTGTATAAATGCACGTAAACTCTACTTCTTGTGCCCATCTTTAATGCCAATGAGTACCATTCTGATTTACTTCATAATTTTCATTTTAGCTATTCACATAAACTTCCTATTATACCTTAAAATCGTTAGATAAAGGTTAAAAATTAAAACAATTATCTCATTTTTCGGGATGGTTGTGATCTTACAACCATGGTCTAACTACTAGAATATTTTTGTCATAAAAGAAAGTGATGCAGCGTTCAGTAAGATGAAGGGATTGGGAAACTAAACTGAATGTGCTAGCAGATTTTTGAACTTCACAAACATGGAAATGCTCTAAGAGCAAATGTGTGCTATAATATGAATGGTTATTGGTTACTAGAGGTGGCAAGAAGAAAGCGTGGGCGCAACAAGAGAAAGGAAAAAGTAAGATATTTTAGAACCTGAAGAACCCAGGACAGTGACATATAATATGGAGCATGTCCTAGGTAGAAGAATCATGGTTTATGGTCATGTTCTTGAATTTGAGATTCTACCGCATATTGTTCCGATTTTGCATTTTTTTCCTTTGTAATTTCTTGGACTACTCTTAATTTCCATCATCAAATGTTCACTACAATTTTTTTCCATATTTATGTTTATTAGTATTTTGGATACTAAAGATCATACACCCTGGTAAAACAAGAAAGCCATAAAAGAGCCAAGTTACCATGTTGATGCCTTTATTTCTGATTTATAAGGGCTGGGTCATCCCAAAACACATGTTTGCAAACCTTCTCAAAAGCTTAGATGTTACCGCAACTAACCTCTCCAGCATAATGACAAACACTGAAAGCCCCATCCCTTTTCCCTTTGAAGCAGGGATTAGCATTCAAGTGCTGCTTAAGCTTATTAGCAAAGGTCAAATCAGTGGCTTTGGGAAAAGTTGATTCCTCATCCAATAAAGACAGTAGCCCTAACGGTTTCTGCACAAAATAAGCAAGTGACGATCATTAGAAAGCAACAAAGTTTAACATAATCACACCAAACAGTAAAGTGTAATAGCTGTATGGTACTAACAATAATCTCCAGAAACAATCTCAGAAAGTTAAGATATTATATTATCAAAAGAACTTGAATAGGAGGGGAAAAAAATAGAAGAGAAAAAGAAACCATTGATATTTCATCATCAAGACACCCATATGTTATGGTTTTTCTAACTATCATTCGCTTTTAAACCAGGAACTCGTATAGCATATATCAAAGTAACTGACTGACAAGATATAAATGGCAGGGTTAAAATACACACCTTCTCAAAGAGATTTAGACATTCCTGGTTGTCTTCAAAATCAACTTTCGTCCAATCAATCCCATCTTGTGAGTACTCCTGTAATAGACAATCCAGGTGCACTAAGACATTACTACTCTAACAATTAGATTATCACAAGAAGCTCCATAAAGTTGATGTATACAAGCAGTGAGAAGGAGAAAGTTGATGTGCGCAAGCAGTGATAGGAAATCATTATTTGAAGAGACATAATAGATCTACAGAAAAGTTCATTAATGAGCCTAGTTTCATGTAAGACAGCCATGCTTTAGCTTATAATACATATGCATGTCAATAAGAAAGAAGGTACAACAATGATCCTAAATAAATAAATAAACAAGATACTACGAAAAGCTTACACTCACCCTCAAAAAACCAAATGGAATAAAAAGGATATAATTGTACGCATGAAATCGCAAGAAACCAAAGAAGAAAAGTATCACCAATCTACACTGATTTAAAAATATGATTAACAATTTGGACTTACTGCCATTTTTTAACAAAGTAAACTGCTGTGACATGGAAATATGACAGGGGGTTTAAAAGTGCCTGATGCAGCAAATATCTGCAAGTCTAACTACAAGGAAAAAACCCTGGCTATGCTGCACACGTCATCCAAGAAGCCTCTGATACCCAACTCCAAATGATCTGAGCAGAGTAAGGTCTTGTGATACACTAAAATAGATCTGCCACATCCTAGACTACGTTTTCGCAAAAAAAAAGTACTCTTTCACAATGTGGCTTTTATCATGTTTCACCTAATTTGCAGAGATAAATTCATCGATGCCTTAATTTCTTTAATGGGACCCAATTTGATATTTCCATAGTTAAATTTTGACCATAAATATATAACCAATCTGCATCTAAGATTCAGTAACTAAGAAATGCATCCCATCTTATCTAATTCTTATAACTACAATGCAGGCAAATGTCCTAAGTGCTCCTACTTTCTCCAGAATCCATTTCAATTGATAGAAAATGGGCAGTAAATATATGATCTTAATCTATGTCTGAATAAGATATTCGGGGCTTAATTCTTTTCAATAAATAAGTTGTAGAAATAATTAGCAGAAATACCCTAAGTTATACCTAAATTATTTGTAAACTATGAATTGATTACTATATATAATATCATATCATCATTTATTAATATTTCATGTATGATTAGATTAATTCAATATTGATTTTTATTATTGCTTATTATTTTCCTTTTGGGATGGGGGTTCAATGTTGATTTGACTAAAGAGAAGGAAGACTGTTAGGGAAAAGTCTTCCCTATATACAAAGCTTGCCTATGAAAAACTGTTGATTTATTATCTGACAGAACCCAATGTTTATGGATTTTCTATTTACGCCATCTTTCGTCAATGAGTCGGTGAATTTGGTTACTACGGCAAGTAAATGCCGTTAGAGTTCAAAAGTTTCCTTGAACTCACATTGAAAGTACCAGACAAATTTCTGCCCTGTAATCCTGATGCTAGACTAGATCTGGGATGTGATACTCACCTCCTGTTCGAGTTTGAGCAGATGCCGATTGAAATGCTGTTGCAGCCTCTCATTTGCATAATTTATACAAAACTGTTCAAAGCTGTTCTTCTGGAAAATATGCAAATGAAATCATCAAAACAAAATTGTATTACAACTACAAACATACCTAACCGTACATCCACACAAAAGAAATACCTGAAATGATTCAAACCCATAGATATCAAGGATACTTATGGATCTCCCTGTACGCCGTTTGCCTACTTCAAGTGACTTATTGATTTGTTCCACAAGCCAGTCAAACAAGCTTGCATAGACAAATTTTGCCAATGCGTCCCTCGTGTCAATGGCCTGGAGAAAAGAAAATAACAAATAAGGACCATTGACATACTTATAAATAGAAAGAGAGAGGAATAATAAAAGAAAACTGAATAAGCACTTATCAGACCTGCGGCAAAGTTAACTTTTGGACAATGATATCATTGCCAGCTTGGATTCGACGAGTAGATAACGCTAACATCAGGTCCCGAACGTTGCAACCCATCAACTTGGCAGCATTAGTTACAGCTGCATTAAAATTGAGTACAAGATTTAGTTACAGCTGTAGAAAAATATTGACCAATCTCCCTTTTTTATGCCACCAGCTATGGCATATGTATGCCTGTATAATGGGATGAGATCTTAACGTGTCAACATTATCTTTTGTCAGTTTTCTTGCAAAAATATCCCTACAATATGTAATAAAACTCCAATATTGATTGGACTTCCTTTCGGAGAAAGTCTTTTTTTTCTTGAGCTTTTTCAAAATCCCATAACTTCCAAGTTCCAACACATAAGTTGGTTGCAGTAAAAATGGATTCGTGAGAAAGCTCTCACTGATACAGTACCATGATACTCATTACTAAGTAACTAGCTAATTTTATTTTATGATAATTTAATTTAAAAATTCCTACAATGTTCTTAAGAACTTAATTTTTTATGACTAAAAATGACACACAGAATAGTAATATAGTTATTTTACTTATCCATTTATCCTTTGAATAAATTCTCTATTATTTTTGTCAAAAAATCTCATTATTTAAAAAAAAATCTAAGATATGCATTTACTAGATCCTAACTATTATATAGTGCAAGTGCGACCCATCAGTCAGATTCAGTGAGAACCACATAAAGTATCTTTTATGTCAAAAACCAACGAATGACCAATCATCCCAGCATCGATTTGTTTTGAATGGTCAAGACATTCACTCACTAAAATGGAAGAACTTCCATCGGAACAAATTTTGGTATGATAGCCTTCCCTATTTTCAACAAAGCAATGGTGGATCCCACCTCTTACTGACACCACACGTGTAGCAGTGTAGTACAAGTGAATTACTATTACTTGAGCATCGCACATGCCCTCTCCAGTAGTGTGTTAGTGTGTATATACATATGCCGTCAAGGGAGGTCCATTTGATATCCAAAAACTACTCAACAACAGCCGGATTTATCCCAGTACGTCTGCCACGTTTGGAAGGGGTGACTTGCGTGTCCCATGGGATTAGTCAAGTGCTCTAAGAGGCCCGGATACCCGCGTGTCAAAAAAATAAGAAATAAAAACAGCCGGATAATGTTGGGGTGAACCAGAAAAGTTCGGGTCAAACTGGATATAAGTGTTGGATAGGTAAGCGTCCTATAGTAAGAAGAGTAGTTATGAACCCTGTAGACCAAAAAAATCAACCCATTTTGACATTTCTAACCTCGTGAAAAATTATTTGAATTTGGAAAATCTATAGCATCTAAATTTACTGGTACTGTCAACTTTTCACAAGGGTAGTGACGTCAGAGTTGATTGATTTTTAGTGATGATGATGTGGGTTCCACAACCGGATGTAAGAAATGGGTGTAGCTCTAGACAAACTCACACACACACACACACATATATATATATATATATATATTTGCAGTTTCTGAAAAAAGTCCTGGAGAGAGAAGAATTACCATAGCCATTGTGAGACAGTGTTGGTGCAACATTAATTATATATATATATATATATTTTGCAGTTTCTGAAAAAAGTCCTGGAGAGAGAAGAATTACCTTATCCATTGTGAGATAGTGTTGGTGCAACATTAATTATGATTGATGGGCTCTGAGCCCAGAGCCCAGCAGTAAAGCCATTTAACAGGGAAAAAAACAGCCACCTCAAAAAAGAAATTCAGATTCTAAACATCTGTTTGAAGAAAAAAAAGGAATATAGCTTCACACGAAACATGTATATAGATGGATACCTTCGTCTGTCACAACTTCCACATGATTTTCATTGTCAATTACTTGAAAGGAAATGTTTCCCAACCATAACACCGCAGCAAGCATAGCAAATGTGTTCTCTTGCTCTTCTTTGCCAAGTTGAACAATATCTAAGGCTTCCTGGTCAGATGAAGACAATGGAAAACCAGAACTGCAGTGTCATGAAACTTAGAAGGCACAAAAGGATTGGAAATGAGAGACATCATCACAGTGTGCGGTAGTAACATTTGATTTTTTAGTTACCATCAGCTTATGAAATCTTAGAGCATCATCAACATCATCAATTGTCAAGCAATCGCTCTGCTTAAGATAGTCGTACTCACTGGCCGCTTTCAGGTTCAACCTCTCTGCCAAGCAGTACAAAATATTGACAGTAAGTGTGATGGAATACATTCTGAAATTATCAAGTCCCAACAAATCTACATACTGTTAAAGGTCCGCCACATATTTCAGTAATTATAATTAGGGAGAAAAGGTTAACAAATAGCAACTAGAAAATAAGTTAGTTCACAAACTCTTGCTTGCATCACCAACCATCAAATCATAAATTCCAACAAGATCACCTTTAACTCAAACAGTCTATACCATCTGTAGTTTTCTCCATCACCGAGTCTAGATATTTTAAGTTTCTTATATGTGTATACAAGCTTTATATCACAAAGTTTTATTTTACATAGAAGCGTCCTTAATGTACTGCTTCGTAAATGATATAGACCATGCTTCCCCTACTCTTCCTCCCTCTTAGTAGTGCAACTACAGATTAGATATACAGATCAGGCTACTTTTGCATCTCATTCAAGATATGATAAGGAATAAAGAATGAGTACCATGTATTGTTGCAGTATTGCATTAATATTGTATTTACTCCTCCGTCGAAATATTGAGGCTCCACTCGGACCACTCCTAAACTAACAGCAAGAACTAAAGAGATTACTTCTAAATTGATCATGTGAGACCATCCCCCTTCTTACTTTTGAAGACAGACCTTCAGACGGGTTAATTTACTCAAAGAATACATAGCAAAGATGGGTACTCGATCCTGCTCCTGCTCCCAAGTCCTCTCCCACACCCGCTCCCGCTTCATGCAATTATGGGTTGAGCAAGTCTAACACTTGGACCCATACCCCACACTGGTACCCATACCCAGGCAACATGGCAGAGAACCAATTGTGAGTACCAAGTTTGTGGTTTGCAGCAGTTTAGAAGAGCCCGGTAACTATGGTATGCGTGCATGTTTCAGAATATCGGGGGGATGCAAAGAAGCCACACACCCTGCCCCTACTGTACAAGTGGCATACATCAAGGGCAGTCAGGATCCACATCTGACAGATCATTCTGAGAACTCGTGGCCAAAAGTCAACCTGATGTAATGATCCTAGCCATACAATTAAATATGGCAAACACTCCAGAAAAAAAATATCCATTTGTCAGATGGTTACAATCATCCAGTTAACTTTTAACTTGGAAGATCACCTTGGTGCGACCTATCAAACGGCAGGTCCCAACCCATCTGCAGGTGTGCCACATGAGAGGTGGCTATTCCTGACAAACATAATTTTCACAACTTCTAAAAGACTTAGTGAAATTCTACAACACCTACAGAAAGAACCCATAAAAGAACATACAACAAGATAAGGAGGCTTCGCATGTGAACAGAACTATATTATTAAAGATAAACAAGAGCGCACTTGCACAGATGTAATAAAAACGGGATGACAACCTTTAAGAAAGGATGGAGCACCAGCACAAAGTTGATAAAAGATATGGTATGATCTTTCCCCCTTAGCCAGCTGAACCACTCTTGACTGCACACGAGAGACATCGCATTCTTCAAAATTGGCATGAGATATTAAGGGGGAAATCCAAGCCAAAGTTCATAAGGGACAGAGCATTACCTTCTCAAGCAGAACTATCCACAACATTTATACGTAAGTTGAAATTTGATGGACAGATACACAACAGAAGTGAGTCAAGACAGTTAGCACTCCAAAAATGGGAATCAGGGATTAAATGACCGTTGTGTTGCTAAAAAGTAAATAAGTCACTGTAAACATGCTTACAGGTTTGAATCTTAGCCCCACAAATTTTCCCAGTTGTGCTAAAATGAATTTCAATCAGCTTTCCCTGTACCACATCAGGAGAACATGTAAGTTAAACTGTAAATCCTTTGGATGCAAGTATGCAACCATAAATTGTTTTACAAACAGGAATAGAATGCAAATACCATTAAGAAATCAGAAAGATCATAATGTCAAGCTTGAATTGAACATAAAAAACATCTGCAAACTGCAAAGCACAATAACCCTAAGAGCACATTCTATCATGAAGAGGTCCAGAGGATAAAACTCACAAATCGACTGGAGTTGCCATTCCTGGATGTTTTAGCATTCCCAAATGCTTCCAGTATGCAATTCGTCTCAAGATTTCGTACTCTATCCCACTGCCACCTCCAAGTGCAGCCAAGTATTGCATTGCAATCTTCGCTGTTTCTGTTTTCCCAGCTCCACTTTCCCCACTGAAGTAGAAATTTAAATATGAGCCCCAAGACCTCACTAATATTTTGCATCAAGATCTAAAAACTCTATTCAAACTTAAGAAGCAAGCTTAAAGCCCAGAGATGGGGAGACGACCACAAAACAACACCAGAGAGATTGGCAAGAAGTAGGACAAAGCTCCACATCACACATGACTAAGATGCAGATACCTCAATTTACCTTATGATGATGGATTGATTTACTTCATCTGCAGAATCGACAAAATGGGACAAAAAGTATAAATGTTTCAGAAATAACAACAGTTAGTAAGCCAAAGAATCAAATTTCCTCACGTTAAGTATGGTGATGCTCACCTCTCATCATCTCACTGAAGGCAGTGTCTGCTATAGCATAGACGTGAGGGCGGTCCATAAGTTTCTGCCTATAAGCTGTGACAAAATCATTTCCATAAAGTTGGACATCTTTAAAGGGATTGATTGCAACCAAAACAGGCCCTGCTTTAGTCTATAGAAAGAGGAACAACAATCAGTAATTGGTGTCTGGAAGTGGGAACGACATTTTTTAAGTGGCAGACAACAAACTGTATTGACCATACTTACATAAATCAGATCATGAGTATATCTGTATTGAAGATTGTGAAGAACTGATGGCTCATTTAAGTAACTGAGCTGTATAAGATCATCGATACCCTCAAGGATATCTGGGTTTGCGGGTAAAAGACTCCCCGTGGGCACTGTTACGACCTGAGGGAAATAACAAGATTTAAGTGCAGGTAAACGCCACTAGCTAAAGTGCTTGAGATTGGATATGTGTAACATTAAGAAGATGGCTAGATGTCATAAACTCACACTGCCATCTGAAAGCATAACAAGAGCAGCCTCCCCAAAAGTTGATTGTATCTTCCCTGACTCCCAATCGCCATTTGGGAGCTGACACCAAACCCAAAGTTTCTGAAACAAAACACTTCAACTTTATATATTGTATGCATAACAAATAAGTCACCTTCACGGAGATCAAGGAATGGGAAGAAATGAGAAATCAAGTCGGCATGCTCAACTTAATACCATAACAGTTTAACAATGAACCTTAGGAAAACAAGATCAAATGAAAGGCATAATTTATCCGGGCAACCCCCCGTAAAATAAAGTATTAGCACCTACCAAGAACAAATGATGAAGTATTAGACCCTAAATGAACCATACACCTCCCTAGGCAGCTACAATTAGAAGAATGGAATTCTTTAAAGCATAGTTTCCAGAGTGAAATTGGTGCTAGAAATGCACCGAGAAACACAAACCGTAAACGGTCCCTAAAAATTTAAGCAGAAGTGGAAAATAGGTGGGTAGTGGCATCAGGGAACTGGTGAGTTTCTAACCATCTAATTCAATAGTTTATATCATATTGATCATACAGATCAAATTGTGAGTACAGTTGACCTATCTCTAATTTATTAAGGATACAAAAATCAAAAGACAATAAACATCATTTCTCAAAGAGTTCCCTCTATATTTCCCTCGGCATTTTTCCACCTTTTGCACAAAATTCTCTCACAATGCGTTTCCCCGAGCATCCATTGCATTACACATGTGTCTCCCAGCAAACCTCACCTTTTAGGAAATTCAAGTGCATCCATTCCCAGGAAACTTCAGATCTTGTGGGAAATGTATGTCCCAGTAACTATGCTATAAAGGGTTCAAAGGCCTTTTGACTGCTTGGCACTATATAAGCTTTGCACGATCCTCTTCCCAAAGAGTCGAAAACCCAATGCCATTAAAGAGCTAGATAGGAAGTATGCCTCTATGCAAATATGGCACCTAAACCTAAAATGTGCAAGCTCATCTAAACCTAAAATGTGTAAGCTCGTCTATGATTTGTGTCTTCAACTCCATTGGGTGAACCTACTCATTCATCTTCTGGTCACTTTTTTGGAGGTCATTTGAAGTGCTTAGGACCCAAAGCTGATTATGTCATTATAGTGGAGAATCATTCAAGGACACTTTCTAGCATAAACCATGGAATTAAATTTCTCTGTCTCTTGATGTTAATTATATTCAAATTTATGACAGTTGAAAGTTCTTAAATCTATTCGAAGCGCGACATGCTGTACCTTTTTCCAAACATAGCCGATGTTGTCGCCCAACTCAGACTCCTCAGTCGATGACGGCAATGGCGAAGGTGCAGCTGCATGATCCGAATTGTCATTTCCTTCAGATCTTTCTTCATAATTCTCCTTCTTCGCATTCCTAGCATAGGGCGATTCAGCTGGGTCCACCTCCACCTTGAACATCTTTGTGCTCCCAAAACCGCCACTTTGTAAAGCCGATTCCTTATCTTCCCCCCGATCCCTTTTTTTTCCTTCCTTATCTCTGGAGTCATTTGGCAAGTACTCAGGAACGTCATCAGCAATACTGAACTTACTAGGCAACGACCTTCTCGCAGAAGGAAGGCGAGCCTTCGAAGTTGGACGAACAGGCAACGCCGGTGGCATGTCCTTCGGCAACTCGTCCCTCCGCCGGATGGAGTCCAGCATTACCTCCAGCGAGCTACGAGTAGCTGAGGAAGGCAAGACCGTCGACAACATGATTCCAAACACCCTAATCCAGATCCAAAATCAACTATAACAAGAATTTCCTTCGTTTCTTCTCCGCAGAACAAGAATCAAAACTCAAATACCCGGTCTCGTTCGTCAAATCCAAATACCAAATTCTCGTAACCTTCCACCAAAAGCCCTAATTTTTCTCAGACGGAGTTCGCCGGCACGAATTCTCGCACTGCATTTGGTTGAAAATTAACCAAAAAATGCGGAAAAAATCCTCATTGAACGCCGAAGTTACGAGGAATATGAAAGAAGATTGGGAATCAGAGCTTCGGAGGAGAATTAATGGCGGAAACAGAGTAACAGAGCTCCATTTTCTAAGATTTATCGTCCGCCATTAAAGCTTAAAAACAAAAGGTGTCGCCTTGACGTTCCATTAAAAGAATCAAAGCCTCTCCTTGGAAGCAAACCAAATGGTTCGCTTTATCAGAAATTCAAATTTCCATATAGGTCCCATTTTGCCCCAATGTTATCTTTCTTCGAACCGTATAGACCTGAAAAAGGCAAAAAAAAATCAAAAAACAAAAACAGCGCACATCCGACCTGATACCGTACATTAACACTTGGGGTCCGAAACTTACTTTAAATCAGGACGAAATTACGATTGTGTCCCCTATATTTAATTATTTTCTAATATCTAAAATGAATTTTTAGAAAGTATATCGGTGAATTCTCTTTAGAAATAAGGGTACATTCGTAAATTGACTTGAAATATAGGTGGCTGTAAGGAGTAAGGACTTGATGTGGACGGCTAGAAAGAGCGCCAAGAATTTTCATCCTCAAAATCCTTTTTGGATCATTTAACTTAGACCGTGCGATTTGATTTATGGAATCTTTTTTTTGAATCCAAATTTATGCAAACGTGCGGAATGCGAGCATGTATGGAGAATATGCCTGAAATTTGAATGCCGAATAAGCCAAAAACTTACGTGGCTTCACTAATAATATCCTATAATGCAATGCACTACCAAATTTCATACTTCTTCGTCCACCTGGTGGGACCCACCTACGATATCTCCATTTTTTTTTTTCAATGGTTACGATCGATCCCAATTGATTTTATTTTCCTTTTTAAGTGGAGAAACGGTTTCAACTAAGCATTTTAGTCGTTGATTTGTTGAGCAGGTAGCTAGAAGCAACAAAACGCTGACGCACGATGGCGCGCCTTCTCGAAAGGTCGATTTAGACGGTTTTTTTAACGGTTCTTTTAACGGTTTTTTCAGCCAATTATGGAAAAAACGAGATTTGAAAGAGATGAATGACTTTGTTTAAGGAGAAAAAGTTTTTTGGAGTGACTTTTTACCTCTTTCAGTCAACATTTGACACTATTTGACAAAAGTGCCCTCATTAGAAAACTGTCTTTACCTGTTTTTTCAAATATAAAGTATAAAAAAAAAGGACATTTCTATCAAACGTTGACCGGTAGAGGTAAAAATTAAATTGAAAAGTGGGAGAGAGAGATGAATGACTTTCAAATAGCCGTGATCGTGTCCCCTTGGGAATTCTCCTAGGGTCCACACCGTTGGATGCTCAAGGACCGTCCTAGAATGTGGACCCTACATAGGACACCATTATCACTCCTTGCTTATATCCTATTCTGATTCGTGTCTTACAGGTGGATGCCACTGTGGTTACCAAATAACCAAGCGCCTGTTTGGGATTCCAAAAAATGGGGCTAGCTAGCTGTAATCAGTCCAGGTCTGGTCTTCTGGACAGTGTTTGGTAACCATGTGTGGCCCACTTTTTAGATCCCATATTTTCAAAATTTCCTTTAAAACAGGACAAAGTCGATATTTTCTAAAAGTAGTTGCAACGTTAAGCTAAACACGCCCTATTTTGTGTGCTTTGCTTTCAACGTTAGCGTAATTCAAATTTTCCAAATAATACACCTACCAAATCTCCTCAACCAAAAATAAATAAAAAGTTGATGAAGCTTAGAAAATAATGGCCGTTTATTTTTATTTTTATTTTAATTTTTTTAATGGCCATTAAAATCTGAAAAAATTGTGGAAAAAAATGGCCGTCAAAATCCGTTATTTGTCCGTTTAATTCTGTTATTTTTTCGTTTTTCAATTTTGAGTTTTGAATTTTGAATTTCAGGGCCATTTTTTCCCCTCTTTTCCCGTTAAATTCTATTTTTTTCATTTTTACCCGTCAGTTACAATTCGTTTTAACTATTTAAACCGCCCCCAGTCCGTTATACCGTTAAAATGTCCTATTTTAGACCTTGCTTAAAACTAAAAAGGACCAAAAAAAAGAAAAATTCAAATCATGCGCATCAAATTATGTAATTTATGTGTACATTTTGAGCAAGATTTTAAATGATCTATATAACAAAACTTGGAAATTATCTCCCCCTCTTATGTGCTTCATAAAGAAGGGCCAAGATCTCATCCCCAACTAGATGGTAGATCTCAGCCACTCACCCAATTTTGACAAAAGCTTTGTCGAGGAGCATTGTGGGCACGGGCCACCTACTATCTATATAACAAAACAGGAAAAATTATCTACCCCTCTTATACCCCCCTCTTATCTGTTTCAACAAAGAAGCGCCGAAATCTTCTTCCTAAATGGATGGTGGATCTAAACCATTCACACCTGATTTTGGCAAATGCTTTTGTCGGGCAGTGCCGAGGGCACGAGCCACCCACTAGTATGTTACAAGACCGATATAACAGCGTACTGATACAACAGCGTTGTGATGGATTTGCATCAGTAACGTTTGAGTAAAAAAGGGCAGAAAATTATTATTCTAATATTTTTTGAAAAAACGTCAATAACAGCAAAAAATGACTTTTGTTTCAAAATAACGGCTGTTATAATGTCATCCCAAAGTTATACTCATGTAGCAATTGTTCTCCTTTGTTAGATACTGTAATTACAGCCATCAATCCATCTTCCATCTTTAGCCGATTAGCCGACACAGTTAGTTAGATAATTTAAGTGGTTGATAATTCCAGATTTCGACGCTCTTTCTCACTCTTCACTTATTGAATAATTTGAATTGGATTTCTAATGATAACGGTAACGTGGCCCCCGCCATTTATGGGATTAAAGTCATAGTTAGTACGTAGAAGTCAACATAAAGTTGCACTAAATTCGAACTGTGAAACCCACCTAATAGTCTAAGGGTCAGGCTCAGCGGACACCTATTTTGACACAAAATTGTACACCAAAAACAGATGGGGCCCATATACAAATTATAAGTTTTGGAATGGGATGATTTTTGGTGAGGATGGTCTCTATGGTGAGGAGATCACCTTCACAAATATTCAAATCGTTCTGATATTCACAACGTGGTTTACACGTTGAAGAATTATGGACTGTCTATTTTTACCTTTAACTTGTTTGATTGTGTTAGAAATTTTAGAATTGGCTGTTTTTTTGTAGGGGTGATCTATGTGGTGAGAGATCATCCTCACCAAAAATCAGCCATTATTTATCTTCCATGTGGGTATACCAAAATTGTGTGTGAAAATGTGTCCACTGAGCCTGACCCATAGTTTCTAACACCATTGTTTTGGAAGAACTCGTAGCACAACCTTAAGGAAAAATTCGCTGCCCCGGATTGCAAGTTTGAAGTCCCCTTTGAATTTCGACACGTACCCTTTGTTAACTCTCCCTTAACCAACTAACCAAGGGCTTAATGTGGGTTGAATTAAGCCATTAGGTTAGGGTCCTATCGATTTCAGTTTTCGTTCCGTCCAGGTACTAGGGGCCCAAGAACTGTAACCCATTTTTTACTTAATATTCCATGTCTTATTGGGTTCTGGGTCTTTTGGGTTTGGTTCTAAACTAACTAGTCTCAGAACCAGAATAATCAAGATTGGTTCCTATCGAGTATTGGTTAATCGGGTACCCATTGACACCCTGACGTGAAACCCTAGTCACTTATACATACCGCAAGCACACATATTCCACTTTAAACCTATACTATTAGAAAGCAACAACCGGTAGTGTGGTAGTGCCACGCATGTGACACAATTAAAGACCTCTCTACTTTCAAAGGTAAAACCATTAAATGCCTCTCTTCTTAGGACAAAACCTGAGTTGGAGTACGGCATACACAATTTAGGGCATCCTGCAGCACGCCCACATCCCTCATCAATGATAATGAGGAATAATAGTATAAGCCACGTGGCGCACTCTTAGGTATCACTGACTGCATGGATGTTTGTCCCATCCCTAGGTGGACCTATGTAAGCCTGTTTAGTGATTTAAAACCTTTGGATATGAATACCTATATAATGCTCAAAATCTACAGTTAAAAATCAACCCGTGAAAATGACTCCAATCAAATTCTTAAAAATTATTAATAAGCTGATTTTTTTTGCATGTATGTTCATCTAGGGATGGGCTAAATATCGATATGGTGAGTGATCTCTACGAGGATGCTACGTGTAAGGTGCACGTGCAACATATCTATAATGTCCAAAACAAGATCCCATATATTGGATGACTATAAATATTATTATCATCACCATTTACACCTCATCTCATAGGTTTGGGATCAACAGAATGAATCATATTTTGTCATTTAATTCTATTTAAATTTCTTTTTTAATGCAAGTGCTTCATATATTTTCTCATTACCTTTTTTAATTAGAGCCGTCAACTTACATCAAAGCGCTCCTGACTAGTGTCATGATCGGTCTTCATTGTACATGTCCAAACCAAGGTTTAAAGGAGGCCGTTTTAACGGTTAACGGACTGGGGCGTTACCGTTTAAACAGCCATTAAAACGGATTGAAACGGCCAAGGGCAAAAATAGGAAAAAATGGAAAAAATGAAATTAAATGGATTTAAACAGAAAAAATAGTGCTGAAATTCAAATTTTGAAATTCGAAATTAAAAAAAAAATAGAATTTAACGAAAATTAAACGGATTTAACGGCTATTTTTTCACAATTTTTTTCAAAATTTAATGGTTGTTTAAACGATTTTAACGGCCGTTAAAACAAAAAAAAAGGCCGTTAAATTCAAAAACGTTAAAACGTGTTTAAACGGTTTTAACAGAAACGGGCTTGGGGCGTTACCGTTTAAACGGCCGTTTTTATAACCATGGTCCAAACTTTCTCAATTGGATGACCATAACTATGCTTTATATAAATGTATTTCTATATTATTTGTCATGTTTTATCTAAGCTGTCGAAGAATATGTTAGAGAAAATATGGTTGCAATTATTCATCATATCTATTTTGGATTAGATAAATCCCTTAAGTGTCCCTCGTGAAATGGTGAAAAAGAATTTTTTGCATGAGCGAGTGTTTTTCAAATGCTCCCACTTGGGGGAGGCTTCTATGCACCAGGGCTGCAAAGACCAAACAAAATGGCCTTGTACCATTTTAACGCTCAGGGGCGTTACCGTTGTTTTTTATTAAAAATTTGAAATTTAAATTTTGAATTTTAGCACCATTTTTTTTCCCTTTCTTTCTATTATTTTCATTATTTTCTGTTTTTGCTCCCCGAGTGTGACAATTCGTTATAATAGCCGTTATAGTAGAAAAACGGTAATGCCCCTATTCCGTTGTACCGTTATAATGGCTCTTTTTTAACCTTGGTTAGGATCTGCATTTTTCATCAGTGCAAATCTTAGGTGGGTCCATCTATTGAACTCACATGTGCATAGGAGTTTTCACTTGGTACCGATTTCAAAGACGCCCGATTATTGAAATACGGGATATAAAAATTTATTTATGAGTTTGATAAAGGAAAAATAATAATAAAGCATTAGGTGTAATAATAGATATATAGAGAGAACAAGATGTACCTCCATGCACGAGCAGAAAGGGAGGAGTGGTTTGACACCCCATATGAGAACAACCAGTCCCCACAACAAGCAAGTCAACGAGCAAGACCCGGAATGAATGCTTGGTATCCAAATTAAAAAGTCTAGGGCATCTAATTGGAGGATTTCAACAGAAATTCACCTGCCTAGTAACTTAAACTTTTAGGGTGCATGGTTCTCTCAACCACCTCTTTTTTTCTTTCTTTTCCTTTTTTTTTCTCCTCCTTTTTGTTTTTCTTTTCAATAAAGCTCTATTTAAAAAATTAAAAAAATTAAAAAACTTTTTCGATGAGAATTCGACCGGGGAGTGGAATAGTAACAAAATTTCTGTTAACCCGATTTGCATAAACTAGACAAAATTACTCATTAGGGGAGTGATTTCATATTTACTCGAGCTTGCATTGGTCCACATGCTTTAATCAATATATTACTGGTGTTTAAGGAATTGTCGAATATTACAATCATCGAGGAATTTTTGAGCTTGATGAATGCTGTATGTTTAAAGTCGCAACGGGATCCGGGTAGAGTCATGATGGGTGTAACCTTTACTCCCGAGCTGAAAATCTTGACTGGCAACACTTATAAATTAAGGTATTTAAGAAACACCCCCGTGAAATTTATAAGTAATTTGTAATGCCCCCTTATACTTTTAAATGTGACATGCATCATGCACCTGTTAATGCACTTATGAAAGGACCATATTATTGCTAAGTACAATGCTAAAAAGGTGTGATTTAAGTCCGTTTTAACTGAAGTCAACCACTGTTAAACTAGGTCAAGGGGAGTAATCCTGAAGTTTGAAAGTATAAGGGGTATTACAAATTACTTTCAAATTTCAAGGGGTGTTACTAAAATACCTAAAAATTATGAAATTCAGAGTAAAAGCTGTCTCGAAGAAGGTAATTCAGTTCACCTGTCTTACTTGAAGTTATCAATTGAAATTTGGGGAGAAGGGGGATCACATGGGATTCTTTTCCTTCTATTGCTTGTTCTAAGATATATTTTACTCTGCATCATGAGGGCTATGAGACAAATGATTCACAAGAGTACCGAAAAACCGGATTTATTTCGGAAAACTTCTCTGCAGCGACAATCAATAACTCTTAATTTAGTGTCGGATTTTCTTTACACGTGGAGGGCTGATGCTACCAATCGAAACTGTTCATGTGATAGACGACCATCTGAATCGGGTGCGTCCACGTGGAAACTTATGCCTATACCCTTCTCATGTATTGTACTTTTCACTTAGAAATTATCTATGCCAATTTTAAAATTCAAATAAAAAAATAGAAAGAAAGAAAATAATGTCTCTTTGGCAGGCCACCGCAGCGGAAAAAACATATTTGTGCATGCTAATATTAAACCGGGCGTGTTTGGCACGCATTTGCCTGAGCCAAATATTTAGCTGGGCCCAATCGTATGCCCGCCACACCAAATAAGCCTTGATAGGAAAATTTTTATTTTCTCACGGAAAAATCGCTATTTTCAATAAAAATAAGTTTTTTTATATAAAAAAAAGATAAAAATGAGACTGTTTGGATCTTATGACCTAATAGGTGGGTCCCACACCCACCTAATCCATATTTGACTTACTTTGATATGTGAGACTCAAAAATTGAAAGAAAAATGAAGTAAGTTAGCTAATACACATACCAAATGTGACTAAATATTGACATGCATAGATAGTTAGTCAAGATAAGATTTGTCTGGTTAAATATTTGCCGTTGGAACTCTTTTTCTCACTTGTCAAACAGGCCCTAAGTGTTTGAAGCCAAGTGCTATTGAACAGAACCATGACACGTGGGGAAATGCTGAGGTGGAAAAACACGTGGACCCCTTGAGAAGAGTAGTGGAGTGTAGCTCCATTAACCCATCCATGGAGTGAAATGGACCACAAGTGGCTAAAAAAATCCCAAAATAGAGGAGCTACATGATTCCCATATTGCCATGTCTTAAACAAAAGAAAGTTGACATAATCTCAAACATACGCCCTCATGAGTGCCTCTAAAGTCTAATGGTACAACGACCATGATGCCCTAATTTTGTAGAGAATCAAATATTGTTATTATATCAAGAAAATACTCAAGACAGAGCAGAGGATGGGAAAAAAAGCATCCTTGGGGTATACAGGTATAGACTAAGGGGGTGTTTGGTATAGGCGATAGCAGAGCGGTCTCGATGCAAGTTGAGGCCTAAGGCGAAAACTCCATATGATGCCTTTTTTATATTTAATATATTATATATGGGATAATTAAAAAATTTAATTCTTTCTATAGTAGAAACAAGGTTTAAAGGAGGCCCATTTTAACGGTTAAATGGACTGGGGGCGTTACCGTTTAAACGGCCGTTAAAAAGGATTGAAACAGCCAGGGGCAAAAATGGAAAAAAAAAGATTTTAACGGGTTTTAATGATTTTAACGGAAAAAAGCCGAAAAAATGGCGCTGAAATTCAAATTTTGAAATTTGAAAAGTTTAAAAAAAAAAAAACAGAATTAAACAGAATTTAACGGAAATTAAACGGATTTAACGGCCTTTTTTTCACAAATTTTTTCAGAATTAAACGACTGTTTAAATGATTTTAACGGCCGTTAAAACAAAAAAACAGCCATTTTTTTCAAAACCGATAAAATGTATTTAAACGGTTTTAACGGAAATGGGCTTGGGGCGTTACCGTTTAAACGGCCGTTTTTAAAACCATGAGTAGAAAATCATATTTAATAATTATTCATGATAATCAAAAGCTACGGAAAAAATTTAGATGCAGGACTCCTGCAGTCCCGTTGTAGTCCATGCAGAGGACTCTTGCGGACCTACATAGATCATATTTTGGGCCTGACTGTGTGGATGTTCGGCTCACCTACTGGTGGATACACACTAAAAATTAGCTCGATGGATGATTTCTAACTATTGTATTTACTACTAAAAAAATATGCTTGAATCCAATGGCTAAAATCAATCCTAAAAAGTACTAAAATCTATGACTAGAGATAACCAATCAGGTTAATTTTTGGTTAGTATATCCAAGAAGGGGTGGGCTAAACATCCATGTGGTTAGTGGGCTGAGTCCTTCTCTGACCTGGGCCGAGGGCCTTCTCTCGCTAGGGGCCTAAGGTGACTGCCTTATTCTGTCATATTATTACATTCTATGCATATCGCAACTATCTCACGATAGTTTTAGTTCGCTCATTTCATCGATCATCTTAGTATATTTTAATAAGATTTTAACTTGTGTAGATCTTGGAGATTAGTTGACCAACACCATCAATTCAGATTCGTTCTAGCTACTCCCGAGTCCCTACGGAACATCACCAAAATGGGGAAGACTCCACGAAATTACCTCCATCTATTGAATATAACACCTTCAGATGGGGAGCTTTCATACCTATACCGTTGAGATTGAGGTGGGAAAACCCGTCCCTTACATCCTTCGCCAAGATTGGTTCCACCCGCCTTACAGATCTGTCGCCAATATATAGGAGGGGACACAGGCCCTTCATTAACCTGATGAATAGGCTGGAGATCCGGTGCGGGAGGATCCAAGATCCAACTGGATCCAAATGGGTTGCACCTCTATTGGGCTTGAAGAAGGAATGGGCCCGATTGGAATGTCTGAATTGATATTAAACATCCATGCGGTCTGTGGGTCCAGATGTCAGCGGTGAGTAACAAAAAAGCGCTTCCGAACTTGAAAAGATCTCAGGTAAACCTTGTTACATACTTACATCACGACCCTAGAAGTTTTACTCGATCACTACCTTGATCCAGTCTTCAGTCTTTCAGTTGCTCGCCACGTTGAACCGAAAAGCTAGCCCTCCTGGGATCAAGCAGAAATTCAGGTATATCTTGTTACATCACGACCCTATAAGTTTTAATCGATCGATCACTATCTAGAAGACTAGATCCACTCTTCCATCTTTCGGTTCCTCGCCACGTTGAACCGAAAAATATGTCGCACACGGATTGTCCTCCTGGGATCAAACTTCCGCTCGATCCCCGCCACTTGGTGCGTCGATATTGAATATAACTCTTCCGATGGGAGGTTATAAAGCCGAGGACTTCGACGGTTCTCATGAAGTTGTTTAGTTAGTTGTGGTTTTACTTTACACGTCCTTTCATCCCGTGTGAGAATTTCATGGAGTTTGCACGATGAAAGGTTTACGGTCACTTCGTCAACGAACAAATTAGTAGGGTTTTGCTCATTCGCAGAGATATTTTTCTTTGTTGATCAGGTATGGAAGTTTCAAGTTCAACCTTTCTCTTTCTGAAGAAATGGAGTTGAAGCCAGGTGGTTTCGCCGATTATTTTGGTAAAAATGCTGAAAATTGATTTGAATTTGTTGTGTTTCTAGCACTTCTAAGGTTTGTGAAAGTAAGTGTTCGCTTTGGTTTCTCTAGTTTTTCCTTCCATGTTTTGTTGAAACTTGGAAGTAAGATTGCCTCCATTGATTAAGTTAACTTGTTTGTGTGATCTTCTTGAAGAAAAAAATATTTTTTTATGGAAATTCGACATTTAAAATTGTTGGCGTTTGAAATCTGCAGTTACTCAAGTGTTAAAGCTTAGGAATTTTTTTCTTTTTCTTTTATTCATCCAATGAAGCTAGGTTTCTTCATAGTTTATTTGCAGTGTGCAGGGATGAGTTTTGGATCTTATTTTGGTGGATTTTATAGCTTCATTGATTTCTACTTTGTTTGATATGGTTTATTAATCGAATCTTTTGGTGAATTTTTCGAGTTTGATCAATCGAAGCTTCAACAGCAGCGGAACAATGGCTTTGGGGAAGAACATCAACTCCGAAGTAAGGCGTTGTTGTTTAAACATTTCAAATATTGATGCTCTAGACGAAGGATTAGAGCTTGCTAACTGTACAACAGCAATAGAAAGGAAAAGGATTTCCATTTCAAACTATATGGATGTATTCCCTCTTAGTTCTCCTTTCGTAACCCAATCGAAGAAGAACCAAACTGGTATTAGGTCTAGCTTGGCGTCGTCTCTCGAAACCTTACCGCAGCATCTTTTAGTAAGTATACCATCACCAAGCTAATCCTATCCAATTTCCAACTGTTTTATTCGAAGAGTGATCACGGCTAATAATTCTTGGGTTTTTCGCAGGATAGGATCTTACGTGCTGTAGATCATGATGATTTGAAGCAGCTTTTCCACGTATCCAAGGTTATTAGAGAAGCTGTAAGTTCATAATCTTTAAAACCCTGTTAAAATTTATGTTCTTTCCTATCAAGCAAGTACCGGATTTTGATTATATCTACTCGTTGTTCTTCCAGACTCTGATTGCCAAGCAACAACATTTTGCCTTCAGTACTCCTACAAAAACTGTTGTCTTTATAACCTTCAGTGATTTGGAAGATCGTGAGGTGTCAAATGCACCACAACGGAATAGGTCTTATAGGTCCCGAATCAATCGAGTGATGCTTACAGACATCACTGCTGTTTTATTCGGTTCTCCTGTGGAAGACCGAAGGTTGAATACTAGATTGGTCATGGAACAGATTTAAGCTTTCGAAATCTGTGATGTTCCACTTCAGCATTTTCTAACCCGTTGCTGTTGCTGCTGTTCTTTTTAGTTTGGTGATCAGATTTCTGTTCGACCCATTCTTCAATTCCTTCATTGAAGCTGGATAAAAATGTAAACACATGCATGAAGAAATTTAATGGGATTTCGTTCCTTTTTGAATGTATCGTCCAGTTGGGGGATAAGATCTCGGCCCTTCTTTATGAAGCCTATAAGAGGGGGAGCCCTATTTTGTTATATAGATAGGAATTATGGGGTGAGCAGGGATGGGCTATCATTTTTTTCATAAGCAGAAATGTGACTATCCTCGAAAGGCACATTTTTTTGCATGTTTTTCTTGCTTTATTGTGGATAGAAATATTCCTTCTGAAAGATGAAAAATCAATTTATAAGATAAAATATCAATATTTTTCTTTTTCTTTCTTAATTTTATTTTTAAAAGCATTTGTTAGCCGCACTCCGAATTGCTAACTATAGGGGTGTATACTTGGTCCGCTGAATTGCGGCCCAGCCAGTTAAAGGGTTTTCACGGGCCGTATGGCCAGCCTGACCCACCAAGCTCCCCCGACCTTGTTTATGTTTGGCCCATCCTTTCCAAGTATCACACCGCAAATCAGTCTATTAGGTGAAAAACACCAATCAGGGCTCAAATATCTAGTCCAGCCCAGCCTATACCAGTCCATGCCACTGGGCCCGCCTCGGCCCAGACCAGCACGTTTTACACCCCTAGCTAACTATGAATAGAACATTAGAAGTACTTTTATTTTGTTTTATTTTTTTATTTTTGTAATCAACTTAGAACATTGGAAGTTATGGACATTGTAACATTAATAATATGAACATTGACTAGGATATGCAAAACTCATACTTTTTTACCTACCAAACTTGGTGATTGAGTATCCACGATTAGCTGGGTCCAATCGATCGGACTCGCAGCCACTATGGAGATGGAGGAGCACCACAATCAATTTTCTTGTATACGAAACACTTAGCCGCAACCATATACACACCAAGCCACGAAGTGCTTAACCCTGCTAGTAACCAGTAGTAAGAGTCAAGGTGCGCCCGATTAAGATTGTCACCGAGCCATTCAT
Organism: Euptelea pleiosperma; assembly: GCA_035048495.1. Lineage (NCBI taxonomy): Eukaryota > Viridiplantae > Streptophyta > Magnoliopsida > Ranunculales > Eupteleaceae > Euptelea > Euptelea pleiosperma. The sequence continues at coordinate 12,551,613 of CM068545.1, forward strand.
CTCCACTCCTTGAGCTCACCCACTGTACAATCGATATAACAACACTGCTCAATAAGCTTCCAACACCAAATATGCTAAGATAAGCCGCGGAGCCAATGCTCCGCATCGAGTCCGGCATCTGGTCGTAGAAGAGCTCTTGCAACCCGATGATGGCGAACATGTCGGAAACTCCGAATATAACATATTGTGGAAGTAACCACCACACGGTTATTGGCACAGTAGCGTTCGGCTGATCAAGGAGCCCATGTTCCCTAGCAACGTTAACTCTTCTAACTTCAACTAGAGCCGCTACTACCATTGTGATTACTGAAAGAAACAATCCAATTCCAATTCTTTGAAGCATTGTTATCCCCGATGGGAATCCGGTGAAACTTCTTGCGATCGGAACAAGAATTAGGTCGTATACCGGCACGGAGAGAATCACGGTTAGGCCTGAAAACACTTGAAGGGATGCCGGGGGTACACGAAAGTTGTGTCCGATTGTTATGTCCATTGTGCTGCCTTGCTTAGTGAAGAATGTACCTACTTGCGCTACAATCAGAGCATACATCAAGCAACTCAACCAAATGGGTAATAGCCCGACGAGCAGTTTCACTTCTTCAACTTGAGTCACCGAGCAAAGCCTCCACACGTTTCTTGTGTCGCTCAATGCATCGATCTCGTCTACGATTGTCGCTTTGTCCAAACATCTGAAGGTTTTACAATTGTAAGATGGGATTATGCTTAACTGAAGTGATTGTAAGGGTATATTGGAAATGAAATGGTAAAATAAGAGAGTTTCAACCCAAGTGTAGTTTTGGAAAATTAGTTCCAAGGGGCTGTATTGAAAATATAATTATTGTGGGCAGCCAGGACTTCACTCCAAGAAGTAGGAGTTTCTGAGTTCAACTCCCCTTGGGGCCACCCCCTAGAAAGAGTAGGGTAATAAGTGGCTAAGTGCACGTTAACTCTCTCAGTACACTCCGGCTCGTGTGGAAGGGGTACTATCGTGCCCTGGGGACTAGTCAGAGCCTCTTAGGCTCAAAGGAAAGAAAAAAAAATGTTTTTTCTTATTTTCAAGTTGTATCCGCAACGCGTAGGTCGACTCAGTGAGTAACTAATAATAATGTATACACAAAAAAAATTAAATAGGGGAAGTTGGTCTATGTTTGATACTAGTGGGTGGCCCGTGCCCTCGGCACTCTCCGACGAAGCATTTGCCAAACTTGGGTGTGAGAGATTAAGATCCACCGTCCATTTGGGAGATAAGATCTCGGCATTTCTTTGTTGAAACTTGAAACCTATAAGAGGGGGTATAAGTGGGGAGACAACCCTAGTGTTTTGTTATATAGAAATATCCAAATTGCGAGCCCCATCAAGAAGATTTCCTTTAAAGGAATATTCTTCTCAATCTAAAGTACTCAAATTGTGGACCCCATGTAGAAGATTTAGATCCAAATTGTGAGTCCCATCACGAAGATTTCCTACCACGGAGGTTTAAAGTATCCAAATTGTGGGCTCCCATCTAGAAGATTTCCTAGACAATTTCAGCCCTATTAAATAATCCTAACCATCCAACCGGGATGATTAAAATATCTAATCAAGCTAATTTCCAGTCAAAGAGGTATCTTGTAACTCCAAGGGTTGAGTGCAAGTGGCTAGGACTCCACTCCAAAAAGTAGGAGGTTCGGAGTTCAACTCTCCTCTCTGGCCCCCTAGAAAGAGTACGTAGAGGGTAATAAGTCGCTTAGTCCACATTAACTCTTCCAGTACACTCCGGCAAGTGCGGTGCCCCGGGGACTAGTCGGGTGCTCTAAGAGGCCCGGATACCCACGGTTTCAAGAAAAAAAAAAACAGGTATCTTATATGGTTTCCATTAATTGAAAAGTTCAGGTTGATAAAAACATGCACCATTTATGTAACATAGACATCTATGCAGGTAGTGGGCCCAAAAAAATATGTTACGTGGCAATTTTAGAGGGTCATCCATCGACTCATCGAGATTTGACTCATCAATATTTATATTTATTTATTTATTTTGGGGTAGGTATTATCAGAAGATTGGTAGCACGGTGACTACCTAATGTTTCTGCATATTTAATTATCTCACCGACCAATGTAAGATTTCTGGCACCATGTCCCAATCTAACACTTTCGCATTCCAAGACTTTTGGAGTGTTTGTTCAGGAAAATCGTAATCGTTCCTATATAGTCGTCTGTGAATAGAAACCAAGGAAAAAAAATGTGTCACCAGTGTAGAATCATGCAAGCATGAGCCCGCCTTTGCTGAACGACGTGTTGAGCAAATAATGCTCAACGACATCTCTTCACCATCAGATACACTTTGAAATTGTTTTAAACACATAAAACAAAGGTGTATGTGACGGTGCAGAGACGTCGTTGAGCAAAGGTCGACCTGTAAACATAGTGAAGCAGACGCGTAATGACATGTTTTTGAGGAAAAATTTTAGATGCAGAGGACTTCCAATGCAGTCGAAGCCGAGAACTCTTGTGGCCCTGCATAGATAAATTTTTTTTTGGGCCCACTGACCACATTGGTGGCTAAACATAATCCAATGTCTAGAATCAATCATAATCCAATGGCTAGAGATAACTAATCAGGTTGATTTTTGGTATGTATATCCAACAAGGGCTGGGCTAAAAATCCATGCAGTTAGTGGGCCCAAAAATATGTGCTATAGCGCGCTAAGACAGTACTCTGCTTCTACTGCATCCAAACATTAACCTTATAACAAAAACCTGTTCAAAGATAGTACGAATTTATCATGTTTTAACCCTAAAAAGAATTCTTCTTCACAAGATAATTAATTTTCCCCTGGCCCTTATCCGGGTATAAGGGATAGGTAATCTTGCATCCAAACACACCATTAAAGTTTACTTACTTGAATTGATTGGTGCGAGTGAGGGTCCGACCCCCAAGTTGAACGTCCACGGCTACACCGACTCTCCCTCCTTCACAACAGTGTGCATGGCCATCCTTCGAGACATATAGATGCCGCTTACAATAAGCTGCAACAAATACTTGCGCGATTTGAGTTAACGGACTCCCACTCGGAACTTCTTGCCTGTATGTTTTCCGTCCCAACAAAAATAAAACAAGTGCAAACGCCATCGCGAGGCCCGGAATTCCGAACCCGACCCCCCATCCCACATAGTCTTGAATATAATATACAATCGACATCGCTGCCACAGCACCACTGCATATCCCGAAGTACCACCAATTGAAAAAAGAACTCTTGGCTTTCTTCTCCTCTGGATTATTTTCATCGAATTGATCGGCTCCAAAAGTTTGTACACACGGTTTATGTCCACCCTCTCCGATCGCCACCAAATAAAGGGACAAGAAAAACATTACATGTTGAAATCGTATCGGTACCACCCAAACCGAGAGCGTCAACATAATTAGTCCCTGTGATCATATTGCGATATGGTCAAGAACACGACGGAAAACCTTACAAAGAACTCGAAAAGAATAAAAAAATCGACTAAACCCACCATGACATAAATTAAGGAAGAGAAGAGAATGGTCTTAAAACGACCCAAGTAGGAATCAGCAATGAAAGCTCCTAAAAAAGGGAGAAGAGTTGCTACACTGGACCAAAGATTCACATTCTTCGCCGCTGTCGCCGTAGATTCGTATGCAACGTCAGTGAGATAAGTAATAAGGTTCCCCGATACACCAAAATAAGCAAACCGCTCGGCGACTTCGACGCCTGCAACATGAATTAGAGGAAACCCGTTTTAAGAATTCGATAAGAGATTCAATTAAACCAAATGCATTGCTTACCGATTATGAAAATTGACGATTTCCATCCGCCCTTAGCAGAGTTTTCTAGTACAGGGATATCCTTATCTACTTGATGATCAAGATTCAAGAGTGGAGATGTGATAGAGGTGTCCATGCTTCCCATAAGAAATATAACTAACCAAAATAATAATGGGAACACTGAATCAATAAGTATATATGGGGATGGGGTGTTTAAAGTATTTTTAATCAGAAAATTGGAACAGTAAATAATACTGTTTGGATACTGTAATAGAGCTGTCCTTGATTTCTAAATAGAGGTAGAAGTTGATACGTTGAAGTTTTTAGTTTGAAAATAAGGAAGAGTGAAAGGAATTAGTAAGAAAAAGGAGATGGTTGGTTACATCTCCCTCTCTGGTCTTCTGTTTTGGTACCGTTACGTGTAGACCTGATTGAAATGTGTTATCAGATGTTGAAATGTTTTTTTTTTTTTGTGGTATTGTGGGTCCATGTGGCACACTCTTCTAGCCCTCTGACCTCCGAATCGCCCACCGTTTGGTGCACCTACACACCAAAAATCAACCTGATTGGTGACTTTTAGCCATTGGTACGGTTCTGAGCAGTACCCCAAAAATGCTTCAATCCAATGGCTCAAAACCACCCCATTTAAAACAGACGATTCCAAGGGTTAGAAGTCACCAATCAGGCTATTTTGGTGCGTGGGCTTGTATTAATGTGCCACAATAACAGCGACCCTCAGCTAAACTTTCCTTCGCTCGGAAATTTTTTGATGTGCAGATTTCTTGATGTGTAGATGTGTGCCCCTCTCAAAATGCTGCGTAGCACACTCTTTGAGGCCCAATGACCACATGGATGTTTGGCCCACTGCTTGGTGGATCTACATACCAAAAATTAGCATGATTGATGATTTTTAGTTATTGGATTTAGTATACCCTCGAAAAAACTTGAATCTAATGGCTGGAATTACCTTATGAAAAGTGTTGAAAAACTGTACTGAAATCCAATGGCCAAGGATGATCAATCAGGCTGATTTTGGTGTGTACAACGAGCCAAACATCCATGCAGTTAGTGAGCTAAGAAAGTGTGCTACGTCGTGATGTTTGAATGTGTTAGACTTACACCTCCTTCTCCGGTGACGTTTCAATGAAGAAATGAGGGAAGGAATTTCTTTATTATATAGGGCGGGATTGTAGAGAAATGTAAAATATTTGCAATCATGCAACCACTAATGTACCAAATCCTGTCAAAATTTTGCAGGTCTAGGATAGGTGACCTCGTACTACAACCCCCACAATTCCTTTTATGACGCAAAATAAATTTAAGTAGGAGAAATAAACTTTAAATTCAAGTATTACGTCTGTTTTTCGCCCGCAACAGCTTGATTTTAGGTCTGCAGTGATGATGACGTCAAATATGTTGAGAATAACTTATAATAAGAAATATATATATATATATATATTGTACGTGTTGCCACAATAGTTTTATCAATTTACAAAATATGACTTCTATGTATAGATGACAAATTAATGTCAAAGTCACATACATCAGACAATGATCTTAACAATTTGACCATACGTCTTGTTTTAGAAACAATTATGCATAAACGTTTTCAAATAACATGATCAGATCGTTAAAATCACTTGATTAGTGTAAAGTTTGACAAATACATATTAAAAAATAATTATCATAACTTCTTTAAATATATAATCGACTTTTCATCAAATGGTTATCATTTGATCAAAATGAATTTCAAGTTGTATCTTACTTTAAAGGTAGATAAGCTCTTGTTGCGTATGGATAAATAATAAAAAACGATAGTAGTTTTCTTTTCTTTTCTTTTCTTTTCTTGTAAGTAAGCTATTAGTTGTTGGTACGTCGTGCCTAAAAAAGAATGATAGTTATTAAGATTGTTTAGGTCTATTGCATATATGGTTAGAAATTAGAATTTAGTTATCCGTTGCCATCATGTGACGGGTGTTCCTTACCAACTAACTAAATGCTAGATGTACGTAGTTAAGAGGAATTCTTTTTTCTTATCATGGTAGAACCATCTTTGTCATTCGACAAATAAAATAATCAGTAGCAGTGGACGCTATAAAATGGATGGTTCGAGTTTGTAAATCAAGGCCATTTTAAACAAAGAGGCATTTTAGTTAAGAAAATTAAATAGTAGAGACATTTAAGAGATTGTGGAAAGATTTTAAAGTTGTGAAAGCAGAAGGAAATGAGAGAGACACTTAGGTAAGAGAATGATAGTTTTTTTTTATTTTTTATATTGTAGTATTATTTATTTAAAATATTATATTTATACAAAAATAGGATACAAATTAAAATTAATTGAATAGAAAGTATAATAAATAAAAAATTAGGAATGTGTGTGTGGGTACCGTATTTTCTGGCAAATGATACGATGACGCGTGTACTGGCTACACACGTGTGGTATTAGAACAAAGATGCATGGTGTTATTCATCGTGCGTGAGTAAATGCGTCAAATACATCAACAGAGGCTATAGCCATCTCATCGTTGTCATGCAACTTCCATTAATGGAAATGCCACGTGTTAAGATGGAATGATCAGAAGAGAACATCTTGAGGCAGAGTTAGTAACAGAATGCATTTACACCTCAACCTCTAAATATGTCGGGAAGCATTCAATCTTGCCCGACATATTAATGATTGATCTTATCAACGGGACTGATATACAACTCACCCTGACAAAGTCCAACGACCTACATGATGCAAGTAAAGATCTTAACGGGATTGATATTCAACTCATCCCGACAAGGTCGAGCAGTGTACATAGTGCAAAGTGACGATTATCTTATCCTGTTAAGTTCATACAATGTTCTTAACGGGATTGATACTCAAAGCACCCTGACAATCTCAACAATACATGATTGATCAATATTTAAACTCATCCCAACAGGTTTGGTTATATACTTAATGGAATTAATGTTCAGCATATCCCGACAAGGTGAGATGGCCTACTTGACGGGATTGATTTCCATCTCTTCCCGACGAAGTCATATAGCTTATTCAACGGGTATGACGTTCTTCTCATCCCGACGAAATCAGCATCTTACTTGCAGGAATTTGATTTCTTTCAATCCCGAGAAGTATACAGGATTCTGCAAACGAGATAAGTATTCCAAATACAGTTATTTTCTTAACCAATAAGAATTGGCCATATAACAATTAGTTGAACTGTTACAGCATCGATGTTCCCTTATTCGAATATTTGACACGAAGAGTGCCACCTCAACTATCTCAGATGTGACAAAATGAGAGAAGTTAGGATCTAACAAGAAGATTCTATTTCATAACAGAATCTTCCTAGGTCATAACTGATTGATAACGATTGGATACGTGAAGGTGAGTCACGCTAGTTCTAAGGGTATAAATACATAACCCTCGGGATTGAGAAAGGGATCTTGCTCTCTAGATCCAAATAGCCTAAACTCTGAAATATTTTACTATTTTCCTGAACCATATTACAAATCCTAAACTGACTTGAGCATTGGAGTATTGTCAACAGGTACAACCACATCCTATATGGAGATCATCCTATCCTTCGCGGAGGAGAAAGCAATTTTCATCCTGAAGCACCAGAGTCGTCTGATCATTACCAAGATACGAATCGTCTGACCTCGAAGATTGTGTGTGTTAGATCAGATATTTTTCCCCCACAGTGTGGCCCAACTCTTTTTGCGTCTACTCATCAAAAATCAAATTGATTGATAAATTTTAGCTATTGGATTCTAACTTTTTCTTTAATGTCTATTTTAAAAAAGTTAAAACTGTTTTAGAGAGATTTTTAGGGATATATGACTCCTTTTATGTGTAAGAGTAGTACTACATGATGGGCAATGTTGTGTTGCACCCTCATCACAACTCCTTTTATTTAGAGAAATACAGCCATATATGAAAACTTTCTTCTTCTTCTTCTTCTTCTTCTTCTTCTTCTTCTCTCTCTCTCTCTCTCTCTCTCTCTCTCTCTCTCTCTCTCTCTCTCTCTCTCTCTCTCTCTCTCTCTCTCTCTCTCGGGGCTGCATCAACGTTGATGATGGACCATAGTATGACTCACATGGCACATTCTTAAAAACCACTGACCATATGGATGTTTGGCCCATTGCTAGTTGGACTTACATACCAAAATTCAACTTGATTAGTAACTTCTATCTATTGGATTGGAGTCTTTTACATGGTTTACTTTTAACCTGAGCATTATTTGGGGTACTCAGATCCCCAGATTAGAAATCACTAATCAAGATAATTTTTAGTATTTACGTCTACTTAGGAGCACCAAACATCCATACGGTCAGTAGTCTCTAAGAGTGTGCCACGTGGCTTACAATGTTGTCTGTCATCAACGTTGATGATGGACGTTGATGACGGATCTCCTACGTGATAACATTGTTGAGTGTGATATGAACGTATGAAGCAATGGTCAGTATTAAAAATAAGAATGATGACATTAAAAAGTAATTAAGTGGCAGCAAGGAGTTAAAAATAGAATAATGGCAAATGGATAAGTATAGGTAACAAGGCATTTAGTTAATTTTTTTTTTAGTTTTTAGCATGGAGAAGCATTTAATGAAGTAGAAAGTAAAGCATTGGACATCACCAATCCAGGTTTTGACTTCATAATAATATAGATTTATTGATGATTAAAATATCCATACGGTCATTAATATTTAATAATTAGCGAAGTGGCATTTTTAGGTGATTCCCGGACCCTAGTTGTTAATTACTTTTAGGAGGTACAGATATTATACGGACAAATACATCAAAAAAAATTAAGAATTTATGATTTTATAGGGGTCAACAAATAGAACGTGACTAATTCAGCCGATCGATTTAATCAAGTTGCAAAACGATGAAAAAACAGCACAAAAAAGGCCCTAATGGTTCTGATGGACCCAACCCCTTTTTTGCTCTCGTTTCTCTTCCCCACCCCACCCTCTCCTTGTACAATCCGTAGCCCCAACCACTGCACGGCTCCATCTGCAAGTTGCAACTCTGGTCTACACTATCGCGGAGTTGCCACGAGAAGAAATTAATCTTCATAAGTAGTGTATTGCCGTCAGCCTCAGGAGGATGTAATCCATAAGTCAAGACCATCGGATTCCATGCATCCAACAATCTGGACCCAGGGAGGACAACCTACTTAAGAAGGTTGGCTGATTGATGCATACAAACTTCCAATATAATAGGTTGGTTGGTAAGTCGAGTACAATGGTGACTGAATGATGATGGTGGTTGAGCTGAAGAAATTAGAAGAGAGAGTTAACCAACTTAACTAACCCGGACTCATGACTTTTCTTGGTTGTCGGCCAGTCCAAGTCGAACACAATTCTCTTGCAACTTTGCAAGTCCTAATGCCTAGAGAAAGGTGGCCCGCCCCATTGGTGCAAACTAAGTTGCAAATATATAATGAGCTAGCTGGTTGGCTCAATCCCTGGTTTAGCTGAAGAAATTAGGGGAGAGGGTTAATCAACATAACAAACTCTGTCTCCGAGTCCTTGAGTTGTTGAATGATCTGACAAATGCTTTGATCTACTGTTGAGGAGCCAAAATTAGGATTCATCCGAAGGGTTTTACTCCTTTTGGGACTTGGGAGTTGGGACTTTAATATGAGGGGGTTTTGATCCTCGTATTGGCACATATGTCAGTCCAATAGCAGATTGACATGTGTCTGTTTGGTATTGTCTTCCTTTTATAAAGGGGTCTAGGGTTTGACCTAGGTCATTAGACCTCCATTGCAGGTGACACGTCTCGCACACAGGTTGGGTGGCCTCACCTTGTGGTAGAGATCGATGCTACCGTCAGGTAACACCATTACCCGCGACAAGGGCTCCTACATGGTTGGATGATAACCTCTTGCGGTATAGCCTCCTCACAAGCCAGGTGTCAGGCTTATTGGGCCCGACCTGCCGACCTTAATTTTGGTAAGATGTGGTTGAGGTGCATCACAATTTCCTCACCACCAAAATTATGCAACTCCAAACGAAGTCTTTGATGGATTTTGACATTACCCACTCCATTCCAAAACGGGAGAGCAATATTCCACACTACAGATCTCTAGCGAAATTGCAATGAAGAGCAGGTGAATTACTGATTCCCTACTCACTTTGCACATGGTACAAAAATCCATTATGTATCTTCTACCCACCTTCAACTTGACTAAGCGACATATTTCTTCTACCCCACCTTGAACCTCACCTTCTTGGCAAACTCCTCCCTTTCATACACTACATCCATCAAGGGAGTAAATTACACCACCTTCCCACCCCATATTTAGCCTCAATAACACTTCTTCAAGGGCTTTTTATAGTTAATTTCTACACCATAACCACTTACCCAAAATGGCTTTGTTCATAGGGTCGGGCTCCAGGGACCCCCATTTTTTACCCCCACTTTGGCGTACCCACATAGAAGATGAATCAATAGCTGATTTTTAGTGAGGATAATCTCTATGGTGAGGAGATCATCCTCACAAAAAGTCAAATCATTCCATAGACTGGTTTAGAAGTTGAAGAATTATGAACCATCGATTTTTACCTTGATACTTGAAACCCACATTTGACGGAGTTAGAAATTTCAGAATGGGCTATTTTTTTTTGTAGGGGTGATCTATATGGTGAGGAGATCATCCTCACCAAAAATTAGCCATTCATTCATCTTCTACGTGGGTATGCCAAAGTGGGGGTCAAAAATGGGGGTCTCTGGAGCCCTTGTTCATATTGTGCAAGTTCTTCACCTCCAACCCTCCCCACTTATTTGGAGGGAAAACAACATCCCACCTTAGTTGCCAGAAGGGGAAAACAGGTGCAAGAAACGATACTGGTATACCCATTGATTGGGGGTCCCCCTTCACCAACAGAAAACCCCTCTGTCATTCCAAGCAATTCCAAAGGTTTAACGAAATTCTAGATGATCAAATGGTGGATTTAGCATTGATCTACTTGATGGAAAAAACAGTTGCAATATCAAATATGCTAATTGATTTGCACGCACGCATTCTACACATTGCCATCAATTTTACACCCTTAATCATAATACATAGAAAGTATATTGTCATTATAACATTAATAATATGAACAATGACTTAGAATCGAAACTATCATATTCCTACCTACCCAACTTGGTGATTGATTCTCCAGCATATTGGCAGGGCCCAAACGATTGGATTCACACATATCAACGGTCATCGGAGCCACTATGGAGGAGCATCACCATGATCAATTTTCTTGTACACATAACGCTTGGACACAACTATGTACACACTAAGCCCTAAAGTGCCTAACCATGCTATTAACCAGTAGTAGTAATCGAGGTGGGCAAGATTAAGATTATCACCCAGCCATTCATCTCCATTTCTCGAGCTCACGTACTGTACAATGGATATAACAATACTACTCAGCAAGCTTCCAACGCCAAATATGCTAAGACAAGCCCCGGAGCCCATGCTCCGCATCCCATCCGGCATCTGGCCATAGAAAAACTCTTGCAATCCGACTATCGTGAAAATTTCTGAAACTCCAAGTATCACATATTGTGGAAGTAACCACCACACGCTCATTGGCACAGTGGTGTTTGGTTGGTAGAGTAGGCCATGTTCGTTCGCAACTTTAACTCTCCTAGCTTCAACTTGAGCTGCTACTACCATTGCAAATATAGAGAGAAACATTCCGACTCCAATTCTTTGAAGCATTGTTATCCCAGATGGCAGTCGGGTGAAATTTCTTACGATGGGAACGAGAATTAGGTCGTATATGGGCACGGTGAGAATCGCGGTTAGGCTTGTAAACAGTTGAAGGGACGCCGAGGGTATACGAAAGTTGTGGCCAATTGTTCTGTCCATTGTGCTGCCTTGCTTAGTGAAGAATGTGCCTCCTTGCACTAAAACCACAGCATACATTAAGCAACTCAACCAGATGGGGACTAGCCGGAGGAGAAGCTTCACTTCTTCCACTTGAGTTACCGAGCAAAGCCTCCACTTGTTTCTGGTCTCACTCGATGCATCCATCTTGTCCATAATCGTCGCTTTGTCCAAACATCTGAAGGTTTTATAATTGTAAGATGGGAATATTAAGCATCATATTCATTAGGGTCAGGATCAGGGGACACAAATTTCACACCAAAAATTGGTGGGCCAGTATATAAATTAGAAATTTTGGAATGGGATGATTTTTGGTGACAATATGGTCTCTATGGCGAGCAGATCACCCTCACAAAAATTCATATCGTTCTGATATTTGTAGCCTGGTTTACAAGTTGAAGAATTATGGACCCTCTATATTTTACTGTTAATTTGAAACCAACTGTGTTAGAAATTTCAGAATGGGCTGATTTTTTGTAGGGGTGATCGGTGAGGAGATCATCCTCACCAAAATTCAGCCATTGATTATCATCAATGTGGGTACGCCAAAATTGGTGTCCCCTGATCCTGTCCCAAATTATTCTTATCAATCTAAAATGTCCAAATGGTGGGCTCCATCTAGAAGATTTCTGGACCAAATGATCTAGAAGATTTCAGGATCGGGGTACAACCGTTTTGTCGAACCCACATAGAAGATGAATGAATGACTAATTTTTGGTGAGGATGATCTCTATGGTGAGGAGATCACCCCAACAAAAAATCAGCCCATTCTGAAATTTCTAACCCCATCAAATGTGGTTTTCAAGTTACAAAGTAAAAATGGACGGTCCATAATTCTTTAACTTCTAAACCAGTCTACGAATATTAGAATGATTTGAATTTTTGTGAGATGATCTCCTCAGCATAGAGATCATCTCACCAAAAATCAGCCGTTGATTCATCTTCTATGTGGGTACACCAAATGATTGTAAAAAATGGTTGTCCCCCGAACCTGATCATCCTTTGTAATATAGAGAAGTGAACAATTTTAGATGCAGACGACTTTGGATGCAGAGGGTTCTCGTGGCCCTACCTAGCTCATTTATTGGGCCCACTAATCGAGTGAATGTTTAGCCCATCCCTCGTTGGAAATATATACCAAAAATCAAAAATCAGTCTGATATGTTTTCTCTAGCTATAGATTATAGCATTTTTTATCGGATCGATTCTAGCTGTTGGATTCAAGCATGTTATTAATTTTTTTTGGGTACTTCCAACGGCTAGATGACAGGTATAGCTCTATCCAGGATAGTCCTAGAAGGGGATTAAACAGAGGGCTGTCAGCAAAGCCGCTGAGTACCACATAGTTCTTGGTACGTACCCCAGTGCTTTTTACCACATACCCAAGTGCGGGACAAATCTAGTCTGCAACTTTTTACATACTTAAAATTATGCAAACATTGTATCCACCAATGAATGCTCCTTGAAAAACGTGTTTTTAATTTATAAAAGTATATTTTCTGAAAACATTGAAATAACACATTTTTCAAGGGACATCCAACAGTATTGACAAAGTTTACATACTTTTAAGTCTGTAAACTTGCAGACTAGATTTGTCCCCCAAGTGCGTATGCTTTTGTGATAAAAAAATAGAAAAAGAAATTATAAAAAAAAACTCACTTGGGTACGTGGCAAAAAGCACTCAATACATGCCGAGAACTCTGTTATAGTCAGCAGCTTTTCTGACACTGCTGTCATCAAAGGTTTACGAATAAAACTTGTGTCACAAGATGTTGTGATGGAACACGGTCACAGCACTCAATACGAGCCACGTGGCATACTATAAGAGGTCTTTTACCGTATGGATGTTTGACCAGTCCCTCGGTGGACCTATAAACCAAAAATCAGCCTGATTAGTTATTTACAACCTTTGGATTTATGCACCCAAATAACCCCCAATAATGCTCAAATTTCTACCGTTAAAATCAACCCATGAAAATAACTTCAATAGAATCAGTTAGAAATCACTAATCAAGCTAATTTTTTGTGTACCAGTCCACCGAGGGACTGCCCAAACATCCATACAGTCATTGTCCTCTAATATTATACCACGTAGCTCGTATTGAGTGCTGCGACCGTGTTCCGTCACAACATCTTGTGACACAAGTTTTACTCAAGGTTTACTCCTATAAGGCTTTTTATGCTGTTTGACTTTCAAGGATAACATGGATTTACCATGTTTCATCCCTGAAAAGACTTCTTTTCAAAGGCGTTTTTTCCTCAAATCTAGGACAAGGGATAGGTAACCTCACAACCAAACACACACCATAAGAGTTTACTAACCTGAATTGGTCGGTGCGAGTGAGGGTCCGACCCATAACCCCATCGACTCTCCCTTCTTCACAAAAGTACTCCCCATGGCCATCCTTTGAGACGTATACATCCCGCTTACAACGAGCTGCAACAAACACTTGCGCAACACGAGTCAAAGGACTCCCGCTTGGAACTTCTTCCCTGTATGATCTTGATCTCCTTCCTAACAAAAACAAAACAAGTGCAAACGCCATCGCAAATACTAGAATTCCAAAACCAGTCGCCCATCCTACATTCTCTTGAACATAATACACGATCAACATCGCCGATGAAGAACCACCACAGATCCCAAAGTACCACCAGTTGAAAAAAGAACTCTTAGCTTTCTTATCCTCTTGATTGTTCTCATCGAATTGATCAGCTCCAAAAGTTTGTAGACACGGCTTGTGTCCACCTTCTCCAATCGCCACCAGATATAGTGACAAGAAAAACATTACATGTTGAAATCGTAACGGTACCACCCACACCGACAGCGTCAACATAATTAGTCCCTGCGATCACACAGTCATGATCATGATCAAGATCAAGATCATCTCGACTGAAAACTTAACAAAGAATTGGTAGGGAAAAAAAAAAGAAAAAAGGGAGCCACCATGAGATAAATGGAGGAGAAGAGAATTGTCTTAAAACGACCCAAGTAGGAATCAGCAATGAAAGCTCCTAACAATGGGAGAAGAAGTGCTACACTGGACCAAAGATTCACGTTCTTCGCCGCTGTTGCCGTAGACTCGTGCATGACATCGGTGAGATAAGTGATGAGGTTACCCGATGTACCGAAATAAGCGAACCGCTCTGCGACTTCGACTCCTGCAACATGAATTAGAGGAGGGAGTCTAAAGAGCTTTTAAGAATTAGAAAAAAACGGAGCATACCGATTATGAAAATCGACGATGTCCATCCTTCCTTAGCAGGATATTCTTTCACAGGGATGTCCATATCTACTTGTTCATCACCATTCAACAGTGGAGATGTTCTAGAGCTGTCCATGTTTCCCTAGGCCAAATTTCAAAACAGATTCTGTAATTTGAGAAATGAAGGTAGAGTCATCACTAAGAAATGGAGAGGGGTTGGTTATATCTCATTGTCTAATGTCTAGTCTTCTATTACGTGTAGACCTCTTTGAAATGTGCTCTGATGTGGTCACTCCTTACTCCTTAGTCTTCCTTTTCCTGGAATTGTTTTTGAACAAGCCACATTTCAATCAAGTTGATCAGTGGCCCTACGTAACCCATTTTTCTGGGCCCAATGACCGCATGGATGTTTATCCCAAACCTTGATAGATATACACACAAAAGATCAGCTTGATTGATGATTTTAGCCGTTGGAAGTTTGTCAAAAAATTGTGCTTAATCTAACGACTAAAATTAACCATTTAAATGTGCAAAATATAATGGTAAAGATAAGAAATCATGGTGATTTTTAGTGTGTGTGTATATCGACCAAGGGGTGGGCTAAACATCCATACGGTCAGTGGGCCCAAAAAAATGCGTTATATGAGGATAAGTAGGGCCACTGAACGACAGGATCGAAATGTGGCTGGTTCTAAAAAGTATCTTTACGTTTAGACTTTACAACTGTTTGAACTTTGAAATGTGTTCATGCTCGTGCGCGAGCAAGACTTGCCTGACCACCTGTGGTCAGGTAGCTACCTGACCACTCACAATATAAGCCACGTGGAAATTTATTAGAGGGCACTGACGGTATAGATGTTTGACCAATCCCTAGGTGGACCTAAAAACCCAAAACCAACCTGGTCAGTAATTTCTAAGCGTTTGTTGAAGTCATTTTCGTTGGTTGATTTTAGCCGTAGGAATTTGAGCATTATTTACCATTATTTTCGTATAAAGATCTAACGGTTTTGAAATTACTAATCAGGCTGATTTTTGGTTTGTAGGTCCACTTACAGATTGGTCAATCATCTATACGGTCAGTGTCCTCTAATAAATTTCCACGTGGCTTATATTGTGGGTGGTCAGGTACCTGACCACGGGTGGTCGGGCAAGTCTTGGCGGAAAAATCTATGACAGTTCTGTATCAAAATTTTGACAGAGAAGTCCTTAAATTGCCACGTGGTATTCTTTTGGGTCTACTGATCGAGTAAAACTTGTGTCACAATATGTTGTGACGGAAGCCGGTCACAGCACTCAATACGAGCCACGTGGCATACTATTAGAGGACGATGATCGTATGGATGTTTGGCCAGTCACTCGGTGGATCGGTACACATAAAATCCGCCTGATTCGTGATTTCTAACCGATTCAATTGAAGTTATTTTCATGGGTTGATTTTAACGGTAGGAATTTGAGCATTATTGAGAATTATTTAGGTGCAAAATCCAAAGGTTATAAATCACTAATCAGGCTGATTTTTAGTTTGTAGGTCCACCGAGAGATTGGCCAAACATCCATACGGTCAGCGACCTCTGATTGTATGCCACGTTGCTCGTATTGAGTGCTGTGATCGGCTTCCGTCAGAACATCTTGTGACACAAGTTTTACTGCTACTGATCCATGAATGTCTGGCGTACGTACAGCTTGGTGGACCAGACATAAAAAATCAGCACCATTGATGATTTTTAGCGGTTGGATTTGAGTACTTCTTTATTGTGTACTTGTGCTTGGAGATGAACAAAATTCGCAAAAGTGGCATGGAGTTTCTCGCAAAAAAATTCGGCTTACATTTTGCCGTGGACTAGAATGTAAGATGAATTCGAGTTCAACTTGAATGAGAATGGGCCTCATACAAAATTTGGTACGATCCTCCTCCAAAATACAACCTGGCACACTCTTTTGTTGCACTGATCCATGAGTGTTTGGCCCACGTTATAACAGTAATGTTTTGGGAACTTTATGCCCATAGAACAGAGCATTTAAAACCTTGGTCCCTATGACTGGCCTACGGGTGTAAATGGGCCAGGCCTGGGCGTGAATTTTGGTAAAATTTGAAACTGATATCTAATATACATCAAATTCAAGCCTGAAAGCTCCCATGGGCTGGGCTATTTACACCCTGGACTGACATTCGATGGTGTGGGTGTAGCAGCCATGGTTCGAAATCTCGGGATTAGAGGCTGGATCGGTGGGCTCTGATCCCGATCCAGATCGGTCCAATCCGGAACGGGATCGGCCCATATTGCCCGAGACAAAGTGAGCCGCCTTTGGGAAACAGTGATCTCAGGCCAAGATGATCCATTTTTGGATCGGCCCCACATGAGTCATAAAACGATTTCGATCGATTGGGTTTTAAAAACCAGTCACTGCCCTACCTGAGAACTGTAAAAGCCAATTAACCAACAACCAAGCCTACGCATGCCTGGACTGGGTGAGTAAACCTTGGGCTGCCACACAGCAGCCGAGGCTACTAACTTTGGTAAACCTTAACTAGCATCTGGCTTGTTTAATTTAAACCTCTACTAACTTTAGTAAACCTATCTTATTGCTGGCATACCAGCTCACCAATCCATAATTGCATTTAGATTGTGTTCGAAGTTCAAGCATCTTAACAAAAACAAGACTGAAAAAGAAGAGGATCGGATCACAGACACAGATTCAGCTAGAAGAAAAGAGAGAGAGGAGTCGAGGACAGAGAACATATCAGATTTGGTATGCGGCAGCTTCTTCTAAATTCATAAATCTCTCGCAGATCGACCTTCATCAAACCCAATGGATGATATAAGGAATTAAGGAAGTGTGTGGAATGAAAATTAATAAAACACACATAATGCAACTTGCAAAGAAACAAGCGTCCTACACACAACATAAGAATTCATTCATAGTACTAACATTATACCGACCTAATAGTTTATTTCTCTGAAGAAGGGTTGAAGGAGGGTTTTGTCCATGGGATGGTCCCACTCCAGCGACTCCCACCACTCTTTTCTTCCGATGATTTCTTTGATAGCAGGTCTTGGTTGTGGTTGTCCTCCATTTTCCATTTCCATAGAGAGAGGGAGCCTTTTCAGCTCTGGACATTTATATACATCAATAGTGTGCAGAGAATCACAAACCATCAACCCCTTCCAAATGCTCTTTAATTTCGGTAGAATATTCAACTTCAACTCCTTTAATCTTGGAAGTGTGATGGTATTGTTGTTCCCTTCACCCATCTCTTCTTCTTCTTCTTCTTCTTCTTCTGCTATTATCTCCTCCATTTTGTCACAACAACTGACGTCAACAATTTCAAGGTTTTGGAGGTGCAGCAACAAGCTAGGCGAGAACAGATTCTTTATATGACCAAAACAGTGATAAACTGATAGGTGCTTTAAACTAGAAAGAGTACCGTGTGGCACAACTCCCTTACAGAGTGCACTTAACTTGTCCAAGCCTGAAAGATGCAAAGACTCGAGGTTTGGTAATAATGATGGGCCCACTACGTCATCTTCTACCGACAAGATGCACTCTATCCCATTGCACGTCTCGAGCTCACAATGTTTCAAATCCCTCACATTCTTTAAGCAATCCAATTGCGATAACCTAGTGAGATCGTCGCAGTCCTGAATATACAAGTCTTGGGTGTTCTCAGGGAGCACAAGAGAGTTATTTTCGTCAATGAGATTGAATCCGTATATTCTTACCCAGTTCGCTGTTGTTGGAACTTCAGTCTCGAACTCGTAATACCCTACGCTGAAACCAAAGTTCTTCAATCCTTGCATATGCTCATATCTAGCACATTTATTAAAAGCATGCAAGTCAGAGAACATGGCATAAAAAATTTCTAAATGTGTCGAGTCCATGAGTTCCTCCACACATGGTCCTTCTTCCTCGTTCATTCCCCAGTACCAGGTATAAACGAAAGCATGGATAGTGACACAGTCGGAAGCATTCCTATGTAGTCGTCACGATTAATGTAAGATACCCTAAGGCGTATGAGGTTGACCAACCTTCCCGTGCCTTGAGGTAATTCTTTGATGCTAGTATTGCTGAGGTCCAACACCCTCAATTCTGTAAGATTTTCAAGCGAAGGCACAGAAGTTAATTCTCCACAGTTGTGCAAGAGAAGTGCCCGTAGATTCTTCAAGTCAGAGATAGAATGTGGCAGGTTCTTGATATCAGTATCAGATAGGTTGAGAACCCTGAGGCTAGGCATGTGCTCAAAGAAAGAATTTGAAATCACTCCCGATAGAGGGTTTCCTTGCAATAGCAAAGTAAAAAGTCTAGGACACCTGGGTGTATACGAAAGCTCCATTATTTCATTATTCATTAAAGAGACCCTCTCAAGATCTTCTCTCCATTTCTCCTTCGGTGGTTTTTTCATTAACCAATCACCCCCTAGCACCATGAATCGAGGGCTCACACTTGTGATGTCGAGGGCCATATCCCTAATTGAATCATGCATCTTGACACCTTCAATATCAAGCTCTCCGAAATAACCAAAGGGGATTGCTCTTTCTAACATGGAATTGTTTATTAGTATATTCAATATAACGTGACCCTCATCAAGCCTCGCTTCCCTATTCCTTTTATCATCCATTAGCCCCTCAGCAATCCAAAGATCTATCAACTCTTCCATCGGGATCACATAATCTTCAGGATACAATGAACAATATAAGAAACAAGTCTTGAGCTTTTCATCTCCCAAGCGATTATAACTGAACTTCAGACGCTTGATGACTTTGCGTTCCAAGTTCCTAACCCCTCTTGTAGAACTTTTCAATTCATCCAACGCATTTCTCCATTCGTGGATTTCTTCCTTTCCACTCATGGTTCCACCTACCGAGACGAGTGTAAGAGGTAAACAAGCACATTCCTTGGCAACGAGCCTTGCAATTTCTTCTACTTCAGGAGCAAGCACCTTTTGATGTCCAACTTTATCCATGAATAAGTTCCAAGCTTCTACCTCTGAGAGAACTTCCACTTTAATTTCTTTTTGGCATTTCATACCTTGACATACTTCAAATGATCGGGTAGTTAATACTAACTTGCTTCCATTTTCTCTACAAGGTATGGGAATTCCTATCTTCTCCAAGAAGAACGCTTTCCACATATCATCTAAGATGAGCACAAACCTCTTCCTTCCTTTTAATCCTTCATGTAATTTGGCTGCCCTTCTTATTCGATCTTTATCCTTCGACAAATCTCTGTCTATTGCTTTTGCAATGTCATTTTGTAATCTCTTAAGATTCAATGCTTTCGATACAGTGACCCAAATTATAACATCAAAATGATCACTGTCTTTCAATTTATTATTGATATGGGTCATGATGGTCGTCTTGCCAACTCCCCCCATTCCATAAACACCGATCGTGTTGATCTCACTGTCCATCAAGGCATCCCAGATTTTTTTCAAGTTTTGCTCAGCTGATGCACTGACTAATTGTGTTGTTGGTAATGTCAGTCCACGGTCTACGTGATCAACTACCAGCCCATCAGAAAAACAGCCTTCAGCTCGAAGATCAGTAACTTCTTTGATCTTTTTAACAACACGCCTTCCCAACCCAATAGGTAGGAGAGAGCTACTTTCACTATATTCCCTTTTTACCTCATCCACTTCAGTTGTAATTCTCTGCACCTTTTTTTGCCAAACTTCAACTTCTCTCTTTCGCTTTTTTCCTTGTTGAACCTCAGCTTGATTCAATTCAGTGTTTATGTCTTCGGCTCGGCTCTTCAGGCCTTCCATTTGGTCTTCCAAAATTTTCATATTTTCTTCAAGGCTCGTTCCATACTTTACCTGTTCAAAAATAGGTGGCACCGCAGCCTTCGCAATTTCAATTACTGACATCAAATGATCCATATTCTAGCCACTCTACAAAAACAAAACAAAGAAGCCCATTACAAAGAAATCCTTGGAACATATTAAAAATAAAGTTAAAAAGAACCTCAAAGATTGAAGGAAAACCCAAACATGTAGATGCAAGGAGGCAATAAAGTCCTTTAAGATTATAGTTTGGACAATAGAAAAGATAAACCAAGGAGAAAAGTTATACAAAAGCTGAACCTGACCTTGGATGAGGAACTAGATGCCTGGAGACCTGAAAAAAAGAAAACACATGGAAATCAGTAGCAGCCCCATAATTTAATAAGGCAGAAGAGAAAAATGAAAATAAAAATAAGCAAAAACCAACTGATGATGGAAAAATTTGACAAAAATATTTGTTGTCCCCTGAGGACTTCAAAATTTGAAGTCTCCCCCTCCCAAAACTGCCCACTTAGGGCCGACTGACCTTTTGGATGTTTGTTCCACTTCTTGGTGGACCTATATACTAAATATAATCTTTATCCATGATTTCTAACAGTTATATTTTAGCATAAAAAAATGCTCAAATCCAACGGCCGGAAATTATGATATAAAAATGATAGATCCAACGGATAGAAATAGATTCATCAAGAGGTGGATCAACATCCATAAAGTCAGTGGACCCTAAAGAGTGCTCCACATGGCATTGTGGGAAGGAGACTTCAAACTCGGGCTCAAAATATTTTGAGTGCTGTAGACGCAGAGGACTCTCGTTGCCTACTAAGTGCATTTTTTGGGGGCCCACTCACCGCATCGATATTTAGCCCATCCCTTAATGGAAATACAAATAAAAAGTCTACCTGATTGGTTATCTCTAGTCATAGATTTTAGCACTTTTTTAGGAGCGATTCTAGCCATTGGATTCAGGCATCTGTTTTTCAGGTACAAAATCCAACGGATAGAAATCATCAATCAAGCTGATTTTTAGTGCGGATATCCACCAATGGACAGGCTCACCATCCATGTTGACAGTGGACCGAAAAAATATGCGATGTAGGGCCAAGAGAGTCCTCTGCATTTACTGAATAAGATTGATTTATGATAAGATGTAAACTAAAAAGCAGTAGCAAGAATAGCAGATCTAAGTCATCGAACAACAAAACATATTAAAAGTCAAAAGGAATGCTCCAAAAACAACAATATGGCTAGAAAACTCAATTTCCTTGATCTCTAACACCAAACCCTGAATCACGTTTGTGCAGCCCACACGAAGATGATTCAGGGGCTGATATTTTTGCGAGGATGTTTTCCTTACCAGGTAGATCTTCTGCACCAAAAATTATTTCATTACGACATTTGTAGCTTTAGGAAAAACGGATTATTTCAAGTTCATAAATTTTGGGCCATACATCTAGAGCAGCTACAACCATTTCTTACATCCAGTTCTTACACCCGGCAGTGGGGTCCACATGGAGATCATGTTGCACAATCCAACAGCACAACAGCTATAGCTCCATGTGGGCCCCACAAAGGTGTGTCATTTTAGGCTTATCAAAATTACACTACCCATATTTATAAGACATAGTCCTGTTATTTTAAAATGCCAAAAAATGACACAAAAAATAACATTCTTTGTGGGTACCACATGGAAATGAGTTAAGGGCTGATTTTTTGTGAGAACATTCTGAAATTTCTAACCCCTATCAGATGTTTACGTAAAATTTACAGTAAAATGGATGATTGATATTTTCTCAACTTGTAACCCATTTTTCATAGGTGTAGAAATGTTGAATGAGCTCATTTTTTGTGAGCATGTGCTTCAAGATGAAGAGATCATCCACACAAAAATCTGCCCTTAACTCATCTCCATGTAGGCCTCACAAGGATTGTTATTTTGTGTGTCATTTTTTGGCATGTTAAAGCAATGGGATTCATATACATGAGCGGGGATAAAGTTAAGCTTTTTGGCTTAAAAAATGACACATGTTCTTGGGCCCACATGCAGATGATTAAGGGCCCGTTTGGCAACACTGAAATAAGTAGCTTTTTTGCTTCCAAAAGCAAAAAAATTTAAAAGTTTGTTTGGGTATCCATTTTGAAATTGCTTCTCATCAAAAGTCAAAAACTTACTTTTTGTGGAAGCAAAAATTTTTTTGCCTCTTGTTTCTGGTGGAAGCAAAAGCCAAAATAAAATTGTGGAACCTATGTGAAACTGGCGTTTTTCCGCGTCGTTGGTTACGGAAACCCTAGAATCAATACACTTGTAATTTGATCCGTATTTTAATCCTACAAAAATGTGACTTTTGTATAGGGATTCGTGTCGGATGTCGATCCGCACTCGGGGTTAGTTCGCACAAGTTTAGAAAATAAAATAGCAGAAAATGCTGCAGAAATTGATGGTGGGGTGAGAAAGGTGAAACTCGAGTTTAAACATGCTTTTGATTTCAATGGGAACTAAGAATCACAATTGTAAAAATCAAACTAACTTTTATTAAAAACCATGGAAGTACAATACTTTCAAAGAAGCAAATTACATTAGAAAGCAATAAACCTAACTAAAAAAAATGAAAAAATAGAGAGAGAAAATGACCTAAAAGAGAGAAAAGATAAAAAGCTCTAGAAAAGAGAAACTAGAGGAAACTAGAGAGAGGACATAGCACTAGAGAGAGAAAGTGAATCCTAGAAGGAGAAAAGATTTTTAGAAAGAGAAAATGAGGTTAGAAAGAGAAATTGAGCTTCAAATGTAAAGAGAGAAAATGAGAGAAGAGAGAAAAAGTAGGTTTAGAGAGAGAAAACCTTACCTTTTGAAGAAGGAGGGTGCGAGAAGCTTATGCAAGCCATGGTGTTCGGCATGCAGGACGGTTCAAGGAGTAGCTATGCATGGTGGTGTGAGATGGTTTGCATGTGAGGAGAGTGATCGGAGTTCCAGGCAATTGTTGGAGAAGATTTTCTTGCTACCCGGTGAAGTGGAGATGGGGCGAAGCTTTTCCCAAGTGCCTTACAGGTGGAGTCGCCGGATTGAAGGTTCTATTAATGGATAGGCTACAACGTGGAGGTGGAGGCACCAGCAAGGAGAAGATGATGCCAATGGATGGGGACTTGTTGCCATTTAAGTCTGAGATAGTCGAAACAGAACGTCCACAAGTGGTTTGTGATGCTCACAGGTTTCAACACCAGTGCAGCACGGTGGAGATGGAGTCCGGCCGGTGGTTGATGGAGATGATAGATGGAGTTGCAGGGGGGGCGGTGAGTGGATGATGGCGCACTACCTATGAGTGCACGCTGGAGAGAGCATCGAAGTGATTCGCCGGTGATGGATGACGCAGCAGCTGCGTCTCCCTCCTTCTCTCTTCCTCTTCTCTTTTCGTTTTCTATTTTTTTTCTGATTTCTTTTTTTTTTTTTTAAAGAGAACGGTTTGGAGATGAAGAAGATTGGAGAGATGGAGGAGATGGCGGCCTTGCTTCACGCAGCAGCAGGGACGGTGAAGAGAGGTGGAGATGTTGGCAGCAACGTTGGAGGAGTGGATCGTGGTGCTGGCCGGCGGCAATGCGTGGTGGCTGTTGGAAGAACAGCCACCGTGGAGATCTAGTGGAGATGAGGGGGAAACGACTTCAAATGGGAGAGGAGTTGTGGGATGTGTGAGAGAGGAGAGAAGAGAGTGGAAGAGGAGAACGTGGAAGGAAGAAGGTGTTGCTCGCCGGAGTTGCAGGCTGCAACTCCGGTGATAAAGATGAAGAAGATGAAGAAGAAGAAGAAGAAAGGAGGAAGAAGATGGGCCAAAGAAGAAGGGAAAACGTGGGGAAGGGTTTTTGGGGAAGGATTGAAAGGATTAGAGGGGGATTAGGGTTCGAACGAACCCTTCTCCTTCCCCTTTTAAAGCTCCCTATTTCTTTTAATGGAAATAGGGATTTTTTGAAAAAATTAAAATTAAAATTTTTTTTTAAAGTAAAACACTACTTTTCTTTGGGAAATTTCCCCATTTAGTGGACCCCCCATTTTTTTTAAATTTAATTGAAATTATTTTGAAATTCACGGGGTCCACTAAATGGTCGGACAGCGGGTCGATGATGGTGGGCCCGGCTACTGGCACACATGGAATGAAGATGTCCATTGTCTCACAAGATGATGTGACAGACAATCTGATGGCGATCGGATGGATGGTGACTTGATTGGGACCCAGATTGGTAGATCGACGGATCTAGAGAGATCCAACGGTCCGGTGGAAGATCCAACAGTCCGATTGAAGATCCAACAGTCAGAAAGCTAAGGGAGATGAGACAGCCAATGGGCAGGAGTTCTGGGGTCAGGTCAGTAGATTCGAGGACGGAGAGATGAAGAGAGAGAGAATAAGGAGAGATGAGAGAGAAAATATCAGAAAATGGAGATAAAAGTATTGGCAGATGGTCTGGAACTCTAGTCTTCACTGTGACCATCTTCACGCTTCTCCAGTAGAGTAGACTATCATTCCTTGCTGACTCATGTGGCTTTAAACGCTTTGGTCCGTTTCTTGGTCATTGGCTCTCCTGCTCTCTTCTTTCTTTAGGCCGACTTTTTTGTCTTCTTATTCAGCCCGTATTTGGCCCATATCTTCTAGTCATAGCATGTAGGCTCTTTAAGCTTTGATAATGGGCTTTCCTGATCGATGTGGGCTCGCAAGTCTCGAGAATTGTCCCATCGGGGTTTCCTGCGACAGAAGAAGCGCATAATGAGACTTTATCAGAATAACTCAATGTCTAGACTTCCGAAAATGTATTTAATGCATGCAAATATATCATTTCGTCCAGAAAAGTGTGTTCTACGCAACAAAAGAGACTCTTACATAGAAAAGTAGATAAATAGAGCATTTTAACGTAGGAGAGTGTGAAAACGCTTAGAAGATAACAGTGAAAAATACGCACTTTTAAACGAATATCACTACGCTTTTACCATCTCTTTTTAAAAAAAAACAATTACCCATAAAATGACTCATCAGGTGTGTCATTTTTTATTGACCATTTATAGTAAAAATATTTGAAAAAAAAAATAACATATGTGATATTGGTATATGATCTTCAAGAAATAGAGGGCATCAATTTCAGATAAGCCCAAATCGAAAGAAGGATAAAAAATCTGGTTGATATCATTGATACGATTAGTAAGATGCCAGAAATTAACATGCATTTGACCGGGAGCTCTGTCATAAAAAATCAAGAGCTGACAAGCCAGAGGAAAAAGAGGAAAACGCAAACCCGCTTGGATTTGTTGCAAGCAAACACTGATTTCGCCACTAGGGGAAACTTCTTCTCCCAACATATTACCTCTTCTTATATGAACATTGGAAGGAATATTGAAGTCATTACGAATATTAACAATAAAAGGATCTTCGACTGGAACGAGTGCTAGAGCGAGGTTCAGAAGTCCCCCGCTTGATTCATCATCCTCTGACGAGCAACCAAAGAAGAAGGTCTTCCCCCAGAAGATGAGGGAGGATTTGTTTCCTGAGATGGCTCAACATTCCTAGGGTAATTTCTTCTCTTCATGACTAAAATATAAAAAAAAGAGATAAATAGGGAAAAGAACCTTACAGAACGGTATCCAAGAAATAAGAATCGTGTGCTGGTAAAGATAGACGATGCCGAGAGATACAGAAGCTTTAAGCAAAGATGAACAGGAAGAAGACAGAACAAAAATGGCGGAAAGAGGGTTTATAAAGACAACGATGGGAGTTATCAGAAAATCAGCCTGGTTATAGAAAAACCCGAGCGTCAAATCACCTCCTTTGTTAAAATGTGCCGATACGACAGGTGTCAAATAGGGTT
The DNA here is from genome assembly GCA_035048495.1 of Euptelea pleiosperma. NCBI lineage: Eukaryota > Viridiplantae > Streptophyta > Magnoliopsida > Ranunculales > Eupteleaceae > Euptelea > Euptelea pleiosperma. The sequence goes on from CM068545.1 coordinate 12,578,085, forward strand.
TCGTTCGACGGTTAAGGTCATCCAACATTTCGAATTTGCGACGCAAAAATTTATTACAGGGAACAGCTGTCAAAGCTGTTTGGAGGGAAAAGCGAAAGATCTTCTCAAGAAGTCGTACGACTCTGTACAATGTCAAACTCCTCAAGAAGGGGGGCGATGTGGGTGCCAGATTTTTCACACCGTAGGATAGGTGACACTTGTCACCATCCTACTTCTTTACGAAATAACCGATACATGCGATGCAAGATATCATCCCATGGAAACAAACGAACCACAGTTATACCCATCTGGCTCGTGCTGTTATATCTAGATGCGGACAAGTGACTCAGACAGTCTAACTGTTTGGATAAATTCAAGTGACTCAGACAGTCAGACCGTCTGGATGAATACAAATGACTCAGCCAGTCAGATCATCCATATGCGGACAAGTGACTCAGACAGTCAGACCGTCTGGATGAATTCAAGTGACTCAGCCAGTCAGATCATCCAGATGCGGAAAAGTGACTCAAACAGTCAAACCATCTGGATGAATTCAAGTGACTCGGCCAGTCATATCATTCAGATACGGAAAAGTGACTCAGACAGTCAGACTGTCTGGATGAATTCAAGTGACTCAGATAGTCAGATCATCTGGATGAATTCAAGTGACTCAGCCAGTCAAATCGTCCAGATGCGGAAAAGTGACTCGGACAGTCAGACCGTCTGGATGAATTCAAGTGACTCAGATAGTCAGACCACCTGGATGCGGTCAAATAACTCAGACAAACAGATCATCAAAATTCAGATGAGTATAACTTTTACCATATAATTTATCAATTAAATAAGTCCGTGTCAGATATATTCTGGGGCATATCTGACACGTAAGGTTATAAATCCAACCCAGCTGACGTCATACGCTCCCCCAAAACAAACTAACTGCAACCGCGTGTTCTTTCATAACCAACTAACCGAATACACGTGGTTGGATTTAAACAGGAGCTGTGTGCTCATGAGAAACCTATAAATAGGGTTCGAACCAAACGTGAGAGGGATCGGATCCGAGGGGAGAAAAGGAATGAAAGACAAATATTCACACCAACTTATCTCAAACCTGAAGTAACTTAGATTTTCAACTAAAACTGGTTCAATCAAGGTCTATATCCAAAATCTCTGTGGAAAAATGATGTTTGGAGAGAGAACGATTTCTGACTTGATCGTCGGAGCCTTATCAACAGGTACATCCCTGTCGGCGTGAAGGGCGAGGAGCGATTGGAGCAGAACTCGGCCAGCACGGATCTGTCTTAGTTCGGCCACCTAAGATTGTCAAAGATTATAATTCCTCGGGGATTGTCAAAGATTATAACCGTCCACTTTAGATCGATGGATTTGATCTCAACCTCTCTTTATCTAACCGTCCACATTCGATGGATGGATAAGATAAGAGAATACAACTGCGTTGTCTTGATATATACGTGGGTGGCCTGTGCCTGCGGCACTTTCCGACAAAGTGTTTGTCAAAATCGGGTGGGAGTTAATCTTAGCCATCAATATTAAGCATAGTGGATCTCAGCCACTGATTATTGAAGTCATATAAGATAAGAGGGGTATAAGAAAACCATTAAATTTCTGTTAAATTCTTTTCTTTTTTTAAATTTTAAATTTTAAATTTTAAATTTTAAATTTTAAATTTTAAAATTTGAATTTCAGCACCACTTTTTCCGTTAAAATCTATTTTTTCCATTTTTGCCCCTAACCGTTTCAATCCATTCTAACGGTAACACCCCTCTCGAGGCATAAAAAGTGGGGCTCCTGACCCCGACCCTTGGGCTATATGTAAATCCAACCCATTTCATTCCTTATATGTAGGTAAATAGTAGGTGACCCGTGCCCACGGCACTCATCGACAAAACGTTTGTCAAAATTGGGTGTGATTGGCTGAGATCCACAGTCCATTTGGTGCGATAAGATCTCGGCCATCCTTTATGAAGCCAGATAAGAGGGGGAGACAACCGTCCTGTTTTGTTATATAGATAGTAGGTGACCTGTGCCCACGACACTCATCAACAAAGCGTTTGTCAAAATTGGGTGTGAGTGGCTGAGAACCACCGTCCATTTGGTGTGATAAGATCTCGGCCATCCTTTATGAAGCCGAATAAGAGGGGGGAGATAACCGTCTTGTTTTGTTATATAGAATATTAGTAAAAATAGAATGAGTCATTATATATATATATAGTTGGGATAGGTTAACAGCTGGTTTTGTGACACATATAGTGACACATGGTCATGAGGCCCACACGGAGATAAGGGGTGACTTTTTGTGAGGATAGTTTTCACACCACGGAGATCACCTTCACCTAAAAAACAGCCTATTCTGACCTTTGAAGCCTTATGAAAAGTGGATGCAAGTTGAAAATTTCTGGATCGTTCATTTTTACTGTAACTTTATGTCGACATTTTTACTGTAACTTCAGAAAGGATTGATTTCTTGTGAGGATGATGAGGAGATCATCCTCACCAAAAACCAGCCCTGGACTCATCTTCTGTGTGTGCTCCAAAGATCTTTATGAAAATCTCGTTAACTGTATCAGAATATCATGAACAGGTATATTGCAAATCCATATACTCATGCCGAGTCAAACAACAAAGTGCTGAGAGAAAATCAATGATAGCAGAAGATCGAGGAAGTCGAATCTGATCTCTTAACCCAAGAGTTAATGCGCTAACCAAAGTGCTTAGAGAAAATCAAAGACAGTAGAAAAGGAAGTAGAACCTGATCTCCTAACCCAAATTTTCTCTCCAAAACTCCAATCAGTCGGTGAAGACAAACCCAGATGTAAATTGGGAAAACCTTCCAGATCAGAGTGGATGGCTAGCTGCATCACGCAATAAAGCATATATTCAGCAAATTCAACACTGAAAACGAAGATCAAACATTAAAAAAGATCCAAACTGCAGGAAAATCAAAATCAAAATCAAAATGAAGCTAACCTGGCTCAAATTCAACACTGAAAACGAAGATCAAACATAAAAAAAAAGATCCAAACTGTAGGAAAATCAAAATCAAAATGAAGCTAACCTGGCTCAAATTCAACACTGAAAACGGGAATTTATGCGCTCTTTCAAGCGAAATCCAAGAGTTAGAAACAATAGAATTCTAAAAAAAAACTATAAAAATTCTGGCAACTCAAGGCACCGACAAATTCCACTCACTTGGCTTTTGACCCATGAATCTCTTTGTTTGGTCAAAAGTAACTTCATTGCGATTTCGAGGGAGTAGGTGTGGAACCCAATTTTTCGAGTAAAACTTGTGTCACAAGATGTTGTGACTGAACACGGTCACAGCACTCAATATGAGCCACGTGATATACTATTAGAGGACGATGACTGTATGGATGTTTGGGCAGTCCCTCGGTAGACCGGTACACAAAAAATCAGCTTGATTAGTGATTTCTAACTGATTCTATTGAATTTATTTTCACGGGTTGATTTTAACGGTAGGAATTTGAGCATTATTGAGCGTTTTTTGGGTGCAAAAATCCAAAGGTTTTAAATCACTAATCAGGCTGATTTTTGGTTTGTAGGTCCACCGAGGGACTGGTCAAACATCCATACGGTCAAAGACCTCTGATCATGTGTCACGTGTCTATTATTGAGTGCTGTGACCGTGTTCCGTCACAACATCTTGTGACAAGTTTTACTCCAATTTTTCCAACCTCGCCTGTTTCCTGCGACTTTTACCGGCGAACCTCGAGTAAAACTTCTGTCACAATCGGATTGCAAATCACACAAACACAGCCAATGAGGTCTCGGCACGTACACCTAAAAGCAAAAGCAATGGGTACGTTGCAAAGCACTTGTGTACGTGCCGAGAACTCATTGGCTTGTGATTTACAATTTCGTGTGATAGAAGTTTTATTCGTGAACCTCTTCTGTGTTCTCTCAAAAACTGACTAGATGCGATTTCGAGGAAATAGGCGTGGGACGAGTCCGAGTTTGATGTCCCCGTGGATTTCAAAGTTCCAAGTCCCATCCAAAAATTCTACGTGGAACACTCTTTAGGGCCCGACCTTATCGATGTTTTGATGGATCTGCACATCAAAAATCAGTTTATTTAAGAGAAATTCTATTTGCACCCCCACAAATTCCAAAAGCACCCAACCAGTTCTACTTTTGGACGAAAATACCCTCTCTTACAAGGGAGAGAATGAAAAAAGCACCCAATTTTCCCTTCATCTCTTTCCTCTTAGGTTTGTGAGGGTTGAGAGCAACCCTCTCCCTTAACGCCAACGATAATCCTCCCCTCGATGCCAACAACCTCCATCAAGGGTTTGAAAGGGTTTCCCTCTCCCCTCTTCCTCTATTGTGGTAACTTTTCCTTCAAAGCGATGACCTCCATCAAGTGTTTGAAAGGGCTTCCCTCTTCCCTCTTCCTTCTTCCCTCTTCCTCTATGGCAGTAACCCTTCCTTCAACACCGGCGACCTCCATCAAGGGTTTGAAAGGGCTCTCCGCCATCTATGTTGAAAGACCTCCATCCTTGTTGTATTCCTTCACCTTCTCCTTCAAAACCTTATATTCCAACTTCACATCCTTGAATCCACCACACCCGGCCCACAGTAACACCTAAATAAATGAACAACATATAGATCGATGAGCATCCACTATCCATATGTTGCATTGATAAGATGACGGATTGGAGTACAAAACATGTTAGCAAACCAAACAATGTATTGTGATAAAAACATACAAAACATATTGGCAAAAAAACAATGCAAAGGTGAACCAACACAAAAAAATTTGAAAGGGTACCTACAGTTGGTCCCCAAGGTCAGAACCCAAAAAAATTTACATTTTTCTTGTACACGGCCAGACAAACCGTGGGTGGTTTAGCAGCCACGGTTTGGCCATGGGTACCCTAGCACCCACGGCCGCGAAAACCGTGGCTGCTAAACCATCCACGGTTTGTCTAGCCGTGGAGCCCATTTTGTCAAAAAAAATTTTATTTTATTATTTTATTTTTGTTGGTTCACTTTTAGAATAACCAACAGATGATCTTTGATTAATTGTGCTCAATGCAAACGAAACCCACTAATAGATCAATTTTTCTTCAAACAAAACCTATGAAATCCTTTTTGTTTTGGTTCTTCTATGCCTTGTGTAAAGCTGCTTTATGTTGTCCAAGTTGCTTCGTGTGCAAGTGGGAGACGGAGACAATGCCAATGGAAGAGGTGGAGGTAAATGGCTGGGGCATCCAACGGTGGCGTACGACTGACAGTATTATCGCCGGCGTCGAGGGAGGGTGGTTGCTCTTAACCTTCACAAACCAAGAGGAAAGAGACAAAGGGAAAATTGGGTGCTTTTTCTATTCCCTCCCTTAAAAAGGAGGGCATTTTCGTCCAAAAGTGAAACTGGTTGGGTGCTTTTGGAATTTGTGGGGTGCAAATAGAATTTTTCTGTATTTAATTGATAATTTCTAACGTGGATTTTAGCATTTCAATGTGTCACTACATCAAACTTGCTATGCATCAGCAATTTTCTATTTTCATAACGAGGTTCCTACTTCCTAAGGAATAAACCTTGGGATTCGAATATTATTTGGGGTACGTACTCAGATCCAAAGGTTAAAACTCATTAATCACGCTGATTTTTTTTGATATCGAAGTCCACCTAGCTAGGGATGGGTAAAACATCTATAAGGTCAGTAGCCAGTGTCACGTGGCTTATATCAAAGTCAACGACAGACATCCATCATAAAAAATTTACTCCTTCCTAAGCAATACTTCAAACCCCCCCTGTGAGTTTTTAAATTTGAGTTAGGATAAACTTATATCCATCCACTTTTTACGTCAAGCGGTGGGACCCACGTGAAGATCATGACCGCACAACAAGTTATTCATATTGTAGACCGGCATCACCACAAAAATTCAGTCCATTCCAACGTTCCTAACCTCATGAAAAGTAGAGTACTTGAATTTAATAAGGTTAGTAATTCCAGAATATTTATTGATTTTTAGTGATGATGATCAACATGTCAAGGATAATGTGTTGTTGGATTGTCCAACATGATCTCCATATAATAACCACCGTTGGATGTAAAAATATAGATGTCAGTTTATCGTAACTCTTCTAATTTAGGAGCATAGATTAATTCTTTATAAATTAACGTGATGATTGAGATTTAGGCCCTGTTTGGTTCGCTGCATTTATTGGGATGCAAATGCACTCACTTGCCACTATGTTGGGATTTCACGTGATTGGTTGGAGGGGTGGTACAAATTAATGAGCTGCCGTGCAAGTGGCCGCCAAGCCCTTGCAAACTCCTTAACAAAATTGTTGCAAGCATGTGCAGCTAAAAAATAGTGGCAAGTGGGCACATTACAAGCTCACTGCTTTTGCATTGGAGTGCAAAATGCATCCCAGTGCAACGAACCAAGCAGGGCCTTAATAACAACTGGTGATTGTAGCTAGGGAAATATTTGTTGTCCCTTGGGGTCCAACAAATTTTTTCCCCTAGCACCTCAAGATTTAGCATTAACCCTATTAGATATGATTTTTGATGGCCGATAATCGTGGCCCACAGAACAACGGTCTAGATTGATAAGTATTGTTCTATATCAAATAGTTACTGAAGTTTTGTGAAATTCCTCGAGTGTTACAAAGTTTTCCAAAATGCTCAAATAATTACTTTGGTTCGAAAACGCCCTCACCTTCACCATCTATCCCTACCCCAAAAAGCTGTGTTGTTTGACCGCGCCTTTTTGCATGTGTTGTATGCACGCAGTACGAGAAATTGTAACCGCTTCAATCCATCTCTATTAGCTGCTCGATCTTCCCATCGACGGTCTAAAATCTAAAAAAAAAAAATACAAAATAATATTTATACAAGAAAAAAAATTAATTTAATATCTCTTCTATTAACGGATTAGATAAAAATTGTTGACAAGTTCATCGATAACTGTTGACAAGTTCATCAATAACTATTAACAAATTTGACAAAAACAATTGACAAGTTTTATAAGGACTGAAAAAGAGTATTAACACGGAGAAATGAGGATTTGACTAGTTCCATTCTTTCTCCTCTCGTGCATCAAACCAAATATGCTAATTGCTTTGCATGCACGCCATCTAAATGGGGGAGACCCGTTTTCATTATAACATTAATAATAGGAACATTGACTTGGATGAGAAACTCATTCTCCTTCCTCCCAATTTGGTGATTGTTTCTCCAAGATTGGTGGGGCCCAAACGATTGGACTCACATCAACGGTCATCAGAGCCACTATGTAGGAGCAGCATCACCATCAATTTTCTTGTATACGTAAAACTTGGCCACACATATATACACAACAAGCCCTAAAGTGCATAACCCCGCTAGTAACCAGTAGTAACAGTCAAGGTGTGCACGGTTAAGATTGTCACCCAGCCATTCATCTCCACATCTCGAGCTCACCCACTGTACAATGGATATAACAACGCTGCTCAATAAGCTTCCAACACCAAGTATACTAAGATAAGCCGCGGAGCCAATGCTCTTCATCCCGTCCGGCATTTCGCCGTAGAAGAGCTCTTGCAATCCGACGATCGTGAACACGTCGGAAACTCCAGATATCAAATATTGTGGAAGTAACCACCATATGCTCATTGGCACAGTAGCGTTTGGTTGATCAAGGAGACCATGTTCGCTAGCAATTTTAACTCTTGTAGCCTCAACTAAAGCCGCTACTACCATTGCAAGTACAGAGAGAAACATTCCGATTCCGATTCTTTGAAGCATTGTTATCCCATATGGGAACCCGGTGACCTTTCTTGCAATTGGAATGAGAATTAGGTCGTATATGGGCACGGTGAGAAGCACTGCCAGGCCTGCTGATAATTGAAGGGATGCCGGGGGTACACGAAAGTTGTGACCTATTGTTCTGTCCATTGTGCTACCTTGCTTAGTGAAGAAAGTGCCTCCTTGAGCGAAAACCACAGCATACATTAAGCAACTTAACCAGATGGGGACTAGCCGGAGGAGCAGCTTCACTTCTTCAACTTGAGTGATCGAGCAAAGCCTCCAGGCATTTCTGGTCTCGCTCGATGCATCGATCTTGTCTACGATTGTCGCTTTATCCAAACATCTGAAGTGTTACAATTGTAAGATGGGAATGTTAATATTTTAGATAAAACAGGGGTAATGCATGTGTAATCAGATCTAAAAGCTTAAAGTGCTTAAGGTCTAATAGCTTAATGACTTATGTTTGAATTGGATTGTTTGGTAAATGTCTTAAGTCTTAAAATTAAGTCAAGGGCATTGTGGATATTTTAAAATATTTATTAGGACACTTTCTTAAGATTTTAAAAGAGAAAGTTTTAAGAAAATGGCATTATGGGTATTTAAGAGAAAAATCTTATAATTTCTTTAAGAGATGCTTTTCGCCGAAATCACTTACCGCATTAAGTGACCCCCAGCTCACTTTTTGCTTATGTCTAAATTTCACTTTTTCAGACTTTAAGTTGTTTAAAAACGTAACTTAATCACCGAAATCATCAGCCCATTCAGAATAAAAGTATTACCAAACGCCACCTTAGTAGAGTATGGGTCTCTACCACATAAGTGCACATTCTTATCAATCTGGACCATTCCTTCGTTCATTCTTGATCTAGATCATCTCCTTATGTGGGACCCATCAAATGGTGAAAGAGGTATCCTATGTAGGGTCCACGTTGCATTCAACGGCTATAAGAACGCCTTAAAAGGGCTAAAAATTGCTAAAATCTAATGGTTATAGAATACCAATCAGGATGATTTTTGGTTTGTACATCCACCAAGGGGTGGGCTACACATCCATGCGGTCAGTCGGCCCAGATGGCATCGGTGACTACCATGAATGCCGCTTCCGCAATTGAAAAGATCTCAGGTATACCCTGTTACATCACGACCCTTTGTGTAATATGGAGTAGGTATTGTCAAAAGCAATGTGACACTGGCACCATGTAAGATTTCACATCAAACACTCTTAAACACTCTCCCTTTCCATAATCAAGTCGGTGCCAAATTTTAGGGTAAGCGAAGTTTCAAAAACAATATTACTCTTTTATACTTCATTATTCATAACAACCCTGAAATTTGAAAGTAATTTAATACGACCACTTTATACTTTCAGATTTTGGGAATACCCCCCTTGATGTAGTTTAACCGTTATTTGACTTGTTAAAGAACCAAAATATTACAAATACAACATCAACGGCATGCGATTCAAGTCTGTTTTAACTTAAAACGACCATATTAAACTAGGTCAAGAGGGGTCTTCCTAAAGTTTGAAAATTTAAGGGGGTATTACTACATACTTTCAATTTTCAGGGGTTTGTTGCAAAAATACCCAAAATTAAATTTACAGGGGTATTATAGTAATCTTGCATCCAAACACACCTTCACAGTTTACTTACTTGAATTGATTGGTGCGAGTGAGGGTCCGACCCCTAAGCTGATAGTCCATAGCCACACCAACCTTCCTTTCTTCACAACAGTCTGCACGACCATCCTTGGAGACATATAGATGCCGCTTACAATAAGCTGCAAGAAATACTTGTGCGACTCGAGTTAGGGGGCTCCCACTTGGAACTTCTTGCTTGTATGATCTCCTTCCTATCAAAAATAAAACGAGTGCAAACGCCATTGCAAGGGCTGGAATTCCAAACCCGACTCCCCATCCCACATTGTCTTGCACATAATATAAGATCAACATCGCCATTGAAGCACCACCACATATCCCAAAGTACCACCAGTTGAAAAAAGAACTCTTGGCTTTCTTATCCTCTGGATCGTTTTCTTCGAATTGATCGGCTCCGAATGTTTGTGCACACGGCTTGTGTCCACCCTCTCCAATTGCCACTAAATAAAGGGACAAGAAAAACAATACATGTCGAAACCGTAACGGAACCACCCACACCGACAGCGTCAACATAACTAGCCCCTATGAATCACACGGCGCTAATCAAGATCTCGACCGAAAACCTAACAAAGAACTCGTAGACAATTCGACGAAAACTCACCATGAGATAAATCAAGGAAGCAAAGAGAATTGTTTTAAAACGACCCAAGTAAGAATCAGCAATGAAAGCTCCTAACAAAGGGAGAAGAGTTGCTACACTGGACCAAAGATTCACGTTCTTCGCCGCTGTTGCCGTAGACTCGTGCATGACATTAGTGAGATAAGTAATGAGGTTCCCTGATGCGCCATAATAAGCGAACCGCTCTGCAACTTCGACACCTGCGACATGAATTAGAAGAAATTAAACCCAAGAGATTTTAAGAACTACGAAAGATTCAATCCGAAATGGGGCTTACCGATTATGAAAATCGACGATCTCCATCCTCCCTTAGCAGACTCTTCTTGCAAAGGGATCTCCATATCTACTTGATCATCAACATTCAAGATTGGAGATGTTATTGAGCTGCCCATGCTTCCCTAATGTGTTAGGTAATGTAACAAATAGGGTGATATTTAAAGAAAATGTGTTATGGGATCTTTCCGTGCTTTCTAATTTCAGGTAGAAATTGATGCGTTCAAGCTTTAGTCTTTGAAATTAAAGTAAAATGAAGTCAATAAGTAAGAAAGTGGAGATGGTTGGTTATATCTCAGTCTCAATTCTTCCGTTTTGGTACTGTTACGTCTAGACCTGTTTGTATTGTGTTCACAGATGCCTGTCTTTTTTTGGCTGTTGTGGACAATTTGGAGGAGAAAGTTTTTGCTGATGCCGCTCTTGTCGTGGTGGTATGCTTCGCATGAAAATACACCACGTGGCACACTCTTCTTGGTTCACTGACTTCTAAATTTTTGGCCCACCCCTTGGTGCGTGGGTTCACTAAGAGGGGGCCCTAAATGTCAGTGGGCCCTAAAATGTGCCTTAATGACATGGCGGTACCACGGAGAGCGACATTCAGCTAACTTTGCTTGTTTTAGGACTTGGGCAGCTTCTTTTACTTTGCTGGAAAAAAAAAAATTATGTGCAAACTTTCCCAAACTGTAGCGAAGCACTCTATCGGGCCCACTGACCAGTGACCACTTGATGTTTGGCGCGCTGCTTGGTGGATCTACACACAAAAAATCAGCTTGATTGATACTTTGGAGCTGTAGGATTTAGTATCCACAAAAAATGCTTGAATCTAATGGCTAGAAACTACACAGCGGATATTCGGGGGTACTGTTTGAAGTGGAGTACATCTTTTTGAAGTGGGTCTACTACAAGAGCTCGGGTAAGGTTCAATGAGGGGTGAAAATATTTGCTGTCCCTGGGTGCCCTCAAATTTCATAGTCTCTCCCTAATAAATTGTGACATGGAGCCCTGTTTAGGTCCCACTAACATTACGGATGTTTGACTCACTTCTTGGTGTTCGGGGTGAAATGTGGTCCAACTCGAAAATTATGACCAAGGGACACAATTGAAACCATCAAAGGTAGTCAGAGCCATTCAGTAAGCAGAACAGTAGGACAATATTCAGAAATCAAGGGTTGAGCATCATTTAAGGGAAACTAACACATTATTGTATAAAATGTCAAATTACACAATAGTATGAGGTCAAAAGTTGTTTGTAAGGCATACTCAATTTGTACATTAGATTTCTATATAATTTTATCTTAATAATAGTTTAGATAATATTCAATTTATTTTTATTAATTATCTTCTAATCTTATTAGGTGCTTAGGTCATTTAAAGCCAAAAGATCAAGGGAGATCAATTCTAATCAAGGGTGACAGAGCACTAAAGGCATTTGATGGCCAAGATTACAAAGGACTGTGAAGGAGTAGACGAAAAGTAATCAAAGCCCAAGAAAATAAAGTTAAAAAAGATAAAAGCCATATAATCAAGTTAATAGTCATTAGAGTGGGTATAAGGTCTAATGTTATAAATATTTAGTCTTACATCGGATAAGTAAGAAAAGTTTATCTTGGTCCTTGCTTATATAAAAGGACCCAACTCATGTAATAAGCTATTCTCATCTCCTTCATTCTCTGAGGTTATATCTAATAAATTCTCCATCTCCTCTTCTGTCTTTAGTTTTTTTTATTTTTTCTTTTATTATTTTCTTTTTCTATTGTATCGTTTGGCCAACTTTTAGAGAGTCTGACGAATGCAATAATGATTGGCTAAACATCTAACTAAAGTTAGAGGTGAAGTTTGATGATTTACAATATAATTTTTGATCAACACTTAAGGTATGAATGCAAATTCTATTTGGTTGAATAGTTTATTTATTTTAGGTTGTTATTGACGTACGTGTCTATACACTGACTTCTTGATTCGTTGAGATTTCTGAATACAATGAATGCTTGGAAAATCCATGTCACATGTTATAAGTGCGTAATTATTTTTTAACCGTCAATCATTCGATTATTTTTGTGGATATTAACATTGATTAAATCGTTTGATCCTCCAATTAGAGAGAATCTTCATTTGATTGTAACTGAGATAAATTGATCAAAAAGTAATATTGTTGATTATTAAATAGATCCTTGAAACTTTAGTAGTTTTTTTGTTATTATTTTTTCATTACTTGTCTTTGCTCCATACTACAGTGTGAAAAATTCTGAATCGGATCTCTTTTCTCTCTTCTCTTCTTCTCTTTTACGTTCTGTAGTTCTTGTTTACACAAGTCAATCCCTGTGAATTCGACCTTGTAACTACAACACACTTGTACACTTACAAGTAAAAGCTACCCTAGACGGTTGATTCAATTCTTTGAATCAAAAGTTTGGGCGTAACATTATGAAGCATTTTCTCTATTTCCCCCTCTTCTCCTTAGAGGGGCTTGGGACCCACCATTCAATCACCTGCTCAACTGATCCTAATCATTCAATCTGGAATGATTAAGAGAAGGATCAGCCCCACATATACATGGCTAGCTCGTCTCAGGATTCCCTCTGTGACCCCACATATATGCATGGGGTGCGTCAAGCATAACTTGAGTTGTACCAAGATTAGTCCCGGTTAGGGGTGTCAAATGGTGTATTCAAATATATTATCCCAAATTTTCAGATATCAGATTAGGATTCCGATATTGATATACCCACTTCAATAACATCCAAAATTGATAGGTTATTGATAGACGGGTGTTTGTTGCCATTCCTATCGACTATCCGATGAATGTGTTGTACAAGATGGATTGAGTTCTGAATTGTTCCTAATTAATTAAATACACCCAAAATTGATTTTCTTCCAAAATACATCGCTGAATTTGAAGGAAATAGTAATGAAATGAAAGAGAAATTAATGCTATAAATAAGCCACATAAATACAGCTTTTTATTATCACATTTTCAGATGAAGAATGCTTTCGATTCTACATGAAAAACATTAGAATTAAGAACAACTTAGAGATAAAATTAAGTTTATCTCATTTTATTAGTACATATATTTTGATATTACGAAGATTGTATCGATCCCAACAACTCAGTTCAACGTCCCAGCAACACATATCCATTGACCCACAAAGATCTTGGTACAGTCGAGATTGGGGTTGATCCCATTGAAAAATTCATTAGTCATGTTGAACAATTGGGTGATTTTAAAGCATGTGTCGCCCTCCTGTACTCCGAAGACCGATTCACATTGTGGGGTGGACTGCACATTCCCGAAATCAACTGCGCATTACAAGATCAAAGAATAACAGTGTCAGTAATACACGTGAAATATTTCTCAAATCAAACACTAACACAAGTCTTAAGTAGAATAACTAAATGTATAATGTGGAACAGTTAATCGCTGCAATGTGGTTATGCCTCAAAACACCACCATCTAGATCAATCTTGATGATAGCTAGTTATGAGTGTGGCCAACCACCTCTCACCAAATACCCAACAGCTCCATTTGTGAGTATATGATTCGCAAAAGTAGTGACTGGTGAGATCCATCCCCAGCCACTGTGCGCATCAGGCATAGCAATATGATGGGGTGGTTAGGGTGCAACCTTTATTATTCCTATTAAATGAGTTCAATGATGAATCCAAGCTTACTTCCGAATAGTCTGCCCTCAACCATGGAAACAAGGAGGAGAGAGAGCACCAAAACCAAATAAAGAAACATGGCTGTGTTTCCGTTTGCCTTAGCCATGTTTTTCCTTTGATTTGCAAGTGATGTACCTACTCTAAATTTCTTAGATATTTATAGTAAAAGTGTCCATGGAAGAGACCAACCATGTAAGCCAGAAAACCGTTATTATCTGTGTATCTAAAAGGCCGGTTAGATTTTTGTATTTTCTTAAGCTCTATGCCTAGACAAATTATTGGAATGTTTCTCGGTGGGTCGGTCAATTGCAGTATCAGGGCCGTCTCAATACTAGTAGAGGGCACATGCGATGCACGTGATGTTTAAATAAGCCTTATATAATTAAAAGATAATTTTACCCATATGTAGCCAACTAAATTATGTTAATGTTTACATTAACGTTCTGACCCATGTAAACTGCTCATGTGAGCAGGTTAGTATTTTTTGGAACAAAAGTCCCTCTACCCATTACATCGACTTCCGAGTCATTTAGTCCTTTACATGAGTGTGCACTCTACCTAAATGGGTTGCAGGGGTGTCAGTGTGGATACCTGACTACCTCATATCCAAACACAATTATTTGGGTTTAAGTCCGTCTCTCCGACATGGTTAATAAAATGATCTCAGGACACTGCTATAGAAAAATTTTATTCTCAATCTGGACCCGATACTTGATACCCATGGTCCCTGATTGACTTTTTTACTTTTAATAGTTGTAACTCCCCTGCATCATAACCACTGGTGCTTGTATACCTGATTGATTTGTCCAGGTCCAGGTCCTTTAAGTAATCAGGTTTAGTTTGGGGTGTGTATTGGCACCAACCCAAATCCAACTCATTAACAACATGCTTACCACAAATTGAGATGGTTGTATTTGCTTAATTTGTGTTGTGGGTAGGAGTCCGTATAGCTCGTCCACCCAATTGAATTATATGCCATGGAAACTTGAAAGGGTTGTGTACGTACAATGTTAGAGGGACATCAGCAAAGCAAGTGTTGAACTAAATTTTTCATGCTATAAATCAAATGGTTCATCTGTCGCAGATTATGCTATGAACTGCCTTGCAATCCTCATCTCTACTAAGAGCATCTCCATACTACAGCAGAACCTTTACACATAAAACAGTAGGCTTTCAATGATGGACCTTGAGTCCACGATCTTCGAAACCTACACACGGCCCCAGTAACTCATTCCAATTAGATTTAGGTGGGCTACTTCTTGGATGAAGAATGCTCAGAAAATATCCATCTAAACAACATTTTTTTTTTGGCTAAGCCAGAATTAAAAACATTGAAAGCAATTCATTCATTCCGTGCTGAAAAGTGTCCAATTACTTTTCTTTTGGACTAGGCTGTCGTACTCGTCCAAATTCAAGGAGTTTACGTTTAGGCCCACTTTTAGTCCAATTTTGGGCTGCCTCTATTGGCTCATAGGGTTTAAGTTAAGCTAATTGGTTTAATGGCACTATAAACTAAATGGACCACGTTGAGGCCAATGAGCTCTTTTCTTATAATCTGGAAGGATTGAATCTAAAACCCAATTAGTATGACCCAATTTATGTGGACAAAACCATCTGCATTCGATTACAGGAGTGTGAGTCTGTGACATCCAGCTTCTCATGTATGAATTTGGGAGAGTACCCTATGCATCCCCTGTATATGTGTCCACCGAGAGTAGACTCTGACCCTCGATGGCCTTCTTGATGCTTTAGAAACCAGTAGACAGTGCCTGCAAACTTGTGTCTCTTCCCACCCAAATTTTGGACTGTAATCCCAAATTGCATCATCAATCAAAATCTAGATTCAAATCTGAAGTCCAAGGGTATCTCCATATGGTTGACAATCTGAAGTCCAACGAGTTGCAGGCTGCCATCCCGTGAGCAACTGATCCAATCAACATTTTCTTCCATTGTATTCTTAATTAGAGTGGAGATTAAAGACAATAACATGTGGACGACACATTCAGAAGTTTGAACCCAAGTCAATAAGGTTCTCTTGTATCTAGTACAGAGCTTTATCGTCAAAAGAAAGGAACATAATGAAGCAAAATTCCATCCATACCCCAATACTTGCTTAGCGATTATTACACCACGATCGTCAGCTCGCTTATCAGGGATCGAAAGAAAAAAAATCAGAAGCTTACATAGTATATATCATCATACGTCAAGCGTATACTATTTTCGCATGCGGATAGACCAGCCCATAGTGATCAAGTTTTCGACTTCTCTCCAAATTCTTTCCTGCAGTGTTTTCCTGAAAGCTTATGATATACATCGTCTCTAATTCAATTGCAATCTTGAGCAAAAACTCAACTAACTGCATTCCCCCATCAATTCCTTTAAAGTTTTCTATCTTGACTTCTTTCAAGTGACGCTGCAACAAATTGATTGGCCTGAATCCAGTACAGTTATGATGTTCTTCGAAGTCCCATAGGTTCTTATATTGAAACTGTAAAATTCAAGTAAATGACAGAGAGAATTGTTAGAAAGATTTTTGTAAATGCAGAAGTTTAGAAGATTATTCAAGCATTTCTAATTAATACCCATATTTTTTTGTTAGAGAAAAAAATATGTAAAAGAGGACTGTAATACCTTTATGGTGTTATTAGTGAACCCCAAATCTATAGACAGGGTCTCTAGAAGAGGAGAAATCCAAAATAAGCCAGCTAAAAGTCTTGCATAATTCATCGATGTTGAGCTTATTTTCACCTTCAAATTCTTGAGATCATACAGTGGAGGAAGCAAACATCCTTTCAATTCCTCGGGAAAAATCTTACTCTTTGAATCATATATCACAAGCAGAGACAGAACATTTGACAAAAAAGAAAGTTAGAATAAACATTAGCATGTGCATAGTATAGGAAAAATCAATGAACTTGCATTTATACTTGGGCATACCTCAGCGGAGTTGCCAACGAATGTCAGTACTTTAGCATGATCAAAGCTCCCAAGAAGATTCCTAAATTCAATTAACCAATAAAGATCCTGGAGTTTGGGGTGTAGACAATAAAGCTCAGCATCGAGCAGACATGAAGTGTTCATCCTCGAGATTACCAATCCCTCTCCATTGTACTTGAAGGAAAGGAGATTTGGAGTATCAATATTGGCCTGGCCTCCTTCAGATCGAGGCAATGATCAACACCAAACTCTTAAGATGCTGACTACAGATCTTAAGATATTTGAAACCGTTACACATAACCAACTTCAAAGTATCCAGGAGGGGCCACTTAGAAATCAAGGCTTGAAACGACTTCTCGTTTATGTCGACACCCTTTAGTGATAGAGCTTTGAGAGTACTAAAACCTGTGCTCTTAAATTCAGAAGGTATTAAACGCCCACTGTATGAGAAGGATTGGAGATTCGGAGCTTCAACCTCAACCTTCTTTAGTTCATCGCAAAATGCACCTCCAAAATCTTAAGCTGAACACTAAAAAACTGTAGATGAACAATGCACCGACAGTACTTCAGAGTCAGAACTTCAATGAGATGACAACTAGAAATAAGATTATTAATCATCTGGTTTTCTACACGGACCTCTGAAAGAGATAGTCTTTTGAGATATGTAAACTTGGCAGATAATATCAATCGGTTACGACATGTCAATTCATAGATATCATCAAACTCGAAGGCTACGAGATTTGGAGAATTAATAACAGCCTCCTCCAATCTGGTGCAATTTTACGAGATCAAATTCTTAAGATGTTGACTATAAATATTCAGACTTGTCAAAGTATTGCAGTCAAACAGAATCAAAGTTTGAACCTTAGAACTGATCTCAACCCCGATTTCAACCCTCTTTAGACCACAACAATCATTCAAACTTAGAATCTCAAGGAGAGGGCAGGCATATATCAGATTTTGGATTGTGTGGTCTTCTATGTAAACACGTGAGAGAGAGATCAATTTTAACAACGGAAACTTATTGATGACATTGGAGGGGTTAAACAAACAGGATTTTAACCTCAAAGTAGTTATTGATCCAGTTGCAAAGTCATTCCAAGGCAAACCATAATATCATTTATGTTCTTCAACACAAGGTTGAAGCAACCAATATGACGCAGTGTTTCTGAAATTGAGATCAAGCTCTTTTACTTTCCGCTCTGTAACAAATCCTATCCACTGATTGATATGAGAATCCAACGACTCAACGTCAGAAAGGATGATTTGAAGCCGGAACTGCTGTATACAAATCAAGTCGTGTTGTTGCAGCGATTCATCTACATAATTAATAAATTTCTCTCTTAACATCTGCACTGACATTCGTTTCATATTCCTACGGAAGTAATTATCGTCAAAATCCAAAATCGGGAAAGAACACCATAGACATCTCCACTCCTTGGACTGGATGCACGTTTTTGTTACATCTTTTGTAGATAAGCGAGAGGACTTGGTGAATAATGGGATCAGGCAAATCGCTGATCAGATCGATGCCATGGGTCTCCATGGAAATAATTTTCTCTGTATTCAACGAGTCTTATCACACTTATTTCCTTCTTTCACACTTACACCTTTGTTATAGACTTATAGTTTCAACTTTCAAACTCCTAGACGAACTTGGAGGCCTAGTTTTAGCACCTTCCCTAACGAATAGCCTACTTCTATAGCAGTTACCAAATCAGAAACACAATTTTTATGGGAGTAAATGTAAATATACGCAGAATTGCAAAAACAATTTATTATACCTAAAACATTCCAAAATTGCAAATCTCCTTTCCTTCTTGCTATCGGCCCATCCATCTGTGGACCAACATACCAAAAATCAATCCGATTGGTGACTTCTTGCTGTTGGATATAAGCATATATCGTAATGGGCTTGGAACCCATTCATGGGCCTCACAATCTTGACTAACCACTGTAATCAATCAAGGCTCTATGGATGATGAATAAATGCGCATGAAGATTGGTCCAAGCATTTACCCGTGAATATGACCCAATGACTCGTGGATTCATACCAGTTAAACAGTGGATCTTGAATGGGATATAACCCTGAAAGTGGTATAGATGAGATGGTTACGAAAAAGAATGTGGCCGCATATCATATATAAGTGCGGTAACCAAACGAGTGCCTACCGTTAGAACGTACGGCATTGGGGTATGTAGGTCCACCAAGGAGTAGGCCAAACATCCATGGATCAGCAGGCCCGAAGAGTGCCACATGGCATTTGGTTGGTTGGTACAATCACAAATCCAACTAGAAATAATTATTCATGAAAAACGCTCGAATCCAATGGCTGGTAATCACGAATTATGCTGACTTTAGGTTTGTAGATCCACCAAGGGGTGGGCAGAACATCTTAATTGGCCTGAAGAGTGCCACGTGGCATAAACCATATATGTTGACTTCTTGCTATTGGATATGAGCATATACCGTCATGGGCTTGGAACCAATTCATGGGCGTCAGAATCTTGACATGACCAACCGCTGTAATCAATTAAGGCTCTATGGATCATGAAGATTGGTCCAACCGTTCTAGCATTAGACCCAATGACTCATCGATTCATACCAGTTAAACAGTGGATCACCTATTGAATGGGATATAACCCTGAAAATGGTTACAAAAAAGAATGTGGTGCGGTGCAGAAAAATGGTAAAGAAACGGGCAAACAGTTTAAAGCAGTCGCTTACTGGTGTTACTAGTGTGATTTGCATAGTTGAAACCAAGGTTTAAAGGAGGCCGTTTTAACAGTTAAACGGACTGGGGGCGTTACCGTTTAGACGGCCGTTAAAACGGATTGAAACTGTCAGGGGCAAAAATGGAAAAAAATGGGAAAAAAATGGATTTTAACGGTTTTAACGGAAAAAGTGGCGCTGAAATTCAAATTTTGAAATTTGAAATTTAAAAAAAAAAAAAACAGAATTTTACGGATTTTAATGGAAATTAAACGGATTTTAATGGAATTAAACGGATTTAACGGCAGTTTTTTTCACAAAAAGTTTTAAAATTAAACGGCCGTTTAAACGATTTTAACGGCCGTTAAAACAAAAAAATGGCCGTTTTTTTCAAAACCGATAAAATGTGTTTAAACGGTTTTAATGGAAACGGGCTTAGGGCGTTACCGTTTAAACGGCCGTTTTTAAAACCATGGTTGAAACCACAATTATTCATGATGTTGGCACCATCAAAAATCTTATACTCAGCGCATGCAACAGCGTGATTGTCATCCCCCCCATATGTGTTAATTTATTTTATCATATATATAGATGCTTAGGAAGTGTCCGAGTACATGTCCAAGAATTTCAAAATAAAAAAAGATATGAAAGTCTAAGGACCTTTTGTACATTCAAATAAACAGTGGAGTTATAAGGGTATTTTTGAAAAAAAAAAAAACAATGCGAAGAAATTTTTACTTTTTGGGTAAATTTTTTTAGGGTGGCGTTATTTGCACACATCTTTTTTGTAGTGACACCCACAACTTACCCACACACACCAAAAGTTAAAGATTAAAAAAAAACGAACGAAGAAGAGGAACCCACCACCACCTTCCTCTTCTTCTTCACCACTGTTGGAGATAAAATCGGGATTGCCGTCTGATCACCCATCCTCCCACAACAACAATTTCAAGTTAAACAGTTAAACAAATGCAAAATAAAAAATAAACATAGAACACAGCACTTATGTAGTTCATTGCCAGTTTCTTGCCAACGATCACATCCACGGAAGCCTATCTTCGTCTAACTTTTCCTTATCCAATCTTTCCTTAGACATTACAGAGCAGTCCATTTTCTATACATTTAGCTTCCACTCCTCTTTCTTTCTCCTCCCCCTTCTTTGTTTCTGTAATTAAATTCTTATTTTTATATGCTCCTCCTCTACCACATGTCGACCCAAGAGGGTTTCTAGGTATTTGGGGAGTGATCTAGTACTTCTAATGTATCAGTCATGATACATACACAGTGACCATTTTTATGTATCTACAATAAGCCCCCTTTCAGAGGTGGAGCTCGTTTTAAAGTGATGGTCCACCTCCGAGAAAATAAGTTAATATTCAAAAAATTCTCAGATCTCCTTTGTCTTCACATGTGTTTTTGTATACCCTCGAATAATATTCTGAAAACCAATAATTAAATCATAATCGAAAATGATACTTACCATATATGAGAACGATAGCCAATAATAATACTATAACCAATGCCTCAAAATAATACAAAAAACAATGCTATGTTTGAAAAGGATATCTGAGAATAATATTGCAAAAGCTCCATATCTGATAATAATGTCATATTCGAAAGTGATAGTCGAGAATAATACGATGATAGCTCCATATCTGAAAATAATGCTCAATAGCTGAGAGCGATAGCCAAGAAGAATACTATGATAGTCGATATATGAGAATAATAACATATCTTAGAAAGATAACTGAGAATAATATCGTCAATATCTAAGAATAATTCCATATCCGAGAGCGATAACCGAGAATAACACTAGCCGAGAACAATAATAAACATTCGTTTTGGATGGCCGAAATCAATCACGTTCATTTTTGGATGGCCGAAGCCGATCCCGCTCATTTTAGATAGCCGAAGCCTATCCCGTTCATTTTGGATGGTCGAAGGCGATCCCATTCATATTGGGATGGTCGAAGCCGATCCCGTTCACAACCCGGTTCATATTAGGATGGTCGAAGCCGATCACATTCATTTACATACCTGTGTCTGCTGGCTGAGCCCAATCTTCAACAGAGCTCCATACATTCATTCATTCGTTAAACTTCCATCACCCAGATATCGTGTTGAGATCTAAGTCATCATTTCTCTATCAATTCTCTTAACCTGCTTTTTCACATAAAATGCTAGAAACATAATACAAATTTAATTTTCAATTAAAGTTTCATGGTCCCAAGGGAACTCAGACTCCACTATTCTTCTTTTCGTCACCCCTCCTCTAATAAACCCCAAAGTCGGAGGGTCGGGCTTGGCTCAACTCTGCCAAGCGCCCAAGTTTGATGGTCAGGCACATAATATTGAAAAAGTTGGCTAATTATTTGTTGTCTATCATACTTTAATGCAATTTGGGCAGTTCAAGATCTCAATGATCGGATCTGAAAGTCGAACCTATGATCAATTTCCATGTCAGCTCCAGACTTCTTGGTTCAATCATGTTCGTGCGGGTCGATTCTATGGCCCACCAAGTGTGCCCTATATACGAACTCTACACAGCCCACAAAAAATGTCTACATACTGGCTGATCTCCTAAACTAATTTTCACATCATTTGAAATAATACACATCAATGCATACTACCATTATAAATACATATTTCACAGTCCAGCATTTACTGTAAAATAAATCATACCATCACAAAATTGACTTCGCCTATGGGCTAGTTCGAGGTCCATGCTCATGATCTTCTTAGATCCAAATTCTTCTTAGTTCCACAAATGCTTGATTTTAGAGGCATTGGAAGCATGTATTAGGTTCTAACCATCATCTTAACAATCTGATCATGATCATAATAAGAGTTATCAATCTATAAAGTACAACATAATAAGAAAGTGCTTTTTGTATTAGAAAAAAAATAGGGAGAGAACGATGCCTCTAAAATTATTAAAATAGTTAATATAGAGTTATTAAAAAAGGATGAAAAAAATTGTACAAAAATATAACTTAATTATATCCTCAAATTACGAAAAAATATGAATAAATTATGCCTAAAAAAATCATATGAATGACCATAGGGATTTTTGGACCACCCCTAGGCGGACCTATATATCAAAAATCAACATGATTAGTGATTTTTAAGCCGTTGGATCTGAGTACTAAAATAATGCTAGAATCCCACGGTTGAAAATCAAAACACGAAAATATAAAATTCAACCGTTAGAAGCCACCAATCAGGTTGATTTTGAGTCTTTACGTCCACTTATGAATGGTACAAACATCTGTCAATTGTCTTTAAGAGTATGCCGTGTGGATATTTAGGTTAATTGTTAGAGTGTGCCCCGTCCCCGTTCTGTATTTAGGTGCAGATATTTAGGTTATTTCTTGTGTTTTTAGTTGGGTGTGGTGTACGTGAGTGAGGCAGAGAGAGAGAGAGAGAGAAATTAGGAGAGTTGAGAGATTTTAGGGGTAAAGAAAAAGGAATTGGAGAAGCGGTGTGATTTTTGAAGCGGCGATCATGCACCCAATGATCGTGCACCACATATACCTGGGTTTGGGATTGGGTTTTATAAAATACTTTTAAAAAGTAAACATGGGTATATGTGGCAGGCGATCATTGGCACATGATCGTCGCTTCATAAATCCTGCGGCTTCCAAAATTTTCTCAAGGAGTTGGATAGATAACATTTGTAGCTTAGATTTAATTTTATTTTTATTTTTTCAAGAATAGTAACAGACTATAGGAAATGTTAGAGGTGACTTTTGATAGTGTTACTCACCGCTATCATATGGGCCCACTGACTGTATGGAGGCCCAATGACTGCATGAAATTTAGCCCACACCTTCGTAGACATTCTTACCAAAAATCAGCTTGTTTGATGATTTTTAAACGTCGGTTTTAGTGCACAAAAATGATTGAATCAAACAGCGAGAATCACACCTTAAAAAGAAGGGCCTTTTTGCTGTACCCCTTTTACTTTATTGATGCAATTTGCATCTCACCCAATGTTTTTGAAATATTTGCGTCTCAACTAATGAGGATCGCACAATGGACCCCCGCGCTAGTGTATAAAATGAAGTATGAAATTCTTACAGTTGCGAGGAGAGCTTATGGACAACAAATGAGGATTGCGGCGGCTTTTGCCACTTATATATATACTAGTGGGTGCCCCGTGCCATCGGCACTCCTCGACAAAGAATTTGCCAAAATCAGGTGAGTGGCGGAGATCCACCCTCCATTTGGGGGAGGATTAGAGGAGGTATAAGTAGGGAGACAACCAATGTGTTTTGTTATATAGAATAGTAAATGGCCCATGCCCACGGCACTCTCCGACAAAAGCGTCTGCAAAAATTGGGTGTCTTTGGCACTCAAACGGTATAACAGACTGGGGTGTTACAGTTTTTTCCATTATAACGGATTGTAACGCATAGAGGGAGAAATGGAAAAATAACAGAAATAACAAAAAATAATGGTGTTGAAATTCAAATTTTGAATAAATTGAGGTCAAATGAGGCGGATCGAGTGGCTGAAATCTAACCGTCCACATTAGATCGATGGATTTGATCTCAACCACTCTTTATCTAACCGTCCACATTAGATGGATGGATAAGATAAGAGAATACAACTGAGTTGCCTTGTTATATGCGTGGGTGGCCCGTGCCCGCGGTACTTTCCGACAAAGTGTTTGACAAAATCGGGTGGGAGTTAATCTCAGCCATCGACATGAAGCATAGTGGATCTCAGCCACTCATTATTGAAGTCATATAAGATAAGAGGGGTATAAGACAACCACTGTCACTTGTTGTATAGATAGTGGGTGGCCCGTGCCCACGGCACTCTCCAACAAAGCGTTTGTCAAAATTGGGTGTGAATGGCTGAGATCCACCATCTATTTGGGGGATAAGATCTCAGCCCTTCTTTGTCTAAATAGATAAGAGGGGGTATAAGTGGGGAGACAACTTCCCTGTTTTGTTATATAGATATATGATCAGTGTTCACAAGAGAAGGATATATGATCAGTGTTCACAATGTTCAAGTAGCATTTTTGTCTGAATGATTTATTGTGTGGGTCCATTAAGAGGGGGGCCCTAACATGCAAGGATCAGTGGGCCCTAAAATGTACCTTGTGACGTGTTTTTACTCGACCACAACCACATTACCGCAGAGAGCGACATTCAGCTAAAACTTTCCTTGTTTAATTAGGACGTGACCAGCTTCTTTTACTTTGATGATTGGTACTCTATAGCTGTAGGATTTAGTATCCACAACAATGCTAGAATATAATGGCTAAAATCAACAATGCTAGAATATAATGGCTAAAATCACTTGCCGCCTTGCCTAGTTGCCCCCCCCCCCCGCCCCGCCCCGCCCCCCCTCGGAACAAAATCCTGGCTTCGCCACTAATCATTGCCCTACATTTAGGTATGAGAAATTTTAGTCGCACCCACAAAATGTGAGGACACCCGAAACCGTTGATTTTTCTACTTTTTTATTACTATAATTTCTTATATTTTTTTTACCCACCCTCTTCTTTCACGTCTCCTTTTGCTACAAGAGCCTCTCTCTCTCTCTCTCTCTCTCTCTCTCTCTCTCTCTCTCTCTCTCTCTCTCTCTCTCTCTCTCTCTCTCTCTCTCTCTCTCTCTCTCTCTCTCTCTCTCTCTCTCTCTCTCTCTCTCTCTCTCTCTCTCTCTCTCTCTCTCTCTCTCTCTCTCTCTCTCTCTCTCTCTCTCTCTCTGGGTTGTGACTTTCACAACGGTCACAACCTAGAATATTGCTTAGCCATGTGGAACACTGTTAGTGGATGCTGACCGTATGGATGTTTGCCCAGTTCCTCGGTGCACTTGCAAACCAAAAATCAGCCTGATTAGTGAATTCTAAGCGTTGGATTTAAGTCATTTTCATGGGTTGATTTTAACCGTAGGAATCTGAGCATTATTGAGCATTCTTTAGGTGCAAAGATCCAAATGTAGTAAATCACTAATCAGGCTGATAGTGTGTGCTGTGACCGGCTTCGACACCACGCCTTGGTGGATATACACACAAAAAGGCATCCTGATTGGTCTGGTAGCATACACAGGTAAGGTGGGGGGTGCATTCAACAGGTCGGGTGCTCTCACAAATTTTGAAATCAAAGGTGGGGTGCATTCAACAAGTCGGGTGCCCTCACATTTTTTTGGGTGCATGTGACTATTTTTTCCCTTAGGTATTCTATGCAGCTCTAGGTTTCCCACGTAGCACCCATATAAGCACATGCATACCAAAAGCATCTACAAGGTGCAATTGATATGACCCTGTTACGTTGATAACAGGATATCACTGTAGTCCGCAATTAAAAAACCTTAATCAATATGTGTTTCCGATGGGTTGTTGAATGAAAAAGTCTTTCTGTACATGTTAAACCGTTCAAACGTAATATACTAATAAATGGCCCGTGCCCACGGCACTCTCCAACAAAAGCGTTTGCAAAAATTGGGTGCCATTAGCACTCAAACGGTATAATAGACTGGGTGCATTTGTTACCATTTTTATTGTAAGAGCATAGGAGCAAAAATGAAAAAAAATAGGGATTTATGGAATTAACAAAAAATAATGTCGCTAAAATTCAAATTTGAATTTCAAATATTCAATCTAGTGCGCAGGGTCAAATGAGTGGGAGTGGCTGAATAAATGAGAGGGATTGAGTGGCTGAAATCTAACCGTCCACATTAGATGGATGGATTTGATCTCAACCATTCTTTGTCTTATGATGCAGGATAAGATAAGAGAGAAGACATTTGCTATCTAGATGTGATAGATAATAGTAATTAAGATCAACCAACCAGTTTCAGTTTTGGCGCATGAGGATCTCTTCAGTGGGTCCCAACGAATGGCGGTTCCCACCCTTTCACGTGCATGTCGTGTGTGCAACAAAGGAAGGTAGATGACGTTAGACCATCCTTTGAGTCTGCTGACTATGACCCTATATGTCCAATCTATCTTAGAAAAACCAGTCTTCGAGCCTGCAAAAGCTCACTAGGGTTTGTGTGCTGTTCGAAGACCATGGCGAAGAACAGAAACAAGAAGACGAGAAACGGTGCTGCGGCAATGGACGTCTCTGCAGATACCGAAGGAGACCTCCCTCAAGGTTTGATAATCTCATTCTGTTCTTTGATTTTGTCGAGTTTATCGATATTTCAGTTTGGATTAAACCTGCTTTTAGCACCAACGGTTTTGTTCTAGTTGTTGTTGTTGTTGTTGGGGTTTTTTTTTCTTCTTCTGGTATTTTAGATACTCTGATATAAACACTACACTAAAATTATTCCATTGATTCAGTGAGATTCAGTGATCTTCGCTTTATTGCTTCCATACCCTAGACCTTTACTGTTCTCATTGCAAATAAGAAGAAAAACAAAGATGAAAGATTGGATTCACTCAAAAGTTGGTATGTATTTTGAGCTTAAGAAAACTATCTTTCGTTCTACTTAATATGTATTTTGAGCTTAAGAAAACTATCTTTCGTTCTACTTAATATATGAGCTCGTTGGTTCAATCCTTGGTTTGTGGTGGATTGATGGCGAGGACTCAATCAGTGATGGTAGTTGAATTGAAGAAATTAGGAAAGGAAGTTAATTGATCAACAATACAAGCCCTGGCTCAAAGTTGAGTTGTTGATCTTCCATTTGAATTTGTGATCTTCACTTCACTGCTTTCATACCCATGATCACTGTGAATCTGTGATTGTCTAGATCTTTGCGATCATGATCAAATTTGCGATTTCTCGTACTCATCGATCTCTGTAAAGTTCTCGATCTCCTCCGAATTAATTTCTCATGATCTTGGGCGTATCCATCAGAATCATTATCATCATCATCCTTCTGAAATTTGACGACATTATGACCACGTTCTCATAAAAAATCATGCCCATAGTCATTCTCATGGTTTCTGCGCCCACCTCGAATCTGTGTAAAACATGATCACGATCTACATCATGGTTGTACACTCTTTGATCTTGCATCCAGGTGATGATCAACTTCCCGTTACACCAAAGGAGTTCAAATTCCTCACTAGAAGAGTTATCCCCCTGTATGATTGGTCAGTCCTCATCTTCTGGGGTTTCTCTTCTCAGTTGTTTCAACAGTACCAGAAGCTTGGGTAGAACTTCTATAACATGTTCCAATTGTGTTGATCCCTCCAATCGATCTATGCAACCGGGTGGGTCTGTGATTTTTTCTCTCCATGGCAACAATCTTTTTGTTGATCAAAGTCCAAGTTCTAGGTCTTGAAACACGTTATGACTCCAGAAATGATGCAAGCCACTAACAAAACTAAAATAAATCCAGTAAAAGTAAGAAGAAACAGAGATTGCCAAATCAGAATCCAGCAAGAGCCTAGAATAGCCTCGAAGACGTCCCCATAGAGTATCTTTCAGTTCTCAAAACTCAAAATAGTGACTTGTCAAAAAAAAAAAAAAACTCCAAATAGTGAAAATAAATCCCCTTACACAACCATAGATGGTCCCTTTATACTAGAAAAATGTAAAATATTTAAACTACCATCATTAATTGACATAAAATGTAAATACTCTCAAAACTAATTAGTGATGTCTCAACTTTGAAAGAATAAGAATAAACTGAAACCCACTAAAACTGGCCAAGGGCACTTCAATTTGACTTCTGTTATTGAATGAGTTATTGCGCCCATAAATAAGGTATAGAGTGACCATAATATTATTATGCAAATAAGAACAAACCAAAAAAAATTGATCGTTTTGAGGAAACCGTCCTCTTGCTTTAGGATTCTACTCAGTTTAGGACACCTACTAATCCACTGCTCTCAAGAATCAAGATAGCAACTGTATGGCCAATCTTACTACCTAACACTTTCAAATGGCAGTATATGTATAACCTCAACAATTAAAAGACCCTAATTCATCCCAAAGATCAATTAGATGTGCAAACTAATGTTTTAAATGGTCTGTTATATAACGTTACAACAGATAGTGTAACCATTATGTCCGTAATGACGATCATTATAACGGATTATATCAGTCACATCGGGTATAAATATCAATATTTTTTAATTTCTTTTTCTAAATAATCTCGATAACGATAATGGGCAAAATAACGACCGTTAGTTCCGTTACAACAGAAGTTGTAACGCTAAGCCCTTATTTTTATTTTGGGTGTTATTTTCTAAATAACATAACAGGGTTGGGGGGTTACTGTTATAACAGCCATTACAACGGTTTTTTAAACCATGATGCAAACAACTTGGT
The DNA here is from genome assembly GCA_035048495.1 of Euptelea pleiosperma. Taxonomy (NCBI): domain Eukaryota; kingdom Viridiplantae; phylum Streptophyta; class Magnoliopsida; order Ranunculales; family Eupteleaceae; genus Euptelea; species Euptelea pleiosperma. The sequence continues at coordinate 12,606,941 of CM068545.1, forward strand.
TTGTATCATCATGACCATTGAATAATAGAACCCATGGAATCGTTTTATATGAGAGTCAGAATCCTACTTTTCATGGTTTGGAATGTAGAAGACCACGTGCTTTATTGAGTTCACAGTGTTACTTGGTAAGTTAATATCATGTATTTTGGTGGGCCTTTCTTTAGCTAGAATAGTATCATTGGTCCTGATGATGCAGCCGTAGGTTTTTTAAGTCTCAATTGGGAAATTACTGGCTCCTGTCTCCGACCTTTTTTGCCCTTTCTCAGTCTCCTTAATAATGTTATTGCCTTAGTTAAAACCTTTTGAGCCCCAAAATTTTATATTGCATTTTAGCAACCGTTCAATATTTTTTAGGTTATTTCACTATTCACAGGTAAGCTTATGGTAGTTGCTCTTGAGCTTGTAGTCTTTCAACCTTTTCTAGAATGACAATGTACGGTGTTCGATTTTATTGGGAAAAAACATAAAGAGATGCTGTAAAAAAGAAGTAAAAGATATTATGTCATCTTGTAGACTGTAAAAAGATGACAATTGTGAACAAATGTATAAAGATGAACTGTAGAAAAGAAGGGAAAATTGTCAAAATTCAAGTCATCATCTTGTAGACTGTAAACACGGCCAATGAATGGCATTACACACACGTGGCGGACATTTCAAGGGTATGGCACTGCCATTTGATGTATAACACAAATGAGATTTTCTACACCATGATATGACTTGATGGATTATCTTAATCATCTGATTTATCAAATTCTGTTGGGTGGTAAGAAAAAAAATTGTAAATGGTTAAATAATAGTTATATAGATGATTGGTTGTCATTTTGCTGATAACAATAACAATAATAATGGACTTATTTTATTGGGTCCACTCCTTCCATGTATTTGTGTGTAAGCAGTGATGTAAAGGGCATACCTGTTCATTTGAATTTCTTTGTGTTCCCATATGTTTTTATCTCGGTGCTTTGCAATGTACATCTTCCTAAATTTCACTGTACCTGCAGCAATGGACACAACCGAAACGAAAGCTGCAAAACCAATTCATGTTGTTCTCAACAGGTCAGCGTGACTAACCTTGAGAATTTCCATTTGTAGCTATCAACTTTCTGAAAAAGCAGTTTGAATTGTAAAATAGTGAAATAGGGGTCCAAGATCAGAATTGTAAAGATGGGTAAATATTACAATATTTAAAATTTTTCTTCAACTGGATAAATGGAAACATGGCTGAATCAACCTTATTCCAATAATCTGATCATTGAAAAATGCTTCCTAATCGCTATTTGGTGGGTATTGTGGAAGATTGCAACAGTTGTATTTTTGAAGACAAAGGGGAAAACGCTGTAGACATAGTTTTCAAGAAAAGGGGAACACGTTGTAGACATAGTTTTGAAGGCCAAAGCTCTACTAATTTTTTGGTCTTCATATCTGAAGGAATTCAAAGGGCTATTTTTTTAAGACCATGTCCTTAAATGGTTTGAAGTTTTTGTATACCCAGATTAATTTGTCTAGTTTTTTTCTTTTTTGAGGGAATTTAGTCCCTTTCTCACCATTTGTTGCTTTGTGCGGTGGGGTTTTCCCTCTCTCTTCAATACATATTTCTCTTTACCTATCAAAAATCATTGGGAAATGGTGGGATACTGTTGTAGTTTTGTACTTGCGTATTATGGGGTCTCTTCTGTAGGCCTGGCATGGGATGCATGAATCCGAAGTCTAAACTCCAGATTAGTTACCCAAAGGTCTCCACATGAGAGATCTGTTAGTCCAAAATTCAGCTTGATGGATGACCCTAACCATTACACTGAATCGTGAAGACGGGTAAATGTTCTATTATTTTAATATTTTCTTGAATTCTGTAAACAATTAAACTATCAGAGGATGGATAAATGAAATATGGCTAAATAGACCTATTTTAACCAGTGTATCAAAATCACGGGGAAAAGATGTTACATGGTTTTAGTTTTGTCCTTATAAATCGAAGGGGCCTCTACTGTAGCCATGGCATGGATGAGCCCGGGGTCCAAACCGACCACTCATTTGGCCTCACCGAAGAAATTTTTTAACCCAAACTTCAGCTTGATTGATGTCCCTAACCATCAGTTAAATTGACTTTCACAAAGCCTGTTGCATGTATTTTTATTGGACCGTCCAAAATAAGGCAATTGATATAGGTCAAAAGCATTTATAAAAAAAAAAAGAGGTCAGAATACTTTATTGACCTTGATATTTAGAGTCTTAGACTGTCAAGCTCCTATGTGGGCCTCATTGCTCGGACTGGCCGGACAAATGAGCTTTTATGTACAGTAGGGACCCCCTGCAGTATTTAGATATATTTATTTTTGATACTTTAGATATTATACTGCCATAGTATTGCATACATCCCGGTAGTCATTTTAAAAAATTCGTGCAATTTTTATTTGGGAATGAAATCCAAGGAGCATCCAAGCCAGTGGTACTCACATGTAAGAAAGAAGCCAGTGTAATGTGTTCTGCCATTCCAGTTCATATCCCTTTGACCCATAAGAAAGAAAACTGACCTTAAAACCATTAATGAAGAAGATTACCTCAATTCATGTTGAATGGGTTGAAGTTAAAATACAAAATTATTAGAATCAAATCGAAATTGAGAATTTTAACAACACTCAGTCAATCTTCTAAAGGAATTTCAGTTGTTCATTGACTCTTCTTTCTTGTCTTTGTTTAAAATTTTCGATAACAGAAAGATCAAGAAGGCAGTACCGAAGAAGAGGTCAAAGAACCTTAGAAAGATGAAGGCCATGGAGAAGGCTATATCTAGAAGCGAGAAGTCCGATGAGAAAGTTTTGAAGAATGAAAACAAAACGTCGAGAACTCAGTCAGCAAAAACGCTATATGACTAGAGTTTCAGCCTTCTTAACCAAACATATATGGTACATAAAGATAGCAGATCCATCTGTAGTTTCATTAGCAGTCAGATAACTTTTTTTTAGTCTTATATATGTGTATTTATTTTCCTTCTTCCTTTTTGGGTCAATTATTAGGAATATAATTAATTGAACTGATTTGAATTACATGCAATGTTCCATTTTTTGTATTGTTCCGTATTTGGATGTTTTTAAGAGCAACTAACTGTGGCTGACCTACCACGAAATAAAGTGACACGCCATTGGGTTACCTGCATTATAGAACCGAAACGGACCGTCATCAGTATGATCCAATTGGTGCACTATATGAAAAATGTGGCCCAACCTACAAACCAAACGGAGTAAAAATGAAGGGCTTTTTTGCTTTACCCCCTTACTTTATTGATGCAATTTGCATCTCATCCAATGTTTTCAAAATATTTGTGTCTCACCCTTTGACCATGGTCAACATCATTGACCATAGACGGTCTTCGGATGGACATCTCAATATTTTTTAAATGACTATTATGATCTTGGGTGAGACACAAATATTTTAAAAACATTGGGTGCAATGCAAATTGCGTCAACAAAAGTAAGGGGGGCAAGCAAAAGATCTTTTTTTTTTTTTGGAGGATTTTTTTTTGTGAGGTCACAGGAATTTTTTTTTTTTGAGGATTGTGACCTCAAAACCTTACTTCATTTATTTTTGGCCCAACTGTAGGTGGACCTACATACTAAAAATCAATCTGATTGTTACTTTTTAAACATTGGATTAGAGTCGTTTTCTTGGGTTGATTTTATCCATAGAATTTGAACATTATTTGGGGTACAAAGATCCAATGGTTTAAAATCACTAATCAGGCTGATATTTGGTATGTAGCTCCACCTAGCGATGGGCCCAACATTTGTACGGTTAGTGACCTCTAAGAGTGTGCCACGTCGCTCATATTGTGGTCCCTCGTCATCATTGTGAGGGACATTCCTTTTATAGTTCACAATCCTCAAAAAAAAAAAAAAATTGAATTTTTTTTTTTTGCTTGTCCCCCTTACTTTATTGTTGAAATTTGCTTCGCACCCAATGTTTTTAAAATATTTGTGTCTCACCCAAGGTCATTATAGTCATTTAAAAAATATTGGGATGTCCATCCAAAGACCGTCTGTGGTCAACGACATTGACCATGGTCAAAGGGTGAGACACAAATATTTTAAAAACATTGGGTGAGATGCAAATTGCATCAATAAAGTAAGGAGGTAAAGCAAAAAAGCCCAAAAATGAATGATGTAAACAATTGATGTTACCTACTAAAACATAAAAGGAGTCGTGTTCGATTCCGAGAATCCACTGCTGGTTGATAGCACTGAGCTAGCATCACTTTTGCAGTGCCAGCTCAGCGCTATCAACCACCGTTGGATTCTCGAAATCCACAGCCAAGAACACGACTCCCAAGAGGTGCTTCCTGAGCCTGACCCAAACAGTAAATAGTGATGGGGTTTTTATGGACAGTCTCCTATTGTGCTCACTGTGCTGTGATGCAGAACTCTTGGTTCCCATTGTCTTTGTAGGATCTTTTCCTGGATTGTTTGGAAGATTATTTCCATGCACGTTTTCATTGACTGGATGGTCTTGACTTAAAGGTGTAGTAAAATGGCTTGCATTGAGATGGCACTAGGATAACACACCATTGGGCGCCTTATTTCTATTGCGGTGAACATGGATCAAATGCAGGATTGATAAAACAATCCAACGGCGGCAAGACACTGCTGTTGTCAACCATCAGTTCTGTCGTTTCCTGTCGATCCATGGGTTGTTGGGTGACATTCAAACTGTGAAGGTTTGTTTGTTTGCGCGTTCAACTTGAGAATATCAAGGAGATACAAATTGGGTTGACATTGACCTGGACAAGGGGGAGGTTTCACATGCTATCTTGATACTGTGACTCAAAAGATTTTAGACATCATGTCTTTGTTTGTGCTGGCATTCAACATAATCTTCATGTCTTTTTCCTCTTTTAAGAAGATGCAAACATTTCAAACTCAGAACTTCCTCGGACCATTTCATAACTTTTCCCACGTCTATTCTACTTATTAATTGATGAAGACCTTAGTGCGTGTTACTAACACTATTTTTTACATTCTCAAAAATACCTTTTTTTTCTTTAATTTATTCACTCAAGAGGGCTCTTCGATCTTTTTGGTGTCATAGCACACGTCACCCCTTCAAACACATGTTACCCCTGGAGCTTATTCAATGCTTATCTTTTATTAAAAAAATTAAAAAATCTTTATTCATAATATAACCCTCAAATATACAAATACTATCTTTCATTTTTTTCAAAATTTATTACTTTACATGGGTGTTTTGGTCATTCAACATTCATATTTTAACTCAACTGTGAAAACATTTAGTGAACCCCACTTGGCACCCATATTGTCTTAGAAGAAAAAAAAATTGATGATGGTGTCAATTATCAAAGTTGATGATGGATTCATAATGTGAGCCACATGGCACACTATTATAACTTACCGACCGTATGGATGTTTTGCCCAACTTAAATGAACTTACGTAACAAAAATCGGCCTAATTAGTGATTTCTAACCTTTGAATATGAGTGCCCCAAATACTACTAGAAATCTACGATTAAAAATAAAATCATGAAAAAGACTAATCCAACGAATAGAATCACTAAACATGATGAATTTTAATATGTAGGTCCAACTTAAGGATGGGCCAAACATCTATACGGTCAATGGTCTCTAAGAGTGTGCCATATGTAAGGTGCTGCCACGCGTAAGGTACCCCTCTGGAACAAAATCCTGACTCCGCCACTACCTCATAGGCTGCCATCTGCCTACGAGTTGAGGGAAACCTTTCCCCTAATCTGACGGCGACAATACAAGAATGCTGTCAATCATGTATATATACCCTTAAATCATTTTATGTGGAGGGCTACATGGATGCAGGGTAACGATCTAACAGCAAAGGTTAGACGTGCATTTATCTAATGTGCACCATACTCGTACAACAACATTATATTAAGCGTAAGGTTAAATATTAAAGAGATACAAATTAGGTTGACTTTGACCTGGACGAGGTATGAGTTTCAATTAGGGAAAAATTAGATCAGTGTTAGCATCATCCCTAATGGTCGTCATCCATATCGTCATCCTTATGTCGAAAACACTGACAAATTCCATATCCCGTGTATCAAAGTCATGGTATCAAAAGAAAAAAAAAAGTATTTCCAAGCAACAACGAAATTTGAACAATTTCATAAAACAAATGTGCCAAAAGCGCGAAAGTCACGTAAGTTCCGTTATCGCGCGCCGTTTTATTATTGAAACGATAGAGAATTATTTTTGGAAGACAATAACTGTCACATTTGGTTCGAGCAGCGTGTATGAGTTAGGTGAATGTGAGCCCCCACATATTAGGGTAGATGACTCAAATATAATTGTGTTTTTTTTTTTTTTTTTTGTGTGTGTCATGGAGGTGTCCGGAACCCAACTAAATTCCCTGGGTGCATGCTGAACCCTTTGAAAATTCATTTTTATTTAAAAAATAAATTTCTCGCAATTTTTTTTATCATTATAGCTTAAAATAGAATTAAAATATTCTATCAAGAGGGTGGCACAACATTTTCACCATGGTTTTAAAAACGGCCGTTTAAATGGTAACGCCCCAAGCCCGTTTCCGTTTAAACCTGTTTTATCAGTTTTGAAAAAAATGGCCGTTTCTTTGTTTTAACGGCCGTTAAAATCATTTAAATGGCCGTTTAATTTCAAAAAATTTTGTAAAAAAAAACGGCCGTTAAAATCAGTTAAATTCCATTTTTTTTTTTTTAATTTTCAAATTTCAAAATTTGAATTTCAGCGCCACTTTTTCCGTTAAAATCCGTTTAATTCCGTTTTTTCCCATTTTTTACCATTTTTGCCCCTGACCGTTTCAATCCGTTTAAACGGTAACGCCCCCAGTCCGTTTAACCGTTAAAACGGCCTCCTTTAAACCTTGTTTTTCACCTCTTTCACTCACGTGCAACGCACGTGTGTGGCCCCCCCACTACTACAAATAAAAGATTCAATGAGCTCTGAAGAAGTGAAAAAAATCAATAAAGTCAGGTGAAGTAAAACTTGACAGGGCGCATATGAGCCACGTGACACACTCTTAGAGGACTCGGACCGTATGGATGTTTTTCCAATCCCTAGGTGGACTGGCAAACCAAAATTTAGCTTGATTAATGATTTCAAACCTTTGGATCTTTGCACCTCAAATAATGGTCAATAATGCTCAAATTCGCAGGGTTAAAATCAATCCAATCCAATGCCTAGATATCACTAATCGGGCTGATTTTTGGTTTTTGGGTCCACCTAGGAATTGGCCAAACATCCATACGGTAAGAATCATTAAGAGTGTGCCACGTTGCTTATATTGTGCCCCTGTCATCAGCCTTGAGGATAGGCTTCGTCATCAAAGTTTTACTCGGTCAGGTGAGTGCCGATGTTGCGTTCCGATTTTCCCGTGAAAGATGCGATGCTCTTACCAAAGAATCTTAGATCCTGTAACCCCCTTGCCCCGAGTAAAACTTGTGTCACAAGATGTTGTGACGGAAGCCGGTCACAGCATTCAATACGAGCCACGTGGCATACTATTAGAGGACCATAACCGTATGGATGTTTGGCCAGTCCCTCAGTGGACTGGTACACAAAAAATCAGCTTGATTAGTGATTTACAACCGATTCGGTTGAAGTTATTTTCATGGATTGGTTTTAACGGTAAGAATCTGAGTATTATTGAGCGTTATTTGGGTGCCAAAATACAAAGGTTGTCAATCACTAATCAGGCTGATTTTTGGTTGTAAGTCCACTGAGGGACTGGCCAAACATCCATACGGTCAGTGCCCTCTGATCGTATGCCACGTGGCTCGTATTGAGTGCTGTGACCGGCTTCCGTCACAACATCTCGTGACACAAGTGTTACTCCCTTGCCCCCACACACATATCTCCTGTTTTCCAACGTTCCCTATTTAAAGAGGCGTATGTGGTGCACAGAGAACTGTGGGAGTCGGATAACTACCCAACTTCCTGAAGCACAGGAACCAGACTCTACCGAAAGATCCAAAAACCAGTTTAAAACTTTGCTAACCGCCCACCATACGAACCACGTGGCACACTCTTAGAGGATGTTGACTGTATGGATGTTTCACCAATCCCTAAGTGGACCTAAAAACTAAAATTCAACGTGATTAGAGATTTCTAAGCGTTGGATATAGGGTTGATTTTAGCCGTTGAATTTGAGCATTATTGACCATTATTTGGGGTACAAAGATCCAAAGGCTTGAAATCATATTGTGGGCGGTCACAGATTCGCTGACCGTCGGCGGTCAGCAAAATTTTACTCCAAAAACCAACCCTTCTCCCAATCTGATCTGGCTGGCGTACAACACAAAGCAGAGTTTTTTTTTCCAAAGCAAAGTCCTTTATCTCTCTGAAATTTATAAACTCCATATGAACAGTTACAGAGACATCTCTGCATCTGAAAATGGAGCAGGGAGAGGGACAAAACCAGACCATAATTGAAAGCGTTCGAGTTAACGGAACCCTAACGCCTGCGACGCTCTCCGCTGACGGAAGACTTCGTTGGACGGACGGCAGGGATCGGTGCTTAACGCTGGAGAAGGAGGTTCTGGGATTTGCCACCGAGGGGTCTCTAATTAGGGTCAAGGCTTTCGTCGAGAGGGAGACTGGTTTTTCTTGTGGCGGGAGTTCAGGAATTCGAGTGAGGAAGGATTTCGTATTCGAGCCTTTATCGGAGGAGTCGCAGCGACTTTGGTGCCAGAAGCTTCAGGATTGTATTGATTCTTTTGGTGAGTGCTTTCAGAGATTTTCGAATATGGGTTCTTTCTGTTTGTTCCTTTTCTCTGGGATCTCTGGGATCTCTGGGACAATTCGATTATTAGTCATTAATTGTTTATTATTTTACGACTAAATTGATATTAATTTTTGTGTAATTTCTGAAGATGGATCCTTTTTTTTTCTAACTTAAGAACATGTCCATTGGTTTGATAACTTTCTAATATAATGATTTAATGGGTTTTTTTTTAGAGTAATTTAAATTTAAATTTTCTCATTTTTTTAGTAAAAATTTCCGGGTTTTATTTTTTCGACTTCTGGGACAACTCAATTAAATTTTTATTTTTTCTTATTTTAATCGTATTTCGAATGTGATTCATGTAGTAGAACACGTGTAGTTGGGATAAGACTTATGATGATGATCTTATTTTTATCTGCGTTCCGAAATGAGTTCAGATAATGCTGTTCCTTTTTTCTGAAATTGCAAGAAATTTTGGTTTTAAAAGGTTAAGCTCATGGGGCTTTGATTTAATTATGTCTTAATTTCATGTGATTTACGTGTTTTTTTTATAGTCTTTTATATCTATTTTTTGATAATTTATGATAGTATTTTCATCGTTGGAATTGAGTTCAAGTTCAAGAAAAACCCTTTTTTTGGTTGATATAACCTTTAATTTTTTTTTTCATGAACCACAAGAGCCTGTTTTGAATGTCTATATTTTTTTCCGGGCACAAATATGGCCATTCAAACGGGTCATAAAATTCTAGAAGTGTAGGTGTAGTTAACAATGTCCTCTCTGCCTTTATAACAGACAGACCAAAAACGTTGTTCATCATCGTGAACCCTTACGGGGGAAAGAAATCTGCCTCCAAGATTTTCCAAGATGAAGTTAAACCACTACTTGTAGATGCTGATATTCAATATACAGTGCAAGGTAGGTATTCCTCCAAACCCATCCTTTATTTTGCTTCTCGATCTTTATCAATTTTTGTCACTAGGACCTATTTAGGTTTGCCACTCATTCTTTAATTTCTTTTTATCTTTTAGAAACTCAATATCAGCTTCATGCAAAAGAAATTGCTCATTCGTTGGATCTCTCGAAATATGATGGGATCGTATGTGTCAGTGGAGATGGTATCTTGGTTGAGGTTAGATAGCTTTGCATAGTTGCTGCATGGATGGCATTATTGTTTTTGTTGCACCAATAATAAAATTACGGGTAGAGTCTCCATTTTAATGCTTTGATAAATTTTAGGTACCCATAGTGTAGGCCATAAGGACACCTACGAACTGCATAGCAGTACACATGATGCATATTCATGGGTTGGATTCACCATTCATGGGTTCCACCTTGGAGATCTCTTAATAAAAAATTTCCAGGTCAGATAATAATAATCATCCATTATAAATTTTTCTTTTGTTGGACAGCTAACCTTATCTTTTTCTGATGGTCCAAAGGAATGTGATAGATCAAATGGTCACAATCGCCAAATGGGACAGTTTTTGGTAGATCTCCCATTGAATGGTGGCTCCTGCTCTTGCATATGTGCCACATGTCCTGTTATCCCATTGATAAAAAGTCCTTTTGGTGTACCATACTGGTAGCTTAGATTTCGTCATCACTTCAGGTCAATGAAACAGCTACGGTCTATAATATCTCAATCATATAGTCTACGTGACATGGTCCCTTTTTTGGTTGCTTTTTAGCGTATATAGTTCCAATGCACTGTATATTTTCTGATTAACTGTGGTTCATTGTTGTTACCGACAATCTCCTCTAACAAACTGTGCATTGTGTAGTAGGTAATAAATGGGTTACTCCAAAGAGAGGATTGGGACTACGCATTAAAAATGCCTCTTGGGATAATTCCGGCAGGTTTGTTATCACAATGTTATGAGTATTCAATTCTCCTACTGCTCCTTTCATTTTGCATGTAAATATTTTGCTTTAATTTGACATATAATTTTTTTATTGAATTTATCTTTAGCTCAATACTGTGGGTATGATTTGAGAAAGTGATTACTTGAAGTTAATATTTTTTGAATCAAGTATATGTTTATCTTAATGTTATTCCTGTTGGAATGGCCCAAGTCCTATTCCACCTATTGGAATGCAATCAAATTCTAACCAAGTGCATGCCCAATCAAGAGACAAGCAATCGCCGGTGTGACTCTATTTTAAGGCAAGTTTTCTGCTAGCAGTTTCCCCTGGGTTACTTTAGGGATAGCAGCACCAAGCCCTCCACCACCTTCCCCTGGGTCAGGGTTTAGATTTGTAGTATATCATTACAGTTGTTTCGTAGTATATCAATGAGTTGTACTCCTCGCCCAGAGCAGGTTTTCAGAAAGTTGGTGCTTGTTTTCCCATATTTGAAGTTGAGTCTCTTTCTAGGCTAGTGAAACACCTCACCTCACGCCTTAGTGTTTAAAAACACTGATATCAGGGCCGTCTCAATACAAGTTGAGGCCTAAGGCAAAAATGAGACCTTTTTTAAATATTAATATAAATACTCTATTAATTCAAATCCTACATCAGTAGACAATAACTTTCAAGATTATAAAAATTATGATAAATATATCTGTATAGATTATACAATTAATACTTGGGTTTGGTGGACCTTCACACTCGCAACCAGCCTGCTTGTTGACCTGTAGCCATTTGATTTGAGTATCCCAAATCACACAGCTAAAAATCAACCCATGAAAAGACTTACATCCAACAGATAAAATCAACCAATTAGACATTTGTTTGGTTAATAGGTCCACCTAAGGATCACCAAACATCCATTTGATCAGTGATCTCCAATAGTCTGCAACGTGGGACATACATCAACTTTGTTGAGGAAAAAGAGATTCTTTGTCGGGATAAGGTTTGAAGAGAGAAAGATTCGGATAGGAAGGAGACATTGTTTTTGCCCCACCTTTTGTTGGACCTTCAGACTAAATATTAGCATGATTGTTGATTTCCAGGCTTCCAGCCATTAGATTTTAGTGACCCAAATAATGCTCGAATTCACAGCTAAAAATGAAGCCATGAAAAGACTCAAATCTAACATCTAGAATTACCATCCATATAGTTAGTGGTATCTAAGAGTGTACCACATGGCATTAAATATTGAGTTGGTCTCTTGATCGGATAGTGAGTTTGAAACTGTGTGTGTGTGTGCGGGCGTGCACGAAGAGACCTTCCCGACAGTTATTTGAAGCCGAAAGATTAGTTTCTAATTATAATCTCTACTTTTTTTATGAAATGACATACATGACCATGAAATATTGAGTTGGTCGGCATAACTTATCTAAAGGGTACATTAGTCTTTGTGTCTAAATGTTATTTACTTAAGAGTAGATAAATGTGGGGTGCTCCTTAAATTCTCTTTTACAAAACCGCGTTGGCGTCTTTTTAGGAAACTTCTATTTTTTCCATTTAAAATTTTCCAAAAACTCAGAACTTGCAATCAATAAGTTGGTTTGCAGTAAAGATGGTACAGTTAAAAAGCTCTAGCCAAGATCTTTTTAATGATATCAATTTACTAAATGATTATATTTAATTATAATTTCATTTTTTTATTAAATTCATATTTCCTATAATACCCTCATAAAGTAGTTTTTATGATTAATAATGAAGTGCAAAAGAGTAACTTTTTTGTTTAACGCACTTAATATTTTAATCCCATTACTTAAGCAGCACGTGCATGCATGCCCCTCCGCTAGTGTACGTATAACAAAATGATTAATCTACCCTACTTTTGTAAAAGAACAAAAATACCCTTATCTTACATCTATATAACAAAACAGGGAAGTTGTCTCCCCACCTATACCCCCTCTTATATGTTTCAACAAAGAAGGGCCAAGATCTTATCTCCAAAATAGACAGTGGATCTCAGCCACTCACACCTGATTTTGGCAAACGCTTTGTTGGATAGCGCCGTGGGCACGAGCCACCCACTATCTATATAACGAGTGACAGTAGTTGTGTTATACTCTCTCTTATCTTATATGGCTTCAATAATGAGTGGCTGAGATCGACTATGCTTCATATCGATGGCTGAGATTAACTCCCATCCGATTTTGACGAACACTTTGTCGAAAAGTGCCGCGGGCACGGGCCACCCACGCATATAACAAGACAACTCAGTTGTATTCTCTTATCTTATCCATCCATCTAATGTGGATGGTTAGATAAAGAGTGGTTGAGATCAAATCCATTGATCTAATATGGACGGTTGGATTTCAGCCACTCAATCCTCCTCATTTGACCTCAATTTATTCAAAATTTAAATTTCAACACCGTTATTTTTTGTTATTTCTGTTATTTTCCCATTTCTCCCTCTGTGTGTTACAATCCGTTATAACAGCCATTATAATGAAAAAACCGGTAACGCCCCAGTCCGTTATACCGTTTGAGTGGACCCAATTTTTGCAAACGCTTTTGTCGGAGAGTGCCGTGGGCATGGGCCATTTACTATCTATATAACAAAACAGGACGGTTGTCTCCCCTTCTTATCCGGCTTCATAAAGGATGGCCGAGATCTTATCACACCAAATGGACGGTGGATCTCAGCCACTCACACCCAATTTTGACAAACGCTTTGTCGATGAGTGCCTGTGGGCATGGGTCACCTACTATTTACCTACATATAAGGAATGAAATGGGTTGGATTTACTTATAGCCTAAGGGTCAGGCTCAGGAGCCCCACTTTTTATGCCTTGAGAGGGGTGTTACTGTTAAAACGGATTGAAATGGCCAGGGGCAAAAATGGAAAAAAATGGATTTTAATGATTTTAACTGAAAAAAGTGGTGCTGAAATTCAAATTTTAAAATTTGAAAATTTAAAATTGAAAATTAAAAAAAAAATATAGAATTTAACAGAAATTTCATGGTTTTCTTATACCCCTCTTATCTTATATGGCTTCAATAATGAGTGGCTGAGATCCACTATGCTTCATATCGATGGCTGAGATTAACTCCCACCCGATTTTGACAAACACAATGTCGGAAAGTGCCGCAGGCACGGGCCACCCACGCATATATCAAGACAACTCAGTTGTATTCTCTTATCTTATCCATCCATCTAATGTGGACGGTTAGATAAAGAGTGGTTGAGATCAAATCCATAGATCTAATGTGGACGGTTAGATTTCAGCCACTCAATCCGTTTCATTTGACCTCAATTTATTCAGAATTTAAATTTCAACACTGTTATTTTTTGTTATTTCTGTTATTTTTCCATTTCTCCCTCTGTGCGTTACAATCCATTATAACAGCCGTTATAATGGAAAAAACTTTAACGCCCCAGTCCGTTATACCGTTTGAGTGCCGAAGGCACCCAATTTTTGCAAACTCTTTTGTCGGAGAGTGCCGTGGGCATGGGCCATTTACTATTCTATATAACAGAACACATTGGTTGTCTCCCTACTTATACCTCCTCTTATAAGCATCAACAAAGAAGGGCCGAGATCTAATCCTCCCCCAAATGGACGGTGGATCTCCGCCACTCAACTGATTTTGGCAAATTCTTTGTCGATGAGTGCCGATGGCACGGGCCACCCACTAGTCTTTAACATGCAGAAGCTTGAGGGGCAGAGGGTTGAGACGTTAATTATCACTACCCCAATTTTCTATCCTTTTTCTTCTTCTTCCTTCTTTTTTCTATTGTTGTTCTAGTAACAAAGTCAGTTTTATTTTTGCCTTTATGCAATCTTTCTTTTTCCTTTTATCAGAACACTTTCTCACTTTTATATATGCAGTCTCATATTTGTCCTTAATGCTTCTGTGGTCATGTTCCTGTTTTTATTGGAGATGAATCTGATATGGCTCTCAACGTAAATCTAAGTGATAATGTCTTTCTATTATTTTGAGTTTGAAAAGACATTTTTTTAATGCAGGTACAGGAAATGGCATGGTAAAATCACTACTGGATTCAGTTGGTGATCCCTGTTCGGTGTCAAATGCTACACACGCAGTTATCCGAGGTTATCTTCTTTTTATAATTCGGTATTTTTACTATTATCTATTTCATTTATGGTAAACCTATTTTGCTGTTTCTTCTTATGTCTTATTTTTCTCCACTGTTTATGCTGGTTTGTTGAAGTATAATTACCCCAACTGCATACTTGAGTCCCAACACTTCTTGATCTATCTATTCACAGTTTTATGCTTGGTTTGCACTGTGCTATAATTACTTACAGGCCATAAACGATCACTGGATGTTGCTACTGTCTTGCAAGGGGAGACCAGGTTTTTTAGCGTCTTGATGCTTGCATGGGGTATGCCCAAAAACCCCTATCATATTAAATTTTCATGTTTCCTTTCAAGTGCAGAAATACACGTCTATGGTGCAATTTTTTAAATGTTTCTTAAATACCGTTAATGGCTCATAAATGTGTTTGCTTTTGATTCTTGAAATTATCTGTAATTGTAATTCATTACTATTACAGTATTACTACTACTAACAGAATTCTTTTTGGTTTTCCCAGGTCTTGTGGCAGATATCGATATCGAGTCTGAGAAATATAGGTGGATGGGAAGTTCTCGACTAGATTTCTATGTATGTGAATGATTCCATGTGTTATCTTCTATTGATTTTACTTCTTATGACTGTTCATTTTGGTTGGAATATATTTTAGCTAAATGCATTTATCAATTTAGCATGTTTTTTCATATATGATCATGTCTTTACAAATGTAGTCAATAATAACCGGCTTTTTTAGTTTATGGTTGTATTAATATTCTAACAAAGAGAACTAACCTACAGTTAAGTATCTCTTTTGCTTCCATTGCTCTGTGATCTTGTTTTGCTTGTCAGTTCAGTTGTATATTGGTCCATCTGGAAAGTTCACAGTATCAAAACTTAAGTTACTGCACTTATCACAATAAACTTGTTTAATATGCACAGAAACAGCATCACCGAGTAGAAGATGCATTCGAAAGTCAGTTTACTGTCTATAGGTGATCAAGATGTGATACTGTAATATGTCTTATGATGAGATCTTCATCATGGTCTTGCTTTTTTTTACTTCTAGCATGATATCTAATCCTGTAACCAACTTAAAAGGATGGGCTAGTGTTCAAGGTAGTTAAGCATGCAAGGCGCAACGACTCTGGCGCCTGAGGCACAAGACGAGGCATGCACTTGAACACCATGTCAGAAAGAATTTGATGAGACACTTCCCCAACTGTATAGGGATGCTTTTACAATAGAAGTTAAAAGCAATAAAAGACTGAAATGTTAGTAAGACACACAGTGCACCTGGCTCAAGGTTCATCCCTGGCACAAAAGGGGTGTGCTTTACTAATGTCGCCCTACCGTAGTCCCTTTAAGGTGCGCTTCGCGCCTCAAGCGCATGCCTTGGTGTGCCTTAACTACACTGCTAGTTTATATTGAACAATCTAGTCAGAACTAGAGCATCAATGGTTGCTTAACTGATTTTATTATGTGTTTCTTCCAGGGACTTCTGCGAATACTACATTTGAGGAAATACAATGGACGTGTTTCCTTTGTGCCTGCACCTGGGTATGAAGCTTATGGAGAGCCGAGCAACCAGAAAGATGGATGCAATAGCAACCTCAATATCCATAGTCAAAGCCAAGAGGGTACTGATAAGGTTCAACAGCATGGCTACCAGGGACCTAAGATTTCTTTGAAGGATTTGGAATGGAGAACTATTGATGGACCATTTGTTTCAGTTTGGCTTCATAATGTGCCCTGGGGGGGTGAAGATACCATGGCAGCACCCGATGCCAAGGTTGGTTTTCATTTTTGGTACCTTGGGAATTCTTTAGCTTTTTATTTCTTTTACTTTCTCCATCAATTAAGACTTGACCAAGGAGCTGATCTATGGAACTTGGCAACAGACCTACGTGCAGTTTCAGACACATGTACGAGGTGGTGTGACATCAGGAACAACAATTAGAAAACCAAATCATTAACATGTCTGCAAATAGAACATGAAAATAAATCTGAAAATATCTAGCAATGCAAACATATCTGAACATAATTTATATCTTCTACATAGTAATATTTGTAATATTTAAGATAGAAACAAAAGCAGATGAAAGAATAAAACCTTGTGTTTCATTAACTTCTGCGTCTATTTGCACGTCTGACTCTAAGTTTCTAACTGACAGTGTCTTTGTTGCGAATGAGTTGATGATTTTGACCCGTTATTATACAATAGCGATTCTTGTTTTTAGACTTTGAAAATTCTTAACTTTCCTCTCCTTTAAAAATAAAGATCATTCGAGAGGCATTGTGATTTTTTCATGTTATTTTTGGGTGTGAATGATCCTTCATGCTGTTTGTTTCTGGTTGATGTGCAGTTCTCAGATGGTTATTTGGACTTAATCATAATCAGGGATTGTCCGAAGTCATCCTTGCTAATGTTGATGACAAAATTGAACGACGGAAGCCATGTGAAATCACCATATGTCTTGTACCTCAAGGTGAGTTAAAGTTTATTAATAACCATTAAGTTAGCTTCATTTTGTTTTTTGTTTTTTGTTTTTTCAATTAATATATTAATTAGTAATCAGAAAAAAAATGTGCAATCATGATAGAAATTAGCAGGAAAGGATGAAAATGAGAAAGAAGAAAGTAAATAAGAACTATACATTTCGTTAGAAAGAGACCCACCAGTCCCATGGCAGAGTAATTTATGCTCTCAAAAAATATTCAATTGAGTGACACACGCCTTGGCTATTTGTGTTCCCTTGCGCATTGCTTTTGTCATCTCTGTAATTCTCAAGGAATTTTGCTAGCGCTACTCATCCATTTGATGACATTGATCGAGTCATTCAATTAAAGGACTGGAAAAAATGAGTCCTTGAAGAGATGAATCTCCTGCAAAGGTGCTCAAAGTTCTGCACCACTGAAATTCTAACTACTTCAAGACTATTAGAAATCTACTTTAACCACCAATGCATCATTTAGTCATCATTGATGGGACAGTTACTCCAGTTTGGTACCAGATTTACAAATACCACTGATATTATGTTTGAGAAACCTTTCAGGCAATGGGATCCACCTCTCCACCATTCCATGTCCCTGTCACAGTCTTGCGACATTTATCACATCTTTTGCATCGAAACAGCATCTGAAATAAATCCCACCAGGTGTTGGGATCTTTAACCCACTTGTCAACATCATCTGGCTCTGTATCCTTACTTCTAAAAGTCTCATTCTTTCACTCTTTGCAAATACTTCACGGAGTTGACATGGGACAAAGCTTGGACTTGATCCAAACCTTACTGAGAAAGGGGCAACTTAACCAGAACATCAAGAGATCTACAATATTAGCATAGCACACATGGCACTGTCGGGGCTGCAAGGAATCACCTTACTTTTCTCAAGGAATCTAGAAACAAATGTTTATTCATCTCTTTTATCATGCACATAGAGCACCTGCTCAGAAATTGAACCATGGTGATCAATTAGATCACAACTGAGGATGTCATCGAAATTAGCAGTCCAACACAATAACCTTCAGCTGATCCCATAGTTGGAAAATGGGTTATGATGCTGATGATGAGGAAGAGGATGGTGATGGGTGCAATAACTTTCATAGATGGAATATCTCGTGCCATTATCTAAGTTGATGTGGGACTGGGAGTTGCACTCATGATACTACTAAACAAAGAAGTCAGCTGTCTAATTCATATTCGTTCCCTGGTATATTGGGGTGGCAATGGGTCAGTTTTGGCTTGTTTTGGGGTTAAACCTGGCATTACCCATGTATATCCAACTCTGTACTGAAACCAATCCAAAACGAGCTCGATTCAGGTATCCTAAAACTGAAATCAGCATGAATAAACCATTGGTTAAACTAGTACCGCACCAATTACTGTACCAGATCATGTCGGATCAGTTTTTATCCAATACAAAATGAACCACCTGATAATATGAATCAACGTACATAACCCACTGGTAATATTCAAACTGAAACCAGGAACCCAACCACCACTATTCATTTAGCAGTTGAGATTACCGTCAAGCACCACTATTCATTCAATGCAAGATACGCTACCATATTTGGTGATTGATAGCTTAGTGGACTTGATGAGGGACCATTAGCCAATTGGATACTTGCTCAAGTACTTGATTGGAATTAAAAAGCTTAGTTTGTTCATAATTTTTTATCCCTCTAGTACTCAGTTGAGTCTTATTGGGTTGTAAAAGAAGTGATTTACCTATCGGGTTCCTTATCAACTCATGTTGACTTCACAAGTCTTCTAAACTGAACTTCAAATATATGACCCTCCCTTTGTGAACATGATTTCGTGCAAAAACTACAGGTGAAAGCGTTCATTCTGGAGCCAAGTCAGCGTGCTGGGGACCCATCCAAAGGGGGTATCATAGACTCGGATGGGGAAGTCCTGGCCAGAGGGGAGGGAACATACAAGTGTGAGAAAAAGGACCTGATGACCTATGGCCCAATGCAAATCACTGTGGATCAAGGTTTAGCTACACTCTTCTCCCCTAGATGATATTGGATCTTGGCTTTCATGTATCTATTTATTCGTTCTGATTTAAATATATGATTTCATGGATTTTCAAGATCATTCTCCATGTAGATACAACAAAGCAAATAATAGGGGAAAAAGAAATGAAAGAAAAAACAGTTCTTTTTATTAAGTTGAGCAAGAGGATATCCATATGTTAACGGCTATTGGATTGCTTCTGAACACAATGTTCAAAATATTACTTTCTTTGAAAATCATTCTGATCGAAGTTGAATGCTTCTAGTTTATTGTACTAAATTTTACCTTGAATTCAATTTTTCATTTGTTGCTACAACTTAAAAGCATGCCCCTATTACTTAGTGTATTAGTTTTCCACAAGGAAATAAATTTCGGTTTCGAGGTTTATTTCGACCAATCTACAAATGGAAATATTTCGTGGAAATATTTCGACCAGTGTGGAAATAATACATTTTTCGTGGAAATGATGGAAATAATGCGGAAATGATGGAAATATTATGGAAATGTTTGTGAAAAGTTTAGAAAATGATGAAACAAGCATAAAAACACACTCATAAGCTTTCAAACCATATGTAGTGTAGAAATGAATGATCATAATGGTCTACAATATATTGCGGCAAGTATCTTTAATTATTCAAGGTTTAATTTAATTATATAACTATTATTTAATTGCTAATTATAAAAAAGTCATAAAGTAATATATTAACAAATCCTTATTCACTTACATTAATTTCTTAACATTATATGTAATTTTAGAAAACCTATTTACTATTAACTTATAATATTTATTTAATTTTTTGAACATTTAATTTTTATTTGAAAAAAAAATATAAGGTTAATATTTTTTTAATTATTTTTAACCCAACCAACGTGTAGAACGGGCTAAGTTATGCAACATATACTCAATTTATGCACAATCATGGATGTTTAGGGTAAAAAGTACTGAAATTCGAGTTTTTCCCAAATTCCAAATTTTTACCCTAAACAATCTTCAATCCGTGCACAAATCTAGTGTAAATGCATAATAGATTCATAAATTTACACCTAACCTATTTATTTGTAGTAAGAAATTTTATCCTTATGTATATTTTGAATTTGAAAAACTCCCAAACGAGATTTGATTCTTCGTCACGATCAATCCACGAACCAAAAAATCTACAATGGATTGATCTTTTGTATAAACAAAATGTATGGAAAGCGGTTAAATGGATCAAATATGAAATTTATAGCAGTTTTGAGCTCAAATGAGATGTTTCGTACATATGATTAAAATGTTTCCAATGTTTCAATATATGTTGAAACATTTCGACCGAAATAATACATATTTACACTGTCAATTGATCGAAATTTACTGTTCAACCGAAAGATTTCGACATGAATGGAAATATTTCGGGAAATTTAACATTATTTCGACGTAAGTATTCTTTCCTGTCGGTAACCTAGAAAATGGAAATCTTTCGCGAAATATTTCGATAATTTCGTGAAATTTATTTCCTTGACTTTTCCTTTGCATTGCATTGACGTGTGTTGTTGTCATCTGAGGATTGTCCTCCAGATTCACATCACACATATCCTGAGGACCATCCAATTGTGTGGACCAAGGAGGATGTCCCTGGAAGCCACAAGCATTTTCCTTTCAGGTTTATATTTTAATTATTCCATGGGGGCAGTGGTAGGATGGCAGGGCTGTCCAAGGAAAAGTTGAAAAACCGAACCACATCAGGTCACTTAGCAAGAGAGGAATTCGCGACTAACTTCAACAATTGCCTCTTTCACAACAAAAAGAATTCAAAATAAATTGGGAAACTAGAGAAATGTCCAGATGCACTCGGCCACATGGCACAATACAGTTTGTCTGATTTTAATTCATACAGCCTTGACGCCATATCATTTAACTTATTCAATTGAGAATCGTCCAACAGCTCAGTTGGTCAGGTCTTTGGGGGGTTGTACCCACAGACATGGGATCAAGTCTTTGGGGGGGTTATACCCAAAAGACCCATTATCGTTAGTTTGTCTGATTTTAATTCATACAGCCTTGATGCCGTATCATTTTCCTTATTCAATTGAGAATCGACTAACAGCTCAGTTGGTCAGGTCTTTGGGGGGTTATACCCAAAAGACCCATATCAAAAAATGGATCAGGTCTTTCCAGATTTAGCTTTCTTAAGTGCAGGGTTTTCTTTTTTGCATATATTTATTTATTATTTTTGTCTACCTTATATGTTCTTCAGTAGGTTTTTCAGTTATTGATGAACAGTCTAACTTGGATCTTCTTTATACTGTTTTGGATAGATCTGGGTTCAAATATTCATTGTTATGCACCATGCAAGTTCTTGGAATAACAGATTAATTTTGGAAGATCATAGATGATTTCTTTTCTTCAAAGACCACACCTTGACTTCCCTATAATCTTAGATCGAGTGATTCTCTGTGTTTTCGTTTTACTATTTATTTCTTTTTAACTGCCATATGATTAGGGTTGCCAATTTGTACTCTGGATTAACTGATACCAGATAGGAACTGGTCCTGATTTTCCCAGACTAGCTATTTCAGAACAGAACCTAAAAGATCCAGAACTGATGATCGGGAACCAGAGTAATAGGGTTCCAGTTCTTGGAACACTAGTATCTGGACCGAACCGAGAGGACCCAGAACCGACATAGTGTTAAAGATATCTAGCTTCTACGAAATTTTAGTATGAAAGTCATTTTGTTATTTTTTTTTATTTCTTTTCACTTTTTAATAAAGCACATGGCTATCCGATACTCAATGGGAGAACTAGATATTTATCGACTCAGGTTCTGGGTCTACTTGTCTAAGAACCAGAACTGATAGGAACTGGAACCATCATACCAAACATAATAGGTTCCGGTTCTAGGTACCTAGATTCACAAACCGGAACTGAACGTGGACAGCCCTGCCTGTGATAATAGATGACTTTGGATGACCATTGCTCGATTATTTTTTTTCAATTGAGATGGTTTGGGTACACAACGAAGACCAACAATGGCACCATAGAGCAAAGCAAAGTAGTAAGGAAAGATTTGAAGACATAACTTGACATATCATTTATTTATAATCAAAGGAAACCAACGAGTACAAAATCCCAATTGATCTGCATCTAGAGCTGGACGCAAGAACGTGGGAGGATCTAGCAGCCACTGAGAGGGCTGTACATGTACGTCCAGTGGCGGAGTAAGGGTTGGGGGTGGGGGGCAATCAACTTTAAAAATTGAGAATCTTTTTTGTTTTTTCAAAATCAAAAAGTTTTAACAAGGTAAAGATCCCCCCCGCCTACAATCTCACAGCTGCTCTCTGGCCCACTGCCCGCATGGATGTTTAGCCCACCCTTTGGTGGATATTCACACCAAAAATCACCCTGATAGTCAATCTCTAACCATTAGATTTTAGTACTTGTTAAGGCATGATTCTAGCCGATTGATTCAAAAAAAAGAAATTGGTTGCTAAATCCAACGGCTAGAAATCATCTAACAAGCTGAATTTTAGTATGAATAGCTAGCAAAGGATGGGCTAAACATTCATGCGGTCAGTGGCCCATCTGCCCCACTTTAACGGTCACTTGCCGCCTTGCCCCCCTAGGACAAAATTCTGGCTCCGCCACTGTGTACATCAGTATTTACATTTAGGAATATCCACAGGAAACCTATTCACATTGTTGTGTACAGTAGTATATTGAGATTGAATAAGATTACTAATAGTTGAGAAACCTTTCGGGTCTGGGTCGAGTGGGCCTACTGATGGATGGGTCATGTCATTGTTCAACACTGATCTCATCGAGCCCGAAACAGTCCGCTTTGACTTTGCAACTACGTTAATCATGAGAAATCTCATTCTTCTTAAAAAAGGCATATTTGAGGTCTAAAGTTTGCAAGATACTTTACGTTTCCTCGAAAACCTTGTTGATGATCTTTCCATCTCTTTTTTCCTTTCCACTGCTAAAAAGCTAGGATTAGTATGTGGATATTGCTTCTTGTTTGCTTTTTGGTTGAGATTTATACTCCTGATCTTTGAAGGACAAGACCTCATTATGAGTTGATCACATCTCAAATTTGTCCAATTTCCCATTTTCCACCCACTTCACTCCATAATCATGACTCCCAACAACAAAATTCACGACTCTACAGTAATACTGGTCCCACGTTCCCAATGAGATCTTGTAGGTCAACCATGAATGTAATCTGTTCATTAAAGCCATCTAATCTGAAGGAATGCTAACCCTACTCTCGAGTGTAGGAAAAAGCATCGTACCCTCTATCTTTGTTGACATAGATCGAGCCATATGCAGGGTGTTTTGTTAGTAACACCCTTATATGCCCTTTATAAATTAACAAAACATTCTTGCAATTTGATGGTTGTGGGCAAAACAAAGAGGCCCTGTTTGGGAATGTTTCTGTCGAAGCACTACGGAAAAGCATTTCTATAGAGGCATTGGAAAGTGAAAACAGTTATGGAGAAGTAATTTTTTTTTTCTTTTTCAAGAATAGCGTTTGGTAAACCATTTTGGAGAAATGTTGTTTTGTATGTAAAAGCTGGTATTACTATTTGGAAAAATCAGTTGCAAGCTTTTGGATTTTATCAAAATGTCAAAAATACTCTTATATTCAAAACAAGGTAGAGTTGATATTTAGAACATGTAGGGACGAGAGAGCGACAAACATAGGTGCAGACGGCCGTAGAAAACTGGTACAGCAGCGGCGAATCCTCACACTTTGGAGGACGAAAGTAGTGATAAAAATGAAGGAGTTGAAGGATTTTAAAAGTTATTTTGTAATATGGAAGAACAAGTATGGACAAAAAAATCAAAATGTGAGACTCGTTTTGATGGTAATACGCTTCCCGCAAAAATGCTTCTTGCTTTTTTTAGATGTTGGAAGCCAAAGCGCTTTTGCGAACCAGACATGGATGTATGCTAAGCAAACGCAAACACTACCAGAACATTTATAACCTAAGTAGGTGACTTTTTCTTGTTAGAATTTTGTAGTCTAGTTCTGAACACGAGAATTTTGGAGAAATTTGGATTGTATAAACCCAGTCAGTTCAATGGTCGAAATCGAACCCGGTTTATGAAAATGTGATGAATTAAGGTTTTTGTGGTTATTGATGTGTGCTAGAATGTACTAACAGTTTTGCCACAGACTGTGATGATGCAACTCATTCTTATTTCTCCCTCTCAAAGATATGGAAAAATACGGATATTATTGAATTCAATAGTTCAATGTGCATTTTACGAATTTTCTTTTATAATATGAATGAAAAATAGGTATATAAAAAGACAAGAAAATGAGAAAAGCTAGTCATAAAGAGCATAAATCAACAAAACCCATTTATGGGTTTCAACCAAGGTTTAAAGGGGACCGTTATAACAGTATAACGGACTGGGGGCGTTACCGTTTTTTCCGTTATAACAAGAAAAAAATGCTCAGGGGCAAAAATGGAAAAAAAATGGGGAAAATGGAAAATAACGAAAAAAATGGCAAATTTTGAATTTTAAAATTTGAATTTCAAAATTTTTAAAATGGAAAATAACGGAAAAAATGAAAATAACGACCGTTTTTTTTCACAAAATTTTCCAGAAAATAACGGTCGTTATTTTTGTTATAACGGCCATTATTTTCTAGGTGTTTTAACGGTCCATAATGTAACAGGGTAGGTCCGAATCCGTTATAACGGCCGTTTTTAAAACCTTGGTTTTCTATTTTTGTTGAATTATTAAAAAACAATCATTTAGCTTGGTGTCACAAAAAGAGAAGGAATCGGATAATATAAAGCAAACCAACAAGGAAAAACACAATTAAAAAAATTGGTAAAATATTGAAATAAAGAAAAAAGAATCAACAAAAGTGGAAGAATATATTTAGAACGTAAAAGAGCATATGGTTCGATGTGAAGACTGTTATATACTGTAATTAGTAGTCGAATCGAAAATGTTGGCGCAACGAGAGCGATTTGCTTCCTCGAGAAAAGGCTTCTTTGTTATAGAAAAACACAAGAATCTCTCTAATTTTTGCCAGAAATGAGAAACAAAAATTTATTAATTAAAACTCTCACAACATGGATCTAATCATCCCATTGAAAGATTCCAAAAGTTTTCAAAACCCTAAATCATGGTGCAAGAATCTCCATTAAAATCAATTTTTCAAGCTTTTTGCACATCTAAATCTCGTGATCCTTCGCTTCAGATCAGTGAAGCATTACATACCGAAATCTGCATGAAAAATGGAGTGTAAAGTGGTCCAAATTCTTTTTTAAGCATAACTGTATTAAACACGAATGTATCATCATTGTCTTTTTTAATAAAAACTAAAGTATACTCAGAATTTTTCTCGTACCATTATGATGACTGCCGATCGATATCACTGACATGAATCCATGGTACCCGATATTTCGAAAACAAAAAGGGTGTTGGAGTGAACATAAGAATTGACAAGGTAACAAACATGGTTCGAAGTCTCAACCAATTATCCCGTTCTGGATCAGGATCGGAAGCCACTGAACTGAACAAAACTGGGGTTTTCTCGCCAAGATCGTTCAGATTGGGGCGATCCAGGCTAGGATTGACGCCCCGATCCCGAGATTTTGAACCATGGTAACAAACCTTAGGAGCAATTTTGCACATATGAGAAACATGCAGGGACAAAAATGAGGTCTACATAAAAGCGGGTGTCGTTGTAATTGGATAATGCAGCATGGTCCACCATCCAATGCTTAGCCATTCAGCCTAACGAACTCAGAACTAAAATTGAGGTGATGGTGTTAAAAGAGTTAAAACTGCACGTGAAACTTGGGAAGGAGCAACGTATAAAGTATGACAAGACACGTGGGCCAATCGCTATCTTAAACCGTAAGTGTTGGTGTTATCGTTCGCCACTTAGGTACAAAATTTCTTTTGGGTCTTTCCTTACTTTGGTGTGACGCATCGGTCTCATGGATGCGACGTGTATCCGTCGTTATAAATAGAAAACTCATGGCGATAGCAACGGACGACCAAGATAAAGAGAGAACTCCTCGTCGTCTACGCACCGTAGGACACGTTCCTGGAAAAAAAAACACTTAAAAAAGATAACCCTAGCTTGAATTGGAGTTTTTTTAGGTGTACGTGTCCTTCCAAAGTGAACCCTAGTGCACACCCCTTGGTTGACATACACAGAAAATCAGACTGATTTCGATCCGTCGTTCGGTTCAAATATGTAAAAAAATGATGTGAATCTAACGGTTATAAGGAAACACCCAGGAAAGTTGTTCAAATTTCACAGCTAGAAATCACCAATCAGGCTAATTTTGGTACGTAGATCTATATTTCGGTGGGCCAAAAGAGTGTACCACGTGGCTTTTTGATGGGTAGCTAGATATCAAAAATCTCTGGTAACATCACTCACCACGCAAGTGGATGCTGTCATGCCATGCATGGCGCGTCACTACGGTCTATAATAATAACATGCAGCCAGTGGTTCTATCCGATTGTGACAGAAGTTTTACACCCGAACGAGTAGATCCAAACTGACCCGATAATTAATTGGGTTCGAAAGATGGATCTAGTCCTTGTCAAATCAATCGGGTCTATAAAGTAATCATATAATGGGTCCGGGTCTGATGAGTGATAGACGCATTGACACTCCTCGTTAGACGCATGATGGGTATTATATGACACGTGCTTTCGCCAAAGGAGTGCCACTTGGCGATTATTATTATTTTTGGATTTACAAGAGAGGCTTCTTCTGAGACATAAGGTACAGTAAGTCATTGAAGACTGAAAATGAATCAGGATTCAGAAGTACCTTCCCAATATTATACGGTTGAGAGTAAAGCTTGCCTGCCACCAATGGTCTGGTAGCTACCCGATATACCTTTCCATCTTTGTGGTGGGAATTTATTTGTTTCTTCCAACATTTGTCTGGTAGAGTTGTCATCCATCATTAAAGAGAAAATTTAGCCTGGTGGGCCTTTTACTATGTGGGGCACACATAATATATATACCACGTGGCTCACTCTTTCGGGTCCCTTGACCCATGAATTATTGGTCCCATGCTCCTCTTGTTTGACCTCGTGTAATTTATATGCAGGAGCCTTGCCGAACCCAGCTTAACAAAAAAAAAAAACCAACAACTAACAAAAACGCCGCGCGGAATGGTGGCTAGATACGTGACACGTTTTTCAAACACATGAGACTACATACAACGGGCCACATTTGTCGTGAACATGTGATTCTATCTATAATGATAGGATATCTTCGGGACAGTCGGGATTGTGTACCCCACGATGAGATGGTTCACTTTCGTTTGAATTACTGAATTTGTGGAATTTGTGGGCCAGGACTACAGCAATAGGTAAGGCTGTCAAATTGTCAATGGATCGTGTTCCATCGGAATCACACATATACTAGGTCCAGACCTGATTCGAAATCTTATAACACTAAAAGTTTTGATGCAAGACAGGCAAAAAACAATGAACTCGGAGCGAGACGATTTGGATCCGATCGGGATCGTCCGAGACTTCGAACCTTGGGGTGGTAGAATTTAGACTGAAGTATACCTGCTACACTATAGCATGTTGCATTGGATATCTTTCTATTGTGCCTATCTGTTTGTAATTATTGAGGTAGGTGCACATGTTGACACGCAAGCAACTCATGGATACGTGCACATGCACCGCACCCAAACAAAAAGTGTATTTGGGATTGTATGCACCTAAACATCACGTTACTCCAACAGATTAATAAAATCTCTCAACATCCATGATCTCACTAATCAATTACAAAATTGCATAACTCACATTATTTGGGCAAGGGACCCACCTAAGAGATCAATCATGCAAAAATATTATCATGATTAGTTTATCTTTACCATCTGATCTAAGTATTTCTTTTCGTAAGCCATTCTTCATTTTTTTTTAACCATCAAAAGAATGTGATAAAATATGGATGGTTATGATCATCCGACGAGGTTGGGAGTCCTATGAGAGTGACTAAAAGATTAGTAGGTCCCATTCCCTTGCATGTGCACCACAGATATTTAAATGGAAAAATATACCAAAAACGAAAAAAATGTTTATTGGATTCTCAGAATCGTTGAATAGTGGGTCCCATGTTACAACGTACGCAATAATTAGGAAAGTCTGGCGATATCCAGTAAATCCAGTTACAGAATATTAAAGTAGTTTCCATCATTTCAACCGAAAATATGACGTCACAGGCATGGTATCTCCACCCATTCTTTAATTAAGATCTCATCTGCATATGTTGCAGAGGAGTAGTGTCCGAATTCTAGGTACGGTCCTTCGTAATATCGGGTGTTAGTGCACCATACCCGTTTACTGTTTACTGCTCTTGGATGGGCTGCATCATCAGAGTATGCCAATCTGATGTGGCTAACAGTCCAAGCTGTATCAAAAGCTAAACTTCGTTTATAACTAGTCATATAAAGTCAATACACTGTAGGGTTAGGATCATCTAATCGAAATGGTCCATTATGTCGCATCTCGAGTCAGTCCACCTGATAATTGGATGACTACCGGTCATCAAAGTGTTTGCTCATTGAATAAATAAATAACTGTTTTTAAAATCTGTAACCGGTCAACCGCCTCAGAGAAGGTAAGAAATACTCTGGTTGAAAAAACGATCAAGCAGTATGTGGCGATTTATATGGTTCAGCAGTGTGCTTACGTCCACATGTGAGAATAGCTTTTTTACCCCTTCATTAACCACTAACCAGGGGCTTAACGTGGGTTGCGTTAAGGATTGGTGTACCTGTCACATTTTGGGTGGGGAGACTTCAAAGTTTGAAGTCCAAGGGACCAGACCAGCCGAATGTTTTCTCTAACCTAAGCCCCTTTATAGAGGGAAAATCTAGTATGCAAATGGCTGCATATTTTTAGAGTATGGAAATGTGGTCAGAAGGCGACACTTAACAACCAAACCCCCTGTTAACTCAATGTTTCCACAACCTCTCCCTCCTTAAACAGGTTAACCAGGGGTATGGTTGTTACATGTCGCTTTCTAGCCAAATTTGCATTTTTGCATACTAGTTTTTCCCATTTATATATACTAGGGGGACGCAATGGGGTGCATGCACCTTACATGTAGCATCACCTTACACGTGGCACACTCTTAGAGATTACCGACCCTGCATGCATGCTTGGTCCATACTCAGGTGGACCTACAGGCAAAAAAATCAGCCTGATTAGTGATTTCTAAGCATTCAATTGAAGTTGTTTTCATGGGTTGATTTTTAACCGTAAATTTTAAGCAGTATTTCGCCCAAGACAAATCAACACCACCATGCACTATGATAATGCCGATGGCCCTTGGACCATGTGATAATAACTCTTTTAATAATGGGGGTACATAGGGTACATTTAATTAACTTTTTTGTTTTGATTTTTGCAAACATCCACATCCATGATGGACCATATAATGAGTCATGTGGCACATACTTAGAGATCACTGACCATATAGATGTTTGGCTCATACCTAGGTGGACCTACGTACCAAAATTCATTTAGCTTAGTAATTTCTATTCGTTGGATTAGAGTCTTTTTCATGGTTTATTTTTAACTATGGATTTCGAGCATTATTTGGGGAACTCAGATCCAATGTTAAGTAATCACTAATCGTGCTGATTTTTGTTATGTACATCTACCTAGGGATGTTCCAAACATTCATACGGTCAAAGGCCTCTAATATTGTGTTGCGTTGCTCACATTGTAGTCCCTAATAAACATTGATGGAATGTTTTCTTGGGGAAGGAGCTCACGCACCAATGTAAACACATTAATTAAGAGAAACAGAGAAGTTGTATAAAGTCTAATGTACCCCTAAAAAAACCGATTTTAAAAAATTAAAGAAACATAATAGGGGCATTTTTTATATTTGTGTTTATAACGTAAGTAAGAATAGCCTTATCTCTTTAAATAGGGTTGGGATACGTTTACTCATGCTATTCTTACTAGTAGATTACTAATGGACGTGGGGCCCACATGTAGATGAGTTAAGGGCTGATTTTTTGCCTCACTAAAAGTCATCAATTTCTAAAACTTTTAACCCTATCAAATATGGACTTAAATTTAACGGTGAAATTGGACGGTTCAAAGTTTTTCAACTTGCAATCTACTTTTCATAAGGCTACAAATGTTGTAATGGGCTGATTTTTTGTGAAGTTGATATCCATGTTGAGAAGAATATCATCACAAAAAATTAGCTCTTAACTCATCTGCATGTGGGCCCCACATCCATTAGTCATAATACTAGTAAGAATAGCATGAGTAAACTTATCCCAGCCCATATATATATATATATATATATATATATAGTATAATAAAATGCTCATGGCACTGCCAATATAAATTGTATGGATTTGCACTGACAAATATTGCCATTGGTTCACACCCTTTTGTCCCCCTAATTTTGGGAATAGTGTTCAATACACACCTCTAGACAAGTACTTCCTACAAACTACAATACACCTATTATAATAATGAACCAGATATGGGCACCCACGATTTTACTCAATAAACCCATCCCTCCCTTTTCACTCATCACACTCATCACCAAAAAATAAAAACAACTAAAAAAACAGAGAAAAGAAAAGAAGAAGATGAAGAAGGAGGAGGAGGAGGCCACCACCACCGCATGTACCTCTCTCTCTCTCTCTTGCTCCCTCTCCCTCTCCCTCTCCCTCTCTCTCTCTCTCTGGTTTCAGGCTGCCGAGGCAACCCAAAACCAGAGAGAAAATGGGGTGTACCTGCGGTGGTGACGGCGGCCTCCTTCTCTTTCTTCTTCTTCTCATTCTTCTTCTTCTTTGCTGATTTTTTTTTTTTTTTTTGGTTTTTTTAATGGGTGTGTTGAGTAAAAAAAAGGAGGGATGAGATTTTTGGGTTTACTAAGCGAACACGCGGGTGCCAATATCCCAGTCCTATAATAATCATATTTTTTTTTTTAAGTTTAAATAAAACAAATATTTTTTTTGTTTAGCATAAGACGTTTTTCAATTTTTATTTAAAAAAATATTTATTTTGTTATTTGACGTTACAATTCACCAATTTGATCCAAAGGATGACCACTGACCCGACTAGGCCATCTTAATACAAATTGAGGTCTAAGGCGAAAACTTTAGTTTAGGCTCTATTCTATTTAAAATATTAATATAAATTAAAATTAATTTAAAAAATTTAATCATTTTTTCTCAAATCTTAATATAAAAAAACACGTAAGCCAAAAGGCCACCAAATCCCAAGTATCTATCCTTTTTCTTTTAAGTCTCAATAAAATTCAAAAATATTCAGCCATCTAAAGGCCCCCTAATATGGAGTGCATGTGCAATGCACGTGGTGTTTGAGTTAAAATTATATTTATAAAAATGTTAAATTTATTGAAATGATAAATGTATAACTTCTTTTTTTAAGGGTAAATGAGCAACTTAAAATAAGGATGTTACTTTCTTGTTCATCACTATTAAATAAATTCAATTTTCTAAAGGTGTTATAAAAATTTAAATTAATATTATTTGAATAAAAATAATTAGTATTACATATCATTAAAAAGTATTGACGAGAGCTTTCTAATGGATCCATTCTCATTGCAAAATGAACTTAAGAATGAAAGTTATTAATTTTTAAAGATTTAAAAAAAAATATATATTTTCCTAAAAAAGTGTTGTTCATTTATTAAGGAGAGAAAAGTATGGAGCATTCTATGTTTCTCTCTTCTATAAACCAACCTTATAAAATTAAAAAACCACGTTACCCATATATAACCAACTAAATCACATTAATATTTTTAGGGGCTTTTAAATAATTTTGGAAAGGGTGAAAGTGAGAAGACAAAAATGAAAATTATTGCAACTCAAGACATACTTTAAGACTTATAGTAAAAAAGGGTTAGAAAATATGATCATTTGGAGACTTGGGAGTCTTTGGGTGACGTAAAAGGTTAAAAGTAGAAAAATAGATGGATGTTGGGGTGGGATGGGCGGGGCTAAGGGTTGAGTCGTCCTGGACCTAACCCAGCTACTTCTCCTGTTCATGACCTTTTCAAAACACCGCGGTTCAAGGTAGGGCAGTAAATGTTGGGGATTGGGTGAATGCGATCTAAATTGACCCAAAAACAGCCCCGCAGTTAACGAAGTTTTATCCTTAGTGTAGTACTAGTGGAAGGCATGCACGTCACATGTGTTGCGCGTGCATGAATGTTCAGCCTTTCTAGAAGAAATGAGCAAAATAAGAAAATTTCAGCGCAAAGGACAGTTTTGGAAGATTAGTTTAAAGGGGCGAATTCAAAAATTGTAGTAACTGAAGGCCTAATTAGAAAAAAAAAATGATAAAGTTCCACTTTGGCAATTGCGAATAAAATTATGGTAAGATGCAGGACAATCCTTTACGGCGCCAACGCGGCATACATTTTTTTATTTTGTCCTTTGATGACAAACTATGATATTTCATTATTTTGAGGCAAGAGCTGTTTCTAGGTGTGGACGGCCTTGTGGTCGTATTTGAGCCACCGTTCACGAGGCGGCGGAGTCTTGAGCAGACATCCACTACGAAGGAGCTTGTTTTTCACTTTTATGCACCACATCGTGGTACATGCATCGTGTCCTACTTCGGTTTATTATAAGTGCGTCCTCAACTGCCACGTGTCGCATTTAGGGATGAAAAGCGGCATTCAAACAAAACAACACCATGTCATGAAAATGGAGCTGACATCATGCCACGTATCATGGAATAGTATAATATTTACGTCTTTTATTATCTTATAAAAATATCTAAACCGTGCTTTTATTTATTATGTTTTCTGAGTTTCCTAGATCTTCAAGCTCCACAATGATTCTGTATGTAATCGTTTTGTACACTAGAATAAGGTACATCAAGCAATCTCTATTCATAATCACACCATTGATTTGGACTGTATGATTGATTTTGAATTTCTTATGGTCCTACTAAAACCCAACGTTGTGATTAGGGTTGTCCATTCAACAAGATTCTTGAACTATGGCCCAAGCCAAACTAAAGAACTGAATGTCTGGCCCACCTACCTCAATTATACATCTTTTAGTTCTTGTGTATGAGAGCTACACTTTATATCCCTTCACAAACCAACATATACTTTGACCACATGCATGGTTCGAAGTCTCAGCTAATCCCAATTTGGATAGGGTGATCCGGACCAGGATCGGAGCCCACCGATCCAATCCAAACCAGGCTCTGTCTCGCCCTAAGATCACTGATTTACAAAGGAGTCTCACGTGTGTCTCGTGCGAGATGGGCCGACCCTATTCTGTATCGGATCGGGATTGAAGCCCCACCGATCCTGCCTTTGATCCCAAGACTTTCATCCTTGCACATCAGAGCCCACTGATCCAATCCAAAACTAGATCGTCTCGCCCTGAGATCACTGTTTCCCAAAGAAGTTTCACTTTGTCAGAGATGCGCCGATCCCGTGGACCGATTCAGAACAGGATTCGGGCCCACCGATCTGGCCTCTGATCTCGAGATTTCGAACCATGTTTGACCATCTCCGAAGCATATATATATATATATATATATATATAGAGAGAGAGAGAGAGAGAGAGAGAGAGAGAGAGAGAGAGAGAGAGAGAGAGAGAGAGTACTTTGCCTCAACCAAACAAAACGTGACCAGATCTGAAGATTGAAACCATCCGATGATGATACGAGGTGGGACCACTGTGGGTCCCACTCTATCACATAAGGTTGATAGACCGACCTAGTCTCCAAGCCAAGAGTAACGTAGGAGTTTAGTAAAGTAGGAGTTTTTTAGGTGCTTTGATGCTTGTAATTGTGACGGTTAGGGAGGTGGGGGTTTTATTAACAAGTACCAACAAAACAAAATCAAAGAGAAAATGCGCGTGTGATATGCGTGGAAGAAGGGTCATTACGTGCCTGCATGACTTCGCGGGCCATGCATGATTATTTTATTTAGATTTCAGAGGAAGAAAAAGAGCAAAAATATTTTAAAAGCGAAAGAGCGATAAAAACGGAATTTCATCCATCTTATGACGACGACGACGACGACGACGTGAGAGAGAGAGTGAGAAAAACGAGACCCGAGTGTGTGAGTGTGAAGGGAGAGAGAGAGAGAGAGAGAGAGAGAGCGCGCGCGCAACGACGTCGTCGTGTTTTAAAGCCTATTTTTTTTTCTTCCTCCCTCTCCAAAACCCCTCTCTTTCTCATGGTTACAGATCACGGCGGCACGACCGTCGTCCCTTTCTCTCGTACTCCTCCCTGTCTTCGTCGAGGACCTCTCTAGGGTTTCGCTTTTCTTCTATCTTTGTTGTTCTTGCTCAGAGCTTCGATGTCGTCTTTGACGAAGATCTGCTTCAATCCGGACTGTAAAGATGCGAAATCGGAGTGCTCAAGGAAAGGATGGCGGCTTCGAACCGGGGATTTTGCTGAGCTTTGCGATCGATGCGCGTAAGCAATTTCTCTGTTTCCGTGCCTTTGACTCTCTTTAGATGCTTTTAAAGCTTTTGTTTTGTTTGAAACTTTGAATATTTGTTGTAATCTATTTGTGATTGGTAGTTTTTGGACTTGGAGGTTGGTGGATCGATTTTCGTGTGCTTTTAATGTATGTTTTGGAGGTTGGAAAATCGATTTTTGTGGATTTAGTGAATTTGCTTTCTGTTTGGGGTTCTATTTTAGCTTATTAGGTTTGTTTTTAAACGACGGTTTCGATTTTTAGCAGGAATTTGAGCTGAGTTCGTGAGAGAAAGTATTTAGGTCTTCGATTTTACTGGTTTTGAGGCTCACTAGGAGTTAAATGTGCCTTATCAATGGAATTAGAGCTCAATAAGAACCGGGGTTGTGTGTCTCTTTTTTTGGAGTGTTTTTGCTGAGCTGGAAAGATCGATTTTGGTGGATTGAGTTCTTGAAAGTAGGTTTTTTTTTGTCTTTATTTATCTGTTTTTTAAGTTATTTCTGTCGGAAATAGTTGTTTTTCCTGCATTTTTATGAGAATGATTCACACCTTCTGGATCAATTGCTTTGGTTACTCTGTTCTGCTCTGGAGTTGCTGGACTTGCAGAATAGTTTCGTCAGGGACTAACGATTGGGTCCTATAGATTAATTTGAACCCGGTGTAGTAATTCGTCTTGTGGATTGTATTGCGTTAGAACTTCAAGCTATTTTGGTTCTCGGCGACAGCCGATTTCTTATGGTCCCTTTTTTAAAGCTCCGGTTTCTCTATCATTCTATTGGACTGGCTTAGTTTATGTTGATAAATTTAAGTGATCAACTGCATATGATGTGATTGGATGATTGTGTTTTTTCTATTATGACTTGTTTTTTTTACCAGAAATAAGAAACATGAGTTGATTCTTCACAAATCATCGAATTTTGATTACCGACGAGCCTATTAGAGATGACCCCATTTCATGTGGTTCCATTTAACCTATTTGTGTAGAGAGAGGTTTCTTAACACACAAAGAGGTTTCTTAAAACTCTCTTTAGTGTCAACGTAGAAACTCCTTTTCGAGCAAAAACTCTCGTTGAGATGGTTTAGGAGGAGGGAGAGATAAGTGATAGAATAAAATGAGCTCATTTTAAATAAGGGTATTTTAGGTTTTGGAAAAGAGAAACTAACTCTGCTTCTTTTCTTTCAGTCTTCGGGTGACGATGACACCATTTTAAATCATTTGGTTCAAAATATTCAAGCGCTCTAAAATGGTGTGATTCGTGATTTACTTATGAAATCATTTGCGAATTTTGGTGCTCCAAATTGATCCTCATTCTTTCTTCTCATTCTTTGTTGCTGCTTATTCTGGGATGTTGGGAACGATCTAGATAAAATCATTTATTTTCTGATTCTTCTATATAGTTTCTTTAAAATGTGATACTTGTTCTACGTGACTCTAGTTCTGCATTTGAGGAAGGGAGATTCTGTGAAACATTTCACTCAGATGCTGCTGGTTGGAGGAGCTGTGAGTCTTGTGGAAAGGTGAGCAGAAAGTATGAGATATATTTTCCGCATTTCTCTTTCAGGCTGTTTGGATAGATGCATAAGCTTTCTGTTGAATGAAAACATTAAATAGATTACTTTCATCTCCAAAATTTTATTTTTGGATTTTACAGTTATTTATGCTCCAAATCTTCTAATATCAAATTTTCCTCCACAGCGGGTACACTGCGGATGTATTGTTTCAATCCATGCGTTTGTTCTACTGGATGCTGGAGGAGTTGATTGCATGTCATGTGCTAGGAAAAACTTCTTTATGGTAAGTGACTAGGATGTTCCTGATTAAATCTTTAAATGTTCTATTTAATTGCTTTGAGAAGTGAAATCATGCCATCTCTATGGGTTCTTTTGGTTTTAGTACGGATGATCTTTTTATTTTTTAATTTTTTAATTAATCTTTTCAAGCAAAAGGATCATTGGTGATCCTTGTTTTTTGTCAGATTATCATTGATGATGCATGAACCATACTTTCAATTCCAGTATATTTATATCAAACTCAATCTTACTGAAGCTTTAGCTTAATAATACTAAGATCTCTGAAGTTGATCAAGCTATATGTTAACAATGTGTACTAGATAGTGGAGCAGAGAATTTACAGCGCTGAAGCAGTTAGACTACTGAAACTGTTCACCAGGTTCCTAGGGCTAATAATGTTTTCTATCAACTGATTGATGAGAATAGAACTTTGTTCTTATGAAACTGTTTTGGGAGTTTTTCATGTCCATATTTGGATACATTATACTTGATAGTCTGTTAAACCAATGTTTGCAACACAATTTCATTCATTGATCTGAGCTTCAAACAATAGTATAAATGAATGCTAGAGCATTTTGTTTTCTTAAACAGTATTAACATGCCAACCAACTACCTAAGTTGACTAGACTTTGGTGATGCTTTTGCAATTCTGTAGCATGATCAAACATACAAAACAGAGGCATCTTTGAAATAAACAAAGAATTAATTATTGTGCCAAGACACATCTTAACCGCATACTACAATTAACACTCCACTGTCAACATCCACATGATATCTCAGGGGTGATTACTGAAATGATGGAGTATCCCTACAGGAGGATTGTTCAAACCATGTAGTGTCATTATTTTCTGTTGTAGAAACTTAGACAATTTTGCTCAAAATTGATCCTTGTGAATTCAAGGGAAGATGGCTGTGTAGGTACTAAGTGATAACATAAGATGGATAAAAAGAGATGCAAATAAGAGTTGAGCAAAATTACATGGGACATGAATATGTTGCATTGTGAAATAATAGAAAAAATGGTAAGTTCCCACAGGTCCCATGGATGATTCTGGTTGTTACTGCACACAGCCTAAGATGTATTTTGGTCCTTTTCGGTCAAGACTTTAGCTTGGCAATGTGAAAGAGTGAAAATACGTAGGGAGCTGGAGAAAATGATCCTTGCAGTTGGCGAACAGGATCCGATTACCAAGAAAGAGAAGTTGTAGTCTTAGGAAGATTTTGAAAAGGTTGAGCCTGAAAAGTATCATTTGTTTTTCATGAACAATCCTCCTTGTATAAGCATCCCTTGAGGAGCAAATAGAGAATGTTCTAACCATGAAGCAACATGTTCTTTGTGCCCAATTCATCACATGGTGATTTCATCTTTCATGAGATAAAGAAGATCTCGATATGTTGTGATACATTGGGAACTTGCTTCATGCCATTAGAACCCATCAAAAGCCAGATTCAACATCAGGGTTTGCTTTGTGAGAGACTGCCCTGCCAGAGGGGTTAGGCAGTTGTTGATACAACAAGCTCCATGTGTTACTCTTCTTGACCCTTAACACCCTTACCTGCTAAAATCTTAATTACTGAAGAAACGTTAAATTCAACAACTTGTCTAAGAGGGCGTATATGATATTTGTCACTAGTTATGCTTAGAAAACCAGCCAACTCAGTTGTCTACATGATTCTTTAGTGTTGTATAACCCTTAAAAGCTAGGAGTGGTGTGAGAGTTGGGGCTGGAGCATCATTAAATTAAAATATCATGAGATATATATATATTTATTGCTAGTGCAAATTGTGCAATGGTTAGATTATTTTAAGAGAACATACAATAATAAATCGATTAGAACATCTAACAATAGAAACTTCGAGTACGCAAGAGTTTCAAAAAAGTAAATATCTAGACTATCATTACGTAAATTAAGGTTTGAATAATTCATATTGCTTATGGTAAACAGCCAAAGCCAGCAGCCCTGAAAATCCTTGTTTTGAGTTCTGTCTTTTTCTTTTTCTTCTCTGCTTTACTCGTTCAAAGTTCACCATGGTGGACGAGGAATTACATGGTTGAGCAACTCGATCATGGATTTCCATTCCACTCCATCGCAGGTGGCACTAGGCAGTGGTAGAAGGAGGACGTTAACGATGGAAGCTAAGCCGTTAACTCTCAAGGACTATGGATTAGCAAATCCAAAAAAATCAGCATCACTAAGATAAGCAAAAGAAGGAAGGATGAGCTTAATCTTTTGGCTAAGGAAAGCTTCTGGTTTGTGATAGCATTGGCAGATGCTTCAGCAGGTGGTTTTGGTAAACCCCTTTGGAGGAGAACCAAACGTTTAAGAGAACTAAAATTGTTGAGGAGATCCAATGAGACGGGTAGGTTCCTTAGAATTATGGACTTTACTCTTCAAAGGCATAACAAAGTTCGTGTTTTTCTCTGAAGGTTATGAGGGCAGAGGATGGAGGGTGATGGCTGATTCCCTGGCTCTCTTGGGTGGTCCAGTGAAGTCGTCTAATCTGGAGGTGGGTGAGATGGCTGCGAATGGGTCTGAGACTCTGATCTCATTAAACCTTCTCTGGGTGTTTCTGAGGAGGTGAAGGCTCATGAAGGAGTTAGTGGAATCAGTATTGTTTATCAGGGTGTCCCTATGATGCCTTTGGTAGATGGAGCATGGCTATTGTGTGTTCAATGGAAGCAATCAATCCTTTTTGGACTGACCTTGCTTTAGCCATCTTGGAAATTGCAGGAATTTCGGAGGTGATTCGTTTTATCCCTTTGATGAGTAGGAGATATTTAGGGTTTATTGATGATAGAGAGTCCTTTCCTTTTCTTTGTAGCTTATTTTCCATGTTGATCAAAGATCAATTGTTTTCTATTGAGAGATGGTGGCCTAATGCTATTTGCCTCTTTGAGGAGTGGAGAGTGGGTCCTTCCTGTGTCTAATTATAGTGACTTCCTTAAGGCCTTGCTTTTAGTAGGTCATCTCGACCTCTTAGGTTCTTTTTGTAAGCTTGCTTTTTTTTTTTTTTTCAATAAAGTCTACACTTGTCAACAAAAAAAAATGTTATAGTGACTTCCCCTTCATTTATGGACTCCAGATATTTTAGATCGATTGATAATCTCGCAGGTGGGCTAGTAGAGATTTATAGGATGACCTCTGATTTAGTAGATGTTTCAATAGCTAGATTAAAGGTGCTCTCGAAAGCTTTAGTTGTTCCTTGTTATGTTATATTGTTGACTATTCGATGCTGGTGGAGTTGGATGATGCGAGTTTACAAAGTTTTGGTTTGTAATCTGGCTTCTTCGGCAACACAACTTGGTTCGATCTAGTGGAAGGATTTGTTGAAGATGGATGATACTCGATCGAGTGCTCGACTGGGGAGCTCGACAGTGGGATGACGAATGAGTTGTCATCCTCGGGGTTTGCAACTCGTCATCACCTGCAGTGCTATGGGTGGAAGAGTGAGAGAGGAGATGTTTACATGGTTTGTAACGATGATGCGATTCTAGTAGACCATCTAGATTTGGCAGAAAGGCAACCCTTAGTTTACATGGACATGTATGAAGGAATCCTTGTCTCATTTCAAGCACTCAATCTGGATCTTCACCTGTAACAGGATATGCTTCTCACTTCGCTAGCAATGGATCCACCACTCTATCTACTAATGAAATTACTAGTGCTTCTAGCTACACAATGGGCTATGCTGACCCAGATACCCCCACCTCCTTTGCCCCAGCTCTTTGCTTCTCCTACTCCTCAGTGAACTGGATTAACCCAGCTTAGAAAACTCTAGTGCGCTCTTGCGCCATGACTTCACGGAACTATAAAGAATGAAACCTGACACGTTGCGGCTCCCTTATGGTCCTACTTAGGTTGAATTCCGTTCATGAAGAACCAAGCATGGTTGCCCCTCGTGTAGAAAAGTGAAGCGCGCTCCTATGCACTCTAGTTAGAACATGACGGAATGGAACTGCAAAAGTCTTCAGGAGCTCACAAGGAAGAAGAAAGATGCGAGCGGCTCCTTATGAGTAGCCCTATACCTACCAAGTGCTATAGGTAAAGCTTATGAATGAAGTTCAACCTCCATTCCATATCCTTATGATTCGGTCAGCATCCTATCCTAACTGGGGGAAGAGTTTGCTTAATCAGAATCAGATGGAGCATTAGAATCGGCATAAGCTCGAGTTGTTGGGTCGAATCTCATGGAAGCAAGAGAGCACAACTAAGTAAGCAAAGAAGCAAGACCATGAAGAGACTAGTTTGTATCGATAACGACTATTCACATAGCTTGAGTACATTTGGTGGCAATGTTTTGCGATAGAGTAACCTGTTGGTGGGAAGCAACGCTAAGGAATGAACTGATAGGAGAGGGACACATGGCACAATTCAAAATAAAGTTGTTAGAGGGAAATGGGTAGGTAAACTCGCAAAGGAACTGGGGCAAGTCATTTTCATATGAGAAGGGTATCGTCTAGAAGGTAGATTTGCAGTTCTTGTCTTTGTGGAGAGCTCTTGACAATCGAGAGTAAAAATCCTTGTGTTGGTCCTCTTAGGTTTCTGATGCGATCTCCATCCCGATGTTAAATCAAAGTGATTCAAAGGCTTTCTATTTACCAGCTCTAATACCATATAGTTTTTATTTGGGTTTCCTCATAATAAAGAGAATAGGAAGAAGAAAAGAAGATGAATAGGACATGATGTGAGAGGAGAGGGAAATATGAGGAAAGGAGAGAAGGGGACGTGCACACAATATGTTGCACACATCCCTCCTTTCTTCACTTATTTAGTGGATTCTCACAAATTACAAAAATTGCCACTAATAAGTGGTAAAACTAAAAATACGAAAGTATCCCAAAATAATTTTATCTAATAAATAAATTTTAAATATATCGACCAACACACTTTAGCGGAGAGGAGAGAGAATAACAAACAAATCCCTACATCAGCTATGAGGTTCCTAAACTTTTAAAATTTATACTAGTTTTTCATTAGTTTTAAGTAGTGTAGGATAGTCTTGAAGGCACAAAAACTAGTTATAAGTTTGCAATTGCACAAACATGTGTCCAAGTTCTCTTGGATTGTCATACATTTTGGATGTATTTAACCATTTTAGAGTAAGACATAATGAACTTGGTCATTTATGGGGGCCTTCATCCCTCGAGGCTACAATACTCATTTGAACTTTTCACAATTGACAATCCATGATTGGCATTTCAAAAGTGGGAGAACAATCATTGAAAATATCAGTCTAAATTCTTAGCTGTATTGATGTGTGCCTATGACTTTATTTATACCTTTCATTATATTGATGAAATTGACACCCTAATAGTTGAGACTCAAAAAGCGAGTCATAAATATAGAGATAGGAATTGGACCTACCTTAGAGGAAAAATTATTGTGGTTAATGACTTTTCAAAGCAAAAGCTTGAACTTGACAGGATAGAAAACCAAGATGTTTTGACATAGAAGCGTGAATTTATCATAAATCTGTTGAGATAGGAGCATGAATCTATTGAGACAAGAGCGTGAACCAAATGAGCTTTAGCTCCCATATCGCAAATTTTCTAATCTGGAATGAGAGCGAGCCCTAGGTAGAAGGATCTTATTTTTAACTTCTAAAATAGAGACTACCAATTACTTTATTATCGCAGTAGGATTTTGAATTATAAGTCATGCATCTCAAAGGTTCATCTTATGATTCACGATATGAGTGTTAATGTAACACGAGTATTTTTGTATTTTTGCCTTTGTTACGTTATTAATAGATATAATAATAATAATAATTGTGAGGGTCGACTAAGGGTGAAAAATTGGTCTGCGGCTCAGCCCGGTCTGGCCCGACCCGACCCAGCCCGTGAAGCCTCCGGGTTGGGACTGGGCTTGGGATTTGAGCCCACAGCTTGGCCTGCGGCCAGGCTCGACCCATGAAGTCCAAGACCAAATAGGCCCAACATAGGATCGCGCCGCGGGCTTGGCATGGGC
The DNA here is from genome assembly GCA_035048495.1 of Euptelea pleiosperma. Lineage (NCBI taxonomy): Eukaryota > Viridiplantae > Streptophyta > Magnoliopsida > Ranunculales > Eupteleaceae > Euptelea > Euptelea pleiosperma. The sequence goes on from CM068545.1 coordinate 12,649,348, forward strand.
TTCAAAATTTCAACATGGCCTGGCCCGACTTGAGCCTGGCTCGACGGGCCAAATCGCTACCTTTAGGGTCAACTAGTGTAAGTTCAAGACACTAGTTCGACTTCTTCTTTCTATCTATTCTTTCCCTTCCTCTTGCCATCTCAAAATCCTAATTTACTTTACAGGGTATCAGAACCTATGTTCTATTACTTGTTTTTTCCTTCATTCTATTTTTCTTTCCTTTGTTGTGGTGAGAAATAGTAACCTAGAGTATGGTCATGCAATCCTTGGTGTTCTCATCTTTTCTTTCTTTCCATTTTGTGGTGGTTTCTACCACCTATACTGTGTGTGGATGTGTAAGAGGTCATTTATGCAGATTTGAAGGGATAACCTTGGCCTCTATGTGTTTGTGGGCATGTTGTAGATGAGAAGTTGTTGCAATATGGTGTATTTAGTTTCCAAGGCAAATTGCGGGTTCTTGTAAGTTGTCATGACTCGTTTCCCAAGGTTTGTTATGACGCATTTCTCAAGGTCATCATAACATAGTTCTCGAGGCTGATATGACATGTTTCTCGAGATTGGTATAACACATTTCTTGAGGTCTCCCCTTAAGTAAATCACAAATGTTCAAATTTCTCTTCTGGGCTCTAAAGAGAAAATCTCAGGTTTTTATATTTCTATATCGGACTCTCCAAACTCCAGACTCCAGACTCCAGACTCTAGAGTTTATTTTTTTTTTTTTTTGATAAGGTGGGATTCATTAATAAAAAGTAGAATACAAACCAAAAGGGAGGGGTCAAGAAGACCACCTCTTGACTGAGTATAGGTGTTATGACAGTGGTTGGTGATGGAATCTTAACTTCTGTTGTCCTCTTCTGAGATACTTATGTTCCAGATAACTTTTATTAAACTCGACTGGAGTAATTATGTACCTTGGTCTAAATCTGTACAACTTTTCCTTACAGCTAGAGGGAAGCTCAGTTATTTGATTGCAAAACTTCCTAGGGATGCTAGTAATTATGAAGGGTGGACTCAAGAAAATGCTTAAATCATGACTTAGTTGTGGAACAGTATGGATCCACAGATAAGCATAAATGTGATGCTTTTGGACACAACAAAAGAAATATGGGAGGCAGTTTGAGATATGTATTCTAGTGAGAAGAATTTTACACGTTTATTAATTGTTTTAGGAATTTTGTACTCTACAGCAAGGTAATATAAGTCTTGGTGAACATTATGCCTACATACAGGGAATAATTGATGAGTTGAATATATATCAACCTATTCCTATTGTTCCTGAGGTACAATGAAGACAACAAGAGGAGTATCAAGTTACGAAGTTTCTTTTTGGCTTAAAAGGCTGAATTTGAGCCTGTGCAAGCTCAAATCCTTAGTAGCAAAGAGTTCCCATCATTGATAGAAGTTTACTCTTGCCTTCAGCCATGGTTTTAAATTTTGTTGGCATGCTCGAAATTTCAATTTAGGTCTATACCGAAATTGAAGCTTAACAAAATCATAATTTTCGGCCAATTGTTAGATATTAATGGACAAAGATATAATTAAGACTTTCTTCCATTAATAAAAGTATAATTAAGATTTCTTTAATCTTAGGAAGATAATAGAGAGAAAAAGATAAGATTCGTTCCTATAAATAAGGTACTATTAATCTTATCATTTGAGTTATTTTCAAAATTTCAGGCAAAATTTTGGTTTCGACGTGGGCCGAAACCTAGTCGAAATTGAAATTTAAATCCCTGCCTTCAACGGGTCTCCCTCTCTGTTGCTAATGCCATAACAATTGATAATTCCGCCCTTATAGCTATGGGTAATTTTTCTATCTCGGGGAAAGGCACCTTTACCAGTCTTGGTGGTCAGACAGGTAGTAGAGGTCGTGGAGCTAGTAGACTCAAGGGGAGGCTGCAATAGAAGACATGGTAATCGTAAGTGTACTCATTACAGTAGTGATGGTCACATCTCCGATACATGCCGGAATCTTCATGGGAAACCAGCATGGGCCAATCAGGCTTCTGTTGTAAGTGTTAAGTTTAATACTTCGGATTATACAACACTTCCATTGCCTGCCACTTCTGCTACTATTTTTTGCCAGGAGGAATATGCCAAGTGGATGAAAGCCCAACAGTCTGTTGCTTCTTCCAGCCAACAGTAAGTTGCTTCCTCCAGATCTATTGCCGTCTTGGTTTAGTTTAGGTATATCATGTGTTGCATTTACAAGTTCTCCATAGATTATTGATTCTGGTGCCTTAGACATATGGCGGGCTCCTAGGTGTTTTTTTTTTCCCTTAGTCCATCTAACTCTACTCAGTGTGTTACTCTTGCCGATGACACTACATCTAAAGTGTCCGGCATTGGTAATGCACATCCTCATTTCTTTCATTATCTTTTGTCTTATTCGTACCTAAATTCCTTTTAACTTAACGTCTGTCAGTACACTCACTAAATCTCTTAATTGTTCTGTTACCTTCTATTCTTCCTTCCATGTCTTTCAGGATTTAAAGACGAAGAAGAGGATTGGTTGAAGGGGAGTGTTAATGTAATGCAATGATATTTTTGTACTTTTACCTGTATTATAACATTAGTATATATAATAATTGTGAGGGTCGACTAGTGTAAGTTCGCGACACTAGTTTGACTTCCTTTTCTTCCCATCTCAAAACACTAATTTACTTTACAGATAGTAAACATATTAAGGTAATGATCATTTTGAAGTAGAGATGACCATACGCAAACAATTGAGATCTGCATGACAAGTGTCTTTATCATATGAACACTGCTACAAATGGTTGGCACAGAAATAAGCCATCCTTATAATTTGGAGTTGTATAACAGGTGAATATGACACCATAGAATTAGGTATTTGATATTTGACTGTTTTTGTTGTGGAAATTGAGGATCGACAACAAACGATGGCAACCACAAGGAAGAGAAAAACAGTCACGAACGCACAAGTGACATATTTACGTGGTTCAGCATTATGGGCTACGTTCACTGGCAACGATGATCAAGAGCTTCCACTTGCGAATTGATATAGAAAAAGAAGCCTATAACTCGGCTTATGTATGAGTCAATGCAAGATACCCAATCTGCATTCACCTGTTTTGGCATCATAGTTCTTGCTACGTTTCAGTAATTTCATTTTTGAAATTCACTGTTCAGTTATGTTAGGCATTTAAGATGTATGTATCTATTTTTAAGCTTATTTTCAGAATTTGTAGATTCAATCATTTCAAAAATAACCTTCATCATGAAATGAATCGTATAATGTTGTATCATAGAAATTCTCAGCTAAATTTTTAGTGGCTCTCCTGCGCCGCCATCCAGTTCAAAATTCTTCATTATCAAATAATTTGTTGTTTCAAAAGAGATATTTTCTTTAACATGTTACTTCATCCCTATCCCAGAATTTATTGTTCTTTTGGCTATATGATTGAATGCTATCCAACTTATATGTTAAACATTCTATATATATTATTTTCAGGCTTCGAACCAGATATGGCCACCTTCTTTGTTTTCACTTCCCGAGAGACTTAAAGACCTTAAACACTGGAATCCAATTTCTGGGTCAAGTGCAGTTGCTGGACAACGGTGGCAACCATCCAATTTATGGAATACTGCTAATGCTCAGTCTGAATTGCATCCACGGATGCCCTATGAAGTTGACAGATCAAATGGCATTGAAAAATTAATTTCCGGGGAGTGCTCATCTGCCTCTGCCCTGGAAAAGAAGAAACTTGAAGATCAATGTGAAAGAATTAAATCTTGCAACTTCAACCTTGCTGCACTAGATAGACTTGCAAATGGGAATGCCGGTGTTGACACAGTGACTGCATTTAACACCTTCCATAGGGAAGAAGGGAATCTAAATGGCTTGCAAGGCTCATGTCGCCTTACAGGAGAATATGATTCAGTGGATACTAGTAAAGGAGTGATTGCTGAACCTGTCTTGAACACTTCTGCTGCAGGAATGATCTATGAAGCACATCCTAATTCACGTGTAAATATTTCACTGCAGTCATCCACTTCAAAGGATGATCCATCAACTCCACATTTTGGTTTGGCTGCACCTTATTCATCACCTAATGAGACAATTGGTCCAACCAAGGTTTCTGGAATTCAGTCACGGCAAACCCCTCCACCTCCATTGGCCAAGCAATTCTATGCTAATATGCACAATGGAGTGGACCCATCTAGCGAAAGTCAAATTCGCAATGGAAGACCTCGAGGGGATGCCCGGGGACGAAATCAGTTACTTCCTCGATACTGGCCTCGGATAACTGATCAAGAACTACAACAAATCTCAGGAGAGTATCCAACTAATTTTCTATTTGGAATTTACTGAAGAGATTTTCTTAGATAAATATTCATTTTCATAATTATAAAGGCAATTTGTAGTTCTGAATTCAGATTGCTTTGTTTATTATATTTTGATCTTTTATAAGATTAGCTAGGATTGCGTTATTTCTTCAGTTTGTCCTGCTTTCTGTTTTTAGTTCAGCATGAGCATCTTATAAGCCTTAACTATATCTTAAGCTCAAATTCTGTCATCACGCCTTTGTTTGAGAAGATGTTAAGTGCTAGTGATGCTGGTCGGATAGGTCGTTTAGTGCTGCCAAAAAAATGTGCAGAGGTGATCCCTTTCTCTTTATTCTATTTAAATTCGTTCAACACTTGTATTTGTAATGCACATATTAGAAATTATAGGAAGTAAAAGCTTTTCTTGGTTGTTTTGAACTTCGAACTTCGAACATATGGTCCAACATATGTTAGGTTGGTATTGTGACTATTGTGAAGGGTGTCACCTCAACAAATTCTTGAGGTACTTATGTGGAATTTTAACTGTGCTTGCTAAAGATCAAAAGGAATTATGATGCATTGCCCATGTTGTTTCTTTGTTCTTGTTTTTCTGTCTGGCTAATATCTGCAGTGCTCATTCTTGTTCAATGAGAATCTGGTATGTCTGTTCAAGTATTCCATTTCAATTATTGAACATTCAGAGTCTGATGCTGCAGTTGCATTTTAGCATCATATATTAGTTTTATAAATAATTTTCTTTTCCAAAATTTTGGGTACTTAAAAAGGAGGAATGTCATTTGGGTCAAAAGATGAGCTTCACTGTTTGGTGGTATTAACTGCGGTTGTTTTTCTGAAAGATACTTGGCTTAGTCAGGTTTGTAGTAAGATTCTTACACTGGTGTGCATTCATTTTTTTTGATAAGGTAAAATCTTATAAAGAAATTCAAAGAGCTACAACACAACAAAATGGGAGGTCAAGAGAACCTCCACACAACAACATAACCCCTACCTATCCCTATGCATAATCGACTCCCATCTGAAGACCAAGTCCTCAAAGGCCAGCCCTTTACATTCAATGAACAACTTAGACCAAGAAAAAAGAAAATCCTTTATGGATAACACAATATCGAAGCTGGACGCTTCCTTTCCACCCAAGACCTTTCTATTCCTCTCCTTCCAAAGGCCCCACCATACCGCAAAAGGAAGAAGGCACTAGAGTCTACGGCCACCGGTAGGAAAACATATGTACGACCAGCTGCCAATAGTCTGAAGAATAGATGTAGAAAGAATCCAACATATGCGAAAGGACCCGAAGAAGATGCCCACACTTCCCAGGCTACCCTATAGTGTAACGAGATGATTAATTGATTCCCCTTCTTCCTTGCACATAAAATTGTAGTTCACCATCACTATTTTCCTTCTGATGAGGTTATCCACCGTAAGAATCTTCTCCAAGGAAGCGCACCATACAAAGAACGCAACCTTGGATGGAACCTTCAACCCCTATATCTTGGCTGTTGGAAACTCGTTTCTCCAAGGAAGATTCAAACAACACGTCGTGCCTTCTTTTTTATCCGATATCGCATAAATATGAGGGAATTCCACCTTAAGAGCCTTGTCACCACACCAAACATCACGTCGAAACTAGACCCTATCTCCCTTTCCCACCTTGAACCGAATGCCTCCTGAAAAAGATGCCATTGCCTCTCCACACTCTGCAACCGTAAGGAATTCCGAATTCCCTGCTAAACCAGCCAAAGGCTCAATTCCATGGCTGGCCTCCACAGGCTATCTATCTCCACAACATATCGCCAGTTCCATTTCCCAATAAGAGCATAGCTCATTAATCTCAAATTCTTGACTCCTAACCCGCCCACCTTCTTGGGGGAACACACGATCCTCCAATTCGTTAATGGATTACCAGACCCTTCTGCCTTGCCGAACCATAAAATCGACGAATCATCGTCTCTACTCTCCTGGCTACCCTCTGTCAGCATGGAGAATAAACATAAGAAGTGGGAAGATTAGAAAATGTGCTCTTGATCTGAAAAGTCTCCCTCATTTGGATAAGTGTGTCGCATCTCTCAATGATGGGATCCCACAACGCTTTCAACATATAGGGAGCCTGAGGGGGAGACCTAGGTACAAAGACAGGTTGCAATCGAGACTCCTAGAGAAGAGGTGATACTTGAGATATTCTCTACCTATCCCACCGAATAAATTTTACTCTTCCCAAAGTTTACATTTAGATGCGAGAGTGCCTCAAAGAAAACTAAAAGACGTTCCAAGATATGCCCTTGCTCCTTGGATGCCCCCCAAAAAATTAGCGTATCATCTGTAAACTGTAGATGAGAGATCAAAGGGCCCAAGGGTCCCGGCTGAAAGCCACTCAACACCCTACTGTTGACTGCTGTAGAAATCAACCTGCCAAGAGCCTCCACCACTATAATGAAGAGAAAAGGAGAGAGCGAGTCCCCTACCTTAACCCTCTCGATCTCCTGAAATACTTAGCTGGGGACCCATTAATCAAGATTGAAAAAGAGGCCGTGGAAATGCACTTCCTAATCCAATTCCTCTAAATCTGACCAAATCCCATCCTCTCTTACAAATAGTTTAAAAATTCCCAGCAAACGTGATTGTAAGCTTTTTCCAAGTCAATTTTGCATATGATGCCTGGCTCTTTCGATCTAGTCCTTGCATTCGTTAGCTACCAACACCCCATCTAATATCTGCCTCCTATGCACAAAATCACCTTGAGACGAAGAAATCACTTGTGGTGACACCTTTCGGATTTTGTGGCAAGAACTTTAGCCAAAACCTTGTAAAACTATTGCCCCCTGCTTCTTGGGGATGAGAACCAAAAAAGTGTCATTCGATTAGATATCAAGGATGCCTTATGAAAATTCTCCACAACAACCATGAAATCACCCTCACAATCTCCCAACGATAAGAAAAGAATGCTAAAGAGAACCTGTCAAGACCTAGAGCTTTATCACCTTCCAATCTTTAATAGCTATCAAAACCTCCTCTTCCAAAGATCTTTTTAGCCTTGTACTCTGGAAAGAATCAATGCAGTCGAAATCCAAGTCATCCAGCTTAGGTCTGCAAAAGGAAGTCTCCAGGTACAACTTAGAGTAGAAGTTCACCACCCCACTTCTAATGCACTCCTCATCCTCTAGAGAAGCCCCCTCTCTCTCGACCTTAGCAATGTGATCGATCCTTCTACAAGCATTGGCAGTGGTGTGGAATGATTTGGTATTGTTGTCTCCTTCCTTGAGCCATTTCGCTCTAGATTTCTGGTGCCAACAAACCTCATTGGCTAAAGATTGGAACCTGGCCCTCAGCTCCACCCTCCTACACATATCGACTTCGAGCAGCACCCCCTCTTCTTCCTTCCTAACTAAGACATCAATCTCAGATAGGAGGCTCTTCAACTTCACGTCTATACACCCCACCATTTCCAGGTTCCATTGAGATAACCTTCCTTTAAAGGCTTTCAACTTCTTTCATAAAACAACCCCCGCCCTATCTTGAAAGGAGAAAGAAGTTCTCCAAAGTCTCCACAAAGTTTGGCTCCAAAAGACACTCTTAAGTCTAAAGGTTTAGGCTTAAAAGAAAAAGAAGAGAATGATCTGATGTGGGTCTAGGAAGCACACGTTGCAACACCATTGGATAGTGCTCTTCCGAAGAACTCGAGATCAAGAAACAATCTAATTTTTAGAGTCGGGTGATCATGGTTGTTGGTCCATGTGAAGGCATCGCCAAGCATTGGAAGATCTAATAGAATGAACATATTAATCTAGTCTCCAAACTCCCTCATACTCCTGTTGATACTACACCCTCTTTTCTTCTCATAAGAGAATCAGATAACGTTGAAATCACTCCCTATACACCAAGCTAATTCCCAATATCCGGCAATATCCTCCAACTCATCCCAGAACTGAGATCTCATCCCTCTCTCCATAGGTCTGTAGACATAAGTAAGCACCCAACGAAAAGCCATCCACTAACTACCGACATGCAGGGAAATTGAAAAAGCTCCAATCAAGTCCTCAGTGACATCCATCGCTTCCGAGTCCCTCACAACCAGAATTCCACCCGAAGCGCCAATGGTTGGCAGGGTGCACCACCCACACTCCTTGCCCCATAGACCAACTACAAACGAATCGATACATTCCAACTTGGTCTTTTGGACCAAGACTATCTTAGCTCCACTTTCGTTGGTGACCCGCTTAAGTGATGCTCTCTTGGATGGATTTCCCATTCCCCTGACATTCCATGACAAAATGCTAGCAAGGCTTGTGTCTCTCTAGAATCGTAAGATGCCCATATATATGGGTATGGATATGGACATGGTACGGAAAACAGGGATTCAAGTCTTCGTTTTCCAAAATACAGGACACGGTTATGGATATGAGTATTCCATTCAATATGTGCATTCCATGCTTTAATTTTCAGTGTTTTAAGTATCATTTTTGGAGTATTTACATTATGCCAATGTAATGGAATTTCAATATTACGAAATTACATGTTAATTAAATAACCAATAGTAAATAAGAAATTAGAAAATTGTAAGAAGTATCCCTGCAGTATTTGGTATATGTGTCGGTATTGTATCATGTAGATACATGTACGTTGGGTATGTTGAAGTATCTGCATATCATAGCTAGTATCTATCTTTTTTGTTTCTTCTAGTTGCTACATGTTACAAGAGGAGGATCCTTGTATAACAACAAGTGTAGTCAAAAGTGTTAGGTGACACCTAAGCGACAGAGGGTCCCTAAAGCGAGGCGATGCCTAAGCAAAGCTTATTTATTTATTTATTATAATAATTGCAGAAATAAAATTAATATTGCTAAAAAGATTAAAGGAAAAAAGAAATAAAGCGCATAGCCACATAGTACCAAAGTAGAAATGAAAGGGCAAAGCTAATTGCTAGGTACTAAATAACTGTATGCGAAATACACAAACCGAAATAGTTTAGTGGCTTAGTTCCACATCTAATAATTTAAAACCAAAAATACTTTAGTGACTTAGTGCAGCAACTAATTATTGTAAATAAGGTTGTAACCAATAGATGAAGGTTATAGATAGAATTGGGAAAAAAGTGTAATGGAGGCGGAAGGTGGAGAAGGAGATTAGGGTTAGAGGGAGAAGTTGTGGGAAGAGGAGAGAATGAAAGTGTTAATTCATTCTCCCTCACACACTGTATATATATATACACAGTGTGTGAGGGAGAATGAATTAACACTATTCACGTGAGACTATTCATGCGACACTATTCACGTGAATAGTGAAAACCCAAAAATGGCCCCACATGGGAAGTGGGACGCAGCCCAGTTGAAACACCCACGTGGGTGTATTACATAAACTCCAACACTCCCCCTCAAGCTGGTGCGAAGATATCCATCATGCCCAGCTTGCCAGTCAAGGTATGAAGAATAGACTTGTTCACCCCCTTTGTGAGTATGTCGGCAACCTGTTCCTGTGTTCTCACATACGGAGTACAAATCAATCTTTGTTGAAGTTTCTCTTTGATGAAGTGACGATCAACTTCAATATGCTTGGTCCTATCATGCTGGACTGGGTTGTGAGCAATGCTGATGGCAGCTTTGTTGTCACAGTAGAGGCTCATCGGCTCTGTCACCTGGAGTCCCAGTTCCTTAAGCATGGTCCTCAACTAAAGGAGTTCGCACACACCATGTGCCATAGAGCGAAATTCTACCTCTGCACTGGATCGAGCTACAACTAGCTGTTTCTTGCTTCGCCAAGAGACAAGATTTCCTCCAACAAGGGTACAGTATCCTGACGTAGACCGACGATCAGTAATTGAACCTGCCCAATCTGCGTCAGTATATGCTTCCACTCTAAAAACAGTATTCCACGACCTGGAGAGCCTTTGAGGTACCGAAGAACTCGGTGAACTGCCTCAAGATGTGATGACCGTGGTGCATGCATAAACTGACTGATAACACTAACAACATAAGCAATATCCAGTCGGGTGTGTGCCAAGTAGATCAGCCTGCCAACCAATCGCTGAAACATAGCGACATCCTCAAGGGTGTCACCCTCCTCAGAATTCAGCCGATGGTTCTGATCAATTGGAGTCTTTGCTGGTCGAGCTCTCAAATATCCAATCTCATCCAGAAGGTCCAATACATACTTCCGTTGAGAGAGGAAGATGCCCTTTTAAGACCGAGCAACTTCAATTCCCAAGAAGTATTTAAGTGGCCCCAAATCCTTTGTCTCAAACTCCGAGGACAAGAAGGTCTTCAGCTACTTTATCTTTTTAGGATCATTCCCAGTGATAACAATGTCATCAACATAGACGATCAGTGCCGTGGTACTAGTCTGCTGGTGCTTCACAAACAACGTGTGATCGGCCTGACTCAACTTATAGCCCACTCAACTGATCGCACTGCTAAACCTCTCGAACCATGCCCTTGGAGATTGCTTTAGCCCATACAGGGTTTTCCTTAACTTGCACACCTTGTCGTCACTTCCAGCAAGTGTCAACCCAGGTGGTAGTTTCATGTACACCTCTTATGTCAGATCTCCATGCAGAAAGACATTCTTCATATCTAGTTGATGCAATGGCCAGGACAGGTTGGCAGCTAAGGATAGAAGAACTCTGATTGAGTTCATCTTGGCTACAGGTGCAAAAGTCTCCTGATAATCTATCTCATATGTCCGAGTGAATCCCTTGGCTACGAGTCGTGCCTTGTATCGTTCGACTGACCTGTCAGCTTTATGTTTCACTGTAAAGACCCATTTGCACCCCACAGGTTTCTTTCCTCTGGGTAGTTGAACAAGTTCCCATATTTTGTTCTTCTCAAGAGCCTGCATTTCATCCATCATGGCTTCTTTCCACTTTGGGTGACAAAGTGCGTCTGCAACACTGGAAGACAAAGAAATAGATGAGGCAATACTGACAAAATTCTGATATGACGAAGACAGAGACTGATACGAGACAAAATGTGAAATAGGGTGTTCCGTACAAGTAGGTACACCCTTCCGAAGTAATTGGGAGGTCAATATCAGTGCTCTTATGATCATCAGAAGTAGGAGATGCATGTGGCTCAAGAACAGAAATAGGAACTGAGGCAGGGACAGAAGCAATACCTGGAACTAGATCCGAGGAGAGACTTGTAGATGTAGGCGCAGGGACAGTGGCTTGTCCTTTCTTTTTGGTTCTGATATATACACGCACATCAGCTGCAGTAGTAGAAGTGTCATTGTCACTAGATTGAGGTCCCGGCATAGGAATAAAGACAGGCAAAGGGCTGGGGACACTCTCTTCTACAACATCATGCTCCCCCTGAAGAGAGGTCTGCTCACCAAAGAAGGGGATGGACTCAGCGAATGTGACATCCATAGAGATGAAGCGACGACGGAGCAGGACGATAACATTTGTACCCTTTTTGATTAAAAGGGTACCCCAAGAAGATGCACTTTAAGGCCCGCAGATCTAACCTGTCCCTCGAAGAACGATAAATATGGACATAACAAACACACCCAAAGACCTTTGGAGGAACAACGAAAGTCGGGCGGTCAGGAACCAGGAGAGACAGGGGAGTCTGAAATCTGAGAACCCGAGAGGGCATACAATTGATGAGGTAAGCAGCAAGTAAGACAGACTCAGACCAATAGTGTTTAGGAACCTGCATGCCTAACCGGAGAGCACACTTAACTTCAAGAAGGTGACGATTTTTTCTCTCAGCAGTCCCATTCTGTTGAGGTGTTTAAGGGCACGAGGTCTGATGAACAATGCCATGTGAAGCAAAGTAGGATTTCAGACCCCCATCGAGGTATTCCCCCCCCATTGTCAGAGCGAAGAATCTTAAGAGTGGTATGGAACTGAGTGGTAACCATCTTATGGAACTCTTGGAAAATGGAGAATACATCTTTGGTTCGCATAAGGTACACCCAGGTACAACCACTAAAGTCATCTACAAAGGTAACAAAGTACCGATATCCAAACAAAGATGTCACAGGCGCGGGGCCCCACACATCAGAATGCACAATAGAAAAAAGAGTAGTACGTTTATTCTCACTAATGGGAAAAACAGAACGACAATGTTTGGCCAGTTCACATGTTTCACAATGAAAGGGAACTGCAGAAACAGAAGAGAAAGCAGGAAAGACACGACTAACACGGGTACATGATTTAGCCGGTTATGCCAAAGCATTAACTGGTCTTTATCGACTCTACTACTACTACTACTACTGATGCTAGACTGGTGTGCAGATGCAAAAATCGAAGAATCTAGGATGTATAAGCCACCGTCCTTACGTCCACTGCCAATCGTCCGCCTCGACTTCAAATCCTGAAACACACTGAGAAGGAAAAAACGTTACACTGCAGTTAAGACTTTTGGTAAGACTACTGACGGATAGTAAATTAGCGGTGAATTGCGGAACATATAAAACAGAAGACAGAGAGAGAGCTGGTGTGGCATGAACATTCCCTTTTCCAGAGATAGAGGAATATGTGCCATCAGCTATTCGAACTTTGTCACGACCAGAGCAAATACCATAACTAGAGAAAACGGAGGACATACTAGTCATGTGATCAGACGCCCCTGAATCAATGATCCAAGAAAGGCTGGAAGGTACAGAAGAGACAGAAAAAGTAGTCCTAGTACTTGTGTAAGCAAATGCAGACGTGGAAGTGGAGGCTTGGCCATTGAGTTGGGCCATCATGCGGCGAAGTCGCTCAAGATCTGTAGGAGAGAACGAGTTTGTGTCCCCAGAGGAGCTAGACACTGGTGGTGCGGTGTCCTGTGAGACTGAGTGCGCTGAGTGATATCCCTGTTTTGTTGATTAACGCTGATGGGAAGTCGGGGCCTGTCCTGGGGGACGTCCATGGAGCTTCTAGCAAGTGGCCTGGATATGACCTATGCGACTGCAGTGATCACACTTGGGTCTGGGTCGGTTCCCAGCCTCAGACTCCTTCGGACTGGATGTCTGGCCCTTCTGATTGGTAGCAGTCAGGGCAGAGTGGTCCTGAGTATCACTCCCACTGTGGAGTTGCATCGTAGAGCAGTGGCTGTCCTCCCCCTGAATGTAACCATAGACCTGTGCTAGAGAGGTAGGAGTAGGATCCTTATCAAGGATCTGAACACGAGCTCCCTCAAAGCTCGGATGAAGGCCGGAGAGAAACTGGAAGATTCGGGAACGTTCAACCATCGCCTTGAAGGACTTGAGGTCATCTTCGCACTTGGGGGAGTAACTCTGGTAGTGATCGATCTCCTCCCATTTGCTTCGAAGGGAAGCATAATATGTACCAAGCTTCATCTCCCCCTGACAAAGACAAGATATCTCTTGTTCTAATTCATAGAGCTTGGCGAAATTACCCACCTAGGAGTATGTCTGAGATACGGCATCCCAAACATCTTTGGCCGTTGGTAGGAACATAAACCCTTTGCTGATTTGGGTTTGCATCGAGTGAAGAAGCTAGGACATGACAGTCAGGTTCTCCATAACCCAAATCCGATGAGATTTGTCCTTCAGATCTGGTTCTTTAGTAGCACCTGTCAGATACTCACTGTAGCTACGGTCCCCAATGTACATGAGAGCGAAAGTCTTCCATTCCAGGAAGTTGGTGCCATCGAGCTTCACAGTGGTGATCCAGAGCTGAGGATTGTGATCTCCATGAGAGCCATGAGTCACAGGACGATCCTCAGACGAAGAGCTAGCAATCACAGGTGTGGCCTCGGGGGAACTCATCGGAGCAGGACCACCAAAAATAGCAGGTAGTGTACCGGAGGCTCCCAGAAAATCGAAGTGAGGTCTAGAGGATCCCTAAAGGCCCAATGAGTGGTGCGCCTAGGACAGGAGGGCCCAGAGAGGTCTGATTTTGAAAGAAAATCAAAACACAAAAATCATTGAAAAACGTATTGGCCGGAAAAACGCTGGAGAAGCTTGAGAAGAAGACAAACTGGATCTCTGATGCGGCTGAGGGAAAAAACTAACCAGGAAATAAGAGCTCCTAGTGTTTTGCCTCAGGATTAATCTCCGAATAGTGCAGGAATGATCTCGCGATTTCTTCAAAAGTTCTCATCGACTCCGGATGCTCACATAACCGTCTTAGATCGGAATGGAGTCTCTAGGGGACAAAGACACACTACCATGCTCTGATACCATGTTGTAAATAAGGTTGTAACCAGTAGTTGAAGGTTGTAGATAGAATTGGAAAAAAAATGTAATGGAGGCGGAAGGTGGAGAAGGAGATTAGGGTTAGAGAGACAAGTTGTAGGAAGAGGAGAGAATGAAATTGTTTATTCATTCTCCCTCACATACTGTATATATATATAATGGGGAGAAACCCTACAAAGGAGAACACTATTCACGTGACACTATTCACGTGGTAGTATTCACGTGACACTATTCATGTGAATAGTGAAAACCCAAAAATGGCCCCAGGTGGGAAGTGGGACGCAGCCCACTTGAAACACCCACATGGGTGTATTACATGAACTCCCACACTAATCGTTCAAGACCAAACCATAACTGTTCAAACTTCGAACAGAGTCGAATTCTCAAACTCAAATCCTTAAAAGTCCCATTACTCAACATCCTGACAATCAATCATCAAATCATAAGGGTAGGAGGCTTACCTTTTCCTCTTTTTAGGGTTTAGCGAATAGCTCATTTGTAAGGTTATATGTATATATACCTTTGGTTTTTTCTTATATGTAAATTACATATAACATTGACCCAATAGGTATGATCTATTTTTAATATATAAAGTACATTTAACATCAATTTTATACATATGGCCTAGGCGAATGCTTTAAATCCTAGCGCTTTAGCTCCTAGGCGAGTGCTTGCATAGATCCTGTTTTAAGCGCTAGGGTCCCGGCTAGGCGAAGCCCTTGCCTAACCGAAGCATTGACTACACTGGTAACATCATGAAGATAATGCTACAAATTTCAATCTGGATGGAATTGTTATTGTATTGATATGCACTTCTTATGAAACAGGCTTATTTCCCTACAATTTCTCAGCCAGAAGGATTACCTCTAAAAGTTCAGGATGCAAGAGGCAAGGAGTGGATATTTCAATTCCGCTTTTGGCCCAATAATAACAGCAGGATGTATGTTTTAGAGGGGGTTACAACTTGCATTCAGTCAATGCAATTGCAAGCAGGTGACACAGGTAATTTACTAACTTCAATGGCTAACTTCAATGGAAACGTTGTTTGAGGATTTATCTATGGTTGTTGAGTTTATCTTTTTGGGTTTGGTATGTGAGTGGTTTCTTTGCCATGCTTCAGTTCATTTTGTAGGTAATGGGATATTGTCAAGGGAAGTGGCAGTAACTTCCATGACATTGTGCCTGTCCAACACCTTGAATAACTATTTCTTCTATCCTTCATCATTCCATAATTGCATTTTATGCAGATATGGTTCCAATGCTGCTGAGATACAACTGTTTTCCTCCTTGAGTCATTCATTTGCAGATATACCTTCTTGTGTAAATTGATAATATAACTTTTTATCTTTGATGAAGCCGAAAATGTTAAAAGTGAATTTCGTTTTCTTCCATTCACCTGTTTTATGCATTTGTTCTTTCTGTTTTGAGCCCTCTCTTGCTTTTGTTGAACTTTTTGAAATGGGACTGAGTTATCCGTGTTTCTCCAGTAACATTCAGTCGGATAGATCCAGAAGGAAAGTTGGTCATGGGATTCAGAAAGGCTTCAAGTGTTCCACCATCTGACCAGGTTTGGCATAGTGAAATAACCAAGTGCCTTAGTTTTAAATGTTAGATGGTATGCAGAGGTGAATACAAAGATCATCTTTGCCTATGATTCATGCGAACTTGGCCATTCTTAATTACAGTTCTCAATAATATCTGATATAGTTGTTTATGAAGTCATGGTTACTCTTGCAGCCCAACTGAGTTAAGCCCTGTGTTCAGGATAATTGAAGACAAAAAACGATGTCAGGACACTTGAAAAGCTTTATAGTGTCTTCAAACACTTAGGAAAAATGAGATGTATACCCATTTTGTTACCCATGTGTTATAGTTTTAAGATTGTGTGGTACTTGGTCATTTGTATTTTCAGAAAAAAATGTTTTGAATGTTTAGTCTTGTTCTAAAATATTAGCTAAATTCCACACCCATTGGAAGTCCACACCAGACACATACGTGACTTTGTCTGTTAAAGGAACATCGCATTCACTACAAGATAGTTCTTTGTGAATGGTGTTCAAGAGAACATAATAAAGTGAATTAAAGAATCACGATTTTATGCATATTACTATTACTTATAGACGATTTAGGAGTTGTATTGAAGATTTCGCACATATGTTTTTCTTTCTAGACTGCAGTTTTGTGGTTTCATTAGACAAATCTCTAAAGTTAGCCTAAAAGCTGCTAGGTAGCTCTTCTCAGATGTGAGTGCTGCCCATAATTTTTGTCCATATGTTGTGGTGCAAATGCAAAGATCTTTACCAATTTTACAATTCAATTACAGAAGCGTATTTTTTCGTTGCAAAACTTTGTGGCTTATTAATGACATCATAGCACCTGTTGACAAGGTCATTGAAGTGCATCATTATTCACCAGCTTAGCTTGTATATGTATGTGTGCATATTTATTTGTTCTAGACCTTGTACTCCTTTCCAGTGTCCTGTGAAGTTAAAGATCAATTGTTGGAATTTGTGCTTTTGTTATTTATGCATTCTGATGAAGGTCCATCAAACATATGCTATGACATGAATTCAAAGTTTTTACACAAACTTTTAATTACTGTTGTTTATCTTACATATTTTCTATTGACAGGACAATCAAATGTTTAAGACTGCGAACGGTGTCTCCACAAGTGCAGAGGTTAATAATAGAAAATCTAAACCTAGTGAAGTTGTTTCTACTCCTCTTCGTCCTTTAAAGAGTAGTGCAGAATCAACTAGTTATTCATCAATAAACCAGGTAAATGCGGCAGATCTGGCAAGTGCATGGTCTAAAGTTGATAAATCAGGTTATATAGCAAAAGAAGTGCCTGGGGCTAAGTCTTCCCTCCCCCCTAGTAAGAGGAAAAGTAGCACCCTTGGTTCAAAGAGCAAACGCCTGCGCATAGAGAATGAGGACTTAATAGAGCTCAAGCTTACATGGGAAGAAGCTCAAGGGCTGCTCCGTCCGCCTCCTAACCATGTTCCCAGTGTCGTGGTAATTGAAGGACATGAATTTGAGGAATATGAGGTATGCCAGTTTGTTCTAGTTCTCAGTGTTAGAAGTAAAATGGGGCAGTTTATGATTATTTCCTTATCCTCTTGTGATGCGTTTTACTAGTTATCATGGAAGAGTATGTTAGTATTTATTATCATCAGAAAGGAACAAAAGTACGTCTGTATTGTATTTGTAGGCTTGATATTTATGGATTGTACTCATTAGAGGCAGAAAGCAAAAACTGGAGTTTCTTTGTTCAAAGAAAGAAAGAATGTGAGAAAAGAAAACAATAATTTATCCTCTCAAACATCAAACATTTTACTCACCACAGCACTTGGGAGAGGTTCTTTCAGAAGTCAATGCATTCTCTTTCCAATGTGGTAGTTCTGTTTGATATATCTGACAATAAATATTCAATGAGATGAAAATCTTGAAAAGATCGAATTTTGAAACATAACAGTATTGAGAGCTGGGGATGCATTCGAACCCCACCTCCCCACACCATCCCAAAAGAAAATTCCCCCAAATTATAGAATTTCACTTTCTTGATCTGGCTTATTAATAATCAGATTTTCTTTTAATTTTTATCGTCATTCAATCTGTTAACACGTTTTAGTTTGTACATATCATATGCTCCATTTTAATTGTAGTCATTTATTTTCTCTGTCAAATCTTTTTGACAATTTTTTTCTCATTCTTTCGAAATAATTAATGTGTAAATGTGATATGATGGTCCATTGGTATTACTAACCTTTTTTCTTCACCTTGATGGAAGAGACTGGTACAGTAAGGAATGCGTTCCAATTGGATATCTGACATGATTTTCTGTAACAGGAAGCACCGGTACTGGGGAAGCCTACAATTTTGACTATCAGTCATGTTGGGTAAATTCTTCATCTTTCTCAACCTTCTTAGTTAACATTTTTTTTTTGTGTGAGTTCTGTTTTTGATGTTTAAATGGGTGTATAAATGTAGGTTTATGTTGATTTTTCCCTGCAGAATAATTTCTATATTTACTCATGCTATAGATTTGATGCTTTTTATAGATTTCTCAGAGGTTTTGAGACGAGATTCCTGAGAGATATGCACTTCTTAAAATGACTTAAATGTTGCTTTAATATGTGAATTGTGTAAACGTTTCGGTGGAATAAAGATAGCCTACCCTTACCACTTTCAGACATTGTAACCACAACTTAACTATGGCTGGAACTGAAATTTCACCTAGTTGGTATTGTAAATGTTGGTTAAAAATATGAAATAACAAATATATGTACTTACAGTGTATTTATTATCTCAAACCACATTTATCAGTGATGCTTATATTAGCCAAGAGATCTGGATGAATTAGCCCTGAAAGTTTTGTGCAAATGCTTATCCAATCTCAATTTCTAGTTGCTGCTCAAGACTTGCCAGTCTTATTTCTTGCTGTATTGTTTTGGTCATGGACTTTCAGATTTGATTTAACCATGCATATATCTTTGTAAATGTGTGCCAATGCTGTGTTTCATCTATGTCAGTGAAAAGATTCAATGGGTTCAGTGTGAAGACTGTTCCAAGTGGCGCAAACTGCCTGTCGATGCACTTCTTCCCTCACGATGGACCTGTTCTGACAACTCGTGGGATCTCAAGAGGTACAAACAGTACCACCCAACCTTTTTTCTGAACATGAGTTTGTGCCACAATCTACAATGTCCTCTCTTCTTTTGGGGCCTTTTTGGATGCCATTATTACTTTTCAGTTTTTTTTTTTCTTTTTTGAAATATCCCTTGAAAACTGCTATATTTGCATTACCCACTTATATTTTCATTCTTTTGTGTTGTGGATTATACCCCAAGGATCAATCGAATAACAAACAATAGCCACCAAACACATGAAAAAAAAAGAAAAAGACAAATCAAAGAACAAATACACAAGCGATATACGTTGTTCGGTTGTAACCTACGTCCACAGGCGATGATGATCGGTTCTTCACTATGAAATGTCAAAATACAAGCTCACACTCTCTCTCTGCCTCTCACACCTCTCTCTCATAGTACAATCCCTCAAAAAACCGCTTACGTTAACGTATTAGGGTTTCCAAGAAGTCCTAGAGCGATAAGGAAACAACCAACCATGAAATACTCCATAATCGGAAAGTTTTCGAGAATTGGATCCCGCAAGTTTGTTCGAACGACATGGAGATTGGTCGAACGAATGTTACATTTCGTTGGACCCACAAAACCCGAGAGCAACAAAGCAAAACTTTTGGAGGTTCGTTCGAACGACCCTCTGAATCCTTGAATCCGAGCCAACAACAACAATCTCCACCTTGTCTTGAACTCCCTCAAGCCACCTAGAAGATCTTCAACCCGATCGCCATCTCCAATCCGCCCCATAAAGTGCTCAAACATGTAGGATATTGATGAAGTTGAAGCAATTCTCAAACTTGATCACTAGAACACTCTTTATCATCATGTCAGCTAGATTATCCTTGGTGTTGTATTTTCTACAACAAAATCTCACATCACTGATCATCTCCCAAATAAAGTGAAACCAAACGTCGGTGCTTGGTCATCACATGATGAACCTGGTTCTTTGCCAAGTGAATGGCACTTTGACTGTTGCAGTGTATATCTACATTCTTACATAACCCCAAGTCACCAACTAAAACCCGGAGCCATAAATCCTCCTTCATGGCCTAGTTGTTGCCATGTACTCTGATTCTGTAGTAGACAAAACAATCGTCGGATGCAACATAGACCTCTAAGTCACAGGGCCACATGTCATAGTAAACACATACTCCGTCGTGGACTTGCGCTTGTCCATGTCACTGGCATAATCGGAATCAACATACCCAATAACATGATCTTCAGAATCTCTGTCCCTCTGAAAAAGTCCTACCACTACAGTATCCTTCATGTACCGCAATAACCACTTCGCTGCCTGCTAGCTATGATGTCCAAGTACGGACACGGATACGGGAAGTGGGGATACGACTTGACATTTTCCAAAATCAGGGACACGGATACGCATACGAGTATCCTATTTTGTAGTTCAAAATTTTTATTTTTTTTAATTTCAACTTTTCATGAAGGATACTTGGGAATACGTGTCGATGGAGTGTCTGGTGTCGTGTCGACACGGATACAATGGCCATATACAAATATCCAAGTATCATAGCCTGCTAGTGTTCTTTCCCTGGATTAACCATATATCTGCTAACCATATTGACTGCATGCGAAATGTTTGGCCAAGTGCAAACCATAGCATACACTAAGCTACCAACCGCACTCCTATAAGGAACTCTAGACATGGTCTTTCTCGTCAGTGCTAGGAGATTGTAATGTTGAGAGCCTGAAGTGAGTAACCAATGGTGTACTAATTGCCTTGCAGTTCCTTATATCGAATCTATCAAGCACCCTTTCAAGGTACTTCCGCTGTGTCAAACACAACCTGCCTTTCTTCCTCTTCCTATCAATCTCCATGCTCAAAATTTTATTCGTCGGACCTAAGTCCATCTCAAATTCTCTGCCAAACTGGACCTTTAACTTGTTGATCTCTGACATACTTCTAGCAACAATAGGCATATCATCAACATAAAGCAATAGATACACAAGTGACCCATTAGGAAGTTTCTTGAATTAAACACAACTGTCATAATCACTCCTAGTGTACCCTTGTCGTATCATAAACGTATCAAATCTCTTGTACCATTGCCTTGGCGGCTACTTAAGGCCATACAAAGATTTCTTTAACTTGTAGATACAATCTTCCTAGCAATCTTATATCCTTCAGGTTGGTGCACATAGATATCCTCCTCCAAGTCCCCATGAAGGAAAACTGTTTTGACATCGAGTTGATCCAACTCTAAGTCAAGAGATGCTGCTAAGGCCAATAATATGAAACAACCATTTACCCCAAAAGATCGACCTATTGGGGAAAGGCGAAACAAGGGTCGTCAAGCCAACACAATACGTGCACGGGAACAAACCATCCGCTAACACGCCCCCTCAGCGGGGATACACTCCGTTGGAGACTTGAACCCGCGATCTCCCAGGCCTAAGGCTCTGATACCATATTAAACAACCATTTACTCCAAAAGATCGACCTGTTGGGGAAATGCGAAAAAACTATGTATATCAACGGGTCGTCAAGCCAACACAATACGTGCACGGGAACAAACCATCTGCTAACAAATAGCACACGGATCGAGGTATGTTTCACAACATCCAACTCTAAGTCAAGAGATGCCACTAAGGCCAGTAGGCAATAACACACTATGTTTCACAACTATTGAAAATACTTCGTCGTAATCCACACTTTCCTTTTATGCATGAGCCTTGGCTACTAACTGTGTCTTGAATTTATCACCACCTGCTTCTGGAGTACTCGTCTATACATTATAAACCGACTTGCACCCAATCACCTTCTTACCCTTAGTAACTCCACAAGTTCCCATGTCTGGTTCTTGTGAAGGGAGTCCATCTCCTCCAATATGGCTGCTTTCTACTGCTCACACTGGCTATCCCGAAGTGTTGAAAGTAAATGGTTCATTGCCCTCAATATTCAACGGATATGCAACCATATCTTCAAAATCATATCTGATTGGTGCCTTAGTGGTTCTCTTGGGTCCACTGGGATCTCTTCTCTATATCTGAGGAATTTGGAGCTTCTAACTCCACCTAAACATCATCACCTCTTCTAGTATCCTCTGAACTTCATTCTACTTACTAGATGTTAGCATAGTAGACTCATTAAAAGTAACATCTCTGCTTATTACAAATTTATGTAATTCAGGGCACCAAAGTTTGTAACCTTTGACACCTTGACCATATCCCAGAAAATGCCCTTCTTTGCCCTTAGATCAATTTTACTTTCTTTAACATGAAAATAAGCAGGACATCTAAATACACGCAAAGAAGAATAATCAATAGGTTTACTTGACTATACCTCTTCAGAAGTTTTTCAAACCAATAGCTGTAGACGGTGATTTGTTGATGAGAAAACATGCAACATTGACAGCCTCTGCCCAAAATTCTCTACTTAACCCAGCATTGGATAACATGCATCTAGCTTTTTCAAGTCAGTTCATCCTTTGTCACTCCATTCTGCTGTGTAGTGCCTGCCACTGTAAAGTGTCAAGTTATCCCCTCATCCTTGTAAAAGTTCAAGAATGGCTCGTACGTGTACTCGCCTCGACTATTCTAAAGCGCTTAACCTTCTTCCCTGTTTGCTTATCAACCATGGCTTTCCATCGTTTGAATGTTTCAAACACCTCATCCTTGGTCTTCAAGGTATACACCCATACCATTCTAGAATAGTCATTTATAAATAAGACAAAGTACCTGAACCGCCCTTTTGATTTAATCTTTGAGGGACCCCACACATCCAAATGGATATAATCTGGAGTACCTTTTGTGCGATGCACCGCGGTACTGAACTTGACCATGCATTGCTTTCCGAACACAATGTTCACATAAATTTAGTTTGTTTGTCTTTGCACCCCCAAACACACCCTACTTGCTTAACTGTACAAGACCCCTTTCACTTATGTGGCCTAGATGCATATGCCACAAACTTGTAGAGTTATCGTCCAATGTCGACACTATGCCCTGCCTGTCACTGTACTACCAGAAAGAAAATACATATTGCTAACCTTTATTCTCTTCATCACAACTAAAGCACCTCTAACCACCTTTAGAACTCTACATTTTGCTACAATCTTGTAGCCATTTGAGTCAAAGGTACCCCAAGGATATCAGATTCTTCAACTCGGGAACATGTTTAACATCGGTCAACGTTATCACGATCCCATCATACATCTTGAGCTTTATCATTACCCATCAAAACTATTCCATCATTTACTATCCTGTACGTGGTGAACGTCCCTATTGGGACACGTGATAAGAACAATCAGAGTCAAGAATCCATTTGTCGCTTGCAATATTTTTTTTGATCCGTTAGTGACAATACATTTTTCTCATCTTCCGAAGTTTCCTCAACCACACTCATCTCATCAGAGGTTTTATCTTGTTTATTCTCCTCCTTTGCTTTGAGTTTCGGGCATTCCTTCTTAATGTGCCCCTTCTTGTGCTAGAAATGGCATTCAGCCTCCTTTCTAGATCTAAACTTCGATTTGGATCTCCCTTTTCCAAACTTTTTATCTTTTGATCCCCCCTTAACAACCAGGCCTTTTGCCAGAGAATTGCTACTAAGAGTCTTTTTCCAATATTCTTCGGAAAGAAGAGCTGCTCTAACATCGATCAATTCAATGGTATCCTTCCCGTAGAACAATGTTGTAACAAGATGCTCGAACGAGTCAGGAAGGGAGCTTAGAAGAATTAGGGCTTTGTTTTCATCCTCTAACTTAACATCTACATTAACGAATTTGACAAAATTCTGTTAAATTCATTAAGATGTTCATTCATAGTCGTACCTTCATGCTTAACGCATAGAACTGCTTCTTAAGGTACAATCTACTGGTGAGAGATTTCCTCATGTAGAGGCTCTCAAGCTTTGTCCAAAGCAATGCCGCTGAGCTTTCGTGCATTACATTATACGTGATCTCCTTCTCCAAGCACAAACGAATCGTACTACATGATTGGGATCATCCCAATCTTCATCCGACATGTCTTCAGGATTGCCCTAACTTGGACTTGCCATAATCCAAAATTGTTACTTCCATCGAATTTCTGCACCTCAAACTTGGCGTTCAACACTTTCTTATGTTTCGACGCCATCCCTTTCGATAACCTTGGGCTCTTATACCAGTTTGTTGCAGATTATACCTAAGAATCAATTGAATAACAAACAATGGCCACCAAACACATGAAAAAAATGAAAAAAAAACGAATCAAAGAACAAATACACGAGCGATATATGTGGTTCGGTTGTAACCTACGTCCACGGGCGATAATGATTGGTTCTTCACAATGAAATGTCAAAATACAAGCCCACACTCTCTCTGCCTCTCATACTACAGTCCCTCAGAAAACTCCTTATGTTAATGTATTAGGGTTTCCAAGAAGCTCAAGAGCGACATGGAAACAACCAGCCGCGAAATACTCCAAAATTGTAAAGTTTCCGAGAACTCGATTCCTCAAGTTCGTTCGAATGACTTGGAGATCGTTCGAACAACCTGGAGATCGGTCGAATGAATGTCTCATTCCGTTTGACCCACAAAACCCGAGAGCAACAAAGAAAAACTTTTGGAGGTTCGTTCAAACGACTTTGAGGTCGTTCAAATGACCCTCTGAATCCGAGCCAACAACAACATTTGGCCTTGCCCCTTTACTGTGTTTTGATCGTCATTAACCGAGTTAGAAACATTAACCCTGATACCCAAAGAATGAAGATTGTTAATTCAATTAGTCCTTTCAATTTTGGGCGATGGGTTTAATGTTCAATCAAGGGAGCAAGACCAAAAGAAAGAAAGTACGGGGGTAAGGCTAATATAGCATATTTCTCAGGGGTACAACACATTTTTCATTACTTTTTTTTGCTTTATCTGACCTTTTTTCTTATTGTTACAAAGGGCCTACTTGGTATCCTGTCTGTAGTTTGCAGGAAAATGTTTGCAATGACAAACATTTGTTGGGAAAATATTCTTATAGTTGGGGAGGGGAAAGCTGTTGGGGGAGACCAAGGGGGATGAGAGGGTCATTTACGTATTGTTTGCAGTGGAGAGGGTAATTTTCCTATTGATCACAGCTGTTTGCAGCCACTTTTTGGCTGCGAACATTAGACCACCTTTTGCAAAAAATGATTGGGTAATGCAAATATATATTGGATGTTGCGCCACCAAGCACACACAAACGTATGCTCACAAACATATGTAGTGCTACCAAGCAAGGCCTAATTGGTGGCATGTGCGTTGCACATGAGTGATTGTAGGGGCCTTTTTGGATGAGGTGGCAAAATTGGAAACTTAGAACCAAAAGGGCAGTTTTGGAAGCAAAATAGGGACAGTTTTGGAAATTTAGCAACTGAAGGGGTAATTATGGAAGATTCATTTGGAGGGGGGGCCAATCTGAAAATTGTTGCAAATCAAAGGACTTAGAGACGGAAAATTTTGAAGTTGAAGCTGCCCATTTACTTTCAATGAAACCATTCAATTGCCATTTTAAGTGCTATGGGTATTTAAGTAAAAAACTTTTAAAGCGGCCTATTTTGTAAAATTAAAGAGATAAAGCCTAAAAAAAGCAAAGCAATATGGTATTCTCGATGATGTCAAAATAACTTCATGCAGAACCTTGCATAGCCAAAAAAAACTTTATATATATGTTAGTGACTTGCACGGAGTCCCTGGACAGAGCCCATACACAATTCTGTCCAATTAAAGAGACCCAAGAGGGCATCCGTAAGGTACACCTTATAGGATCATCGCTTGCACAGATTTTGTGAAGTTTCTAAAACTGTAAAAGAAACTTGAAGAGTTTTAAGATTCTTGATAACTCTTTACCTCCACGATTTTTAAAATTGTTTTGGAAGTTTTAGTTCATGATTCTTAATACCTTATCTAGTGCTTAGATATCAGTTAATGATGAAATTGTGAGTTACAGATATTTAATTGTTGAACGTTCTTTCGCTTACCTACTAGATTTGGGTGCGGATGCTTTAAACTGTACATGCAGATGACCAAGGTTCTCTAGCCCCCTGTTGAATACATACCAGTGCTATTCTCTGCTAGTATGTTTTGGATGTATTTATGTTTTTTACTTTTTTCGAAGTTTTTCTTTTCACAAAGTGGTTTATATTATTAAAATGTCTAATCTTTTTCTTTGGTAGGCTGTGGTGTCCAATCTTGTTAATATTTCTTATTAGCTTCCAATCTTTACTGTCCATTATAGAATCCATGAGAAACAACAATTTTAGTTCTGTTGACATTTTTGCATCTCTCTGTGTAGGTCTTCGTGTTCATCAGCTCAAGAATTAACTAAAGAACAGCTTGAAGATCTGCTTTCATCTAATAATACTGGTACGAACAACTGGATGCATGGCTGGGACCTGTCTTTTTCTTTTTCCCTTGATCCATGTGTGACACATGGAACCCAAAGAGGCGCCCTATTGCCAAGCATGGATGTACCTTGCCGGATCCATGGCTGGGACCTGTCTTTTTCATTTTCCCTTAATCCATGTGTGACACATGTAACCCAAAGATGAGCCCCACTGCCAAGCTTGGATGTACCTCGTGGAATACAGCACAAGGACTTTTCATTATAATTATTGGTTGAGTACTGTATTATTTCCAGTGGCCATGGTGTCAGTAGGGGTGTCAACTGGTCGGTTCCAGTTCGGGTATCAATGTACCCAGAACCGTGACCTATTTTGTTCAGGTATGACAGTTCCGGTTCTTAAACAAGTGGATCCAGAACCGGAACTGATAAATATCCGGTTCTCCTATTGGGTATCAGTATCTGTCTATTATATGAAAAATTGTGGAAAATAAGTAATAAATCATTTTCATACTTTGAAAATGCTTGACATCTTTCAGTTATATATAATATTGGTTACCAGTCCTGCTGGTTCCGGTTCGGTCCGGATATTAGTGTATCAAGAACTGGAACCTATTACATACATTGGTTCCAGGTATTTTGGGTTCGGTTCCAAAATAGGATCCTAGAACTGGGATAACTGGGACAGCTGGGACCAGTTCTTATCGGCTATCGGTTAATTGGGTACGAATTGACGTTCCTAGGTGTCAGAGCTATATGACGCATACTGAAGACGATTTTGTGTGTTTTTTACTCAGCAGGTGCAACCAAGAAAACTAAGGTCCCTAAAAAGGACAGGGATGCTGTTGAAGCATCAGAGGGGCTCGACACTCTTGCCAACCTTGCTATCCTAGGAGAGAGTGAGGCCCTCCCTCCCTCAGCTCCCACCACGAAACATCCTCGCCATCGGCCCGGGTGCAGTTGCATTGTCTGCATCCAGCCCCCAAGCGGGAAGGGTCCCAAGCACAAGGATACATGCACATGCAATGTCTGTCTTACTGTGAAACGCCGCTTCCGCACCCTCATGCTGCGTCGTGAGAAGCGGCAGTCAGAGAAGGAAGCAGAGACTGCCAGGAAGAAGCAGCAACTATTCCAACTGCCTGAGAAAGCAGAGCAAGAGGATGATCCACTGTTGAATAGTAACACAAGCAACAGTGGCTCAGACCAGAAAATGGTGGTTGGTGATACTGCCAATGGTGATCCTAACAGGAAAAAACCGTTGTCGTCACCTTTTAAAGGTCAGATTGACCTGAACATCAAGCCAGAGCGGGAGGATGAACCATCACCTGTATCAGATTCTGGCAGCACGATGAAGCATCTCCAAGATGGCACTGACAACTATCCAAGCCCGCAGAAGCTGGCAAATTTGCCTGGCAACAAAGATGCTGGAGGAGGTGGAGTTGGAGCAGTAGTTGAGAATTTGGACAGTGGCGTTCCAGATGCTGACATGGACCGCCCTGTCACTCTATCTTTGTCTATGTCAGCTTCCACGGTAGCAACTGGCTAAATCTCTGACCCTCTCTTGTGCAATGTAGCATTGAACATCAGCATTGCATGTTCATGACGACTGGGGTGAGCTTCCATGTACATTCGTCCGAATCAGCATTCCTCCCACAAACCCCCACCACATAAGCAGACGGCCTTTCCTTGTACATAAAGAAAAGAGGTAGGAGTTGGAACATAGAGGCTAAGGGACCACTTGGTGTTTTTGGTGATAAATATGATGTAATTATCAATCCTTTCAGAATTAAAGAGTGGGCAGTGGGGTTTAGGCTATATTTATAATTTTTTTTTGGGATGCTCATCTCGCTGCCCTTGTAGGGAAAGAGGATGTACCTCTTATTTCTCCTAATTTTTGTTCCCGTTAAGGAAAAAAAATATTACTTGAGAATCCTTTAGCTTGTGTCTTTCAATCAGCTTATTAAATGAGTAAATCTTTCGTTTCGAGGAAAATGTTTTCGTGATTGGATGTGCAAGTCCCACCATGGGGAGTATGCCAATTTGATGGTTAAGGTCATTTGGTTTAGGACTGCCTGTTGTGTATTTTTTTTTTGTTGGGCAAGTACCTGGAGCTCCTAGCAAGCCACATAACTTTAATAAACACTAAATACTAAAAAAAAGGCTTGCATGAAGTCCAATACACAGAGAGAGGCACGAGGTAGAGTTCACAATGGTACTTGTAGGTGCCAAAAATTGGCATGCAATAAGCTGAATAAGCCGACTTAAAATGACTCATTTCCTCAATCAAAAACTACTCGTCCCGAGGTAGGATGGGGTTAAGACACTTTTGTGACTACGTCAGTGAGAATCCTACGAAGCTCAATCCTACTAAGTACACTTGCCACTACGTCAGAGAGATTCTTGGGGTATCTCATCACAAGTAGAGGCAAGTATTTACCAAATCCAAGCTTTGGACATGCCTCCTTGGAGGAGGAAAAAAGCAAATCCAAGCCTTGACTAGGAGGATTATCGCCCTGAGCAGGTTCATATTCAAATCGTCTAATAAGTGGCCTTTTTCCAACTCTTGAAATGGGATTTGAGTGGTCCTATGAATGCATTAATGAGGCATTCCAAAAACTCAAGAACTATAGCTTGGAGAACCCCCCTATCCTAGTCAAACCAGATCTTGGGGAGGCCTTAGAGCTTGGACGCCACCAACTTCCCAGTCAACTTGGTCGTAGTGTGCAATGGCGTAGAAAGCTTTCAGTTTATTTTATCAGCAAAACATTGGTTGGGGCCAAACTTAATTATTTGCGGCTGGGAAAGGTGCGTAAGTGTTCTTGGCCCGGAGACTCAGAACCTGCTTGTCGAGTATGTTGTCTCTGATGTCCCGATAGGCGATGGACTACTTCATTGATGATATGCCTGGCGAGGGTAGAATGTCTGATTACAGACCCGACGAGATGCTGGATCTAGATTATTAGGTTCTTCATGGATCTTCAAACTCTGAAGGATCAGGGACATGGGTAGTGCTCAAAACTTCACAGAAGGATAGGTTTGAGAAAGTGGTTCGCTTTGGATATTTTGCCCCTAATAACGAGGCCAAGTATGAGACAATGATCTCAGGTTTGATGTTGGCACGAGTGACTCTAAGCTTGTTGTGACGAACCATATCAATGAAATCTACTCAGACAGAGAGGCGAGGTTGGCTAGGCATTATGGATAGATTCAACAAAGTGGTCTTCACAGATTCCCAAGCATGAAAATTGGCATGCCAACTCACTGGCCTACATAGCTTCTATGTCACAGAGCACGACCTCCCAGAACGTACATCTAGAATACCAAGAATCGCCCACCAAGTTAAAAAAAAGTGGAGGTGCCCTGATCAAATTAACAATCCCCACCAAACCCAAGCTGGATTGACCCCATCAATAGGGCTATTTGAAATATGACACTACTTCAAAACCAATGACATTCTCAGTCAGTTATCATAAGATCGGCAAACTATACCTTACTGGACGGGAATCTATATAGGGGTTCTTGGCTTAAAAAGCCTTCATCCAAGGTTACTACTCGTCCCATGCTAGTAGGTTGGATTAAACAACTAGTAGAACAAGGTTAAGACCCCATAACGTGTGGGGCATAGTCCCAACATATTAAGACATTGGCTTGGTGTATACCGATCTCAAGCTCAAGTAATCACAGAGTTTGGCTTAGTAGAGCTGTTGCACTTTGAGAGGAGGTTTGGATCAAAGAAAGAAAAGACCTGTAGAAGGTATGTACATCTAGACATACCTTGCACGTGATCCTTTGCACGGCCAATATGGCTTCTACGAACTAGAATCGACTTCCCCCACCAACTGCCATGCACCTACGCGGGTTAGGTGCGTGCAAATAAAAACCTAGGAAGCGAGGGGGGAGATTTTATGGAGAATGTTACCATTTGTAATTATTTGGGGAATTTGGCGGGAAAGGAACGTACAACAGGACATTTAGAGGAGTAGAAGGCTCTATACAAAATACTGTTATTAGTATTAAGGCCTTTATGCACAGCTGGGGTAGTACATCACCAGACTTGAGGGGTGTTTTCTTCTCGGACATGGTGTTTTGTTTTAATAACTTGTTGACAGGATAGACGTTTTTTGGATGCTTTTGTTTGTTTTCTCTCTTTTCAGCTTTGTACTTTGAGATCTTCTCGATCTCCTTTCCTTAATTTATAGGGTCGTGATGTAACAAGATATGCCTGAAACTGTTCATTTGCGGAAGCGGCATTTTCTGTAGTCACCACTGCCATCTGACCCCACTGACTGCATGGATGTTTAACCCACCCTTTAATAGACATTCATACAAAAAATCAGCTTGTTTAATGATTTTTAGCCGTTGGTTTTAGTACTTAAAAGATGGTTGTATTCAACGGCTATAAGAACGCCTTAAATGGTGCTAAAAAGTGTTAAAATCTAATGGTTATAAATTACCAATCAAGGTGATTTTTGGTATGTATATCCACCAAGGGGTGAGATAAACATCCAAGCGGTCAGTGGGCCCAGATGGCAGCGGTGACTACCAAAAATGCCGCTTCCGCGAATGAACAGTTTCAGGCATACCTTGTTACATCTTTTACCTAATTTATATCTTTTGACTTATCAAAAAAAAAAAAAACCTAGGAAGCAACAGTACAAGTCAATCATGCATATAGAGAAAAAACCTTATACTCATATCCTCATCCCTCTTAAAAGTGTCGAGACCTTTGTTCTCGCACAGCTCGGAAAATAGTCAAATAAATCCAAGAGCACAATCAGATTGCGATGGCTAGCCGATTAACCATACCCGATAAGAACTGGTCCAATATAGAATCCCAAACTGATAGAAATTGGGACGGACAGTGGCCGAGCCAGTGGGGCGAGTTGCCCACCCTCAACTTTGAATTTTTGCACAGCCCTAGGTGGTCTACAGTTTGAGCCAGTGCAACTCTTACGTTGCCCACGACAAATCTAGTTTGCAGACTTAAAGTATGCAAACATTTTCAGCAGACTGTTGGATGTCCATTGAAAACGTGTTATTTCAATATTTTCAACAAAAAAAATATTATTTTATAAATTAAAAGCATGTTTTTCAAGGACCATTCAACGGTGGATGCAACTTTAAGTATACAAATATACGCATACTAGATTTCTCCTGTTGCCCACCCTCAACTTCAATGTTGGGCCCATCCTTATTATGCCATCCCTAGGTACAGTGGACATACAAAAGATGAGCCTCATCAGTGTTATCTAACCTTCGGATCTATTCCAAATTATGTCTGAATCCAAAGGTTAAAAATATTCACATGAAAAGAGTCAAATTCAACAGTTAAAAATCACTAATTATGATGATTTTTGGTCTGTGCATGGGTCCACCTAGGGATGGGCCAAACATATATACGGTCATTGGTCTGATCTAAGAATGTCCCATCATCAACGTTGATGACCATTATCCGTCATCACAGATTTACTAAAAAAATTGTCTTCCAGGGAGAATAAGTAAAAATTTGATGGGCTTTAATTGCTCATTTTATGAGGGGTAATCCGTCAATTAAAAATGTCTGTCGTTTGCCAATTTGCCCACACTTGAACAACAATCCTGGCTCCGCCACTGCCACTAGGGACGGAAGCATATCAACTTATATAATAGGTTTTTTTTTGTGTGTGTGTGTGTAAGCAAGACATCTATATAACAAAACAGGGATGTTGTCTCCCCCTCTTATAGGTTTCATATATTCAAGGGCCCATATCAACCCTTACATAAAATAAAATTTAGACGTTTGGATTAATTTAATAGGTAAATTGTCTCCCCACTTATACCCCTCTTATCGGACTTCACAGAGGATGGTAGAGATCTTATCCCCCAAATGGACTATGGATCTCAACCACTCACACCTGAATTTAGAAAATGCTTTGTAGGGGAGTGCCGAGGGCACGAGCCACCCACTATACATTTATATAACAAAACAGAGAAGTCACTTATCCCCCATCTTATCAGCTTCACGAAGGATGGCCGAGATCTTATCGCCCCAAAAGGATAGAGGATCTAAGCCACTCACATCCGATTTTAGCAAATGCTTTGTCGGAGAGTGCCGTGGGCACGGGTCACCTGCTAGTATATAATAATGTTAAGGATGTCAAGTTTCGGTTATAGGTTTGAACATGAAAATAATTTATTTTCTTTCAATTTTTTAATAGGTTCTTGTTCTCGCCGACCTTTTAATATTCTATTCTAACGACCAATATTTACAGTCACATCAGATAAGGCATCCAAACAAATACATAATGAGCTCCCTACCCGCCGGCATCCACTCGAAGACAAAAAACGGGTCATCCCACTCTTAGCGAGTCTGGCTTGTACGTGGACGGGCCAATGACCCACCCCATCAACGTTTGGCCCACCTCTTGGTTGATCACCCTGATGGGTGTTTTCTAGCAATTGGATTTGAGCATTTGTTTATCATGGGTTGGGATCCAACTCATAGCCTGTTCACAAGCCCATTCCCATGTGACACACTCAGAGGCCACCCGGTAGGCCTACATATAAAAAATCAGCCTGATGGGTAATTTCTAACTGTTGTATGCAAGTAACCCCAAATAATGCTCGAAATCCCATAGCTACAAAATAACTCATGAAAAGGACTCAAATCCAAGGGCTAAAAACCTCCAATCAAGTTGATTTTTGGTCTGTAGGTCCATCCATAATGTCTGACAAGTACCACTTGTTAACCACTAACCAAGGGCTTAACGCAGGTTGGGTTAAGGGATTGGGGTACGTGTCAGACATTTTGGGTGGGGAGACATCAAAGTTTGAAGTCCCCCAGGCCAGCGAATCTTTTCTCCCACTGGTGGAACAACAAACTTTTTTTTACTTGAAGGAGTCTTGCTTAGCCAGGTGGCACGTTGTCGAGCTTCCATTTGGAGAGCTTGCATAGAGATTTTGCCGGCGGAAATATATTCCTACTATAATATAGGAGGCAGTTATCTCTCGACGATGTGTCCAACTAACTTCACTCTGTACAACAAAGATTCAATCCCTATAATGCCCCTATATCCTCTTCTAAATGCGCCGGCGAAGATTTTGCCGCCAATTTAGCAAATTTCTGTTTTTCTTCTCAACCACTTTCAAAAAAACAAATCTCTCTCATCTCCTAATCTCGACCCAAACAAACTAGATTTTGAATCCATCTGTCTCATCTCATCATCTCATCTCCTGATCTTCATCGATTCGATCTTCATTCGGATCTCTTTACTTTTAAGATCCAAAACCCTCTCAGCATCTCCTCTTTCGCTCTCCAGAACTACCTGAGATTCTCAGAAAGAAACTATGAAGAACGAAAGTGAGCCAACAGTTTCAGCTCGAAGATCAAAATCTCGTGAAGTGAGCTCTCGATTTCTTTCTCCAACTTCAACGGACGGCGAAATTCCATCTCCGAATCAAGCTATTTCCCCTGTTCGCCGAAATACAGGATCGGCTACTGATGCTCGAAAGCATCGAAGCGTTGAAGAAATCGGATTGATTCGAGGATTATGGCCTTCGTCAAATTCCACTTCTTCTTCTCAATCTTCAAGGAAGAAATTGGATACTCTTGCCGATCATCTTGGAAACGAGAGACTAAAAGATCTTATTGAGCGAAAAAACGATGATCGATCGGAGAATAGTGGATCTCTGTTCCTCAGTCGGCAAAGAAGCTGCTCTGAATTTAATAGGTTCGAGAAGGAGAAAGAGAGCTCGAAAGAGAATCACCGTCCGATCATCGGAGGATCGATGAGATATACAGAGAAATTACGATTTCCAGGAAAGAATTCTTCATCATCTAATTCTTCCTCTAAATCTTCTTTAGTTCCTGGAAGGTTGTCGATCGATGCAAACGCTTTAAATCGAAATCATCTCAACGAAATTCGGATTTTTTTTCCGACGTTCTAAGCTCTGAATCTGAATGCAGCGAAATCTTCTCCAGCAATGATTTCACTTCTCCGGCTATTGGAAAAAACTCCTCCTACTTATCTTCCACAGCGAGCTCTCGGAGATCTGGTATCGAAGTCTCTTCAAGGTATCTGCATGATCCATCAACAAGGCCTCGTCGCTGTACTTCTGATTCAAATATTCCAACACCGACGGTGTTGGAGAATTCTCCGAGTTTGAACAATTTGCCACCGAAGAATGCGATTAAGAGAGCGAATTCATTAACAGCATACGCAACGGCAACGTCGCAATGGGCGTTATCGCCAGGGAGGTCAGGTTCACCGCCGATTTCAGTTGAGAATAAGGGGAAACCAACTATATCTTTTTCGAGTTTGAGGCCTCCGAGTAGTCCTTCAAGATCAAAAGGTGTGGGTAATTTGCTTAGTTTGGGGTTGGAGCTGTTTAAGAGTAAGCGATCTTCTTCGTCGTGTTCGTCGCCACTGGGGCATGGCATCGGGGAGAACGCTCATCAGCTTCGGATGCTTCACAATCGGTTGATTCAGTGGAGATATGTGAACGCTAGAGCTGATGCTGTGAGTCGGAAACAAACGACCCAAGCAGAGGTACGTTTTAAGGGTCTTTTGGTAATTTTCAGTGTCGAGCTCATGATTTCAAGATGGGTGTCTCCACGGGCACCCACATCTTTAAGCTTGGTACCCACATTTGATGTGCACCCACTCGCATTTCAAGGCCCACAATTGGGCACCCACTTCGTCTTCTCCAAATCCTACCCACCTCACCATCCTCTCTCTTCTCTCCTCCCCGCCCCACTTCGTCTTCTCCACCGCACCATTGCCACGCCACCTCATAGGCCACATGCAGAATCAGAACCAAGTTCTACAAACCCGGCCCAACTACCACCATGAATGAGAGAGAGAGAGAGAGATGGCCATTGGACCCACCTCCTCTTGTCCATTAGAGTTAGAGGACGATGAGGCGAGTAGTGAGAGAGAATACAGTAGAGAGAGATAGAGAGAGGGAGAAGGAGAGAGTGCATTATCGATAGAGTGCAGTGGAGAGAGGGAGAGGTGGAGATCGGGGACAGTGTGGTGGGTTTGGGTTTAGAGAAGACAAAGTGGGTACCCAAATTAAAGACATCAGGGTGTTTTGGAAAAAAAATCCTGATGTATTTATGTGGGTACCCAGCTTAAAGATGTGGGTGCTCATAGAGGTACTTTTTCAAGATTCCTCTATGCACATCAACCTCTTTAAGTTGGGCACCCACTCCTCCATTTCATCTTCTCCTAACGGCCAACATCCCCACTTCCACCCCACCATATCTCTCTCTCTCTCTCTAGAACGACCATCTCCACCCTTGCCCCTCTCTCTTTCGTAAAAAACAAAGAAAAATTCGCCATGTCGGCTCTAAATAACCGACGGACTTGGCTATGTCGGCAGTCCAGAGAAGACATGGCAAGCTTTTTTATTTGTGAAAAAGAGATTGCGATGGAGAAGATGAAATGGTGTGGGTGCCCAAACAAGAAAAGAAGGGTATTTTTGTCCAAAACAAAGAAAGAGGAGAAAGAGTATAACCAGCTTAAAGAGGTGGTGCGCGTTTATTGAATTTGATGGACATGTACGTGAATTTGTTTCAATTCATAGGGGTATGATTGTCTTGTGGATGGTGGACTTTGTAGTCATTAGTGGGAAACCTCTCGTATGGCCATAGCCTGCAAATCGAAGCAATGGTCCCACCCAGGATGCGGCACCAATTGATTATCCGGATTGATGCATTCGGTGGGCCATGTGTATGGTGGGAAGGCGCAACCAACGTGTACGATGCAGAACTGCAGATCACCACTAGATATACTTTTCTGCTCTTACACGTACAGAGGTATTCTTGTTATGTTACCACCAAGTCACCATTCATGATCATCATCTTCTTGTCAGAGCCGTTCCATGATACAGAATTCTGTATGAAATTGCCACGTGGCATACTTTTTTGGGCCCACTGAAACATGAATGTTTGGCTCACATCTTGGTGGACCAAAACTCAGCATGACGTACTGGTGATTTTTAGACGTTGGATTTGAGCACTTTTCACAATGGGGGACATGAATGGGCCTTTGGTTTGTTACAAGCCCATGATGAAAAAGTACTTAACTCCAACGTCTAGATATCACCAATCATGCTGATTAGGTCCACGAAGATGTGGGCCAAACATTCATGTGTCAGTGGACCCGAAAGGTGTACCACATGGCAATTTGAGGGACTTTGTACAAAATCTTGATACACTGTCATAGATTTCTTCAGTCGTGTGATTAAGAAATGGTTTTAAATACTTAATTAAAGCATATGTTTTTTTGATATGCAGAGCAACTTGTTAAATGCATGGACTAGTCTTTCCAAACTGCAATCTTCTGTGGTGCAAAAGCGAATCCAGCTTGAGAAAGAGAAGCTTGAGCTCAAGCTAAATAACATACTCCATTATCAGGTCAGTAATGAACCATTCTAGATAAGGTCGCAAACAAGTCGAATCAGGGTCGGCCTCAATCTAATTGCTTCATTAATAATACGAAATGCATGCTAAAACTTGGTCCAAAATGGGTCCAATCAACAGGCTGTGGGTCAACCCGACCAATTTATTGAACCTACCAAAAAGGCTGACTCAACCCGGTGTCATAAAATAGTTAAAATATTAATATGCATAAACTTCATAAAAAAAATAATGAAATTTCACCTTTTTCAGATGAAGTCATGATGAAAAAAATGACAAAATCTCAGTTTTTGACTCATGAATCAACCTAACTTGCATCCGAGTTTGTTGGGAAGAAAGAACAATAAACAATCTAAAGAATAAATATGCAATCTTCCACAACACAGATTTACATGGTTCCCTCTAGAAATTTTGGTACGTCCACTATGCTCTGAGGCAAGAAAAGAAACACACACAATACAATGAATAATCATCTATGATCAATCAATTGAGGTATATATAACCTCAAGACAAAATTAGGGTTTGCATATCTCTATGTAAAAGTATGAAAAAGCCCTTAGGGAAAAAGATTTCCCCAATGGAAGATACACACAATCAGTGGCGGAGCCAGGAAGGGGTGAGCCCACCCTCAACTTAAAAGTTTAGTAAGGAATTTTTCTTCTTTTAAGGTACCTTTTTGCCCACCTTGAAAAAGTATACTTCTGCCCACCTTGAAAAGAAATCTGTACAATATTGCCTATCCTCGAATAAAATTACGGCTCCACCACTGCACACAATACATATGAAGTTGGATCGCAGTGTCGTGCTTCATGTACAATACTCTAGCACCATCAAGTTCCTCATAACATAACAGAGTCTACCCAAAATCCTGCGGATTTCAAACAATGATTGACAACCCTACATCTAACAAATTCATCAGTCGTGTTTATACGAGATGTAACAAGAACAAATAAGATGAATTCAAAAGATATTTAGATGAATGATTTATATGGGGTGGTATGTGATCGTTTATGTAGGTTAAGCCATTGGAAGATTGGGGGGACATGGAAAGGCATCATCTCTTAGCAATTTCTATGACTAAAGATTGCTTACATTCAATCGTGTGTAGAGTTCCCCTCATTGAAGGTGCAGAGGTATTGATAGAAATACTCTCTTTTTTTCTTTTCTTTCTTTTTCTTTTTTCTTTTTTTTTTTCATTTTATATAAAATGTTGCTGTTACTACATTATATATGCTCTAACGTACAAGTGGATGAGCTTGCAGGTGGACTCGCAATCGGCTTCAGTAGCACTACGACATGCATCAGATCTCACGGCGTCAATCAAGACAATACTAACTGATTTCTCACCCGCGGTACGCCCTTTGTTTGACAAGTATATATCATGATCTTATATGTATGTATGTGTATATATATGTATGTTTGGGTACCCATACCTTGAAGTGATGTGGTCGACAGGCTCAGAAAAGGGGTTCATTACTTTCGGAGCTAGCAGAGGTGGTTTCAAAGGAGAAGTTACTCTTAGAGGAGTGTTTTGAATTGCTGGGGACAGTTTCAGCTCTAGAGGTATTCAATTAACCACCCCATTAATTATAATTGATATGTGACAACATCTATAAGTATAAAAAGAAAAGAATCGGATAACCAGATAAAAATACGTGCGAAATTAATTAATTGACCACAAACCACACATACTTTTGTCCCCACACTTTTGTCGGGTTATCTGTGAGATATCATTTTCCAAAAATAATAATAAATAAATAAATAAATAATGAACTTGTTATAATCTAAAATTTGGCATGAATGGTTTTAATTTTTTGATTTTTTTTTTTTGTTAATTTTGCGACTATATGTGGCCAGATCCAGGAGAGGAGCTTGAAATGCAACGCTATGCAATTGAAATCACAATAGCAACAGCTACATCAGTGTGACAACGACAACAACAACACCAAGGGACTGTTACATAACTTATTTCTTCTTGGACTGTAACCAAGTACTAGAAAAGTTTAAAATAACGATATCGAAAGAAACATTGAAGAGAGGTGAAAAAAAATTAGAAAGGAAAAAAAGAAAAAGAATAAGAAGAGCGGATTAGTGTCATAATCCATATGAAGATTAATGAACCAAGATGGTGTTTCCAATTAACCTAAAGATGATGAGATAGTGAAGAATGTGGATAACACTCTTGCTGATTATTTTTGCAACGATTCTTACATAGTAAGTACCGCTTATTAGGGAAAGTCGGCCCGATAATCTGAATGTTTTGCACTAAGAGTAAATTATGGTGGGCACTATTAATATTTTTTTTTTATGCGTGATAAAAATGTTAATCTTAATTTTATACAAAATGTCAGAAAAAACAAAATAAAAGGAGAATTAAGGCACTCTCTGGTTGCCCTTAAGAGAAAATGATTCTTGCCCATAAATGTCAATAACAGTTTTCTAGATCATATAAATTCATTTTTGGGAAACTTTCTTCTGGTCACCATACAGGGCTTAATTAAATAGAAACCAAAATTGTTTAAAGGCTGTTTAATTGCAACTGAGAAAATATGCCAAGAAAATATGCAATTTTCAATTATATGAGAAAATAAGGGTGGATTTTCTTGGAAACAAATTGTCACCTATGTGGTACGGAAATGAATTCCAGGCTTGAATGGGAGAAATCTCATTTTATCAGAAAAAATTTCCAAATTTAAAATGGCTATCAAAGAAGGGCCACAAGCATAGTTAGTAAATTCTCGAAATATTCTCAAATTATACACGAACTGAAGGAATTATCGGAAAAAGGAACCACAAAACATCCTATTCAAAGGTTTGGACAAATTCGTGCTTTTTTTAACATATCGAATTATTCTCAAATAATACACGAATTTTCCCCCCATTTTTTAGTTTTGAACATGAAAATTCATTTTGTAAGACAAAAAATTGTCAATATTTTGCTTTCTCTCGTTTTACTTTTTTTTTTTAACTATTTTTTACAAATTTTTAAATGACAAATCCAAATTATACTCGAACATTTCCCATACCGTATTTTTGCTGCACTCTGATTTGCTAACTATGGCCACAAGAGTCCTCTGCATTGCTGGCATTCGGAGACCTCTGCATCTAAAATTTTTCCTCACCCCATTACGCAAGAGACTTGCCTTATAGATCCGAAAGTCCGGACCATCGATGTGTTAGGCCTTGAATGGGCAATATCCACAAAAGATTGCACTGATGTAGCAATCCTAACTCATAAGATACATAAAACATTTTTTTTTGGTAGTTAAGCCTGTTTTTAAAGAGCTCAGTGACTCGGTGAAGGCGGGGTTTGAACCCAGGTCTATGGTATCATCACCCACAAACTTTACCAACTGAGCAAGCCATAAGATAAAACATGGAAAGTAAGAAAACATAAAGTAGGTAAAACAAGGATCATGAACAATGTTTGAACATAAGCTGGTTCAGAATTGGGATTGTGAAATCTATGCAACTATAGAGGAATGATCCACCATAGCGATGGATACCCTGATTACCAAAAAAACCGTTAATAAGGTAGTTATTGTCGTTGGAAGAAAGCACGGCCAAGTCAAACCAAACTTCCAATTAAAGCATGACACGCCATATGGCAGATCCTAGAGTTACCTTTTCATTTCTCCTCTTTTAACGACCGTTCTCAGGTTCGTTTTGTTTGGTTGGTCATAATCTCTTTTCTCACCACCACCACCACCTCCTCCTCCTCCCCTTAGAAACAAAACAGGAGGAGAAAGAAAAGTGTCGAAGATGGATAGAGAATAGTTTTGTAGCCGAGTTTTTGAGTTCTTTTGCACATAGAATACCCTAGAAGAAAAGCTGATCGATCATAAAAACAAATCAGTCACAATGAACGATCTATTCTCGAGTTCATTCAAGAAGTACACGGACCTGAAGCAGCAGGCCTACCTCGACATGGAGGCCGGTGGAGAAGCCGGGAAGGAGAGTATAAACCTCGACAGATTCTTCGACGATGTCGAGAATGTCAAGGATGACATGAGAAATGTCGAGAAGCTCTACAAGAAATTACAGGAATCCAATGAGGAGAGCAAGACCGTTCACAATGCTAAAAGGGTGAAGGAGCTCCGAGCCCGTATGGATGCAGATGTCGAACAGGTGTTGAAACGAGCGAAAGTCATCAAGGGGAAGCTTGAGGGACTTGAACGCTCCAATGCTGCTCATCGGAACCTTCCTGGGTGTGGGCCCGGGAGCTCCGCTGATCGTACACGGACATCCGTGGTGGGTGGATTGGGGAAGAAGCTGAAGGACATGATGGATGATTTCCAGGAGTTACGAGCCAAGATAACAGCGGAGTACAAAGAAACGGTGGAGCGAAGGTACTACACTATCACAGGGGAGAAAGCAGATGAAGGGACAATTGAGAACTTGATATCAAGTGGGGAGAGTGAATCATTCCTACAAAAGGCCATCCAGAACCAGGGTCGGGGTCAGATCTTGGATACTATTTCAGAAATCCAAGAACGTCATGATGCTGTAAAGGAGATAGAGAAGAACCTGGTCGAGCTCCACCAGGTTTTCTTAGACATGGCTGCCCTAGTGGAGGCCCAGGGTCAGCAGCTTAATGACATTGAAAGTCATGTAGCCCATGCCAACTCGTTTGTCCAACGAGGGACTGAACAGCTCCAGGTGGCCAAGGAGTACCAAAAGAGCTCAAAGAAGTGGACGTGCATTGCCATAAGTCTCGGCGCTGGCACCATCATTTTCCTTGTTATACCAATCTTATCATCTCTGAGGCCCTATTAGGTAGAAGAAAAAAAGGTAATGAAAAATGCAGAAACAAGGGTCCTGTTTGTTTAAAGCTCGAGTTGCTCCTCATCCAAACATATGGCTTCTATTAACCAAAAGGGAGGAGACTCATTCCATTTCAGAGGAGAGGACCAGAGTTTAGCCATGGAGGCTATAATGTTTGCAATAGTATTTGTTTTACCACCAGAGTAAATAAACTTAAGAGAGAGAGAAGGGTGATCTTCCCAGCATGCAAACAAAAGAAAATAGGGAGGGGGAAGGAGATGTGGGAACGAGGTCACGAGGGGGCAGAAGTTATAGGGACCCTTAGTCGAGAAATATGATACCCTTAAACCCCATATTCCTCATTATTGAGATATTTGATGTATGGAGCATTGACTTCATGGGCCATTTCCCATGTTCCTTTGGCAACTTATACATTTTGGTAGCTGTAGACACTGTCTCCAAGTGGATAGAGGCCCTATCTGGTTAAGAGCTAGAATGACCATATATGAGAGCCTAATGACCAAAAATGATATAACTCACAAAGTTGCTACCCCCTTATCACCCTCAAACAAGCGGGCAAGGGCACCTTAGAACAATTACTATATAGATGCTTAAGAAGTGTTTGAGCACATGTCCAACAGTTACGTATTTAAATGCATTGGCAAATAGACTTTGAAATCCTATACACCGACTGATCTTTGTTACCATAGAGTGGACAAAGGTTCAGAGAAGCTTATGTTTATTAACAGTTTTTGGACTAGAATAAGTGATTTGTCGAACTTCCGGCCTTTGAAAAGACGCAGAGCTCAAGGCGCAGATAGTTGGGGTTGGACTCACCATAATAGTCCTTTCTTTAAATTTTTTAAATTATGTTTTTGTTGCCTTATGAGACTCTCTCTCTCTCTCTCTCTCTCTCTCTCTCTCTCTCTCTCTCTCTCTCTCTCTCTCTCTCTCTCTCTCTCTCTCTCTCTCTCTCTCTCTCTCTCTCTCTGTGTTTTGGCTGTAACATAGAGGGACTTTTGGATGATGAAGAAGAATTTGATGTTACATGGCCAATGCTAGCCCATGCTAACTCACCATAATGGTCTAGTTGTACTCATATAAAGAATCTGTTCTCTCCTGGGTTGTTGCAGCACCTCCAAAACCTTGAAAATATTAGTGTCAGATTCTTTTTTTTTTTTTGATAAATCAAATTATATTGATGGAAAGGGAGATCGAGAAGATCTCAGAAAAAATTGGAGATTACAAAATCAAAATATATTGATGGAAAAAGGAGATCGAGAAATCTCAGAAAAAAAGAGATTACAAAATCAGCATAGAAGTTGATCCAATCTAAAAACCATATCGTCAAAAAATGTCCCTTTCATGTTTTGAGAGATGCTGCCCCAATTAGTGTCAGATTCTGTTTTCAAATGGAGGAGATAAGAGCAGCAGCAGAAGAAGAGATTGGTGAAGGGAACAACAATACCATCACACTCTCAAGGTTACAGAAGTTACGTTTTGGAAGGGGTTAACGGTCGGTGATTCTCTCTACAGTATATTCGTGTATATTATTGTGAAGAGCTGAAAAGGCTCCCTCTCTCTATGGAAATGGAAAAATAGAGGAATCACAGGGGACACGGAGTGGTGGGATTCGCTGGAGTGGAACCATCCCAACGACAAAACCCTCCTTCAACCCTTCTTCCGAGATTATTGAGTTTCTTATTTATCGTAGGTTAGTATGGTATTATTATTATGAGTAGGCAATTGACG
This sequence comes from Euptelea pleiosperma, assembly GCA_035048495.1. Classification (NCBI taxonomy): domain Eukaryota; kingdom Viridiplantae; phylum Streptophyta; class Magnoliopsida; order Ranunculales; family Eupteleaceae; genus Euptelea; species Euptelea pleiosperma. The sequence continues at coordinate 12,692,662 of CM068545.1, forward strand.
GCACTAAAGAATGACATGCCTGTTAGTGTATGGACCGGGTAACAGGGAGAACAAGTTTTGTAATTATCCCTACTCTGGTAAATCAGATAACTAAGGAGAGAGACAAGGAAACTTCTTCCAGCCACTTCCTAAATAAGTTAAAAACAAGAGAAAAAAGGCAACTTCTCAAATATTCCCCTTCCCTTATCCTCGTTTTTCTTCTCCGGAAGAGCTTCACTGCCATTGTAATGAAGCAGCTGCGGTGGTTAATGCTTTATTTTGGGTTGAACAAAGTGTGGCAATGGCAAAATTGGAGATTGGGTTGAACAACTTCTCCCTTCTTCTCCCTTATAAGATTTTCAGGACTAATTTTTGTTTGTGTAGATGGATTTAATTCTCGGTTTATGCTCTCCATAGAAGTTGAGGGGGAAAAATATCTGATCTAACCCACACAATCTTCGAGGTCAGACGATTCATATTTTGGTGATGATCGGACGACTCTGATGCTCTAGGATGAAACTGCTTTCTCCTCCGCGAAGGATAGGATGATCTCCAGATTAGATATGGTTGTACCTGTTGACAATATTCTGACGCTCAAGTCAGCTTAGAAATGATAACAAGGTTCAGGAAAATAGTAAAATGTTTCAGAGTTTTGGCTATCTAGATCTGGAAAGCAAGATCATTTTCTCAATTCTGAGGGTCTCATATTTATACCCTTAGAACTGGCGTGACTCACCTTCCACGTGTCCAGTCGTTATCAATCAATGATGACTTGGATAGATTCTGTTATAAAACAGAATTTTCTTGTTAGATCTTGACTTCCTTGATTCGGTTATACCTGAAATAACTGAAGTGACACTGAGGTGGCATCCTTCGTGTCAAGTATTCGGACAAGGGGATGTCGAAATCGTGATAGTTCAACTAGCTGCCATGTGGCCAATATTCATTGGTTAAGAAACTGATTGTGTTCAAAATACTTACCTCGTATGTAGGAACCTGTCATATTTTCGGGATAAGATTACGATCGATCCCGTCATGTAAGTCACCTTGCCGGGATGAGATGGAAATAGATCCCGTCAAGTAAGTCTGTCGACCTTGTCGGGATATATACATCCATCAAGTCATATGACCTTGCCGGGATGAGATGGAAATAGATCCCGTCAAGTAAGTCTGTCGACCTTGTCGGGATATATGCATCCAGCAAGTCATATGACCTTGTCGGGATGAGATGGAAATAGATCCCGTCAAGTAAGTCTGTCGACCTTGTCGGGATATATACATCCAGTAAGTCATATGACCTTGCCGGGATGAGATGGAAATAGATCCCGTCAAGTAAGTCTGTCGACCTTGTCGGGATATATGTATCCAGCAAGTCATATGACCTTGTCGGGATGAGATGGAAATAGATCCCGTCAAGTAAGTCTGTCGACCTTGTCGGGATATATGCATCCAGCAAGTCATATGACCTTGCCGGGATGAGATAGAAATAGATCCCGTCAAGTAAGTCTGTCGACCTTGTCGGGATATATGCATCCAACCAGTCATATGATCTTGCCGGGAGGAGTTGAATATCAATCTCGCCAAGGAGATCAATAATAGATATGTCGGGCAAGATTGAATGCTTCCCGACATATTAAAGGTTGAAGCGTTAATGCGTTATGTTAGCACTGCCTCAATATGCTAATCATTCCATCCTGACACGTGGCATTTCTAATTAATGGAAGTTGTGTGACACGATGGGGCGGTTTATGGCTCCTGATGATACCTTCGGCGCATTCATTCTCGCGTGCTATCTATCAACACGCGTCATCTTTTCACGACCGCACGTGCCAAGCCAGTGACATGTGTCAATATTTGACTTGCTGGAAAATACAGCACCCACAGAAGTTTCTATATATTTTATAACATATAAACAGATGTGTCATGGTGTCTGAGTTGAACCATACACAGGGATGACAAGGAAAAATATTATAATTAGGGCCTGTTTGTTCGCCATCTTGGGCATGAAGAGAAGACAAATATATTTTTTGAGAGCTTTTTAACCACAAGAAGAAGAAAAATATGTGTTAAAATGGAGATCCTAAGAAGAAATGGTTTTGTTTCTTTTCTATTGTTTTCATGCCTGGTTTGAGATGAATACTTTTTATCTTTTATTTGTTCCTCTCCAAATAAGTCTGTTTTGTGACATTGTTTCTGGGTACGCTAGCTTGAGAAAAAGCCGAACTTACCTAAATAAGTATTGCACAAAAACTGGAGACTTAACTTAGGAGGAAAGGAAGGAGCCGGTTCTTCCGTTTCCCCTCCATAACGTGGACACGTGGCACTATCTCCTGCTGCAGGTGGATGAGTATCAATTAATTAAGATTAGATTCAATTTGATTAAGATTAGATAAGATTTTGATTATAATTTCTTTCCTTCGTTACACTCATGCCAATGTAACCACTCAAGTTTTTCAACAGCACTCCGTTTCAAATCCTCACCTCCCAAAAATGGAGGTAACATGACCTAAAAATATAAGAGAATAGCTGAGGGATGGCTAGGGAAATCACCTCAAAATTTGCTCCCCACAACAAAACCATCCCTAAGGAAATCACCTCAAAATTTGCTCCCCACAACAAAACCCCGTGGCAAGAGAAATCGTCATAAAAAAGCACCATTATTGATCCATATACATCCCAATAATTCCATAGTACTAACTCATGAACTAAGCTTTTCCTCCGGTCTGTTTCTTTTTAAAAAAAAAATTCCTATTTTTTTTTTTTTTTACTTCGTTTTTCTCTTCTTGCCTCTGAGAAATACTGCCTCTCCCATGCTATGACAAGACCATAATCTCTGAGAAGACCCACAAAAGGCCTTGTTACCCCATTCATCAACCCCCACCTCTCCTCCTTTCTCTCTCTCTCTCTCTCGTAAATGTGCCCTAGCACAATCCGCTCTTGCTCATACTTCTCCTCGACGTTAATCAATCAGAACCTGCTTGAACAGAAGATTGTCCTGCCCCTCCCCATTGGATGTTTGTAACTGGCTATTCAAGTCCCCGGATGACGATCTACTAAGGACTGCCTCTGTACGTGGGTCTGCTGGACTCCTCATACTGTTAGTGTTATTCCCCTCCTCCAGTCCGACATTCTGCATACGATTTGCCAGCACCTCGTAATTAGATATACGTGGGGATTGTGGACCAGGTGCAGAAGCAAACTGATAAAACGGTGGCAGTGGCCAAATCATCCAATCGTTCCGCTTCCTTATTTTGTCACCCTGTACTTCCACGATGGTTGAAGTCCGCACTGCATCCAATATATACTGGATGTTGTTCGTCAACTGCTTAACTCGATTGAAGCCTGCTATCAATGAAATAGGAACCCATCCTTGTTCATCCATCTTCTGCCGCAAGTAAATGTCTTTACATAAATTTTCAGAACTGAAATAATAATCTATCTGTTTTGCTAACATAGTTCGCAATTGAGGATCTGGGGAAGGGATAAACATTGGAAGGGGCGCTGCATGAATAAATGGCACACCCCTGAGGGTGAGGGACTCGGGAGGCTGAACATAATATACCTGAGATGTCATATCAGGGAACCCCATGGGATTCCCAAATGGTCGAACAGCCGGGGGCCTAATAAACGGGGCAGTATTAGGTGGTGGAGGTCTAAAGCTTCTCGGAGTCGGAGCACCTCTCTGATGCTGCATGTGGACATGTCTACCGTTAAAACTCCGATTAGGATTCCACTCGTGATTCGCACGATCTTGGTCACGTCTGCCCCCATAGTTGTTATGATAGGGACCATCTCCGCGTGGATGGGGCCCTCCACTGCCCCTCCTGAATGAATTGCGCTGATGTGGGTGATCATTCCCAATGTGGGGTTGTGACACGAATCCTCCCCTCGGTCCATTTTCCCAATTACTGCTCTTGTGAGGAGGGCCTCTGGGAGAAGAATCTGGAACCACAGACCCCAGTTTGCCGATATTGTTCTGAGGCATTTCCACTGTTGGCAGTGACGGTGGTGGCAACTGAGTGAAGACACCATTAGCAGGTCCACCACCACCACCTCGCTTCATAGATTTCTGTGAGACAGAGATAGAGACAGATCCATCAGATAGAGCCTTCATAGAATCGGAGGATGGTTTCGGCGAAGCCCTGGTGGACTTGGAGAGAGCAGGCCAAGAGACAGCCCCCATGACCGGACTGACCTCAACGACTCCATTGGAAGGTTTGTTCCAGGCCGGCTTTTTCGCCCGACCTACATTACTATTACCACTATCAGAGTTATCCGGCTGAGCCTCCACTGCAGAATTATGCGGCGATGAAGAGGACGATGAAGCCTTCACAGGGGAGCAATCAGAATCAGTGATTTGGTCCTGATGAGCAATCACGACCGGCGATGAAGGAGACGAAGGAGAGGTAGGAACCGCCTCGGATTCACCACGAACGATGTGCACCCATGGCGACGACACATTCCTCGAGTTCCGACGGTATTGGTGACTACTATGACCTTCGCCGGAGAATCCGGCAGAACGAGGAGAGACGTTTTTTGAAGCAGAATCGGTAGCAGTAGCCATGTAAATTAGGGTTTCAGAGTTCTCAAAAATTGCAGAATTTGTTTAGTTTTCTATAACCATAGGTTTTAGCAGTTTTTAAGGATTGATTCCAGACGTTGGATCCAATCAAGTTTTTTGCATATTTTTTAGTACTTATTCCAACGGCTAGAAATTATCAATCAAGCTGATTTTTGGTATGTATATCCACCAAAAGGTGAGCTAAACATCTAAGCGGTTAGTGGACCCAAAAAATGAGCTATGTGGGGCCACGAGAGCCGTCTGCATCAACTGCATCCAAAGTTCTCTACATCTCAAATTTTTTTTGTTAAATGTAGATCTACTCGCCACGTATTTTGAAAATTAGTTTTCTCCTCTCCGCAAACTGGGCAATATTTCGGGATTGACTCTCTCTTAAATCTCTTCCTCTAATGCTGAGTCTTTAAGCCCCATTAGAGTTTTCCCTTTGGGCCCAACTTGGGTCAAGACGGCCCTGACCATATTTATAGGCTCGACCCATCAGACCTGGATTGATTTTAAGGCCCACTTGATAAATGGGTCAGGCTTGGACATAACTTAAAAAAAATGACCTTGGCCCAGCCCTTTATATCTATTATTGGGTTGGCCGGGATTGAGCCTAACATGTTGTGCCCTTAATGGGTTAGACCGCGCTTGAGCCTTACTACATATTTCTTGTGTAAAGTTTGGCCTATCACAAACCTGGCCCATTAACACCTTATCTACTACACCCAATATGACAGCTCAAATGGTTGATGTGTATCCACCTCTTTCGGGAGGTCATGGGGTCAAACCCACACAGGCAAGTTTCTTCCTTTGAGCAGTGTGCCACGAGTAGAAATCCCCTTTACCGGCTTGACCAGGTCCAGGTTTCACCTGACTTCATCCGTGGGGCCTCCTCCCATGATGGTAACTACAAAACAAAACAAAAAAAAAAAAAAAAAGAAAAAGAAGAAGAAGGAAAGAAAGAAACCCTTATCTACTAACCGTGGAGACCATCTTGACAACAAGTCAGCTCCCATTCATGTGTATATTTTGTGAGCTCACCAAAAAGTAGCCCATGCTCCTCCCTACTCCAGCACACATGGAGATGACTCCATGGCTGATTTTTGGTATGGACCATCTCCATACCCTAACCCATATTGTGGACGTCAAAGTTGTGTTTGGAAATTGAGCTTTCTAGCCATATTGTTGTGTTTGGAACATCGCAAACTATGTTCCTCGTTGGAGGGCCTTTAAGAGTGGAAACATTGTTGTTCTTTTTAATGGTAGCTGGTATGGTTCCACCTAACACCATCTTACCTACCAGAAAAAAGCAAGGAGTATGGCACATGGCGCAATTTCAAGTTATCCACAACCCAGCAACGAGGGCTAGCTAACAGCAGCAGCAAAAGCTCCTCGTGCCATAAACACTCGGAGGTAAAGCCCCACGGACCCCACCACACTCTTCTTTATCTTCTAAAAAACACCTTCACGCAAGTGTCTTGACACTAGCTTTTAGAAATTTCCCAACAACAGCTTCTCTTATGCATTTTGCTGATTATTCTTCGATCACCAGTAATGGATGCTGAGGACTCTCGTAGTCGTAGCCCTACTTAGTGCATTTTTTTTTTTGGGCCCACTAACCACATGGATGTTTAGCCCACCCCTTTACTGGTTATACACACCAAAAATCGGTTTGATTGATAATTTCTGTATGTTATATTGTTAGTACCCAAAAAACATGCTTGAATCTAACAGCTCCAATCACTCCTACAAAAAGTGCTAAACATAGTGGCTACAGATAACCAATCAGGTAGATTTTTGGTGTGTATATCCATTAAGGGTGGGCTTATCATCCATGGGTAAGTGGGCCCCAAAAAATGTAATAAGGCTTTGGGTAAGTTTAAAGCTTATTTTAAGTGCTTACCTAATAGTGCTTATATGCAAAGTGCTTGAGTTAAACTGATTTTGCCGTTCAGTAACCATACAAGAGGAGTGCTTTTTTTTAAAGCCCCTCTAGTGTTTGGTAAAAAAAAAGTATTTTTTTAGTGGCAAAAGCAAATATATATATTATATATCCATATAACAAAACAGGGAAGTTGTCTCCCCTCTTATACCCCCTCTTATCTATTTAGACAAAGAAGGGCTGAGATCTTATCCTCCAAATAGATGGTGGATCTCAACCATTCACACCCAATTTTGACGAACGCTTTGTTGGAGAGTGCCGTGGGCACTGGCCACCCACTATCCATATAACAAGTGACAGTGGTTGTCTTATACCCATTTTATCTTGTATGGCTTCAATAATGAGTGGCTGAGATCCACTATGCTTCATATCGATGACTGAGATTAACTCCCACCCAATTTCAACAAACACTTTGTCGGAAAGTACCGCGGGAACGGGCCACCCACGCATATAACAAAACAACTCAGTTGTATTCTCTTATCTTATCCATCCATCTAATGTGGACAGTTAGATAAATAGTGGTTGAGATCAAATCCATCGATTTAATGCGGATGGTTAGATTTCAGCCACTCAATCCGCCTCATTTGACCTCAATTTATTCAAAATTTGAATTTCAACACCGTTATTTTTTGTTATTTCTATTATTTTACTATTTCTCCCTATGTACGTTACAATCCGTTATAACAGCCGTTGTAATGGAAAAAACGGTAACACCCCAGTCTGTTATACCGTTTGAGTGCCGAAGGCACCCAATTTTTACAAACGCTTTTGTCGGAGAGTGCCGTGGGCATGGGCCATTTACTATTCTATACAACAAAACACATTGGTTGTCTCCCTACTTATACCTCCTCTAATCCTTCCCCAAATGGAGCGTGGATCTCCGCCACTCACCTGATTTTGGCAAATTCTTTGTCGAGGAGTGCCCTAGCTTCACAAAGGACGGTCGGATTTGAGTGAGATTGAATGGTCGGATTGGACAGTCCCCGAATTTCACATTCCCTCTCGTTGTTTCCTTCGCGTCTCACCTCAAACCCCTCTCATTTTTTCCCGCTCTCTCCTACGGTCCTGCCTCTCTCTCTTGTCTGCTACCCTGCAACTCCAGGTATATCTCTCTCTCTCTCACTCCCTCCCTTTCATGTTTTTCCCTTTTTTGTGTTGTTGGCTGAGGTGGTTGCAGATCTCAAGTGACCTTCTATTGGACGGTTTTGGGTTTAGGATTTGGGGGGTTTAGGGTTCCTTGGTTGGGTTAGGGTTTGGGTCTGTTTCAACTGCAAGTTTGTAGAACACCTACGCCCCAAAAGTAACACGGCCTCATAGGCGATCACACGTTCTTCGTTGATTTTGTTTTTCTCCATTGGATCTCTGTTTATGGGTTTATTCTACAGAAAATAGTCGTGTTCATGGGGTCGGTTTGATAGAAATCCATTTGTGTTGGCTGTTTTTTTTTTGTGGGTTGTTTTGACTGTTGATTTTTGGGTTTTGGTCAGAACCTAATTTAGTTTTTGCAGGGGAATGGGTTCTGAAAATTCCTTTTATTATAAGAGGGGTTTCCAAAATCTAATTCAATTTCATAGTTTACTTTGGGTTTGATCGTTGCTTTAATATTTGTCAACAACTTGTTTGGTGTTTAGTAGATGTGGTGAGAGGAACATGTGTAAACAGAGGTTGTGTTCCTTCTAAAGCTCTTCTTGCTGTGAGTGGTCGAATGTGTGACCTTCAGAGCTTAATTTAGAGGGACGTGGAAGCACACAACGCCTCCGGGCCTTTCTCAGTCTGCGCTTATGGACCAAATCAACGTCCGCTTCGGGTTTGTTCTGCCCCTTAAGATCAAGTTGGTTTCATTTGGGATTTTAATGTTGTTTGATTTCTGGGTTTGGGGGTTTTGGTGTGTGCTAGGTTTCTGGGTTCTCTGATTTTTTTATTTTTATAGTCCAGGTATTCAAATTAGTGTATGTGCTGAAACCATGAATAGTTTGTGTTGAAGAATGATTAAGAATGTCATTGTTTTGTAGGGACTTTGAATTCCTGGTACTTTTTTTCTTCAGTAATTTATTTTATTTTGTTTTGTTCTGCTCTATGTATATACCAGTAGTTTTGAGTATGAAAACATTTATGCTTATTTACAGATATGTATCTGCTGAGATATATATTGAAGCCTTGAATATCCTCCAATCAAGGGTTTTTATATCAATTTTCTAGCTAACCATTTTCATTCATATTTTGATTTCAATTACTATTATTTAGTCTTGCGTTTCTGACTGTCGCTTCCCATCAGTGGCAGTTTTGTCTCCCTTCCCTACCAATAGTAGCTGATCAACCTATAAGTCATAATTTCCTCTTTCAACATTCATATGTTCATGTCTAGTCTATTCTATAAATGGGTTCACACTAACCTTCTATCTTTCTTCTGCTCTGTAATTTTACTATTTCCTTTTTTCTTATATTAATTTCCTATTTGAATTTTTGTTGATGAAACTCTACTAAATTTGTTTCAGATTTTTTTGTTCGTAAGGTTTCTTGATTGATGAAACTCTACTTGCTTTGCATTCATCAGAATCTTCTTATTTTGAAAATTTTCCTCTTTTCTAGATTTTTGAAGATTCTGTCCGGTCAAATTATAGGTTTGTCCTTACAGAGGAATCGGCCTGCGGTTTCTGCACCTTCAAGCTTTTCAACATTAACCTGCGATTTCTACATCTTGAAGCTATTCAACTTTAGCATAATAGGTATTTGTGTTCTTTTATCTTCTTCGTGTCATTTTATTCTTATTTACTCCATTGGATGTATGATATTATGCAATTTTATTCTTATGTATTTGTATAATTTCATTATTGTGGATTTGGTTGAATCGATATTTCAGTTTTACTTTTAAATTGGGTTGAGAACTGACTCCATTTAGCAAATATGTCTTCAGCCCACACATCAAATGTGCCTACAATTCTGCATTTTCATGTTTAAAGTGGAAATGTTTAAATCTTGGATCCGTTTTTCGCAAACCATTTTATTCAGCCTAATTGGAAGAACTTAAAATGCAACCATTTGATGGGATTGGACCAGAACCCTCCATTTGTTTTTCTTAAACATTCAATTTCCTATGGTCCTAACGTGTTGTTGGACTGTTTGGCATTCTTGTTACCAACTGATGTTGAAGTTGTTTCCACATGTCATGTATTTTTCAAACATGCAGGTAATGTAAGCATTCATGTGTATCAACATACACACATAGCTATGCATAGAAAAGATGCACTTCAACATGGTTCAACTGGATTTTTGGCATACTTGCGACACGTAATAACCACTCATTTTTCCTAGGTGGACCCACACTGCTTAGTGTTTTTCTGAGATTTGGAGTTTGCTCTTCAATTCAAGGTCCGAGAACAGGCACGGTTTTGAGAACCTCTCTCTCTTCATGATTGAGCCCATTTAAGAATTTGTGGGTTTTCAAGTTTTTTTGTCTGGAAAATTCAACCAACCATTTTCCTAATCCTAATCTCATTCGTAGAAACAGAAGCAAGCTTTGTGTCTGGAGTTACACCATTTGTGGTTGTGAGAATTGAATTAAGCAACAAATTGTAAGTTTCAATTGTGCTTATTTTGATGATAATTTTGGATTTTGTGGCAACAAAGATAAATTATAGAGTTTCTGGGGCTTATTTCTCGGTACACATTCATGCACAATTCAGTGTTTTGATGCCATATTGTTGTTATATATATTACATATTTTTTTATCCTAATTGTAAATGCTTAGCGTAAATGCTACTTAGATGTATGTACCAAACATCTGAGATTGTATGAAAAGTGTTTCGATGCCATATTGCTGTGGTAATTTTCAAGTTTGTTCATGATTTAGTTTTGTGAATCCGTATTTGTGTTTCAATTCCCATAGTAGACTGTAGGTCCACCTACGAGAAACAACTAAAATCCAACAGCTACAAATCACCAATCAGGCTGATTTTTCGTTTGTAGACTACAGGTCCACTTATGATTAACGATCTAAAACTTTTTGTTGATGGGCTTTGTTTTAGATGAGTGGTTTTGGTTCACTTGAGTATAGTATGAAGAAATTTTTAAAGTTATGTTATTAGATTGCTTTGTTTAGTTCCCACTATGAGTGTTAATTTGAATGAATCACTTTGATGAATTGGAATCCTGCTGGTTGACATTTTTTTTGTCTGATTTTGGTATGTAATTAAGCTAGGATCAAACCTGCAAAATTCAGGGTTGCCGTGGAGACCACTATCCAATTGTGTGACAAGCTCCACCATTTGATGGTTCGGGATTAGACGAATGATATGTTTTGGTTAAATTTATCTGTCTTGGTCAGGAAGAGTTGTGGATGTGACTAGGCAAGTGTTTATAGAGTTGTAGAGTGGGACACAACAATAATCAATAGGAGGTGAAGAGTGGACACTTTTGGTTTTCCAAATGTGTCTGCAAAGTAATAAAACTAGAAAATTGGAGTGAATTCATTGCACATGTTTGTCATTTTTGTAATGACATGCGTATGATGTGAAGTTCATTAGGGGCTTCTTCCTAATGTGTATGTAATGTGCTAAAATTAGAAATGGAAGTCAATTTTTTTTATAAATAAAAATAGAATTGGAATTGAGTGCCGAAGGCAACCGATTTTGGCCAACACTTTGTCAGGGAGTGCCGTGGGCACGGGCCATCCCCTAGTATATATATAAGATTGGTATTACAAAAGGGCAGTTTGGTATTAAAAAATTTAAGGATAAACTTCTAAAGAAATTTTTTTAAGAATGACTTCTCGCAAAAGTAATTATGGCGATTTGGGAGTTTATTGGACTTTAAAAATGAATTTTTTAAGTTTTACCAAACACAGTTTTTTTTTCCATGAGAACTTAAAAACTGCTAAAAGCTGGCTTATTGTGGTTTATAAACTTTCCCAAACGCAGCCTAAATAGGGCTACGAGAGAGTCCACCGCATCCAAAGTCCTCTCCATCTAAATTTTTTCTATCATCAGTTGGGTTTTGATTATTTCTATTTTCATTTTTCTCGTTTGCCTTCTTAAATTATGGGTCTTTTGCCTTATTAAATTATGGGGCTGCTTCCTGATTTTGATGTGTTTTCTTTTTCAGTTCTCCAGGCATATATCCAGTTCCTCATCCAAGGTCAGGTTCCACTTTCGTATAACTTCTCCCCCTGGTTTATATTTTCTATTGTCCAAACTATAATCTCATCTACATGTTTGGATTTTTCTTTCCTCTTTGAGGTTCTTTTTTTCCTTTTTAACTTCAATTTTAACGGGCTTCTTTGTTTTGTTTTTGTAGAGTGACTAGACTATGGAAATTGTGAAGGATGTGGTGCCACCTATTGTTAGACAGGTAAATTATGGATGGAGCCTTGAAGAAAATATGAAAATTTTGGAAGACAAAATGGAATACCTGATGAGCCGAGAGGAAGACATAAACACTGAATTGAATCAAGCTGAGGTTCAGCTAGGAAAAAGGCGAAAGAGAGAAGTTGAAGTTTGGCAAGAAAAGGTGCGGAAAATTACAGCTGAAGTGGATGAGGTAAAAAGGAAATATAATAAAAGGAGCTCTCTCCAACTTATAAGCTTAGGAAAGCTTGTTGATAAAAAGATCAAAGAAGTTACTGAGCTTCAAGATAAAGGCAGTTTTTCTGATGGACTGGTAGTTGATCACTTAGACCGTGGACTGACATTACCAACAACACAATTGGTCGGTGTATCAGCTGAGAACAACTTTATAAAAATCTGGAATGCCTTAATGGACAATGAGATCAACACAATTGGCGTTTATGGAATGGGGGGAGTTGGCAAGACAACCATCATGACCCATATCAATAATAAATTGAAAGACAGTGATCATTTTGATGTTATAATTTGGGTCACTATATCGAAAGCATTGAATCTTAAGAGATTACAAAATGATATTGCAAAAGCAATCGAGTTAGATTTGTCAAAGGATAAAGATCAAATAAGAAGGGCAGCCAAATTACAGGAAGGATTAAAACTAAGGAAGAAGTTTGTGCTCATCTTAGATGATTTGTGGAAAGTATTTTCTTTGGAGGAGATAGGAATTCCCATACCTTCTAGAGAAAATGGATTCAAGTTAATAATAACTTCTAGATCATTTGAAGTATGTCGAGGGATGAATTGTCAGAGAAATTAAAGTGGAGGTTCTCTTAGAGGAGGAAACTTGGAACTTATTCATGGATAAGGTTGGATGTCACATGGTGCTTGCCCCTGAAGTAGAAGAAATTGCAAGGCTCGTTGCCCAGGAATGTGCTCGTTTACCTCTTACAATCATCACAGTAGGTGGAACCATGAGAGGAGTGGAAGACATTCACGAATGGAGAAATGCTTTGAATGACTTGAAAAGTTCTACAAGGGGAGTTAGGAACTTGGATCACAAGGTCATTAAGCGTCTGAAATTCAGTTATGATCGCTTAAGAAATGAAAAGCTCAGGACTTGTTTCTTATATTGTGCATTGTATCCTGAAGATTATGAGATCCCGGTGGAAGAGTTGATAGATCATTGGATTGCTGAAGAGTTAATCGATGATGAGAGGAATATGCAAGCGAGGCTTGATGAGGGTCATGTTATATTGAATATACTAATAAACAATGGCATGTTAGAAAGAAAATATTTCAATTCACATGTAAAGATGCATGATTCGGTTAGGGATATGGCCCTAAGTGTGAGCCCTCGATCCATGGTGCAAGCTGGTGATTGGTTAACAAATAAACCACCAAAGGAGGCAAAATGGAAAGAAGATCTTGAGAGAGTTTCTTTAATGAGGAATGGTATAAAGGAGCTTTTGTATTCACTCAGGTATCCCAAACTCACTACTTTGCTACTGCGACAAAATCCTCTATCGGGAGGGATCACAGATTCTTTCTTTGAGCACATGCCAAGCCTCAGTGTTCTCAACCTATCGGAAACTGAAATCAAGTACCTACCACATTCTATCTCTGACTTGAAGAATCTCCGTGCACTTCTCTTACGCAGATGTACATTCTTAACTGATGTACCTTCGCTTGCAAATCTTACAGAATTAAGGATGTTGGACCTCCGTGATACTGGAATCAAAGAATTGCCTCAAGGCATGGGAAGGTTGGTTAACCTCAGACGCCTTGACGTCTCTTACATTAAGGGCCTAAGAATGTTTCCGAGTGGGTTACTATCCATGTTTTCCTTTCTGGAAGATTTCAAAATGAATGATTCTGGTTGGTGGTGGGGAAGGGGAATGAACGTGGAGGAACTCATGAACTCGACACGTTTAGAAATATTTTATGCTTCGTTCAACGACTTGCATACTTTAAATAAATGTGTCAATTATGAGCATATGCAAAGTTTGAAGGACTTCAGTTTCACAATAAGGGATGGCATTTATATACATGATGAAGAAATTGAAAGAGAGAAGTCGGTAAGAATAAACAGAGTCAATCTCGACGAAAATAACTCCCTTGTGCTCCCTAAGAACACCCGACAGTTGTATATTCAAGAATGCAACAATTTATCGATATTGTCTTGCTTAAAGAATTTGAGGGATTTGGAATATTGTTATCTCAAAAATTGCACAGGGATAGAGTACATCTTGTCGCTAGAAGATGAAGAAGTGGGCCGATCATTATTACCAAGCCTCAACTACTTGTCTCTTTTTAGATTGAACAAGTTAAGTGCACTTTGTAAGGGAGTTGGGCCACGCGGCACCCTTTCTAGTTTAAAGCACCTGTTGATTCATATGTGTAATCATATAAAGAATCTGTTCTCGCCTGGGTTGTTGCAACATCTTCAAAACCTTGAAGAGATTGATGTCTGGAATTGTGAAAAAATGGAGAATATAATAGAAGAAGAAGAAGAGATGGGTGAAGGGAACAAAAAAACCATCACACTCCCAAGGATAAAGAAGTTGGAGCTATGGGATCTACCAAAATTAAAGAGCATTTGGAAGGGGTTAATGGTTTGTGAGTCTCTACGCTGTATTGTTGTACAAAATTGTGAAGAGATGAAAAGGCTCCCTCTCTCTATGGAAATGGAAAATAGACGACAACCCCCATTGGCTCTCGATGTAATCGAAGGAAGCAAAGAGTGGTGGGATTTGCTGGAGTGGGACCATCCCAGTGACAAAACACTCCTTCAACCCTTCTTCCAACAATTATGAGGTTGGTATAATTGACGATGTTGTTTCTTTGCACGTTGCATTATGTGTTTTATTTTCATTCCAGAGACTTCCTTAATTCCTTATATGATCCATTGGGTTTGATGTAGGCCTACAAGAGATTTATGAATTTAGAAGAAGTTGTCGCATACCAAATATGATATATATGTCACTTTGGTTACATATTTATCAAATTGGGTCTATCTTCAAAATGGTTGTGCTCCCTGAGAACAGCCCGAGACTTGTGTATTGATGAATGCAACGATCTCACTACATTATCGGAATTGTATTGCTTAGAGAATGTGAGGGAATTGAAACGTTGTCAGCTCGATGAATGCAATGGGATAGAGTGCATCTTGTCGGTAGAAGATGAAGTGGGCCCATCATTATTATCAAGCCTGGAGTGGGACCATCCCAACAACAAAACCCTCCTTCAACCCTTCTTCAATGAACTTGTCGTTGTAATGTTGCAATGAGTAGTAATTAGGCAATTGACGATGTTGTTTTATTTTCATTCCACACTTAACTCTTCCTTGTATGATCCATTGGGTTTGATGTAGGCCTGCAAGATGTCTTATAATCAAGGGAACACATCTCATTTTCAGGTCATGCTGCATCCATCCATCTAGGTTTATCAGGTGCCATTGAAGTCTTGCGGTACAACTTTTGAGGTGTGTGCTTGGGTCAGTTGGGTGTGGATGCACCCACCCACATGCGTGTATATCCACGTCTTCACTTGGCAGGGACACAAGTGAAGCTATATCATTTAAAATGAGCATAGATTGCCAAAATGTGTTAAAGAGGATTTTCCCTGCATATGGTTGATAAACGCTTTCGCAACCCATTCCATTTATCACCTGATCACAACTAATCGAACTTCGTCAGTAATGGCATACGCATCGACCTCTTTGGCTGTGGATGTGGAATAAATTACTCCCACGAGTTGGAATTTAAAAAGTTGGCAACAAACACATAACTGTAACCAACATTTATCATTGCCCTCGCAGCTTCATCTTGGTTGAGACTTGAGAGCATTATAGTAGGAAATATCCCTTTCCTCAAACTTCAAGGGACGGCGTATCAAAGACTCGTGAGTTTGTTCTTATCCTCCAAGAACACGGAAAGGATATGCATATTCTGATGCATAACCATCACAGTAGTTTTCCAAGTAAAAAACTTTTTATTCGCTAAGAAATCACCATGTGTGCTTATCAATCGTTGAAAAGGAAATTCGAGAATTAAGAATGTCGCTGAACTGTTAAATTATAATTCACAAATGATTGATATTTGTAGAATTTGGCCTCTAAAACATAATCGTAACACCTGTGAATAGGAAGCAAGCCACATATTATCATTCCCGATCCATCTCCAGGAAATATTGCAGAGGAACATACTGATCCAAAGAAAGGAGAATGCATTTCAATGAAAGAGAGAAAATACCAAGGTTTAAAGGAGGCCGTTTTAACAGACTGGGGGCATTACTGTTTAAACGGATTGAAATGGCCAGGGGCAAAAATGGGGAAAAAATGGTGCTGAAACTCAAATTTTGAAATTTGAAAATTTCAAAAAAAAAAAAGGAATTAAACGAAAATTTAACAGATTTAACGGCCATTTTTTTTCAAAAAAAATTCAGATTTTAACGACCGTTAAAACCAAAAAGCGGTCATTTAATTTAAAGCGTCAAAACGTGTTTAAACAGTTTTAACGGAAACGGGCTTGGGGGGTTACCGTTTAAACAGCCGTTTTTTAAACCATAGAATATACCTCTCAGAAATGACTGGCATAAAATGGGTCCTTACATTAATACAGAGGGGGATACCAAACACACACACACACACACACACACACACACACACACACACACACACAGGCACTTGAATTTATAACGGCGTGATCACTTCGATCAGGACTGAACCATCCATGTAGAATCATCAGTATCAATTTGCAGCAAACTTTTGGAGGAATGAACCATTGACGGATTTGTGTGGGAGGAATGAAATTTGTGTATGCTACCCAACCACTCTTAAGATTTTGGTGTCTACAAGAGCCATTCTGTTTTTCTAATGCAATATGTTTGAACTTCTTTTAAATGAAGAGGAAGATCTAAAATGTGATTTAGTGCACATCCAGCATGGAGGAATCTCCAGGATCTTTTCTTCATTAACCTTCACAATAAAATCAGCCTCTCACGGTGATTGACCAAACCTTGGCTGTAGTTCTCATCAAAAGAATAAAATCCTTCTACAATCCCTTCACTAGTGGTACTAGCATTTCAGATGGTCCTAATAAACAGGTCCATTGTTCTAATGCAACATAAAGTCATGTAACTGGCAAAGTCTTTACTTCTACCTACGCCATTTTGTTCACATAAGCAGCAAGTATAAGCAATTTAGGACGCCTTTTTGGAATGAATTAATCAGTTTTCACCCTTTGCCCAAAGTAGAAATCTCAAGCAACATTATCTTTTTCTCATAAGGCCCGTCTGTAAGATGGTATCGTCATTTTATTTAAGTTCCACACAAGCAAAACCCTATAATTTTATTTAAGTTCCACACAAGAAAAACCATTAGAATGATTCCAAATCAATTAATCCATTGTTTGATCACTTCGATTGGGTTCTGCTGGATTTGATATTTCTTTCAACAAGCTTGAGTAACCATCATATGTAGGATAACGACCTTGTGCCTTCCTACATATAAGAATTTACCATGCTGCACCTATGAAATCCTACCTTTCAACTGATCAATTCTTCAAAAATGCAAGAACAATTTGTAACCTTTATTTACTAATATGTCCTAAAAATTCATGGAAAAGAAAAAGGACTTCTCCCTTTCTTTTACTGAAGGCAAGAAAGAGATGGTAGGGACAATACTCATTTTAAATCCAAAAGAAAAAAATAATAATGAATAAATATCAATACCCATATTACTTATCCAAAAAAAAATCAATACCCCCATATTTTGTTGGGAAAAAAATGCTGAAGAGGAGAGATGAAAAACCAGCAGTAAGGAAATTTATTGCA
The DNA here is from genome assembly GCA_035048495.1 of Euptelea pleiosperma. Taxonomy (NCBI): domain Eukaryota; kingdom Viridiplantae; phylum Streptophyta; class Magnoliopsida; order Ranunculales; family Eupteleaceae; genus Euptelea; species Euptelea pleiosperma. Next base: position 12,710,318 of record CM068545.1, read on the forward strand.
ACTGAAGTTAGACCTTTTGATCTGGAGGAAGCTGTGGATGGGAATGAAGACCTATTGGAGCTCACTGACGGGGTGTAGACATTCAGGAAAAAGAAAAACATTTCCTACCATTAGAAGGCGCATCCTTGGCTACAAAATTCACTTCCAGAGAGGTTAAATGGCCTCATGGTAGTTTTTTCTTCAGGAAAACAGTTTGCAAGGGAAGGACCTAGATCGCAGAATGAAAAGAAACATGTGGGGGAGATTTTTCAGAGTGATGGGGATTTCTGATAGCTGAAGAAACAGGATGATACTGATCCCAGAAGAAAAAAAATAGCTGTGGTTGGAGTAATCTGGCTTTTGTTATTGAAAACTTCTTTGGAAAAACAGAGGAAGACAGAATTAACATAGATTGAAAGGTGGACAGGGTAACATGGCATACTGAAATTGCAGGGGTTCATTGAGACTAACAATTGTCTATTCAGTCGAAAAGCAGATACTCTGGAACTAGCTCTGGTTTGCAACACTGTGCATGAAAACCGCTCCAAGTGTGATATATGAGCCGCCATTGAAGAACTCTCAACTTCCCATGTATAAAATCCTTTTAACCTTTTGGAAAGGGGAGGGAGGATATCTTCTTTGCAACCTCTGATAAGGACCTTGTGTATTTTTGCAGCTTGGGTAGGGTTTATTGACAGATGCTGGCCATAGTGAATCCCTTCTCTGTGGACAAATTTTATAACCTAAACAGATTTGCTAAAGGGTCTCCCTTTTACTTATGGACAAACAGCTTATTCAAGACTTTGGGGGAGATCGGTTAAGGACTCTTGGACATGAACTGACTAACCGCTTACCGTGAAGATCTCCAATATGCTCAAATTAAAGTCAGGAATGGTCTGGCTAGGATCCCTCGTTTGATCCCCATTTTTTATCACAGGGTGGTCTTTTCATTTATCATAAAAGTTGAAGATCCATGGAAAGCTCAAATAAGACTGTTACGGATGAGAAGAAGGTAGGGTTTAATCATGGGGCTGAAATAATGATCTGGGCAGTGATGTGGACAGAGGGTGCACAACTGTAATGAGAATAAGGGAAAGTGTTGTAGTGGGACCCAAGATAGAACAGCGTGGCTAATTGAGATTCGAGAATAAATAGGCTGGCATGTCAACACGCTTTAATAGCAACTATGGTAACAACAAATATGTGGTTTTGCTTCCTCCTCGTAATCCATCGGTACCTAGGGGGACGTGTTGATCGAAGAGTGGAATCATAAAAGGTCCCATGTGACAAAGGTTAAAGCTGATCAGATCCTAGTTGTTGATCAAAAGAGGGGGGAACCCAACGGTTTTGAATTCAAATTTTGAAAATCGAAGGTGGGAGAATCATACATAACAAGATGCCATCAATCCTAGCAGTTTGAAAGGTAGCAAAGAGGGACATCACAAGAATCACATCAGAATCTCTGACAGTAGGAAAGGTGACAGTAGTAGAGATTCTTCATACTAGCAAGGTACTAAACTTCAACATCGTCGCCCTAAACTACACTTTCTTCAAATTCAGAATTCATTCGAAAAAGTTCAATTCGACATTGATAAGTTGTGTAACAATTCGCCAACATAAATAAGTTTGGAGATCTAATGCCTTACACATTTGTAACATTAATGTAGCTTAAATGTATGAAGAAACATAAAATCATAGAAAAAACAGTTTTTACCAATGAACAACTTGAAAATACGCAAGTTGATAAGCACTTGATCGTGATTTCAATCCCTATGTTATTTTTTACTCGAAACTCTAAATGAAGAAGTGGTCACTCAATGAAGAAGTAGTCAACTTTTTTTTTTACTTACAAAAAAAAAAGTGGTCACTTTTCACCTAAGAACCTTCCAAAAGTAAGGAAATGTGAAAAAAAATTGATCTAAAGGTGTTTTAAACACTTATCTATTTTAAAACTCCATCCTGAATAGTAAGATTCGTTGAAATATTACAGGTCAACTTCACTTCGACAGGTCATAAATCAACAAAATTCTCTAAAACTTCGGCTAATTTTAATACAATGCATACTAGTGCCACACATCATCATCTATTAAAGCTGAGTCCTACACGGGGCATAGGTGTGGGAGAGGAGAAAATATTGCTCAAAGCCATAGTATGCCGGCGTCACAAGGAGACAAACCCCTTCGTTTGGTAGATGTTTCTTGTGAATATAACGACTACACCAAAACGCACGGCCAGACATCCACTTGTCAGATTGAAAGGAAGGGTGATAAAATGAGGGGGATAACAAAAGAATGGTAAGATGAAGTATGAAAGGTAAAACTCCTAGGTAAGATGTCGATGGTGGAAGACAAAGGCTCTCAATCTAATCCGAGTGAGCAGGACAGTTTACCAAGTGAGCAAGAATTGGAGGAAGAAGAGAGTTAAAGCCCAGACATCACTCCTCCTAGAGTTGAACTTTCACAATGATTTAATGATGAATCTGAGAAAGAAAAATTGGATGAGTTTCAATTACCAAAAACAAAATTGGATTAGTTTCAAAGATGGTAGTTGCAATTGTGATGGGAAGATTTCTCATGAAGAGGGTCGGCATCAGCTGATAGCCAGACAGCAGCAGTACCAACTTTGAGCCAGTTCATGTCAATTCATTTGGAGACTAAAAGCTCTAAATGAAGCTTTAAATTGGATGAAGCAGAGCAACAAGTGATTGCCTGACCATGATTCTTCTCCTGTAGAGTCAAACAAGTACAGCAAGAGTGGCACAGGTGTAACTCGGAATCATGCGGTATAAAAGGTCACAATTCTGGAGTTATTTCCCCAAATCAAAATCTGTCCTCCAACATAACCAATCCTAGATCAGGCATGAATTTTCCATTCCAAATTTTAATTCAAGTCCTTCCTTTCATGACTTTTCCAGTCATTTTGCTCCTACTTGGCTTGGTCATGCAAATGCTATGTTTGTTTGGACTTCTGAAAACCAAGGCTCACTAATTACATGGGAAAAATGGGCAGAAGACTATGATAGCATAAGAGGGGTGGAGTTTCTAGATATAAAAGATTGGATCCAAAAGCTCAGTAGCATTGTCAAAGGTGGAACAGTGTCAAGCTTACAAGATAACAGAAATGAAGGGGTGACAGGTTGGACATGATTGCCCACAAGTCCGGGATTGTGGCTCAAGACCACAAAGGAGATAATATGAAGCTATCAGAATTTCTAAAAAAAAAAAAAGAATCTCAAATGTCAGATTCGGAAAGAAAGAAGCAAGAGATGAGAAATTTGGAGTGAAAAATGAGATACAATACAATTGGAAAATTGAAAAGCAAGAATATTTATAATAAGAAAGGGGGAAGAAGAGGCCTACAAAGAAGTAATGATAAAGATTTTAAGCTGGAATGTCAAGGGGCTCAGTTTTTCTAGGAAGAGGTCTATTACAGATCTATTTTGCAAGTTTATAAACAAGATAAACCCCTCCATCCATGGGCCATTACCATAGACTGCTAAGAGGATACAAATATTTGGAAACCAAACCAAACAAGCTAAAGTTCAGCCCCATTTTCTGAACATAACACACAAGTTAAATTCTTTGTGAAAAGCAACACACTATTGGTTTGGAGATCCAAAATCTAGACACTTTGTCGAAACTCATAATTTGTTACAAAATCAGTGATTTCTTTGCATGTAATAACAACAGCTCTTACAGCAAATGCAACACATAATACCAAACAACTAGAGCAAAAAAAAATGTATTTACTTATTTACAAGCTTACCTGAATTGATCAGGTGCCAGCATTGGGCAAGGCGGCCATGAACAAGTTATAAGACGACTCAAGGTCGAAGTGAAGCTGCCTCGCCTGCTGCTCCGTTAGCTCGTCAGCAGCCCCCATCTTCGACAACCTCGTGATCCACTCCTTCATCTTCGTCCTTCCCTCAAAATCCGGTGGCAAAATATTAAGCTTGTTGAGAGAAGCCAAAAGGTCAGCGAGTACTGGATGGACCTGATCAACAGCAACCATGTTCAGCTTCAACGTGTCCATGGCGGTAATGAAATGCTGCACGCACTCTGCCACAATGGCTGCCGATGTGGTAGTGGATGCAACCGCAGCGGCCCGATGCTCGACAGTGGCAGGGACGCCAGATGTGACGAGGCGATTGAGGGCAGCAGGGCAGTCCATCTTATAGGTGTCCACAAAGCGCTCGACGCTGGGGATAGTCTCCTTGAGAGTGGACGCCAGGGTCTTGAATTGGGCAATGAGCTTGAGGCACTCGGGCTCATATTCCGCCGAGGAAATGATGTCGCGAACATATGCCTTCTCGAGCTTCTCAGTAGCTTTGATGATGGCGTAAAGATCGGCAAAGTTGTCATACATCTCACGCTCACGCTTGTCGTTCCAGAGCTTCACCTCCATTGGAGTAAGTTTGTTCTATTCGATTCGTTAGGGTTTTATCTTCTTCTTCTTCTTTTTTCGCTCTTTGTTTGTTATTATGTTTTTGTTGGTTGGATCGAATGGAGAAGAGGACGGGACATGCGCACAGGGGACCTATTACACTGAAGAACAATCAGAGAAAAAGATAAAATAATTCTAAAATTAACAAAGAAAATAACAAAAAGAAAAGAGTGAAATATTAGAAGGAGAGCAATCGAGTGGAAATCGCAGGAAACAAGCTCTTCGACATTCAGGTTTAAACCGTAAAAAAAAAAAAAAACCACACAATCAACAGATGAGAACAAGTGAACAACAGGATGGAAAAGTTGAAATTTTTAGTGGATGGAGAGGATAAGAACGAGCGAAAATTCTGTAAAAATTCTAGCTTTGACGTTATTTGAATCGATTCATAGAAATCGAAAACGAGATTACAGAGGATCTATAAGATCAGCAGGATCAAAGAAAAAGAGAATATTTTTTTCTTTTTTCTGATGACGAATGAAGAACAAATAGAGTCACATAACAACCTAATTTCTGAAAATAATTCTGAAACCCTAAAAGATCTGAAAATTTTCTGATGCTGTTGCAGAGATTGAGAGAGAGAACTTACGGACTACGGAGATTGAGAAAACGTAGCTTTGTAAATCTGATGCTGTTGCAGACTTGCAGGAGCTTAGCTGAACAAGAAGTTGAACAGAACAGAGAGAAAGAGATTGCGTGGAAAGCGCCGAGGATGCTATTATGTTACCGCGTACGGCACCTGGGTAGAAAAGAAAAGACCACAAACCAGCCGAGTCCATTTTTGTTCACGGACCCATATGAGCCATGTGGCAAACTCTAAGACCACTGACCGTAAGGATGTTTGGCCCATCCCTACATGGACATACAGACCAATAATAATCAACCTGATTAGTGATTTCTAACCGTAGGATCCGAATAGTCCAAATGACTCAAATCCAACGGCTATAAATCACCAATCGAGCAGGATTTTGGTCTAGGTCCACCTACGGATGCGGTCAATGGTGTCTGAAAGTCTCAACGTGACTCAGACGTCTTGATAAAAGACATGCGTGAGCTAAACTGGACTCCTTGTAGCCTAACCCAACCCAACTTCGGATGGATCGGTCCACCTACACTGCGCCCGTCGCAAAAGGGTAGCGACAGTTTCCTATACGAGGGACGCATGTGCAATGCCAACATGTTTAAACGAATTTAATCTTGACTCTAATTAGCTTAAACAAATAATTTTTTTCTTTCGTTTTCTTTTTTCTTCTTTTCTTTTCTTTGTTAAATGTTGAGGGTTTTATACTTTCATGTCCTGTCTGTTAAACTTAAATTTCGGCATTAAAAATTAATTCAAATGTTAGAATTTAAAGTACCGAATTTTTAGTGATTTTCATAAATTCAGACCGTTTGGTAATTCAGATCATAAATTCAGACCATAATTTCTATATACCAACATCTCCCCGTATATTGGGCAAACTTAAGAGATTTTCGATCTCAAAAATTAACGTATTAGGTAATCTTTTTCATTCTTTTGAAATCAATGTATCAGGTAATCTTAACCTATACCTTTTGTTAAACTAAAAAAAAAAAGAGCACCGATGAAGGTATAGTGGATGTTCTACCAGCCATGATAGTTGTAGTTACATCTTTAGAAAAAGGGAAAATGAGCATGACAACTCTATAAAATCAAGCATTATGGTTGATGAACTTAAAGCTATACCAGATTTAGATATTAAACTTTATTTGGATGCATGTAACATTTTTTAAGATAAGATAAAAGTAATATTTTTTGTGGGATTAGATATATATCTTAGAGTGAAGGAAGTAGTTGATAAGGAAACTTTGTCTCAATAATTAACAAGGAAACGCTTTTGCAGCATCTTTACATTTTACATTTTTACGATCTTTTATGGCATATACATGTATATTTTTGTTACTTCTTAATAGGATACTAGTGTATTGCAGCGCTAGTGCCAAATTATGTGTAAATGCTAGTTTTTGGTATATGAAAAAAAATGATGAGACTTCTTTAAACAACTGTTAGTCACACGAGCTATTTATTTAGTTAGAACTTTTGTGGTTAATAATCTGTGTTATGGTGGATCATTATTGGTTAGATGATATTTTGTAATAAATGTTGATTTTTTTTTGTGATTTATAACACTGCTTATCTAAAGTATAGGTTTTAAAAACTATTATGGATCGATGATTCTAATGCCGAAGAGTTTTTTGCAATAGTAGCTGCAAACGTGGCTACAATTGCAGCTTGTTACTATTATGTGTATTATATATCGAAAAACTCATGTCATGATTCAACACTAAGCGGCAGAGAGTACATGAAATAACTACTTAATCATCATAGTGTACGTATTAGGAAGCATAAACGTATGGATAAACATGTCTTCTCAAAGTTATGTGATCTTTTAGAAGTTGAAGGTTAATTATATTCTACAAGATGAGGTAGTATTGAAGGATTAGCCATATTCCTACTAATAATTGGCTAAAATGAACTTAATAGAGTAGTCCAAGTACAATTTCAACATTCTGGAATAACCATTTACCGCCACTTAAATGCTGTCTCAAATGTAGTTGTGGCACTAGCACCGAAATTTTTCAACCCCAAGACTTGATATCCTCGAAGAAATTTTAAATGACCCAAGATTCTATCAATATTTTAAGGTATTATAATACTAATTAACTTTTGTAAATATTTTTATTATGCTTGTTTCTAATATTATAAAACTTATTCTAGGGTTGCATGTATTGGAGCAATAGATAGGACACGTGGCCCAGTAATGATCTTTATTGATGACTAAGGACTATTTCGTAATAAGAAACAATCAATTAAACAAAATGTTTTAGCAACATGCTCATTTAATTTACAATTTCAAAATGTTTTCATCGGTTGAGACAACTTTAGATTCACGTGTATTTGCATGCGACGATTACAAGATACAACAAACTTGAAGTCCTTGAAGGTGTTATATACTTACATATCATTAACAAGTTATTTGATTTTTTACATCTCATTAACATATAAGTTCTTTTTATGATGTAGGTAAATACTATCTAGTTAACGTAGGGTTCGCAAATCTCTAAGGCTTTATTGTCACATAATACGGTTCGTTAGCATCACAATGAATTTTCAAGCAATAATAATTTAAGTAAAGCTAAGGAGCATCGACATTCTTCATTGAGAAATGCCATTTGGAGTTCTAATTAAAGCATGCTTTCCTATTTTGATGACATGTCCTCCGTACCCACTTGAAATACAAGTAAAGTTGGCCATATCAGCATGTGTCATACACAATCACATTAAGAGAGATATTAGGAATCAACGGCGGAGTCAGGATTTTGTTCAAGAGGGCACAATGAATTAGCATGCTTTTAGTACTCACTCCACCCAATATAATTAACATTAATATATATGAGCCTAATTCATAAAATTTAATCGATTCACTTTCTGGTTTACGCCAAGAAAGTAAGCAAATTGTTCTCCAACTCATCAAAGTTGAGGGAGGGGAGGCACGTGTCCTCCTTGTGAAAAGTATAGACGATGCAATTTTTCAGGATCAGGAGTGATATTTACAAGAATTGGGATATGGTAGGAAGATGGGAAAGTTGAGCATAAGGAAAAAAGCAGTCGCCACTCGCTGCTGGCAAAGGTTTTATCTAATCTCTCCCAAATATTAGCAAAACCAGATCGTTTGTTTGGACAAGGATACATGTTCCCAACGAAACCCAGATCACTGATGTCCTCCTCCTGTACGAATTTCAGATAGGCTTGATTGAAGTTGATAAAAGGGGAAGATGCAACTTTTTCCCCGATGTAAAGGTCAATTCATTGAAATCCTCCATAATGAGCCACAGTCCATCAGATTGTTGACCGCGGTTTATTTTTAACAATGCATTTCGAGCATTATTTGGGATAATCAGATCCATAGTTTTGAAATCACTAATTAGGCAATATTTGGTATTTGGGATTGACAAACATCCATATAGTCAGTGGTCTCTAAGAGTGTGCCACATGGCTCATACTATGGTCCCTCGTCAACGATGATGAGGGAAGCCCGCTGAACAACCGTGAAGGTGCACGTCTGGGAAGCCCATGTGAGGGGGCGTGCCCCAACCTAGGTTTTGGCTTTGAAGTAGAATAGATAGAAAGATGGTTAAATAGATAGATAGATATTATTTGGGTACAAAAGACCACAATATGAGCCACATGGAATATTCTTAGAGATTTCCGACTGCATGGATATTTGGCTCAACCTAGGTGGACCTACAGACCAAATACTAGCCTGATTAGTGATTTCTAAGCATTGGATTGGAATCGTTTTCTTAGGTTGATTTTTAACGGTGAATTCGAGCATTATTGACCATTATTTGGGGTACAAAAGATTCAAAGGGTTGATATCACTAATGGGTACAGGCTCCGGTTACATCACACAATATGAGCCACGTTGCACACTCTTAGAGGACTCTGACCGAATGGATGTTTGGCCTATAAATCACTAATCAGGCTGATTTTTGGTTTGTAGGTCCACTTAAGGATTGACCAAACATCCATACGGTCAGAGTCCTCTAAGAGTGTTCCTAGTGGCTCATATTGTGTCTTGTAATGGGAGCCTGTTATTTTAGGGCGGTAACTTGAGCCTGAGCCATCACTAATTAGGCTGATTTTTGGTACGTAGGTCCACCTACGTATGGGCCAAACATCTATACGGTAAGAGTCCTCTAAGAGTGTACCACGTGGCTTATTTTATGGTCCGTCAGCAATTGCCGATGCTGACGGACTTTCGCAACAAATTCTTAGTCCCAGGAGTAAAACTTTGCTGACTGCGGGCTCCAGACTCTCCAGAGTCAGGACCCAACCCAGGACGATGATGCTAACACCGCGAAAAAATAAAAATAAAATCTTTCGCGTGTTCTCTTGCCAGACGCCACAATCCACATAGCTACACGGCTAAGAAGAAGAGAACACTCACTATTACTCATTATCATAGTAAGCGAGATACGCAATCTTTCCTTCTTATTTTTATTCTTTTTCTTCTCATTTTTGTTTATCATTGCAATTCTTTAAGAGTTTCGGTTTTCTTTTCGCCTGATTTCTTCTGCAAGATGTGTTCGATTGTAAGCCGTTTGAGCGGTGGTGGTCTCACAATTTCAAGCCATAAACTTCACCACAGAAAGGATTATGGTCAGTCTATGCTCCCTACTTCTTTTCTTCTATTTTTCTTTTTTCGAATCTTTGCATTTTTCGTTCTGTATCAAACAAAGGTCAGCAATTAGGGTTTTCGACCTATAATCTGCACTAAATTGCTGTAGATTTTTGTTACAATTCAATTTTCTGATCAAGTTTCCCTTGAGTTATGCTTCTTGTAATTCAGTTCGATTGAATCGAGTTGAGTACTAGCAGATTGAATGTTAGAAATTGGTGTTGGAGTGTAATTTATTTATTCATAGATGGTTTCGTCGTGTTAATAAATCGTTTAGATGTTCTATTGGTTCAAATATCGTCAATAATTATTTGTGTGCGTGTGCGTGTGTGTAGTGTGTACTTGATGTGTTCTTCCGGGGTGCTAATGACGTTGATATTGATTGTGTTTGATAGTGTTTTATTTCACCTGCAAATTTTTTTTTTTGGAATTATCATTTTTCAATTTAACACAACGGAGATTCTTGAACTATACTTGCAAAGGGAAATATAAAGTGCCCATCAAGATGCTCAAGAGATCGTCCCCGCCTGAGGGTCTTGGCGAAGATGATGTGACACTATCAGAGGTTACTAGAAGTAGCAGCTTTCAAATTACGACATTGGTAAATGCTGTTGCAGGTATTGAATTTCTTCTTTCTCTACTTATCAAAAAAAAAAAAATTCTTCTTTCTCTTTATGTGAATTACTGTTTTTTCTCCAATTTTTCTAGAATACTTTTTTATAGTGTGTGTGCATGTGGGGAGATTTATCTTGCTAGCTCTCTGGACTCTGAGTGGGAGATTTATCTTGCTTCTGTTCTTGGTGAAACCCTTTTGCTGAAATCTTTCTTTGTTTTTTACCAGTCTATGTAGCCGGTTTAGCAAAACTTAAATGTTCCTACTAAGCTGCTCCCTAATTTTATAGTTTAGTTTTTCTTTGCTTCTTTTTCATGTTTGTAATGTTTTAAATTTCTGCAAGACTGTGTTGGTATCCATGCATCATGAATGCTTGCCTGTTGGATTATTGCAATACTCATCTATGTTCATAGATAGCTTTGTGAAATTCTTCGGATGACATTTGTATGTATTTGTTTTCAAAACAAGAGTAGGGATTTTGCTTCACTTTTATTTTTATTTTGTGGGGTGGATACCTAGGGTATTTTGGTTATTTTGAATCATTTTGGTCACCTCCATTGTTTTGGAGAATCCAACCTAGATCAATAGTCTCTCTTTTTCATTTTCCTTCTAGCTATTTATAGCTACAACATGGATGTTTGTTATACCAGCATGTAACTTGAACCCAATTTTTTTTTTATTTCCAATGGTTTCAGTGGCGAATTTGGTTGCAACAGATACAGCGCAGGCCGTACCCATGAAGAATGTAATGGTGAGAGATCAACTGTTCTCGTAATTTTATGCATACTCTTCCTAGATTTTCCTGAAGATTTTGGTGTCCAACTCTCTCTGCTTCTGCTCCCATTCTTTCTTTGTGCAACTAAATTATGGTTTCATATTGGTGAGGGTATTGTTTGCTTCTTGTGTTTATGGATAGCTGGACTTTGCAATGATTTATCAATCAGTGTTCTGACTTCTGACAAGTCAAATCTTTTCTGGAGACTTCTTTCTAATAGTCTTAGACCCTGTATGGTTGCCCTCAGGTAATTTTCTAGAAATGATTCTTGCCCATATACGTCATGAAAGTTTTCTAGATCAACACTTTTTGGCATACGGATCCTTTTCTAGAAAACTATTCTGTGGTCGCCACACAGGACCTTAGTGGACCCGTTTTCTAATAAAATAAAAACACTGTATTTATCATTTAGTTTTTTTCCTATTAGTATATGACTTCCAGAAGAAGAAAAAAATGATGTTTTGTTATAATGTTCGTTTTTTTTTTATACCATATAAGGTTCTTCTTTTAATGCCTTGTATCTTAATTCATGAGTTAGTTTTGCTACATATTCTGTTGATCCTATTGATTTGTATGCGAAAATTCACTTGGTAGCTGATGATGTGATATGACTTAAGTTATATTGTGGTGTGAATTGTTTCTCTCCTGGCCTTATGACTCTTGACCCTAGTAAGTAAATTATCGAATTATTTGCGAACCTTACTAATTATTTAAAAAAAGAATCAAATAACATCATATTCAAAGGTTTGGGAAAATTCGCACATTTTTTAACATGGTCAAATTATTCTTGAATAATTCACGAACTTTTCCGAAATATTTCCGGATTATTCAGTTTTGAACACGAAAAATCATATTATAAGACAAAAAGTTGTCAATATTTTGCTTTTTTATTTTATTTTTGCCAAAATTTTGAACACAATTTTTGATGAAAAATTCGAATTGTACTCGAACATTTCCTGTACTGTATTTTTGCCACACTCCAAATGGCAAACTAGGCTCTTGACTACCATTTTTGTGCACTTCATTTCACCAATCATGCTAAGTGGTATGTGTTTGGTAAATCATATTATTATTCCATCGTGCATGCAAGTTTTACTATGTGTATATGATCTCAGGAACTACAATTATTTTCCTTTGAGTCAGGAAGGAGCAGCATCAGTGCCCACCACTTTGGCTGATATAAACCTTGGAGATTGGTTTGGAGGTTTCTTATATTCAACCGGGCAACAGGCTAATGAAGCAGTCCAGGACCAGTTATCAGCTCTCAGTTTCACTAGGTTAACTTCTACACTGACTCTTGATTTGAATTTAATAGTGGAAGGCACCAAGTATATGTCCTGATGATTCCTTAGTTATTCTTTTTCTCAGTTTAGCAGTTATTTTTGGGGCAGGCCTTGTAACTAGCTTATCTCCTTGTACGCTAAGTGTTTTACCCCTGACTCTTGGCTACATTGGTAAGCATTATATCATATTGTGATGGTTTATTTTTATATTGTACCGTTGCTAATTGCATCGTTTTTCTTGTCCCGTGCTGATTTGTCCATTCTTGTTGGCAATCATCCAGGAGCTTTTGGCTCTGGGAAAAGCAAAGCTGAGGTAATGATTCTTGCTTAATTGCTCTTTTGTACTACGTTGCTTGAGTTTGCAGTCAGATTGAAATTATTGTCTCAATTTTAGACATTAAATAGGTTCAAAAACCAGATCGTGCGAGGCCAGTCAATTTAAGATGTCAAATCTTTTTCTATAGAAAAACAGAAAAAAGTTGAGAAAAACTGAACACTGTCATTCTTTGATCACTAACTGGACCAAGTGTTAGAAAACATGGTCAAGTTTTTCATTGATGAGGGCCTCAAGGCTTGATCTCCTATTCATTGATAACCTGGTATAGACCTCAACCATGAGATTGCAGTTTCAATCCCTGTTTATCAACCAGAAAAGGGCTCGAGCCTGTAGCTCAAATGGTTGACATTCTGTACCACAACCATGAGTTTGCAGGTTTGGTCACAGCTGACCCACCGAAAAAAGAAAAAGGTTGTCACCAATTGTCAAATGCTCCCATATCTTTTGTTGGCTGGTTGCCCATTTTCTCACTTTGTAGATATTTCCCTTCGTAATACTAGATGTCTCTCTCTCTCTCTCTCTCACTTTTCCAATTTGTATGTGCTTTTTTCTGGTTAGATTGTTGGAGATTCGATTGCTTTCTCATTGGGATTGGCGACAACATTAGCAATTCTAGGCATAGCTGCCTCATTTGCTGGAAAAGCTTATGGACAAATTGGGCAAGGACTACCTTTGGCTGCTTCTGGTTTGGCTATTCTTATGGGTTTGAATCTTTTGGAGGTAATGAATCATACTCTTGATGAATCATGGTAAGTTGGTCTTTAGTGATTTCCTGAATTTTAAGAAATGTTGCCATCCCCGTTACATTTTTTATTCGTCGGTGTAATTTTTGTCCATCCTCCTAAAGGTGTCTCCTCTCTGAACCCCAACTACTAGCAATTTATCTGAAAAGTAGTCACTTACTGGCAAAGTAGTACCACTAAGGAAGTTATGAATCATGGAGAAGATGATAACAGTGATTTATCACCTGTTTGAGAACTGCGACTGATTAAAGCTCCAGCCCTTAAAACTTTAGAAACTATCCAATTAGAGGTTCCTTTATATTTTCAGTACATAACTACACAAGTGTGAATTATTGTTCTAAGTTGGTCTAATTATGAAGTATCTCTGGGACGGGACATTTCCTACATAATGTTTACCGACCTTTTCATCCTTAAAAGGACTGGGTTCTGTTCTTAAATATGATTCTGTATGATTTTATTCTAATCCCTCCCACTACTCTCCATGGACTCATGGTGGTCTCTGTTTTTGCAGATAATTGAATTACGACTTCCCTCATTTTTCAACAATTTTGACCCCCGTGCAGCTGCAGCTAACTTCCCTTCAAGTGATTGGCTTACCCTTGCTTCCCCATTTTAAGCACACAGTTTCAGTATAGCCGTTTCACCACATGCACTAGTGTTGAGAACTTGAAGTTGTTTTAACCTTTAAAAGTTTTGACTTTTCAGGTGTGCAAGCATATTTGGCTGGGCTTACGTTCGCATTAGCTGCATCACCTTGCAGTACGCCTGTGCTGGCCACGCTGCTTGGATATGTGGCTGCATCCAAGGTACTTGTCAGCTTGAAGCTTCATCCACATTGCATATAAATAATGGACATTTCACTGGGGGAATCTTCCAGACGGGACCCGTCAAATGGTCTGTCTGGATCTCTTTGTCTGCATGTGTGCCATGTATGGTACTGATAGGTTTGCAAGGAGGTCAGATGCGCAGACATCCTGACCTATGTATTCCTTGCACATACATGAATTCTAGACTCCTGGGTAATGAGACACAACATATGGTCTGTCTGTGTTCAACATTATGTTTACACAGGGAACCATGAAAGCACAAATGCTTTTGGGATCAGTATTGGAGCATTTTTGGAAAAAAGCTCCCTATGGACGTGAGAACCAAACCTTGTTATCTTGGAAAAATAAAAGTAAAGCACAATCGTGCATAACAGAGATGGTCCGAAGTTTGAACATCACAAGACCTAGATCTGGAAAGGTAATAGAATCTGGATATAGTCGTTGATTTCTCTTAAAATAAATCTTCATGAGACAGCACAAACAACACCATAAATATTGTTGTCTACCACATTTCTTTAAGATATCCTATAAACCAGTTTGCAGTAAAGCCGAGACAGAGTTTCATAACTCTATACCTCAGTATTTATTTGAGTTGATACTTCCTGACTCCTTTAGTTCGCTAATATTCAATTTATTTCATCCATATATGCTGGTTTTGAATTTGTTGCGAACTGGATACTTTCCATAACAGGATCCAATAATAGGAGGCAGCTTACTTCTGACATACACAACCGGCTATGTTGCTCCTCTTCTTCTTGCTGCTTCTTTTGCAGGCGCATTGCAGGTACAAATCTTTTATTGGGAAATTTAAACGAGGAATATTTGCATTAGGACAGGAAAGGGAGAGGCCATCTACTGTCTCTGATGTACACATTGTGTATATGCAGAATAATGGGCCCTACTAGATGAACTCTCTAGGAGAATAACCATATGATCAACTCATTTTTTTGGATAGCCAGGAAAAATATGTCCAGAGTCTAACGATGGGATGGTTACTATCATCTCCTTGGTGGGACTCATCAAATGCTGGCTCCTAACCTCCATACATCCTACACGTATGCACAGGCAGGGAGGACGGCCTATTCCCATTCTATGATAGTAGCGCAAGTATTGAATTGATACTTTTATTAACGATGACAAGTATTTTAAACAAGATGCTTTCTTGCTCAGGAATGTCATGTTGAAATCAAAATAAGTGCTAACTTGAAAACTTGTTTAAAGAGAACTTTGGACTTTCATCCGTTTGGATATCTTTCACGTTCTGATTTATTGCGTCTGTTTCCTATTTTATTCAAGCAAAAATTGTACCCCACAATTGAAGAGTGCACATGTTGTTGTGTGTGCAGAGTTTGCTTTCGTTTCGCAAGTTCTCGGCATGGATTAACCCGATGAGGTATTTCCTTTAAAGACTTGAAGACAATGCTGACTTTGTAGAACAGGAACACACTATCTAATTTCTAGTTTGCATTCACCTTGTCAGTAGCTCCCTTTGACATGATCGCCACTTGGTGGCTCCACTGTCTTTGACAAATTCATCTTATGGTCATTTTTGGTGCTGGAATTCACCACCCAGTTATGATCATGCAGCAACAAACTCATTGTGTCCATTGCTGACTTGGCCATTTCCCTATTTAAATTTTTTTAAGTCCCTTTGTTTCTGGGATGGGCGACACATGATTGAACCTCATTGTTTTGCAGTGGTGCTCTCCTATTGGGCGGAGGCATGTACACTCTGTTGGATAAGCTGTTTCCTTCTACCACAATGGTAATGTAGCAATTTACAAGTGAAAAAAAAAAAGAAAAAAGAAGAATTGTATTAGAAAAAAAAAATACTGCTAGTGTCAGCTGGCCTACAATATCGTTTTTTTTTAAACCTTTTTAACTTACAGTTTTTTATGTATAAAACATTTCTTACGATCTGATGTCAACCCTGAATTTATCAAGATCTGTGTTTTTTAATATCTTAGAGAGAACATGGGATGATAAAAAATGTGAGAAAAAAATTTAGAAACCCAAAGGAAAAACTTGTAAACAATTTGTGGAAAGACCTAATGATTTAGGATTTCTGACATTAAAATGGACAAAAGAACTCGAAATTGTCTGATTTCTCGTAATGATCATCATCATGGTGAGGACAACCCAATGTGTGGTTGGATTGTCCAACATGATCTCCATTTAGGCATTTAGGTTCCACCACTGGGTACTGGGTGTGGGAATCTGATGTATGTGTAGGAATCTGGTGTATGAATTGGGTGTAGATTTATCCTAACTCTATAGGGATTGTGTATCTAACATCATCAGCTAGTGCTAGATGGACTTTATTTCTGTGGGTTTCAGAAATGTTTGAAAATAGGCTTTTATCAATACATGCCTTCAGATGCATCATTTACCCAAGTTGAAATGAAGGTGTTGGATCTACACAAAATCTAACAAGTAATGTTTATCAAGTCATCTTAGTCCTATGTTAAAGATGAAATGATGATCAAGATATTAATTATGAAATCATGAAAATTATGAAGAAAGGTAGGTGCCAATGAAGAACGTAATAAGGTGTGGTGTGGTAGTGGCACAGCTAAACACGTGGTGCACCTGCAAATGATCTAAAGTAACTTGATAAATGATCGTGACCATTCAATATATAGACTGCTTTTTCATAACTGACAAAGAATGTGGTTGGTTCAGGACAATATTAAACATTAGTTTGTGATCGGGTAAAACCATTTTAACGGCCGTTAAATTCCGTTTTTTTTTGTTTCATTTTCCCCCCCATCTGTTACAATTTGTTGTAACAGCTGTTTTAATGGTAACGCCCCAGTCTGTTTTACCATTGTAACGGCCTCTTTTAAACCTTGATTAAGAGAACTAAAGATTCCATCTGGCACATTCTTTAGGGGGCTGTTCTTTAATGCCGACCTCTGTATCAGCATGATTGGTGATTTCTAGGCATAGGATTTGAGCACTTTTTCGTCATGGGCTTTATGAACATACCATTGAGTTGGTTCCAAGCCCATGATGAAAAAGTACTCAAATCCAATGGCTAGAAATCACCAATCACGTGGATTTTTGGTGTGTAGGTCTATCATAGAGTGGACCGGACATTCAAGGGGCAAGTGGGCCCTAACGGGTCTACTACATTGCAATTTGAGGGACTTCTTCATCAAAATTTTGATACAGAAATCGGCCTCCTAGATTTTTCCCTTTTTAGGGGCATACCCATGAATTTGTTGTCCACCCTTAGTAGACCTACACCGCAAATCATCTTGTGTTTTTGAATCTCTTATTTTTCCTATAGAAAAAAATTATTTAATAGTTAGATCCGACCAAATTGAACTGTCGTCGGTGTCCAATTTTGGTTCAGCCAGCGGTTTGATTTTTAAAACATTACTTTTGATCACTTGCTTTAGTGACCCATCTCAATAACTCTAAGTCTGCAAACTTGACAAGTACCCATTACAACTCCGACAAGATTTTTTTTTTTTTTTTTAATTTTGAACTTGAGTTATCTTGTGTACGTGTCAAGTTTACATAGATTGAGATGGATCACTAGAGCAAGTGACCAAAAAATAGACTCTTCATCCCTCTCGCTTGCACGGCACGGGCTCCTTGCTAGTAAACGAAAGACACCCTAATTCCACAATAAAGCCGTAACCTTTTTTGTCACTAGACTCACCACAGCATTAAGGTAAGACCAAATCCCACAATGGCATCAAGGGGTAAATGCCACGTGGCCACTATACGACCCGTTAACATGTAAGGACATAACTAGAGATGGGAAGAGAGATTCGTTTCTAATGGGTTCTAAAAAGCCATCTATGATTGTGGTCGTTAATAAATCCTGTAATGGGTACGTGATTTGAGTTCTATGATCCAAGTCTGGACAAAGAACGCTGGATTTTAGTTATAAATGGTTATGTGGTTGGTAACAAATTTGGTCCATGAGATGACAAGTCTTGCCGGTAATCTTGACTACCAAAAACACACCCCACAAAATAACCAAAACTTTGAAGCTCGTCCAAGGAGTAGCGGACCCATCAAAATTACCTACGGTGCCAAATTATAAGCTGCAATGGACTTGATCCATTATATATGCAAAGTGTTGATCATGCATTGGTCAAATTACCCATCAATCTCGACCGTCCAAATGTTAGGTGACTCTTTGGATGGGCCATACGAAGAAAGTCATCTTGATCTTGATTGATTGGAACAAATTGACATGTCTAATTTATCTCGTACACGAAATTTGTTTCCGACTTTGCCTGTCGATATAGAAAGAAATGCTCGAACGTTGATTGCTTTCGTCGAATACTTCACTTAAGTTCACTACGGATTTCAACTAGTTTGTTGTATTTTGATCTCTACAGTCTACACAATGAAGACGGCTGGTTGTCTGTCCGCTTCATGACCACATGTTTAACCATCGCACGGTTGGTTACATAAATTGCATCAATTAAATGTGCAGTGTCGTTTATGAGGAGTAAAACTTTGCCGACGGACCACAATATGAGCCACACCACATGCCATATGCTTAAAGATTTCAGCCCACCCCTTTGTGGATGATATACACACCAAAAATCACCGTGATTGGTAATATCTAGCCATTAGATTTTAGTACTTTTTAACTAATGAGCTGGTCAATTGGGGAGAAGGTCCCTGGTTGACCCAACAGGACTTGGGAATCCTGCTCTATATTTTGTAGGGGTCCAAAAATATTAATGTGGAGCCCACGGATGGTTCGCGTGCCGTGCACACATGCATGTTTGATATTAACATGGCCACGTGTCTAGTTGGGGATAGGTGGTCAGATATGGTATCCACGATTTGGTCAGCATAAATGGCTATCTTGACTTTCGAACTCTCAAGAGGTGATTTATTGATTGGACAATTTGAGCTTTTAAGAGTTGTCTGCTAAAGCTAATGGTAGAGAAGAGAGAAAAAATAGGTTAACCGGCAAAAAGTACTTTCAAGGAACAATGTGATTCTTCTATTATACTTTTAAGCCAATCACTCGACTAACGAAGTTTTACCCAACTATCATTCTATAGTTTAATGGTGCTCAACCTTCTAATTCGTGGCCCATTCCCCCCTAAAGCGTCACTGTCACCTTTTTTCTCCCAAACTAAACTGCTCCTCACTTGGGGCACATGCTCTTTGATCTCAACCATCCAATAAACGGGCAACTACTTGCGGTTCATGTGATCCAAAATCAACGTTACTTAGATATACTTTTATTTTCTTTTTTATAAATGAAACTGGAAAGTAAATCTGGATCCAGAACCGGATCCAGAGTAATCTTCAGGCTTTGATTACTAGTCAGGATCGAAAGCGGAATAGGTGGACTCCGATCCAGAACCGGATCGGCCGAGACTTCGAATCATAACGGCCATTATAACTGTTACAACAACCAACCCATACTACTACCCATTCTTGCTATTTGATCAAGGACTTTTCTTCGTGAACAATCCCCCCAATTTTGACCATCAATATCACACCATCAAAACATGATCAATCAGACAGCCAACATCATACAATCTTTTTGATAATTCCCCATTTATGAACAGTCACCTTCCTGGGCTTGCCTTCCATTAATGCAACCAAGCTCTCTCACCAAAAACATTTTCCAATAAATAAATGTAACCAAACACTCAAAAGTCAGTTACATTTCAATCAACTTTCCTCCCCCCACCCCCCACCCCCAAAAAAAAATCCAATCAAAGTAAACTCCATAAAATTTCTGAAATCAAATTTCTTTACAACCTCTTACTGTAAATGTATGCCCATCTCTGTATAGAGAATTTAACACAAAAAAGATGAAAACCAATCTATGAAGTCAAGCAGACTTCCATTTTTTTTTCCACCTATTTTGTTAACAATATGAAGGGAGATGAACAAAAAAACCAGAAATAATTTTTTCCCCTCCTTCCAAGAGTAGTGCCCTTATTTACTCTCTTAATGGGCTCCACGTTTAACCATCTCCTTGTATTGGTTCAATGACTCCTGCCTCTGCAACCTCATTTCTTCATTGAATTTCTTTATGAACGCTTCCACTCGCCTGTTCAACTCGTCTTGACCCAGTGACGGCTCCTTTCGAAGTTTTCCAGAACCCGGCGACGGCGTTAGCGACGAGGGTGGATTGTTACGGTCCTTGAACGTCTCTGCTTTCTTCATCTTCAAAGGAGATTGATCCTGTGGACCCGCGTTGTTGTGGTGACGACCGTGCGTCTCCCACGTGTCTGATTTCTTTAAGTGCCTTGCCAGTGGCATCGGACGGCCCTCCGTTATCGTCTTCCATGTGCTCTCCAGCGTATCCTGACGTTTCGGCTTCGCTACCCTCAATGCCTTCCCAGCTGAATATTACACAGATAATTAATAAACCAAAAAAAAATGACAGATATATTCACTTTCAACTAAGATGCACCATTAGCCTCCGGCGCACGTTAGCAGAGAGAGAGAGAGATTCAAAATTTGAAATACCTTCAGGGCTCGCCTTAACGGTTTTTCGGTGACCGAACCTGACGGAAACCAGCGGTTTCTCCGTCGAAAACGAATCTTCCGTAGGAATATCCGTCGAATCCCTCCGACTCGGTGTCCATGTCGACCTAGAGATCACGAAATCATCATCCTCGTCTTCGGAAGCAGCCATCATGGTCTTCACCTCCGAAACCATAGATTCCGTCTGTCCGTACACCGCCGGCTGCAAAACCTTAAACACCGGTCGAGTCTCCATCTGATTCTTCATCACCGCAGCATCATAACTTACCATACTTCCAAACTCTGACCGTACCTCCGCCGGATTATTCAACACTACGGTATCGTATCCCGCCGAGATGGCGAAATCCGTCCGTACATCCGACGGAATCTTCACCGGCGCAACTAGCTCCGGCTGTTGCTCTTCGAGCTTCTGTTGAAACCTCGAAGATGCAGCGATGGTGATGATGATACCGTTAATAACAACATAGAGATAAGGAGGCGTAAGCCACGAGAGCAGAGATCTCCAAAGCACGGGCACTTCAGAAACTAAAAACTCTAAGACCACGGGGACAGAGAAATTCAGAAAAACCGCCATGGATAAAACACCGGTGGAGATGAGTAAAACCTTCATAGAGAAAACCCAGTTGTTGGAGCTCTGAGAGAAAATCGCCATTTTCCTTCGAAATCGGTCGGAAGAAACTCACCCCTTCGTTCGTTTATTTGCTCTCAGACAGCAGCAGAGAAAGATAAGAGAGAGGAGCAGTACAAGTAAAGCTGGTGGTGAAATGATGATATATAAAGGATCCGGGATGCGTCTTCTGATGAAATGTCGGCCGTCCGATGTGGAAAAAGTTGCTCGAGGGTTGATTTATGCCAAGACTGAAAGAGTGAGAGGGAGAAGGCAATATATCTTTGATGACATACGTTCATCATCAACATTGACGACGGACCACAGTGTAAGCCACGTGTTACACTCTTAGAGACCACTGACCGTATGGATGTTAGGCCCACCCCTAGTTAGAATTGTACACCGAAATTATGCCTGATTAGTGATTTAAAACCATTGGATCTGAATACACACAAAATATGCTGGAATCCAAGGAAAAAATAAACCCTTAAAAAGATTTCATCCAACGGTTAGCAAGCACGAATCCCCACCTAGGATAGTCCCATAGTCTATACGGTCAGTGATCTCTAAGAGTGTGCCACGTGAACATTGATGACGGACATCCGTCATCAAAAGTTGGCTGAGGAGAAGGTGTGGGTTGCTTTACTCGTGTCCCGGAACGAGCTTTCAGCCCACCGCTTCAAGTGAAGTATATCCGTACTGACCCACCCACTTACCCATATTAATATCGTTTCCGCAAACAGCTGAGAAAAATAAATAAAATATTCCAAAAATAAAATTATAGATTTATTTAGCTTATTAGCCTTTTATTTTCGGCTAATTAGCTCATGCCCCTTAAAATGACCAAACTATCCTCCCGCATTTGTCAAGATTTTTTTTATTCAATTGTTGCTTGATTCCTATTTTGGCTAGATCTACATGGTCTACGGGTCGTAATTTTACGAAAAAAAGAACCTAATTTGGTCACTTAATTTGTTAAATAGAAATTAAATGGCTTTTCGGGATTTATAAAACTATGGGTCTTTTTAATAGCTCTATTTAAATGCTTAATACCCATTACCCCATTTGCTTGTTGCTTAAATTCAATAGTAAGGGTATTATTGTCATTTTATAAAATCATGAATTTATTTAAGGCAAATTTCATACAAAAAATATTTATTTTATTTTATAAAATGGGGTCACTTTGTGAATTTACGGAGGATTCGGGAAATTAGTCGAGTAAAACTTTGATCAGAGAGTCCTGTCATTAAAGCTGATGAGAGCGCACAATATGAGCCATGTGGCATACTCTTAGAGGATTCTGACCGCATGGATGTTTGGAAAATCCCTAGGTGACCTACAAAACAAAAATCAGCCCGATTAGGGATTTCTAGGCATTGGATTGGAATTATTTTCATGGGTTGATTTTAAAAGTGTGAATTTGAGCTTTATTGACCATTATTTGAGATACAGAGATCCAAAGGTTAGAAATCACTAATCAATTTGATTTTGGTTTGTAGGTCAGAGTCCTTTCTGAGTGTGCCACGTGGCTCATATTTGTACTCAAATTAGTCTGCCTAAAACACGGTTAAAGTAATCTTTACAGAGAATCTCAACAACAACTGTTTCGGGCCCTGCCACTTTTTAATAGAATAAAAGAAGTGTAATGGAGTGGGAGTGTCAGAATTTTTGAATTTTTAAAAAGGGCCATTTCTCAACGGTCATAAAATCGACCGTTACTTACGGAGCTTTGTTTCAAGATCCTGAAGCGACGGTCCCATGGCGCGGGACTTCGCACGTGCCCAACAGCCTAGTGGGCCGCAACCCCAACCGACCACGCTTCTAATTCATTTTAAAAAGCCAAATGAAAAGGAGAAATTGTTACAGTACTAGTATGTCCCACGATTATACGAGACGCCAGCCAGAAAGCTTACTTGGAAAGAATTCCTCAAAATTTCTCGCGTTTGGGCCCAACACAATCACCAATCATACCTTTCCGCTTTCTTTTTACGCCTAGTAAAGGGCCCACCTTGTAAAGGAATTGTGAAAGTTGTGGTTTGCTGTCTAAGCCATGTAAACCGTAAGACTTCTACGTCCCACGTGACGACGGGAACTAAGTCACGCGGGATGGGCCCAGATCATATTTTGAGCCTGTAAATTTATAATGGCCCATGACCATGATGGGCACCGCAATCTTATGCTCATTGATAAACTCAAGGTCTTAAATGGTCTGTTACGGTATAGCGTTACAGTTATGACTGTATAACTGCCGTTATAATGGGTCACGGTCAAAATATTATTTTTAATTAATATTTTTTTTTTCAACTTAATAACACTAAATATATAGAAATACAGGAGAGCCGCTTCTCCAACTTTTGACATTGAGATGGCTTTCCGTGTCTCAAAGAAGTTAAAAAAAGTGTTTCCGCACTTTTGCAGGAAATGTATCTTCGTGAAAATGGGTCTCACATTTTGACCATTTTGTCCGACTCTTTCTTCTATATTACAAAATAACTTCTAAAACTCTTATAATTTTTAAGGATATTCTTGACATTTTGACAGAATTTA
The DNA here is from genome assembly GCA_035048495.1 of Euptelea pleiosperma. NCBI lineage: Eukaryota > Viridiplantae > Streptophyta > Magnoliopsida > Ranunculales > Eupteleaceae > Euptelea > Euptelea pleiosperma. The sequence continues at coordinate 12,734,162 of CM068545.1, forward strand.
GAAGCTCACAGCTGATTTTATCCCCTCATTTATACTCCCTCTTATTTGTTTCAACAAAGAAGGGCCGAGATCTTATCCCCTAAATGGATGGTGGATCTAAGCCACTCATACCCAATTTTGACAAACACTTTGTCGGAGAGTGACGTGCGGGCCCACCTACTAGTAAACAAATAAAAGACAGCTGAATAGTTACTTTTGTCCAGCCCAAGGATGATAAGAAAGAGGTGTTTTGGTTTGAAACTTGAGAATTGGCATTTTTGGGGACGGCGAAAAGGGGATTAACGATGCAATTTGCTAAAACGAGAATATAGGAGTTCTGAGTGTTCTACGCTTCTTTGCAGGTGCTCGCTCTTTAAAAGTTCAGTAAATTAATAATAAGACTTATATTTTAATTGCTTATACTCTTTAAGTCATTAAGTCTTTACTTAACAAACTAAGCTTCTTAGATTCCTTGGGAACTGAGGCACTCAAGTGGGGAATGTGAAAGATCATCAAGGTGCTGTTTGGAGATCCAGCCTAGACAAACATTTCCTCGACTAGTCGACTGGTCATGATATCCTTGCATCCAAACAACCCATAAGTTTTTTAACTAAGCAAAATCTTATGAGATGGGTTATGAGCCCCATGTGTGATCATTAAACTTACCCTAAGACTTCCAAGTTTCCAACCCCATAAATAAATAAAGGTGCTGTTGGAGATCCAGCCTTCCATCTTTATTGTTGGTGAAGAGAGACAAACACTTCCTTAACCATATATATCCTTGCATCCAAACAGCCCATAAGTTCCTTAAATGAGGAAAATCTTAAGAGATGGGTTGACGAGCCCCCCATATCTTCGCACGTATGCTCATTAAACCTATCCCTAAGACTTCCAACCCCATAAATAGATAGACATAAAAAATAAAAATTATATTGTATCCTATTAACCGACACCCCATATATTTATTACCTCACCCACACGCCACACCACATCTTATCGGCCGTTACCACTAAGGGAAGCACACGCTTCAGTCTGATGTGGCAATTTTCTATCGGTAAGGATGACCAAATGGTCATAAACGAGTAAAACGGTGACGAGCAGAGCCAAACCAGGAGATATTGCGGGCGCGGAGAGCTTAAAGCGGCTGCGATCGGTGGGGCACTTTTTTAAGTCAAACGTCCAAGTCCAAGTTTGTGCCTCCACACCGTCAAATACACATATGATCACCACGTGTCAGTCGGAAATGGGGGATCTTCCAATTTTTTTTCTTTCTCGTCTGTAGCTAGATGCCTAGAAAGTCCAAGATCTCTAAGCCTAATTCTGATAAAATGTAAAATCTAAGATTTTCTACGTCTGAGAGTGAAATTTTAAGGAAGGTATACCTACTTTGTACCAAAACTAGCTGGGTGGGACCCACATACGGGATTTTATCCAATGACTACTACCAGTGATCGTTGGTCACAATATGAGCCACGGGGCACATTTTTTAGAGGACACTGACCAACTATGGATGTTTGGCCAATCCCTAGGTGGACCTAAAAACCAAAAATCAACTTGATTAGTGATTTCTAAGCGTTGGATTGGAGTCATTTTCGTGGGTTGATATTTAACCGTGGGAATTTGAGCATTATTTGGGGTACCAGATCGAAACGTTTGAAATCACTAATCAGGTTGATTTTTAGTTTGTAGGTCCAGGGAATTAGCCAAACATACATGGTCAGCGTCCTCTAAAAGTGTGACACGTGGCTCATGTTGTCTGGTCAGGCATGTTTTACTCTAACATAAGCTGCCACGAGGCCCACGACTCAAAAGAACAAATGTAAATGGTTCTTAAGGGGGCGTTTGGCAACACAAAAATAAGCAATTCATTGATTTTTGTAAGCCAAGAAGTTAGTTTGGATGTGTTTAATAATTTTAACTTTTGAAAAGTTAAACTAACTTAAAACTCTCAAAAATTAGAATGACTCCCGACGCTTTTAATTTCTAAGGCTTTTTTTGGAGGTAAAAGATCAACTAGTAACTTCTATTACTTCTCCTTCCCAAACGCCCCCTAACAGTCCAGCCGTTTCTACGATAATTTTACAATTGTGTGGTGCACCAAGTTCGGCGGGAGGTGCAACTCATTCATATAATTTTAGTCAACTATAGTCCATGCTACGCAAGTATTTGATGGAGATACTCTTTAAGTGTGCCCTAGATTTTTTGGAGCAACTTAAGTGTCGTATGACGTCTCTTTCATTTGGTTGAGGCATCTTTCCTTCACCCTCTATCAGCTAGTGACACATGTCGGGTCTCTCTCTCTCTCTCTACTTTATCTTTCTTTCTTTCCTTGTTGGCTTCAATCAGTCACCAGGGCGTTGCCCTCCATGTCACTGATTGGGGGTTGACGAGATGCCTCAACCAAATGGGTGAGGCAAGGTTTATTGATTTTAATCTGATTCAGTATAGAGATTATGTCAAAGCAAACCCACCGTTAGATTCTCATCGGAATCACGCGTGAGATATGTTGGGTGAAATTTTATGTAAAGAAAATTTTATGTCTGCAGATCCCGACCCTATATTTTATTCTCAGAAGAACAAATGGCTTTAAATCCTTTTACAAAAAATAATGTATCTTTGACGTCTTAGCAAGGTCACAGCTCTCTTTCGGAATTCTAGCTGTAACTCCACCTTGTTAAGTCTTTGTTGAGAATTCTGATTCATACAAAAACACTTTTCTCCTTATAAATTCAAAGATGCATGCTTTTAAGGGAAGATATGGGTCTATATAGATTGAAACAGGCGAACGAGTTTCGTTTACTGAATCTCAAATAGTTGGGATAAGGTTACAACTGCGATTTATAAAATGACCTATGGACTTAGGGCTCACATGCAGATGAGTTGAAGGGCTGGTTTTTGGTGATATTTTTCTCAGCATAGATATCAACGTAACAAAAAATAGCCCATTCCAACATTTGTAGCCTTATGAAAAGTGAATTGCAAGTTGAAGATTTACAAGAGGAGCCCAGAAGACAAAAATAATCCACGCAATTTGAACCCATCTTTATTACTCCATTACACCTATTCATACAAATGAAGCTACCACCAAATAAAAAAATTTGAAACTGCCCCTACACAAATAGCTTACAACCCCAATACAGACCAAATAAAAAAAAAACTGCTATATTTCCTGTAACATTCCTATTCTGGTATGGAAGAGAGAACCATTCTCTGTTTTTCCTGCAACTGTAGCGATAATCTAGGATTTTGAGAACATCCCTTGTGTTAATGATGAGAAGTCATAGTCTTTTCCTGATCGGGTAGGAGTGACAGAAGAAGACGCCGAGGGAGGCCTACTCACTCCACTGGTGGCTACGCCATTGATTGGAGCAACTGGCCCCATTGTATACGTGCTGCGAAAGCGAAATAATAATGATAATTATGAATATGATGATAGTCTGTATAAGAGCAGGTAAGTGTAACTGATAAATAATAGCCATTCAATGGTATTATCATCGATACTAATTTCTTGTAAACCACATATACATGTGGGAGTTTGGTTACTGTTGTAAGTCAATTCTTGAATAGACATTTTAGACATCATAGATAATTCCAACTTTTTCAAGAATGCTTTTCCACCCACTTGAAGCACCCTTTTAAGTATAAAATAGTTCTGCTAAAATGTGCAAGACAACCATCAACCTATTTTATTGGCATGTAAGACTTATAGCAGTAACCAAACTGTATTGAACAAACCCAATTACGAGCCCAATCCTTGATATCAAAAGCAGCAAAGAAATTTATAGACGGAGGCAATACCCGGATGTTGCAAAAGGAACAGATTTCCCTGATGCATGTGCCGGTCTGACATTTCCCATCTGGACAAAAAGGAGTAAACGAAGATACAGATTGATTTGACACACTTGGATTCCAGTAAGAGTACTTGGAGGTTAGGTTTCTAAGAGATCTACCTGCATAAATTTCTGTAGCTCATTCTGTCCGGCTACTGGCATCCTCACTCCAGGAGCCTGATAGCCAAGGCTTGGCCAGTTTTGAGCAGGCAGGCTGCTGCCTTGTGTGTGGGCAACACTGGAGCCAGATTGTTGGGTATTGACAGGAATTGTTGGGGCCCCACCACCGGACTTAGCTGCAGCAGCCATTAGAAGAGACTGTTGCTGTGCCAGCATCGCAAGTTGTTGCTGATGGATGGAAAATGGGAACACCATGTTGGACTGCACCATATCAGACATAAAATATTAAGAAAAGACTAACCCTTTCCATTCCCGAGCAACAAATAATAGTAAACTGGTAATAATAACTATTGTTATACCAGGTTTTTTTTATCGAAAAGAAATATATTAATGTATTAGAAACACGAATTCCTCTCTAGAGTTGGACTTTCAGTGTCCAATTCGACTGGTCAAACCTAATTGTCTCAACCGAGTAAAATAAAACTTCATTGATTTGTAAAGTAATTGGATTTTAGACTCCATATTAGGATCCTCTGCCTAGTTTATTTTATCAATGGTTCTAGCAATAAACATGACAGTAAATAGTGTTTACTGCTGCATGTCAGCCAATGTAACAAGGATACGGACACGTGTCTCCGTGTCCGACATGGGTACAGAGTGTCAGACACGCTAACCCCGACAAACCCAATACGTTGACACGTCCGTACAGTTCATTGTTTATGCTGAAAGAAATATCTTCTAAATGCTTTAGTCCATATTAAGTATGGAATACAGAAAGAATGTATTTAGATTACGCCAATATACATTAAAAACACATAAGCCATTTACAAATAATAGCTGTAAACAAAATTTGAATAAATTGAGCTTTGCTTGAAAATGTTTGTCAGCATGTGTCTAACACGTGAATACGGCAAGGTGTCTGACACAGCAAATTCTTAGAAAAAATAATCTCCTTGTGACATAGACGTCAGTTCATTTGGTTAGGACCCATCAATTGATAGTAAATAGTACTCAAAAAAATCCATAAGATGATATCGCAACATATACCTTTTCAAAAAGGCCCATTATGTCATTTTTTACATCTTTCTGGGGTTTCTCTGAAACTGGAGGTGGTGTGACTGATAGAGAATCCTTAAATAGATCCTCAATTCCAGACGAGGATTGGGCCTTAATTTCAACTGGCTTTGCGGGACCAACTTTCTCTGTCAAAGATGCTGATTCCGCAGCTGTAAGTTGTCAAGGTTTGAAGTCAATGGAAACAATGAAGCATAATTACCACAGTTGTAGTGACTGTAACCAAGAACTGGCGGGCCAGGAAAATATTAGCAAACAAAAGCAGAAAGGTAGCAATTATTGCTTGGATGTCACCATTTGGCAAAGAAACACATACACTGGAAGCCTGCCCATGCGTTATCATCAAGGGAAGATGTCTGGGAGCCATTTTCGCTTGGTCCATTCATAGATAGCATGTTGAAAAGATCAGTAGCAAAATCAACTTTGGGGGGTGAGACGACTGGTGTACCGTTAGCTGCCTGTGTTGTTGATTCAGCCTGTGGCGCAGCTGGTTCTGTTTTCTGCACAACTGGTGCCGGTTTTGGATCAGGAGAAACCTGTTTATTAGGTCAAATATGTCGCATAATGAGTTCTTTCAATCCCATATCTGGAAGCGTAAACAGAAACACATCTCATACAGCAAAGAGTGAAACATCCAATGAAGTTTTACAGGAAAACCAAGTCAAGCTTCAGTAAAATATGAGGTAGGTTTAGGGAAATTAGGATAAGCCTTGCTAATTTGAATTGATAATCACTCGTGCACAAGCCCTGTCAGTCCCTCGCTTTCTAATCAGTCCCCTTTTTGTTAGCAGGTCACATGATTGATGCTGATAGATTCACAGAGAAACATCTAAGCAAGTACATGGTGTGTCCAACCTATTATACTAGTTGGATATAGCATAAAGATGCACCAAAATGGAAGCAGTTGAGGTTTCCAAGTGAAACTTATTGGTTGCTAAATGCATTAAGAAAGATAAAAGTAGGGGAAAGAATCCCAAATATAACAAGAATTGCCTCCATACACCACTTTTAGCTAATGCATCAGCATCCTCGTCAGTGCTTTCTTTACATGTCTATTTGAAATTTTCTCCCCAACCAAATCTGCTTTTTGATCAAGTGTATCGGTGATTCTCCAAGGCCAATAGAGGGATTAAGTACCCAAGAGATGTCACATGGTTTAAAGTTTCACTTCAGTTAGTACCACAGTTTAAAATCTTGTTTCGTCTCGGCCGAGACGTCTTGTTCTAGTAAGGTAACGAGATCATACATGGGGGGGGGGATGTACAATAGTATCACACTGCTTAATTACCTACAAAATTTTCAGTATAACTGATGTTAGATACAACCATAATTTTAAAAGGCACAATAAGCATATAAGCATTGAGGCACAAATTCTGTTGTTGTGCTTCCTATCAGGCGTGTGTGCCTCACACGTTACCCCAAGAGATTTAGTCATCAATTGATCTACACCCTCGGCATTATGGATAACCTTCTAATCTAGAGCTAAAACTTGGAAGGCTAGAAAAGAAAAATTAATGGCCAGGATTATATCTTTACAGAGTGATATCTAAACGGGTATCTTAGAATTAGATGGGTTTTATGCTTTTTTCCCATTTAATACTTCCCTTATCAATCATAACGACCTTGATCAATGGTTTAGTGGGCCAATGGAATAACAAATTGGGAAGGGTCTACTAGGAGATGATTTACCTTAGCGGTTTATTTGAAAGAAGAAAAACATGGGAGTGTTAGACTTGAGCCTCATGCCTTGATTTACGCATCTTGAGGTCCTAAGACCTCACCTCATGCCTCCACCTTTGAAAAAAAGTATTATAGACCCAATAACAGTATAATCCAGTACCTAGAATAACTCTTATAGTCTATCGACGTTGGTAAACTGTGTTGCTGTTTTTCTTTCCTTATAAATTATAGTATAATGACTAACAGAAACAGTAGCCATGCAAGTATCTGGGTAGAAGCTGCCTTGAACTAAAGCAAATAAAACACTAAATAAGGGCAGAAAAAATATTACACTTACACAGTTTATTACCTGATCTGATACTTTAGGAGGAGCAGGAATACTGGCTTTTGTAGCTGGAACACTATTATTTGGCGCAAGGTTCCCCCGCTCCTCAGAGGAGTGTTCTGCATTATTGGTGTATGCATGACCACCTTTATCCCCAGGTCTCTGCCTATACACAGAAGCCCTCTCTTCACGTACTTTCGAAGGTGATTTTGGTTTTTCATCCCTCGGAATCCATCTTTTCTCTTCATACCTTACATGTCCACATTATTTTAGTAAAAACAACGTAAGTACCCTTAAGCCAGAAACCACATATGGTAAAGAATAACAAAGCACTGAACTTATATTAAGAAGAACTGGCACTAGTCGATGGTGAACACTCTTACGGAAACGTACTTTGCACGAATGAAATTCTCAATCCCAACTCTGTCATATTTTGGGGGCAGTTCTGCTTCCCAGTAGTTATTTGACTTCTCATTTCCCATTGCTGCATGCAACCAGAGCCAAATTGATGAAGCTGACTGTTCTCAATCTTATATCAGATTACACATCAATTGAAAAGCTCAAAACTAAAGCCTGAGACCTTATCAAAAGAAGAAGAGATAAATGTAACAGAAAGCCTGAGAAAGAATCCCTATTCTCACATTGAATAAATGCAACCTGCTCTGGAAGCCATGTATCTAGCGTAGCAGACCTAACCTGCAACAAGTATCTAGTGCAAATCAGAATACAAATTGCAGACAAAAACTGACAATTAGGAACTACGAAACTGCATGCAAATTGAGACAGTGGAAATCCAGGGTAACAAAATATATAAAAGGAGAAATGATTTGTAGGTCTATACTTTATACAACAATACAAACTTGGATTCCAGAACATAACTTGCCTGAAGTGTTAGACGTCGAAAGGAATAGAAATACAAAAAGTTCAACAAACAAGTAACAAAAGTATATACAATGGAAGAATAAAAACTACGTGCAATGAAAGAAAAGAATAATTAAGTGTACAGAAAACCAAAAAAGATATATTATAAAAGTATAAAATAAGAGGCATTCATATAATGTGTGTTTTTCCAGAACATGTACTATCTACTCATGATACTGCATATGTAAGCAATATAGGACAACTATAAATATATATATATATATATATGAAATACACATGTTAAACAAGGGAAAGCCATTACGTTCCCCAACTTTCCATTTTGAAATTCAGACATATAAGTCAACACATTTCACGAGTTTAAATGAGTTGAACTCCTACGACACCAAATCCCAAATCCTCCAATTAAAGCTCAACGTCAAGTTCCATCCACAACCGATGTGAGTCTAAAACTGTAAAAACCCTTTACACATGTTGATGTGATACTAAATAGAGAATTATTGTACACCAATGCATAAAAGAGTGTACACACACACATGGATATATAATACATACAGATACAACTATTTTTTTTGATAAGTATACAAATACAGCTATGTACATTGTACACACATATGCGCTAGGGACTATCTGCAAGTACTTTCCTTTGAGCTAAGCCTTTGTGCAATCACAATTCGCACAAAATCTGTCTTAAATAGATCTCCTGCCCTTAACTCTGGTACGGGACTATCTGGAAGTGCAAGGCTGGCTATAGGGGCATCGGTCGATAGGTGCATACGCATAGGGGCATCAGTCGCATGCATAGGGGGTGAGGTCGCATAGACGAGTGCAGCTAGAGGTCTGCATATCAGGAATGGTTTCAGGGCAAGTCAAGCACTTGTTGCGGCCAAGCAGTACTGGAGACTAATTATGGGACAAGAGAGTCTTTGGAAAGAAATTCTACTCACCAAATATTGCCCTTCGATGAATCAGAAAGACATTGCAAATGGAGCTGGTCTCCGATTTGGAAGAATAAAGCCAGAAGCATAAATTAATTACCGGGGTGGGGACGAATTCGTGAAATTGCGAACCGCCTCGGAAGAGAACAACATGCAGATAGACAGACTTTGTGAGCGGTCAGATAGTCGTAGGGTTACTCAGTAGGGGTAGTTGGAGAGGGAGTTTATATCTCGCGCGTACGTACCCGCAGACCCTAAGATTACTTGTAAAGTCTAACACTTTAAAAAAAATGTTAACCAAGTATATAATTATTGTCTAAAAAAACAGATAGCATTCGTTTTTAGGTAAATCACTGTATGTTGGAAGTATTGTGACTATGATGAAAATTTTATATGTATAGTCGTTTAAAGTGTGTATACTCAACTAAAACAAATGAAATGAAAATATAAAAAAGAAACAAGGAGGCCTAAGCTCTTGTCTTCAGGAAGGTTTGAAGATCTTTGCAGTTTCCTTTGATGATCGTTGATCATTGAAGGGGATTAGACAAATCTGTTATCTTGGGCAAAGGGGAAAGCTCCAGACCCTTGGAAGCTTGTCAACACTGTAGATCACATTCAAGATCTTTTGTTTAATTTGGACATTTTGTATAGCCATATGCTTATGAGTGACAATGGAAAAGAAGTTGTTGTCGTTGCGGATGGTGCTCTTAGGCCTTTTTTGTACTGAAAACAAGGGTCAGCAGGTTAGGCAATGGTTATTAATAATAACCTAGCCAACAGTTATACCAGATCCATGGTGAGAAACCAGATTGATTATAAATAAGTGTGGATTCTTTTGAGACTATTGATATCTGAACTGTAATCTACTTGAATATTCTTAGAGATGCAAAGTGACCGCAAGAGCAGTTTTTTGCATCATAAATTTGTTATCAGTTATCCTGCCAATTATGGAGGAATTGGAAGAGAAGTTATAAGGTATTCCATAAGCTACACTTGTTGTTCCCCATGGACTCTTTCTATCACAATTCACGTTTTGGAAAATCCAACCAAATAGGCACAATACATTAAAACAAACACGGTCTTAGTAGACGCCAACAAAGAAAATAATGTTCCTCTAATTAAGATTTTCACTATTCCAAATAAACCACATTGAATCTATGTACCCATACATGCACTAAAAACTTTAACTGACACAACTCACTACGTCTATGTTTTCTTAATGTTCTACTGTGTTGTGGTCTATAATGATGCATACAACCTAAAAAAAAATCACCTTCGAAATGTGCACCCCAAGACTTCTGTGGATTCCGGAACACTGCATGCATATGAAAATTCCCACATTCACGCTAGCCCATCTTGGACCTCTGCATAAAAAACAAATAAATATTAGCAACCCATGCTGACGTACCTTTATTATGAAAGCGGTTAGGTTCTGATCAGGCTTCGGGCTTCGAGCTTTAGGCCTCAGGCTTATTCGAATAAGATTCCATATTTATTCTTCATTATCAGAAGGTCCCATATTGTTGTGGTTGATTTTGTCCATAATCTTTATTATCTCAACAAAGATATTGTTCATTCTAGTGAAAATGTATACACTATCCCAATTGCTTCTAGATACCTACTTGCTTTTGCAGTCAGCACACTCCCTGTTCTCTGGCAATTTAAGAAGCCCCTCCAGTATCTACAGATCAACATAACAGACAAGATAAAAATCCATCTTAAATCCATGGGAAAGAACTAATAGAACATTGGTAGTATTACTTTTTTTTATCAACTGAACAAAATTGGTGAGATGATATTGGCTCGAAAATAGCATTCGGTAAATGGATTAGAAGAGAGTGAAATTAGCAGCCAAAGGTGCGATAAGATTGTTACAAATCTTTGAGCTATTTGGAAATAAGAGAAGAGTCATGTATGTTTTCTACATGACCTCCACTAGTCTTTTATTAATGTGATAATTTAAGGAATTACAATAAACCCCCTAGATAATAACATAATTAAGAGACACCCCTGACTGCATAAAATAGCATACTCCCCTCAAGTTAGTGCATAGATATCCGTAGTGCCCAACTTGCACAAGATCACAGACAATCCCACTTTAAAAACTCATTTAGTGAGAACATTTGCCAATTGGTCTTCGGACTTCACAAATGGAATACAAATATGACCTGCCTAAAGTTTCTCTCAGATGAAATGTCGATCGACTCAATATTTTTAGTCGTGTCCCTGTACAGGATTCTGTGCTACGATGATGGCAACTTTGTTATCACAGTACAGGTTCATCGAGTTTGGTACCTCAAACCCAAGTTCTGATAATAAAAATCACAACCAAACAGCCTTACACACACCATGTGCTATAACCCTATAATCTACCTCAACACTGGACCTTGCAACCACGATCTATTTCTTGCTTCTCCAGATCACAAGATTGCCTCCAATAAATGTGCAATAACCAAATGTAGTCCTTTGATATGTCACTGAGTCAACCCAATTTGCATTTTGTAAAAGTCTCTACCTTCAAGTGACCATGTCTAGAGAATAATAATCCTCCCCTAAGTGTAAACTTTAGCTACCTGAGTATTCTGAAGGCAACATTAAAGTGAGTCGTCCTAAGTGCATGCATAAACTGACTGATCACACTGACAGCATATACAATGTTTGGGTATCCCATAAGTAGATTAATTTTCCCACCAACTTTTGAAATCGCCTTGCATCAATAATAGGCATCCCATCGTGCTCATGCGCACCAATTGAGATGTAGGACTCATTGGGGACCTCAGGGCCATCATATATATTTCCTGAAGATATTACATAATATATATGGGTCAGGTTATTTTGACATGCCTTTGTGAGGCCCATGTAGAAATGAGTTAAGGGTTGAGTTTTGGTTAGTAGGATCTCCTTGCCATGGAGATCATCCTCACGAAAAAATCAGCCCATTCTGACATTTTTAGACCTATGAAAAATGGGTTACAAGTTGAAGAATTTTGGACCATCCATTCACCATTAACTTTATGTCCACATTTGATAGGGTTAGAAATTTCCGAATGGGATGATTTTTTGTGAGGATGATCATCATGGTGAGGAACTGATCCTCGTCAAAAATCAGCCCTTAACTCATCTCCATGTAGACTCCACAAGGGCGTGCCATGTTAGGCGTATAGAACAATGGGGCATATATATATATATATATATATATATATATATATATAGAGAGAGAGAGAGAGAGCATGTATTATGTCCAATCATTTCTATGAATGCACAATACCTATAGAGTTAATAGTCACAAGATGGGACCGAATTACAGACACCCAGGCACCACTTACCACCTTCAACAACTATGACTGGACATGGATGTGAGTGTTTTAAAAGGCAATTGAGGCTTATGCCTTTGGACAAGGCTTTCCCAATACGCTCGAAGGCTTATTAAGAAACGTTATTAGTTTATGAAGCGCACGCCTTGTACACTAAGGATTTAAAAAAGGCTTACACTATATGCCTTACATTTTTTTAGCAATTGTGTTAGAGTAATGAACCTCACATGCTTATGCCATTAGGGGCAACCGTAATTTAAAAAGTTCAATTTATCTAATTTTTGTTGTTGTTTTCCCCCCCAAATCATAGTTAGAAACAATAACAATCTATTCTAGGTTAAGTAAAAGCAACAAAAAATCTCTTTCCCCATATGAAATAGACTAATGTCATTTTCCATAAAATTACCTAAATTTATTGTTTTTATTTACTCATTATATCATTTATTTTCTTATTCTTAGTATTCATTTAAAAATGCATGCTCTTGAGACTTATGCCCCATGCCTTGAGGCTTACGCCTCACGATTTAGTCCCTTGAAGCACCTCATCTCATGCCTCCGTGTTTAAAAAATTGGATGTCAAAGGGACGAACACACACTCATATATGATAACAATTTTGGATTAAAAAAAGGTTGTACTAGCACAAAAGACCAGATATATCAGACACAAGTCAGTACCATTTCTAGTTAAATATTGCATAAGAATAAGACACTGTTAGATGATAAAAATATCAAAACCTTCAATACCAACAAGTGAATTGGCAAAAACATTCGGAAAACTTTAAACTTAGGAAGAATAACCCATCTATCTGTTTTTTGCATACTCATTTGTCCAAGTAGATGACACCCTTTTCAATTTTCGATTCTCCTTATCAAAAAAAAAAAAAAAATTCTCAACCAAGCAAAATTAACAATATCAAAAGATAAAGAGGAACATGAAAATGAAGATAAGCAGAAATGAATTAAAATCCACATAAAGCAATACTTGTTAGGCGAGGCGATTAAAGGCCACGCCTTTTGTGAATTGTGTTATATAACCGCCGTGCATTCATGATAAAGATGCATCCAAATCAAGCATAATTTTATGATTCAAAAGTTTCCAGACCAAGCCTATGTCATGAATGAATAAAAACAAACGAATTTTGGTAACGATATAAATGTCCGAGCATAAATCGGATTCCAACAAACAGAGATCCCTAATCAAGGATCTACAATCCCAAAAATCGAAGAAAAAACAAAAAAATAGATAATTAAACCCAAATCAAAGAATTGGTCTTCCTATCAGAATTATACTCATTCAATAAAAAATTTTGGGGTCTAAATGAACTGAGCAAACCCATTAAATTCAAAAGGAAAATAACTCAAATTCGTAAAAAAATGGAAAGGGAAATAAGGGGGAAAATGACCTTTTTGTGCTTGGCATTGAGCTCTTTGGAAACGTTGGCCTTTTCGTTCATGCTATCAGCTGCTGTTGCTGCCCGAAATTCGAGAGATTTTCAGAGCAGAGAGAGATTGGCAAAGAAGGAAGAGAAGTTTCTCTTTCTCCGCCTCTCTCTTTTGCAAGAAATGAGAATGAGAATCTGTCGATGAGAACCGTAAGAGAGAGAGAAGTAAGAAGAATGGAATGGCATGAGTCTCCTTAGACTTTTTTGTTTTTTATTCTTTGGCAAATTTTATTGTCAAGTCTAGTGACAAAAAATGGTGACGGATGGCTGTGTGAGCCACGTGGCAGACTCGGATAGAATACCGACCGTAGTTATTTGGAGTTTGACCCATCCCAAGGTAGACCCACAGACCAAACATCCGCTGATTGCCCATTTCTAGCCGTTGGATTTGAGTACTTTTCAATGATTGGTTTTTAGCTCTGGATTCGAGCAGTATTTGGGGTACTAAAAATCACTAATCAGGCTGACTTTTGGTCTGTAAGTCCACCTAGGGATTGGATAAACATCCATACGGTCAGTGGCCTCTAAGAGTATGCCACGTGGCTCATAGAGCCAACCAATAATCATTTTTGTTCGAGTAAACCTTCTCACACCCGTGTGTCACAGCCAGCAGTTCGAGCCACGTGGCACACTCTTAGTGGGCGCTGACCTTATGGATGTTTGGCCAATCACTAGGTGGACCTGCAAACCAAAAATCAGCCTGATTAGTGATTACCTTTGGATCTTTGCACCTAAATAACGTTCAATAATGCTCAAATTCCTGCGGTTAAAATCAATGCTTAGAAATCACTGATCAGGTTCATTTTTTGGTTTGAAGGTCCACCTACTGATTGGTCAAACATCTATACAGTGGTTGTCCACTAAGAATGTGCCACGTGGCTCATAATGTGAGCGAAGGCGTACGCTTTTTGTTCAGGATGTCTACACAAGTGCGAAGTGGACCTTTGGTTGAACTTTGTTCCCTAGCACGTATGAATATTTATAAGCACACGTGTGAAAATCTTAAAGAAGTTTGTAGTTTGTAGTTTGTACTAGTAGTATTTTGTATTTGAACTAAGAGCTCGTTTGGCAAACACAACCTTCGATCGGGTAAGCAGTTTTTACCTAACTAGCTAATTTGCTAATACAGCATTGGGATCTGCGGCATTTTGCCCTTTTAAATCAATCAAACGGCGAAAACTACAAATTTAGGGGTTGTTTGGTTGCAACGATTGTTTAATTCGAATAAAGTTAGTCGGGTGGAAATGTCTTTCCCTCAAAACTTCTGATCGAATCCTTTGATCACATTTTTGCTAAGGGTTGCTCTACGGGCGCCCACCTCTTTCGGCTGGGCACCAACATTTGATGGGCACCCACGCCAATTAGAGGGCCCCTGTTTGGGCACCTTATTTTGCTGAGCACCTAGTTAAAAAAAAATAATTTATGACTTAGGGGTTCCTGGCCATGGGTGCCATGGTGGCCACGGTAGTTCTAGGCCATGGAGACAAAAAAAATAAAATAAAATTATGGGCTTGTTGCATATTGTCCATCCGGGTGTAAGAGTATGGGGTGCTCCAAACCACCACTTTACTATCACTCTACCACAACCACCACCACTAACTCCACTACCATCAACTCCACCACCACTACTCTACTATAAAACTCTACCACCACCACTCCAACAGCACTACCAACTCCACCATCACCACCACCATCACTACCATCACCAACTCCACCACTCCAACACCACCACCAACACGGTGGCTGGGGGAGGTGTTATATGAGAGAGAGAGAGATGTACTTACGGCGGCGGCGTCGTCCTCTTCTTCTTCTTGTTTTTTTTTTTTTTTTCCCAAGTGTGGGTGTCCAAACAAAATCGTAAAGGGATGGGAAAGGGCAATTTGGTCCTCAAAAAATTGGTTTATTTTGTGGGTGCCCGTAGAGCGACCCTTTTGCTAATTCCCCGCCAAAAACTGGTGAAATGGTTGGTTTTAAGAAAACCCTAATTTCTACTTTCCCTCCGAGAAGTAGATTGATCGAAAGACGAGATCTTCTCCAAGTGTTCTCTACTTACAGGTAGAAATAAATTTCTCCTTCTTCGTTTCTTTCGTTCTTAAATTTCGCTTCTGTAAGAAATTTATATATTTTTTGTCTAACTTAGTAAGGACATTTGGGGGAAAGATCTCAGTTAATGGAGAATTCGATCAGGAAGCGGCTAAGCCTGCAAAATGAGGTTAGTTTCTTTGAATTTAAATTATTTCCACGGTGATCTATTATTCGTTTATAAATTTTAACGTAACGTAATTGTAGGAACTTTACTGTTCAATTTAATTATTTGTAGTTGCAGAGACGAATTAGGATTTCAAAACCGTAATTATGTTCCAAAATTTGGGAATTTACGATATTTGTGTTGGATTTGTATAATTTGTACCTTTATGTCTTATTAGTAAATAATTTGTCTTTAGGTTCTTAAGTGGTTGAACGAATTCTCGGAAAAGCTACAAGAGAGAGCAAGTGCCGCCACATCGGAAGTACACGAACTACTGGATCAGACTAACTCTGTGGAACAAGATATGAAGAACATTCTTAATTCTTTTCGAAATATTTCCTATCTTCGGTTTGTAGAAAATGTAAGTTAATTTCTAAATTAATAGAATATTATTGGAGTTGTTCAGTTGATATTGTAATTTATTGTGTTTTTATGTAATATGTGAACTTATTTGAGAAGCATTGTCTTTTTGGATGCAGAAAATATCTGAAGATGATGAAAAATCTTGTCATATGAAGGAAAATGCATCGGCTGAAGTAGGCATTCCTGCTCAGAGTTATGAAGCGGACATATTGCCAAGATATAAAGAGGCGTTGTCTCTTGGGTTGAGTTCTTACAGGAATTACATGCAGAAAACAAACAAAACCTCATCATCGGGCTCTATTTTCAATGTATGCTTCCATATATAGTCATAGCTTCCCAAATATAGTCTTGATCACTTTGTTGTCATATTTTGTATGCTTGTTCCTAATATTTAGGTTAATTGTGTTTTTGTTTTTTTGGTTGATTGTGTTTTTGTTCAAATACTCAAGGTGACTTGAGCAAATTTTTGGCTATATGTGATGCCTGTAGTTAACTTTAACATCTTGTTCAAGGACTTGATTAATAGATTTAATGTCTATTCCAAATGATGGTTATATTTTAGATCACGGTTCCCCATATTGTTGCTGTTCTAGAAGATAGTAGGAGAAGTTTGAATTACTTTAGGATTACTTGTTTGTTTCTAGATTTGTTTTAGAGTCTTATTTGTTTAGAAATTGATTCTTGAAGTTGTTGTTGTAATAGGATTAAGATAGAGTTTGATAGTGTTTTGAAGTCCAATAGGAGTAGTTTTCATTGATTATAAATATAGGGTATGTGTAAAAACAAAAATGGGGAATTTGATATTGATTAATAAAATTAAAGAATTTTCTCTTGGGTGATGCCTTTACTTGGGTAAGACCAATGTGGATTCGTTAAGATTTGACGTAAACTTGTCAAGTTTGAGTGGTGGATTCTAGTTCCCCTACATTCATGATTGACTTCATGCGTTCTGTGACGTCAGTTGTAGGATCGGCCCTGCTGTCGTCCTACATCAGTTGGTATCAGAGTGAGGATTGCTCTTGTTCCAATGGCGCCCAACAACGGAGAATCCGACTTGACTAATCTCGTGGACGGTGCTCCTGCGTCAAGTTGTATCAATAACTATGTTTGAGTCCTTTTAACGGAAGATTCAGGCCTTCTAATGGGAGACTCAACGATCGTATCAGGATATGCTGATTGCGATTGCATAGTTGATTCATGCCTTCAATTGAAACCAGATTCAGGGTAACGAACAAGTTATATTTAATGATAAAAATCTGCATTATTATGGCCCAAAGCTTGTGAATAATCATAGGCAAGCCTATGACGATGAGTCTAGCAATGGGGAGGTTGATAATACCATCCTTCAACATGGAGGATGTTGGGCAGGATGCAAGATCGAGAAGTCATATATGATATCAGTGAACATACCAATAAATTTCAAAAGAATACCTAGAATTGCCTAAACTCGAGGTCGAGTTCTTTCGAACCTGGTGGGTTTGATGTGGGAGCATCCAGGCTATGATGTACCCATGTTACACTAAATCAAATCAGTAAATAAAAAAAGTGGGCTTATAACAGAAGGAAGAAAAGTGGTATAAGGAGACTTCTTTAAATTGTGAAAATGTTTAATCATATTTACTAGTTGTAGTAAATCCCATTTTTACTATTTATAGTAAATTTCCGTTTTTATAATTTAGTAAATTCTGATTTTACTATTTTTAATAATCTTGTTTTACCTTTTTAGATAGGTCTCAGAAGTTATAGAAGATAGTAGAAGTTTGAATTACTTTAGGATTATTCTTTTGTTTAGAGATTTGTTTTAGATTCACTTATTAAAAGAAGATTTGTTTTAGAGTCTTGTTTGTTTAGAAATTGGTTCTTTAAGTTGTAATAGGATTATGATAGAGTCTGAGAGTGTTTTGAAGTCCAATAGGAGTAGTTTTTTATGATAAGTGGAAATTTTATAAAAGAAGAAAGGAAAACGCTACATACAAGCGCCAAAGCTAAAAGAGGTAGAGATGACCTACTAAAAGCCTAGGCTAGCCCAAAGCAAGTCGCAACCTCCTTCCCTCCGGAAGGACCACTGACATCAATCCCTAAAACAAAGAATGTCCGTGCGAAAAAAGAAATCTTTGAAGAAAATCCCCTTACACTTTGAAAACGCTATGGACCAAAGGAATAGTAACCCCTTAATGTTAATGATAAACGTAGTTAAAGGCGCAAGGCGCACTTAAGGAGCTAGGACCTTTAGTGCCTGAGGCGCAAGGCGAGGCACACACTTGACTGAAGCGAGGCGCAATATTAAAAATTATAATAAATATAAGAAATACAAAAAAAATTTAAGAAAAATAACATCATAAAATAATAAAATAAGTAATTATTAGGCCATAAAACATAAAAGATAGCAAATGTCAAAAAATTTCAAGTAACCCAAAAGCAGTTCTAGTTAACATTATCATTAAAATCTAAATACAAAACAAGTAATTAATTAGCCATAAAACATAAAAGATAGTAAATGTTCAAATTCTCAAATAGCCTACAATTAGTTCTAGTTAACTTCGCCATCATCTAAAATATAATCATTGGTTTCATCCCCATCATCATCGGATGTGTTAGTCTCCTCAATATATTCTTCTTCTTTTGTCTCATCTGAATTGGCCTCTTCCTCTTCCGGTTCCCTTATTGAAGCCCTTGTTCTTACTTTTGACCTTGATTGTGATCTAGTATTTGATGTTGATTCACCAACTCCACTAGCTCTCGTAACAACACTCCATGTCAAGCTATCATCCTCAAACACCAATTCATCTTCTGCTTCTCCACCTACTATTTCTATCTCTCCAAGTAGCCATTCATTGCTTTCATCAACGTCTTTCAATGAGATAGGTTCAATTGTATCTCTCTTATCATACTTATGCTTAATATAATAAGCCAAAGTACATAATCTTAAAAAAAAAACATGTATTTTAGTGAGGCGCGCGCGCTTGGAGCCTAGTCTGAGGCACGCGCCTTACTAAATGAGCCTTGCCTTAACCCTTCTAAGGCGCTTTAGGTGCGCTTTGTGCCTGATGCGTGCGCCTTGACTACAAGCTACATCGAGACTCTTCCCGTCAAAGGCCCTTAGGTTCCTTTCCTTCCAGAGTCCCCACTATGGCAAAGGGCAGCAACCTCCAAAGAATGTTTCATCGAGAAGAGAAAGCATTGGACCGCCAGCTAAGAATGAGATGTAAGAGAGAACCCGGCAGGACCCAGATGATCCCAAACTCATAGAGGAAAGAAGACCAAACCCATAAGCCACGTCGCAATGTAATAGGAGATTATCTATTGTTTTGCCGTCACAACGACACATCCAACAATAATCTGCTATGATGAGACCTCTAGAGCGCAAATGATTCACTGTCAATATCTTGTCTATAGTGGCCTCCCAGGTGAAAAGGCCACCTTAGAGGGAACCCTGGGACTCCAAATCAAAGAAGATGGAAAAGACGTCCCTACTGAAGAGTGTAAAACCTCATAGAAGGACTGGACCGAGAATGATCCACCTTTAGACCATATCCACACCCGCTTGTCCTGGCCCCGGGGCAAGAGGTGGGGACTTCATGCAGACGAATGAGCAATCTAGAAATGGGCTCTATTACCCAATCATTTAGATTTCTCCTAAAACCAAAAACCCATTCGACGCCCTCTCCTTCCGAAATAGCAACTTAAAAAATGGACCAATCTTTCCATTCCGAAAGATAATAAAGTTCTGGGAAATCAACACAAAAGAGTGCCTCCCTACACCACAGATCCCCCCAGAACCAATTCTTATTGCCCGTTTCCACCGCAAACCGAACTCCCCTATTGAAGTCAGAGATATGATTGGCGATTCCCTTCCAAACGCTGCATCCATACGGCCTTCGAACCGTTCTACTCTGCCAGCCATAAGAAGAAGCCCCACACTTACCTGCAACAACCTCCCTCCATGGGCCAGAAATCTCCTCCCTGAAACTTCAATAGGAGTAGTTTTCATTGCTTATAAATATAGGGCATGTGTAAAACGAAAATGGGGAATTTGATATTTGATTAATAAAATTAGAGAGAGTTTTCTCTTAGGTGAAACCTTTACTTGGGTTTTAGCCGACCAACGTGGATTCGTAATTGACTTCACGTGTTCCCCTACATTCGTGATTGACTTCACGTGTTCCGCTACGTCAGTTTTAGTATCGGCCCTGCCGTCATCCTACATCAAATACATCATGTATCATTTATATTTATACACTTACAATGCACATATGTTCAGAAACACACCTGAAGTATGTTCCTTATTTAAGTTTGGACACTTAAATTTAGTGTAGTTTAATGGTTGCACTTGGGTGGCTTGTCTGTTTATGTGAAGAAATACAAGTTTACAAGACTTGTTGCACCTTTTGCTTCATCATTTAAGTGTTGATTTTCTAAATAAGAGCCCGAGTTAATGATCTCAATAAGAAAAGCAGAAGGAAACTGTAAAACCTGATCCGTCAATAAAGAAGCTAGGAATAAATATCTGATATTCTTATAGGCGGCAGGTACAACTGATATTTTGGTTGCTGATAAATGTTATGTTTGAAAGCAGCTCCAAGTCCTAACAATGCGAGCTATAGTCGAGTAAGTGAACGACTTTGAGAACTTGAGATTTTAAGTTACTGAACTGAAGAGATGTACTTCTTTCAAAGGTCTTTAAAGCAATCTTGTGGGATTTATAAAGCGAATGGATTTGTGCTGATTAGGTGGTTCTATTTTCTACTGCAGTTTCTTCAGAATATCATAACAGGTACAACTAGTCAATACTGAGAAATGGAAATACAACTAGAAAATTTGGAGGCTTTAGTTTTGAAGACTTTGTCTTTAGATGGGAAAGGATTGTTTCGGAGCCAAATCAGTATTCTTTGCTTTTGGTTTTTGGGTCATTTTCATGTAGTTTGTGAAGGTCTCCCTCACCTTCTTGTATCTTTTCCATAGCTTGTACAGTGGGGTTTCTCCTTTCATCAATACTATATTTGTTACTTCAAAAGAAGAAATCAAAATATAAAATATAAATCATATTAGTGAACTTGCCTCTTTTGTAAACTGAATTGTTCATTGTAATTCTTGAACATATACCATATTTAAGGGACAACTAATAATAGGATGCAACCCAACAATGAGCATGGAAATGATCCATCGAACATGTAGGCTCTATTATAGAAAATTTGTATGCTTTGGAACATGAAGCATGATTGGAAACTCATGATCCAGGCTGGACATGCTCGCTTGAAATCATTGCTTGGACAAGACTTGCCTGAAGTTCATTTAGAGATGTATAGAAAACAAAAATCCACTTTATCATATGGTAATGGTATAGAGGAGAGTTATCTCATTGTTTGAGATCTATTTTTGAAGGCTTGGTTCCTTATTGGATATACATGTTTTTTGGCAACCTTTTAGAGTATTTGTATGTAAATGTTGAGTACTCCTGCTGAATTATAAACTAGTCCAATTTATGATTGTTTTGTGGAATTTTTTATATTGATTGGTCTCTTGTTTTTCTGGCTCTCTTTCACCTATTTGCTTGACACTTATTACTTGTATTTATAGGATATAGAAAGTTGTGGACTTGGTTAGATAAGATTGTAATCTTTTGTATTTTTTGTCTTTTTTCCCAATGCATCTTTCAAGACTGGGTTAGCACGTGGTCAGCTCCCACATATAATTGGTTCAGAAGAATATATTCATGACAACAGTTGTGGTTTATCAGGTATTAATAACTTCTTCTGTGAAACAATTGACATGACGGAGAAAGTTTTATGCTGATATATAGATCTACTATTCATTTTTTATAAAGGTTTTAGTTAGCATGGATTTGGTTCTCTCTTTTCTTTACATGCAGAAAATTTGGTATTGGAAAGAGTATCACTTGATTTCAGCCACACACCAGAACCAAAAGGAGTATCTTCTGATGCAGGAAACTTTGGTTCTGATACAATGTTCAATGTAGATCTGTTTGGGGAGGATCAAGGATTATCTGAGAAGGTGAGTACTTTTATCATTTCATCTACTCAGCATATTTAACAATTCACTTTGTGTATGTTTATACTGCTTCCCCATCAATTTGGAGGAGCATTACTGTGCACCAAAGTTCAACATTTTAATGCTTCAATAATCTTCATTAGCACTTAGATGGTCTTATATCCAAGGATGATTAGAATAATTAGTCATTTTGTTTAGACAATAAATATTAGTGAAGTACAATTTATAGAACTTATGGTTCATATACAGTTGTTATATTGGAGTAGGACTGACTGTCCTTGCTATGGTGTGGTAAGAGCGGACAAGCTTTTGAGCTAATACCATATCAGTGTTTCATAAATACTTTGAACTCTACTAATAAAAAAGAAGAGAAAAGAAAGAATACTTTGAACTCTCAATGATCATTTCATTCTTCTCTACGTAACAATGACATGGACATGTGTTGGTGTCCAACACGGAGAAGAGATGTCTAACGCATTGCCTTTAAAAAGCTTGACATGTAGACACATCCATACACACGTACTGTAATACAATATAACATTTAAATCAAAAGTTCTTTTAACAAAAATAAAGAAAGAAATATATGAAAAGTAAAAGAAAATATTTCTATATGCCATGGAACTATCCAATAACATAATAAATATAAGTTGATTTATTAGAGGGAAGACTATCAAACTTCTATAGTTGTGTTTAACAATTTAACAAAGTACTGTATGGAGGATGGAACGCACCAACGTATGATGCCCGGATACGGATACGAGTATCCTATTTTGTAGTTCAAAATTTTTATTTTTTCTAATTTTTTTAACTTTTTATGAAGGATGGGCGGGATACATGTCGGTGGAGTGTCCGGTGTCCGTATCCGTGTCGACATGACTCGACACTGGTACGAGGCACTAGTACATGTATCCGGGTATCATAGACACCAATCCTCTTTTATAAACATTTATTGGATAAAAAATGTATTAAATTAAAGGTTTGACACTGACGTACGAGTCCACACGTGTTGCGGGATGTGTCAACACATGTGTACATATGTCGACGTGTCCGACACGGCAAAGACTCTAAAAGTGCCGTGTCCTTGTTATATATACTGCAAGTGTTAGCTTCTATCCCTATATTTATATATGTATTCTATTGCTTAGTATTATAGATAGAAAAGAACACAGAAGGGGAAGAACCAACACTAAATGTAACCCTTTAGCACAGTTAAAAAAGTTTTCTCTGTCACTCAATGAGTGTGTAAACCATTATGTAGATTTAATAATAACAAGAAAATAAGAAGGTTACAAGAATGTCATGAGGCACCTGACCAGAAAATCTCCTTCCTGTGATATTCTGTTTTTTAATTTTTACGATAAATGTTCAAAAAAATTAAAATCTCCTTTTTTTTATATTCTGCTTTTTTATTTTTACGATAAATGTTTAAACATTTATTTTTTGCTTGCAGACAAAATATGGTAGTTTTTTGTTGACTTTCTGACCTCAATTTATTATATCATTTCTTTTATTGTTTACTTGAACTGTTAATACATTTGACTTGGATTCTTTGATTGCATGATTTGTTTGAAGTAAGCCTTTGGTGATTAAGCTGTAGGGGCTAAGTGGTTGTGGATATCTTGGGTGACCCCAAGGAACTTCTGGAGGTAACAATAAAAAACAAATGTGGAAGTTAGAAGTGGGTGGGAAGTTAAAGTTCTGTGAGCCTGTTAGGAGTTGAAGATTTGGGGCTTGAAAGGTGATTGATGAATTTGATTGAGCTTGATGTCTGTTGGAGGTAGGGCATATTATATGATTTTGGATTTGTGGGGTTGGAAGAAGTCTATGCATTGTGTAAAGTATTCCTGATTGGTCCCTATTGACTCCACATCAAAAGGGAGAACGTAAGATCCTTTTTTCTTTATAATGAAAAAGTTTGGTTGTGGGGAGTGAAGTTGCTGTCGTTCTCGTATTCCAAAGAGAAATCGGTGAGGGGGGAGTTGGGGTCTTTTCCTTCTTGCTACGCCCTCTTAGGGAGATCTGTGATGAGAGCAAGTGTTGGCTGCTGATCCACCATGAATTTTGTGGCGTTAGATAGATGATTTAATAACAGATTGGTCGATGGTTGCTCTTCTGATGCTTAAAGGTCTAGAGTTGTTGCTCCAGTGAATTAACTACAGATGTCTAATTACCCCCAAAAAATTTTAAGGTCTATTGAAATGATCTAATCAGGCATCATTTGGAAATATCATTTCATATATACTCATTTTGTGTTTCCATTATAATTCACTTTGAAAAATTCTTAATGGATGAGTCTTAAGGTTGTTGGTCTATGAAAAATAGTAGATACACAAGATGAGGTATGATGTTAGTGAGGAGTTGAGTATTTCCTTCTATCTCGTTCTTCTCCATGAGTACAATGTGTCAGATGGCAAAAGATGGGATTTTGCTTCGAGGCTTTCATTGGGTTTGGGAAATTTTATTTGAATCTTGTAGGATATTTTCTTTCTTTCTTCGTCATTTTAATGTGTCCTCTTCTCAACAAAGTTGGACCAACTGTCTTATGTCTCTTAAGTGACCTTGTGATATTTTCTTTTTTAGTTCCATTACAACTCAGTATTATTTCGTAGTTGCTTATTTGTAAAATTTCTTAGCATTTCAAGATTCAGGTTATTCCTTTGCATCCTTACATTTTCGTGGTTGACAGGAGGGAATTGAACCACTGGTATCTGCTGCATTAGATTTCAAAGCAATGCTTGAGGCAGCACTTCTCAGCCCTTACAAATTCTGTATGCTTCGTTTCTTTGTTTCATTTTTTTTCTAATAAGAATTCATGTTTAATTTCTGTGCTTATGAGTTAGTTTGTGGTCCTGCTAACCAAAAGCATCTAAAAGCTTTCTAGAGCAGGTTGTGTTTATGTTGCGTATAACAGATTCTTGTCGTGTAAAGATAGTAAATTAGGAAAAAGCCTTCAATCTGTTTCGGATGATAAGGTTGTCATTTATCTCTCTTTGAATGAGAAGTTGACAAAATCAAGAGTCTTTGTTAGTGTGTGGTGTTTGATTTGGTTGTCATAGTATTACATATATTCTTTCGCTGGATGTCCTTGACTTTCTGAGTTCTGATTGATCGTGGTTGTGATGGTTAATGTTACGTACGTGTTATGTATGACGGAACAAGACAAAATGAAAGCTCAACCTAATGTGAAGAAAACTTACTGAATAGGGTTGATTTGAATTGCACTAATCAAATACGAAGCATCACACCTTGCACACGCATAGCATCACACCATGCATATTTGAGCAAAATATCCAGTCTTCTGGAAGTCATGTCCTAGTTTGAAGAACAACTTTTCCCCGAAAAATGAAATTGAAATTTTTATTTCATTACATTGTGTAAACCAATGTAGTACACCTTTTCTTCTCTTATTACAGCTCAACCGAAAAATAGAAAGTTTCCAATTACTCTTCGACCATATGTTTTCTAATCTTGACTCAAATAAAAATTTCTTGCTGGAAATTAATTGAAATTTTTAGAAAAAAGACAGAACTTATTATTTAAAACGAGACTATACTTGTAAACAAGGTTTTAGATGGCCCGTTATAATGGACACTTAATATTACCGTTATGTCTGTTGGGTCACATCAGTCACACCTGAATAAAATAAAGAGTCAAAAAATAATTATTTATTGTTTTTAATTTTTTTTCTTCAAAATAACCTCAGTAACAGTAAAACACAGGTAACGTACAATATAACTGTCGCTATTTTCATTATAATGACCGTTATAATGCTAAGCTCGTTTTTCTGCTTTTAAACTTTTTTTTTTCTAAACAATGTAACGGGGTTGGGGCATTGTCATTATAAATGCCGTTACAATAAATCATGCCCAAATTGCTTGATCTTGAACTTGTTGAATGGCAAGTGAGGCAATTGGGTTCATAGATAAATGCGGATATTAGTAAGTTGAAGAGATTGGGCTGCATCAAATTGCAAACTGATTAAGAAACCAAGCCATGGTGTCATTATTATCTGCCTATAGAGATCTGTTATGATGGAAATGAGCAAAAAATATGAAGGGCAAATACGAATCATTGAAGCTAACTCCTAAAGTAAATCCTTTTTATATGCGCTTGGATGAATATTGGTGTTATGGCCCTAAATATAAAATTTTGTTGGGTCAAAAGTACCCTAAACTTCCTTGAATGGTGGCCGCAGTTGTTACTTGTTACCAATGATTTCAATAACATAAAGTCCATCTTATGCTAGGTGTGTTGTTCAATGTTATATGAAAGATGAGAAAATAGCCAAATAAGGGAGCATGGCCGGTTTTAGCTGCTGTGATTTTTTTCTGCGGTTTTGATCTTATGGTGCTTAACTGTTTAGTGCTATTTCTTTTTTTCTCAATAATATATTCATGTTGGTTATCACTTTCTGTTACTTGTGATAAACAATGTTTTTAATATTTAAAAATGGAATGGTTTAATCAATCAATCTCGGAGACATGCATGGAACTTGCTATTTGGTTAATCAATTGATATTTTTGAAATGTAGCAGAACCTTGGCTTTCTTTTCTCCTTGCATACTCCTTGTGATTTGCCTTTGCTTCTTTTCTTCTTCACTAAATCTTGTTAAATAATAGAAGTAAAAAAAATAAAATAATAAGCACATGTTCTGTTAATTTTGTGTGATGATTAGTTCTAGTTTATGAAGTCAAAAAGAAAAAAAGGAGCTCATTTAAAACCTAGTCACAAAAATCAACGATTTTTTTAAAAATCTCCAAAAATCTCCGATTTTTCGAATTCAGAAATCAATCACCGATTAATCGGCAAAATCTCCGATTAATTGAAAAACTCAGCAATTTTGCCAATTAATTGACTGAGACCCAATTTTTTCCCCTTTTGATTTCGATTATGCCAATTTTAGAATTATGAATGATAAATCATGCTCATGAGTTATGACTTATTATTATGGAATTATAGATGTGCATTTCATCATATAAATGTGTTTTGTTAAAAACAACATTTCTAACTTGAAATATGCCATGATATTTTTTTCATATATTTTTTATTTTTACCGAATTTATCCAAATTTTCCCGACTTGACCCCTTGCTGATTTATTGCAGAATCCCGACTTTGTGACTATGATTTAAAATCCAAAGGAACCTAGTCTCATACTACAAGTCAAAATATAAGCAAAAGGCACTGACCCATGCATCTAATATTTATTGGTTGCATCTCTCTTTGGGAGAATTAGAACTTAGCATACACCTCCACAAGTGGCCCTCTTCTCTTAAAATTGCATTTTTTCCCCTCCAAGGATGACAATTCTCTTGCATTATTCTTGATGATGCAGTCAATCTAATGTTTTCTTGTTATAACTTATAATACCAACTTACTTTGTAATGTTATTTTATTGACTTTTATGTAGTTGGACAGATATCCTTCCAGACTATGATATTTATGCTTTTTGCTATGCAGATGATGAGGAAAGTTCATCACTGTCTGACACTGTCCATGGTTATGATCAAACTTCCGAACAAAGGCGTGCAGAGCTGGTTGGTTTGCTTAACCTCTCAATGGGATTACATCCTGAGATCATTTTGGTCTTGGTTTATAGCAATTGGTGAAACCAACTCTATTTTTATTGAATCAAAGAGCTGACTTTTTATGATCCAAAAAAAAAGACGAAATGAACTTTTTGGAGTCCATAAAAAATTTGCAGATTTATCTCAGAACACATGAGAGCAGTGAATTTGTTTCATTCTCTCACTTTTGTGGTTGAGACCATCTTTCGTATCATTTGAGCTTTGAGTTTCAGTTTCTGGGTTAACAGTCAGATCTCTTGTTTCGTGTGGAAGGTGCTTATTTCACATCTTTTGTAGGCTAACAATTTTTTTCCACAGGATCAAGTGACATCAACAGAATCGGATACTATTGAAGTTGCTACTTCTCAACATGATACAGGCATTACAAATACCACTGTGCCCATTACCACAGAAAGCCTCACTTCTCTTCAGAATACTGACATTCAAGCAAATAAGATTTGTTCTGCATTAATTTCTGGAAGCCTGTTCGACACAGAAGAAGAGTCACCTCCTGTATCCATTCACGAAAGCTACGAAGTTTTTTCCACTAGAGCCAACATGTCTAGACATGCAGGTGGTGAGACTTTGGTAGGTGCTACTGAGACCATTCATGATTCCCCGTTGGAAAATGATGATGCCATGAAAAAAGATATTGTTCCTCATAGTGCCTGTTTTCCACATAACATAAAATCCATTAACTCATCATCTTCACTGGACGGTGGTAACATGATAGTGGCTGGTCAGCCAACTTTTAGATCTGATGGATTGGTTAGTCATGTTCCAGATGAAGAGAAGTCAGCTACTACGTGTTCAATGACTTTGCAAGATGGAGAGGGACTTGATGGTCATTCCCAATTTTCTGATGATCCTGGGAGATGCTTTCCTAAAGATTCAT
Organism: Euptelea pleiosperma; assembly: GCA_035048495.1. Classification (NCBI taxonomy): domain Eukaryota; kingdom Viridiplantae; phylum Streptophyta; class Magnoliopsida; order Ranunculales; family Eupteleaceae; genus Euptelea; species Euptelea pleiosperma. The sequence continues at coordinate 12,762,823 of CM068545.1, forward strand.
TTAACTACAAAGTTTCTTTAGGTCAAACAGTGGAAGGGTCCTTATCACTTCCTGTGAATAAGACGTTTGATGATTCTGATGGTGACGACGATGACAATGATATTTCAAATACATTTAACTTTACATCCAAAGAAGCTGTAATTATAACTTCACAAAGTCATGTAGCCACTCATACTAACGTGTCTAGTACATTGAGCACTTCTAATTCATTGGTTGGTGGTGTTAAGCCACAGTCATCAACAAGCGGCAGCTGTTCTGGGAGTTCATCTAGGATTTATACAGAAAGTTCTTCATTGCCAAGTGAATGTTTTATGGACCTAAACATATCCAAGCCAATCATAGAAAATATGCCAAGAAGAGAGGAGCCCGCATTTTCCACTGTAGTATCTGTTTCTCAACAACCAGGGAGCCTGTTTTCTCCCTCTACTTTGAGTAGTTTTCATGACTTGGGTCCCTGCTCAAGCTCTAACAAGGATAACAGTAGTATTGATTCCTCCCTTGAGGAAATTACTATAGTACAAGAAAGCTGCAATAGTACAGAATTACAACACCAGCAATCACAGGGATTGAAGGTTGTTCGAGACCCATCTACTATGGGACATGGGGATGATTCTGTAGCAGTTGATGGTACTCAAGAATGTTCAGTTGTAAGAAACCCCATCAATGAAGGAGAACCTTATGGACTTTGAAGGAGGTTGCAGAATTCAATTGCACTCTCCTGAGGAAAGGTGCGTCTTTTATCATTCTTTACCTTCATATTGGTTTTGTGCATTCTTAGTAATCAATTAGTGCAGAAGATAGTGCATTCTTGATATTTGGTAATCAATTACTCTCATTTGGTGGGGCCAGCATGGAGATAATGTTGGACAATCAAACTACACGGTGAGATGGCTGTACCAAGGAGACCATCCTCACAAAAATAGTCTATTCCGACATTCCTAACCTCATAAAAAATTGACTTGAAGTTGGAAAATCTGGACCGTGAAATTAACAGTTACTTCAGGTCAACTTTACGTATGGTTAGTAGTGCGAAAATGGACAGTCTTTTCGTGATGATGATCACCATGGTGAGGACAACCCATCGTACAGTTCATCTGTCCAACACCTCCATGTGGCCCCACCAACAAGAGTGAGACTGAGAATATCCTAAGGCTGGTGCCTTGCTGGAGATCCATGTTGGATTTTTTGCTATTATGGCATATCTTGTTTTCACACTGATTTCTTTTAGTCCATTTAAATAAGAATTGTTATAGCACCTGACGTGCTCTGTGTACTGCCTGCCAAAGAAACCCAAGCTGCGCATCTGCACAGCATGCAGTATTCTGAATGTGCAAATACCTCAGGAATGCGTGCTGCACATGTGCGGAGCGGATTTATGCCTCGTGCATGTGCTATAATCCATCTACACTTACCTATTAAAAAAAATTTAATCCATCTTCATTTTGTGCTTTATTTAAAGATGATAAGAGAGTGACAGCTTTGCTATAATGGTATATCTTGTTTCTCGCTCTGGTTTCTTTGAGTCCATTAAATGAGAACTGTAATAGCACCTGATGCACACTGTGTGCTGCCTGCCAAAGGAATCCAAGCTGCACATCTGCACAGCATACAGTATTCCTAAGGTGCAAACACAAGAGGAATGCATGCTGCACAGATGAAATGGCACAGACCGTGGTTTCAGTCACCGGTATGCCTTGGCATGCGCTATAGTCTACCTTCACTTTATGCTTTATTTAAAGATTATAAGCAATGTAAAATTTTTTCTTAAAGGCCCTGTGTCAGACATCTCGTATCTGTATCGGACACTGACACATGTCTGTGATTTAATAAAGATAAGTAAAGAAATATAGGAAAAGTAAAAGGAAACATTTCTATATGCTGTGGAGCCATCCAATAACATAGTAATTAAAAGTAGATTGATAAGAGCGAAGACTATCAAACAACTATAGCTGTGTTTAACAACTTAACAAAGTACTGTATTGGATTGAACACACCAACTCTCTTTTAGAAATCATTTAGTCAATAAAAAATCATTAAAATAAAAGGTGACATTGGCGTACGTGTCAAGATGTGTGTTCGTATGTAGATGTGTCTGACACAGCAAAAACCCTGAAAGTGTCGTCCTCTTGTGCATAGATTATAAGAGAGATCAATGGCTTTGCTCTGAAACAATGATTACACAAGATATAGATTGTCTGTTTGCAGCCCCTTACAATGTTGAAATACTAGCTAACGGGAGAATAGTGGCCTTGGTATGTCAGATATGATTAAAAAGCTAAGCCGGGGCTACAGGGACACCAGCATTTGTATGCTACTAGCTGACTGGGAAGCAAAATGGGTCTGCCTGTCTTACACAGTGGCCAAGCTCAACATGGCATAGTGCTGTGCAATGCACGCAGGCCATTGCATTTGCAGTCATCTGCTGCACAATAAATAGATTGTCTAGGTGAGACCTTATATTAAACTCAGAGAAAGTTCTATAACTGATGTAGGTAAAAAATCTACCACTAAAAGACAAAACCGAAGTAACAGATCTTAGCTACTAAGTATTTTGAAATTTTGTTTAAAACCCAACATATTCAACTCCCAAAACTTTGCACTTTGTTTTGCCGTCAAACCCTATACCTATGAAAAGAGTTCCTACAGTAGGAAAAAAAAGAAGTTTAGTTTCTTTTGGTTAATAATAAAAAGTTTATTTTTGGGCAAAATGTTTATTCTGTAAAACCTTAATTCTTAGCACTTTTAAGAGCATATCTGATTAGTCATTTGATAGTGAACCAACATCTTGTTGCAGTATTGATGCCAGAAATTACTGTGTTTGTTCTTTGTTGCCTGTCAATTGATGAATCATTACAAACCTCTGTTTCTCAACAATGATGTTTTCTATATTCAACCATGCAATCCAGTTATAGCAATTTATTTGTGAATTGTCCTATTATCCTTAAATTTTCTATTTTATTCAGAATGGAAAAGTTTACCGATTCCCTATACTGCTAAGTCAAACCCCATTAATGAGTTGGGTAAGCAGAATGTGATGAAGACAGAGATTTTGCATGGGAAATCTTTCATAAACCATCTTTTGCTGAAGCCTTAATGGTCACATGTAAGAATTGTGTGTTGTGTTTGGCGAAAGGTTCATTGCTGTGTCACAACAGACTTCGTTTCCTGCTAAGACGGTTTTTTTTGCTCGTGGATGGTGTCACTGCCAAACACACCCTCATACTCATGTGTATTGCATTCTTTCCCCAACGAATACCAGCTGTTGAATATTTTTTTCTTTTCTTTTTTAGAATACAAAAAAGGGAAAGAAACATGCTTTCTTGTAGCCACGTTGCGGAGGTTGAAACTTCAAACATGTGAAAGGGGGTTTGAGGTGGTCAAACAGGTGGACCCCTTTGGTCCACTCACCTTGGTTGCCAGGTGTGAGAACTCTTCCTTTAATATTTAAATTATTTGTTCTCTACCTAGGCTATGTTTCCTCAAAATATAACACCAAAAAACAGTTGATTTCTATGATCAAACAGATCTTTATCCAACTGCCACATCTGGCAAAATATCTGTTGATTTCTTTTCTCGCTGATACATGATCTATTTTAAATGTTATAGAGGGTAGTAGTAGTTCAGACCAAGGAAGCTCTTCTTTGGCCCAGCAGGATGAGATAGATGGACCCATGATTGGGTTTCTGCCTCCACAAGATAAAACCTCAGAAGTCGCATCACTTCTAAAGCTTCCTGTAAGGTATACTTCACTTTGTGGCAGTGACAAAGAATAGAGCTGCTTACTGTAATCAATATTATGTTGGAGAAATTTCAGGATCTCGATCGTACTTTGTTTTTGTCTTCAGGGTTGCAGAATGTACACGTCTAGGTTATTTAATATAATGCAAAGAACATCAGGGAATTTACTTAAGATGGATATTTGTGCTGGGGCCATATTGTTGAAAGGGATGGAGTACTGAGAGTACATAATCCACTTCTGCCTCACAAGGTTTTTTAAGATGCATACAAAATCATCTTTGTGCAAGTGTTATGCTGTTGTATTTTTTTGCGGAGTTGAAATAAATATGGCAATCTACATATCGGTCGTGTCTTAACATTTGTGCTAATAGTGCCCTCACGTTACATATACAACACTGAAGATGCCTAGGGGCAAATGTAACACTGAAGATACGCCAAAGGGGGGCTGTTCGAACCCTGCTTCCTTAACTGCTGCAGGATGCATTTTTCGTTTTTCTGCCATTAGTGCCTGAAAATTGGATCAGCCTAACATCCGCCCAGGCTGCAAGTTCTGAATATTCGCAAGCGGCAGGATTTTTGAAGTGGCGATCATGTGCCAATGATCACGCGCCACATATACCCATGGTTACTTTTTAAGAAGTTCTTTTTAAAATCAAAGCCTAAACCATGGGTATATGTGGTGCGCAATCATTGGCGCATGATCTACGTACTCCAAAAATTCTCCCATTTTATGGATCACACCTAAGAGATCTACGTACTCCAAAAATTGACCCAGTTGGATGGTGTAATCATCAGAATCATAAGATTAATCTCATGGTTTGGGAAATGGTTTATAATATTTAGCCACATTTTTTTGTTTCACATTTTTAACAGCTCGTTGATGGACTCCACATTTTTAACAGTTGGTACAAATCGCTGGAGGCTATTTCTAGTGACCCAGTGGACGTGTGGATTGGAGCCCGTGTTTGCTGTTCCCGGGCGACTTCAAACTCCAAAACTGCCATGTGGAACACTCTTTCGGGCCCACAGATCCTTACATGTTTAGTTTTCCTCATGTTTGTTGGGCCTATGTACCAAAAATCATTTTTAATTAGTGAAATTTAAGCGATTGAATTTGAGCATTTTAATGGATCATTTCTGGCCGTTGGATTTTGAGGTTTTTTCTTTATTAAAATCTAACTGCTAGAGATCACCAATCAAGCTGATTTTTGGTTTATTGGTCCACCAAGAAGTGGGCCAATATGGCATTTTGGTAGGGGGGGAGACTTCAAAATTTGAAGGGCCCCGGGGGACAGCAAATATGGTGGTATGAATACCGTTAAGATTTTTTTTTTGTTTTGTAGGCTTAGGCGTACCGTTTTGTTTTCAAAAACCTGTTTTCGCTCTCTCTCTCTTGATGAAGCTGTTTTGTAGACGCCATTACAGTTCCCTTCTCCCTCTCAACCTCAAAGAAAACAAACAAAACTCATCTCCAGAATCCGAAATCCTTCGTCTCTGCAAGTTGGGCTTCCTTTCAGGAGCTCTCCAACTCCTCAATTCCACTGATTCTTGCGAAATCTCCGTAAAACCCAATGTCTATGCTTCTCTCTTACATACATGCACCAAATCCCTCTCATTCAGTCATGGACTCCAAATCCATTCCCATATAATTAAATCTCGCCTCGACTCCGACCGTTTTGTTGGAAACAGCTTACTCTCACTGTATTTCAAATTGGGTTCCAATTTTTCCGAAACCCGGAGGGTGTTTGATAATCTTTTTGTAAAAGATGTAGTATCTTGGACTTCCATGATTTCAGGGTATGTTCATGCTGGAAAACCCAAAGAATCCCTTCAAATGTTTTGTAAAATGTTGGATGTTGGGGTTGAACCGAATGCATTTACCCTCTCCGCCGTAATCAAGGCATGCTCAGAGATGAGGGCTCTGGGTATTGGTAGGTGCTTCCATGGGGTGGTGTTAGGGCGTGGTTTTGATTCGAATTATGTTATCGCCAGTGCTCTCATAGATATGTATGGTAGGAATTTCGGTTTAGAAGATGCCCAGCGCTTGTTTGATGAGATGCCCAAACCAGATGCTATTTGTTGGACTTCAGTTATTTCAGCATTCGCTCGGAATGATTGCTTTGAGGAAGCTTTAGAATTCTTTTATGTAATGCAGAAGAAGTACGAATTAGTTGCAGATGGATTTACATTTGGAACTGTTCTCATGGCTTGTGGTAATCTTGGGAGGGTGAAACAAGGTAAAGAAGTGCATGCTAAGGTCATCACATCTGGAATTTGTGGCAATGTGGTTGTCGAGAGCAGCCTTGTAGATATGTATGGGAAATGTGGGTTGGTTCAGGATTCTCGTTTGGTTTTTGATAGAATGCCCAAGAAAAATTCGGTTTCTTGGTGTGCACTGCTCGGGGCGTACTGTCAAAATGGTGACTACAAAGATGTTCTTGTGCTTTTTAGGAAGATGGATAAGGATGGCGATCTTTATAGCTTCGGGACTGTTCTTCGTGCTTGTGCTGGTTTGGCAGCTATGAGACAAGGGAAAGAGGTCCACTGCCAGTATCTAAGGAAGGGAGGTTGGAGAGATGTTATTGTGGATTCAGCTCTTGTTGTTCTTTATGCAAAATGTGGTTGTATTGATTATGCACACACAGTTTTTACAGAAGTAGCAGTTAGAAATCTGATAACTTGGAACTCGATGATTTGCGGGTTCGCTCAGAATGGTAGAGGCGAGGAAGCTCTTAGGGTGTTTAACGAGATGGTTAAGGAGGGTATTATGCCCGATTATATTAGTTTTATTGGGGTTCTTTTTGCTTGCAGCCATAGAGGTTTGGTTGATCAAGGGCGAGAATATTTTATTTCGATGAGTGAAGGTTATGGGATTAAAGCTGGAATTGAGCATTATAATTGCATGGTTGATCTTCTTGGCCGAGCTGCGCTCCTAGAAGAAGCTGAAGATTTGATAAGAAAATCAGTTTTCAAAGATGATTCGTCTCTCTGGGCAGCACTTCTGGGTGCGTGCACGGCCTATTCAGACTCAGTTGTAGCCGAGCGCATTGCGAAGAAAATGATGGAATTAGATCCAGATTACCACTTGAGCTATGTTCTTCTAGCTAATGTTTATAGGGCTGTTGGTCGGTGGGATGATGCTCTGAGGATTAGAAGGTTAATGAAAGACAGAGGGATCAAGAAAATGCCTGGTACGAGCTGGATTGAAATTAAGAGCAATATGGGTTCTTATCTAGATCTGGGAAATTCTGCTTTTCCAGGAAAAGGGAATTTTCCAGATATTGGAAGACTAAGTTTGTAGGTGAGAAGAGATGGGTATGGATCAAGCATACACCCAATGCACCTCATTGTAGGACAGCCTTGATCCAACAATTAGCGTTTCCTGTTTGTTGTGCTTTTTCAGATATGGTATAAGAAAGGAGAAGCCTAACACGTGGATTATCCAGATCAATGATTGTACGTGGCACGTGCATGACGTAAGACCCGGAAATGGGTGAGAAATCTTGGGGAAAAGAGTGCAGATTTGGTAGATATGGAAACACTAGAGGTGGGCTGAGGTGAAGAACATCTTGCTCTAAGATAAATTGCATAGGACGTATAAGGGACAGTCGATTGAGATGGTTTGGTCATGTACAACGAAGAACAATGACAGCACCAGTGAAGAAGAATGTGCATGTCGAAGGGTCTAAAAGGGCAAGTGGAAGGCCAAAATGGATGTTGATCAAGGTTTTAAGAGGAGATTTTTAGAAACTCTCCTTAACGGAAGAAATGACTATAGATATCAAGGAAAAGTTGACCATGATACGAAGGAAAAGTTGAGATTTATTTTAGAACTGTTTGTTGTTGCAATACCACATGTCACATATTATTTCCTTTGCCCATTAAGAGGCACATTGACAATTTTGGTTGCAATTTCAAATCAGGTGTAAGAACATCAATAAAGGCCGGATTTTCCCGGCTCAGAGAAATACATTTAGAAGTGAAGATCCATCTTTTGACAGTGTACGAAGCTTGCTTCATATATTTTGTATTTTTCTAGACAACAGGACTTTTACATTGCTGAATGTCAGGTACCAATTGACTGCTGGGTCCTACGCCCAAGTTCCCAACCCTCTTTATACCTACACATTACCATTGTATTGGGTCAACTAAAGAGATTTCTATGCCAAAAATCAACCTAATGAGGTGGTCTGAGTCTTATGGATGATGACGACCATCCATAAAGCCATAGAGGCATGGACACATGGCATGCGGGACTGTGACCCATCCTACAAATGAGACCAATCTAGTAGATATCCTTAGATGAAAAAATGAACTTAATTAGATAATTTTAACCATCTAATCTTAAGGATCCATTTTGGACCATTCATTAAATTTTTCCCATGGTCCAAATAAATGCAATATAGATCGGACTCTTGCAATCATCTTATCATCTTGACTTTTGGCCTACATCTCCTTTGTGGGACCCAACATTTTGTAGGCCCCCAAATCCCTGCTTGACTTCACAGGTCCTTAATATATGGTTCACTTGTCTATGATACTCAAGATTCCAGATTTACCCTGCCATCTTGACAACAGCCAAACAAGCTCTGGTGGCTATTCTGATCGAACCATGATCTGATTAGACATGGGACAATGTCCAAGTCGTGTGATGCTCAAACCATGTACAAAATTGCTCTTTTGAGTTGTCAAACTTGATCAAGCCGCGTATGGAATTGCACTTCAACCTGAGGCTCAAATTGGGGTCGAGTATGTGAATCAATCGGATGGCATTTGCAGCTTCAACCTTGAGATCATGACTTTGATCCCAGCTTATCTACTGTAAAATCATCTTAAAAATAAAACAAGATTGTCTGAGTTAAAGGGAAAAACAAATAAATTCTTCAATACAAAAATAAAAGAAAATAAAATGGTAACTCAGTTTATGGCAGGCTCTGCAAGTCTCCCAGAATGAACTATTTTGTCCATTAAAGAGAGACAAAATGAGGATATAAACTGAGAGATACCTACAAATTAGTCTCCTTTAACATGCTGTCGTCTTCCGCCAACCATAAGTATGAACCCTAAAGATGCCACCATTCCGACCAAATACCCGATCACTGCTCCATAACTGACGCAAACTGGCCATTCCTACAAATGGAACTATAAAATCATTCAAACTAGAGAATAAAAAGAGCAACCAATAACTGAACTTTGAGTAAAGGTTGGAAAACTTGGTGGGGTCGATTTGTGACCTGACAGAGTCGAGTAATATTTAAGCCAGCTGATTCAAATAATCAGTGGAATTGGAAACGGTTAAAAAATGCTGTCACTTCACCAAATTTTATGAGTTCTTCATGATTGGATGACCCCAAGTCAAAAGTATCTCGTTCAGTAATTAATTTTTTTATAGAAGAGAATCCCATGGCTGGCACGGTTTTATTTTATAATTTTTTAGGAACTACAATCATGGTTTAACATAAACGGCTGTTGCTTACACAAAAAAACATAAATAACGCCTGTAATAATGGTAATGCCCCAACCCTGTTACATTATTTCAAAAATAACGCCCAAATCCAAAAAAAAAAAAACAGGATTAGCGTTATAACGGAAATAACAGCCATTATTAAAAAAACCTTATTTTACCAAAAAATAATGTTCCAACTGTTTTTCTGACTCAAATGTGACTGATGTAACCTGTTAGTACGGTCATAACAGACCATTTAAAACCTTGATTACAACCACTTTCTCATATTAACTAAACATGAAAATAAAATTCACAACTAGTCCAAGTTACAGAGTTGACACGCCAGGGTCAAGTTTTCTGTAACCAGACAAGTAGAGACCAAGTCATGGGTTTCCCAACCTTAATTAAATTCGGAACGTATAAGGCATCATAGAGCTAATTTGACCAGATAAACAATCAGTTCTTTATTCATTAGTAAACATTTATAACAGTTGCAAGAGATCACTAAAAGTGTTACACTTCTTTGAATGCTATTATATCACTTGACAAATCCCTACATTTTATCCCTGAATTTGTACTTTTTTTTATTGCATATCAAATCATTATATCATAGACTTTTAAAGCTTATTTGTTTTTTTCATAAGACAAACAGTAGCATGGCAGACACCACTTTCCACGTTTTATAGTGACTTGACTTTCACCTAGATATTGTGCATGTTATCTGCATCAAATCCACATCAATTGTTCATGTTCACTAAAAAACCCATTACGGGTACTACTTTTAAACTCATCATTAGGACCTTTTCTCATCTAATGTATGTGCAAGAAATGAGACAGTCGTCTGTTGTCTGGTTGACAAAGCCCAGTCTTGGTTACATTTACCACTATAGTTGGATAGTGTCAATAGGTGCTCTTCACACAACCTTGGAATACATTCAACTTTCCTACCTGTTGTCTGAAAGTGACATCGGCACGATGTAGGCTAAGTTTCTGATATCTTGGTATAAGACTACAAATAGGCCAGCAATCCAGTGGAGTACAGTCAACTCGGGCAAATTTGGTCAACTAGGATAAGTTGCATAAAAAAGAGGACATATTGAGGAGTACTTACCTAAAAAATAGAAGATATTGAGAAGAGATCCGTAAATGAGAGAAAGAGAGATTGTGGGAGAGATTTAGGGGAGAATGGTATAATAAATTTACTGATGACATCAGCATGACACCACTGGTTGAAGAGTTCAAACCAGAACCAGGTTTGAAAACATTGGTTACAATAGCTCAAGTCATTTAATACTAATCGGAGTAAAACTAGGGCAAGTATTTGGTACTACCAAAAACTAACAATGAGCAATCAGCCATGAAGGCCTGAACACATAAAGAACAATTCAAAGAGATGAACATCACCTGCCATGGCCTTTCCCAATCAAGTGGCATAGGCCAAGCCCCAAGCCACGCCCCGATAACAGCTCCATGTGCCGGTATACAGATCATATAATCAATAATTCCAATTGGCCTGAGACCGAAGTACATAATCCATCATAAACCAGCATACAATAAACAATAACTGACTATGACAGGAATATAAGTGCAAAACAATCATTCAGCATTCTAAAAATTTATTAATTAGACCATATTACTTGGCATCTATGGCTTATCACATGGAGATAAAGCACCAGAGAATATGGAAACACTTACTTGGTATGTGCGAATAGATGTTGCCAATCTTTCCATGATGACCCAAAAACACAAGCAGCAGGGACAAACTGCAAAAACACCCAGTAGGTTTGAAATTGACTTCACTAACCTAAGTAACAAGGACATCATGTTGGACATGATAAACCCACAAAACTAAACTTGAAATGCTTTCAGAAAACATAATATTTGAAAATTATAGTAAGGCAGATATGTCTATAGTCTTAAAACACAATAAACATCAAGAACTATGATAAAAAAAAATGTACTTGACAAATATTGAAAACCATGAAAGATATAGAGACAAATTGACAAGTTTCTCATTCTTATGATTACACGAGTTGAGAGCCACTATGCATCACTTGATGAAGCACTATCTAACCTTGAAGTTTTGCGTTTGATAGAGGGTGGCTCAACACTACTAACAGTAAAAGAGAGAAAACTCCTTCCCTCTATGCTAACTTGTACTTGAGCTAATACTTAAGGCTATATTGGCCTATCAATTTTTTTTCACTAAAAGCCCCACAAACAAAGTAACAAGTTCTTGCCCTTGACTCTTGAAATGTCCAAGGATTAACCCACAAGATCAAACATTCCATTTAAGTTCTATAAACTTCTAATTAACTGAAAAACATTGCAAGAAAGCAATAGAGCCAGATAAAATAAAGGAATGCAATAGATACTCACAGTGAACAATGACATGAGAAGTGACCAGTTCACAGTCTTTGTTAAGTAGCTGTGTCCAAAACAAAGTGTACAAACCTTAATACATGATGGTAGAATACTAGAAATCTTAGTTGTGATTGTGGTGGCGCACAAATAACGTCACTTACTGAATCCCTATCGGTGCGCCCAATATAATAGCTCCAAAGGCCATTAACAGACCCCCTGCAAAGTAGAAGTCGTTCAAGTTAGGCTTTGTTAACTTTTAAGCATGAGGAATTGGGGCAAACCTTGTTACATTGAAGGTAAGTACAGAGGGCAGAATAACTGCTAGAATAAATATCTATTTACATCACAGCCATCATCAAATCATACATTTAGTACTTTTGTCAAACAAATCATGTGGATATATGTGATCGTTTTCTATTGCATTCAGCTCGAATTATCGAAATGTTGAACATTTGCATTTGAATCAAATTATATAGAAAAAGCTCTGAAATAATTCCAAACAAAAGAGTTGAGAACTTGAGACCCACCGGCAGGAAGGCCGAGTACTCCTCGTCCGACCGCGTACCAGAACTGTTAATAAATAATTCAAATTGGGAACACAAACAAATTAAGAAATAAATAATCAAAACCAATATGAGTTCAGTTTGAGTTACCGAGCATTGTTCGGGATCTTGTCGAAGGGAACTGTAACATAAGATCAAGATCGGGCTCCCGACAACCTTCACAATAAATAAAAGTTACAAAATTAAAATCAGATTTTTTGACGAAAGGATGGGGGAAAAAAAAGATCAAATGGAGACGGTGATTGGTTACCCAGATGAGACGGATGGTTTGAACTGGATCTGAGATGAGATTGATACCGTAGACGTTGTGGGCCACCCAAAATGCTGCTACTAACCCTAAACCACTGACCAAATGTAACAGAAACGCCTCCGAAACCGATACGGAGGAAGCTTGATTCGTCTTCATCTTCCCCATTTTCCCTGCTTGACAACAAATCTTCTAATTACAGTATTTCACGCTCTATAGTTGTTACTCGATAAATTTGTTGATGTGGAGCAATTTTTCTGTAAAGCTATGGACCCAATCAGCTGCAGCCACCCGCACATAGCAAGGTGGCGAAACTTAATTGGGTCCAGACGCTCTATATATATATATATAAAATTCTGCTTATTGAATTTAGAGACCTTAACAATAAAGGGAGTAGATTTATTTGCACTCATGGGCAATATTGGTTCAACTTGAGACTCTATCTCAATGTCAAAATGAGGGGTAGAATTTAGAAGAATTTGTACATCATCAATAACATCATTGTAAAGGTTAAAGATGGAGGGTCCCAGAAAATCGAGAAAATTTTTTAAGCATTGGATTTATGAAGCAGCGAAGCAGTGGCCAATCAGATGGCGTCACAACCAGTTGTTGCTTCTGACAAACCCAAAAATGCTTTTTGAAAAGTAGGTTGTGGCGTTATGTGATTGGCCACTGCTTCGCTGCTTCAAAAACCCACTACTTCAAAAACCCACTACTTCAAAATTTTCTCCAGAAAATCATGCAAAAAATATGTCCTCCCTAAAGTCTGTCATCATCATAATAATCAGAACAAGCTTCAAAATGGGTCAAACAATTTCATTAAGATGCATTATTTTGCACAATAATTTTTAAATATTCATCTGCATGCATCTCAATATCCTCTTGGTGAGGAAAAAATTGACTGAGGGGTGATGATTAATTACGTAAAAATCATCACCCTTATCATTATTAAATATTACGATTTCTTCATTGTCCATATTATTCAAGAACAATGCAATTGTACTTACTGAAACTCGAATAACTTGCATAACTGTTTGATTGATGATAGATTGACTATGTAGGAATGCTTCTAACATCTCCTCTAGGTCTTCTCTAAAAGGGGTATATAAGATGTACAAGAAGAAGACCTTGTAGGATTGTTAAAATTTTGTCAATTTTTAAATTAAAACTAGTGTTTGCCCAGTATTCGATTTTCTAAAATATTTTTTGTAAAAAATAATTCCACATCAGTTTTAAGAAATTTTTTTGTAGAAAATAAAATTAAGTATGAAAAATAAACTTATAATTGATGTATGTAGAAAAATGCATGACATCAGCCTTTCGTATTATAAAAAAATACTTTGGTATTTAGTAGCTTGAGTTGATATATTTTTTGTGCCAAGATGCATTTTAATACAAAAAATGTTTTGTCTATAATATTATAATTCAACGTTATAAAAAATATCTCCTAAGTTCCTAATTAACTTGCCCATGTTTGTGCACATAGTATTAAAAAAAAATTATTGTAAAAAGATATTATTTATTAGACTTTGCTAGTAATAGAAATCGTATTCATTGGATTCTCTATAATTACTTTAAAGAACAAAATATAATTAATCGACTTTATTAATTTCAAAAAAGTCTTAAAACTTTCCTTACCTATTAGTTTTAAATAGTGAGTAAAAATTTTGGAATTTCTTGGATTTCTATTTCAGTTTCGCTCAAAACTCCATATTATTCTTCTAATTCTCTGTGTCGTGCTCTATTTCTCTCCTTAAATTTCATTCATTTTCTAAAACAACTCAATTTCCTAAAAAATCTCCTCTTTAAATGGTTCTTCCATTTTTTAAATAACTCTCTTTCCTAAAAAAATATCGTCTTGAAAGGGTCAGAATTATGCTTGGTGGCGGATTGAATAGAATGAGAGAAAGAGATATAGACGTTTAGAAAGACTTTAGTGACGTTTTCATAGTGACTTTGAGGATTAGCGCATTGTTATCAACGTTTAGACAATTCTCAAAAGTGTCTAGAGACCAATGACAAATTCTTTGGTGTCATATCACACCAAAAGAGTAGATCTACATGAGATAGTATGTGAGACCTACATGAGATGATAACAATTTCATATCCAATAAGAAAAAAATGGATCAACAAACAAAGAATAAGAAGAAGAAAATACTTTGATCAACCCATTAATGTAAATAAACACTACGATCCCTAAAAAGATTGAGCTACGTTGAGGAGAGTATATTGTGACGTTCTTCCTGGATCTTTAACTTTTGCCCCAAGGTGGTTGTTTGCAGTATTATTTTGATTTTCCTGTGATATATTCGTCACATAGATATATCTTCTACTATTGAACCCATATGATAATATTTTCAGGTGATTTTCTGCCATTGCAAAGCTCGTTTTAAATTGAAATGAGCTTATAACGTGTTTGGCTATATCATCCCAACTAAGATAGCTCTATACAAACGACAAAATAGATGAAGAATAAAAAAATGATTAAAGCCAAATGAAATGGTAGCTTTCAATTAGATCAATAAACTACCTAACAATTCAAACCCTAAAAAATCATTAAAAAACCCCAAAATAAATAATAATTCCTCCTCAACCACCTTTTCTTCTTTTTCTTCATTGTCTTCTTTTTCTTCTCTAGTCTCTCACTTCTAACGCCTTTCTTACAACCATCCTTCATGGCTCTACACTTATATAGCTATAAGCATAGAAATGTGGAGCGTTTCAATTTATGAGAATTTTGATCTTGTTTTGGAATTGAGAGAAGGATTGGAGTTTTTGAAATGTATTTGGAAGAATAAGGAGATGGTATTTAAAAATTAATGGGGAGAATGACGTAATTAATGCATTAGTTTTGGAAACAAATCAAAATAAATTTCTTAATGCATTGTTGAAAATTTAGGAATTAATGAATAAAATAAGGAGATGGAGAGTTATAGGATTGGAAAGAGAGAAAATGTTTTGGAATTAATTGGAGATGTGAGAGAATTTAAGAATTAATGAAAAAATTAAATAGAGGGAGAGTGACAGGATTGGAAAGAGAGATGTTGGTTTTGGAAACAAACCAAAATAGATTTCTTAATGCATTATTGAAAATTTAGGAATTAATAAATGAAATAAGGAGATGGAGAGTGAGAGGATTGAAAAGAGAGATGTTTTGTGCAGGGGTGTTTTTGGGATAAACTAAAAAATTGGAGAAAACGCCACCTTAGTAGGGTCGAGCTTTAGTATAAATAATTAGTAATGAAAGCCCGTGCTAAAACACGGGTGGAAATAAAAAATACAAACTAACAACAATTAATTTTTATATCTACATCTAATTGTAGTAGGAAATAATACATAAAAATTGCTTAACTATTCCCTTTCCCTGCATCCTCTCTAAACATGATAAGAAAATGAAAAAAATTGCTAACACCAAAAGAAAATAAAAAATAAGTTTTTATAATCTTCATTTTTACATTCAAGCATCGCACAACAGCACATCCACTATGTCCATAATAGCTAGTGACGACCCTTTCATCAGTTCTCCCCATCTTTATATTATTTTTATTCATAATCCTCTCTTCGTCATCTTCAACAACATCCCCTTAGCCTGTAAAACATGATAAGAAAATAAAAAAAGGGCTAACAATGGAAGAAAATAAAAAAATTCATAATCTTCATTTTTACCTTCAAAGATTCATACAATCCTAAAAAATTGAAACCATACGAATAAATAAACAATCATTCTAGAGTCTAAACATAAACATGAATGTAAATAATTGAATAACAATTCTTTTAGAGGCCTAAATCAAGTATTTAGCAGAGACAACTCATTGAAGGAAAAAAAGGTTTTAGAAGAGATGGTAAAGATATCGAACCATATTGGCTTTCTCCTGCTTTTGTGTCTTCGTCATTCGAAGAAGCTCAGTCAGTGAGAGGAAATGTGAGATACCTGCCTAAACCCTAATATTTATATATGACCGAATTAATGGCTAATTAAATGAATATTTATTTATTAACGAAATATGGAGAGACATTAGATGTCAATAATGGAAGTGATGTTAATGAAAAAAATATTTCAATTGAAATAAAAATAGAATGTTGTGAAAATTGAAGGAAGGAGATGGAAAGCTATTAGAAAGCCATAATAGAAGCAGTGGTAATGGGATAAACGTTTTGATTGAAACATAAATAGAAGATTGTGAATGTTATGTTTTGAAAAATAAAAGAGTGTTAAAAGACATTGAGAAAGACGAATTTAAGAACGAATGAATAAATAATTTAAGAATGAAAGAGAGAATTAAGGAATAAATAATTGAGATTTTAAAGAAAAATAAATTGAGTTGGTTAGAAAGTCTAAAAAGTCCTTAATATTTGAGGTGCATTACTTAAAGTATCAAGGGGTGTTTTTGAAAAAGACAAAAAAGATAAGGTAGAGTCAAGTGGATGAGAGAGGAAAGAGAATTTTAGGTTGTTGACATGGCATTCTACATGAGGAGAGTGCCACGTCAACTTGATGTGGAGGAGAGAGAACGACGCTGCTCGCTTCTTTGCTATAGTATAGATATATAGATAGATTGGAACAAGTCTCAGAACTTGAAGGATCATAAGAACATTTGTAAGTGTTCATTACACTTTCTTGTTCAAATCCCTTCCCATAATTGTAGGGAAAATCTACACATTAAAGTGCATTAAACTCCTTCAATTCTCGGTAATCTTGTAGAGATTTTTTCTTTGGTTTTCTCATCATTAACACTTCACTTCGATGATTACTATATAGGTAAAATGAGTCATTGCTGTCGGAATCATCAATCTATTATCTATACTAAAGCTCGGCACTGCTGAGGTGGCGCTTTCTCCATCTTTTTTCCATCAATTTTTCCAAATATACCCTCTTTTTAGTTTTTTCAAAAATAACCCCTTCACACTTGCTTTAATGTTACTAAACTACAAGGGTATATTGGACTTTATCTCAACAAAAACCTTTACTCTTCCAACCTCATTGTTCCCAAATGTTTACTCCTATTAAAACCATCTTCATTAATCCTCTAAAACCCACCCAGCACTGCTGAGGTGGCGATGTTTCTATTTTTTTCAAAAATACCCTTGAACCTTTTTAACATGGGTCAGGTTCGGTGACCAACATTTTTGACCAACACCTTGGTGTACCCTCATAGGAGATGAATCAATGGCTGATTTTTGGTGAAGATGATCTATATGGTGAGGAGATCATCCTCACAAAAATTCAAATCATTTTGATATTCATAGATTGGTTTAGAAGTTGAAGAATTATGGACTGTCGATTTTTACCGTGTAACTTGAAAACCACATTTAACGGGGTTAGAAATTTCAGAATTGGCTGATTTTTTGTTGGGGTTATCTATATGGTGAGGAGATCATCCTTACCCAAAATCAGCCATTGATTCATCCTCTATGTGGGTCCACCAAGGTGTTGGTAAAAAATGTTGGTAAGAAATGTTGGTTACCGGAACCCAATCCCTTTAACATCTCCTAAATTCTAAGAAAATCATTTACACTTCAAAACGGTTCAAAACCCTATTCGTGTTTTTAATTCCAAGATGCATCTTACTCTACAGCATGCACGGCTCCCCAAGATGTCTCTCTATCTCCCCCATTACTCGTGTTGAACGAAAAATGATTTGATAGTATTTGAACGGTCTCATTCTTGCCTAGCTCTAATCTCTCACATCTCCTACGTCTAAAACTCTAAGTGCTAAATCCCAAATCGTAATTTTATTTATTTTATTTGTTCTAAATATTGAGCAATATGCGGAGATTTCTGATGCGTCATAAGCCACATACATGAGACATATTCAAACAAGTCTGCAAATAGAACATTGTTTCAAAGGATTTGACACTGATCATCGCACACTGCTAAGACGATCGAGATTTGGTTTTAAGTGAAGACAATTATACTATATGTTGTTCTTTAAAAAAAAAAATTTCCAAAAACTTCACCATTCTTTTTTTATTTTTATAAATAGATCGATAAGATAAAAGAATGGTTGCCATATGCGTCTCCCATTCTTTTTTTCCTAAGACGTTGTCAACTATTCATCTTCTATCAGGTATTTTTTCTAGATTTTTTTTTTAATTAATTTTAATTTTGATTTGTATTCTACTTTATTTTACTTTAGAAATGGAATAGAGATCTTGAATCAAGTGTTTGTGTTTATTGTTTGGGTTGCAATCAAAATGTATATTTAAACTTCGTATATACAAAAAAAAAAAAATAATAATTGGTTCTAAATAATTTTGGGTGCAATGACTTACTGATGGATTTAAATAGTAGATGGACCTACAATCAACCTGATTAATTGTTTCTAACCGTTGGATTTAAGTCTTCTATCAATTTTTGTACTGTCATAGGTTTTTATCATTACGCTTGATATCACCATCAGGCTTAATTTTTAGTCTGTAGGTTCATCTAGAACTTAATTTATGATTATTGTGATATCTAAACGTTGCATTGGCATTGGATTTTGAGGGATTTTATTTTTAAATATATAACTTCTAGAGTTTACCAATCAATCTAACTTTTTGTGTATGTATCTATCAAGAGGTGTGTGAAGCATCCATGCAGTTTATGGGCCCATCGCCTATAATCTCAAACATGCAACATTCTGCAACAAAATTTCTTTCATTTTTCTCTTAATATTATAACCTTTGAAAAGTGTATAAAAAAACTTCATGGTAATTAGCCTAATATTGGTTCTTAGAGAGAAATAAAGTGCTATTGGAATGCGATTCATCATTGATCTCTAAAAACTGTGTAACATTACGTTTTAGGGGAGATGCACTGATTCTTTAAGGTGCCTATGTCCTCTCTGACATGGGTCACTAGATGTTAGGGATTAAGATGCCTAAACTAAATGTTCGACAAGTCTATATCTATATATCACCAAATAATAGAAGTGATATATATCATAAAATCATAAAATTTCTTATTTTTAATAGGCGATGCGAGGTGAACGTAAAAGTTTGAATAGGTATAGTCCACGCACATGTACCATTAACACAATAATAATTATTTTTTTAACATTATAGAAGTGTCAAAATAAGATATAATTGTTTATACAAAAAAAAAAAAAAACATTCTTTTTACTGTGCCCGTGCTAAGCATGGGCTATTGATTCCTAGTATAAAGTGAAGCCATGAAATCTAAAAGATCAAAGTAATAAAAAGAATTACTAGAAAGGGAAAGTCTAGGATTTACACAATGCATGCACCACCTAGAGGTCAACTATTCTCACAAGTTATCAGGCGAGCTTCCCAATCAACTTGCGGTTGATGCATAGACTTAATTCCATCTACAAAGCAAAAATATCAAGGAAGTGGAGTGAGATTACCATATGAGCTTGATCAAGGCTCAAAGTGAGCAAAATAAAAAATTTCTCAGAGTTCTGCCTGCTTTCTCACGGTATATTTGTTCAATAAAGTCAGTCGTGCCTGATTTCTTAAAGAACAACTATGAAGTCCAGACTCAGACATCAAACATTGATGTCCACCCAAGAATATTTTTTCTTGAAATTGAGGGCTTCAGAACCTCTTAAGAGCACTGACTAGTCCCAGTAGCCACCCCTCCACATGTGCCCAGTGTTTCCGAAAGAGTTGAGGTGGATTGGGCCACTTATTGTTATTCCAAGGGTGGCCCCAAAAATAGTTGAACTCGAAGCCTCCTGGTTTCTAGAGCGGAGTCCTAGCCATACATTAAACCCTTGGGGCTCTACTAAAGAATGTCACGTGGTATAATATTGAGAATGGTCATTGAATGAACAATTCAATAAGAGATCTCTGATAGAATTGGCATTGATATACCAAGTATCTGTTATTCTCACGATCCCCATTATCCTGCCCTACACCGAGTAAAACTTGTGTCACAAGATGTTGTGACGGAAGCCGGTCACAACACTCAATTAGAGCCACATGGCATACTACTAGAGGACGATGACCGTATGGATGTTTGGCCAGTCACTCGGTGGACCGGTACACAAAAAATCAGCCTGATTCGTGATTTCTAACTGATTCGATTGAAGTTAT
Source organism: Euptelea pleiosperma (assembly GCA_035048495.1). Lineage (NCBI taxonomy): Eukaryota > Viridiplantae > Streptophyta > Magnoliopsida > Ranunculales > Eupteleaceae > Euptelea > Euptelea pleiosperma. The sequence goes on from CM068545.1 coordinate 12,783,221, forward strand.
TTTCATGGGTTGATTTTAACGATAGGAATTTGAGCATTACTGAGCGTTATTTGGGTGCAAAAATCCAAAGGTTGTAAATCATTAATCAGGCTGATTTTTGGTTTGTAGGTCCACCGAGGGACTGGCCAAACATCCATACCTTCACTGACCTCTGATTGTGTGACACGTGGCTCGTATTGAGTGCTGTGACCGGCTTCCGTCACAACATCTTGTGACACAAATTTTACTCCCCTAGACCCACCCCTGAGTATATGCTTCAACATGCATCGCAGGTATAGAAACATCTTGTTTGTCCACCAAAAATCATCCTAATTGGTAAAGTAATTTCTAGCCTTTTCGTTGAGCATTTTTCACAGGTAATTTCTAGACGTCGGATTTGAGCATTTCTAACCACTAGTTAGAAATCACTAAAGAGGCTGATTTATGGTGTATAGGTCCACTAAGATGTAGGCCAAAACCAAACATCTACTCGTCAGTGGACCCGAAAGAGTGTGCCACCTGCCAATTTTAGGGTGCACATTAAAGTTTGATGTCGACATATAACATCTCAGTTTTTTTTTTCTCACTTTCCTCATTCCTGGTTTCTTTTAACTGCAGGGAGATTGCTCAGAGATGGGGTTTTGGGATATCTGGAACTCAACGACCGATGCAGTAAAGAGAAACTCCCCCGATCTGACCCCCGTTACCAAGAAGCTGAAAGAGTGCTTGCCACAGTTGTCAGGTCGTGAAGACCTGGAGAAGATCGGCCGGGCTCTGACGCAATTGGGATATAAAACCGCCACCCATCCCGCCACTAAGGAAGCGCTCAATCTCGCCATCCCAGGTCTCTCCTTTTACTCTCAACTCTTGATCAATGTTTTAAGAACCGAACCGATGATCCAACCGATTTTGTGTCAAATCAGTTGGACCACGGTCGGACCTGGTCAATTCGTTCCAACCAGTTATGTTATATACGTAATACATCACTTTCATCATCTTTTTTCACCTACTTGTCTAGTGTGCAAGCTCGTTTTCCTTCATTTTAGGGAAAACCCAGCCCCCCACCCCCCCCAATCTCTCTCTCTCTCTCTCTCTCACACACACACACAAAGTTGAGCAAAGTAGTCTCTCCTGCAACTCTTAACAGAAGTGAAAACTGGAGATCTTAGGGTTTTTGGCAAAACTTTTGCTTATATATTTTAAATGTGTTAAGAGATTAAAACAACGAGCAAGTAGGAGTTTTGACAGTCATCAATCTCGCCAAAGAGACGAAGCTGGCAATCAAAGGGGATAGAACATACGGCTATGCTCTCGTTGCGTTCTGCAAGCCTCTCCTTACTAGAGTAGTACCTCATAAAACCTTACCCATTTCAGAAAAATGAAGAAGGAAGAATTTAATTAGGTACGTAATAATTGATTTTTTGGCTAAAATAAGCCATCGATCCCATCTAATTCAACTGTAATCTTTGAGCAGCCCTCCCCGTTTCAAGGAATCCTCATTCCCTTCTGAAAATTTTTCCAACAAAATGCATTTTTATTTAGGGTTTTAGTTTTCGTAAGGGTCGTTCTACGGGCACCCACGTCTTTAAGTCGGGCATCCCACTTGGACCAAAATGCCCCTCCCTTCAGCTGGGCACCCACTTCTTCCCCGTCCCTTCTCCTTCTCTCTATTGTAACTCCCCCTCTCTCTCTCTCACTCTACCCTCTCTCTACTGTAACTCTCACCCCCCTTCTCCGTCTCTCAACACCCCCCCCCCCCTCCTTAGCTCCCACGCGCTGAATTGCCGTGGAGACTATGTAGACCACGGCCAGCCTGACCAGGGGCTACATAGCCCCTACGGTAGTGCAGCACCGTGGAGGCTAAAGCCGGGGAGAGAGAGAGAGAGAGAGAGAGAGAGAGAGAGAGAGGGAAAGTGAGAGAGAGGGAGGGTAGAGTGAGAGAGGGAGAGAGAGGAGTTACAGTAGAGAGAGTGGAGGGAGGAGAGTTACAGTAGAGAGAGAGAGAGAGGAAGGGAGAAGGGAAGGGGAAGGGGAAGGAGTGGGTGCCCGTAGAGCGACCCCGAAAATGTGTTCTTCATTTCTGATTTTTCAAGATCCATCTGTTTGGTCGGTTCAACGGTCTAACCATCAGTTACGAAAAATTATTTGGTTCTCTGAAAATAACCGGTTTCATGTAAACCGGATCGACTTTTGCAAAATGTCCGGTTGGACCTGGTTCGACCGTCGGTCCTGTCCGGTTTTTAAAACACTCTTGATTCTTTGAAAAAAAAACTTTAAAAATGATTATCCAAGTCAATCAAAGATCTCTCATTCTCAAATCATGGCTTTGATACGAATTAAAAACTCAAAATTAGATCCATGATCGATTTTATATTGGATTTCCAATTGCAATTTGTTTTCTTGTAATTTAGATTCTTTGTTCATGGTGTAGGTAGTGCTCAATGGTTTAATATTGTGCGAGCATTGCTGAGTGATGAGCGTCATGCCCAGTCTGTTCATGATGACAAGAAGCACGAACATCTTAAGGAAGAAATCGGACATCTTAGGGAAGAAATAAAGAAGTTGCAGGAACAAAATGAGCTTATTATTAAAGGGTTAGAGTCTCATAAAAAAGTCCACTTAGATTCAAAAGTAGCACAAAAGCCCGAGGAGGTCTTAAGAATCTTCATGACGAAGGGTTTTAAGGGTGCGGACTTTTTGGATGATCAGGTACTTCTCAAAGAGCCGCTGAGAAGAGGGTGTTTTAAGCATATAGATGATGAATGAACGGTGATTAGTAAAGTAGGTCTTAAGAATTTTCCTTGTGTGTGTGTGTTTGTAATATATCTACTGTGGGAGTATAGCTTCGAAAGTATATTAGAAAACTGTGTTTTTAAAGTTAGTTTTGTTTTTAAATTATACTAGGGGAACGGATCAATCCAACAGCTATTTTTGCTAGCCCAGCCGTTGAAGCTATTAGAAATAACATCAAACAAGCGGCCAGAGCATAAGGGAAAGACAAGATCAATCCTACCAGAAGCTCGCAACTATCAGTTAGAAGGGACACCTCCTTCAAGAAGAAGAAAATTGAGGACCCAAGGAAAGAAGGAGCCAAAAAGCTCCAGAAGAACATGAAGGGCTGCCTCAGCCCCCTAGAATGCCTTAAAGGGCAGAAAGAGAAACCATCAGTTGTTGATGATGATGAAAATACTCACGTGGAACGTTAGAGGAGCGGGGAGGAAAGGGCTACTAGGCCAGATAAGAAACCTATGCTACGAACACCAACTAGATGTTATGGTCCTCATGGAAACCAAAGTCAACAACAACAGAGCTGGTAAAATCATCAGGAAAATAGGATTCCAGAACTTCTTCATGGTGGAGCCTATAGGCCTTGCAGGAGGAATGTGGATGATGTGGAAAGAGGGAGACTTCAAAATCGACATCATCAGCCACTCAGAACGCCTCATCCACGCCTCGATCTTGGACCCGGAACTTAGACGGAACTGGCGATTCACGGCTATCTACGGTAGCCCACACTGGAGAGACAAGGAGTTCATCTGGAGGCAGATGAGAAGCATTGCAGCGGCTACTAACGGCCCATGGCTGACCATGGGTGACTTCAATGCTGTACTAGGGCCGGAGGACAAAGCAGGAGGATGCAGACCCAGGACCTCTCAGACTCGACCCTTCCAGGAGTGCATCAACGACTGTGGCCTGCTGGACATCCATTTCACAGGTATTCCTTACACTCGGACCAACAAGAGAAGTGGTCAAGTGGCTATATTCGAGAGAATCGATAGAGCCATGGTGAACCCTGACTGGAGGATCATATTCCCAGAGGCCAATCTAACTCACCTACCCTGTATCGGATCTGATCACGCGCCACTGATCCTCCGCACTGCTGGGCCAACATTGTCAAAACCGAAACCGTTCAGGTTTGAAGCAATGTGGGCCCTGCGCGAGGACTTCAACAAGGTTGTTGAGGAGGCTTGGAACTCTGATGTTTATGGGTCCAAAGCTTACACTTTGATGAGGAAATGTGAAAAGCTCAAATTCCTAGCTAAAGATTGGAACAAGAGAGCCTTTGGTAATGTACCCAACAACATCAAAACTCTCAAAAACCAGTTGGCCCTAATTCAAAGAGACAGATTCACCCAACCGTCAGATTTGCACCTTGCCAATCTGGAGAACGACACCCTAGGAGCACTCCAGCAACTTATTATGAGTTGTGAAGAGATTCTATGGGCACAGAAATCCAGGGACCTATGGCTCAAACTTGGTGATAGAAACACCAAGTTCTTCCACACCTCGACTATTGTGAGGCGCCAGAGGAACCGTATTGCCAGACTCAAGAATGATTTGGGAACTTGGTCTGAGTCTCCAATAGAGATCGAAGAGATTTTACATTCTCATTTCACAGCACGTTTCTCAACGCAGGGGTCATCAGAAATCAACCAATTCCTTTCTCATACCCATAGAGCAGTCACCGAGGAACAAAACCAAACCCTCTGTGCTCCCATTACCCTGGCCGAGATTAAAGCAGCCTTGTTTGAAATGCACCCCATCAAAGCTCCTGGACCAGACGGCCTTCTGGCCTTCTTTTTACAAACCTACTGGGAGACCGTAGGAAAGAGCCTTATCGACATGGTGAAAAACTTCTTCGAATCAGGCCACCTACTCAGAGAAATTAACAAAACCTTCATCACCCCTATTCCCAAAACCTAATCACCTGAGAATGTTCACTAGTTCAGACCTATTAGCCTTTGTAACGTCTCTTACAAGGTCATCGCTAGAATCATCGTGAATAGGCTGAGACCTATCATCCACAACATGATCTCACCTTTCAAGGGGCCTTTGTGACCAATAGAGAAATCTCTGACAACATCCTAATAGCTCATGAAATCATGAACACATTCAAAAGCAAAAAGGAGCTTCAGGATGGATGGGCATCAAACTTGACATGGAGAAAGCCTATGATAGGCTTGAATGGCCTTTCCTCAAGGCGGTACTAGAAAGACTGGGGCTCTGCCAAAAATGGGTGGATTTAATCATGGAATGTGTCACAACCACTTCATTATCCATCCTCATCAACGGCACACCCTCAAACCTTATCAAACCTTCAAGAGGTATTAGACAAGAGATCCACTGTCACCTTACCTCTTCATCCTATGTGCGGAAACACTCTCCAGAGCACTCCAAGTGGAAGCTGAACACAACAAATCCATTGGAGTTTCTGTCTCTAGAGGGGGACTCAGAATCACGCACCTTCTATTCGATGATGATTGCATGGTTTTTACAAAAGCTACTCTTCCAGCGGTGTCAACCGTGATGGACATTCTTGAAAAATACAGCCTAGCATCTGGCCAATTGCTGAATCATCATAAATGCACGATCACCTTCTCTGACAACACGCCGAGGCGTTTCAGAAGGGTTCTATCTAGGGCCATAGGTTTGCCGCATCTCAACTCCTGTGAGAAATACCTTGGAGTACCCCTTATCATGAGAAAGCTGAGTGGTTCGACTTTTCGGTATATAACGGAAAGAATCAACAGTCGGCTACAAGGATGGAAAGGTAAACTCCTCTCTAGAGCCGGGAAAGTCACACTCATCAATGCGGTTTCTGCGGCTATCCCCCAACACACCATGGCTAGCTTCCTTCTTCAAAAGAAGTCTAGAGAAGACAGAGACAAAATCCATAGAGATTTCCTCTGGAGAACTAGCGAGGCAGTAAACCTTTTTCCCTGGTAGGGTGGAACAAAGTGGCCAAACCAAAAAAGTTTGGAGGGCTTGGTATTCGATCTATGAACCATGTCAACCTAGCTTGTATGGCTAAACTTGGCTGACGCATCATGCAGGACCAAAATAACATCTGGTCCAAGATCATGTCAGATAAGTATCTGAAGGGCACCAACCTACTGAACTGTAGGACGTCCCCTAGAGCCTCACTAGCCTGGAGAGGCATTCTTAAAAGCAAGGAAATCATCAAGAGAGGTCTTGCTTGGAGCATCGGGTCAGGCAAGGACATCAAGTTGTGGACCCATAACTGGGCAAATGATAAACCTCTGATCGAACACGTCCCGAATCACCTCAGGGATCAGATTAACATGGAATCCACTGTGGAGTCCATCATCAAAAGAGACGATCTAACTTGGGAGCTTGAATCCATCAAGAACTTTCTTCCGGATCAAATCCTAGAAGACATCAGGGGAATACCGATACCTCTAGTAAGTACAGAGGATCGAGCTGTCTGGGGACCGAACCCATCGGGAAACTTCTCAAATGGGTCAGCCACCAGAATTGCTCTTCAGATACAGCACCCCTAATGCAACCTCATTGACAAGACTACTCTTAAGACATTTGGAAATGGAAATGCCCACCAAAAATCCAAACCTTTGGATGGCTTCTACTTATGCACAGGCTACCTACCAGGGCGCATCTACACGATAGAGGCATCAATATAACCCCCTACTGCCCCTTATGCCCAGATATGGAAGAAACGATAGACCACATCTTCCTTCACTGCCCCGAGGGCGCTCTGCACATGGAAAAAAATCTTCATTAAGGCAAGCAACCACCCAGCTATCCGATCCTCTTGCAAAGAATGGATCGTTCTTTTGTGCAGCAAAGAAGGTCACCAGTTAGAGGGGCCGGAATGCGGGGACACCATCCCCTTTGTGCTCTGGAACCTATGGTTAGCCAGAAACCTGAGAATTTTCAACAATACAAACACTGCCACTGAGAGCATCATAAGAGGGGCTCTACAATACAATGACGCCTACTTTAAATCCGAGAAGACTCGATATGATGCTGTCAGTGGTGGGTGTATGAGCAGATTGGCTCCAAGCCAAGGAACCGAAAATAACCAGGCTTATATCTTGGCAACCACCACCTCACCCTGGGTTTAAATTGAACTTTGATGGATCGGTTAATCAGGTTTCCAACCATGCGGCTCATGGAGCCATCATCCCTAATGAGGTTGGACTTTTAGTCGCAGGCCTTGCTGGAAGCAACGGAAGATCGTCGATCTCTGTAGCGGAGGGAATTGCACTGAAAGAAGGCATCAAGCTGGCAGCTGATCTCAAAATAAAAAATATCATGATTGAAGGAGACTCCTCAATGATTATCGACTGCCTAAATGGGATGGCCAAACCACCTTGGAAGCTGAAAAATCTCATGGAGAGCATGAGACTGATCCTACAAAAAGACAACATGAGATGGAAAGCAAAACACGGCTACAGAGAGGGAAATAGAGTCGCTGCTGAACTAGCTAGATTGGGCCGGGAGGACAACTCCCAGAAATATCTCTGTTCCTTGATTTTACCTTTAATCATAAAAATAAAAATAAAAAATAAAAACTAACACGTGGCAGCGCCTTACATGTTGCACACTCTTAGAGATCACTGATGTTTGGCCCATCCCTACGTGGGCCTACATGCAAAAAATCAGCTCCATTAATATTTTTAGGATTTGATTGGAGTGGTTTTTAACCGTAGATTTTGAACATTATTTGGGGTACTCAGATCCAAAGGTTTGAAATCACTAATCAGCTTGATATTTGGTATATGGGTCCACATAGGGATGGGATAAAACAGACATACAGTCAGTGGCCTCTAAGAGTGCGCCATGTGGCTTATACTTTGGTGGTCCATCATGGACGTCAGGCGGACCCCCACACACCATAGTACCCTAACCCAACCCAGGGTTTGGCTTTAAAATAGAGGCATTTAATTGTCACAAACGTCTGGGTGGCAACCTTGATCTTGGCTTCTACTGTGGGATGTTCTTTGATGCAGACTTCTGTATCAAAATTTTGATGTAGAAGTCCCTCAAATTGCAACGTAGTAGACTCCATGGTTTAAAAACGGCCGTTTAAATGGTTATGCCCCAAGCCCGTTTCCGTTTAAACCCATTTTATCGGTTTTGAAAAAAACGGCCGTTTTTTTGTTTTAACGGCCGTTAAAATCGTTTAAACCGGGCTTTAAAATCATTTAAACAGCCGTATAATTTCAAAAAAATTTCTAAAAAAAACAGCCTGTTAAAACTGTTTAATTCCGTTAAATTCCATTTTTTTTTTAATTTTCAAATTTCAAAATTTGAATTTCAGCACCACTTTTTCCATTTTTTTCCGTTAAAATCTGTTAAAATCGTTAAAACCGTTAAAATCCATTTTTCCCATTTTTTCTATTTTTGCCCCTGACCGTTTCAATCCATTTTAACGGCCGTTTAAACGGTTTAAACAGTAACGCCCCCAGGGCGTTTAACCGTTAAAACGGCCTCCTTTAAACCTTGGTAGACTCATTCGGGCTCACTTGTCACCTGAATGTTTGGCCCACACTATGACAGACCTACACACCACACCAAAAATCAGCATTATTGGTGATTTCTAGCTGTAAGATTTGAGACCTTTTTCGTCCGTGGGCTTTATGAACTGGCCTATGAGTTTGTTTTAACCCATGATGAAAAAGTGCTCAAATTCAATGGCTAGATATCACTAATCACACTAATTTTTGCTGTGTATAAGTCCACCAAGGTGTGGGCCAAACATTCAGGGGGCAGTGGGCCTGAAAGAGTCTATAACGTGGCAAATTGAGGGTCTATTCCACGTTAGGTTAAATCGGAAATAACGGGTCAGAGCGTTACCATTATAACATCCATCATTATTATTGTTATAACAAAATCAAAACCATGGTTAGAATGATATTCATCTCTTCAATAGGGAAATTCATCAATCGGTTGTATTTGTCAGCTCGATCAGTCCAGTTTCTAAGGTTATGCCTCATCGCTAGTGGTTCAGACAAACTGAACGGCCCTGATTGGAGAAGCAGTCAGCTAGAATTGACTTTTGTGGTAGTGTTTATTTAAAATGATGAACCGATGCTTCACAGTATAATTGTTCAAAAAGGCACTCCTGCTTTCCTAAAGAATAACTTTTAAGAGTCGAGCTACCCCACGGATAGCCGGACAATAAATATGTACAGTGAAGGCCTTTAACCGTTGATTCAAGAGATCCATTGTCGAGGCAACAACTGCGAACCGTGGATCTCTCGAATCCAATGCTCAATGGCTTCAACCAGACATATTTTTGTCCAGACTAGACATCAAACATTGATGTCCACCCAAAAATGTCACGGGACATAATATTGGGAATGCTCATTGAATGATCGAATTGATATTGATATACCTGTTGATTCGAAGTATTCCGACGATCCCCATCATCCGAATCTCAGCTGTTGGAATCAAAATAAGTTCGGCAGCGGATCACAAAATCTTGGGATCTTCTCTGTATAAATCATCTTAATTGGTAATTTCAAACCTTTGGTATATAGCCTTTTTTATTTCTAGATCTCTAGGATTTGAGCATTGTTTTTGGAATGTTAAATCCAGTGGTTAGAAATAGAAATCACCACAGAGGTTGATTTACGGTGTATAGGTCCACTAAGAGGTAGGCCAAACCAAGGTTTAAAAATCGGCTGTTATAACGAAAATAACGGCCGTTATAACGGATTCGGACCTACCCTGTTACGTTATGCCCCGATAAAACGCCCAGAAAATAATGGCCGTTTTTTTTCTGTTATAACGAAAATAACAACCTTTATTTTCTGGAAAAAAAATGTGAAAAATTTGACCATTTTTTCCATTTTTTACCCTTTACGTTATTAAAATTTTGAAATTCAAAATTCAAAATTCAAAATTTGAATTTCAGCTCCCTGCTTTCCGTTTTTGCCCCTTTTAAACCTTGGGCCAAACATCACATCTACTGGTCAGTGGGCCCCAAAGAATGTACCACGTGGCAATTTTAGGGTGGACATTAAAGTTTGATGTCGATATATAAAGTACTAAACATCCAAGTTTTTTCTCGCTTTTCTCGTTCCTGGTTTCTTTTGACTGCAGAGAGATTGCTTAGAGAAATTAAGATCTTGGTTTAGAGATGGGGTTTTGGGATTTCTTGAACTCAATGACCGATGCAGTAAAGAGAAACTCCCCCGATCTGACACCCGTTACCAAGGAGCTGAAAGAGAGCTTACCGCAGTTGCCAGGTCCTGAAGACCGGGAGAAGATTGTTCAGGCTCTAACGCAAACCGCTGCCCATCCCGCCGCTAAGGAACTGCTCAATCTCATCCCAGGTCCCTCCTTTCACTATCTACTCTTCATTCTTCGAAAAAAAAAAAAAAAAAAAAAAAAACATTCGTTCTATTTGAAGTGATTTATGTTCATCCGAGTCCAACGATCTCTCATTCTCAAATCACGGGTTCAAGACGAATTAAAACTTGAAATTAGATCTATGATCGATTTTATATTGGATTTTCCGTTTTCTTGTAATTTAAATTCCTTGTTTATGGTGTAGGTGGTGCTCAAGGGTATAATATTGTGCGAGCACTGCTGAATGATCAGCGTCAAGCCCAGTCTGTTCAGGACGAGAAGAAGTATGAACATCTTAGGGAAGAAATAAAGAAGTTGCAGGAACAAAATGAGCGAAATAATATGTTACTTGAGCGTATTCTTAAGGAGTTAGAGTCTACTAAAAAAGTCAAGTTAGATTCAACAGTAGCACAAAAGCCTGAGGAGCTCTTAAGATCTTCATTATGAATGGATTTAAGGATGCGGACTTTTTGGATGATCAGGTACTTCTCAAAGAGCCGCTGAGGAGAGGGTGTTCTAAGCATATGGATGAGAATGGGCGTTGATTACTAGATGAGGTCTTAAGAATTTTCTTGATGAATGGTTTGTGTGTTTTCGAAAACTATGTTTTTAGTTTTTTTTTTTTTGTTTGTAAATGTCTTTTTGAGCTTCACTCTAGATCTCTTTGCTATGGGGGATTTTTTATTGGAAGATAATATGGAGGAAAGAATTAATTTTGGGGAATTTTCGATACCCCGTCCATTTCTCTTTTCTCCTCCTTTCTCTTATTTCCCCTCCACAATTTCTGAAATTTTCTAATTGGACCATGGGCCCATCAAAAGGTTTTGCGATTTCACCATGTCGCTCTTCTTCTTCACATCCACCCTCACCAGACCGCCAACCCCATTTTCTCTCCAGCATCGCCGGTTGCCCTCTTTTTCCGTCGTTGTTGGTCGCCGGAGAGTGAAGGCACCTCTCGTTCCGCAGGTACTCGTTGTTGTTCGGATTGCTAAGTCCGAACAATGCTTCACTGTTCAGATTGTTAAGTCCAAACAGTGAATGATTGTCCGGACTTAGCAGTCCGAACAATCATTTCAAAGACCATGACTTAGTAGAAATAGAAAGGGGTTTGACGGTTTTGAATTTTAGAGGGGATGAGTAGATATAGAAAGGGGTTAATTAGAGAAACAAAGAGGGTAAAGTTGATATTTTATATATCTTGATTTACTTAATCACACGAATAAAGAGAGAATAGAGATGATTTCAGAGATTGAGAGAGAGTGTGAGAGGAAGAGAGTGAGAGAAGGAGAGATAGTGAGGGAGAGGAGAGGAGAGGAGAGGAGAGAGATACTGAGAGAGTGAGGGAGAGGAGAGGAGAGGAGAGAGATACTGAGAGAGTGAGGGAGAGGAGAGAGAGAGATAACAGTAGAGAGAGAAAGAGACTTATAGTAGAGAGAGGCAAGAGAGAGAAAATGAAGAAGGGGTGGGGTGCCCAAACTGAAAGGGGGGGCATTTTTGGTCCAATGTTGGTGCCCGGTGCCTGTAGAGCGACCCTAATAAAAATAAGATCCTTTGACTGGAACCCCCGTGGCAGAGAGTTGATCTAAAGTTGAAACCCAAATGGGAAAAGTGGCACAAAATAAATTATTGAATCGACGGATATACCAAACTTCCATATTTAAAAATTTCGTATTAGATAGAAATGATTAGGCAAGTTTACAAGGTGGGACCTTTGAGAAGGAAACCCGCTATAGTGTCTCAATGTCACTTTCTCGAGATGTTATACCTTGCTGCATCCTAGAGTTCCATCGTAGGATGATTAGGATGCGAGACTCCAAGGCTGACTGTCTTATTACAACAATAACAACAACAACAATGATAATAAAAATAAGATCCCTTTTTAGAACCCGTGACTTGAATGAAATTAGAGCTTATGAACCACATTGAATATTTGATGAACTCATTATATCGATACAACACTGCTCCATTATTTATTGACTAGATATCGCCTAACTAATTCCAAAACACAAGTGAAGAATGGATTTCAATACTGGCATTAATTTAGTGAATCACACCTCTTACTTGCAGTAACTTCAAGGGGATTCAATGTTTGGTTAAATCAGAAATAACGGGTCAGAGCATTACCGTTATAACGGCCGTTATTTTTCCTATAAATGGCCTTTTTTTTAACAGGACTACAATGACATTGATCCATTAAATAGGGGTATTTTGGGCAACTTGCAACAAATCCAGTGATCATACCATGTTTTTCTTTTTTTTGTAATCAACTATTGTATATAATAAAAACCAAGAACAACTAGCCATCCTTTGGGGCACAAAAAGGGATCGTCCACTGAAGAGGGGAAGGCCAAACATAAAAAGAGGTCCACGCAGCATATTTAGCAGCAATATTATCGGCTACAAAATTACATTCCCTAAAATAGAAGGTAAGAGTATGGGAATTTAAGCACCAAAGACAAAATGTCTACACAAACAGGAGATGAACTCCGTGTCACGTCCCAAAATTCGGGTTCCCGACTTGACCCGATTGCCTGTGGATCCGCCTGTTTACCCAAAATCTAGGGTGTGATAAAATTTTTAATGATTACTATCTTACCTACTGACTCGGTTCTAACCTAGTGAACTCAGTCCCACTGGATTCAATTCTAATCTAGTGAATTCGATTCCATCTTAGTGCACTTGGTCCTACAATTTTATTACTAATTTTATTTGGTTTAAACTATGATTAATTATTCAATTCCGCGGAAGCATTTAAACCCCTAAGATAAATTATGATTTATCATTTGATTATTTAATTTTTTTAATCTAAGTCGTTTATTATATAATTCAAGTATTAATCATTAATCCCGATGAAATGGAGTATTTAGTGGCACATTTTATTAAGTTCTTTAAATTCATATTTTTATAAGTCGTGTCATGCATCGGATACATGGATCTACATCGATTAGATCGACGATCTCGATCTATTATCGAAAGGTTAATGGGATTATCCTCCAACTTCAATTTTTAAATCGGAGTATAATTTATTTATCCCATTTTAAATTCATATCCTTATGTGACATAAATTTATTGGTCAAATTTTCTTTTTTACATAAATTTATCGGTCTAATTCATTTGTGACAGATTTTTACATGTATCGCCTTAACGCATTAAAGTCATTATATAATCAAATAAAACTAGAATCAGCCACTAAAATAAAATAAAAAAGGGTTTACAACTTGAAATGACCCAATCTTACTCATAAAATAAATAAATAAAAACTTAAGACTCATCCATGATGTGGATGTCTAGATCTCCTCCGAACCATCTTCCTCATAATTGAAGCCATCACCCGTTGCCTCGTTTTCATACTCATCCTCCCATGCTTTCTCATTCCCAGGTTCCTTGTCCTCTACAATATCTAAGTACAACCAAAAAGTTGTGAGCTAAAAGCCCAATAGAAAATCCACAGTACAAGGGTATACAAGAATATCGAATTAGCATGTCATTTTTTATCATGCTTGCATTCTAATCATACATGCTCATCATTTTTAATAATAATAATAATCTTGGTACATACAAAAAAATAAACCGTATCATCTAAGGTATTTATTTTTATTCTACAACCCATCGTAAGGTCTCATTTTCCTTCCCACGCTGGGAGCAGCTTGTAAGCTCTTTTGCACGGGGTTCAGGGCTTTTCACCCAAAGGCTCCAGAGCTTTCTTGTTTGGAAATAAATTGTTCTTCGTACAATAAATTAATCGAATGATATACGTCTCCACGATTTGATAATCGGAGGAAATTATTAATAATCAACCATTTTCATGCCTCAGCACTTATCATACTATAATTCTCAATAAAATTCATCTATCTCATGCCATTTTTCTCATATTATTATCATTATATAATTATCAATACATAGAATCATGAATAAAATTTGACAGTATTTTGGCTTATGGATTTTTATCATAAAATTTTATAAGATATAAAGAGGGAAGAAAATAATTGATCATGTATATAATTTAGAATAACAAACAAATAAAAATATCACATGTGAATTCTAATCTCATTTCAACCTTGTATCTACCTCAGATTGGTTCTTTAATTGAGGTAGAGAATTACATATATTTTAGAAGTGTTCGAATGGAACTCTCCTTGGAGTATATGATTTCACTCAATGTCCCTTTCGATTTTTTCTTCTAGCTTCAGTGCAATTGGGCTTCGAATGAAGGTTGATTGGAGCTTTTTCTTTTTTTTCTAATGAAATGCTTTTCTTCTCTCTAATGGAGTTTCTCACTCCACAAAGCTCTCCACAAATTTTAGTAAAGGTAGTTGAGTTTTGTGAAATGAATCTCTAATGCTTATTTAACAAATAGATTTGTTTGATTTTCAAAAATATTCAAAATTTAAATTATTTTAAAATTTGAAATCTTCCTTCTTAAAGGTTGGGATGAGAGAGGATTCCTTCATTCAATTCTTCCAGATACATAAATAAAGGGAATGAGAAGTGATTTTCATAACTCTTAAAGGGGTGAACTTTTCAACCTTATAAAACTCTTATTTTTAATTAATTAAGGGTTAGAAATAGGCCAAAGGCCCATATGTATTTACTAGGCTTCATTTAAGATTATTTCTAAGTCCAAAAGGTCTTTAAATTAGCCCTACCGGCCCACCTAACAATTATAACTCAATCAAACATAAAATAATTTATATTAATAATTTAAACATTTATTAATTATGCATTATGTTGAAAATTGCGCCATTATGCTCGAATCATTTTAATTCATTTAATTACTCTAAACTTTCTCAAAATTGACGAGGTGTCTCTTAAATGCCAAATTTTACCCGTAGGTCCCACTATTAATGGAAATCCTAATTCGAACCTTAAAAATAAGAAACATAAAGTTGGTGAGATTATTGGATGTATAATCTATTAATGTCTACGATCACAACGAAGATGTCGGTTCGTCATTCTAATGTCGAATGGATGTGTTTTTAACAAGTTTAGTCAAACTAGGAATGTCGTGGGTCCTACCACCAGAAATTTTATTATTTTCTTTATTGTGTTACACACATTATTAAATGTTGAAAAAGTGTCATTACTTTAAGATTTGAAAATGTAGAGGTGTCCTAAGTTCATTTGAATGTTGATTGAATTCTAGAGTTGATTTTCTCTTTAGGGTTAAGTTCTGAAATTTACTAAGTATCGATTCTTACAATCTATTAATTAATCCTAGTCAACAAATTTTTATTAGTCAAGTATACCATAATAGTTTATATTATCATAATATCCTAGAACGAAAGTTCAGGGTATTACACTCCAACTCAAAAAAGAGGAACCAAGGTTCAACTGATCAATGAGCACGCTAGCATCCGATTCAATCACTAACTCCTTGTGCTCGTGATCGACAGCCATCTGGAGACCCCAATAAAAACATGGATGGTTTAGAAAAGTTCAATAAAAAAAGTTCTATGTTGGTCCGCCAAAATGGTTGTCAAAAATGATTGTCCCCCATCATGGGTCCAATGATCGCACGCCACAGGTACCTGGGTTTAGCATTTGGTATTAAAAAAAATTAGAAAAAGTAACCATGGGTATATGTGGTGCAGGATCATTGGGTCAATCTTAGCTGACTATATCTCCACTTAGGATTGTTTTGTTTGTCTGACTCTGACCCGCTTACGATGAGGCATAACCTTGGAAACTGGACTGACCGGGCCAACAAATACAACCGATTGATGTATGGGTCACGATTAGGGGACAACCATTTTTTACAACTAGGATTAACGGATACCAATGGATGTAACCATGGACAACCATTTGGAGTTAATGATTACCAATACTTTAAAGGATGTGACTTTTGGAAAGAAGTGACATTTAGGCCCTACTAAGTTCGCTACACTTGGGTGCATTTTGCACTATAGTGCAAATGTAGTGACTCGCGTTGAAATCACTTACAATGCAAGTCACTTACAATTGTTTGGTTCACACCCTGTGAGTAGATGCAAACAAAGTTTGACGGGTTGGTCGGTAGTCCATTGCAAAAGAATGCAATGGATTATTTTATTTCTTGATTTTATAAAAAAAATGCACAATAAAATTATTATTGTCATCATGTTGTTTTTATTATTATTATTATTTGGAGGGGAAAGCTCGGGGTTAGGCGGCCCCGACCAACTATATCAAAAAAAAAAAAAATAGAAAAAAAAAAATAGAAAGATAATAATAAAAAATTACAGTTATTATTATTAATATTTTTTGGAAGAAAAATGTTGAGCTAATACAATGCACCCACTTGCATCAGTTTTTGGGTTGCATTTGCTTGCATCTATTTTGCTAAGGAGTTTGCACGGCATTCATTTGCCACCTCCAACAAATCACTTGCAATCCCAAAATTGTGGCAAGTGAGTGCATTAATGCACTCAATTTACTGTGAACCAAGCAGGGCCTTAGCATGTAAGTAGTTGATAAAACATACTTTTTCAAAATCTATTAATCCCATGAATAAAAGACAAGAAATCCCAAGAATAGGTCCATTGACCCATTACTTTTTGGGAAAATATTTGATGACCCCAGGATACTTCAAATTTTGAAGTACCCCCTTCCAAAAATGCCATCTAGAGCTTTGTTCACGGCTTACTGACCTTAAGGATGTTTGGACCACCTCTTGGTGGACCTATATACCAAAGATCGGGTTGATAGGTCATTTGTAAAAGTTATATTTTAGCATAAAAAAAGATCAAATTAAATGGTAAAAAACCACTTGTTAAAATGCCAAATCCAACGGCTATAAATCACTAATTATACTAATTTGTGAATTGTTGATACATCGAGAGGTAGACCAAAAATCAGTAATCTACGTGGCGTTTTCGAGGTGAGATTTCAAACTTTGATAGTGGACTAGTAAATGGCCCATGCTCACGGCACTCTTCGACAAAAGTGTTGCAAATTGTACTCAAAGGGTAGAACGGATTATAACGGATTGTAACAAACAGGGGCAAAAATAGAAAAAAAATGAGAAAATAACGAATGGTCATTGATTTCTTTTAGTCTGATGGGAAAATAACGAAGTACTTGGAATCCCTCGACTGAGAAAACCCCAAACTCCTCACCATCTGTTGCGCGAGGGGTCAAATGAGGAAGTGATCAAATAAATGAGGGGATTGAGTGGCTGAAATCTAACCGTTCACATGAGATGAATTGGAAGATCTCCATCCATCATTTATACCTTTAGGAAGCCTTATAAGATAAGAGATAAGACAAGTGAGCTGATTTGTTATATAGATTTCCACCAAAAAAGTATTCTAAGTCCTTAGGATTTAAATATCAAAGTTTTTTCTCGCTTTCGTCATTCTGCAGCGATAGCTTTGCGATTAAGATCCTGGTTAATTTAGAGATGGGGTTTTGGGATTTCTGGAACTCAACCACCGATGCAGTCAAGAGAGACTCCCCCGATCTGACCCCCGTTACCAACAAGCTGAAAGAGAACATCCCAGGTCCTGAAGACCGGGAGAAGATCCGACAGAATGTGACGCAATTCGGATATGATACAGCTACCCATCCCGCCACTAAGGAAGCGCTCAATCTCGCCATCCCAGGTCCCTCCTTTAACTCTCAACTCTTTGATTCTTTGAATAAAAAACTTAAACGATGGTTCGAGTTGAAGCAATTTATGTTGATCCAAGTCAGTGAACGATCTCTAATTCTCAAATCATGAAGGTGTTTAATACGAATTAAAAACTTGAAATTCGTTTTCTTCTAATATAGATTCCTTGTTCATGGTGTACGTAGGTGGTGCTCAATGGTTTAATGTTGTGAGAGCACTGCTGAATAATGAGCGTCATGTCCAGTCTGTTGAGGATGACAAGAAGTATGAAATTCTTAGGGAAGAAATAAAGAAATTGCAAGAGATGGTGCAGGAACAAAATAACCGTAATAATATGTTACTTGAGCGTATTATTAAGGGGTTAGGCCGTTAGTCTCCTAGCAAAAAAGTCTGAGGGTATGGACTTTTTTGATGATCAGGTACTTCTCCATGAGCCGATGAGGAGAGGGTGTTTTAAGCAGATAGATGACGAATGAGCGTTGATTAATAAATGAGGTCTTAAGAATTTTCTTGATGAATGGCTAGCTTGTGTGTGTTATTAGTAAATGGAACTTGATCACGATGATGATGATATCTTTAATCTAGATTTGAAGTTTTTTCAAATAATTGCAAATGCAAATAGGGATGTGGAGATGGTCGCACTTGCTGCTCGCGGCTACCAAGCCATTTTAACCGGGCGTTCGTATGGTTGTTCCTGCAAACTAACAATGAGAAGAGAACTCATTGGCGTACACAAGTGCTTTTTGCAACGTACTCATGTGGTTTTGCTTTGAGGTGTAGTGCGGAGAACTCATTGGCGTGTGATTGTGTGATTTGCAGGCAGGCTGCTGTGACAGAAGTTTTACTCAGCTGTGACCAATCCATAGGTACATAGCAACTCAGTGGGGTTCACTTTTGTAGGATATGTACTCCAAAAGGGACAAATCCTGCCTGCGTTTGCAGACTTAAAAGTATGCAAACATTGTCGAGCAGTGTTGGATGTGTCAGAACCCTCCCTCTCGAGCAAGAGTAAAACTTGTGTCACAATCGGGTTGCAAATCACACAATGACAGCCAGATGTCGGCACGTACATCTCAAAGCAAAAGCACATGGTACGTTGCAAAAGAAGTACTTGTGTACGTGCCGAGAACTCATTGGCTTGTGATTGTGTGATTTGGAGGCTGTTGTGATAGAAGTTTTACTCTTGAGCAAGATATCACAATTGTATTGTGTTTGCAGTGGACCCAATTTTGTGTCTCTTTGGACCATAGAACGTAGCCCGCATATGCATCAATCCAGAGTTCAGACCGACTGGTCAATAGGTAATCATAGTTATCCAGTTTTCTAAATCTTTTACAAATTATTGCAAACTGATTTAGTAGTAAATTAAGTTGCCAATTTAAGATATTTCCCTCTTAATCCCATAAAAATGTGGTGAGCTGTCAAAAGACGAGTAAGACAAGGAGAGTATGTTCATTTTGTTTGTATATAATTCAAGAATCCCAAGTAGAAAAAAAGATACAGAGAATTGACTACATCTTTTACGACGGATATTTACTGTAGAAAAATTTGAGTAATTTTTTTTTTCTAACATTTATTTGATAGGCCATAGATTACTTGTACTTAGCACGGGCAAAAACATTAGTGATTTTTCTAAGGTGGGCTCCAGTTACTGCCCTAAAATGACAGGCTTCAGTTACAGACACAGTATGAGCTACGTGGCAAACTCTTAGAGGACTCTGACTGTATGGATGTTTGGCCAATCCCTAGGTGGTCCTACAAACCAAAAACCAAAAATCAGCCTGATTAGTGATTTATAGAAGTTGGATTGGAGTTATTTTCATGGATTGATTTTAACTGTCTGAATTTGAGCGTTATTGCACTTTTATTTGAGGTACAAAGATCCAAATGTCTGAAATCACTAATCAGGTTGATTTTTGGTTTGTATGTCCACCTTGAATTGGAAAAACATCCATACTGTCCGAGTCCTATATGAGTGTGCCACGTGGTTCGTAATGTGCGTTTTACTTATAATTTGGGAAATAAAACGTACGGATTATATTTGTCAGATCGATCAGTCCAGTTTCTACTGTAAAACTTTGATGACAGGTGGAAAAATCTATGACACCGACTTCGGTATCAAAATTTTGACACCCAAGTCCCTCAATTTGCCCCGTAATAGACTTTTTAGGGCCCACTGACTCCATGAATATTTGGCCCAAGGTTTAAAGGAGGCCGTTTTAACGGTTAAACGGACTGGGGGCGTTACCATTTAAACAGCCATTAAAACGGCTAGGGGCAAAAATAGAAAAAAAAAGGGATTAAACGGAAAAAATGGCGCTGAAATTCAAAATTTGAAATTTATTAAAAAAAAAAAAAAAATTTAACGGATTTTAACAGAAATTAAACGAATTTTAACGGAATTAAATGGATTTAACGTCCGTTTTTTTCACAATTTTTTTCAGAATTAAACGGCTGTTTAAACGATTTTAATGGCCGTTAAAACAAAAAAAACGGCCTTTTTTTCAAAACCGTTAAAACGTGTTTAAACGGTTTTAACAGAAACGGGCTTGGGGCGTTACCGTTTAAACGGCCATTTTTAAAACCATGATTTGGCCCACATCTTGGTGGACCCACACACCAAAAATCAGTATGATTAGTGATTCCTAGCCATTGGATTTGAGTACTTTCTCATCATGAGCTTGGAACCAACTCATAGGCCTGTTCATAAATCCCATGATGAAAAGTGCTCAAATCCTACGGCTAGAAATCACCAATCACGCTGATTTTTGGTGTGTGGGTCCACTAATATGTGGGCCAAATATTCATGGAGTCAGTGGGCCCGAAAGAGTCTACTACGTGGCAACTTGAGGGACTTCGGCATCAAAATTTTGACACCGACGTCGGTATCAAAGAACAGCCCATGACAGGTTATGGCTCATTGCAAACAGACGGTCCTGATTGAAGATGCAGTCAGCAAACCCCGGTTTCACGGCACGTTTGTTCAAATAAAGTCACTCCTGCTTTTTTCCACCAAAAGAAAAAGTCACTCCTCCTTCACTCATTTCTGCTGTCTTTAATTACAGAGACTGCTTAGATATTAAGCAAGCTCCGAGTTCAGATCAGAGAGAGAGAGAGAGAGAGAGAGAGAGAGAACGCGCAAGAGATGGGGTTTGGGAATGGCTCGCACTCAACCGTCGATACAGTCAAGAGAAACTTTCCCGATCTAAATACCGTTAAGGACGCCTTTATCAAGATCGATAACGTGGTTAGAGTCGACGGGGTTCAGAAGCTGAAGGAATGCTTGGCAGGTCTTGAAGACCCGGAGGAGATCCTCCGGACTATGAAGCAATTCGGATATCGCATCGCCACCCATCCCGCGCGCCGCGAAGGAACTGTTCAATATCTTCTTCCCAGGTCCCTCCTTTCACTCTTGAACTCTTCAGTAGTGTTATTGGCCCGTGCTAAAGCACGGGGTGTGAAATTTAAAGGAATTTATTTATAAACAAAGAAATTCATAAAAAAAAAATAATAATAAATAAATAAAAACTTTCATAACTATATAAAAATTAAAATAAAAATATAATTGGACCCCTTGCATATAAAAAAATACCTACAAATTTAAAACTATGCTCTAAATATATGTAGTAAAGAAATCTCCAAAAAATATCTAGAATAATTATGTTACCACATCCTTTAAAACGGTAATATAATTACGTAAGACTAAAATGTGTTATTGGCGACTTCATAAATAAGATCTTTAAGATAAAAAAAATTACAATAATATACAATAAGCAAGACATCCTTATTAGTTTACAATTATTTTACATTATAATTCTTAACTAATATGTCCACATACATCAAATTGATCTTAAAAAAAAAAACAATCTTTTTTTATCCACATTCATACGTCCATTGGTTCTTAAGAGTGTTCCTCATAGTCGAGAGCGAAAATTGTCATAATTTATTTTTTTTTTTGGCATAATGCGCGACTTCTCAAAGCTCCGCGTCTTCAAAAAATATATTCACCTGCACTTCTGAAATTCTGATAAGTGATCATGCTACAAAGGATCAGCCGATCACATTATTCTATCTTCATTTGTTGCCTACCAAGCTCTATCAGTCCAAGCGGGTGCTAAAGAACTCGGCAATTATTGTTAAGAATAATAGATTTGCATTGATTCATCAGGCTATTTTCAATATATACATATAGAATTAAATATTTATTTATTTTAGGTGGATGAAAAAAAATTGATCTAAATAGGCTCCGATTAATCTGAATAAAAATATAGATAAAAAAATAAAAAAAAATAGAAATTCAAAGAAGGAGTGGAGGAAACATGCCTGTAATTTTTGTGGAGAGTTGTGTAAAGATCACTGATGTTTTCTTCATCCATGTACAATTTTTGTCTAATTAAATAGAAAAAGAAAAAAAATAATCTAAACAAGAGAAAAATATACAATGAGGCAAAAAAATACACGGTCAATAAGTTAATTAGCCTGCATCAATGTAGAGAATTTTTTTGCTCCTATGTCTTTTGCTAGGAGACGTTTCAACCATTGGACAATGGAGTGAGAGATTTTATACGGAAAGCAAAGACATTTTATGAAGTTTTAGATAAAAAAGCATAGATCGACGTTTTAAGAAAGTCTAGAGACGTTTTAAGGAGAGTTTTAGGAAGTTTTAAGAAAACAAAAAAATATTTTAAGAATGAAAGACATTTTAAGAAACCAAATAGACGTTTTAAGAGAGGAGATAGACGTTTTGGATAGTATGTAATGGTTTTGAAATAATATACACTTAATGTAACTAATTCAATTTTGATATAGTCATTAATTGTATTAATGCAGGAAGGAAGAATAGATGATAGAAAATTTGGTGTCGATGACATGGCACTCTGCATGAAAAGAGTGCCACGTCAACTTGATGTGGAGGAGAGAGAGGGTCGCTGCCCACTTCTCTACTATAGTATGGATATATAGATTTCTTCGAAGAAAGAGCTTAGACTTTGTTAATTCTCAAACTCCTGAGTCAAAACTAGATGTTCATCCGAGTCACCCAACGATTTCTCAAATCATGGGTTCAATAAGAATTCAAAGATTTTCAACTACAATTCATTTTCTTATAATTTTGACCATTAATTCCTTGTGCATGTGTAGGTCGGGGACTATGGTTTAATGTTGCGAGAGAGGTGGCGATGGATCGGCCTAATAATGCTCCCCCTGTTCACGATAACAAGAATTATAAACAGCTTATAGAAGAAGTAAAGAAGTTGCAAGAGATAGTGCAGGAACAAAATGACCGTAATGATATGTTACTTGAGAGTTTTAAGAAGTTAGAAAAATCTTTCATTTTTTTATTTTTTGGTTTTTTGTTTTCTTTACCTTTTAATTTTCTTTTGTTTTTCTTTTGGGGGAAAAATTAAGGAGTTAGAGTCTCCTGATACACTTTAGATGCGATTCAACGGTAGCACAAAAGCCTGAGGAGGTCGTAAGAGTTTTCATGAAGAAGGGATTTAAGGGTACATATTTCTTGGATGATCAGGTAGTTCTCAAATAGCCAATGGGGAGAGGGTGTTCTATCCAGATATATGATGAATCAGAGTTATGGGATTTGGTTTTTGTGTTTTTATTTATGGGGGTATAACTTTTAAAAGTACTATAAAAACTGTTTATAAATTAGTCAAGTCTTTTGGTGTCTCCCTCTCCATCGGCTTAATGGGAAGGATGCATTTTTTTTAGGGGACCTAAAAGAAGAAGTGTACACGATTCTTCTTCTAGGATTCAGACCACATGGGATGATAGGCAAATCTGTTGACTGAAGAAGTCCATGTATGGGCTAAAGTATAGTCTCCTAGAGCATGGTTTAAGAAGTTTACCCAAGCAGTGAAGAACCGAGCTTACACCTAAAACTGTGTTTGTTTTTCACTAACGTGCGTGTATTGATGCCAATGTGCGCAACTTGGACAAAAAATGTGTGTTTTGATGCATCAATGCGCGCGTGTTACAATGCTCAACATGGTTATCAATATGCATTGAAGCATGCATTGTAACACACCCCCCTTGCGAATCGTAATATGCATCAAAGCGAGAGTCTCAACACGTGCTGATGTAACGTGCATCACACTTATGGTGCGTCGTATGGTGCATCGAACTATATAATATTATAATATTATACGAGTCTACATGGTATTAATAAATGTGCATGTATAATTTTATATAATACAATGTGATGCATTGAATCACACGCAACATCCACCATTATTTGTACAAACAACCGTGCATAATCGTTGAACGCATGCAATTTATTGAGTTTGTCCAAATGTCACATATCCGAAGTCGCACATGTTTAAATTTATGCAAATGCCAAATTGCGCTCGTTGCAACACTCGGTTCACAATCTCTGTTCACAATCTCCTTCAGCCTTCCAAGCCCGCTAAGATCATCCGTAACCATAAAGATCGCGTCACTCCTCTCCTTGCAACTCATTATCAACTTTCAGTCATTCAGAAGTTAAAAAATTTAACAAAAGAAAACAAGAAGTTACAGAGCGTTTCAGTGCATGACGTTTCTCAAAAAATGGTGAAAAAGCCCATAAAATACTCCACAGACTCGCCATTTAAGGGAAACTCAGCCGCGGTGTTTGTTGGAAGATGAGAGAGATGAGTGGTTACTTAAGTTGGATTAATAACACTAAGGTGGAGAATCATGACTCAATGAACATCGACTCAAATGCGAGGTTCAGTCTTCTTCTTCATTAAAACTCCCAAAATCACCCCCAAACCCATTCCCCAAGTCATTCTATAACTTAGATTTGGTTCATCTCTCTATAAGAGAAGGCACAAAAATGAAAGATAAGGGAGAGAAAGGCCAAGTCATCTTCCTTCGTCATCGTCATCGTCAAAGGATTGAATATAAACAATTTGTACACCAAGAAGAAGACAGCTCTAATGTAGAAAGGTATGTAAAACATGTTTTCGACCCTAAGTCATGACTCAATGTCAACTCATCAATAGCAGACATCATCAAGATGTAGTTTACAATACAAAGCCTCAACCGGAACCCAAAATTGAATTGAGCCTGCCCAAGTTGCAGATCCTTTAAATGCACGCCCACTCCTAATTGATGAAGCAGCTGGGAAGCAATGGCAGAGCCAGCTGGATTTTGTTGGAGGGTGGGCAAGGTTTAAGTTAGAAGGGAGCTAGGATTTTGTTGGAGGGTGGGGGTAAGGGTTTTTTTGTTGTTGTTGTAGTCATCATCGTGGGAGGGCCCTACGGAAGCCTGGACCCGGTCATTGCCGGTGAAAGGGTTTTCTACTACTTCTGGCACAACCGCTCAAATGAGGAAACCTGCCTGCGTGGGTTTGACCCCACGACCCCAAAAGAGGTGGATACACACCAACCATCTGAGCTACCATGTTGGGTGTGGGGTTTAAGTTAAAAGTGGTTCGGGAATTTTATTTATTGTTTAGGGTGGTCAACTTTAAGTTAAAAGGGATATTTATGATAAAAAAAAAATAATTTCTTCTACTTTTTGAAAGTTGAGGGTGGGCAGCCCCTCAGAAAAAAATTGTTGGCTCGGGGACTTCAAACTTTGATGTCCCCCTCCCAAAATGTCTGACAAGTACATCTTTTTTACCATTAACCAAGGGCTTAACGAGGGTGGAGTTAAGGGATTGTGGTAGACATTTTGGGTGGGGAGATTTCAAAGTTTGATGTCCCTCGGACCAGTGAATGTTTTCTCAGCAGCCCCCCTTGGTTCCTCCACTGCTGGGAAGGATTGAGATGGCTAATTTAAAGTAGTAAGGGTTCTCGGAAAGTCACGCAGCTCCCATATTTTCCTTATTTGCCACGAACCCTTGTTTTGCTAAGTAAAAGACAAATTTAAAAGGGTTGGTTCCGGTGACCAACATTTTTGACCAACACCTTGGTGTACCCTCATAGAGGATGAATCAATGGCTGATTTTTGGTGAGGATGATCTACTCACCAAAAAGATAACCAAAACAAAAAATCAGCCCATTCTGAAATTTTTAACCCCCATTTAATTTGGTTTTCAAGTTACGCGGTAAAAAATGACGGTCCATAATTCTTCAACTTCTAAACTAGTCTATAAACATCAGAATGATTTGAATTTTTGTGAGGATGATCTCCTCACCATATAGATCATCTTCACCAAAAATCAGCCATTGATTGATCTTCTATGAGGGTACACCAAGGTGTTGGTAAAAAATGTTGGTCATCGGAACCCAACCCAATCTATATATCTATACTATAGTAGAGAAGTGGGCAGCGTTCCTCTCTCTCCTCCACATCAAGTTGACGTGGCACTCTCCTCATGCAGAGTGCCATGTCAACAAGTCTCAATGCTATGTCAGCCACCTCTAATTACCTCAACCAAAACGTCTCTACTTCAACTAAATTTAGAACCTTAATTTAAATAAAAGAATTTATTTCTCAAACCAAAACGTCTTTCATTCTTCATTCAAAATTAATGAAATGAAAAATATTTTTAAGATCTCTCTCTTGGTTGCCTAAAATATCTCTACAAGGAAAATCAAATAAAACAACTCAACTCATGTAGAGTGCCACATCAGCGACCTAATTAACTTTCTATACCCTCCATTCTCTCTCAATAGGTGCATTAAAAAAAACAAAAACTATTGGCATTTCAAAATCCTTACATTAAATAGAAACAATAATGAATAAAAGTCCTATACATTAAATAAAAAGTTAATCAACCCCTACCATTTATTGAATTGCAACCATGCAGCTTACCAAAACGTGCCTTTTATAATTTATATTAAATAAAAAGTTATTCAACCACTGTCATTTATAAAATGCCAACCATAGACCTTACCAAAACGTGGATTTTATAGCTTTTTATTTTCAAAATGGCTTTTCCCTTACCCAACCATTTCGTTCTCCCATAAACATCTCTTGCCTTTTCGGTAACGTCTCTCCCTTGCCCAAAGACGTTTCAAGTTTCAACACATCTTTCCATCTCCCAAAACATCTCTACCAAAACTAGTTATGCACGTTATATAGAGTCATCCAGAGTCGAAAGGAGAAGCATGAGAAGAAGATCAGAGGCTCATGTACGAGCTTGAGAAATGTCGTTAATAGCATACATGCACAACAAGTAAGTTTTCAGAAAGATTGGAGGCTTTGAAAAATCTAATTCCTACAAAAAAATAAATAAAGGTAGAGGAAGGGTGTTTTCAGTGGTGGTGCTGTTGTTATTGGTGATGATGGGCAAAGTTGTGCTTGAGATAAGTCTCTGTCATTGAATGCTTTGTTTGTTGATTGGAGGTTGTTTTTTTTTTTTTTTTTTTAGATGAAGATGTAAGTTTTTTGCTTCTGTTTTCCGTTAACGGAGATGCATGTAAGCAAATGTTTCATTTTTCTGGAGTGTGAGAGTAGGGACATGAAATAACTGTAAAATTTGTAATCTCAAATCATTTTTTGAACTGCACTTTTTTCTCTTATTCTAATATTTTTAATGGTTTATAGTTTGTATTTTTTTTCCCAATTATGATATTGTGTAGTTGCAAAGCTTTCAATTTCTTGAGTCCAACAAACTGAATGGTGTGAAAATCTACATATCTCTTTATTACTGTTTGTTTTGGAATTTTTTCATGAGCATTACAATTCATCATTAGACCATTAAAATCATCGTCCAATGTATGGGGTTTCGGCATTAATTTGTCATCTATTTAGAAGTAGTATTTTATAAATTAAAAATAATATTATTATTTCTCACACTTATATTTATTGTACATTACTATTACTATTTTTTATTTTTTATTTATTCGCTTGTGCTTTAGCACGGGCCAATGACACTAGTTTAAAATCTAAATTTAAAGAGTTGTACGATGCAAGCAAAATAGAGTGCACTGTGGAGAGGAGTCAACAAAGTTGCTGACGGACCACAATATGAGCTACGCGGCACCTCTTAGAGGACGCTGACTGTATGGATGTTTGGCCAATCCCTTGGTAGACCTACAAACCAAAAATAATCCTGATTAGTGATTTCAACCTTTGGATATTTGTAACCATATAATGGTCAATAATGCTCAAATTCACGGTTGAAAATCAACCCATGAAAATGAATCCAATCCAACGCTTAGAAATCACAAACATGCTAATTTTTGGTCTGTATGTTCATCTAGGGTTGGACCAAACATCCATATGGTCAGAAATATCTAAGAATATGCCACGTGGCTTATATTGCAGTCAGTCACGGTCAGCAAAGTTCTACTCAGTGGAGAGTACAGGTCCTTCGGGATGGGGATTCTTATTTAATAGAGTAGAAGATGATGCATACAAAAAAGAAATTCTCCCAAGTTTCACGCCATATTTGTTCGATTCCAGGCTAGCAGTTAGGAAAAGAAAGAGGCCGGCTTGCCTCGCCCATTTTGGTTGAGGAGATGCCTCAACCCCCTATCATTTTGTGCCATGTGGAGCGGAGGACACGGGCTACTTAAATAGTAGGTTAGGTGTCTGAATTTTTTTTTTTCACTTTTACTATTAATATTTATCTTTCTCTCGTGTGTTAAAGTCTACTTGTACTTCCTTTATTAGCTTTTTCTTTTTTCCTATTTCCTTTGAGTTCCAACGACCATTGAATCAACTCTAGCTTATCAAATAAAGACAAACCTCTCTGATTTTTTTAAGCAAATTACTGTCCCAAGGTTTAAAGGGAGCCGTTACGACGGTATAACGATCTGGGGACGTTACAGTTTTTTCCGTTATGCTCAGGGTCGAAAAGGGAAAATAATAGAAATAACGGAAAAAATGGTGCTGAAATTCAAAATTTCAAAAACGGAAAAAAAAGAAAGAAAAAGCATCGGTTTTTTCACAATTTTTTTTCCAAAAAATAATGGTCGTTACTTTTCGTTGTAACGGAAAAATAATAGAAAATAACGGCCGTTATTTTCTGAGCATTTTAATGGTACGTAATGTAATGGGGGAGGTCCGAATCCGATATAACGACTTTTATTTTCGTTATAAAGGCTGTTTGATAAACCTTGCTATGTCCTTCCTCTTTGTGTCTGGGAGTCTCGTATCAAATTAATACATTTAACAGGTTTGCAAATTAATATTAATTTTTTGGGTCGTTATGAAACAGGTATACTTGAAACTTAATGCCGATTTTTGTTACTCGTGCTTCCATCTGGGCCCACTGACCACATGGATGTTTAGCCCACCCCTTGGCTGACATTCATACAAAAAATCAGCTTATTTTATGATTTTTAGCCGTTGGTTTTAGCGTGGTTTAAAAGGGGCCTTTATAACGGTATAGAGGACTGGGCTTATAAAAAAAAAAGGGGGTATAACGGACTGGGGGTGTTATCGTTTTTTCCATTATAACGAATTGCAACGCTCAGGGGCAAAAACAGAAGCTAACAGAAAAAGGAAAAAAAATAGCGCTGAAATTGAAATTTCAAAAACGAAAAGAAATAAAAAATATCAGAAAAATAACGAAAATAAAGGCTGTTTTTCACAAATTTCCCGAAAAATAACAGTCATTATTTTCGTTGTGACAGAAAGTAACGGGGAGATCCGAATCCGTTATAACAGCCATTTTTTAAATGATGGGTTTTAGTACTAAAAAATAATGGTTGAATTCAACTGCTAGAATCACGCCTTAAAAAGTACTAAAATCTAGAGATTACTAATCAGGGTGATTTTAGGTGTGTATATCCCTGAAGCGATGGGCTAAACATCCATGCGGTTAGCGGGCCCACAGATAAATAGGAAAGTTGCTGAAGAGAGTAAAGAGGAAAGCAATAAATAAATGGGAAAGGAATGTATACTTAAAAAAATCTTGAAAGAAAACTAAGTTTACTGACCCACCCTCCACATGTCATAATATAATAGGGGCTTGAGGCATCTCCTCAACCAAATGGGTGAGGAAAGGTTTTTCGAAAAAGAAAATAAGAAAAGTCCCTCATGTTTTTCCACCAAAAAGGAAAGTTATTGCTTTCCTCATTGTTGATTTCTTTTAAGGTCTACCCGCAGAGAGTTTGTTTAGAGAAATTAAGATCCTGGTTTAGAGATGGGGTTTTGGGATATCTGGAATTCAACCACCGATGCAGTCAAGAGAAACTCCCCCGATCTGACTCCCGTTACCAAGAAGCTGAAAGAGAGCTTGCCAAAGTTGCCAGGTCCTGACCGGGAGAAGATCGGCCAGGCTCTGACGCGATTCGGATATCAAACTCGGACTCTCTGGAAGTCAACCACCGATCCAGTCAAGAGAAAAGCTCCCAATCTAAGTACCGTTACGCAACTCGGATATCGCACCGCAACCCATCCCGCCGCTAAGGAACTGCTCAATGTCGTCGTCCCAGGTCCCTCCTTTCACTCTTGACTCTTCATTTTTTTAAAAAAAAGCTTAAACGTTGGTTCGAATTGAAGTGAAATAGTGGTTAATTCTCAAAACTCAAAAGTACATGTTCATCTATACGAATTTAAACTTGTAATTAGATCTCTGATCGAATATTTTATATTGGATTTCCAACTTAAATTCTTTATTTTTCTTGTAATTTAATTAGCACTTTAACTCCTTGTTCATGGTATAGGTGGAGGTAAATGGTTTAATATTGTGCGAGCAGTGGTGAAGGATCAGCCTCACGTCCAGTCTGTTCACAATCACAACAAGCATCTTGTGGAGGAAGTGAAGAAGTTGCAAAAGGTGGTGGAGAAACAAAATAAGGCGTTAGATTCTCTTAAGGTGGTGATGGGATTTGGTTTGTGTGTATATATTATTATGAAGATGGAAGTATAGGGGATGTATTGAATAGTTGGCCCCTAGTTCCTAAGTCTCCTAGAGGCAAATTACTTTGGAAGATAATACCGATGGCAGTCATGTGAGGGGTCTGTCTAGAGAGAGAGGAACAAAAGACCGTTTCAAGGTAAAGAGAGCTCGTTCCACGAAGTTATGTTGAATATAAAGCCCTTATTGTTCAAAGTTATGTTAAATATGAAGGTCTTATTGTTCAGTTGGGGTAGCACTTCTAGGGAGATGCTGGGCACTTTTTTTAGTGATTTTGTGTTTAGATTTGATCAGATTTAATGTTAACTTTCTTCCTTTTCCCTCTTGTACTCTTTGAGATCTTCTCCATCTCCTTTTGCAATGATATTTGACTTACCAAAAAATAAAAAAAAACGAAGATGGAAGTGTAGCTATAGAAAACAATATTTGTCATTTGTCAACTAAGGCTTTTTATTATGTATGGAAACCTACAAACCTGAGCCAGTCGAAGTCAGCTGCCCAGGTCAAGTTGTTCTGGCCAAGGTTTAAAAGGGCCCAATTATAATAGTGCAACGGACTGGGGCGTTACCATTTTTTACGTTATGACGGACGTTATAACAAATTGATACGTTCAGGGGCAAAAAAATGGAAAATAATGGGAAAAAATGGAAATAACGACCTTTTTTCACAAGATTTTTCACAAAATAACGGTCGTTATTTTCATTATAATGGAAAATAATGGCCATTATTTTTTGATAATTCTTTATGCTTGAATGCTTTCTTTTCTCTTCTCTGTGTTGGGGATACCGGGAAGTCGTATTGGATCGGACTACTTAGGCCGGCAAATACCAATCGAAGTCTGATCTCCACGTCGGATGATGTGTTGGGTTCGATTGGCAGGCTCCGATAAAAAAACCATCAATATATAATCTCTTCTTGGATTAAAATACAAGAACTAATCACTGAAGAATATTCTGTCCTACAAATGGTCTCCTCTCCCCCCTGAAAATCTTTCGGTTGTGAAGAGCTACATTGTTTCCAAAGAAACTAGTAAAAAAAAGTGACTGTTTCCCTACCTCGACTGGACCCACTCATTTATTGTCGTACTAAATATAACGAAATATCGACTACGAGTAGCAGATCCAGCATTTCTCCACTTCAAGCTTGAATCAATAATCTATATAACAAAACAGGGAAGTTGTCTCCCCATTTATACCCGGGAAGTTGTCTCCCCACTTATACCTCCTCTTATCTATCTTGACAAAAGACGGCCAAGATCTTTTCCCCCAAATGACGGTGGATCTCAGCCACTCACACCTGATTTTGGCAAATGCTTCGACGGAGTGCCGAGGGCACGGGCCACCCACAATAAATATAACAAGTGATGACTGTGGTTTTCTTAAATCCCCTCTTATCTTATATGGCTTCAATAATGAGTGGCCAAGATCCACTATGCTTCATATCGATGGCTGAGATTAACTCCCACCAAATTTTGACAAACACTTTGTCGGAAAGTGCCACGGGCCACCCACGCATATATCAAGACAATTCATTTGTATTCTCTTATCCATCCATCTAATGTGGGCAGTTAGATAAAGAGTGGTTGAGATCAAATCCATCGATTAGATTTCAGCCACTCAATTCGCCTCATTTGACCTCAATTTATTCAAAATTTAAATTTCAACACTGTTATTTTTTGTTATTTCTATTATTTTTTCATTTCTCCCTATGTGCGTTACAATCCGTTATAACAGCCGTTATAATGGAAAAAACGGTAACGCCCCAGTCCGTTATACCGTTTGAAGGCACCCAATTTTAGCAAATGCTTTTGTCGGAGAGTGCCGTGGGCATGGGCCATTTACTATTCTATATAACAAAACACATTGGTTGCCTCCCTACTTGTACCTCCTCTTATAAGCATCAACAAAGAAGGGGCCGAGATCTAATCCTCCCCCAAATGGACGGTGGATCTCCACCACTCACCTGATTTTGGCAAATTCTTTGTCGAGGAGTGCTGATGGCACGGGGCACCCACCAGTAAACAACATAATACCCCATTATTGGAATCCCTTCAAATAGTTTATGTATTGTTGGGCTCAGGTTGGGTCGGATTGCCCAAGGCACCAGGCTGAGCCCAACCTGATTTTGATAGGGCAAGCCCGAGCCCAACATTGGGTTGAGAGTCCAAACTGGACACATCTAGTATGCAACCATTTGTCAGTACGGTTGGATGTCCCTTGAAAAATATGATATTTCAATGTTTTCAAAAAGAAATCTTTTATAAATTAAAAAACGAGTATTTAATGGTGGATACAATGTTTTTAAGTACGGAAAATTTTCGAAACGAATCCAAGTTTAAGGGCATTTTCCGAAAAGAACCGTATTTTTAGAAATTTGTCAAAACAAACCTAGGACGCCTAACCATTTGGCGTATGCTCAAAAAATATTTTAATGACAGATTTGCCCTTGTGTGTCCGTCGAGACTCGAGACCGCCCAAGTGGCATTTCCGTCAAAAGAAATATGAGGGCAATATTGTCATTTTTGCTGACACTGAGGGGGATCTCAGAAATTTGTTCTTCCCTTCTCTTCTCTGTCGTGTGCTCTCACCGTCTCAAGTAACCAAGTTAGTTCCGGATTTTCTCCTCTCTCTCTCTCACGCTCTCGAAAACCTCTAACGATGGCAGCATGGGCGGCAGCGGCTCGTCAAGCTGCGTCTCTAAGTCGGCTTTCCTCTTCAACAACATCGGCTACTCAAGCCGCCAAACTAATCCAGCGGCGCGGTCTTGCAGGTGGTGGAGGTAATAATCTCCTCATTTCCTTAATTTGAATCGAATTTTTTTGAATATTATTTATATTGTATTTTTGTAATTTTTCGGGAAAAACTATTGGGTTATAGAGATCTTGAACAAGGATTTGGGTTTTTCTTTCTTTAGGATAAATCAGCACTAAGTGTTCTCGAAAGAAGGAAAGAATGTAAGATTGGTTTCGTTCGATCGATATACAAGTAGAACAAATGTGGTTTTTAAGACATCCCAGTTGCCCAAACCACCAGCTATGGCATTGGTTGGCTCTTGGATTTGCAATGGTTGATGCATTATTTTGATCATTGAGAGGGAAGAAAAAACACCCTATTGATCATCAATTGAAACTGATACTTCCCTAACTGTTTGATAAACTCTGTTAAGGCTTGATTACCTGACAACACTTTTGTATTGGGTATCTAACACTACTACCTCTCCTTTCTCAGCAATCGACACTGAATTGGAAAAGTGGGCTTGAACCATAGCTCAGTCACAACCATTAGGTTGCGGGTTCAATCGCAGCTTACCCACCAAAAAGAAATAAAATCAAATCAAATTAAACAATTGCGAAAGAACCTATTCATAGGCACATAGCCAATGCTGCAGCTCAAGTCTAAACAAAAAGGATGCCCAACTAATCCTAAACCTTGTTATCTGAACCCTAGTTAGCAATTTCCCCTTTAATACGCGTATTTGGCGTATTTTTAACAGACTGTATTATACTTCCATATTATTCAAAGATCTGCTAAAATTCGTGTATTTAATTAGGCACCATATTATACCCGTATTAAACTCGTATTATACACAAATTATTTCTGAAGTATTGAAAAATTGATTTTTGAATGTGAAAAAAATGCAAAATGTTTTTAAATCTTTTTAGTACTTTCTAGTTTATTTTATTCCTTGCCGAATTTTTGAATGACAAATGCAATTTATACTCAAACTTTTTTGGTATCATATTTTTGCTGTATGCCGAATTGCTAACTAGGATCTGAACAACATCATCAAAGGCCTATTTTGCACTGATACGGGTGTCAGAGTCCAACACATGTGCGCAGTGTCTGATTTGACGAACTTTTAAAAGTATTTTTGAATGACAAATCCAATTTATACTCAAACTTTTCTGGTATCATATTTTTGCTGTATGCCGAATTGCTAACTAGGATCTGAACAACATCATCAAAGGCCTATTTTGCACTGATACGGGTGTCAGAGTCCAACACATGTGCGCAGTGTCTGATTTGACGAACTTTGAAAGATAGGATTCGTGGACTCAATAGTATACCTTAAATATGAAACAAAGTAATTATTATTTTAATTATAATAATGAGGATAATAGTGCAGTATTTTGATAGAATATTTTATGATTTTTATAATATACTTATAAAAGGTACAACTCATAGCCAATGTCATATGCTAATTGGTATCTTGAAAGTAAAGAAAAAAAAACAAAAACAGAATTTGAAAGTGTTGCATTAGAATTTGTATCGTGTTGGACTTCGACACATGTCTGACATGGGTACTTTGCCTGTTTAGGAATATCCTTGCAACATAGTCAAAGGCCCATCTCCAATCCATGTGGAGTTTAGGCTCATCTATCCTTCAGCTTAAGTATTTGCTCCACTATATAGGATCTCTCTATGAATATATTGATCCAACTGTTTTGTTTCCCTCTAGGTAACCTCCATTTCCATCTCCCTAAAATCACATAATAGAGAACCTGCATTTGGATGACTCGAAGACGTACTTTCCATTTGATTACAGATCTTTGAGTAATTCTTGCAAATGTACTCCCAGATGCTGTTTATAATGATGATGATCTCACTCATGTATTGTAAGTGGGTTACTCACATGCCATGCCATCTTCCTAAAATCACAAAATAGAGAACCTGGATTTTTATGGCTCAAAGACATCCCTTTACTTTTGATTGCAAATCTTTGAGCAATTCCTGCAAATGTAATCCCACATGCTCTACATAATGATGATGGCTTCATATGTATTCTAAGTGGGTTACTTACATGCCTTTCCTGTTAGTAGGAAAACCTTTAAAACAACCGTAAATGGTAGCATGTTGAAGGATCAGTGTGAGCCTCAACTGTAAGGTGAATATTAGAGGGAAGAGCAAGTCACCATGAAACCATGAACAATGTTAGAAGACATTGAGGAAAACCCTCTAGGGCCCTATTAATTGTAGAAACTATAGATGAGAGATAGTCATTGATTGGTATGGAGCTCTAGATGTAAAAGAATGGAAAAAGGTTTTTTGGAGTGACGCTTCAAACCTCTTCTCTGCACAATCAAGGTTTTCTTATGTGGCAAATGAGATGGTAGGCCCAAGGGAATCTACTCATTTTTCCACCTCACCCTCTCCCTATGGAGCAAGTTTTTGCCCAATCCCCACCTGGAAAGATGAGGCTTGCTTCTCATAACTGTTTCTTATTTTAAAAAATAAAAAACTTCAAAGACGGTGATTCTCAGGGGAAAATGCCATACATGGAACTGTCAACATGGCCAACCAGAGGATCGTCTATCAGGTGGACGGTTTGGTTCGCTCCTCAGGGTAGATCCAAATACGTAGTTAGTAAACTATTGAGACCACACCCTAGGATACCAGCTAATTCATCCAAGTTCACCACCTCTCCCACACCATTTACACGTAAACCTGATACCGCTTCAAAACAACAAAGGAGAACTCTTAGGAACTTGAGCTAATGAGAATTCGTCCTAAGGAAGACAAGAATATCATCCTCAAACTGAAGATGAGAGATTGTCAGGACCCCATCACCCACCATCACAAAACCTTCTAACTCAACAGCCTCCACCACTATCGAGATCATTCTCCCAAATCCTCCGCCATCACAATAAATAAGAAAGGAAATAGTGGATCACTTTGCCAAAGCCCCCTCCAACTTTTCACAACCGCCCTTCTCTCCATACTACCCAATCCTCTAACATTCCAAGACAAAAATTGTCTTCATCAAACAACGGTCACCTTCCTCCGTTTCCTATGACTACCATCAACCAACACATCGTCCGAATTAAATTGACAAGCCAACCTCTGAAGTTCACGAGACAGTCTATCTAGCTTATCCCTTGAAGAGGGACTAAGACACAATGAGGTCATCCAATCCCTCTTCATAGGGCACTCCTCAGCCCCCTCAATGGCCAAGACTATCTCTAGCGCCAAAAGGGCCCTGATCATACAACCTCCTCATGCCCAGCAAATGAGAGACCTATAGAGATACATATCTCCACAATGTTGGTTGTTAACTAATTTGAAATAGGAACCTACCTAGAAGACAACATCTCGTCTTCGGTAGGGCAAGGACGTGAAATGCCTTCAATAGAAGCTAGCCTTACCTCCAGCCCTCCAAAGACATAAAGCCCCCTTTTCCCGGAGTTCCGTGAACTTTACTGGCTCCCAAATCTGCCAATGGTTTTGCTACATCCCTTGGGAACTCGGGAACAGATGAAGAGAGCGCCGAGAAAACATCTACCTTACTGGAAACACCCCCCATAACGAACTCTAATTTGCCTCTTCCACGTAGCACAAGTGTCTCTCCCACTTGCAACATATACCTACTCCTGCCGCGCAAACCAACCAACTCCTTATTCTTACCCGCCAAACACCCCTAGACCACTGCAGGCAGACCCCAAACCAGCACCTCAGAAAGAAAAGGAGGGAACACCGTCCCATAAAAAAGGTAAAACATAACATGGCGGTGTAGGATTTATATAAGGCATTGTTAATGATGATGGTGAGAGCTAATGAAAAAGGGAAGAAAACTCTAGGGATCTCAAACTATGCCTATTTTGGTGACATTCATGATTCATTATCCATGATTCATTATTACCTTGTTTTATAGCATGTTTTTCTTTGATGATGTTTGAATAATCACAATATTTCATATTTCAATATTTTCACATCTTCCCTTTGTCCCTCCTTGATCATGCAACTGTTTGAATAATTGTTTAACGTATGACAAAATCTTGTCTCTGGTAGGATGGTATTACTTTGCTAATAATTTATGGATTAGATTATTTTTTTAGTTGGAGGCCCTATTGATTCCTAAGACATTCCTACATGAATTGTTCATTTGATTTCACAGATCATCACGGACCTCCAAAGGTGAACTTTTGGGAGGACCCAATGAGCCCATCTAAATGGAAAGAAGAGCATGTGAGTCTTATTTTTGCGTTTGAAAATGTTAAATTATAATCTTATATAGATTATAGCATGATTTGTTACTTTGCCATCAGGATTAGCGGAAAGCATGAAATGTTGTAGAACTTTTCATGAAGTTGGAGTATTTCCCTTTCCTAGGTGACTTGGCTATGAATTTTGGTATATGCCATGTTAATTGTTTGGTTCTTTGGTTGTAGGTAGCAGCATACAATTTCGCTCGGGTTTCAATATTCTCTGTCCAAAATGTTGGTTATGATTTTCTTGAACTTTAAGAAAATATGAAACATTTATAATCCAATTAGTTACGCAATTTGATCTTGATTTTCGTCATTTGGGGTGGTTCATAGTTGGGTCCTTGTTTATTTCTAACATAGACTATTTAAAAGTACCAGTAAGAATTTAATTAATAAAAAGGGAAAAAGAACAAGAGGATGATAAAGAAGAATTCAAGGGAAAGGAAGAAATAAAAGGTTACAAAGGAAAAACAAAAACCACATCAGAGTACGTAGAGCTCCTATTAACCCCATCTTCAGCGAAGATGTTGGCCTTCTCAATACTGACCTTGGCACACAAGAGAACGAGATGTTCAAAGATACCGAGTGCTGTGTCTCCTTGACAAAATGGAAGATTCTTTACGACCCTTTCTTCTTACCGAAGGCCCGACAAATAGAATTTCTAGAGTCGCCTTCAACACAATTTGTCTAATTGTAACCTGTTGGCTAATTTAACAGGACTTAAGTTGTAGAAAGGTGCTCATTGTGAGATTCATCCGATTTAGGTTCATCGTATCCTATGCTTTTAACCTAGTCAAATTTGTAATAATTGTGTAGGAATCTATGCACTAGCTCCAAAATCATTCATACGAATGATATATAGACTTGATAGGAGGGCTCCATCCAACCATTGTATACTTTAACAGAATGCTTATTATCACCTTAAGCATTCAAATCCCAAATGGGATCCAATAGGTGAACGTTGGCAAAGAAGGCGTCACACTTCTTATTTAGTCTAAGTAGTTGTTTATAGTAGTATTAGCACTTTAAAGTACACCTTCATGCCTGTATTGGCATATTTTAAAACATTAATTGAAGTTTCCATGTGTTTCCAAAAATCTCCATGGGCTTCAAGATTTTTTTTTATTTATAAGTGAAACTTTTATTAAGGAGGCAATAAAGCCTAAAAGGGATACAGAAGCAGCCTAAAAGGTTGAGATGACTTAAAAGGGGCTTACCAAAACGGCCCAACCGAAGAAAGGGGAACTAGCTAACCACCTTCCTTGGTACAAATAGAATCCCAGCGAAACACAAAATCCTCAAAGAAAAGGCCTCTACATTGCTCAAAAGCCTTAGACCATAGAAACATTAGACCTGTAATATGAAGGACTAAGCTAGCTGCCCCTTCCTCCTTGTCGTTGAAGATTCTTTGGTTTCTCTCCTTCCATAGACTCCAATATACTGCAAAGGGGAGCATCTTCCACAACACCTTGGCTCTAGATGAGAAGGCTGACACTTACTAATTGGCAGCCACCTCAATCACAGATTTCGCCATAACCCAGGCTATCCCGAAATCGACTAAGAAATGGGACCAAACTTCTCTCGCCAAATCACAGCGAATTAAAAGATGATTCACCGACTCTCCGCTTCTTTTGCACATCGAGCAAAAGTCTACAATGATCATCCTCCTAGAAATCAAATGATCCACCGTGAGAATCTTGTCAAGGGATGCCACCCACATGAAAAAAGCTACTTTGGACGGCAGTTTATTTCACCATATAAATTTAGCTGGAAACGTTTTGCTTTATTGTCCCTTCAGAACCAGATAGAACGAACGAACGAACCATAAATTTGGCATCTTTAGACCAACTCCATAGTCGCTTGTCTTGATTCTGTTGAGAGAGATTTTGCTGAAGAAGACGAGCTAAGAGACTAGCTACCGATTCCATTTCCCAATCATTAAGGCCTCTTTTAATCCCCCGGTCCCATGCATTTCTCGTCAATACAGTTTGATACAGTGTGACACTGTATCATATTGAAACGTATTGGCCATCTACAATACAATACTAAGGAAACTCAAACGATACGACAGAATATTAGTAGTTCCCTATTTCATGTTGAAGCCTACTGTACTGAAACTATGGAAATGATACGGTATATAATCAACAGTATTGGAAACTTTGAACCATTACCAACTACGATTTCAATTCTTTCAACAGAAGGAATTTTGTTTTTCAACAAGAGCAGGAGTGCATAGTTCCTGTCTACTTTGTGCTTTATAGATTTGTTATTATTCTTTCTAGGACACTGGTGTCATAGCCCTGGTAGTACTTTAATATAATATCACCTCAACGTCAACCTTTGTATTTGGGAATATTGACATAATACACGGTCTTGTGACAACATTAGTCCCCATATCCAAGGGCAGACATTGAGGTGACAGTATACTAAAGCATTCTTGGAGCTATGATATCACTAGTGTTCTTACTGTGTTCAAGAGGCTGTTATTAGTTTTAGGCTTTTTAAGTTTTAACTAATTGTTGCACGAGGTTGACTGTTGATGTCCGTGTAAGGATTTCGGGTGATTCTTTGTGAGGAAATATAGGACTTGGCTAATGGATTATTTGAGGAGCTTTTCTTTTTTCCCCCAAAGAAAAAATGGTAGCCCCTATCTCAGTTTATTGTCTTGGAACTTGTGTCATCTTTTGAATTCTCATTCCTGTTCTTAACTTTGTTTTGGTCATTCCACTTCCTTAGCCTTCTAATTTTTTTGTGAGGTTGTATCATCAATCTGTTTGAAGTACTGGGAGCATTCTATTTGAAGTTATTATGGCTGGCATTCATGAGTGGCTCTAATATTTTGCAGTTTGTGATTGTCTCTCTCTCTGGCTGGGGATTACTTTTCTATGGAAGTTACAAGTTCTTTACTAGAGGCAAGAAAGACAAGAAGGATGAGGTAGTTTTTAATACTTTCTAAAACTATGAGCTGCATTTCCCATTTCTTGGTATGACTTTGCTTTGACATCAGATATTCTGGGCATTGGAATAATTGTGGGTGAATGACTGCTCATTACTTCAATTATCCATGCACATCTAACTCATTTATATTTGTAGCAATGTAGCAAGGACTCCAATTTTAGAAAAATATGATGCAATGTGTTGGTCATACATCGGCATAGGCCATTCAGGAAAACTCGCATGTGCCTTTTTCCATTTTTCGTAGTTATTTGCATTGTATGTATATAATTGAACCTTAGCTCAATATATCTAGATTCTAGATGGAGTTTTCAATATTGGGCTAGCCATTTTCTTTAGGCCATGTTGCACCAAGTAGTGGGGTTCTTGATGCTATACACTACACATTGATCTGAATTGTTGAATCAGTAGGCCACCTCTTAGATTGGGCCAAAGTCCCATACAAATCTAGTTATGGAGTTGTGGCCTATCTGGAGTGGTTAACACCCAGTCCATCCAAATTTATGAGCATGGCACACATTGCGAAATTTGCAATTTCTTCTTTTTCACTTATATTGTATAGACATGTTTATGTATTGGGATATCAAGGGTCGGGGTCTTGACACACCTGGTGCAGTTGTGCCCTTGTCTGGATTACACAACTTTATAGATTTTGTCACCGTTTTGTTTGGTTTTGTACATGATTTCAGTTGGAACCTTGGTTTGATTACAGTATGCAGTAACTGAGGTGAATCCTGGCACATCTAATTACCAAGTCTGACTTTTGTTGTTCTCTTTGTAGAAAGTGGATGAAGCGTCACACTAGGCTAGTATGGAGTTTGGTGGCTGATTCTGTCATCCCAAAATGCACCTGTGAATAAAATGTTTGCTAAGGCTAGGACTTCACAATCTCTAGGGAGGGTATTTTCCTTTTTTTCTGAGACCATCCAGTTTTGGGCAGGTTTATTTGTATACTACTCTCTTGGATTATGATGGGTGATAAATGCTGAGAGCCACTTTCTTTTGCTCGTCTTTCTAAGGTCATTTGTGTTCTCTGCTGCATTAAATAGCAGCTTCTTTTATGTTCCAATGGGGCTCTGATAATTGTTACTGAAGTTGTCAATCTGCTGAGTACGCCCTATGAATTTTGAAGGCAGACCCATGTTGAGCCTTGGACAAGGAAACACCTTATGGATGGCTTAGGAGGCTTAAGACCTCAGCTGTGACTTCTACGGACTACTCTGTGGTCCAAGTAGCCCTTTCAACATGGTAGCATTCGCGTTAAACTTTTTTTGTCAGATCTGTGGTTCAGGTAGCCCTTTCTTGCATTGACAAACCGCTCGAGATTTAAATGGAGCCTGTAATTACCTTTACTAGTAGTTGTGAGGACTTTCCTGATCGACCAGTCACATGCAGCAAGCAAATTCTTGGATGGACCAGTTACATGCAGCAAGCAAAATCTTTAGATTTATGGCATTTCTTACCTCCACCGGTATTGGATCTGTAATCGACTTAAAAGTTTTGATATTGTATTCAGAGTTAAAGAAGTTGTGATATTGCCTCCCTCATTGAAAGAATAGCTTTTATAGGAACGAAAGTAAGAGGCCAAACCCCCAAGTGGGTCCTACCAAATATTAAAGACCCAAACCAATACACCAAAAGCACTCAGCGACGTATAAAACCTAGGTCTTAACCATGGTTTTTTTAAAAAAAGCTGTTATGATGAAAATAACGGCTGTTACAACGGATTTGGACCTATCCCGTTATGTTATGGACTGTTTTTAACGCTCAGAAAATAATGGCCGATATAACGAAAATAACAACCGTTAGTTTATGAAAAAAATTTGTGAAAAAGGAGAGCTACTTCTTCCCCCAAGCTTGGATATTGAATCGAGGCATCCATCTTCAGTCGACTGTTATTTCCGTTATTTTCTCTTATTTTCCGTTTTCGCTCCTGTGCATTACAATTCGTTCTAATGGCTGTTATAGCGGAAAACCGTTATACCGTTATAATAGCCCCTTTTAAACCTTGGTCTTAACCATTAGAATCATAACAGATAGGAATAATAGTGTTTGGCAGGGGGGATACTGATACCAGACTAGATAGATTCACACACTTGCGACTTGCCTTTAACATTCACCATGCACACAATTCAAATGGTTGCAATTAACATTTGAAGTTTTGTTTGTATGTTTTATCAAGAGAATAGCCCAAGCATATATATACTCAAGAGAAGCCATTGCTTCTTTCATCTACTCTTCTACATAACTAAGCATACCAACATGAAAAATAAAATGCTCCTTACGAGGCGTAAATATCTTGTAGCTGTATAATAAGCAAACGCCTTCCATGTCGTCAGCTAGAACTCGGCATCTTCAGTATTCCCTTTGTGATTGGTTTCACTGGACACAACACCAACATGTGCAACTTCCAAATTTTCTGGCTTTTCGTTTCCATTGTCATCCTTTGCCTTTTCACCACCATCGAATGTGTTGTCGGAAGCTCCCTTGTATATCGGTTTTTGGACACCACTAGCTTCTTCTTCTTCTACTAGCTGTCTGACTACTTCCTTTGGCCTCTGTTCGATGGTGTCGGTGGCAAGTCCACTGGAATCACCATCGACACTTCTTGCTGCCAAACCTTCTCCATCTTCAGAATTCTGTGGCTTTCCCAACTGCTCATCTTTAGAAACCATCTCTTCTTTCCCCACCTGTTTATCTGAATCAGCACTTGTAACTTTGATTCTCAAATTTTCAGCACCATGAGGATTTTGAGGCTCTAGCAACTGGTCATCCGTAGAAACCACTCCTTGTTTTCTGCCTTCTAATCGCCTCTCTTCACCATTTTCACTGCTGACTCTCGAACCTTCACTATATCCAGTATTCTCAGGCATTGTCAACCTTCCCTCACTAGAAACAACTCCCTCTTCATTACCCTTTAAATCAACCTGGTCATTACGGTTGATTCTCCTCCTCAAACCCTCATCATATTTAGAATTCTCAGCCACTTCTAACTTCCCATTACTGCCACCTATGACAGTCTCTCTTTCACCATCTTCATCTCTCATTCTCAAACCGACTTTATGATATTTGGGACTCTCATTCCTCTCCAATCCCCCACCTCTCGAAACCACGCTCCATCTTTTGCCCTCCTCTGCATCTTTAGCAAAAGTTCCACCTCCCGTGCTTACACCTACGTCTTTAGAATTTTCAGTCTTCTCCAACTCTCTATGCTTAGAAGTTATTCTTCGCCTTTTGCCGTTTGTTTTACTTCTATAACCATATTCACCTCTTGCTCTAGAGCCTACAACATTTTGTGCTCCATTGGGCTTTTCCAACTTCATCCCATCTTTATAAATCCTATCAAGTATACGGACCTTACCATCCTTAGAATTCTCAAGTTTCTCCAGCTGCTCATCTACAGAGATTCCATGCTCTTTACCATCCATTGCTTTTGTATCATCACCTTCGAGTTTAGTTTTCAAAAATTCACCATCTCTAGAACTGTCCACCACCTCTGTTGCATATCTGTTACTCTTTTCACCCCTCATT
This sequence comes from Euptelea pleiosperma, assembly GCA_035048495.1. Lineage (NCBI taxonomy): Eukaryota > Viridiplantae > Streptophyta > Magnoliopsida > Ranunculales > Eupteleaceae > Euptelea > Euptelea pleiosperma. The sequence goes on from CM068545.1 coordinate 12,827,129, forward strand.
CCAAAACCTTCATCATCTTGAGAATATTCGAGCTTCTCCAACTTCCCATCTCCTGAAACTTCTCCCCTGCCTTGACCCTCTTCTGCATTCTTTTCACCAGCTTCACCTCTCTCTCTCAACCCTTCACCATCTTGATTATTCGCGAGCTTCTGCAATCGCTCTTCTGCTAGAATTTCCCTACGGTCTGTACCTTCTGTTGCAGTTTTACTACCATCTTCACCTTTTGTTTTTGAAGCCTCAGCATCTTTGGGATTCACAAATCCATCTGCTTGCCTGTCTTTAGAAATGGCACCCCCTTCTATACTCTCACCCACCTCATTTCTACCATTGCCTAATACAACCTTTGACGCAGTTAAATTTACATGTGGGCTCGACGGATCATCAGTACTTACTGACCAGATATTAATCGGGTTCTCAAGACGGCGCTTCATCTCCTCGATTTCAGCTTCCTTCTGCATTCAAGAGTTCTGTTAGAGCTGTTATTTGAGAATTCTCATTACTTGAGTCTATACCCTTTTCCCTTAGCATTTTGATCTCTTTCTGCTTCTCCTCCAGTGCCAACTCTAAGGCTCTCTGTTCCTCTTTAAGGGAAGCGACCATGGACTGCATCTCCATGAGCTTATTACTGAGCTCCATCTTTTGGGTTCTCAGAGAGTATGTTTTAGCTTTCAACTCTTCAATTTTCCTCTTCACTTCTTTGGTGGAAACTCTTTCCTTCTGTGGGAACATAAAGAAGTAGAGTAATTGAGCAAAACGTAGAATCTGTGTAAATACGAACATATATAAAAAATAAAGATCAATTGGTAAAATGAAATTATGCATTAACAGCTATCATGTAGCATGGCATTTGCTCTACACTAGAATCGTTAAATTCCAATGGATCGGAGATTACCACCCCTCATGATAAAATTCAAAATTAATCCCGATTGCCAAAATCAAACATAAAGCATATGGGGGAATGTAAATTAGAACCGTTGGGGGGTTCGGAATTGTAAGTGGATTTTGAATTAGTTTTCTCTTATTACAACCACCCCACTTGCCTACCAAAAAATATATATATATATATATATATATATATATATATATATATATATATATATATATATGCTGCAATATGACGGTCTGTGCGCTTGGGCTCAGATTATGACAGTGCGTCTTCTTTGCTCATCTTCTGTGACATAATATACTGGCTAAACTATACGTATACAATTGAAATTTGGGGGTGACTTTGATATGTTCATATTTGGGTCCAGAATAAATGTACTATTCGTAAAGATTTTGCAATGTTGGAAAACTAGAAGTGAATAAGTTGATTACGCGTTGAGTAATTTGAGTCTTGCATTATGGTCATGCGGGTTCTGTGTATGCTGGTGAGGGGGGAAGATTCATGTTGGTGAAATGGAGATTCGATTTGAATCTACCTCTGATAAATAACGCCGACTCCAATACTACAATATTTTAGAGGCGTCGATAGGACACCCCCTAGAGTTTAGGTGGTCTTAGCATATCGATCAAGCTCGTTCCATCTTCTCTGTGGTCCTAGCAACTATACATTTTGAGACATTTCGTAAATAGTGTAAAAGCAATCTAGATCGTAACTTCTAGTTCGCAGTTTTGTTCAATACACGCGCTGCATAAGTTGCAAAGTGTCTTGTTGAATTAAATGAGAAACGGCTCAATTTAGCTAATCTAGTCACTAAATAAATTCGCGCAATGTTTATCGAACATGTTGATTATGATATACAATTCAGCAGGGCAAGCAGCTCTAGTAGTCAAGTGGAATACACATGAAACAAGGTACTTGGGATGTTGGGTGTTCTGCTTTTACCTTAACTTCACACCAGATCCCATCACCCTTTAAGGGAAATACTAATTTTAAGTGATTTTCAAACAGTCTTCCTACAAGATTATGCAGTTCAATAAGTCTTTTTAAAATGCTAATAACTGGTCCCTAACCCATTACCACAAGATCATGAATCAGATGGTTATGATGATAGAACAAATGAACCACCATTGATCTTGATAGAAAGGACATCAGGTGTGGGATATCATCAACTGAGCCAGAACAATCATTGAACAGTGCTTCGATTGGTATTCCCTACATTGAGAACCGTCTGATCAATATCAAATGGTAATCTAGGTGGAATCTTCTTATGATGCCATACCCTAAAATCTTGGTCTAGTTGATTACAGTGGATCATTAGTGGTCCAACAAGTAATCAGTTTCAGACTTTCAGGTGGTGTTTCCTGCATTGGTAACCGTTTTGAACGGCAACAGATGCGTTTTTCCTCTGAGTTTACACTAAATGCTGGTGTAGTTTGTCACACTCGATAATTTGATAGCGTGTGTGTAGAGAGAGAGAGAGAGAGAGAGAGAGAGAGAGAGGGTGGGTGGGTTACCTGTAAGAGGAGCTGAAGGGTCATGAGCTCACGGTCCTTGTCATTGATGAGGATGTTGAAGATGCGTCTCTCCCTGAGCTTGTGGAGCACCATTACACCAAATACAGCGGCGCCGAACGCAAGAAGCAACATCATCCCATATGGCCTCCCTCTGTTACTATTACCACCCCCCTTTGATGAACCCCCCAAAGCCATCTCCTTCTCTCTCTCTCTCTCTCTCAGAAGAAATCTCTGAGCGAAGAAAGAAATGGTTCTCTCTCTGGTCTGTGTCTCTCTTTCACAGAAAAGAAAGAAATGATCTCTCTCTCTCTCTTTCTCTCTCAACTACCCAATTTATATCACAGCGTCCTTGTTGCTTGACACCTAAAAAGACCCTGAAACTGCTTTCTCTCTCTCTCAGTCTCTCTCTTCTCTCTCTCTCTCTCTCTCACGTAGAAATAGAGTGAGCAAGGTGGAAGAAGCATGGGAATTGTGTCAGGGCGTTGATTCTGGAGACTTTTCCATTTTTCTAGTTTTCAATGTTTGTTCCATAAACTTACAATAATGCCCCTAACACTTTATTGAAATGTCCAATACATACCTGTGATGTTTTGCAAATTGACAAAAGCACCCCCGATGTTTGTCACACTCCACCTTGTTAATTTTCATTTCATTATCTTAGTTTTCTATTTTTTTTTTCCTTTTATAAGCATATTTTTTTTTCCTTGTGTGCTCGGATTTTAGATCTTTCCTCCTAATTTTTTGAACATATCTTTTAATTTGACTCCTCCATTGTATAATTATACTACTCATACTATTGCCTAGAAGACACGTACTTTCGTTCACCCACAACGCTAGAGCTCTGACACTCTTGCATGGCTTCGCTTGGCCAATTCCAAGGAGGTGGCCAATCTCAACACAGGGTAGCTGGGAGTTCTCTTATAGTCTTATGTATGATGTTTTCCTTTTCCCTTTTTATATTATTCTCAATTGACCCTACCACCAATTCCATAATCAAAGAGTATCCAACAGGTGCATCTCCCCGTGAGATACCCAAGTCCGCAACCTCATGTTGTAGTGCACATCGTTAATTACTTGAGCTTTAGACTCGAGTCTGAGTCTTATTAACCTCCTGTACATATACCATGACAACACCAACAAAAAAGATCACCTTAATTTTTTGCCTTGATAGAAAATATAACTCTAAATAGAGTCAAATGATAGATTTAGTAATAATCAGGATAAGGCAATCAAGTGGTTTGATGACCCCATCCAATATCTTTGGAGATACCCCCATACAATCAGAACCCATCGATCGAGTGGTTCGATATCGATTGCGCCATGATACGTGTAGCATAGAAGGGTTAGGTTTAGTTAATGATGACTTCCCCTATTCTAATCTATATAGGGCTTGATGAAACTTTAGGAACTATATAGAGGGTATTTTGGTCTGTTTGTAGTAAATATGAGAGATTTTAAAAGTGGAGGTAGGGGTAGTTTGGGGATTCCTTCAATTAAAAGATGGAACTTTCTGAACTCTAAAAAGTTAATAATTATAGCAATTAAGAATACATGTGAATTTATACTATTTTAAGGTTGTAGGAGAGTCGTCTGATCTCGTAAAAGGGGCTTTGCATTGATTAAGCCTCAAGTCTGTTTCTACTTTCTAGTCAAAATCAGCTACGGAGATTACAATGTGGGTGGTTCTGACTCTCTAATATAGGCCTGTAACGCATTACAGCACGTTGACGATATTTTTTTCTTTTTTTTGAAACTGTTGCCAATTTACTATACTATCCCTTGGTTTTCCAAGTTAGGGAAGTGGGTCGGGTAAGAAAATTACTTGTTTATGTCCTTTTATTAGGGCCCACACTATGATAGACGTACGCACCAAAAATCAGCGTGATTGGTGACTTCTAGCCGTAGGATTTGAGCACTTTTTCATCATGGGCTTTATGAACAGGCCTATGATTGGTTACTAGCCCATGATGAAAAAGTGCTCAAATCCAATGGCTAGGAATCACTAATCACACTCATTTTTATGTGTGAGTCCACCATGATGCGGGCCAAGCATCCAGGGGGGGATATCATAGATTTTTCCAATTAAACCTGTGAGGTAAGTTATTAGAGAAGGGGTCCAACATATGGCCCAGTGAAGTTCACTTGGAAATCACTCAATTAAATTGCTTTACACCTTCATCACTCTCGATATGGAATCACCTTCATCCATGCCATGACCATGTGGGCTCATGTCGTGAAGCTTACATGCCAAGCCCTACTATGCTGTCAACGTATCGGGTTCAGATCAAGCCTAATTGCATAAACTATCAGAACTTATCAGATCAGATTAGGGAAACATAACATCAAGTCAATCTGATAAATTAATTAATCCAAGGCATGGTATTTCTGGGTAGTTTTATAATCAATCTGATCAATTATATATGTAATTTTATTAAGATATTCAATCATGGATTATTATAATGAAGCTGTTCATCTTGACTAAGCTCCGTCAAAGTTCAAAAAAAACATTTCATGGCGCCAAACAAATTTAATATCAAGTAGGTTTCGAAACGTTGGAGCCTGCAAGATTTTCAAATAGGCATTTTATACAGGACTGTACGGGCAGATCTAACCCGGTTCAATGAGGATGAACACCTTATCAACCTGATGGAGACAGAAAAACTGAAGCTTCTAATTCAGTTATTATGCAAGTGAATGAATTTCGACCAGACCTTGCAACAAAAATGGCTACAAAAAAAGAAAATATTAATCAAGTAGAATTAACTCATATCTAACAAGAGTTTTACTTATGTTAATATTGATCTTAAAAAAATTTAATTTTTAAGGTGGAAGCTTTTATGAGAAAACAAAAGAACTGTGGCAGAATCAAAACCAAGATGAGCCTTAATTAAAAGTACAATTTATTTTCTTCTCTGCGTTCTTGTCGAGCTCAATAAACACAGAACAAAATGATGTTATACACAACATATCAGTGCCATATATAAAAACACAATATACATGTGTGCCAGAAAGAAAACCCTTGTCGCTAAATTCTTGCATAAAAGAATGGAAGCCTCTTTGCTCACCTTTCTTCGCCAGTGTAAATGGGTTTTCTCCATCCGGTATCTATGTTAAGAGTACAGAAATATACCTGCAACAACAAAACTATTTAACTTAGACATGTGGTAAGGGTTTTACACAGCTTGCTTGTAAATTCTCTTTTTTTTTTTGTGTGTGGAAAGGTTTCACAGTCCCACCAAAACCCAGCTTATCTACCAATAAGAGAGGTTAGACACACAAACTGGTCTAGGACATACAAAAGAGGTTTTAGGAATCATATTCTTGGAGAACCCAATGGAGTGATCACAATCTACGCTCTTTTTTGCTATTGGTGGCACTGGCCATAAATTTTCTTGCTGTGCATAAGAGCACGATAGGACGGGTGGTTACAATCATTCAATTGGCTCAAATTTTAGCGTAGGACATCCCCTATTTGGAACCCATCAAATGGTGAATCCTGCTCTTGTCTCCGGGCTAAGTGTATAGCTGATTATAGACTGAACTAATGGTCTATATACTCAGAATTTCCCCTCAGAATAAAGCATGACGATGTATTTAGATAATCGACATACTCATGTACATTCTACTAGATTAATGTACATGGTAGCTGTAAACAAGAAAATGATATACTTTACTAATAAGCCAGTTGGTGCGTATCCAACATGGCTGTTTTTGAAAAAACTGTAGTGTCCTATATCTTTATGCAGGTAAGCTGAGATCACTACTGGACTCTTTTTATTACATAGATCTTGACGAAACATTACAGTAAAATCACATTAATATCATAAAACAATTTTCAAAATATCTTTTTCCTAACCTCGTGACTGCATGACAAGTGGTTCCAACAAGTCATCTTTTTAAAAGATAAAAAAAAAAACATCCTTGTTACATGGACAAAAGATCTACAACTCATCGGTACATACGTTGCACAACTGAATTTAATGAAATTGATAATTGTGACTACTACTACTACTACTACTTTTTATAACAGATTTGCTTGATCATATCTTTCTTTTTTTTGCTGAATTTCCTCTCTATTTTCTTCTTCTTAATTACATTTTTTTGTGTCAATTTATTAATTATATTATTGATCCTATAATAGTAGTATAATAATGAATGAAACCATTTAAAATTATACTGTCAACTTGGATTTCCTGTTGGCTGAAGAAGGTTATTGTGAATGAAGAACTTCGACGATCCCTTATCACTTACCAGGGTATAATGGGTATGAATGATAGCCATCAGTCCACATCCTTAACTTCAGCTTCAACGTCGACGATTGATACAGAGGAAGCTTTTCCTGTGTACATCCATCAAGAGCAGAACATCAGTGGAAACTACTCATGGTCTTTTGGGGGTGGGGGTTGCAAATTTAAAAGACACGTGTAACTTTATACGAAGGATCCCAAAAGAAGGCATAACCAACAGACCATGCAGGAGGAAATACCTTTCTTGGAGCTGGGAGAGAAGCCACTGAAAGCTTGTCCAAATGTGGTAGACTTATTGGAGAACTGAACAGATTCCCTCACGAACTCATTGCCCTCCACTGGAATTCAATCAGATTATTTTAGGAACTATGAAAATGGGTTGTTCGTTCATTTAATATTTCAGTAAACCTATTTCAAATGCAAGAAAGGTGAAAATACATATCATAGACTATAGGATTGGATGGAAACCCAAATACAAAAACGAGGGAACTCGGCTCCCAGACTTGCTGGAAAATCCACCAGAGTTCACCTCAACGAATCACAAAAAGGTTTTCCCTGACAAGCACAAACTGGTGCACCTTTGGTTGTTACAGCGAGCCTTTGGTATCAGCAATAGTTGCATGCGACCTAACTAGTGAACAAATGAGGCATTTCCATCCCACTGGAATCAGGAATGACCCCACCAGGACTAAGATTTTGAGTATTTCTTCTCATTAAGTATTGAGGAAATCTAAGGCACAAAATAGTCACAACAGGTCCAACGCAGGGATGGTTGGAACCACAATTCAACAGGTCCCATAGGGAAAATCTCCTAGGAATTAATCAGATAAATGATCCTAACCAGCCAATCTATCGCATTATTTTATGACGAATAGTCCAGAAAAAAGTTGATAACCAATTGCCTCTTTTGGGTTACACCAAGACCTCCTTGTTAAGCTTGTAAGAAGACGCAATATAGGCATTAGGCAGGAAACCTTGAACTCCTGCTTTCCTATAAAAATGAACAATATGCTAGTACACTAATCATTATTCAAAATCACTGAACTTGGCTACATTTCATCACTATGGTCAAACTCTGGGTACCAAGTCCAACCTCCAATTTCATTAGAAAGAATAAGAAAACATATTAGCGTACTGCTTTCATTAAATAGCAAGTTCTTAAGTACTTGGCTGAACCAATCACGGAACCAGTCTTTGAATTCTTGTCCTAGCTCTTGAAGCAGGAGCTGGAGAGAATTTAAGCGCAAGAGCAAAACGCTGCAGTTCTTAGAAGTGTAGAAATTATATTTTTTGAAGTGCCTTTGTATTCAAAAATATATATATTTTATGAGCTGAGATATAGAAGTTATCTTTTTAGCAACTGAATTAACAAAAGCAACATAATCTCGATTCACAAATGGAGAAAACCACAAATAGTATAGAACTAATTGAATTAAAAGGGGTCTTAATGAATCATAGTGGCAGTAGCTGGTGGAGGGAGCAATAGAAGGTTTGGGGTGAAGGAATGAGTGTGAGAGCAAAATTGGATATCAAGTAGATTTCTTCAAGTAAGATTCCAATAAATGAACAATTTTAAGAAAGAAATGAAAATTAAGTTAATTATTGACATGAGCATATCCCCCAATAAAATAGTTAAATGATCAAGAATTAGTAGTTACCCGAGAAAGGTTGGCTACAGAAGGGGCAGAGCTGCAGACCATCCTTTAAAGAAGATCTGAAAGATTTTACATTACTGTCTGAATCAATTAATTTAAAAGGCAAACAGGCATATGAAAGGAATCAGAAACTAGTTTAGCATCATAAAGATTTTCAGTTGAGCTTACTTGAAAATCTGAAAATCATTTCCACAGTTTGGGCACTGCATATACACCAGAGAAAGCAAGGGAAATTAATCAATTAAAACCAAGGAAGCCACAGAGTTTGTTTCAAAGTACTAGATCAAGTACCCAAAGACACTATCTGTTGAAATTACTTGATACGGTTTTCTTTTTTAATGATAAATTGAATCATGTAAGGCCTAAATGAAACTTTGGAAGCATTAATAGTAAAATGCTACAAATATTCCTCTGCTAAATGTATGTGGTGCAATGATGCATAGTCAATGGTAGAGGTCCATGTTCGTACTGGATGAATGACTACCAAGTAGTAAGACTAGGATTCTAAGTGGGAAGAGGGGACTTTGTTCACCGCCTAAACCACAGAATGGCCATTCGGTGACTGTTAAGCAGACGAAGGAAGGAAGAGAGAGGATCATGAGGTAGGATAGACAAGTGTCAAACAAGACGTAGAGCCACTCTTCTCCCTGAGTCTTGGGGCTCTATTTATAGAGCTCATGGGAGTGAGATGTCACTTTCTATGTTAACTATGCAGTCGTCACTCACCATCGCGTCTCTGGGTCAGGCAGTCAAGTTGGCACGTTCGTATGTTGTACAGACTTGTTCCTGCCAGATAGCCAGGCGGGCCCTGTCATCTCCTAGATGTGGGTACAGCTCGGTCTGCTCGTTGGGTGGGACTATCCATGGCTTGAGGCAACCATAGGTTCCCAAGGCTCATGTCCATGAAGAGCATTTACATGTTGCGCCTTGCTGTATCCCTTGGCTTTTCTGCCCTCCATTCCTAAAATCTCTACATATCCACGAAGCGCCGTTATGAATGCTACTTATGCAAGTCATCCTTCGGTTTGCCTAACCTTTTGGTCAGTCTATCTTAGTCCCTTAAGAGATTCCCCTTGTAGGCTAGCCCATGGTTTAAAAAACGGCCGTCATAATGAACATAACGGCCATTATAACGGATTCAGAACTTACCCGTTATTTTCTATGACTGTTATAACGAAAATAGCGACCAACATTTTTTAAAAAAATTTGTTGAAAAAAGGCCCATTATTTTCCCTTTTTTCCGTTATAAATTTTATTGAGAATTTTAAAATTTTGAAATTTCCATTTTTTCCGTCATTTTCAGTTTTCCCCCTTTTTCCGTTTTTGCCCGTGCATTACAATCCGTTATAAAGGAAAAACAGTAACACCCCAGTCCATTATACCGTTATAATGGCCCCTTTTAAAACTTGGGTCAGCATATCCTCGTGGCTTACAAGGTGCCAAGTCATCTCCTTGTGATGACTAGACCACCTTTAATATTATGCCATCTACTCTAAATAATCAATAGAAAACAAGATATTTGATACTAATGGAAGTGTCAATCAAAGTATATCTAGAGACTAACATCAAGCTTGTACATGTGACCACTGATTTGTAATTGGTGCATGCATGTAAAAACATAGACAATGCATGAAAAGAACTGTAGAAGTTCGGCGATACGTTTGTCCTATACCCTGAACAGAAAAGAAAAAGAAAAAAGATAAAAAAAAAAAAAAAACTTTCAACCTCTATATCTGATATATCCGCGGCAACTGACTAGCTAGTTAGGAACATATAATTGGAAAAGTATTGAACTTGGACCATCCAGCTATCTAAGAGGTTTTCTATTTTGGATGGTCGATGGGTGCATCAACCTGCTCAAAGACATGCACATGTGCCGACCCATAACATATTCTCTCCCACCCTTGTCATAGACACACACACACACAATCTGGGTACATATACTGTACATAGTGTATATACTGTGCATGTATCACTTCCATCATTCTTGATGAGTACTGTAAATATTTTCATATCCATGTATGGAGTCTAACCTTTAGCCTGAAGAATGAGCACACAACAATATGCGAGTCATACAAAATATAAGATCCATTGAACCTGTCAAAGACATTGGAGGACTAAAACTAATAAAATAGATAAAAAAAAAATTGGAGTTCATTTTGAAGAGGGTCTAACTTAATATCTTAGCCATTCACATGCTATAAAACAGTGATTAAATACATATACATTATTTGTCAAAAACAAAAAAGATTCCCCAAGTTATAATTCTTCTATGCAAGTCCACGTATCTGACAAAAAAACATAGAGATTTAGGTAGTAAGATAAGACCCTCAAGTTAAAGAAGCCTTACACTGCTTTGAACTATATCTCGTCCTGCCCACCAGAGAAAAGCACCCAAACCCGCAATTGGTAGAATCACTGCAAGGAGCTGTTTGTGAAAAAAATCAAGCAACCATTAAGCAGCTTCAAGTCTAAGCAATTCTAAGAGCTTAATGGAACATAGGTTAACGATATACAGAATTTAGCAAGGACACTAATGTAAGCGACTTGTGGCCAACTATCTAACTTAGATACATATATTCTTATCTAAAAAAAATCATAGATACAGACATGTGCATTGGTATCAGACACTGAGACAAGATATCAAACAACAGTAACACCATAAAGTTAAGTACACCAATATGTTAGTACAGTACATGATATTGTTAAATCCCACATAATTAAATAACTCAGTTACAATAAGTAAAGGAATATGTAAGAACACCTCAAGATATTTAGAAATAGATTGAAACTATTCAAGTGATATACAAAAAACCAAGCAGGATAGTAAATTAAGGTTTTCCTCAACAGCAATTGATTAAACCCTTTTTTAGCAAAAAGAGAGTTATCAAACACCAACTAATGGTAGTAACTAGAAAAACAGTTCGAACATAATACTCCGTTAGACTAACTCTAGCGAACCTGAGCTCACGCTGTAGCACGTCAAAATCTCTTGCTGTTACAGAATCAAAGGGAATTTTTTCACAGATTATTTGCAAGAATCTCAGGCCTGTGAGAGTATATTACAACAAAGCATTGCTCTTATAAGAAGAGTAAGGAAGTTAGAGAAGGATTAGAATTAATTGACTACTAACTAGTGTATCCGAACTAATAGCAAATAACAACGAAAATTCAGGAAAAAAAAACTGTGAACCAGAGCATATTCAATATTAATAGAAATAAATCCAAATAAATATTTAAGATATGCAAGAAGAAGAACCTATCAAACACCAAGTCAACAAATTGGACTAGAGAGAGTAATTTAAACACAAAAATGAAAAAGACCCAGATAATTTTGTGATTAAAACTAGAGTAAGCTTACCCAAATTGAAACAATTGCATCCAAAACCCAACCAAGCTGCCCTGTCATTGAAAGATAAGTCAAACCAATAGCGAAAGCAAGATTACCCAAAATCCTTGCAGTGCTACTGTTATCTCCCCCACCCCCACCACCATTAAATCCAAACCTCTGGTTTACTTTAACCACCACAACCCTCTTCTTCTTCCTCCTTTCCTCTGTCAACAAAATCTCATCTTTCTCTTTGCCCTCTCCCAAAAATGACCATCTCTCCTCAAAAGCCCTCAGCTTGAACCCTTTTTCACGAAAAGAACCATTTTTTCTTCTAGAAAGAGAATAACTATTGATGGGTTGCAGGAATTTGAGTCCAAAACAGCTTCTCCTCTTACACAGATCATCACATAAGTTGTTGAAAACAGAGAAGTTGATTGAAATTTGAAGGGTTGTCATGGCAAACTTGGTGACTAATAAATTTCAGAACTTTAATGTTGGAGTGTCTACAGAGGAGGAGGATTCATGGCAAGTTGATTTGCCGAGAACAGTTGATAATATCCGAAGCTTTCATGTTAGGTTTGCTTAGGAGCAGTGTTATTGTCATCCCGAAGAAAATGTCCTTCCCTATATCTACACCATGTATAGTCCTCGAGATTCACAAAACACAAATTCAAGACCATTCAACGGTCTGGAACCCGCGGAAGACATTCTTCTTTGAGGTTCTAAATACATGGATACTAGTAGAATTCGAGAGAATGAGCTTTGAGGTCGAGTAAACCTTCGATGACTTGCAGTCAGGGACGCCGCTGACTGCAGCCAATATGAGCCACGTGGGACATTCTTAAGAGGATACTAACCGTATGGATGGTTGTCCAATCACTAGGTGGACATACAAACCAAAAATAAACCTGATCAGTAATTTCTAAGCGTTGGATTGAAGTTATTTCCATGGGTTGATTTTAACCGTAGGAATTTGAGCAGGTATAAAGATCCAAAGGTTTTAAATTACTCATAAGGCTGATTTTTGGTTTGTAGGTCCAACTAGTAATTGGCCAAACATCCATACGGTCAGTGTCCTCTTAATAATGTGGTACGTAGATCATATTGGCTGCAGTCAGCGACGCTGCTGACTGCAGGTGTCTTCAAAGGTCTGTTATTTGAGGTCAGTGTTTCCTCCCTTGTCCAAAGAATTTCATCCATTAATCTTTTTGGCAAAATCTGAGGTCCGATCCCCTCTCATAGACCTTGAATACGGTCTAATCATGGATGGCCCATCCTTATTCCCTGCGCACGTAACGGCCATGCAGAGCGCGACCTGTTAACACTTCTATCAGTGGTTCCCACCCCAAGATAAAGAATCTTCACAGTCTAATAATCTCGAGGGAAATTTTATATGCACCCCAAAAATGCTAAAAGTACTCCACACCCAAAAAAATGGTGGCATTATTTGCGCACCTTTGTTTTGAGTGACACCCACTTTTTGGTGTGTATAAATAAGTTACAAAACACAAAAAAAAGTAAAAAAAACCTCACCACGAGAGAGAAGAAGAGGAGGAGGACCGCCACCGGGCCTCCTCTTCTTCTCCGGGCAGCCTCATCTTCCTCTCTACTTCTTCTTCGAGCGGCCTCCTCCTCCTCTTCTTTCTCTTCTTCTTCGAGCGGCCTCTTCTTCTTCTTCTTCTTCTTATTCTCTCTCTCTCTCTCTCTCTCTCTCTCTCTCTCTCTCTCTTTAAAAAAAGAAATTTTCGCCCAATATCTGTAACACAGGGTGGACATGGCTTTGGCCATATTAGTAGGCAGCGGTTGACATGGCCAAAGCTATGTCCACCTTGTGTTGCTGATACGGGTGTAATTTTTTCTTTTTAAAAGAGAGAGAGAAGAAGAAGAAGAAAAAGAAGAGGAGGCCGCCCGAAGAAGATGAGGAGGAGGAAGAAGAAGGCGATGGTGGATGTGCGGTTGTGGTGGTGGTGAAGAAGAAGAGGACAGTGGTGGTGAGTTCCTCTTTGTTCGGTTTTTGTTTTTTGTTTTTTATTTTCTCAACTTTGGGTATGTGCATATAAGAGGTGGGTGTCACTCAAAAAAAAAATCAATCGATGTTGGGGAGGTGTTTGATGATAATTGAAGAACTATAGAGCCCTGTAAAGCCAGCCAGAAGGGTCATTCCCATTGAACTTGAGAAAGTCCAATTGAATTTCTTGTGTTTGAATACCCATGGTGTCAATGTAGGGGTTATCAGACTGTCGATTGGCTGATCGATAGATGGTTCTTCTCTTTCTCGTTGTGGGCTATGGGAGAGAGGATCATAGCTAGAAGCTAATATGCCCAATTGTTAAACCAGCGCATCAAGGATTTTCTGATGTGACTCTTGCGTCTCCTTAAGTTGGTTCACAGATTTAGCTAGATGTGACATTCGAGTACCATCTGCCATGGTAGGACTGTTGGCAGTAATACCAAATGTAACTTTCGGGAATAATTCTAAGTACCAAAAACAGCACAAGTAACCCCTTCGAGGGGGTGCTTTCAATTTTTATTTATTTATTTAGAGTGTGGGGTGCTTTTAGACTTTTTAGGGTGCAATTAGAACTTCTCTAATCGTAAACCATCTCATCTCACCAATATTTTGAATAATAGGCAAAGGATGTATAGAAAACAATATCCTCATGAATAGAGATCACTTAATTTTTACTGCTTATAAGAGATCTCTAGTTCCCAATGGTGGGCCCATTCCCTGCGCCACATGTCTCCAGTTTTATCACTTGGGGCGTGATTTTTTATTGAGAAAGTGGAAGCACACAGTTTGAAAATAAGCGCCATTTGCAACTTGTGTTGGCTCTTACAGTGTAGCTTTAGGAAGTCTTCTTTCTCACTATTCCAAAGATAGATACGTGGCTCACTCGTGGGTCTCGCATATTAGGGTTGTACATGCCTATATGGGCCCCCATGGCCCCCATGTATCATGATATCCAAATATCAAATAATTTTCACATGTCACGTGGACCCGTGTGATCAATGTGTCATGTGATCCACTATGAGGTGGGCATATCAAGTCCCATGGAGCCTCGAATATATTTGAGCCCGAGTCTGCCCTCCACAGGACTCCTCGCGATCCGGATCCCAGTCCGAATCCGAACTTGGATCCAACTCCATAGGCGAAGTTCCTGGTCAGCAGCACACCTTCTGTACCGGCAGCGCTAGTAACAGATGGAAGCACGCAGGAGCTTCACCTTATGGTCTAAAATTCTATATATCATATGGGTCTCTCACATAACAATTGTGCTCTTGTGTGATGAAATCACCATATCATGTGGGTCCCCATGCTAGGTCGGCTCCCATGTGCCAAGTGTCAATGTATCAAAGCTCCATGTAGTTTGGCACATATCATTAGCTCCTCCCAAGATTTGAATGTCAAATTTTCAATAAAATTATAATGGAAACGGGCTTTTTTTTACAACGGCCGTCATTTTCAAAAACACGGCCATTATTTTCTGGGCATTAAAACAGTATATAACGTAACCGGTGAGGTCCGAATTCGTTATAACGGCGGCTGTTGACTGTTAGTGTAGTTAAACATGAAATATAGAAATATAGCAATGGCAATAAAAATAGCAGTAGCAACAGTAGCAACAGTTGTGTCTTCAATCTTCTTCATCTTCAGAAAGAACAACCAAAACACCACATTCCCATCTAAATAAATGCTGATGCGGAAAGATCAAATCCAGAATGAAGAGCAAACTTTGTTCATAAAAAAGAAGCGAATTACTGACCACAAATACATATAGTGTTACAGATACGAGCAACAAGCGTATTCATTACTCCGTGTATATTACTGGTCACCCCTCATTGTTTCGGTTCTTGTAAATCATTCTTTCTTCTTGTCTAGTTTCAGCTTCGATGCGCCATCTCCACTGTAAGGTGCAACATTGTACGCATACTGCTGGATAAAGGAAAAGACGACCATCTCCAGACAGACTAGAAGATTTTGATAGGCTTCCTCAAGGTGCTCTACATCTAACCATAAATGATGAGATTGGATGATGCCCATAGAAACTAGAAGGTCCAGCACAAGTCCCTGCAAATAGAAGAAGGTCATATGTGAACAAGTCACGGGAACACAAGGAAACTCCATTTTCCAAGAAGAATACTTGTAGTAGGGCCAGAAAATACAGGAAGCATCCACCCTCCTTGTATGTGCATTACAGTTGGGACATTCAAATTGTCAGGACCCGTTAAGCAAACCGGTTAGATGAATCTAACCACGGTTACCTAGTTCATCAAAACCACCCACAAATTGCAAGCTATTTTAACAAATTAAGTGCCCACATTAGCGATTCCTCTGTTAAATTGTTAATCCCACAAAAATGTATCAAATTTGCAAACTGCAGATCAGATCAGATAACACTATGAATCAAACCACCCAACCATTTGTGTGATTTTGGATGGTCATTAAAAACATGGCAAAGGTCAGAAAAACGTTTCACAGATCAAATGGTCATGGAATCTGAGAAGGTCAACATTTCATCTAATTAGATCTTCTAGGTGACCCATTCAAAGGCAGTTTTCGAATGTAAATGGCCTTGGTTCCTTATCTGATGCTAGCAGAATCATCCATGCTGTTCATAGCATCAAGTTCTCAAAATGTTCATAAGTTAGGTAGTTGAACTATATTGAGAGGGAATGGGATGAGAAATTTACCTGCCAGAAGCAGAAGAAGACGATCCCTTTGATGCACAAGAACTTGGCAAGGGGATTGTGTGGTTCCAACTCTTTTGCGAACACATGGTAAAAGACTACTAGAGAATAAAGAGCCAGTGTAACGGAGATGTTGAGAATGATGGTGAATGTCCAGCTGATCCAACTGGGGTACATCCCAAGAAGTTGAAGTGTTATCATCAGGATAGAGCACACGGGCCGGATTACAACAAACTGCCATGTCCAGTTCTTGAGGAGCTTCAATGTCCGATGATCCAGGCGAACATTGTGAGGCTACAGGTTATAGCAACATGTGTCAAATATGTCTATGATCTTCCACAGGGTTAACAACTTCACGCACATACCTTGGCTGCATTTAATGTTGGTTCAGGAAAGACTACATATACTAAATCTGTATTCTGATCACATAAGAACTAAGAAATCTGGGGATTCAATAATTGATCCAAGTTTTCATACAAGAGAGCTTCTCATTGATTTGATCAAGCTGAACTAGTGATTGGATAAATGATTCCCTAGTACATTCCACGTTTTTGAACATTTGAAAGGTATGTTTATAATAAGCTAAGATTAACATGTAGCTTCTGTTTCTGACCAGTCACGATTACATGAGTTCTTAGCAGTATTAGCAACAGCAAGTGGTCAATGAACCACTCCGGTTGAAACCAGTCAGTGAAGTGAGTTTCTTGTTTTTTTCCGCTTTTTTGATAATTAAAGTGATCAACATCATCATAAAAAAGAATATACAAGGGCAGGAAAGGTAAATGCTTGCCGAGCTTGGAGAAGGAGTGTTTTTTCCTTCCTTATCAGTATATTAGAAAAGGATAAACTTTGGTTCATTGAACAAAATCCTAAGTTGGGACAGACACAACCACCATAGATGATAGAACAGGATACAGAAGGAACCTAAGAAATAGAATAAAATTCTACTCCTATTAGCATGCATTAACTACTAACTACTAATTTTATACAATTACCAATTAAAATTATTATCAGAGAAAGAGAGATGATATTACTTCCATACCTGGAAAAGGGTCATTGGGAATGAATGGTGAATTTCTCTTCCTTTGATTCCATCTGGTACAATGTTTTTGCTAATAGATATGTTCAAGTAACTGTACATCAGAGACAAGAACTTTGCGATCACCTGCATATAATATCATGGGAAGCTTAGAGTGATCTTATGAACAAACAGAGCCACATGTCTAAGTTATTTCATGAATGAGTAGAAGAGACTTACCAAAGCCTCGTAACATTCTTTAATTGATTCCAAGAACATGAAGAATGATGTGCTTCCCATAAAATCTAACAAACCGACAAAGGAGACGATGGCATATATTGGGGCCATGAAGATGATGAGTATTATGGCCTTTTGCTCCTTTGGGTTCTTCCAGTGGGAAAGATGCTGAGATAGGAGCTTTACTGTAAAAAACATTGTAAGCAACACACAGAATGAAATTCCTAGCAGAGTGATTTGTCCTCGATTCATTGTAGTTATATCCATTATTCACCAGTGGGATGGAAATCTGGTGGCAGAACCTGCAAAAGTTGTTCAAGCTTCTTCAAGATCTAAAAGTTCATCCATTTCCAACTTGTCTTATAAAGTTAAAAAGGGAAGCGAAGCAGACATGACAGCAAATAAACGAAGCACAAGCCTCACGTCATGATGTATATGACTGAAAAGAAAATTTTAGGGGGAAGAAAAGATTGGTAAGTCTTGGCTGACAACACGTTGACTCGGGTCTCAGCAGGAACCGAGTCATGTTTTCTCGAGAGTCAAGACAGACCATTTTCTTCTCTGATTTCACATTGTCTCGGCTGAGTGGTCGTGAGACCGAGTTGACTCTCCATCCCGAGACCAAGTTTAAAAAATATCATAAAAAAACACTGAATACTCTGACAAACGAAAGAAACAAAAGGGAAAACAGAAAAATATGATATAATTAAAAAAGCTAAAAATACGCAGAGGGAAACAAACAACTACATGAAAGGCATTCATCATCCAGCACTCATTGCTTTTGATAATGACAACAGAAACAGCCAGAAAACTGAAGTATTATAAAGATAAAATCTATGTTTAGATAAATATTTGTATATGATGCAGTACATCCAAATGGTTAGATCCAATGCCAGACTGTCCAGACTCCAGACAAGATATCAATTCTGAATGTCCAGCCCTATTTGACTAAAGTATTCCCCAAAATGCTCTACTGACTATGAACAAAGAGAACTAAAATATACAACCCAAAAAGGTTTAACTAAAGCAGAAAACATTTGGGCTTTTCTACATAAATCTGAGTAACATGTGGCGTCCTGAATTCATTATGGTGGTTAGTTTTGGATATGAGTTCAGTAGAAGCCCATTGAATGTACGAATGGATACGTTGCCCATAGAAACACAATAAGAACCAAAAAATGTTAACAAAGAGATACCCAAAGCTTTACATGCTATTTACCATCTTTCAACATATTTTCATTTTGTTTGAATAAAAAAAGGGCTCACTTAGAAGACTCAAATCACTGAAGTTATTCTGAAACTCAAAAGTTTCAAGGAAGTTATGAAAGTTATCGTTGTCCTTTTCTTTTCTGATTTTCCAGTAGTTCTGTGAGGTAAAACAGAACGACGTCTTTTGGGTATATAAATCACAAAGATACTATAGAGGAAAAATCAGTGTAACTAAGACAAGATGAGCAAACAATGCATCGAATTACAGTTATAAACATATAAAACTTAAAATATTAGAAAATGGAATCTACAGTAAGGAAGAAGTTAACAACACAAAAAGATAAAAGATAGAAAGCATCTTCAAGAAGCTGATGCCCTAATGAATGATTAAGGTTTCTAAAGATTTTAGCTTTTTTTTTTTTATCTAAACTAAAGATTTTCTAGAGATTAAAGACAGATTCCAGAAGGTTTCCTACCCAAAACAAGCATTAATTGCGTAAAACTTCACAAACCACAATTAAAAATTTTCAAATTTCTCAGTCAAATAATCATCCCAATAGTACTATTTCACAATTTAATTAAATATTCCAGAAAACAATGTATACAAAACAGAAGCATCTTGGAGAAACTACAGCCTTGATCTTGAATTTTTTTATTAAATTTATCAGATTTCCTGTAGCCAGCAATCTCTTCTACTTAAAATGGAAGATTACATAAAAATTAACTAGAAAAAAAAAAAAAAATGAAAAACCACATCATACAGATTTCGGAAAATTAAAGTTTATGTTAATCCCTAGAACTCATTAACTCTTACTATTTTAACTGCAATAAGAAGCTTTTGTTGAGAGAATCTATTGCACTTGAAGAAACGAAGAGCACTTACAGAGAAATCTTGGATCGATCGATGGATGGAGCCTGGAGGAGAAGAAGAATGAAGAATTAAAGAAATACGAGAGTTTTCTTTGTCTCGGATTTGAGAAGAGGAGATAAGGACGTCATTGAAGGAGATCCTGGGGGTTGTTGTATCTCCATTAATATGGCACCCACGCCGAAAGCTCTGGACAGTGAAGTTTCTTACTAGGTGAAAGTCAGTTTAGTTCGTACTTCTTGCATCCTAGTTTACTTTTGATAGATTTACTAACATGTCCTCGTGATGAGGAAAAAAGTTTGGTCCTTCCGGGAGGAGGTAAAAGTTTGAACTTTGAAATGCCCACCCTCAAAAAAAGGTCACATGGCACACTCTTCCGGCCCCACTGGCACTGACTAATTATGAATATTTGACCTACTCTCTTGGTGGGCCTACACACCATAAATCAGCTTGATTGGTGAGAAAAGGTTTGGTCCTTCCGGGAGGAGGTAAGTTTGAACTTTGAAATGCCCACCCACAAAAAAAAAAAAAAAAAAGGCCACATGGCACACTCTTCCGGCCCCACTGGCACTGACTAATCATGAATATTTGACCTACTCCCTTGGTGGGCCTACGGATAAAACTTTGATGACCGGGCCCAGGGCAGCAGATCTCGGCAGTGAGGCCAAGGTTGTCCGTACAAAATACACGTGCCCCGAGATCTGCTGCCCTGTCATCGAAGTTTTACTCGTGGGCCTACACATCATAAAACAGGAGTAAAAACTTCTGTCACAATCGGATTGCAAATCACACAATCACAGCCAATGAGTTCTCGGGAAAGCAAAAGCACATGGGTACATTGCAAAAAGCACTTGTGTACGGTGCCCGATAACTCATTGGCTTGTGATTGTGTGATTTACAATTTCTTGTGATAGAAGTTTTACTCATGAAACAGCTTGATTAGTGATTTCCATCCATTGCGTGGGCTTCATAAACAGGCCCATACGTGGTTTCAAGCCCATGATGGGGAAATATGCTCGAACGAATGGCCAAGCATTCATGGGTTAGTGGGCTTGAAAGAATTTGTCTCGTGGCATTTTCTTTGTGGGCTCTTTGTACCTCCCTGGAGGATCAAACTTTTTTCCTCAAAATATTGTTCCTTCATATGACCTTTTTTCGTTTAAATATTTAGAAAATTCGTAGGTGAAAATTAGTAGGATAAAAGCATATGGTGGGTTATATCTTATAAGATTAACGCGGCCAAATGCACTATCGAGGCAGCTGAGAGCATCTCCAATCGTTCGGCAAATCTAGCTTTTTGAAGATTAACCATCTCCAATCGTTTGGCAAAAAGCTTGATTTGTCGATTTTTTAAATAGTAAATCAGCATTTTAAGTACAAGAGCCAAATTAAGCGTAATCATTATACCTTTCTTTTAACAAATTGCTTTTGTTTTTTCATGTACTTACTCATTTGCTATTTACCAAAATGCTATCTTCCATCAAATCTTAAACTTATTTACTATTTCAAGTGAAATATACTTGAACCACCCACAATATGAGACACATGGCACAGTTTTACAGGACACTGACCGTACAGATGTTCAGCCAATCCCTTTATGGACCTACGAACCAAAAATCAACTTGATTAGTGATTCTAGGCGTTGGATTGGAGTCATTTTCACGGGGTGATTTTAACTGTTTGAATTTGAGCATTATTGGTCATATGGTCAGCTGCACGCACCCAAGAAAGTCTAGACATTTGACTCAAAATGCTTAGCCACAATTGGACAGACTTACTGACGTGGCTAGGCATTTTGAGCCAAATGCCGATTCACATTAAATAACGATTGGAGATGCTCTGTTCCAAAGGATTCTCTATTTCATGGAAGGTCCGTACTTGCCATGTCATTGTTTACATGGGATGAAAAGCATGCACTATGTAAAGGAGTAATGATCACATGGTCGGGGTCCATGGACATTGTCATGGTGCATGGTGGTGTCATTTTTTCACTGGCCAAGTTTGTATCATTGACGTAAATCAGTTTTAAGTTTTAGTTAATTAATTATTAACGTAAGTCCAAGTACACTTACCAATGAAAAAATGACACCACCATGCACTATAACAACGTCCACAGATCTGACCACACATTTGATCATTTATCTATTCTACTTATTAACGAACGAAGGCCCTTCTTGTCTGCCTCATGCTAAACCCCAATATCCCCAAAATACCCTTATTTTGTATTTTTCGTGTTTTTTTTTTTTAAACTATCTATTCACATAGAAGAGGCCCTTCCATTTTTTTGTGTCAAAGCAAACGTTGCCCTGTAAGGACATATCACCTTGTAGCTCATTCAATGTTCCTATTTTATTAAAAAATTTTAAAAAAATTATTATTCCTAATATGACCCTCAAATTCCTTAAATTGATAAACATTGCTTCTTTCATTTTTTTTTTTTTTTCACTTTATAGGGGTGCTTTGATCATTTAACATTTTCACATTTCATCTCAATTTGTGAAAGCATTTATTGAATGCTCAGGTGGCACTTGAACACTCCCTAGAAATTTTTTTTTTGATAGTGTCCATCATCAAAGTGTGAGCTAATACGTGGCACGCTATTAGAGGCTACTGATCATATGGATGTTGGCCCATCCTTAAATTCACTCACATAACAAAAATTGACTTGATTAGTGATTTCTAACCCTTCAAGAAAGGGAAAAGAAACATGTCTCTTTCAACTTACATGGTGGATTGCTATTAGGCTAACAATTGAAAAGTAGATAAATGTGAAGGTGGCAAAATGCTTAGCCCCTTTGGATCGGCCTCGATGACAAGACCCTGTCATCAAAGTTTTATTCCTTGTAGAATTCTTTTAGGTCAAATTGCATGACCCCTAACACAAGCAAGTGGCTGAACTAAGAAAATAATTTTTTTTTTATTAGAACTAATTAATTTTCTCTAATTCTACTTTAGAAAATTTTATGATCACATGCAAACGCATGTGCTACCTACTAATCTTATTTAAATGAGTATTTTCTGATCTCGTGCAAATGATAGGTTGGCTTTAAATAGTTTAATCTTGATTGTCAAATCTATTCTACTATTTAAAAGGCGAAGGCCCTTCTTGCGTGCCTCACACTAAACCCCAATATCGAACAAATGCCATTGTTTTTGTTTCTTTTCTTTTCTTCATTTTATTTACTTGACATGAACTTTTCGATATTTTGGTGCCAAAAAATACGTCACTCGGCAACTCATTCAACTGTAAAAAAGTAAAATAAATTCTTATTCTTAATATGCCCTCAAGTTTTTATATTGACAAAAATTATTTATTTCAGTTTTTGAAATTACTTTAATTTACAAGGGTGCTTTGGTCATTCAATACTTTCACATTTCAACTCAACTGTGCAAGCAATTATTGCATCTTCACGTGGCACTTAAATTCTATGACCAGAAAAATTAGATGATGATAATGGATTTCACAATGTGAGCCACATGTCATCTTATCAGAGTCTACTAACCGTATGGATGTTTGGTCCATCCCTAGATTGACTTTTAATTTGTAACAAATATAAACCCGACCATTGATTTCTAACCTTTGGATCATAATGATCAAAATCCACAGTTTCAAATAAATCAAGAAAAAGACTCAGTTATAAATTACTGATCAGAATGAATTTTGATACGTAAGTCCAACTAAGGATGGTCAAAACATCCATACGGTCAGTGATCTCCAAGATTGTGCGAAGTGGCTCATAATATGGCCCATCATTAATGGTGTCAAAACTCATTGCTAATTAGGATGAATTTTTTAGGTACCTAGAGATGGGCAAAACATATATACGGTCAATCCCACGTGTATGGTGGTGTAATTGGCCCAAATGCACATCAAACTACGTGCTAAATGGTAATGCTAAAAATCTACGGTTGAAGTCAAACCATAGAAAAAGACTCTAATGCAATGGAAAGCATTGCTAATCAGGATGAATTTTCGTAGGTTGGCCCACCTAGAGATGGGAAAAACATCTATACGGTCAGTAGCCTCTAAATATGTTTCACGTGTAAGGTGCTGCCATGCGTAAGGTGCACATGGGGTTTCCCTTGTTTCTTTAACCATTTCAAGCCTTTCAATTTATTATTATCACGTGCAGAGCATATGCGCATTTTATTATTGACTGAGATATACTAAGTCTTTGGTAACATTTCATTATCTTTTGTGGGGTCTAAGTTTACATTTCATTATTATGAAAGTCAGCTTAAACCCTCTTCATAAAATCTTAATTAAAAATTTGTGAGATACTTTAATATATATAAGGTGCGTAAGACGTGAGTTCGTTCAAAAAATGCAAATTTGATGAATTTTCAATTAACATTTCGATAAGAAAAAAAATGTCCAACGACGTCTGTATGAGCCACGTGGTATGCTATTGGTGATCACAGACCAAAATCAGCTTGAGTGGAGATTTCTAGCCATTGGATCTGAGAACCCCGAATAATGATCGGTTAGGATTTAACCTATGAAAAGACTTTGCAACGGCTAAAAACAACCAATCTGTCTGATTTTTGGTCTTAGGTCCACCGGGTCACGGTCATTTTGAGCCCGCAGCTTTGCACTGTGGCTTCTGTCGCATCACGCCGTTTTTGCAAAGGAAGTCTTTGAGCAAAAATCCTCAAAACGCATCTGTAAGCCCACATTCTTGGAGACCACTGACCATATGGATGTTCGGCCCATCCCTTGGTGGACCTACACAACAAAAATCAGTGATTCTTAGTTGAACCTTTTTATGGGTTAAAATTTTAGTCGTTGGATTTGAGCATTATTTGCGTACTGAAATACAGGAGCTAGAAATCATCAATGGCCAAACTCATCAACTACCCGAATTGATGAGACATTCTCTTTATTTTTTGTAAAAGACGAGAGCATCGCCTTGTTACAAGTCACAACACAAATACATGAAAGAAAGAAGATTTCCATCTTTTTAAGCTTAAACTTGAATAAACATTAATACTTGGAGTGCATCACGAAAGAAGCTTGAGACCGTCTTCAAAGAGAGAAGCAAAAGCATCCATTTGGAGTTTGGTGAGAGCCAAGCCAACCTCAATCCCCCCTTCTCCATCTCCGCACTCATGGAGAGACATGGCTCCATTTTCATCAATTGAAATCACCTCACTCTTCTTCGGCCTTCCCCACCCAAAATCTGTTTCATAAACCGCCAACTTAGGTGACCCAGCTACGCTAAGAACCGGCCCTTGCACAGAAGAAGAAAAATCGGCAGACTGACTCTTGGCGCCTCTCATGACACCGTCGTCCATCTTTCGAATCGCCTTTCCAATCACCTCTGCTGCAACTGCTATCCCATCTTCTCCAATTAAATCATTCCTCTTTGCCCATGCGATACAGCCCATCACGCAATTACCAAAATATGTAACGGGTATCGGAGGGTCCAGCCGACCTCTGCATTCCATAACAAAAATAAAGTACTCCTTCTCCTTACTCACATCTTCACTACCTCGTGATTTAATTAAGCAAACCCAGACGTAGGCGCATGTTACCACGAATGATGATAAATGGAAGGGTGCTGACGACTCAAGACCCTTCTCGAGTCGAGTCAAGACCCATCGCTTGAGTCTCTCGATGTTGGGTCGGCCCATCACGAACGTGGCTCGAACCTTATCAACTGGAAGAACTGTATGGGTATGGGAAATATTGTTGAAGCGTTGTCTCGAGACACCGAATTTTTTTAAAATGGCGTCGATCCCGGTTGGGTCCTTGATCACGGTTCTGTCATAGAAGGGGAGCGACTTGGCTACAAAACTTGTTTCTCCTCCTAATATACAAGCCGACGCCCACGACTTGATGAAATGGATAATTGTATTTCCATCGGCGATCACATGTTTATAGGTGATCCCAACGCAGATGCCGGAGTTGGAAAACACAGTTACTTGCAAGGAAAGTAGAGGAAGTAGTGTGTTAGACAGCTGTGACAAGTGAGGGACAAGAGGGTAGAACAGATTGACATCTCGTGCGTGGTTTCCCAATAGATGGCTGAAATTTTCATTAGACTCGGCTACGGTAAGTGAGACTGAGTCGCCGTCGGTGTAAATGATCTCGGGCATGATGGATTCTGAAGGCCACATGAGATTTCCGGCGAGAGGGTAGAAATGTTGGAGGGTGAGGGAGAGTGAGTGTTTGATGTTGGGAAGGATGGCGTGGATGAAGTGGGTAGTAGGGTGGTGGAATTCATAGAAGAGAAGGCGTTGGATAGGAGAAGCAAAGCCTAGCCAGATTTTGTCGAAGAAGGTGAGAGGGAGAGATGTTTGGGGTACAGAGCCTGGTGGTGGAGAGACTCGACATTGCTCAAGCACTTTCACTGTGCAAGGCCGCGCCATGGGAGAGAACGGAGAGTTTTAGTATGGATTTAGCCCAAGTCCGGCTTTCCTTATATAACTTGGGAAAAATTTTAGATGCAGAGGGGTCCTACGACTCCTACCTACGTAGCTCATTTTTTTGGGCATACGTACTGCCGACATGGATGTTTAGCCCACCCATTGGTGGATGCACACAAAGGTTTAAAGAAGGCCGTTTTAATGGTTAAACGGACTGGGGGCGTTACCATTTAAACCATTTAAATGGCTGTTAAAACAGATTGAAACGGCCAGGGGCAAAAATGGAATTAAACGGTTTTAACAGAAAAAATGGAAAAATGGCACTGAAATTCAAAATTTGAAATTTGAAAATTTAAAAAAAAAAAAAATTAACGGATTTTAACAGAAATTAAATGGATTTTAACGGAACTAAACGGATTTAATGGCTGTTTTTTTTCACAAAATTTTTCAGAATTAAACGGCTGTTTAAACGATTTTAAAGGCTGTTAAAACACAAAAAAGGCCGTTTTATTCAAAACCGATAAAACATGTTTAAACTGTTTTAACGGAAACGGGCTTGGGGCCTTACCGTTTAAACAGCCGTTTTTTAAAACCATGATGCACACATTAAAATTCAGCTTGATTGATAATTTTTTATCTGTTGGAATTTGTAACAAAAAATTGCTTGAATCCAACGGCTAGAATCAATCATAAAGAAGTGCTAATATGTAATGGCAATCAATATAACCAATCAGGATGATTGTTGGTATTTACAATATATATCCATTAAGGGGTGGGCTAAATATCCATACGGTTACCGAGCCCAAGAAAAAAAGCGCATGCAGCAGGGCCTGGAGAGTCCCCGGCATCAACTACATCCAAAGTCCTCTCTATATGCAAGTATTTTCTTAGAGATAGAGATGCCGTGAAAGTGGGTTGCTCTCGTAGTTGCATTGTGGGTGGCATAATAACGTGCCATGTGGCATACTGTGAGATTACTAAACGTACGGATTTCTGGCCCCTCCCCCAAGTGGATTTACACACCAAAATTGTTGGTGATTTATAAATATTTGGTTTAAGTCTTTTTAAGGGTTTATCTTTACCGTGCAATTCGAGTATTATTTGAAATATTCTAATCCAATGGCTGAAATTATCAATCAGGCTAATTTGTGGTCTGTAGGTCCCCGAAAGAGTGGGTCAAGTATCCATACGGCCAGTAGTCATCAGAATGTGTGACAGCGGCACGATCTTGATGAGGTAACCACGTAAATCTGTGTGTCGTGTGTTTCCATCTTTGTTATTTATTGTTCTTTCTTCCATCACATGGATGTTTAGTCCATTACGTACCTGTTACATAAGGTTTCGGGTCCTTTTGAGTTCGGTCAAAAAAATCTAGTTCTGAAACCAAAAAATCAGGACCTGTTTGATGGCACCTATACGCAGGATCAAATTAAGCCCCGCTACGTCGCATGGATCAAAACCAATCCGTCCCAAGAGATCAATTATAAAACCAATTTCGTTTCTTAATTAATCAAAGTTAAGTTTTAATTGTCTAGAGTCTAGACTAAATAATGGTATTCTAGTGGCTAAGATTTAGTAGGGTTTCTTTTATCTATTATATATGGGTTGTAAAAGAAGAGAATACGACTTTTTTGATTGAATAATAGAAATCGGCCGGGTTTTCTCTTATTTGGACGTGCAAGGCACCGCCCATCTCTTTTTATTGTTGATTACTTGTGTAAACTCTTCTTTTGCTACGTTCGTCCCGTGCGATTTTTCGTTCATGATAGTGGTTGGAGTCGCACCAATTTGGTATCAGATCAAGTTCATTCATTGGGTATTGTGATTTCGGCAAAATCACAATAAATGGTAGTCGTGAATGTGGAAGATGCGTGCTTGAAGACCCTAGTCTATGCGATTGTGATACTCGTGACATCGAAGTCGATTAATTGCGGAGACAAGTTCAGCAGCTCACAGAATGTCTTACACGTTTCAAAACTCAGGGTCACGATGATAACAATTTTGTCTTCGACGATGACTACGTCAACCCTACCCTTTTCATTATCGAGCTCCGCGTGAAGAACGCGGGTGAAGAGGAAGCTTTTGATCTACCGGCTCGTTATTCAAATCGATTCCGAGATGTCAAAATGAAGGTGGATATTCATAATTCGAAGGTAAAATTCGACCAAATAATTTTATCGATAGGTTGAATACAATAGAAGGAATTTTTTAATGCAAATAAATTCCAATCCATCGTAGGGTCAAGATTGTTGCTATCAAACTTCTCCTAAGGTCATCAAGATTGTAACATTCCTTAATTGATTCCAAGAACACGAAGAATGATGTGCTTCCGACAAAATCTAACAAACCGACAAAAGAGACCATGGCATATATTGGGGCCATGAAGATGATGAGTATTATGGCATTTTGCTCCTTTGGGTTCTTCAAGTGGAAGAGATGTTGAGATACGAGCTTTACTGTAAAAAACATTGTAAGCAACACACATAATGAAATTCCTAGCAGAGTGATGGAAATCTAGTGGCAGAACCTGCAAAAGGTGTTCAAGCTTCTTGAAGATCTCAGTCTCTGTTTGGTAGGCCACTGTAGTGGAAAAATAAAATATTTGTGCATGCTAATATTCGCCCGTGCCAAATATTTAGCCGGGCCCACAAATTTGCTTGTCACGGTGGAAAAATATTTGATCACACCCCCCCCCCCCCCCCCCAATCCATCACGGGAAAATCACTATTTCAATAACAATAAATTTTTTAATATATAAAAAAATAAAAATGAGACCGTTTGGATCTTGTGACCTAATATGTGGGTCCCACACTCACTTAACCCATATTAAACTTACTTTGATATGTGGGACCCACACAAATTGAAAGAAAATGAAGTAAGCTAACTAATACACATACCAAACATTGCTAAAAGTTGATATGCATAAATATTTAGCCAAGATAATATTGGTAGTTGGAACTCTTTTTCTCACGTACCAAAAGGTCCTAGAAGTTCATCCATTTCCAAATTGTCTTATAAAGCAAAAAAGTGAAGCAAAGCAGAAAAGACAGCAAATAAAGGGAGCATAGGCCTCAAGTCATGATGTATATGACTTCGAAAAGAAATTTTTTGTGGGGGATGAAAAGATTGGTAAGTCTTGGCTGACACCGCGTTGACTCGGATCTAAGCATTGAATGTGGTTATTATGAATAAGTAATAACTGTACCAGCTAAGTAATTTAGCCCTTTAACAGGATTATTTGGAATATTTCCTTAGCCTTTGGCCATGCACGTCTTCTTTGGAGGATAATCAGGATCATCATAGGTCAAAAGAACTAAATTACCCTTGATTATGGTTAAAAGATGGCTCCAATGAAGGCCTTATTAAATTTAGCTCGTATGAGGTTGCGACTAAATTAAATTAATGCCCCTACGTGGGTGTGCAAAGGTAATTTTACCCCTGCGAGTCTTTTAACCTTTTAAAAGGTTTAAATGGGTTTATACCCAATGATCGACATACATTACATGCCCTCAAGAGAAGGCACTAATGTCCTTTACAATAAACTCCCTTGCGTGAGGATGTTCATGTAATTTTATCCTGGTGTTGGGGGTATTAAAGGTCTTTTGACATTTTAAAAAGGGGTCACTCTACGAGCACCCACGTGCCTTTCGGCTGGGTACCCCATTTGGACCCAAATGCCCCTCCTTTAGAGGATAGAGTGAGAGAGAGGGGGGAGGGAGTTACAGTAGAGAGAGAGAGGGGGAGGGAGTTACAATAAAGAGAGAGAGAGAGAGAGGAAGGGAGAGAGAAGGGATGGGGTGGGTGCCTGGCTGAAGGAGGGGCATTTGGGTCCAAGTGGGGTACCCAACCGAAAGACGTGGGTGCCCCTAGAGCTACCCTTTTTATGAGCCCCCACATGGCACCTAACTTTGTCTTTGGAAAAAATTAGATGATGGATCCAACATTAAAGTTGACGATGGATATATCCACAGTTTGAGCCATGTGGCACATTATTAGAGGCTACTAAACGTATGGATGTTTGACCCATCCCTAGATAGACATACATGACAAAAATAGATCTGATTAATGATTTCTAACCTTTGAATCTGATCAGTAACCCAAATAATGCTAAAAATTAACAGTTGTAAATAAGCCATGAAAAGAACTCTAATCCAACGGATATAAATTACTAATCAGGATGAATTAGGGTATGTAGCTCTAACTAAGGATGGGAAAAATATCTATACGGTAAGTAGTATCTAAGAGTGTGCCACATGGCTCATAATACGGTCTATCATTAACTTAGATGTTTTGAAAAAAAAACAAAAAAGATAGTCAAAGTCACCCATACATACCTCATTATTAAAATACTAATGATCACATGTTTAAGAACCATGGATGTTATCATGTGTATGGTGCACGTGGCAGTCCCATAGTACATTTAAGGCCTGGTTAATAATCAGATCGGGTCTAGATTTTAGAACTTAACACAAACCCGACCTATTGAGGCCTTTAGTTCGAGACCTGTTTATTATCAGGTGCAATGCATATATTTCATTATCTTTTGTGGGGTCTAAGTTTACATTTCATTATCAAAGTCAGATTAAACGGCCCCTTCCTAAAATTTTAATTAAAAACATGTGAGATACTTTAATTTTTAATATAACGAGTGTAAGACGTGAGTTCAAATAAAGCAAATTGAATGAATTTTCCATAAACATTTCGATAAAAAAAAAAAAAAAGCTCAACGAACGTCTTTATGAGCCACGTGGTATATTATTGGAGACCAATGACTTTATAAATGTTTGGCGGCCCATCCTAAGGTGGATCAACAGACGAAAAATCACCTTGCATCTGAGAATCCCAAATAATGCTCGATCGGCTAAAATTTAACCTAAGAAAATAGTCAAATCCTACGGGGAAGAACCACCAATCCGGCTGATTTTTGGTCTGTGGTCCACCTAGGGATGGGTCAAACATCTATACGGTCAATGATCTCCAAGTCTGTGTCTGCGTTAGCTGTGCATTGTTATTCACGCCACCCGCAAATCGACCCCAGCTTTGCACCGGGGCTTATACCGATTCACGCCATTTTTTCAACGACGTGGTGACTGGTCACTGGTGAGGCGTCCTTGAAGTTTTCTCCTCGTCACGTGTTTGGGCAAAAAATGAACTAGTCCAGACTCCAGAGAGAGTCCTTTGTGCTGAACTTCCATGGCTACCTCAACTTCCACCATCACTCAAACTCAACTACTCTCCGAATTGACTAGACAACCTCTTTATTTTTCGTAAAAGACGAGAGCGCAACGCCTTGTTACAAGTCACAACACAAATATATGAAAGAAAAAAGATTGAAAAACTTTTGCTCACCCATTTAGTTGAGGGGTGAGGAGTGACAACATCAATACATGAATAAACAATAATGCTTTCTCGAAGTATATCAGGAAAGAAGCTTGAGACCGTCTTCAAAGAGAGAAGCAAAAGCATCCATTTCGAGTTTGGTGAGAGACAAGCCAACCTCAATCCCCCCTTCTCCATCTCTGCACTCGTGGAGAGACATGGCTCCATTTTCATCAATTGAAATCACCTCACTCTTCTTAGGCCTTCCCCACCCAAAATCTGTCTCATACACCGCCAATCTTGGAGACCCGGCAATTGTAAGAACTCGCTCGTTCGCCAAAGAAAAATAATTGGCCAAAAGGTTCTCGGCACCTCTCATGACATCGTCGTCCATCTTTGGAATTGCCTTTCCAATCAAACCAACTGCTACCACTATCCCATCTTCTCCAATTAAATCATTCGTCTTTCCCTCTGTGAAACAACCCAACAGGCAATTACCAAAATACGTAACGGGTATCGGAGGGTCCAGGCGCGCTCTGCAGTCCACAGCAAAACCCAAGTACTCCTTCACCTTACTCACGTTTTCAATGCTACCTCGTGCCTTAATCAAGCAAACCCAGACGTAAGCGCATGTTAGCACGAATGATGATAAATGGAAGGGTGCTGGTGGTACTACTCGTGCTTTAATCAAGACCCATCGCTTGAGTCTCTCGATGTCCGATCGGCCCATCACGAACGTGGCTAGAACCTTATCGACTGGAAGAACTGTAGGGGTATTGGAAATAATGTTGAAGCGTTGTTGAGAGACATCGAATTTTCTCCAATCGTTCAAGTAAATGTTTTCGATCCCGTTTGGGTCCTTAATCACGGTCCTGTCATAAAAAGGGAGCAACTCGGATACAAAACATGTTTCTCCTCCTAATCTACAAGCCGACGCCCACGATTTGATGAAATGGATAATCGTCTTTCCATCGGCGATCACATGGTTGTAGGTGATCCCAACGCAGATGCCGGAGTTTGGAAACACAGTTACTTGCAAGGCCAGTAGGGGAAGAAGTGTGTTAGACAGCTGGGACAAGAGAGGGACAAGAGGGTAGAACAGATTGACATCTCGTGCGTGGTTTCCCAATAGATGGTTGAAATTTTCATTGGACTCGGCTACGGTAAGCGAGACTGAGTCGCCATCGGTGTAATTGATCTCGGGCTTGATGGATTCTGTAGGCCATATGAGATTTCCGGCGAGAGGGTAGAAGTGTTGGAGGGTGAGGGAGAGTGAGTGTTTGATGTCGGAAAGGATGTTGTGGGTGAAATAGGTTGTAGGGTGGTGGAATTCATAAAAGAGAAGGCGTTGGGTAGGAAAGGAAATGCCTAGCCAAAGTATATCAAAGAAGGTTAGAGGGAGAGATGTTTGGGGTACAGAGCCTGGTGGTGGAGATACTCGACATTGCTCAAGCACATTCACTGTGGAAGGCCGCGCCATGGGAGAGATGAGAGAGTTTTAGTAAGGAACTATAGATTTAGCCCAACTCCTGCTTTCTTTATATATTAAGAGATGGGTAAAGATTTGGATGAAAGGCGGTTGTTTTTGAGAGGGCAACTAGCAAGACCGATCAGGTGGAGGTTAGGGAGGGCTGAGGGAAGGTGTCAAAATCTGGACCGGTAGTTTTTCAAATGATTTGATCGAAGGCTTTTCATGTGCAGATTAACCGGTTGGTGGTAAAAGAAGGGTTGGATAGGAGGATAGATGGGCTAGACCGAGGAATGGGCCCAAGGAATACTTCGCCAAGAGAAAGAAATAGAATTGGTCGTTTGGCCCGGGCCAAATATCGACAATTTTATAGGGGTAGTACAAAAATTCTCAAAAAATTACGTACCTCGTTTTATGGGCTTGCTGACGATATGGATGTTAAGCCCACCCATTGATGGATGCACAGTTGCACACACTAAAAATCAGCTCGATTGATTATTTTTGGCTGTTGGATTTAGTACCTAAATTTTTTTTGAATCCAACGGCTAGAATCAATCATAAAGAAGTGCTAATATCTAATGGCTCTGCTCCATCCTTGTACCTGAATGTTTAGCCCAAAACAATGACTAGTTGCATCATGGGGCTGCTTGCTAGCTAGCATTCCATTTCCCCGATGGAATCTTAGCCTCGCATGTCAGGATTTTCCTTCCGTAGATTTGATCCATGAGTCCATTTTTGCTCAAAGATGTCTTTTGGCAAATGGGTGTACGAGCCACGTGACAAACGTCCAGAAAATTGACGTACGAATGTCTGAACTGTCCGGATGTGGACCTACACACTCAAAGATGTGTGGAGTCTGTGGACTGTAGAGTCTTTTCATGGGTTGATTTTTAGCTGTGTGATTGGAAGTAAAGCACAAGCGGATGCCACATGACTGCCATGCAGTGAAGCTTAAATTGTGGCTAAAAAAATTATAAGAAATGCAATTGTTGCTGCGTGTAGGGGAATGCTTGGGTAAGCGGGCACAACCGTATAACTAGTCCCATCGCCAATGTTTGTGGGATACCTGCCTTATCAAAATAAATAAATTTTGGCAGTCAAGGTTTCAAGGTTCAATAATCCAAGCAAGTCAGGTTGCATACAGCGAAAGGAATTGCTAAACCCACTGATCAGGAGTTGCGCTAAAACAGGAGTTGCGCTAAAACCCTCGTGGACTATGACTGATGGTAGCATAGGCTTTTGTTGGGATCTATTTAGGATACCTATACTTGACACACACAACCCAAATACATCAATCACTGCGTAGCCGGTGCGTTTTTTTTAACGGAAAATTTTTGAAACGAACCCAAGTTTAAGGGTATTTTCCAAAAAGAACCGTATTTTTAGAAATATATCAAAACAAACTTAGGACGCCGAACCATTTGGCGTATGCTCAAAAAATATTTTAATGACAGATTTACCCTTGTCATGTTGCCTGAAAAATGTCAAATCATTGTCAGACGCCATACTGTTTGGCGACGGTTATTAACAGTCGCCAAACCGTTCGGCGTCGGCTATTAAATGTCGCCAAACCGTTTGACGACTTTTAATAGCATAGGCCGAACGGTTTGGCGACTGTTAATAACCGTCGCCGAACGGTTTGGCGACTGTTAGTAACCATCGCCAAACAGTATGGCGTCTGACGGCGATTTGACTTTTTTTTTTCATAATTTTGGTGTACACACAAGGAAGATAAATCAATGCATGATTTTTGGTGATTTGAAATTTCTAACATCATCAAACGTGAGTTTTGCGTTAACACAGTAAAAAATAAACGCCTAACAGTATGGCGTATCACTTTGTGAACCGCCAAACGGTTTGGCGGTTCACAAAGTGATACGCCATACCATTTGGCGACGTATATCAACATACGCCTAATCATTTGGCGTATCGTTTGAAGAGGGCAATTCAGCCATTTTAAAGTTTCGTGAGAATACGCCAAACGGTCCGGCGTCTTAGGTTTGTTTTGACAAATTTCAAAAAATACGGTTCTTTTTGCAAAATACCCTTAAACTTGGGTTTGTTTCGAAAATTTTCCGTTTTTTTAATTATAAGCAAGTAACCGATGAGTTACGCGCTAACTGGTTTTGCTTCCTGAATGACATGCTTGAAGGAGGCCACTAAGGAGTAGGATCCATCGAAAATCTTATCAATACTACAAGCTAATCTCCGGTTGAACTCTTTCTTTGCGGGCTCTTGATCATGGGTCGTGATGTAACAACATATACCTGAGATCTTTTCATTTGTGGAAGCGGCAATTTTGGTAGTCACCGCTGCCATCTGGACCCACTGACCGCATGGATGTTTAGCCTACCCCTTAATAGACATTCGGACCAAAGATCAGCTTGTTTAATGATTTGTAGCCATTGGTTTTAGGACTCAAAAAATGGTTGCATTCAACGGCTATAAGAAGGCCTTAAAAAGTTCTAAAAAATGCTAAACTCTAATGGTTGTAGATTACCAATCGGGGTGATTTTTGGTGTGTATATCCACCAAGGGGTGGGATAAACATCCATGCGGTCAGTGGACCCAGATGACAGTGGTGAGTAACAAAAATCCTGCTTCCGCATTTGCTACAGTTTCAGGCATACCTTGTTACATCTTTTTCCTTTCTGGTTTCTCATCTCGAAAACACCTCCATCTAAGCATTAGCAAGTATGTTAACACGTAGCTGCTAATTCTATGGAGGGAAGATCTAGTGGTAAGCTCCCTGAAACCCTTTCTTTTATGGCATTTTGCAGATTGATTCTAATTTATTCTGCCACTCATGGTAGGGAAAGATGGTAAGGGATTTTGAGGGCTTTAAATGATTTGGTTCAACAATTCCCTTTTGAAAGGGAGGTTAGAAGCACCCAATGGCGGAGCAAGGGTGGACCATAGTATGAGCTATGTTCAACACTCTTAGAGATCACCAACCATGGAGATGTTTGGCCCATCCCTAGGTGGATCTACATACCATCAATCACTCATCAGTGATTTCTAACCTTCAGATCTGTGTACCCTATATAATGTTCGAATTCTGGTTAAAAATATTTCCACTGGTTTTAGAATGGGAGCTTCGTCTCCTTCTTCCACTGTTTCTCATCGGGGTTTTGCTTGGGGAGAAAGAAAGAGAGAGATGAGAGGGGACGTGAGAGGGAAATATTTTTGATGCAGAGGATCAGTGGTATATCTGGACCAAACATCTTGACTTTTTAAAATACTGACTTAACCAGAGTTAACATTTTAAATTATTTTTAAAGCAAATATTTATTTTTTTAAAATACTGACTTAACCAGAGTTAACATTTTAAATTATTTTTAAAGCAAATATTTATTATGGGTTGGGATCGGGGTACAGAGGATGAAACCGACTTTGAAACCTAAACGGAGGAACCGTTGATCTCTCGTAATCGGATGGCTTTCCTTCTCGTCCTTTTCAACATAGCAGTTGAGCCGATTGTAGCCAATTCGAAGCCGATTGAACCGTGTTTAAATTAGCCAGGACAGAAATTAAATGAACTATCCATGTGGCAGTCTTCTATGGGCAAAGCATTGAGTCGTACGTCTCCTCCTCTCCCAAAGCAACAACTGAACCTCTCCTTCTCTTCTCCTCTCCGCTCCCAAACCTACCTCTTTACATCTCCTCTGCAACTACCACAGGGTCGGTAGGCATCGTTCTCCATCTGGTTGGGGTTGTTAGTTGTTTTCCATCTGGTTTTGTAGTCGCCCCACGTTGAAGGTGAGGATCGATGTGACTATCAAATCCATGACAATTTAGGCATGGGTTTTCATGGCTGTTAGTTGTTTTCCATTTGGTGGGGGAGTCACCTTGGTCGCCACCTTCGACGGTACCGTCCTTGCTCTCTATGAGCATGAATTGGGTTTCCGGAGAACATCCTTCCTGCACGTTCTCATTCTCTTGAATTTGAAGCAGCACACAAACGGGAGATCCCGGCCGAGAGTTCAGACATAAAATTTAGAAAAGAAGAAGATAAAAAAACAAAAATTAATTCCTCGTAAACAAATTCTCTGCTTCTTTTTTTTATTCCTTCCAACTAAACTAGATAGTTTGAGAAAGGGTCGGGTTCCGGTGACCAACATTTTTGACCAACACATTGGTGTACCCTCGTAGAGGATGAATCAATGGCTGATTTTTGGTGAGGATGATCTCCGCACCATATAGATCACCCCTACAAAAAATCAGCCCATTCTGAAACTTCTAACCCCGTTAAATGTGGTTTTCAAGTTACACGGTAAAAATCGACGGTCCATAAAAACTTCTAAACCAGTCAATGAATATCAGAATGATTTGAATTTTTGTGAGGATGATCTCCTCACCATATAGATCATCTTCACCAAAAATCAGCCATTGATTCATCTTCTATGAGGGTACACCAAGCTGTTGGTCAAAAATGTTGGTCACTGGAACCCGATCCTTTGAAAAAAATATTAGATGCAGAGGACTGGTGTGGCCCTACATAGCTCATTTTTTGTGCCCACTGACCACATGGATGTTGATCCCACACATTGGTGGGATATACATACTACAAATCAGCTTGATTGATGATTTCTAGACGTTGGACTAAGTACCAAAAAAATGCTTGAATCTAAGGGCTGGAATTAATCCTAAAAATTGCTATATCTATGGCTAGAGATAATCAATCAGGCTGATTTTTGGTCTGTATATCCATGTCACAATGAACAATACGAGCCATGTGGCACACTCTTAGTGGACGCTGACCATATGGATGTTTGGCCAGTCACTCGATGGACCTGCAAACCAAAAATCAACCTGATTAGTGATTTACAAGCTTTGGATCTTTGCACCCAAATAACACTTAATAATGCTGAAATTCCTACCGTTAAAATCAACCCATGAAAAAACCTTCAATTGAATCGCTTAGAAATCACTAATCAGGCTGATTTTTGGTTACAGGTCTACGGAGGAACTGGCCAAACATCCATACGCTCAGTGTCCACTAAGAGTGTGCCACGTGACTCGTATTGTGCGTTGTGACATAAGTTTTACTCCAAAAAATGCACTATTTTGGGCCACGAGAGTGCTCTGCATCTAAAATTTTTCCTGTTTTGTTGATGCTTGCTAAGTGGCTAGCCGGAGGATCATAAAGAGTCTGGAGTCTGGACCAAAGGAAGATGATAAGACGCTTGAGGTAGTTGCAGAGGAGAAGTAAAAAGGTAGTTTAGAAGAGGAGAGGAGAAGAGAAGAGAAGGAGAGAGGTTCAGTCGTTGCTTTGGAAGAGGAGGAGACGTACGACTCAATGCTTTGCCCATGGAAAACTGCCACGTGGACAGTTCATTTAATTTCTGTCATCGTCGATTCAAACACGGTTCAATCGGCTTCGAATGGCTACAATCGGCTCAACTGCTTTGTTGAAAAGGGCGAGAAGGAAAGCCGTCCGATTACGAGAGATCAACGGTTCCATCGTTTAGGTTTCAAAGTCGGTTTCATCCTCTGTCTCCTGATCCCGACCCATTTTTTATAGGGTCAGGCTCCGTTGACAGCCCTAAAATGACAGGATTCTGTACAGGACAGAATATATGATACGTGGCATATTCTTGGAGGACTCAGACCGTATGGATGTTTGGCCAACCGCTAGGTGGACCTACAACCCAAAATTCAGCCTGATTAGTGATTTTCAGACGTTGGATTGGACTTATTTTCATGGGTTGATCTCAACTGTGGCAATTATAGCAGTATTTGAGGTACAACGATCCAACGCCTCTAAATCACTAATCAGGCTGAATTTTGGTTTGTAGGTCCACTTAGGGATTGGAAAAACATTCATACGGTCAGAGTCCTCTTACAAGTGTTCCATGTGGGGGACATAATTGTGTCCTGTACAGAATCCTGTCATTTTAGGGCTGTCAACGGAGCCCGACCCTATTTATTAATTAGTTTCCATATTGAAACAAAACACTGAAAATCTAATCTCCATTTTTGTCTCAACCTTCTTCTCTCCAAGTTCATCTTCTTCCCCGAATCTCTCCTTAACCTATTGTCGCTTCAAGGAAGTCGCCGGAGATTTTTAGACCTTTAGCCTTCTTTTGATACATCTGGGTTTCCTAATACACATATTCTATGCATTCCTCGACCCAATAGCTGAGTGCCTGAGAGACTCTATTGATTTGCTTGGATTCGTTCTCACCTTCATGATCAAGTGTGAACTTATGACTGCCATATAATTTTTTTTCTAGGTAAGTAGGTTAAGAACATTGTAAAACATTATGATTTAGGAATGGTAACAAAAATTTTAGTCTCTAGCTTCTGAACTCATTTCAGAAAGTACTTGCTTTCACCAAGCTTACTCTTTTGAGAAATTCTCATGGGTTAAGGGCATTCTTTTGAACAGATAAGTTTTCTGTTCTCAATTAAAAATTTAAAACTGAGGGGCAAACCAAATTATTGTTGCCTCCTCACAGTGAAATAGAGCATGGCATACTGTTTCTTCTCCTTTTCCACAGAGAAAGCATTTCGAATCAATGTATGGTAGACCGTTCCATATAAAATTAGTTCCGGGAAAGATGGGTTCAGGAAAGAAGACGAACGTGGGAGAAAACCTTCGGTGGGCTTGTAAACTAAAAATTAGCTTGATTAGTGATTTCTAAGCGTTGGATTGGAGTCATTTGCATGGGTTGATTTTAACCGTAGAATTAAATGCAGTATTGACTTTTATTTGGGGTACTAGATCCAAAGGTCTGACATAACTAATCAGGCTTATTTTTGGTTTTCAGCTCCAACGAGGGACTTGCCAAACATCCAAACGGTCATCATCTTAATCTAAGAGTGTGCCACGTGGCTCATATTGTGGTGTGTGATCGTCTTTGCTCACACCCACACACAGGTGTGAGCGAAGGTTTACTCCGAACGTGGAGTGGAAGGATGAGCTAAAAATTAAAGAGATAGTGTTTTGTTTTAAAAAGGAAACTACTAAATATAATAATGATTTAAAATGTTAACTCTGGGTAAATCGGGGGGTTTAAAAAAGTCAAGATGTGTGGTCTAGATTTACCACTCATCTTCTCTGCATCCAAAACCATCTGCATCTAATTACCTAGTTTGTGACCTGTTTGAATGTACGAGGGTATCCATGTCGATCGCGGATTCAAATATATATATATATATCACGTGCATGTAAAGCATATATGCATTTGAACATTTCATTATATTTTGAGGGGTCTAAGTTTACATTTCTTTATGAAAGTCCACTTAAACCCCTCTTCATAAAATCTTAATTAAAAACATGTGAGATAATTTAATATAACATGTGTAAAACGTGAGTTCCTCAACACGCATCTGTAAGCCCACATTCTTGGAGACTACATACGACCGTCTGGATGTTTGGCCTGACCCTTGGTGGACCTGGAGAACAAAAATCAGTGATTCTTAGTTGACGCTTTTATGGGTTAAAATTTTAGTCGTTGGATTTGAGCATTATTTGCCTACTGCAATGCAGGAGCTAGAAATCAGCAATCAGGCTAGCTGTTTGTAGGTATGTAGGTACACATAGCCATGGCCAAATATCCATACAAATGCAACCATTATATTTGTACTAAAACCAACAGTCTAAAAATCATCAAACAAGCTGATTTTTGGTACGACGGTCTATTAAGGGGTGGGTGGGCTAAACATCCATGCAGTCAGTGGGCCCAGATGGCAGTGGTGACCCTTTACTTTAATAAAGCAATAGCAAGGCTTGGGTACAGAGCCTGGTGGTGGAGAGACTCGACATTGCTCAAGCACTTTCACTGTGCAAGGCCGAGCCATGGGAGAGAACCGAGAGTTTTAGTATGGATTTAGCCCAAGTCCGGCTTTCCTTGTATAACTTGGGAAAAATTTTAGATGCAGAGGGGTCCTACGACTCCTACCTACGTAGCTCATTTTTTTGGGCATACTGCCGACATGGATGTTTAGCCCACCCATTGGTGGATGCACACCAAGGTTTAAAGGAGGGCGTTTTAACGGTTAAACGGACTGGGGGCGTTACCGTTTAAACCGTTTAAATGGCTGTTAAAACGGATTGAAACGGTCAGGGGCAAAAATGGAAAAAAAAAGAAAAAATGGAATTAAACGGTTTTAACAGAAAAAATGGAAAAATGGTGTTGAAATTCAAATTTTGAAATTTGAAAATTAAAAAAAAGAAAGAAATTTAACGGATTTTAACAGAAATTAAATGGATTTTAATGGAATTAAACGGATTTAACGGCCGTTTTAGTCCATACGAATGCACTAAAACCAACAGATTAAAAATCATCAAACAAGTTGATTTTTTTGTACAACTGTCTATTAATGGGTGGTGGGTGGCCTAAACATCCATCCGGTCAGTGGCCCCATATGGCAGTGGTGACTACCAAAAAGGACGCTTCCGCAATTGAAAAGATCTCAGGTATACCTTGTTAGATCACGACCCTAAACAATAAAGCAATAGCAATAGCAATAGCAAGGCTTGGGTCCTTTACTTTAATAAAGCAATAGCAAGGCATGTCCATTAAGTCCTCTTTAATAAAGCAGTCCCCCCACACACCCAACATGGCAGCTCAAATGGTTGGTGTGCCAGGAGTAGAAATCCCCTTTATCGGCTTCACTGGGACCGTTCAGGTTTCACTTGCTAATCCGTGAGGTGGGGCCCTCCCACGATGGTGACTACAAAAAAAATAAAAAAATAAAGCAATCCCCAACCCATATCGGTGGGTTTCTTTACTTTATCAAATCAATGAAACCAAG
The DNA here is from genome assembly GCA_035048495.1 of Euptelea pleiosperma. Lineage (NCBI taxonomy): Eukaryota > Viridiplantae > Streptophyta > Magnoliopsida > Ranunculales > Eupteleaceae > Euptelea > Euptelea pleiosperma. The sequence continues at coordinate 12,868,702 of CM068545.1, forward strand.
GTTTAAAGGAGGCCTTAAACGGACTGGGGGTGTTACCGTTTAAAAGGATTGAAACGGTCAGAGGCAAAAATGGAAAAAATGGAATTAAACGGATTTTAACGGTTTTAACAGAAAAAAACAGAAAAAATGGTGCTGAAATTCAAATTTTGAAATTTAAAAATTAAAAAAAAATAGAATTTAACAGATTTAAACGGAAATTAAACGGATTTTAACGGAATTAGACTGTTTTAACGGCCATTTTTTTTACAATTTTTTTGAAATTAAACGGCTGTTTAAACGATTTTAACGGCTGTTAAATAAAAAAAAATGGCTATTTTTTTCAAAACCGATAAAACGGGTTTAAACAGAAACGGGCTTGGGGCGTTACCGTTTAAACGGCCGTTTTTAAAACCATGAATGAAACTTCTCGTGTTTCCTTCTTTTCACTATCAACTCAATACTCCTCTCCACCCTTCTTCTCTCGACATCTCTGCACTCTTTTCCTATCTACACTCTCTGTTCAATATTAGAAACTGAACCACTGTCGTTTTCTTTTATTCGGTTGGTGATTTCACTATTGAAAATTGCTCTACAATTGTGCTACCAGATACTGGTTTCTTTTATCTTGGCGCTTAAGTATTTGGTGGAGACACATCAGGTATGTTTTGCAAAATTTCACTTTAGTTTTTGTTCGTATAATCCTTTGCTAGGTTAGTACATACTACATACAATTCCATTATATATTTTTTTACCTTGATTACTAGTAATAACAATTTAATTTACGATTATCTCAGTCGTAGAGTTTAAGGAGGGATTTGTTAATGGTTGTAAATTTTTGACATAGACTAACAATTGATCTTTTTATATGTAGCTATTTATCATTACATTATAAACCAAGGTTTAAGAATCGGCCGTTATAACAAAAATAACGCCCGTTATAATGGATTCGGACCTACCCCGTTACGTTACGTACAGTTAAAATGCCAATGGCCGTTATTTTCCGCTATTTTCCATTATTTTCTATTTTTTCCTTGAGCGTTACAATTTGTTATAACGGCCGTTATGAAGGAAAAACGGTAATACCCCGAGTCTGTTATACCGTTATAATGGCTCCTTTTAAGCATTGATTTAGATTTTCACATATTTCTCAAAATTATATCAATAAAAGAACTATATTTGTCTGATTAATCAAATTATAATTTAACTATCACATTTGAGATCAATTTAGTTCCTATCATAAGACATGTCTTAAGTTAATTTAAATTTTTAGGGAATTTTTGACATACCCCCCCATGTTATCTTTATAATTTGACATACCCCCCACAATTTCAAAAAGCTGACATACCCCCTATGACTCGGTCCATTGTTATTTGACCAGTGTTGACCCGAGTTGACTACTTAAATTTTTATTAAAGGACGAAAGTGCCCTTGTCTTCAACTTTAGAACAAGGGTTTGGTTTAGGCCAAAACCTAAACCCCAAATCAAACGTGAAAGAGGGAGATTCAAAATAAAAATTAAAACCCATATCGGTGAACTTGAGATTTTTTGATGAATTAAACAAATAACTAGAAGAAAAAACGCCCCAAAATAGATAAAACTTATAAAGGAATATTTTAAAATTGAGAGAACCCATCTTTCTCACATCTCAAAAGCTTAAAATATAAATTGCTTTGTCTTACTTTTCATTTATGTGAATGAAAATTTTAAATTTATGCTACTTTTTTTTTTTTTTACCTTGGGTTTTAAATTATTGCCGGAGTGGTGGCCGGCTGGCCATGAGACTCCGGTTGCTTGGTCGCCAGCGATGGGCGGTCAACCCATTGGAATCTCTTGGCTGGCCTCCACCACAGCCGTTTGATTTGGGGTTTGGGTTTTTGCCCAAACCCTTGTTCCAAGGTTGAAGACAAGGGCATTTTTGCCATTTAATAAAAAAATTGGTAGTCAACTCGGGTCAACACTGGTCAAATGACAGTGGACCGAATCATAAGGGGGAATGTCAGCTTTTTCAAACTATGGGGGGGTATGTCAAATTTTAAAGATAACATGGGGGGTATGTCAAAAATTCTCAAATTTTTATCATCAATTTGTTATTAACTATAATCCCTATTTTGTAATCTAATTCATCCTCATATAAATTATTATAGATCAATTAACGAAAAATTTCTAAAAAGAAAATAAACTTTAATCTATTTACAAAAAAGAATACAACTTTTCGCAAATCCCAAAAAAGAAAACGAAACTCGTATGCTGTCAGTCCAATCAGTCCGGGACTGACTAACGAATGACTGATGGCTGACACGTCTGACAAACGCCCTTTACTTGAGAAATTTTAAAAAACGTCCCATAATTCCTCAACTTCTAAACCAATCTACGAATATCGGAATGATCTGAATTTTTGTGAGGATGATCTCCTCACCGTAGAGATCATCCTCACCAAAAATCAGCCATTGATTCATCTTCTGGGTACGCCAAAATGGGCGTAAAAATTGGGGTATCAAAAAATGCCCTTTAAAATAACGTCTGTCAGTTATCAGAGGTCTGACAGACGTTTTTTGACAACTGACAAACGTTATTTAAAAAGGCGTCTATTACTGAAAAACGCCCTTTAAAATGGCGTTTTTTACTGACAAACGCCCTTTTAAAGGACGTTTTTTGATAAACATGTGCCACGTAATAAAAACGCCTTTCGTTTTCTTTTTTGGGATTTGCGAAAAGTTGTATTCTTTTTTGTAAATAAATTAAAGTTTGTTTTCTTTTCTGCAATTTTTCGATCAATTAATATGTTAAAATAAATGTCCAATCAATTAATTATAAATACTTTTATGAAATTATTATTTATATTAAAATATATTCTAATTTATATTAAGTGTATGAGAATTCATGATTCATAGGATAAGGATGTCGTACGTACCCGAAAAAAAATTTCAAAAAATTTTCATTTATCTGTTAATTAATACATATCAAAAATTTTAAAATAACTCACTAATTTCAGAAATTTTTAAGCCAAAAAATTGAGAATTTTGTTTCTATTTGTATTTAAAAGTTTTACTGATTTTTTGAGCAAAAAGAGACGTTTAAAAAATGACCGTTACACGGATTCGGACCTCCCCTGTTACGTACTGTTAAAACACCCAGAAAATAATGGCCGTCTTTTTCCTTTATTTGAAAATCTGAAATTCAAAATTTTTTTTGATCGGTAAGAAAAAAATTTGAATTTCAGATTTTCAAATTTCAAAATTCAAAATTTAATTTTGTCGCCATTTTTTCCGTTATTTTCCATTTTTCCCATTATTTTCCATTTTAGCCCCTAAGCGTTATTTTCTTTATAACGGCCCTTATAATGGGAAAAACGGTAACACCCCCAGTCTGTTATACCGTTACAACGGCCCCTTTTAAACCTTGATCTAAATAACTCCTGATTGTCCAAATTTCAAAAAATCCCATAAATTTGCAACTTGCAAGAAAGACCACTGGAGGAGGAATAGATTTAAGTTTTGATTAGTAGTCAATGATTCAAAAGATTCCCGTCCCCTCTTTGTTACACTTCACACAAGCTTCAAGAGAGAGGCCCACAACTGTCATAACAGCCCAAATAACGTTAATAGTTTTACGTTCCAAGGGAGCATGACATGCATTCAAATTTATTCCACGTTAATCAAAGATCATTGATCTTGCAAAATCATGTCGGATTGCTTTGGCAAGAAAACTGTTCGACGGAATGCCTCAGAGGGATTTGATCGCTTGGAGGCATGCTCACTAGTTATCAAAATTGGGTCTCGCCCAAGAAGCTACCCTGTTCTCAGATATGAGAATCGCCAGCATGAAACCCAATCATTTCTCTTTTATGGTTGCTTTGAGTGCATCTGCAGATGCAGGCGAGCTTCTTCTTGCACAAAATTCACGGGATCATTTTTAGTTTTGGATACCAATCTTCATTGCCCGTGTGCAATTCACTTATAGAAATGTATGGGAAATGTTTGATTCTGTGTAGTGCAAGTAGAGTATTCGTAGAGATGAATCAAAGGAACGAAGTGTCATGGTGTTCTCGCTTAATTGCTTATGTGAAAATTGGAGATTTTGATAGTGGGTGTTGGATTTTTTTATAATATGCCCATCAGATAGAAATTGCATGGAACATACTAATGAGTGGCTATGACAACGGTGGGTTAAACTTCCATGCCTACAGTGGGCCCAGATGACAGCGGTGAGTAACAAAAATCGTGCTTCCACATTACTTTGTCACATCTTTTTCCTTTGTTCAAATGAATATGTCAAGTAAATTGTTTAAGTGGTAAATAGGTCATTTGACAAGTTATTCTATAGAAAATGTGATTTTTCTAATTACATTAACCAAACGTTGTATGACTGCTTTTTCTCAAAATAAGCACTTTTTTGACAATGAGAGCCAAACACTCAAAATACTTCAATGAAGTTTTTCACAAAAAAGTACTTTTTGATAAGAACTTCTTTTCAGCTAACCACAATGTCAAACACAGCCTTACTCCCTCACGAGGAAAAACCATGTTTTTCTGAAACTTACAAAACAGTTACATGGAGCCAACTTTGGTTGATGGCCCCACGCTCCATTGACCTCTGTTTGGCCGGACGTTGACACCAGTGGAGTCACCTCACGGCCGACAATAGACCGGTGGCAACTTTGGCAACCGGAGACAAGCCAGTGATCGAAAAACGACGATCAAAGATGGAGAAAATATGTTTTTTAAAGTTGCAAAATAGATTTTATAAAACCCGAAAAATGTGAAAATTCGAACTGTGGTTCTGATACCACATGTTAGCCCTTCTACATCTTGTTGATGCACGCTTATTAGAACATCAAATCATACCCACGATCTTGATAAACACGTTTTTCGAGGTTCTAAAATCATGAAAAGAAATAAAGAAAGAACGATGTACCTTTCTCCATTGATGCAACAAGTTTGCTTGGCATTTGAACTGTTTTTGTTCGACCACTTGTAAACGATGATGAAGTTCTGGGGAGGATTCAGTTCTTTTCTCTCTTATCTCTTTTCAAGCATGATAAAAAACTTTAGTCGATGGGAATGGTTCATGTTTCTTATATAGATAGAGAGAGGGAACCTAGAATCCTAAGTATGGTATGATTGGGATTATAACTCATCAAGAATCCCGCTTACTTAGAAAGTATTTTCCATTGTTAATTGTAGAGGTTTATGATTAGGGAACTCTTAATATAGAATCCAAACTTTTTAAGAAACGAAAACCAATGGGCCGGGTCACATGATGGGCTTCTTATGGGCCACGGATGGGCTACATAATGCTAACATGGTTCAGCTTGATATGGAACATGACAATGGTATGCAAACGCACCATCATGTATGATAGCAATAGCAAATAAATCGGTTAAGTTACACCATGCTGGAGTTGGGAAACACAGTTACTTGCAAGGAAAGTAGAGGAAGTAGTGTGTTAGACACCTGTGACGGGGTTAGAAATTTCAGAATGGGCTGATTTTTTATAGGGGTGATCTATACGGTGAGGAGATCATCCTCACCAAAAATCAGCCATTGATTCATCTTCCATGTGAGTACGCCAAAGTGGGTGTAAAAAATGGGGGTCCCTGGAGTCTGCCCCCCCTCCCCCCCCAAAAAAAAAAAAAAAAAGAAAAAAATGTAACAAGGTATGACTGAAACTTTTTCAAATGTGGAAGCACGATTTTTGTTAGTCACCGCTGCTAACAAAATTTTTTTTTGTAAATTTCAAAAAAAAAAAAATTACTTTTGTAAATACGTTAAAGTTTATTTTTGTTGGAAATTTCATATGTAACAGGAAAAATCCATGTTTTATTCGTTTAATCTTAAAATTCATAATTTTTTTCTGAATTTTTATTTTATATGGCCGTGTATTAAACGATTACTTAAAAAAAATGAAAAATTTTCAAATTAAACTCAAATAATACGCTAGGTTTTCTCCTCATCACGGCATTGAGCAAAAATGGACAAGACTAGACCAGAGAGTCCTTTGTGGTGAACGAGAGCATCGCCTCAACTTCCACCATCACTCAAACACATCAACTACCCGAATTGATGAGACAATCACTTTATTTTTGGTAAAAGAGGAGAGCATCGCCTTGTTACGATTCACAACACAAATACATGAAAGAAAAAAAAAAAAAATTTAAACTTGAACAAACAATAGTGCTTGAACTTTGAAGTATATCACCAAAGAAGCTTGAGACCGTTTTCAAAGAGAGAGACAAAAGCGTCCATTTCGAGTTTGGTGAGAGACAAGCCAACCTCAAGCCCCCCTTCTCCATCTCTGCACTCATGGAGAGATATGGCTCCATTATGATCAATTGAAATCACCTCGGTCTTCTTCGGCCTTCCCCACCCAAAATCTGTCTCATAAACAGCCAACTTGGGTGACCCAGCAACGCTAAGAAACCCGTCATGCACAAAAGAAGAAAAATCGGAAAACTGATTCTCGGCGCCTCTCAAGACACCGCCGTCCATCTTTCGAATCGCCTTTCCAATCAACTCTGCTGCAACTACTATTCCATCTTCTCCAATTAAATCATTCCTCTTTGCCTCTGCGATATAACCCATCACGCAATTACCAAAATATGTAACGGGTATCGGTGGGTCCAGCCGACCTCTGCACTCCACGGCAAAAACAAAGTGTTCCTTCTCCTCACTCACATCTTCAATGCTACTTCGTGATTTAATTAAGCAAACCCAGACGTAGGCGCATGTTAGCACGAATGATGATAAATGGAATGATGATGCTGACTCAAGACCCTTCTGGTGGTGTCGACTCAAGACCCATTGCTTGAGTCTCTCGATGTTGGGTCGGCGCATCAAGAACGTGGCTAGAACCTTATCGACTGGAAGAACTGTATGGGTATGGGATATATTGTTGAAGCGTTGTTGAGAGACACCGAGTTTCCTCCACTCGTTTAAGTAAATGGTGTCGATCCCATTTGGGTCCTTGATCACGGTTCTGTCATAGAAGGGGAGCGACTCGGCTACAAAACATGTTTCTCCTCCTAATCTACAAGCCGACGCCCACGATTTGATAAAATGGTTAATTGTCTTTCCATCGGCGATCACATGGTTAAACGTGATCCCGACGCAGATTCCGGAATTGGGAAACAGAGTTACTTGCAAGGCAAGTAGAGGAACTGGTGTGTTAGACACCTGTGACAAGTGAGGGACAAGAGGGTAGAACAGATTGACATCTCGTGCGTGGTTTCCCAATAGATGGTTGAAATTTTCATTAGATTCAGCTACGGAAAGCGAGACCGAGTCGCCATTGGTGTAATGGATCTCGGGCTTGATGGATTCTGGAAACCATGTGAGATTTCCGGCGAGAGGGAAGAAGTGTTGGAGGGTGAGGGAGAGCGAGTGTTTGATGTCGGGAAGGATGGTGTGGATGAAGTGGGTGGTTGGGTGGTGGAATTCATATAAGAGAAGGCGTTGGATAGGAGAGGTGGAGCCTAGCCAAAGTATGTCGAAGAAGGTGAGAGGGAGAGATGTTTGGGGTACAGAGCCTGGTGGTGGAGAGACTCGACATTGCTCAACCACATTCACTGTGGAAGGCCAAGCCATGAAAGAGATGAGAGTTTTTTAGTATGGATTTAGCCCAACTCCAGCTTTCCTTGTATAACCAGAGATGGGAAAAATTTAGATGCAGAGGACTTTGGATGTAGTCGATGCAGGGGGCTCTCGTGGTCCTACATAGCTCATTAGATGTGGATGGTCCTACTTACTAAAAAATGCTTGAATCCAACGGCTAGAATCGATAAAAAAGAAGTGCTAATACCTAAAGGGAAAGATAACCAATCAGGATGATTATTGGCATATATACCTATCAAGGGGTGGGCTAAATATCCATACGGTTACCGAGCCCAAAAAAAAAGCTGCAGGGTTAGGAGACTCCTCTGCATCCAAAGTCCTCTGTATCTAAGTTTTTTTCTTAGAGATAGAGATGCTGTGAAAGTGGGTCGCTGTCGTAGTTGCATTGTGGGTGTCGTAATAACGTGCCATGTGGCATACTGTGAGATTACTAAGCGTACGTGGATTTACTCACAAAAATCGTTGGTGATATGTTTGGTTTGAATCTTTTTAAGAGTTGATCTTTACCGTGCAATTTGAGTATTATTTGAAATATTCAAATCCAATGGCTAAAATTATCAATCAGGTTAATTTGTGGTCTGTGGGTCCACACCAAAGAGTGGGTCAAGCATCCATACGGTCAGTAGTCACCAGAATGTGCCACGTGACACAATCTTAAGGTAACCACGTAAATTGTGTGTATTTGTATCTTTGTTGTTTATTGTTCTTTCTTCCAACCCTACTTGCCAAATTCATGATTAATTCGCGGACAATTAATTTTCAAAGGTTAACCGTATTGAACGGACGAACGTATCAAAAAGTTTAAAAATTTTGGTTTTTTGGGCCTTCCCATATGGAACCGGAATAAGATGCTGTCGCACTTTATTCGGCCCTTTTATTCGGGTTCCTAAAACCCTGGGAAAAAAGATTTGAGAAAAAGGGTTACAAACCCTACCATTTCTGCGATAGTTTCTCTCCCCTATCCCACTGTGCTCAATCCACAGTCCCCACCCCAACTGCAACTCTATGCAGCTGCCGGCGGTCGAACAAGTGACAACACTCTCTCTCTCTCTCTCCAACGTCTGGGCTTTTTGCAACTATGTCCGTTGACCCCAAACTGAGACCAACAATCTTGTAAAGAGCCCCAATAATGAGACCTGATTCGATAAAACTAAATCTTTTGAATCGACGAATATTTACCATCAGGTGGCTATGATCACACATTAGGGTTGATTTTTATCCAAGAAATCACGATAGATGATTCTGAATCTCTAATCAATTGATGTTGCTATGATGTTGTATTTTAATTCTTGATGCAGAGGCAACAATTTATGGGTCCAAAATCCATCAGTGAGAAAAAAAAAAAAGCAATTTCATCTTGAAAAATCAATCTCAAATGGCCCAATATTTGTGTGGATGATTCCCCTTCTTCAGATCTAAAATTTTGAGGAAGATCATTGTACAGTCAAGGTTAATTTGGTCATTCTAACAACCAGAAAAGAAAAAAAAATCTATAGCTCTCTGTTGCTCTTGGCTTTGTTGATGCATCTAGAACCGCCACATGGACCATTATTTGAGACTATTGACCGAATGGATGTTAGGACCATCACTAGGTGGACCTACATGCCAAAAATCAGTCCGATTGATATATTATAACCATTGGATTTTATTCTTTTTCAAGGTTGATCTTCAACCATGGGATCTGATCCTTAATTTGAGGTAAACAAATCCAACAGCTAAAAATGCCAATCAGACTAATTTTTGGTATCTAAGTCCACTTAGTGATGGGCCATGGTCTCTAAAGTCCACTTAGGGATGGGCCTAACATCCATACTGTTAATGATCTCTATGAGTGTTTGTGGCAGTTTCAGATGCTGCGTGCACTCCTAGAGCATAAATATGACACGATGAGAAAATTTTCGACCACTAGTCGGATAAGTAACCACCTGTCAACGGATATATATACGGCTGCAACATGGTCGGGCCCAACCCAAGCCCGACGGGCTCAACCCGACCTTGGGTTGGGCTTGGGTTGGTGTCTACAGCGCTCGGGCTCAGGCTCGGGCCTATTTTCTAAAACCCGATCGAAACTCGGGTTGGGCTTGGGCTGAGGCATCAGGCAACCCTACCCAACCCGATCCCTATTATACTTATACTAGTGGGTGCCCCATGCCATCAACACTCCTTGACAAAGAATTTGCCAAAATCAGTTGAGTGGTGGAGATCCACCGTCCATTTGGAGGAGGATTAGATCTCGGCCCTTCTTTGTTGATGCTTATAAGAGGAGGTATAAGTAGTGAAACAACCAATGTGTTTTGTTATATAGAATAGTAAATGGCCCATGCCCACCACACTCTTCGACAAAAGCATTTGCAAAAATTGGGTGCCTTCGGCACTCAAACGGTATAACGGACTAGGGTGTAACCGTTTTTTCCATTATAACGGCTGTTATAAAGGATTGTAACGCACAGAGGGAGAAATAGGAAAATAACAAAAATAACAAAAAATAACGGTGTTGAAATTTAAATTTTGAATAAATTGATGTCAAATGAGGCGGATTGAGTGGCTGAAATCTAACCGTCCACTTTAGATCGATGGATTTGATCTCAACCACTCTTTATCAAACCGTCCACATTAGATGGATGGATAAGATAAGAGATAATACAACTAAGTTGTCTTGATATATGCGTGGGTGGCCCATGCCCGCGGCACTTTCCGACAAAGCGTTTGTCAAAATCGGGTGGGAGTTAATCTCAGCCATCGATATGAAGCATAGTGGATCTCAGCCACTTATTATTGAAGCCAAATAAGTTAAGAGGGGTATAAGAAAATCATTAAATTTCAGTTAAATTCTATTTTTTTTTTTTTAATTTTCAATTTTCAATTTTCAAATTTCAAATTTTAAAATTTGAATTTCAGCACCACTTTTTTCCGTTAAAATCATTAAAATCTATTTTTTTCCATTTTGCCCCTGGCCGTTTCAATCCGTTTTAACGGCTGTTTAATGGTAACACCCCTCTCGAGGCATAAAAAGTGGGGCTCCTGAGCCTGACCCTTGGGCTATATGTAAATCCAACCCATTTCATTCCCTATATGTAGGTAAATAGTAGGTGACCTGTGCCCACGGCACTCATCGACAAAGCGTTAGTCAAAATTGGGTGTGAGTGGCTGAGATCCACCGTCCATTTGGTTTGATAAGATCTCAGCCATCCTTTATGAAGCCGGATAAGAGGGGGAGACAACCGTCCTATTTTGTTATATAGATAGTAGGTGACACATGCCCATGGCAGTCATCGACAAAGCGTTTGTCAAAATTGGGTGTGAGTGGCTGAGATCCACCAAATGTTGGTGTGATAAGATCTCGGCCATCCTTTATGAAGCCGGATAAGATGGGGAGACAACTTCCCTGTTTTGTTATATAGATAGTAAATGGCCCATGCCCACGGCACTCTCCGACAAAAGCGTTTGCTAAAATTGGGTGCCTTCGGCACTCAAACGGTATAACAGACTAGGGGCGTTACCGTTTTTTCCATTACAACGGTTGTTATAACGGATTATAACGTACAAATGGAGAAATGGGAAAATAACAGAAATAATAAAAAATAACGGTGTTGAAATTTAAATTTTGAATAAATTGAGGTTAAATGAAGCGGATTGAGTGGCTGAAATCTAACCGTCCACATTAGATCGATGGATTTGATCTCAACCACTCTTTATCTAACCGTCCACATTAGATGGATGGATAAGATAAGAGAATACAACTGAGTTGTCTTCATATATATGTGGGTGGCCCCTGCTCGCGGCACTTTCCGACAGTGCTTGTCAAAATCGGGTGGGAGTTAATCTCATCCATCGATATGAAGCATAGTGGATCTCAGCCACTCATTATTGAAGCCATATAAGATAAGAGGGGTATAAGAAAATCATTAAATTTTCGTTAAATTCTATATTTTTTTAATTTTCAATTTTCAAAATTTAAATCTTGAATTTCAGCACCACTTTTTTCCATTAAAATCTATTTTTTCCATTTTTGCCCCTGGCCGTTTCAATCCGTTTTAATAACGGTAACACCCCTCTCGAGGCATAAAAAGTGGGGCTCCTGTGAGCCTGACCCTTGGGCTATATGTAAATCCAACCCATTTCATTCCTTATATGGAGGTAAATATTAGGTGACCTGTGAGATTTTTCGTTCCTGATAGCTGTCGGAGTCACACTAGTTTGGTATCAGAACAAGTTCCATCATTGGGGTAATTTTGTGACTTCGGCAAAATCACAATGAATGGTGGTCATGAGTGTGGAAGATGTGTGCGTGAAGATCCTAGCCCGTCTATGTGGTCGTGATACTCGGGACATCCAAGTCAATAAATTGAAGAGACAAGTTCAACAATTCACGGAACGTCTTACATGTTTCGAAACTCGAGGTCATGATGATAGCTATTTCGTTATCTAGATCGGTTCCGAGACGTCGATATGAAGGTGGATATTCCAGAAGCGAAAGTAAAATTCGACTTGATAATTTTATCGATTAGTTGAATACAGTAGAAATGATTTTTGAATACAATGAAATTTCAAACCATCGTAGGGTCAAGATTGTTGCTATCAAACTTCCCCTCGTAGGGTCAAGATTTCAACATTCTGTAATTGATTCCAAGAACATGAAGAATGATGTGCTTCCCATAAAATCTAACAAACCGACAAAGGATACGATGGCATATATTGGGGCCATGAAGATGATGAGTATTATATATGGCCTTTTGCTCCTTTGGGTTCTTCTAGTGGAAGAGATGCTGAGATAGGGGCTTTACTGTAAAAATCAATGGCTGATTTTTGGGCCGCAGGCTGGTAGTCAGGCTGGACCGCAGGCCGAACTTCGGGCTAGGCCATGGGCTGGGCTGTTATCCATACTATTATAAAGCAAAAACCGGGGTTGCAGGTTGCCACCCACATTTGTGACAATTAAATGCCTCTCTACTTTAAATCATAAACCTTACCTCAAACGCTTCTCTATTTATAGCCTAAACCTGGGTTTGGGTACACAGTATGTGATGCAATTTTAGAGACCACTAACCCTATGGATGTTTGTCACATCCCTATGTGGACCTATATACTAAAGGGTTGGGCTCCAGTACTTACCGCCCTTAAATGACAAGCTCCGGTTACAGGACACAATATGAGCCACGTGGCATACTCTTAGAGGACTGACTGTATGGATGTTTGGCCAATCCCTAAGTGGACCTACAAACCAAAAATCGGCCTAATTAGTAATATATAATTTTATAGGCGTTGGATTGGACTAATTTTAATGGGTTGATCTCATCTGTGGGAATTTGAGCAGTATTTGAGGTTTTCATGGATGCCTAAACGCTGCCACGTGGTTTTCAGGGACAAAAATCAGGCTGATTTTTGGTTTGTAGGTCCACCATGGGATAGGACAAACATCCGTACGGTCAGAGTCCTGTAACAGTATGCCACGTGGCTTATATTGTGTCCCTGTCATTTTACCTGTAATTTTATATCTGTCAAAGGAGCCCAATTATTTTCTTTAATAATTACAACATTAATTTTCTCTAATTCTACATTTAGAAACTTCGTATGATCACATGCAAATGCATGTGCTACCCATATTTTATGATCACGTGCAAATTAAGGCATGTGCTACCCAGTAGTCTTATTTAAACTAGTGATTTATACCCGTGCTAAAGCACGGGCCATCTAAATTAGTTAAGTTATATTAAGTAAAAAATTGGATTAGTGATAATATATAGCTAATGTTTAAAAAAAATGCTAAAGATAAAATTAATTAAAAATTGGATTAGTATTAATAGTTTATGTTTGGAAAATTTTTTTATCACAAGTATAGTAAAAGATATTATATTTATAATATTTTTCATATGTACAATGGGCATAAGAATAGTTAATATAAGATATTGGGTTAGTGATAATAGTTAGTATTTGAAAATAACTTAAAATTTTTTTTTTTTAAAGTATAAGTGGACCAAAAGAGAAGATTGTTTCAAAAAAATTATAAGGACCTAGACGGGACAATAGCAAACTGTCTGGGTGGACTGGGTCTTTATTATGACAAAGTTATAGTTTTCTTATTCTTTTTCAATTAGATTTTCAGCTAAATATAAATAATGGCCAAACCTTGGCGTGCCCGCCCCCTAACCTGGCAGTAACAATCATTAAAACATATGTTATTTTCACATTACAGCATTTTTAGCATCAAATTACAAATACTATAACAATGTTGGACTGTTATTTTTATGGGTCAGGCTCCCGTTACAGGACACAATATGAGACACGTGGCACACTCTTAGAGGACTCTGGCGATATAGATGTTTGCCTAATCCCTAAGTGGACCTACAAACCAAAAATCAGCTTGATTAGTGATTTCTATGCATTGGATCTTTGTACCTCAAATAATGCTCAAATTCCCACAGTTGAGATCAACCCATGAAAATAAGTCCAATCCAACGCCTATAAATCACTAATAAGGCTGATTTTTGGTTCGTAAGTCCACATAGCGATTGACCAAACATCCATACAGTCAGAGTCCTCTAAGAGTATGCCACGTGGCTCAAATTGTGTCATGTAATGGGAGCCTGTCATTTTGGGGTGGTAACTGGAGCCTGACCCTATTTTTATATATAACAACGTTACAAACATTTTTTTAAGCCATGTAGTTTTTCCCTTGGAATGACAATGACAATAATTTTTTAATAGAAAAATCTCAGCGGGTCAACTGGACTCAGTCAAGGCTCTCATCCAAAAAAGGGGTGTGTACCTTAGATTTATGGAATGTATCCATGAAATCTTATTCATAGTACTTAAATAACTTGATTGAGTCAGAATTTCAATCATGTACTGAAGAACTCAATAGAGTACTTGGCCAAGTTTGTAGCCAACTTGGACTTGGCTCCTTATCAAATTCAAGTCGAGCTTTGATATTTAACTGTATGTAATATTTTACATGCATTTAGAGAGTGTGAGAAATGATAAGTACTTTCAATTATCTCGTTTGCTTAATTTCACAGTTTTTGAGTGGTTTCCTTGTTTTTAATTTTTGTAGTTTTGATTTTGAGTTGGAAATTCTTATTTTAATTAGATCTTTATAAATGGTCATTTTTCGATGAGTTCTTAGAAATGTGAAATTTCTTAATGGATTTTTTTTCAAAGTTTTGGTACATTTCAGGGGTTTATGGATTTGGATATTCGAACTTCGTATAAAAAAATGATTCATCTGTTTATTTGCCTAAAATATAACAATTCTTAATGGAATTTTATAATTTCAGTTTAGGGTTTAGTTTTGATGTTTCACTTTGAAAGATTGATATGTAGTTGAATTTGATTGCGTTAAGAATGAGTTATTCCTTTGATATGCGATAAGAATGAGTGGTTTAGGACTCTTTGTTTAGGATTCTTATATATTAAAAATTGTTTGGTACGACATGAAAATGCTTCATCTTGGAATTTTTCTTTCATGATTTATTTTGTATTTCTCGGTGTTGTGGCTGTGGCTTTTGGAGGATATTATCTAAATTTGGTTTTCGAAGTCACTGTATTGTGGTTAGTTATCAGTTCTCAACTGTAAGAAATCATTACAGTTAATATGATTAAATTTTGGACAGTAGAATAAGTGACACTGCCAATGTCATCTTAGAATTAGGAGAATATTAAACCTTTTCACAAACAACTCACATGTTATTCTTTCCATTTCTCTGGTACAATATTGGGCATCCATTCATGTATAGTCCACTTGGATGACCAACGTCAAACCTAATCAATGGTATTCGGGGCACAGAGAGTACTCTGTTTTATATAAAACAAAATTTTCAAATAACATATTAATATTCAAGATTCTGTAATTATCATTCCAGGTGTTGAATTTCTGAAAAAAAAATGTTATTTTATAAAAATAATGCCTACCACCATTAGGGAAGAAAAATATTTTCATGTATGATGAGTCATGATCTCATCAGGGACCTCTTTATGGAGAAGTGCTTCTGAATGTCACAGATAGTTTCTAGGGCCTGCAGGAGAGACCAATAGCTAAATAATACGTAGTCCGTGCGGTAGCAGGGTAGAACCAGCCAGAAACATGAATATATAAATCGAGTAAAAGGCGCAAAAATGAAAGATAGTTGTCTAATAACATATGCAAGTCTAACACATGCTATTAGGACTAAACATGGGGTTTCTTCACAACAATCAAACTCCAATAATATTCAGCAAAGTTGATAAGTTGAAGGAAATTGAAAACTGGTACATAATAACATAAAAAGCAAAGAAATTATCACCAAAAAAACAAAATTTTGCCTGTGAAGATGCAAAGCAATCCAACAGCTAACAAATGCCAATCCAACAACCATCTTCCACAAACGAAATGAAAATATCTCGAAGGTAAGCTCTCAACAAACCCACATGGCTAGCGAGTAAAACTGCCATCAGGTCTCAAAAGTGGGCATCATCAGTGCCGGCATAAATGATCTCTTTCCTACGTGGGGGTAAAGTCCCGACTAATTAAGAAAAAAAGAAAGGGATAATGATTCATGAATTTGTGTGACAAACCCACCTACACCCTCTTCAATGTCTTCCATGTTGAAGATCGGAATGGTGGATTTAGTTCTTTTCATTGCCCGCTTCTTATCATTGTACTTCTTGTTCCCACTCCTACTTTCTTTCTTGTACCATGACAACGCTTCACAATGACATTGGGTTTGAAGTCAGCCTTGGTTAAGACTGGATCATAACCATACAGAGCTTGCCTGTTAAAACAACATCATGTTCCCACATAAAGTGGACGCTAGATGCCATCCAACCCTTTCAAGTTGATTTGCAAATACAATAACAATAAGAAAATATTTTTCTAAGTCTAAGCATAACAGCACATAAAATGGAGATAACTATTTTTCCGTTGACAACATATGATGTGAAGCTGTCCATCAAAGAAGACAATGTTGAGATTTGCGTATCTATCAAGAAGATCAATGCCGTCAAAACGTTGTGGGAACTGATCGTAGCAGGTTTTCTTTCCTAGGGAGGATACATCATACGAAACATAGCGCTTCTTGAAGAGCTTTGCTGTTATTGAAGTAGTGATTGCGATAATCAACATTAAGAAGATAGGCACCATTGGTCAGGATAGTTGACAACCGAATCTAGAGAAGAACAGAAAAAAATAAAACCCAGACATGTCTGTGAATAGGTTGAAGCAAAAAAGATTGACAATATTATG
Source organism: Euptelea pleiosperma (assembly GCA_035048495.1). Classification (NCBI taxonomy): domain Eukaryota; kingdom Viridiplantae; phylum Streptophyta; class Magnoliopsida; order Ranunculales; family Eupteleaceae; genus Euptelea; species Euptelea pleiosperma. The sequence goes on from CM068545.1 coordinate 12,885,509, forward strand.
TTTATAATACTCAAACTGCGCATAATAATGAAAGCATATGCTTGGGTGTCAATAGTTGGAGAAGTGGAGAGAATGAAAGGAGAGGAAGAGACGTGCATTATAACGCTTGGTGAAACGAAGCCGTAATTTTAGAAATAATGAGGGATTTAAGGTAAGGGAGAGATGTTTTCTTTTTGGGAAAGATGCGTAAGAATAATGAGTGATTTAACTAATTTAAGGATTGGTAGCCATAGGGAGTGGGAGAGTTGGAAATAAAGAGGATTTTAGAAATAAGGAGGGACATAGGGAGTGGGAGAGTTGGAAATAAAGAGGAAACTAAAAATTAATTAAGAAAATTAATTACGATAAGAGAGACATGTATGAATTGGAGAGAAAGAGTAATAACTTTTGGTTATCCCATTGCATATTAATGCTATTAAAAATTTTCTTGATAAGTTTTAAACCGTCCAATGCATTGAAAATTTTTTTGATAAGTTTTAAACCATCGAATACGTTTTGGAAAACAAGAAAGGTTGGTTTTAAAAGTCCAAAAATACTCATAAGAGTTTCATCAATTATTTAAAGGGCCCAAGGGTATTTTTAGAAGTAGGGGTATTTTTGAAAAAAACGGTGAAAAAAAGATGGAGAGAGCGCCACCTCAACAGTACCGAGCTTTAGTATAGATAATAGATAATAGATGTGCAATATATAGAAAAGAACGCCATTATTTTCAACAACATTGTTCAAAATGATAGCATGTGCTACCCGATTACTTCGGTTTTCCTCCATCCTTGTACCTTAATTAATAATTGGCTCATTTCTTGGTAACTCTGCTATACAAGTCTTTTTTTTTTTTGGTTCATTATCATATCCTAGTAACATGATAATCCGATCGGGTACGGTCCAGATTTTAGTATTTAACACAACCCGACCTATTGACGCCACTCACCGGGTCGACTTGAATCGATTGTATTTCGAGTGGAGTCCGAGTTCTGAGTTTTAAAACATTGGTTCAAATATGGGTACCTATTTCTAGCCTTTCAATTTATTATTATCATGGGCAGAGCATATATTTCATTATCAAAGTCCGCTTAAACCTTCTTCCTAAATTCTTAATTAAAAACATGCATGTGAGATACTTTAGTATAACGTGTGTAAGAAGACGTGAGTTCAACCACGTCTCTATGAGCCACGTGGCATATTAATGGTTACCACTGACCTTAGATGTTTGGCCCATCCGTAGGTGGATCAACACTCAACAGACGAAAATGGCGTCTCCTTGATGCTTAATTTCTCCTCAAACTCAACTACTACTGCTATCTTTATTTTTGGGTAATAGAAAGTCACAACAGAAATACATGAAAGAAAAAAGATTGAAAAACTTTTCCTCACACATTTGGTCGAGTGAATCAACACCAAGTACAAGGATGGAGTATATCACGAAAGAAGCTTGAGACCGTGTTCAAAGACAGAAGCAAAAGCATCCATTTCGAGCTTGGTGAGAGACGAGCCAACCTCAATCCCCCTTTCTCCATCTCTGCAGTACTCATGGAGAGACATGGCTCCATTACTATTATCAATTGAAATCAACTCACTCTTCTTTGGCATTCCCCACCCAAAATCTGTCTCATAAACCGCCAATCTTGGTGATCCGGCAATTGTATGAACTTGCTCCGCCGCTAAAGAAAAATAATTGGCCAAAAGGTTCTCGGCACCTCTCAAGACACCGTCCTCCATCTTTCGAATCGCCTTTCGAATCACCTCTGCTGCAACTGCTATCCCATCTTCTCCAATTAAATCATTCCTCTTTGCCTCTGCCATACAACCCACCAAGCAATTACCAAAATACGTACCGGGTATCGGAGGGTCCAGGCGAGCTCTGCACTCCGCAGCAAAACAAAAGTACTCCTTCACCTTACTCACGTCTTCACTTATACCTCGTACTTTAATCAAACAAACCCAGACGTAGGCGCATGTTAGCAGGAATGATGATAAATGGAAGGGTGCTGACTCAAGACCCTTCTGGTGGAGTCGACTCAAGACCCATCCCTTGAGTCTCTCGATGTCGGATCGGCCCATCACGAACGTGGCTCGAACCTTATCTACTGGAAGATCTTCAAGGGTATTGGAAATATTGTTGAAGTGTTGTTGAGAGACACCGAGTTTTCTCTACTTGTTCAAGTAAATGGTTTCGATCCCATTTGGATCCTTGATCACGGTCCTGTCATAGAAAGGGAGAGACTCGGATACAAAACATGTTTCTCCTCCAAATCTACAAGCCGACGCCCACGATTTGATGAAATGGATTATTGTCTTTCCATCTGCGATCACATGGTTATAGGTAATCCCAACGCAGATGCCGTAATTGGGAAACACAGTTACTTGCAATGCCAGTAGAGGAAGTAGTGTGTTAGACACCTGTGACAACTGAGGGACAAGAGGGTAGAACAGATTGACATCTCGTGCGTGGTTTCCCAAGAGATGGTTGAAATTTTCATTGGACTCGGCTACGGTAAGCGAGACTGAGTCGCCATCGGTGTAATAGATCTCGGGCTTGATGGATTCTGGAGGCCATATGAGATTTCCGGCGAGAGGGTAGAAGTGTTGGAGGGTGAGGGAGAGTGAGTGTTTGATGTTGGGAAGGATGGTGTGGATGAAGTGTGTGGTTGGGTGGTGGAATTCATAGAAGAGAAGGCGCTGGGTAGGATAGAAGCCTAGCCAAAGTATGTCGAAGAAGGTGAGAGGGAGAGATGTCTGGGGTACAGAGCCTGGTGGTGGAGAGACTCGACATTGCTCAATAACATTCACTGTGTAAGGCCGCGCCATGGGAGAGATGAGAGTTTTAGTATGAATTTTGCCCAACTCCAGCTTTGGTGGATTTAGTGATGTACACATTAAAAATCAGCTTGATTGATGATTTTATCTGTTGGAATTACAACCTAAAAGATGCTTGAATCCAACGACTGGAATCAATCATAAAGAAGTGCTAATATATAATGGTAAAGATAATCAATCAGATGATTGTTGGTATGTATATCAATACAGAGGTGGGCTAAATATCTATACGGTCACCGAGCCGCCGCACCCCCCCCCCCCCCCCCCCCCGCCAAAAAAAAAGCACTGCAGGGCCAGGAGAGTCCCCTGCATCAACTGCATCCAAAGTTTTCTCTAAGTTGTGTTTTTTCTTAGAGACAGAGATGCCGTGATAGTGGGTCGCTCTCGTTGTTACATTGTGGGTGGTGGCATAATAACGTACCACGTTGTTACATTGTGTGTTGTTCTTTCTTCCAACACATGAATGTTTAGCCCCAAAAAAATGACTAGTTCCCGAGCCGGATTAATCGGGACGCCTATTCTCTCAGATGAGAAAACTTTTGAAGCGGCAAAGTGAGAAGCGGCGAAGCAGTGGCCAATCACGTCAAGCCACAATCCCCTGTTCAAAAGCATTTTTGGATTTGTTTTAAAACATCAGGGATTGTGGCTTGACGTGATTGGCCACTGCTTTGCCGCTTCTAACTTTCGCCAGGGGATTGTGGCTTGATGTGATTGGCCACTGCTTCACTGCTTCTAACTTTCGCCGCTTCAAAAATTTTCTCCTCTCATATATCAGTCAAAGGGCTATCAATTTACACCCCTAGTTGCATCTATGCAACTCCATCATGGGGCTGCTTGCTAGCACACAGGAGGGAGGCACAGACCTACAGCAACCCTACTAGGTTAGCTCCCCGAAGGCCCATGAACCCGCACCTAAGGCCAAAACAAAATCAGTCAAATCTGTAGTCATGGCAGTGAGAGGATCCTCCTTTTTATATATAAAATGGAGGTCGCTCTACAAAAGTCTGAATCTGTTCTTCAGCTAAGGTAGACCCATAATTAGCTAGCTTGTCGGCTGAGAAATTGACTTCCCTCCATGTAGAGGTGATGAAGTAGTAGTTAGTGCTAATTAATAAGCGCTGCCTCCCATCGGGGTCTAACTTTCCACAGAATCTTCCTTGAGCCAAATATGCTTGAACAACTATGGTCGAGTCTGTTTCAATCCATATGTTCTTCCACTCCATGCTAATCTCCCATTCCAAGCCATCAGCAACAGGCCATACACGGCGGCCAAGCATGAAGCTAGTGGTCACGACCAACCCTTGCAAATAGCTACCATGAAATGGTTGTGGTGGTCACAAAAGATGACTCCTAAACCCCATCTCCCGGGGTTCCCTTTGGCTGCCCCATCGCAATTCATCTTAATGAAATTACCGAGAGGGGGTTGCCACACACATTCTCTAATCCTTGGAGCTTTCCCCGGCTTGCACCTTACTCCTAAACTTAAAAGGGTAGTGAGATCTTGAATGGAATTAGACATAGTCTTTCAGGAGAGCTTCCCGGCATCCCTGATAGCAGCAAGAATTTTCTTTTTACTAACCTCCTCCGCAGGTTTATTACTTTCTTAAAAAATGATACCATTTCTGTTGTGCCATAATGGGCCTTTCATAATAGGGCTGAAATTGTCGCACCATAACGCTTCTTTGAAGGACTCGAAATGTTTCTTGTGCTTGAACATGCATGGTGGATATCCATTCCCACAACGGCTTCGTTGCAGAACACACCAACAACAGATGGTCCAAGTTTTCCTCCCCCCTTTGGCACATGTGGCATCTTGAAGCCAAGTGGAACCCTTTCTTCTTTAAAATTTCATCAGTTGCACATCTGCGCATCAATTTCCAACTATTGGCTGAAGTTCTAGAATGATTTGAAGACCTCCAAACCCACTTCTCCCACCACACCTGATCAGCTTTAGCTCTAACCACTTCATGTCCGAAATTAATGCACCACGAAATCACCATTGGTGTTGGGTTTCCAGATCCTTTGGTCTAAGGTATGCCCATTAAGATGAGGCATGCTATCAATACCAACAAGGTGAAGGACTTGGCGGACCGATTGGGTAATGCTCCATCGACCATCTTCCATGATCGAAGAGACTTTAGACTTGCATTGCTTCATAACACCATGGTCAATCTCCAATAGATCTCGAATGGCTCTTTTACCTTCCCAGTTATTCCGCCACATATCAATCCGATCTCCATTGTCAACAATCTATAATAGGTGGGGACCCATACACTTCAGCGCTCAATGGATACCAGGCCAAATAGAGATGAATGCTTGTGATATCTAATTCAGTCTCCTAGCTTATCGCAGAATTTAGCTTTCAAGAATCTACCAAATTCATTCGTCTCAATAAACATATTCCATCCTTTCATGAGCAAGGTCAGATTGAAATCCTTAAAGCGATGCAAGCTAAGTCCTCTTTCTTTGGTGGGTTTGCAGCATGTGTCCCATTTAACAATTATCAACTTGCTCTGAGAGGGGTCCCCCGGTCCATATGAAGTTCCGGAAGATGCTTTCGCATGCCTTGTTGATTGTGATTGATGGGCCATCTGTAAATAGAAATGTTAAAGATTGGCCATACTATTGAGGATAGTCCTTGCCAACACTACCCTTCCTTGAAAAGAGAGCATCTTGCCTACCCAATTGTTTGATCTTCTTCCAATGATCTCTATAAGCATCTAAAAAATAGACTTGGTTGGGTGTCCTTGGATCAACGGGACTCCCAAGTATCTGTCGGGGAATTCTCCAACCTTCATGCCAAACAGGTTTTCAATAAACCGAGTCTGGGAAGGGCCAACGTTGCCGGTGAACAATTTGCTTTTGTTGCATTGTGATTGATTTTCTGACCTATGGCTTCTTGATATCTACACAACAATTCTGCCAATCTATGCATGCTTCTTTTTACCTCGTTAGAGAAAATAAAAATATCGCCAGGAAATAATAAGTGCAGTGGAGCATGAGGGTTAGTGCTCATGGGTTTAGTTAACCCATGCTCTCTAAGATAGTTGATACCTTTGCTAAAAACATCTTCAGCAAGCGCAAATAGGAGAGGGGAAAGGGGGAGTCTCCTTGCTGCAAACCTCAACCAACAGAGAAGTAGCCACATGGGCCCCCATTGATGAGAATGGAGATGTGAGCATTGCTGATAAGAGTATATATGGACCCATCCACGTCATTTAGAGGAGAATCCCTGTCTTATAAGGACTTGGTTAAGGAATTCCCAGCTTAGAGGGTCATAAGATTGGGATATGTCCACTTTGACACCTGCATTGCTGCCTTTTCTTTTGATCTCTATTTCATTGACCATTTCAGACGCTTGGCCGATGCAAGATTGGATGCTTCTACCAAGGATGAAGCCTCTATGTTACTTAGAAACTATATCGCCCATCAATCCTCTCAATCTGTTAGTTGTAATCTTGGTAATATAGCCTTGAAAATGAAGTTGTCGAGACAAATGGGACGAAACTGATTCATTTTGCTAGCATTCTTATCCTTTGGAATAAGGACAATGAAAATATATGCCACAGGGGAGATAAGAGACTTGGAAAAAGTTCCGTACAACTGCTCAAACTTCTTCTTCAATAATAGACGAGCAAGTCTGATAGAAGCATCCTTGGAAGCCATCCGAGCAGGAGCGCTATCTACTTTGAGACTAAAAATAACATCTTTGATCTCTTGGTTAGAGGAATAGCTGTGAGCCCTTCATTATCTTTCTCCTGAATATTATGAGGGATGAGCTTGAGGATGAACAGTTTAGGAGTGTAGGCGCTGTTGACTTACCAAGGGGATTTGATTGTTACTGTAGTGTTGGAGATATTCTTTTTGGGAAGCGCTTCTCTAACTTTTGGCAATGAGAAGTGCTTCCTTAGTATAAATATCTATTTTTGGTTTGCAAAAGCGCTTTACCTTCCAACCTCTAAAAGAAGTTAGAAATGCTTTTTTGGTTGTTTTAAAAAGTACTTCTGCGCTTTTGCGGGAAAAGTATTACCCTCAAAACGGGTCTCACCTTTTGACCTTTTTGTCTCTTTCTTTCATATTACAAAATAACTTTAAAATACTCAAACCCTTATAACTTTTAATGGTATTGTTGACATTTTGATAGAATCTAGAAACTCACAGCTCGTTTTGCCAAGTAGCAATACCGACAGCTTCTACGCACAAACACTATTCTAGAAAAAAAAGTTTCTCAACAATTATTTTCAAGGCTTCTGTAGATGCGCTTTTCCGCAGGGCTTCTGTAGAAGCATTCTCAAATAGGACCTGCGTGCCTCCTCCTTCAACTCATATTTGTATACTCTTTTTATTTTTTGCTAAATGATGGAATTTATAAAACTAAAAGGAGGAAAAGTACAACAGCCACAACTATGTGATGAGGAAGCTCGCCACAACTCTATTTGTATACTCTAAAGTATGCAACCGTTTCCATACTAGTTTTTCTCCATGAAGAGGCTTGGAAAATTATTCCAATGTGAAAGTCGTGGTTTTCTTTCAAAAGCTGGAAAAGTAGTATATCGATATCCGATATATGCCACATGGCACAATATCTTTGGTCCACTGACCCAAGAATGTTTGGCACGTCTCTTGGACTAACATAGCAAAAACCATCCTGATTGATGATTTCTATGCATGGGATTTCAGCACTTCTAATCATGGGGTTCATGAACAGGACCTTCAATGGGTTCCAAGCCCACTATAAAAATGCTCAAATGCAATGGCTAGAAATCACCAATCAAGCTGATCGATTATTGGGGTTATAGCTACACCAAGGATGGATCAAACAAGTGTGACACATGACATTTTAATGGATGTTTGTACAATTTTTTGTACCAACAATGGTGTACTAGATGGGCTAGCTCGATCGGGAGGGGTGAACATGTGTGAGAAGGGTAAGGTATACGATTCTTCGTCAAAGAGGTTCCACTCCTATTAAATGTTTCTGTGCAAAGACATGGTGGGCTACCGAAAAATAGACTGAATATTAAGGTTGCATTGTTTACTACAAAAGTTGAGCAACTTTGACAAAGTGGCAGGTATGTTTAACATAGAGTTTTAAAACTCGTTGAGTGATCACCTCGAAATTCGACCTAGTTGACTCGATTTCATGAATTGATTTTCAGTTGACTCATCAGCATAAACTCGAATCTAATATATATACAAAACTTGGCAAGTTTCTTGAAAACTCACTGAGTCAAAAATATGCACGAACATAATGGCCATGCTTGGTTCAATGCAAATCTGATGCAATGCACCCACTTGCCATGGTTTTGGGATTACACTTGATTGGTTGGGGGCGTGCAAATGAGTTGATGTGCAAGTGGTTGCCAAGCCCTTGCAAACTCCTTAAGAAAATGGATGCAAGCATGTGCGTGCAGCCCAAAAACTGTGGTAAGACTGCAATGCAAACTCACCGCATTTGCACTATAGTGCAAAATGCATCCTAGTGCAGCGAACCAAGTAGGGCCAAAGATATATAGCATGTGCTACCCGATGAGTTTGCATTTGCTCCATCCTTGTACCTTGATTAATATATAATTGGCTCATTTCTAGGTAACTTTGCTATACAAGTGCTTTTTTTGGTTCATTATCATACCCGAGTTACACGACACGCTGGAACGATTTACCATAGTCCAAGTCCTATACTAATATATAACGAGAGAAGGCCCTTCTAGTGTTAAAAATTGATAAAACGTCAGAATTGCCCTTCTTATGTTTCTTTATCATTTTTAAGACTTACTTTTTTAAGGGTACTTAGACTTTATGCACCCCATTTTTGTCTTTTCAGCCTTTATCAACAGTTGACATGAGCGTACTCAATTGCAACTCATTTAATATTAGAAAAATAAAAAATTATTGTTTTAATATGACCCTTAAAATTTTTAAATTGACAAATATTGCTTCTTTCTTTTATTGAAATTTCTTAATTTATAATGGTGCTTTGGTCATTCAACTTTTTCATTTTTCAACCCAAGTATGAAAGCATTTATGAACCCCACATTGCACCTAATTCTTCCTTACAAAAAAATTAGATGATGGTATCCAACGTCAAAGTTGATGATAGATCCACAGTTTGAGCCACGTGGCACACTATTAGAGGTTACTGACTGTATGGATGTTTGACCCATCCCTAGATAGACGTACAAGATAAAAATAGGTCCGATTAGTGATTTCTAACCTTTGAATCTGAGTAACCCAAATAATGCTAGAAATCCACGGTTGTAAATAAGCCATCAAAACTCTAATCCAGCAAATAGAAAAAATTAATCAGGATGAATTTTTGTATGTAGGTCCACCTAGAGATGGGCGAAACATCTATACGGTGATCAATCTCTAAGAGTAAGCATGTGTAAGGTGCAGCCATGTGGGCATCACACGTGATAGTCCCCTAGTATATTTAAGGCCTGGTTAATAATCAGATTAAGTTTAAATTTTAGTACTTAACACCATGGTTTTAAAAACGGCCGTTTAAACGGTAACGCCCCAAGCCCGTTTCCGTTTAAACCGTTTAAACCCATTTTATCGGTTCTGAAAAAAACTGTTTTAACGGCCGTTAAAATCGTTTAAACAGCCGTTTAATTTCAAAAAATTTTGTGAAAAAAACGGCCATTAAAATCGTTTAATTCCGTTTAATTTCCGTTTAAATCCGTTAAATTCTGTTTTGTTTTTTTTTTCAAATTTCAAAATTTGAATTTCAGCGCCACTTTTTCCGTTCTTTTCAGTTAAAATCGTTAAAACCGTTAAAATCCGTTTAATTCCATTTTTTACAGTTTTTTTTTCCATTTTTGCCCCTGACCGTTTCAATCCGTTTTAACGGTTTAGCCCCCAGTCCGTTTAACCGTTAAAACGGCCTCCTTTAAACCTTGCTTAACACAAGTACCCGACCTATTGACGCCCTTATATTCAGATCGTAACCCGTTTGAATGTGGGTACCCATTTCGAACCTTTCAATTTATTATTACTACTGACTAGCTAGATCTTTCTCAACATTTCATTATCTTTTGTGGGGTCTAAGTTTACATTTCATTATCAAAGTCAGCTTAAACCCTGACTTTATAGATGTTTGTCCCATTCCCATCCTAAGGTGGATCAACATACGAAAAATCAGCTTGGATCTGGATCTAAAAATCCCAAATGATTCTCGGCTAAAATTTTTTACCTAAGAAAAGACTCAAATCCAACGGGAAGAAGAACCACCAATCCGGCTGAGTTTTGGTCTGTAGGTCCACCTAGGGATGGGTCAAACATCTATACGGTCAGTGGTCTCCAAGTATGTGTCTGCGTTAACTGTGCATTTAATTCACGCCACCCGCAAATCGACCCCAGCTTTGCACCGGGGCTTATGCCGATTCACACCATTTTTTCAATGACGTGGTGACTGGTGACTGGTGACTGATGAGGCGTCCTTGAGGTTTTTTCCTCATCACGTCTTTGGGCAAAAAATGAACTAGTCGAGAGAGAGTCCTTTGTGCTAAACTTCCATGGCTACTTCAACTTCCACCCTCACTCAAACTCAACTACTATCTTTATTTTTGGTAAAAGACGAGAACAACGCCTTGTTACAGGTCACAACAGAAATACAAGAAAGAAAGAAAAGCAAACCCATCTGGTGGATGAGAGTGATAACACCAATACCTGAGCGGCTGATCCTAAACAGTGATGCTTGAAGTATATCACGTAAGAAGCTTGAGATCGTGTTCAAAGAGAGAAGCAAAAGCATCCATTTGGAGTTTGGTGAGAGCCAAGCCAACCTCAAGCCCCCCTTCTCCGTCTCTGCACTCATGGAGAGACATGGCTCCATTTTCGTCAATTGAAATCACCTCACTCTTCTTCGGCCTTCCCCACCCGAAATCTGTCTCATAAGCCGCCAACTTGGGTGACCCAGCAACGGTAAGAACCGGCCCACGCACAGAAGATGCAAAATCGGCAGACTGATGCTCGGCGGCTCTGAAGATACCGTCGTCCAACTTTCGAATCACCTTTCCAATCACATCTGCTGCAACTGCTATCCCATCTTCTCCAATTAAATCATTCCTCTTTGCCTCTACGATATAACCCATCACGCAATTACCAAAATATGTAACGGGTATAGGAGGCACCAGCCGACCTCTGCACTCCACAGGAAAAACAAAGTGTTCATTTTCCTCCTTACTCACATCTTCACTACCTCGTGATTTAATTAAGCAAACCCAGACGTAGGCGCATGTTACCACGAATGATGATACATGGAAGGGTGGTGGTACTCCTATGGTCGGCTTGTCCTTCTGGAGTCGAGTCAAGACCCATCGCTTGAGTCTATCGATGTCGGGTCGGCCCATCACGAACGTGGCTCGAACCTTATCGACTGGAAGCTTATCGACTGGAAGAACTATAGGGGTATTGAAAATGTTTAAGCGTTGTTGAGAAACACTGTTTTTTCTCCACATGTTCAAGTAACTGGGGTCGATTCCGGTCGGATCCTTGATCACGGTCCTGTCATAGAAAGGGAGCGACTCGGCTACAAAACATGTTTCTCCTCCTAATCTACAAGCCGACGCCCACGATTTGATGAAATGGAAACATGCCTTTCCATCGGCGATCAAATGCTTATACGTGATCCCAACGCAGATGCCGGAGTTGGGAAACACAGTTACTTGCAAGGCAAATAGAGGAAGTAGTGCGTTAGACATCTTTGGCAACTGAGGGATAAGAGGGTAGAGCCGATTGACATCTCGTGCGTGGTTTCCCAAGAGATGATTGAAATTGTCATTGGACTCGGCCACGGTTAGCGAGACCGAGTTACCATCGGTGTAATGGATCTCAGGCTCGATGGATTCAGGAGGCCATTTAAGATTACCGGCGAGAGGGTAGAAGTGTTGGAGGGTGAGGGATAATGAGTGTTTGATGTTGGGAAGGATGGTGTTGGTGAAATGGGTGGTTGGGTGGTGGAATTCAAAGAAGAGAAGGCGTTGGGTAGGAGAGGTGGTGCCGAGCCAAATTATGTCGAAGAAGGTGAGAGGGAGAGATGTTTGGGGTACAGAGCCTGGTGGTGGAGAAACTCGACATTGCTCGAGTACATTCACTGCGTAAGGCCGAGCCATGGGAGAGAGGAAAGAGTTTTAGTATAGCCTAACTCCAGCTTTCCTTATATTTATCAGAAATGGGGGGATTTTTAGATGGAGTGGGTCCTACGTAGCTCATTTTTTGGGCCTGCTGACGGCATGGATGTTTAGCCCACCCATTGGTGGATGTCCACCAAAATCCCTGGTGATTTCTAATGTTTGGTTTGAGTCCTTTTCAGGCATTAAATTACATTGTAATTCTGTGTATATGTATGCATCGTATTATTGTAGACCATATCACGTACGATCTTAATATATTGACACGTGACAATTGGTAGTCCAACTAGATGTGGGGGTCGCATTATACGTTATTTACAATACACGTGGGGTCCTCATGATTTTTGGATCCCATATAATATATGGGGTCATATGACAGATGGTACCTTGATAATGGATTACATGATATGTAGGGCCTACGTGACATATGGAACCTACGTGATGTTTTGTTGATACGATACAAGGGGCCCGCATGGGTATGAAAGACCATCATGCAATGGGACATTGATTGTGTGAGACCCAACTAACACATGGAACCCGCTTGATAGATGTGGAGCCACACGGTGAGCCACTTACCTGCTTTATGTATCAAACTCGATACATGTGCAGTGTACGTAATTTCTATTAGTCTGCATCGATCCAAGTGCTTCGTGCTGACTTTATGGCCTTCACGTGCGCAATAAATGACCTGCTAATTAGTGAACAACCACAACATCCGAACGAAGGCCATTCATTTGGAAGGATAGGATTGTAATTTGGTGTTCTTGATAGCTGGGATTCCACCGAGCGTACAGACTTTGGTGTAGTCTGGCCTATCTCTTGGTGAACCTATAGCAAAAATAAACTTGATTGGTGATTTCTAGCCATTGGATTTTAGTATTTTTTTTCATCATGGTTAGAACCCATTCATTGGCATGGGCAGGTGAGTAATAAAAATCGCTAAAGCTCATGCCTATAGTGTGAGGTCTACCTCCTTCCATATCTTCTAATCATGGGGGTCATGAACATGCCCTTGAATGGGTTCCAAGCTCAAGATAAAAATGCTCAAATCCAATGGCCAAAAATCACCAATCAAGTTGATTTTTGGTATATAGGTATGCCAAGGATTGGACCAAATTAACAAGTGTGCCATGTGACATTTTAAGGGATGTCCGTGTACCATTTTATATACGGACCTTGATGTAATACAGTTCATCAAAGACGATCCCCAGCTATTAAAAGCTGTGCACAGAGTTGGTGGGCTATCAAAAAATATTAATAACGTGAAAAAGACAAGTCGTTGAGGCTATAGTAACCAAGTTGGAACGACCTTGGTTCTAGCAAATTGTGAAGGGGTAAAAATTCGTCCAATGAAAAATGCAAATTTAAAACGATTTAGGTTATAGAGTTAAAAGAGTGATCAAAAAGACGAGAATCTCAAAAAATTGATAAAAGAGGACTTCGGATTTAGTACTCTTTTAGTACAAAACTATGGACTCAAAAAAAATATATACATATATCTGCATATGTCCATAATGCATGTAGATTAGACGGTAATATAAGTATAATAGTATGCAAACTATATGAAATTTCCCTTAAATATAAGTAATAACACTTATAATTTTCAAAACTATTTCTCATTTATCAAGGTTTACAAAAAGTTGGATTTTAAATGTAAATTTGCTAACTATGGGCACGACTTCGCCGATTGCTTTGGGGCCAAAAGTTCATCTCTCACCTCCCTGAAAGTTGTGAAGTTGCATAGTTGCAACCAAGGTTTAAAGGAGGCCGTTTTAGAAACGGACTGGGGGTGTTACTGTTTAAACGGCCGTTGAAACGACCAGGGGCAAAAATGGAAAAAATAGCGTTGATTTGAAATTTGAAAATTAAAAAAAAGAAAGAAAGAATTTAATGGAAATTAAACGGAATTAAACGGAGCGACCATTTTTTTTTCACAAAATTTTTCAGAATTTAACGACTATTTAAACGATTTTAACGGCCATTTAAATGATTTTAACGGCTGTTAAATTCAAAAACATTAAAACGTGTTCAAATGGTTTTAACGGAAATGGGTTTGGGGCGTTACTGCTTAAACGGCCGTTTTTAAAACCATGGTTGCAACATTGAGTTAAGTACGCTCTGATTTGATGTATATGCATACATCATATTAATAGTTAGACATCAATTCATGTTGGACATTAATACGCTGACACATAACGAGTGGGAGTGGGAGCCCACATCATATGTTAATTCCATGACACGTGGGTCACGCCCAAGGAGGGTTGCTACGCTGGTCGCCCCCTCCCCCCCTTTTCAATACCAAAAAAAGAAAAAAATCCAAGTCTAGCTTCCTTTCCATAAGTAAGACTTTGATGACAGGGCCTGTCATCAAGACCAATGACAGGGTGCAATAGGAGCCACGTGGCATATTCTTAGATGACTCTGACTATATGGATGTTTTTCCAATCCCTATATGGACCTACAAGCAAAAAATCAGCTTGATTTGTGATTTCAATCCTATAATGCTCAAATTTCCCACGGTTAAAAAAACCCATGAAAACAATTCCAATTCAACGCCTAGAAATCACTAATCGTGCTGATTTTAGGTTTGTAGATCCACCTAATGATTGGCCAAACATCAATAAGGTCAGAGTCCTCTAAGAGTGTTCCACGTGGCTCGTATTGTGCCCTGTCATCAAAGTTTTGTTCGTTTCTTTTCTATATAGTTACTAGGAGTACAACCTGGCAGTACCTTACCTATTCGTTGGAGCACTCTTTTTTTTGTGGTTTAGCATTATTTTGCGACTGACAAAACGACACCAGGATAATGTCCAAAAATAGAAAAAATGTACCATGGTAGGTGGCACTTGGACCAAGTGATCATTACTCTTTTAACAAGGCACGGGATATTGGCACCCGCATTTTCGATCGGTGAACCCATCCCTCCATTTTCACTCATCACACCCATCACTAAAATCAAACAAATAAACAAAAAAATACCCAGAGAAAAGAAAGAAGAAGAAGACGAAGGAGGCTACACCACAGGTACCTCTCCCTCTCCCAACCCAAAAAAAATGAAAAATAGAAAAATGAGAAGAAAGACACTGGAGGAGGTTCTTCTTCTTTGCTGGGTTTTGTTTTTATTTTTTGATTTTTTTGGTTTTTATTTTTAGGCTGTAATGAGTAAAAAGACAGGGATTGGGATTTTTGGATTTACTAAGCGAAAAATAGGTATGTACCACACATTTAATTATTTTTTAATAATAGGTATGTACCACATATTTAATTATTTTTTAAAACATCCACGTTGATGATGAACTATATTATGAGCCACGTGGCAGTCTCTTAAAGACCACTTACCGTATGGATGTTTGACCAATCGTTAGATGGACTTATATATCAAAATTCATCTAGATTAGTAATTGCTATAGGGTGGATTAGAATATTAAATTTTTATTGTTTATTTTTTAAGCGAGGATTTTGGGCATTATTTGACATTTTCAGATCCAAAGGTTAATAATAATCACTAAGCATGTTGATTTTTGTTATGCATGTCTACCAAGTAATGGTTCAAAACATCCATATGGTCAGTAGCCTCTAATAAACACCGTGGCCCATCATCAACATGTACACGAACGTTATTTTCTGAGAAAATTTGTGAAAAAATGCTCATTATTTCCATCATTGCCTGTTATATTTCATTATTCTTTTATTGGAAATTTAAAATTTAAATTTGAATTTTGAATTTTAGCGTGGTTTTCTTCCATTATTTTCTATTTTTGTCCTGAGCGTTACAATTCGTTATAACAGCAGTTATAACGGAAAAACAGTATCATCCCATGTCCGTTATGAAGGCCCCCTATAAAACCTTGGATATACATACAAAAAATCAGTCGAGAGACAGTCCTTTGTGCTGAACGAGAGCAACACGTCAACCAAGGTTTGAAAGGGGCATTTATAACGGTATAACGGACTGGGGGCGTTAATGGCCGTTATAACGAATTGTATCGCTCAGGGAAAAAATGGAAATAACGAAAATAATGGAAAATAACGGAAAAATGGTGAAATTTAAAATTTGAAATTTTGAAAAAATGGAATATAATGGAAATAACGGCCTTTTGTCACAAAATTTTCCACAACCATTATTTTTCGTAATAACAGAAAATAACAGCCAATATAACGAAAATAACGACCATTATTTTATGAGTGTTTTAACGGTACATAACGTAACGGGGGACGTCCGAATCCATTATATCGGCCGTTTTTAAACCATGACCTCAACTTCCACCATCACTCAAACTCATCTACTACTCAAATTAGTGAGACCAAGGTTTTAAAGAGTCCATTTGATGGTATGACGGACTGGAGGCGTTACCATTTTTTCCATTAAAATGGCCGTTAAAACGAATTGTAACGGACAAGGGCAAAAATGGGAAAATATAGGAAATAACGAGAAAAACAGAAAAAATGGCGATGAAATCAAAATTTTCAAATTTTCAAGAACGAGAAAAATACGAAAAAGAAAATTAACAAAAACAACGGCCTTATTTTCACAATTATTTTCAAAAATATAATGGTCGTTATTTTCATTTTAACGGTCGTTACTTTGAAAATAAAACAAAAATAACGACCGTTATTTTTTAAGTGTCAAAATTAGGGCTGTCAAAGGGCCGGGTCAGGGTAGGGCCTAGCTCAACCCTATCCCTACCCTCACTTATAAGGGTGAGGCTGTAACCCAGCCTTACCCTTACAGTGCCCGAACTGGCTAGGCACTATCCCTACCCTCAAGGGCTAGGCTGAGGCCTAGAAGAAGAGTATTAAAATTTTAAAGTAAAAAATGTGAATGCTTGAATAATGCACTTGACTTGGTAATGTATTACCTCAATTTAATTTATGTAGATTTTTTAAATAATGATCATAATTTTTTCGTTACAGGGGTGAACCGTTAAAGTTTGAAAATGAAACCTTTGTCTTTCTAAAAACCTTGACAAAATAAATGATATATTATAAATATACCTTAGAAAAAAATCATTTTGGAACGATTTTGAACCATCATTAAATTTTTCAAAATAGGAATGGTTCAATTGTTTGGATATGGTCCAAAACTATATTTTTTTTGCAATAATTATAGTGGCCATCACCAATAACATCGTGACATGTGTACCTAAAGAAACCGGGAGACCATGCCAACTGATTTTTTCCCTTTCTTATGGTGAGATTCCTTAAGAAGCCTAGAAGTCTCAATTTTTAGCCTCGAACTCTCATTAACAATGACATGTGACCTTAGAACAACCTATTTGTTTTTTTTTAAAATGGCAACTTAATTTAGTTTTAAATATACTATGTATCTATTGTGTCATTTTTTGAAAAAAAAATAAAAAAAAATAAAATATGCACTAAGTGCCATAGATGATTTAAAAATTTTTGATTTAATTTAAAAAATAAATAAAACATAGATGATTTACTAAAGGCCAGGCCCCCCTTGAGTGTGACCCTAGCCCGTCGCTTGTTTATAAGGGCCCTAAATGTTTGGGCCCTTTCTTGCCTTACAGGCTTGAAATGTATTAAAAAGCCCTCTTTTTAGGGCTTTAAAAGGGCCGGGTCGGGCTAGGCCCCCTTACAACACGGCCGGATTGACACCCCTAGTCAAAATATTGTTCATAACGTAACGGGCTTTTGGGTGTTACTGTTTTAACGGCCGCTTAATTAATGGCGTTATTTTAAACCATGGATGAGACAACCTCTTTATTTTTAGTAAAAGACGATAGAATCGCCTTGGTACAAGTCACAACACAAATACATGAAAGAGATTTTCATCGTTTTAAACTTACACTTGAGTAACCTTAACATTAATGCTTGAAGGATATCATGGCCGTTTTTTGAAAATAAAATGAAAATAACGACAGCCGTTATTTTCTAAGAGTCAAAATGGCTCATATCATAATGGGCTTTGGGCGTTACTGTTCTAACGACTGCAACTAAATTTTAAATGGAAACTTTTAAAAAAAATACGAAATTAAATCAATTTGTAGAAAAGAATACTTATTTTCAAAAATTATAGAAACGAATACACAAAGCCGTTTGAATTGACGTCAACGAGTTGACACCATTTCATTCAGCGCAAAACGTATTTTCTCGAGAAAACCCGAGTGTACCCTCACCCATTTGATGCCATTTGAAATGGCATCAAAACCATTTTGGCGGCATTTGAAATGTAGTCAAAATAGAGTTGGTGCCATTTCCGAAGCAGTCAAAATGTATCTGGCGCGCTCCATTTGAAATGGAGCCAGAAAGCAATGGCGTCAAAAGCTTTCTGACTCCATTTCAAATGGCGCTAGACCAATTTCGCCATTTGAAATGTCGTCCAATCACGCCTCTGCTCTCCTTCACTCCTATGTGGTGTCCTCCTCCTTCTACGACTCTATCCTTCGTTCTAAGTATGATATTTAATTATTTTTATTAATAATAATATTTATGTGTTTGTGTACATGGGTTTGTTAGAATGTGAGTTACTGACTTGTTTGTTAGAATGGGAATGATTTTGACAATTAAAGTTGCAAATTATTAGAAAAATGTGGATGAATAACTTTTGTCATTTTTATATGGACTCCGCTTTGGCATGCTTTTTATTTGCACTAGAATTTTCCTCTAGTATGTAGTACTGTTGGTGTTTGTACCCTTGAAAACCAATCTGAATGTTTTTATGGATGCGCCAATTGAAATGGTGCTTGAAATGATCTGACTCCATTTGAATTGGCACCAAATTAAGTCTGTCGCTATTTCAATTGGTGCCAGATTAGATCTGTCGACGCCAATAGAAATTGCGCCAGACATAATCTGACTCCATTTGAATTGGCGACAGGTCAAGTCTATTTCAATTGGCGCTAGATTAGATCTATCGTCAATAGAAATATATGGAGCCAGACATAATCTGACGCACCAATCAAAATGGATTCTAGAAGGGTATTTTGGGTATTAAATTTCGAAAAGGTTGACGCCAATTCAAGGCTATGCGTATCCATTTTTATAATTTTTGATAACAAGTATTATTTTCTACAAATTGATTTAATTTTGTATTTTGTTTTTAAATTTTCTGAATTTTAAACCATGGATGAGAGTCATGAGAGAAGCTCTTTATTTTTGGTACTAGTAGTCACAACACAAATACATGAAGGAAAAAAGGTTTTCATCTTTTTAAACTTAAACTTAGAATAACCTAAACATTAATGCTCGAAGAACATCACAAAAGAAGCTTGAGACCGTCTTCAAAGAGAGAAGCGCAAAAGCATTCATGTCGAGCTTGGTGAGACACACGCCAACCTCAAACCCCCCTTCTCCATCTCAGCACTCATGGAGAGATATGGATCCATTGTTGTCAATATATGAAATCATCTTGCATGCTCTTCTTTGGCCTTCCCCACCCAAAATCCATCTCATAAACTCCCAATCTTGGTGACCCGCCAATGCTACGAACTCCCTCTTTCGCCAAAGAAAAATAATTGGCCAAAAGGTTCTCGGCAACTCTCATGACATCGTCGTCCATCTTTGGAATTGCCTTTCCAATCAACCCAACTGCTACCACTATCCCATCTTCTCCAATTAAATCATTCCTCTTTCCCTCTGTGAAAAAACCCAACAGGCAATTACGAAAATACGTAAAGGGTATCGGAGGGTCCAGGCGCGCTCTGCAGTCCACAACAAAACCCAAGTACAGGACTTACTCACGTTTTCAATGCTACCTCGTGCCTTAATCAAGCAAACCCAGACGTAAGCGCATGTTAGCACGAATGATGATAAATGGAAGGGTGGTGGTACTACTGTACTATCGTTTGCTTGTCCTTCTGGAGTCGAGTCAAGACCCATCGCTTGAGTCTCTCGATGTCGGGTCGGGTCATCACAAACGTGGCTTGAAGCCTTGAACCTTATCGACTGGAAGAACTGTAGACATATTTCCCCGTGTAAAACTTACGAACTTACCATCCTTTTTCTTCTTCTTCTTCTTCTTCTTCTTCTTCTTTCTTTCTCTCTCTCTCCAACAAATCCAAACTTCACACTTTCTTCTTCTCTCTCCCTCTATGTCTCTCTCCGTACAGTGCGAGGAAGTTGGACCGGCCTGAAGACGGTGAAGGGAAATCTAACGGCGAAGAAGATGGATTTAGAGAACTGTACGTACTCGGCTTCCTTAATGAAGTTTTTAAATAAAAAAAATATATTTTTAAGAAGATTCTAATGAGAATTCTTGGGTTAAAACAAATAGTATGGGAACGTTTGAAATCAGAAAGGTTTGTTTAGAGTTTGATCAAATCCAATAAGGAGGCCGGAATTTGAATGTAGGGTCTTTTGCACCCTAGTCATGAAGGTCAACACTCTACCGTCCAAGACAGTTATTTGTTACTCACAAGTCACAACAACACATCAGATTATACACCATGGTCAAGTGGTTTAATTTGATTTTGAAAACATGACATTGATTCAACACTCTGTTAATTGATTTTTGTTGTACAACTACACCCTGTATTCCAAAATCATTTGCAGACTGCCATTCTCAAAGATTCATCAATATCTATCAATTGATTGCCTATTACTTTTCTGTTACGTACAGTTGCTTTTCTTGCTGCAGGGGTTGCATTTTCAAAACATATGATTCAATTTCTCCAATCATGCATCCTCACGGCCACTGTAGGTTTCTCCGTTGTTGCTCCTTGAGAACTTGTTGCATGACTCACCCACTTATCCAAAACAGATTCTCTGTTTATATATTGTTGCAAGTGCATGGTATTCTCCAGAAAACAGATTCTCTCCTTTAAAATTTAATTGAAGCATCATCCAGTTATGGAATCCAAAAATTGGCAACATAATTGACATGAGACATGCTTAAATCGGCCTTTGAGACAAAGGATGCGACCATCCAAATGTTCACTACTGCAAGTTTTTCATGGGGTGAGAATTAAGAAATTGATGCAGGATCCTATGTTGTGTCATGTGGATTCACAATACCAAGTTACCACGATCACCGTCTTGCCCCGTTATATTTCCCTTACACCACCGTCTTCAGGCTGGTCCAACTTCCTCGCACTTAACGGAGAGAGAAGACGAAGAAGAAAGTGTGCATGAAGTTAGGATTTGTTGGAGAGAGAGAGAGAGCTGCGAGTCTTGTGACTTGCGAGACTTGCTGCAGGCTCTTTTGAAATGTGCGCTCAGCCAACAATCGACTTGGTATATGGCTCGGAGCTATTAAATTGGGTTGCCCTCAAAAGTAAGTCTAAGGGGGGGGGGGTTTGGATCGTCATTTTTCAAAAAATTAATACTTATTTAAAAAAAAAAGATTTCTGAAAATATATTTTTTCATTAAAAAATAAAATAAAATAAAGGTCATTTGGATCATCATTAATGCAAAAATGTCTTTATCTTCTCTTAGTGAGCCCACCACTATAATGTCTTTATTTTTTTTAGAAGGGGAGTACTTCCACCCAAAAATGCTTTTTAGTTTTTTATGTTCATTGAACTAGCAAAATTTAAAAAGTTTTTTTTTACTTAAAAACAGCTTTCAGCTATTTTTTATAAAAATTAATTTTTTGGCTTAAAAAATATATCTTTATGGAAGAAAGACTTTTTAAAACTGGTCATCCAAACAACCTATTATTTTGTAAAAAGCATTTTCGTGGAAAAAAAAAAAAAAAAGACTTTTCCAAGTCTAAAAATGGCGATCCAAACACCCCCTAAGTCTAACCAAGGTTTAAGGAGGCTGTTTTAACGGCATAACGGACTGGAGACATTACTATTAAAACTGGAAAAAAAAAAAAGACCAGGCACAAAAATGGAATTTAACAGATTTTAATGATTTTAACAGAATTTAACAAAAAATTAAAAAAAAAAAAGGTTCTGAAATTCAAAATTCAAAATGAAAAATGAAAAAAAAAAAACAGAATTTAATGGAAAAATTAATGGATTTTAAGGAATTTAACGGCTGTTTTTTCCACAAAATTTTATGGAATTTAACGGCTATTAAAACAGAAAAAACGGCCGTTAAATTCAAAGCTTCTAAACAGGTTTTAACGAAACGGGCTTGGGTCGTTACCGTTTAAACGGCAGTTTTTAAAATCATGAGTCTAACCACTCCCAACCGTTAGATTTGGACTGGATCTACAGTAGGGGGTAGACCTGAAATTGTTGGTAACTCTACTGGTGCAGAGCCCGACCCTTAATAATAACCTTGGGTGATGATTTTTAACTGTTGGAATTAGTACCTAAAAAATGCTTGAAACCAACGGCTAGAATCAATCATAAAGAAGTGCTAAATGCTAATATCTAATGGCAAAGATAATCAAACAGGATGATTGTTGGTATGTATATCCATCAAAAGGTGGGCTAAATATCCATACGGTAATAGAGCAAAAAAAAAATTAATACTTATTTAAAAAAAAAAGATTTCTGAAAATATATTTTTTCATTAAAAAATAAAATAAAATAAAGGTCATTTGGATCATCATTAATGCAAAAATGTCTTTATCTTCTCTTAGTGAGCCCACCACTATAATGTCTTTATTTTTTTTAGAAGGGGAGTACTTCCACCAAAAAATGTTTTTTAGTTTTTTATGTTCATTGAACTAGCAAAATTTAAAAAGTTTTTTTTTACTTAAAAACAGCTTTCAGCTATTTTTTATGGAAGAAAGACTTTTTAAAACTGGTCATCCAAACAACCTATTATTTTGTAAAAAGCATTTTCGTGGAAAAAAAAAAAAAAAAGACTTTTCCAAAGTCTAAAAATGGCGATCCAAACACCCCCTAAGTCTAACCAAGGTTTAAGGAGGCTGTTTTAACGGCATAACGGACTGGAGACATTACTATTAAAACTGGAAAAAAAAAAAAGACCAGGCACAAAAATGGAATTTAACAGATTTTAATGATTTTAACAGAATTTAACAAAAAATTTAAAAAAAAAAAGGTTATGAAATTCAAAATGAAAAATGAAAAAAAAAAAACAGAATTTAATGGAAAAATTAATGGATTTTAAGGAATTTAACGGCTGTTTTTTCCACAAAATTTTATGGAATTTAACGGCTATTAAAACGGAAAAAACGGCCGTTAAATTCAAAGCTTCTAAACAGGTTTTAACGAAACGAGCTTGGGTCGTTACCGTTTAAACGGCAGTTTTTAAAATCATGAGTCTAACCACTCCCAACCGTTAGATTTGGACTGGATCTACAGTAGGGGGTAGACCTGAAATTGTTGGTAACTCTACTGGTGCAGAGCCCGACCCTTAATAATAACCTTGGGTGATGATTTTTAACTGTTGGAATTAGTACCTAAAAAATGCTTGAAACCAACGGCTAGAATCAATCATAAAGAAGTGCTAAATGCTAATATCTAATGGCAAAGATAATCAAACAGGATGATTGTTGGTATGTATATCCATCAAAGGGTGGGCTAAATATCCATACGGTAATAGAGCAAAAAAAAAATTAATACTTATTTAAAAAAAAAAGATTTCTGAAAATATATTTTTTCATTAAAAAATAAAATAAAATAAAGGTCATTTGGATCATCATTAATGCAAAAATGTCTTTATCTTCTCTTAGTGAGCCCACCACTATAATGTCTTTATTTTTTTTAGAAGGGGAGTACTTCCACCCAAAAATGTTTTTTAGTTTTTTATGTTCATTGAACTAGCAAAATTTAAAAAGTTTTCTTTTACTTAAAAACAGCTTTCAGCTATTTTTTATAAAAATTAATTTTTTGGCTTAAAAAATATATCTTTATGGAAGAAAGACTTTTTAAAACTGGTCATCCAAACAACCTATTATTTTGTAAAAAGCATTTTCGTGGAAAAAAAAAAAAAAGACTTTTCCAAGTCTAAAAATGGCGATCCAAACACCCCCTAAGTCTAACCAAGGTTTAAGGAGGCTGTTTTAACGGCATAACGGACTGGAGACATTACTATTAAAACTGGAAAAAAAAAAAAGACCAGGCACAAAAATGGAATTTAACAGATTTTAATGATTTTAACAGAATTTAACAAAAAATTTAAGAAAAAAAAGGTTCTGAAATTCAAAATGAAAAATGAAAAATGAAAAAAAAAAAAAACAGAATTTAATGGAAAAATTAATGGATTTTAAGGAATTTAACGGCTGTTTTTTCCACAAAATTTTATGGAATTTAACGGCTATTAAAACAGAAAAAACGGCCGTTAAATTCAAAGCTTCTAAACAGGTTTTAACGAAACGGGCTTGGGTCGTTACCGTTTAAACGGCAGTTTTTAAAATCATGAGTCTAACCACTCCCAACCGTTAGATTTGGACTGGATCTACAGTAGGGGGTAGACCTGAAATTGTTGGTAACTCTACTGGTGCAGAGCCCGACCCTTAATAATAACCTTGGGTGATGATTTTTAACTGTTGGAATTAGTACCTAAAAAATGCTTGAAACCAACGGCTAGAATCAATCATAAAGAAGTGCTAAATGCTAATATCTAATGGCAAAGATAATCAAACAGGATGATTGTTGGTATGTATATCCATCAAAGGGTGGGCTAAATATCCATACGGTAATAGAGCAAAAAAAAAAAAAAACCGCTACCCAGGGCCCGGAGAGTAATCTGCATCCAAAGTCCACTGCATCTAAATTTTTTCCGTGAAAGTGGGTCGCTCTCTCGTTGTTACATTGTGGGTGGCATAATAACGTGCCTCATGGCATACTGTGCAATTACTGAACGTACAGATGTCTGGCCCATCCCTAGGTGGATTTACACACCAAAATCATTGGTGATTTCTTTGAGTCTTTGAGGGTTGATCTTTAGCCGTTCAATTCGAGTATGATTTGAATATTCAAATCCGAAGGGTAAAATTATCAATCAGGCTACTTTTTGGTCTGTAGGTCCACCAAAGAGTGGGCCAAGCATCCATACGGTCAGTAGTCACCAGAATGTGTTACATGGTACGATCTTGAGGAACCAGGTAAATCTCTATGTCGTGTGTTTGCATCGATCTTTGCTGTTTATTGTTCTTTCTCTCAACATATGAATGTTTAGCCCATTACATACCTATTATATATGGTTTCGGCTCTTTTTTGGCTCGGTTAAAAAATGGCTAGATCCAGAACCAGAATAATTGGGATCAGTTCCTCTTGTTAAACAACCATTTACACCAAAAGATCAACCTAGTAGGAAGGTTTGAATAAGGGCCTCCTAAGCATCTCACTCTCTGGGGAACATTGTTTCACCCTCGATCTTTACTCAATAGTTCAACCCTTTTGGGGAAAGGCGAAAGAACTATGTATACCAACGGGTTAATTATTGGGCCAACACAACATGTGTGAGGGAACATACCATTCGCTAACACCCTCAGCGAGAATACACTCCGTCGGAGACTAGAGCCTGCGACCTCCTAGGCTTTAAAGCCCTGATATACCATGTTAAACAACCATTTACCCTAAATGATTGACCTATTGGCGAAATGTGAAACAACTATGTATACCAACGAGTTGTCCAGCCAACACACAACACATACGTGGGAACACAACATCCGCTAACACGCCCCCTCAGTGGGAATATATACTCCGCAGGAGACTTGAACTATGTCTTTCCATCGGCGATCACATGGTTATAGGTGATCCCAACGCAGAGCCAGGCCATCTCGATGCAAGTTGAGGCCTAAGGCGAAAACTCCATATGAGGTCTTTTAATATTTAATATATTAATTTATGGTATTAATTAAAATTTTGAACTCTCTGTATGGTAGAAAATCTTATTTAACAACTATTACTCTATTCATGATAATCAAAGGCTATTGCAAAATTTTAGATGAACAGGACTTTCGGTGTGGTCTATGCAGAGAACTCTCGCGGCCCTACATAGAGCATTTTTGTGCCTAATGACTGTGTGGATGTTCGATCAACCCACATATTGGTGGATAAACATACCAAAAATCAGCTTGATTGATAATTTCTAGCCAATGGATTTACCACTCATGATGGATTTACTACGCAACAAGTATGCTTGAATCCAATAGCTAGAATTAAAACCTAAAAGGTACTAAAATCTATGGCTAGCTAGAGATAATCAATCGGGTTAATTTTTGGTTTATATATCCAACAAGGGATGGGCTAAACATCCATGCGGTTAGAGGGCTAGGGCCTTCCCTCACCTGGGGCCTAAGGCGACCGCGTTATTGGCCGTATGGTAGAGCCGGCCCTGCGCAGAGCCGGAGTTTGGAAGCACAGTACTTGCAAGGAAAGTAGAGGAAGTAGTGTGGTATAACACCTGTGACAACTGAGGGACAAGTGGGTAGAACAGATTGACATCTCGTGCGTGATTTCCTAATAGATGGTTGAAAGTTTCATTGGACTCTGCAACGGTAAGCGAGACCGAGTCGCCATCAGTACTGTAATGGATTTCGGGCTTGATGGATTCTGGAAACCATGTGAGATTTCTGGCGAGAGGGTAGAAGTGTTGGAGGGTGAGGGAGAGTGAGTAGTGTTTGATGTTGGGAAGGATGGTGTGGATGAAGTGGGTGGTAGGGTGTCGGAACTCATAGAAGAGAAGGCGTTGGGTAGGAGAATGAAGCCTAGCCATTTTATGCCGAAGAAGGTGAGAGACTCGACATTGCTCAACCACGTTCACTGTGTAAGGCCAAGCCATGGGAGAGATGAGAGAGTTTTAGTATGAATTTAGCTCAACTCCAGCTTTCCTTATATAATCAGAGATGAGAAAAATGTTAGATGCAGATTGTCCTACCTACTTACCTCATTATTTGGGCTTGCTGACCACATGGATGTTTTTAGCCCACCCATTGGTGGATGCACAGTTGCACACACTAAAAATCAGCTTGATTGATGACTTTTGGCTGTTGGATTTAGTACCTAAGTTTTTTTTGAATCCAACGGCTAGAATCAATCATAAAGAAGTGCTAATACCTAATGGCAAAGATATCCAATCAGGACGATTGGTGGTATATATATCCATCAAGGGGTGGGCTAAATATCCATACGGTTACCGAGCCGAATAAAAAAAGCGCTTCAGGGCCAGGAGAGTCCTCGGCATCTAACTTGCTTGTCCCCTTTACTTTATTGATGCAATTTGCATCGCACCCAATATTTTTAAAATATTTGCGTCTCGCCAAGGACGTTATAGTCATTTAAAAAAATATTGGGATATCCATCCGGAGATCGTTAATGGGCGTCTATGGTCAACGACATTGAACATGATCAAAGGGTGAGACACAAATATTTTAAAAACATTGGGTGAGACGCAAATTGCATCAATAAAGTAAAGTGGACAAGCCGAAAAGCCCAAACAAAAATCCTTAGCCTCGCATGTCAGGATTTTCCTTCGGTAGATCAATTTTTCCTTTGATTCAAATAGTTATAAGGGCTGTATGGAAATCATTTCAGTGTGGGCTTCATAAACAGGCTCATAGGTGGGTTCAAGCCCATGATGGGTAAAAAATACTCATAATGGCTCGAAATCACCAATCAGGTTATTTTTCGTTTGTAGGTCAACCAACGGTGGGCCAAACATTCATGGATTAGTGGGCTTGAAAGAATGTGTCACATGGTTATTTTCTATGGTGGGGTCTTTGTTCCTCCCGTAGAGGAGCTTTTTTCCTCCTCAAGTTCTCTATTTGATGGAAGGTTCGAATATGCCACGTTATCGTCCTCAACCTTAACCAAACATTTTTTTGTTTTATTTAAAAGATGGATTAAATCAGGGCAGGCGTGGTTGGGGTACCAAGGGGATTTGATTGTTACGGTTGAGAATTCCTTCTGGGAAGCGTTTCTCCAACTTTTGGTAATGAGAAGTGCTTTCTTAGTATAAATACTAGTAATCAATAGCCCGTGCTAAAGCACGGGCACTGTTAAAATAATTTACATATCGAAATAATTTTTTTGACATGCCCAATAATAGCATAAATGACAATATTCATAATCTAACCAAGAAAACCCATACATCTAATTATTGCTTAGTAGAGGAAACACGATGCTTGCAGCGCCAACAATTTTTGTACATTGTTATCCCAATCCTAAACTTTATCCTCCTCTACTACATTAACGCTCAAATTTAATGGTAATTTTCAGAGCATCCTGCACCAGATAATCCAATCTTAGTGGATTCGTCGGTGGAGAGTAGGGAATAGATAAAAAGGATTTCTTTCGACGACGATGAGAATGGGACGTAGGTTTTTTGAAGGTCCCAATCCCAAATTTCATCATCTTTCTCTATGCAAAATCAACGTTCGTACCGCATTTAATGGCGATTTTCAAATCTTCCCTCACCAGATAATCTAATCTTAGTGGATGCGTTAGGTGAAGAGTAGGGAATAGATAAAAGAGGATTTATTTTGTAGGCATGTGAGAATGAGACGTAATGTTTTGGAAGGAAATCAAATAATATTTATAGAGACGTTTTTAAAAATTGATGGAGAGATTTTAGGAAATAATTGGGGAATGGTGCAATGTTTTAAAAGCTAATGGAGAGATTTTAGAAAATAATTGGAGAATGGTGCGACGTTTTGGAAATAGAATATGTAAAGGAAAGTTTTAGGGAAAGAAGAAGTTGTAAAGACTGAAGAGGAGTTTAAGGAGAAGAAGAGACAATCTTGGTTGGAAGAAGAAACGGTTTGGAAAAGGAAGAGTCCAAAAGAAGACGTTTTGGAAAAGGAAAATTTTCAAAAAGTAACATTAATTTTGGTTGAGAGAATGAATATGGGTATTTTTGGAAAAAAAACGATGTAAAAAATATGTAGAGAGCGCCACCTCAGCAGTGCCGAGCTTTAGTATAGATAATATATATATATATATATATAGATTTTTTATTTATGGTATGAGAGGTATTACATAGTATAAGAGGTTTTCTATTTAAGAAAGAGAAAGATATATTGAGAATTGAAAGAAGGTGGGGAATTTTATTTATGGTAAATAGGGATAGATTTATTAAAATAAGAAAGAGAACATGTTTTTATTGGTAAGGAAATTAAGAATTGATAAGGGATTTAAGGAAAGATTTATTAAAATAAGAAAGAGAACACGTCTTTATTGGTAGGGAAATTAAGAATTGATGAGGGATTTAAGGAGATGTATAGTTATGAGAATGAGTAAATAGAAGAGAGATAAAGTTGAGTGTAGGGATATTTTTGGAAAAAATGTTGAAAAAAATATGGAGGGTATTTTCAGAAAAAATGTTGAAAAAAAGATGGAGAGAGCGCCACCTCAGCAGTGCGTATAAGAGGTTTTCTATTTAAGAAAGTGAAAGATATATTGAGAATTGAAAGAAGGTGGGGAATTTTATTTATGGTAAATAGGGATAGATTTATTAAAATAAGAAAGAGAACATGTTTTTATTGGTAGGGAAATTAAGAATTAATGAGGGATTTAAGGAAAGATTTATTAAAATAAGAAAGAGAACACGTCTTTATTGGTAAGGAAATTAAGAATTGATGAGGGATTTAAGGAGATGTATAGTTATGAGAATGAGTAAATAAAAGAGAGATAAAGTTGAGTGTAGGGATATTTTTGAAAAAAATGTTGAAAAAAATATGGAGGGTATTTTTAGAAAAAATGTTGGAAAAAAGATGGAGAGAGCGCCACCTCAGCAGTGCGTATAAGAGGTTTTCTATTTAAGAAAGAGAAAGATATATTGAGAATTGAAAGAAGGTGGGGAATTTTATTTATGGTAAATAGGGATAGATTTATTAAAATAAGAAAGAGAACATGTTTTTATTGGTAGGGAAATTAAGAATTGATGAGGGATTTAAGGAAAGATTTATTAAAATAAGAAAGAGAACACGTCTTTATTGGTAGGGAAATTAAAAATTGATGAGGGATTTAAGGAGATGTATAGTTATGAGAATGAGTAAATAGAGGAGAGATAAAGTTGAGTGTAGGGATATTTTTGGAAAAAATGTTGAAAAAAATATGGAGGGTATTTTCGGAAAAAATGTTGGAAAAAAGATGGAGAGAGCGCCACCTCAGCAGTGCCGAGCTTTAGTATAGATAATAGATCTGGTTGGTTTGCAAAAGTGCTTTGGCTTCCATGATCTAAAAGAAGTTAGAAGCACTTTTTTGGGTGTTTCTTAAAAAAACACTTCTGCACTTTTGTGGGAAGCGTATTACCGTCAAAAAGGGTCTCACCTTTTGACATTTTTATCTCCTCTTTCTTCCATATTACAAAATAATTTTTTAAATTCTTAAACTACCCTCATTTAATGTTTTTCTTGACATTTTGATAAAATCCAGAAGCTCACAACTCGTTTTGCCAAATAGTAATTCCAGTTTCTATATACAGAAACAACATTTCTCTAGTATGGTTTGCGAAAAACTATTCTAGAAAAACAAACGCTTCTCAACAATTGTTTTCATCGCATCAGTAGAAGTGCTATTCCGCAGTGCTTTTGTAGAAACATTCCCAAATAGGGCCTACGTGTTTCCATCTGCAACTCATATTTGTATACTCTAAAGTATGCAACCGTTTGCATTCTAGTTTTTGTCCACGAAGACGACTGCAAAATTAGACCCATGTGAAAGTCGTGGTTTTCTTTCAAAAGCTGGAAAAACTAGTATATTGATATCCGATATATGCCACATGGCACATTATCTTTGGTCCACTAACCCATGAATGTTTAACCCATCTCTTGGATTTACATATCAAAAACCATCCAGATTGATAATTTCTATCCATTGGATTTGGGCACTTCTAATCATGGGGGTTCATGAACAGGTCCTTGAATGGGTTCCAAGCCCACTACAAAAATGGTCAAATATGCAATTGCTAGAAATCGCCAATCAAGCTGATCGATTTTTAGTGTTATAGGTACACCAAGGATGGACCAACAAGTGTGACACATGACATTTTAAGGGATATCTGTACAATTTTGTGTACATCCATTGGTGTACTAGATGGGCTTGGGAGGGTGAACCTGTGCGAGAAGGGTTAGGTATAGATTTGGTAATATGATTCTTCATCAAAGAGGTTCCACTCCTATTAAATGTTCTGTGCAGGCATGGTGGGCTACCGAGAAATAGACTGACTAAGGTTGCATTGTTTACTACAAAATTGCCCAACTTTGACAAGTAGGTATGTTTGACGCGATGTTTTAAAACTCGTTGAGCAAACTCTTTAAGAAAATGGATGCAAGCATGTGCAGCCCAAAAA
Organism: Euptelea pleiosperma; assembly: GCA_035048495.1. Classification (NCBI taxonomy): domain Eukaryota; kingdom Viridiplantae; phylum Streptophyta; class Magnoliopsida; order Ranunculales; family Eupteleaceae; genus Euptelea; species Euptelea pleiosperma. The sequence goes on from CM068545.1 coordinate 12,916,580, forward strand.
CCATGGTAACTGCGGTGCAACTCACCCGCATTTGCACTGGAGTGCAAAATGCATCCCAATGCAGCAAACCAACTAGTAGGTCTAATTAGTGATTTCTAACCTTTGAATCTAAGTAACCCAAATAATGCTAGAAATTCACAGTTGTAAATAAGCAATGAAAAGAACTCTAATCCAACGGATAGAAATAACTAATCAGGATGAATTTTTGTATGTAGGTCCACATAAGGATGGGCAAAACATCTATACGTACGGTAATCAATCTCCAAGAGCATGACACGTGTAAGGTGCAGCCACGTATAAGGTTTGTAAGGTGCACGTGCATCACAGGTGTGGCAATTCCACTTAAACCCTCTTCATAAATTCTTAATTAAAAGCATGTGAGAAGCAAAAGCATCCAACTCCAGCTTTCCTTATATAATCAAGAGATGGGGAAAATTTTAGGTGCAGAGGGTCCTACACTCCTTATACGTTGTACGTGCAATGTGGTCCAGTAGGATTTGCACACCAAAATCGTTGGTGATTTCTAAATGTTTGGTTTGAGTCTTTTTCAGGCGGCATTGAATTACATTCTAATTTTGTGTACACCATATATTGACACGTGATAAGTAGAAGTCCAACTAGAACGTGGGTGTCGCATTATATGTAATTTAAAAAACAGGTGGTGAGCCACGTGCCTATTTATGTATCAAGCTCAATACATGTGGAGTGTACGTAATTTCTATTACACCCTGCTTGAGTAAAACTTCATGACAGGGCCCTGTCATCGAAGGAGAAGACAGGGCAGCAAATGATGGCATGTGGATTTGTACGGACTGACCACCTCGGCCTCACCGTCCACGTACACTGGTGAGTGTTTTGGCAAAAAAGCACTTGAGTACTCACCTGGGTACGTGTGTGGTGAGGCCGAGGTGGTCAGTCCGTACAAATCCACGTGCTGAGATCTGCTGCCCTGTCTTCTCCTTTAGTGACAGGCCCGGTCATCAAAGTTTTATCCACCCTGCTTGGTTCGTTACACTAATTTCTATACATGTGCAGTGTACGTAATTTCTACTGCAAATGCGGTGAGTTGCATTGCAGTCAATTACCACAGTTTTGGGGCTGCACCTACATGCTTGCATCTATTTTCTTAAAGAGTTTTAGTAATAGCTTTGCAACCACTTACACGCCAACTCATTTGCACGCCCCCAACCAATCACTTGTAATCCCAAAACCGTAGCAAGTGAGTGCATTGCATCTGATTTGCATTGAACCAAGCAGAGGGCCAGTGTACATCCAAATGCTCTGGGCTTTATGGCTTTCAGGTGTGCAATAAATGACCTGATCAGTGAAGAAACACAGACTTTATGGCTTTCACGTGGGCAATAAATGACCTTATCAGTGAAGAAACACAACGTAAATATTTGGACCAATAAGTTGTACCCTAGTTTGTGCTGTGGAAAATGATTGGCATGGTCCGTTTGGTACGTGAGAAAAAGAGTTCCTACGGCGAATATTTAGCGAGGCGAATATTGTCTTGGCTAAATATTTGCTCATATCAATATTTAACAATGTTTGGTAAGTGTATGAGCTACCTCACTTCAGCTTACTTCATTTTCTTTCAATTTGAGTGGGTCCCACATATCAAAGTAAGTCAAAAATAGGTTGGGCGAGTGCGGGAACCACATCTTATGTCAAAGGATAAAAAAAAATTCATTTCTTTCCTTTTCATAAATTAAAAAATTAATTTATTTGAAAATAGTGATTTTCCGGCGAGAAAATAAAATTTTCTCACCAAGGCATAATCGGCGTGAAAATATTTACACATGGGGGGAGGTGATCAAATGTTTTCCTGCCGCGGAGGGCAAATATGTGGGTCCGGCTAAATATTCGCCGAGGGAGTGTGGCTGCCAAACGCACCCGGACGAATATTAGCGCGGCTAAATATTTTATTTTCCCGCCGCTATGCTTTACCAAACAGGCCCTAATTTAAAAAAAGATGGTTGCATTCAACGGCTATAAGAACGCCTTAAAAAATGCTAATAACTGCTAATATCTTTTGGTTCTAGATTACCAATCAAGGTGATTTTTGGTGTGTTTATCCACCAACAGGTCGGATAAACATCCATGTGGTCAGTGGGCCCAAGTGACAGTTGTGAGTAACAAAAATCGTGCTTCCCATTTGAAAAAGTTAATTTCTGGCATAGCTTGTTACATTTTTTTCCTACAAAATAAATACAACGAACTCCCCAAAATGCCACCTAACACTCTTTCAGGCCTACTGACTATATAAATGTCTGGCCTACCTCTTGGTGAACCTATAGCAAAATTAACTTGATCGGTGATTTCTAGCCATTGGATTTGAAATTTTTTCATCATGGCTATATAGGCATTGGCATGTTCATGAAGCCCTTGATTAAAAAAAATGCTCAAATCAAACTGCTAGAAATCACCAATCAGGCTGATATTTGGTGTATGTCCACGGGGGTGGACCAGACATTCATACGGTCAATGATAGTTTTGGTAGGAAACAAAAGTTTTCAAAATTGCTTTTGAAAGCTAAATCTCCAGATTCGGTTGCAACTTATGGTCGAAATCTCCAAAATTATTGGTTTTGGAAATAAGATCTCCAAATTCGGTTGCAACTCATGGCCGTTTTGCATGCACAGTGCACTTTATATTCCGATCCAACACATCAAACTACTCATCTGTTGTTATTTGCATTACATCATTCCCGCTTGGTTAGGGTGCGAATTCACCCTCGAATTCACAGCGTCATCATTAGAACTATCTCCATGCATGAAATGGAATAAGATGCTTCACATTGAAAACATCGGAAGTGCGAACATGATTTGGAAGCTTCAAGCGATAGGCGTTGGGGTTGATCTTCTCAAGGATACTCCAAGTCCATCTGATGTGGGCTATCATTTGTCTTTTTTGAAATTAGTTTAACTTTTGCACATTTCAACCCACTTGAAAGCATTTATAGCCCTCACATGGCACCTGTCCCTCGAAAAAATAAAAAATTAAATGATGGTATCCAAAATCAAAGTGACGATGGATCCATGGTTTGAGCCACATGGCACACCATTAAAGGCGACTAACTCTATGAATGTTTGACCCATCCCTAGATAGACATACATGATAAAAATAAGTTTGATTAGTGATTTCTAACCTTTGAATCGGAGTAACCCAAGTAATGCTAGAAATCCACGGTTGTAAATAAGCCGTGAAAAGAACTCTAATCCAACGGATATAAATTACTAATTAGGATGAATTTTGGTATGTAGCTCTAATCACAGATAGACAAAACATCTATATAGACAGCGGTCTGTAAGAATGTGCCACGTGGCTCATAATCCTAAGAGCATGTGAGATACTTTGATTAAAACCTTAGGATGCAAATTGGATGAATTTTCTATTAACACTTCGATAAGAAAAAATGTGCGTCCAACGACGTCTGTATGAGAGCCACGTGATATATTATTGGAGACCGCTGACTTTATAGATGTTTGGCCCATCTCAGGTGGAAGACCACTAACTTTATAGATGTTTGGCCCATCCCGAGGTGGATCAACAGACGGAAAATCAGCATTGATCTGAGAATCCCAAATAATGTTCGGCTAAGATTTAATCTAAGAGAGGACTCAAATCCAACGGGGAAGAACCACCAATCCTGCTTATTTTTGGTCTGTAGGTTCATCTTGGAAGGGGTCAAACATCTATATGGTCAGTGGTCTCCAACAAAGTTTAAAGGAGGCTGTTTTAACGGTTAAACGGACTGGGGGTGTTACCGTTTAAACTGTTTAAACGGCCATTAAAACGGATTGAAATGGCCAGGGGCAAAAATGGAGTTTAACGGATTTTAATGGAAAAAAATGGAAAAATTCAAATTCAAATTTTGAAATGTAAAATTTAGAAATTAAAAAAATAGAATTTAATGGATTTTAACGGAAATTAAAAGGATTTTAACGGAATTAAACTGTCGTTTTTTTCACAAATTTTTTTAGAATTTAATGGCTGTTTAAACGATTTTAACGGCTGTTTACAAAAAAAAAAAAAAAAAGGCCATTAAATTCAAAAACATTAAAGCGTTTTTAAACGGTTTTAACAGAAACGGGATTGGGGCGTTACCGTTTAAACGGCCGTTTTTAAAACATGGTCTCCAAGTCTTTGTCTGCGTTAATTGTGCATTGTTATTCACGCCACCCGCAAATCAACCCCAGCTTTTCACCGGGGCTTACGCCGATTCACCATTTTTTCAACGACATGGTGACTGGTGACTGGTGACTGGTGACTGGTGACTGATGAGGCGTCCTTGAGGTTTTCTCCTCATCACGTCTTTGGGCAAAAAATGAACTAGTCCAGACTCCAGAGAGAGAGTCCTTTGTGCTACTTCCATGGCTACTTCAACTTCCACCATCACTCAAATTCAACTACTATCTTTATTTTTTGTAAGACGAGAACAACGCCTTGTTCACAACACAAATAAAAGAAGGTAAAAAAAGCAAACCCATTTGGTTGATGAGGAGTGACAACAGCAATACCAGAGCCTAGCTAAACAATTATGCTTGACGTATATCAGGAAAGAAGCTTGAGACCGTCTTCAAAGAGAGAAGCAAAAGCATCCATTTCGAGTTTGGTGAGAGACAAGCCAACCTCAAGCCCCCCTTCTCCATCTCTGCACTCATGGAGAGACATGGCTCCATTATCATCAATTGAAATCATCTCACTCTTCTTCGGCCTTCCCCACCCAAAATCTGTCTCATAAACCGCCAACTTGGGTGACCCAGCAACGCTAAGAAGCCGCTCCTGCACAGAAGAAGAAAAACCGGCAGACTGATTCTCGGCGCCTCTCAAGACAACGTCGTTCATATTTCGAATCGCCTTTCCGATCACCTCTGCTGCAACTGCTATCCCATCTTCTCCAATTAAATCATTCCTCTTTGCCACTGCAATATAACCCAACAGGCAATTACCAAAATACGTAACGGGTATCGGAGGGTCCAGCCGACCTCTGCAATCCACAACAAAACCAAAGTACTCCTTCACCTTACTTACGTCTTCACTGCTACCTCGTGCCTTAATCAAACACACCCAGACGTAGGCGCATGTTAGCACGAATGATGATAAATGGAAGGGTGGTGGAACTACTATGGTCAGCTTGTCCTTCTGGAGTCGAGTCAAGACCCATCGCTTGAGTCTATCGATGTCGGGCCGGCCCATAACGAACGTGGCTCGAACCTTATCGACTGGAAGAACTATAGGGGTATTGGAAATGTTTAAGCGTTGTTGAGAAACACTGTGTTTTCTCGACTTGATTCCGGTTGGGTCCTTGATCACGGTTCTGTCATAGAAAGGGAGCGACTCGGATACAAAACATGTTTCTCTTCCTAATCTACAAGCCGACGCCCACGACTTGATGAAATGGAAACATGTCTTTCCATCGGCGATCACATGGTTAAACGTGATGCCAACGCAGATGCCGGAGTTGGAAAACACAGTTACTTGTAAGGCAAATAGAGCAAGTAGTGAGTTAGAAACCTGTGGCAACTGAGGGACAAGAGGGTAGAACAGATTGACATCTCGTGCGTGGTTTCCCAAGAGATGATTGAAATTGTCATTGGACTCGGCCACGGTTAGCGAGACCGAGTTACCATCGGTGTAATGGATCTCGGGTTCGATGGATTCAGGAGGCCATTTAAGATTACCGGCGAGAGGGTAGAAGTGTTGGAGGGTGAGGGATAGTGAGTGTTTGATGTTGGGAAGGATGGTGTTGGTGAAATGGGTGGTTGGGTGGTGGAATTCATAGAAGAGAAGGTATTGGACAGGAGAGGTGGTGCCTAGCCAAATTATGTCAAAGAAGGTGAGAGGGAGAGATGTTTGGGGGACTGAGCCTGGTGGTGGAGAGATTCGACATTGCTCAAGTACATTCACTGTGTAAGGCCGCGCCATGGGAGAGACGACAGAGTTTTAGAATGGATTTAGCCCAACCCCAGCTTTCCTCTTATAATCAGAGACTAGTAATGAAAACCGGGGCTAAAGCACAGGCAAAAATAAAAAATACCTTATTATGCTGAGCACAAAAATTTAAAAATAAAAATTATAATAAATAAAACGGAAAATTGCAGAAAAGAAAACCAACTTTAATTCATTTACAAAAAAGAATACAAGTTTTCGCAAATCCCAAAAAAGAAAACGAAACGCTCTTTAAAAGGGCGTTTCATGACGTGGCACATGTTTATTAAAAAAACGACCTTTAAAAGGGTGTTTTTTCTCACAAACGCCCTTTTAAAGGGCGTTTTTCAGTAATAAACGCCTTTTTGAAAAACGTCTGTCAGTGTCAGTCCAACATCTGACAACCTGACAGACGTTATTTTAAAGGGCGTGTGTCAGTAGAAAACGCCCTTTTAAAGGGCGTTTTTTTCTGACAAACGCCCTTTTAAAGGGCGTTTTTTGATACCCCAACTTTACGCCCATTTTGGTGTACCCAGAAGATGAATCAATGGCTGATTTTTGGTGAGGATGATCTCTACGGTGAGGAGATCATCCTCACAAAAATTCAGATCATTCCGATATTTGTAGATTGGTTTAGAAGTTGAGGAATTATGGGACGTTTTTTAAAATTTCTCAAGAATAAACGCCATTTAAAAGGGCGTTTGTCAGACGTGTCAGCCATCAGTCATTCGTTAGTCGGTCGATGACTGATTGGACTGACAGCAGACGAAAGGGCGTTTCGTTTTCTTTTTTGGGATTTGCGAAAAGTTGTATTCTTTTTTGTAAATAAATTAAAGTTTATTTTCTTTTCTGCAATTTTTCGTAAATAAAATCAATATAGGAATCTGTCAATATTAATAAATTTTTTAAATAAGTTTTTTTTATATTTCCTAGTGGGGATATTTTAGTAACCACTGAGAGATCTTAGAGATTTTATGATGTAATTAATTGAGAGTGAAAAGTTGAAAATTGACCTCCGGGCCAATTGTCCTAAGAAAGACTTTATTATTAATTCAGTATGAAAAAAACTCCAATTCTAATTACAAATATGGTTTTATGAACCCACAACCATAACGGATAGAACCATAACTTATATCTAATTATAATATTAAGCTTCTATAAATCCATAAGTAAATAATTAAGAAAAAAATCCTTAGTTTTAAAAAACCATAATTTTAATCATGATAGCAAGGTTTTATAAACCCATAACTAAAAATTTGGAAAAAAAAATATATCAAACGCCTAAATTTTAAAAAAAAAATGAATATTATAACTACAATAGTTGGGTTATATAAATTTATAGCTAAAAACGATTCAAAAAATACGAACATAATGTTAACTATAAAATATAAAAATAAAAATATTATGTTATTTTAAACTACAATAATTGTGTTTAATAAAAATCTCATAAAAAAATCTTAAATAAAATTTTAAATACAATTATAGGGATTTGTAAAACATGTCGGAGAAACATTTAAAAAAATCTTAGTTCAAAAAATCCGTTATTTAAACTACAATAGTAGAGCTTTATAAGTATAGGTTCATAAAATATGAAGTACCCTAGTATAGGAGAATAAAAAATAATCTTAAAAAGACGCTAACTCTAAAGACCCAAACATCTTTGATATGAAAAAAATTAATTAATCCAAAAAAAATTTATATGAAAAAATAAAACTTTTCTACATGTATAATCTTATCTTATTTGAAACATATAAAATCAGAAAATTTTAATTTTTATTATTTTAATCGGAGCAATATATTTTTCTAGAACGTATTACATGAAAGGGTTTGATTGAAATATAAATGGAATTGGGCTCATTCGATCTAAAAATAAATAGATAGAAAATAAATAAATTGACTTTAATTGGATTATGAACTATTTAGAGGTTTAAACGGGCAAATTTAATGAATTTTTTCTTAACATTTTAATCATTCGAGAGCGTTTGTTATGTGAGGTCAAGTGATCATTATAAGGATTTTGTAAACGTAATTAATATAATGTAATAGAAAATATAAAAAATAATTATTTATTATATCAACTTCTAAGGAATTAAAACTTTTTCTTGAGTTGTTTTTTAGTTGTAGGGTTCGAGCATTATTTTTGGATTTTGGAGCACTCAATGTTTTTTTTTCTTTAAAAATGTATTTGTGCAATAATGGACTCATCCCCAATACAACCTTCCCTAGCTAACACTGTACTCATAGTTAGATCTAGACTGTTAGATCAGCGGGTCACATCTTGGATTGAATGTAAAAACTCTTTATTGTATCAGTCCAACCTATGGCCATTGATCAGAAAGGTAAGATCCTCAATTGATTATCTAAATATTACCTATCTAAGAAAGTTGCCCACTGTAAATGGTCCGGATTGATGATTCGGTAATTACAAATAAAAAAAAAAGATTGATGATTCGATGGGCTATGTGCATGTTGGAACGGGTATGGACCATTCAGGATATGAGTTTCTTGATAAGCATAATAACATCATTTTCTATTTCTTGTTTTATTTTATAATTTTCTGCAATAAAAAGAAAAAGTTGCAAAAAAAATAAAAGATATTTCTTCGTTTCCTCAATTTTAGGAATTAATGCTTTCACTTTATTAACATAGAAATTAAGTCAGGGTTTCCAATCATCCTTCTCGGATGGCTATAGAAGGCAAACTTGTACAACTTATAGTATCCCACTCAATAAACCAGACCTAACTCCTCTATTAAATTTCTCTAAGAACTTCACATCTCTCTCAAAAGTTGCAGACTCGCGGGGCATCAAGTGGGGTAGGCTATTAAAAATAACCTTATGATGCACGTTAAAAAGGAGTCATAAATAAAACAAAGACGATAACATCATACTGAAAAGCAACTCAAATAAAATAGAGAGAGAGAGAGATGGAGAAAAAAAATGAAAAAGAACTAAAAAATAAATATATATTTTTCTTATATTGAAGGGAAAGCATTTCTCTACATTTAGAATATAGAATGGCATGACTTCTTCTTCTTTTTTCTTCTCTTCAATCGAAGAATCTCTCCCCTCTCTTCTAAAATCAATGTAAAAAATAAAACAAAAATATGGCCCCGTATCTCTCACTCATTCATTCAGAATCGATTTTCATACTTCGAATAGCTTTCATTTTTATTGGTCTCTGCATCAAACAAACTAAATAGAGATCATCTTCAACAAATCTGTAACCAATCAATCAAAGAAAGAAAAAAACTCAGAAACCCAACAGAGATTATGAATAAGAGGAACAAAAAATAAAGATAAAATCAAATAAATATAAATACCTTCTTGAATTTTTCGACAATCTATCAGTTTTTCGTGCGGAGAAACCAGAAGGTTTTGGGATTCAGGTGATCTTTGTATTCCGCTGCAAAAATCAAACGTTCAAACGTAAATAAGGGAACCCTTTAGGCCTACTGATCCTCTTTGACATTGCACCTTCAAATCCTTCATTCTTGTCGTCGATATCTCTGTTGAATCCTCAAATGCCTCTTTTTACAATGGAAAGAAGCATAAACATATCTGCAAATATCATCTTTCCTTTCATGAATGTAGAAAATGATGGAGACTATAAACTCTTCGTTATTGGAAGAAGCTGACATGTAAGGATAGAGATAGACGTCTTGGAGAGGCATGGGAGAATCTTGAAAGTCGAAGAAACCCAATTGGAAAAATAAGATGAGATGTTTTGGAAGGAGGAGCGGTTTTAGGAGAGAGACGTGAGTTGTTTTGTTTTTAAAATTTCTAAAAATATTTAGCAAAGCATTAAATAGATGAGAGACACTTTAGTTTGAAACGTTTCAAGAAAGGGAAGAGGTGTGAGAGAATGAATTTTAAAAATTTCTTAAAAATCTTTAGAAAATATTTAATTAAATAGAATTGTTTTGTTTGTGTTATTGAGATAGATTTTAGGAAAGGGGAATGTATCAAGGAGGCTTTTAAAGAATAATTGGAAAGACACGTGGGGAAGAAAGAGTTGTATATGAATTTTAAAGACGTCAAGGTTAAAAATATAGAAAGATAATGAAAATAAAGAGAAAACTAAGAATAAATTAGAAAATTTAATTGGGATAGGGAAAGACGGGTATGAATTGGAAAAAAAGAGGAATAACTTTTGGTTATCCCATTTAATACCATATTAATGCTATTGAAATTTTTTTTGTTAAATGCATTTTGGGAAACAAATAGATTGGTTTTAAAAGTTCGAAATACCCATAAGAGTGTTATCCATTATTCAAAGTGGGCGAAGGGTATTTTAGGAAGTAAGGGTACTTTTGGAAAAAATTGTGAAATGTTCTAAATTAATGTTAGACGTTTTATTTTTATATAGAATTTAATAATTAATTGGGGGTATTTTCATATGAAATTAACAGGGGGTATTTTCCAAAAAATCGATGGAAAAAAGATTGTGAGAATTTAATAATTAATTGGGGGTATTTTCGTATGAAATTAATAGGGGTATTTTCGAAAAAATCAATGGAAAAAAGATTGTGAGAGCGCCACCTCAGCAATGCCGAGCTTTAGTATAGATAATAGATGGGAAAAATTTTAGATGTGGAAGGTCCTACATGTTGGTGTCCCTCTTCACTTGAGGTGGGACCTACTTTTTTGTCCCCATTCAAATGGGGTTCCTTTTTGTCTCCCGACCTTTTAGAAGATGAAGATGGACCTTTTTGTGAGAGTTCTTTTTATTTTTTTGTGAGTTTTTTTGAAAAACAAAAAAAAAGGCTTTTTTTGGTGTGAAAAAGAGAAAGTGTTCCTAGAAGAACAAGAAGAAGAAGTTTTTCTCAAACTTCCTTTGGACTATCAAGTGGTGTTTCATCTTCAGATTTGTGAAGTTTCATCCCCAAATCCAAGGTTCTTGTTTTCTCTTTCTCACATGATTGTTTTATAGGGTTTTTTCAAATCTTAAGAGGTAAGGACGTTGTTTCCTTCCATTGTTGATTGTTATCTATCCTTGTTTAGATAAAGATCTTGTAATCCAAGAGAAGTTGTTTGTCTATTGATGTTGGTATTTTCTAGTGTTATCTAAAGAGAAGTTATAACCCATTATTTTTATAGTAGAAGTTTGCCGGCCAGACTAGGTCCCATGATTTTCACAATTATAAAATCAAAATAAATAAATAAAACTATATGTCTTCAATATAATGAAAGCTTTAATATTCTTTCGTACACCGTCTTTTAGTTCATCGTTCCTTCCATTCCCAAATAATTTAAAAAATATTATCGGTTGAACCGTAAGCTTATGAAAGCCTAATAAGATTTAATCACTACATCATATTTATGACAGTTCTATCAATCAAAAGTTTATACGCAGAGTATAATTATAGAACAAGAATAACAACTATTTTAAAATAAACTATGATCCGACATTAATATCTATATGCAACCAATAACCCACCATGGGTTTCCTTCTCCTTCCCACATTAGAAGTAGTTCAACCAAAAATTCTTCTGTAGGGGTTTAGAGCTTTGCACCCAAAGGCTTAAGTCATTTCTTGCTTAAAAATTTTTAACCATTGGGATCAATCCCAAACTTTAAAAATGTATGCAATTCATTATCTAATAGATCTCTAAAATTCCAATAATACGGAACGAATAGTAAAATCAAGATAATCATGCCAAAATACTAAGTTTAAAAAATAAAAAGATTTGAGTGCAATACATATACAAGGAGTATAATCAAAATTAATTAATTGAAAATAATAGAAGAGCGTACTTACATTAATTGAGAGTTGATCTAATTCTTGATCAATGCTGAAGATCTAAGACTCTTAATTATTGAAGAGAAATGAAGATGAAAAATCATATCTCACGTGAACTTAGAATCGAATAATTTTTTTTCTAACTATTCTCCCTTCAAAAAGAAGTTTTCTCCTCTTAAAGAGGCTCTCAACGATTTTGGAAATACGGAAAGCCTTATGCCTTTACTCCTATTTATAGGTTTTTAAAACCCTCAACTTTCTTACATATCCGATGTGGGACTAACATTCTAACAACTTATTAATAGTAGTTTTCGTCACTTTAAAATGGTAAATTTATCAACATATTAAAGTCTTATATTAATTTGGATATGGGCTAAAATGGGCCTAAGGCCTATAGGTATTAACTAGGCTTTAATTAGAGTCATTTGTAGGCCCAAAAAGTCTATAAATTTATCTTAAAGGCCCACCTCAATAATTATAATTCAACCAACATATAAATAAGCATTAATACTTAATATAAATAAATAAATAATCGATTTTTTTTATACACTGAAAAATGTTCAATGTGTTATACAATTGAAATTATTTCATGGGTTGACTTTAACGATAAGAATTCGGCCATTATTGAGCGATATTTCGTTGCAAAGATTTAGAGGTTGTAAATCACTAATCAAGCTGATTTTTGGTTTAGAGATCCACTGAAGGACTGTCCAAACATCCATACGGTCAGCGTCCACTAAGAGTGTGCCACATGACCTGTGGTTTTCATTGTGAGAAGCATATTTGTTATAACCGAAAAAAAACTTCTCTTGAATTGTCGAGATCGGGGACAGAGCCTGTCATTTGCTTTAATTTTCACCCGAAATTGTGAAACGTATGCTCGCAACATCCGATCAGTGAACACTGGCCATATGGATGTTTGCCAAATCACTACGTGGACCTACAAACCAAAAATAATCATGATCGGTGATTTCTAAACATTCGATTGAAGTTATTTTCATGGGTATCTAACAATAGGAATTTGATTGTTATTTGGGTGCAAAGTAAATCATTAATCTCCGGCACTGGCGAAGAGAGGTGGCTTGATTCCAACATATGTACTTTAATCTAGCGAGAAGAGGTGGAAGCATTGAACTCTCTATATTGAGAAAGTTTTGTCTGCAGTGAAAAAAGGTTTCCTGGAAGGGAAGGAAACCTGATTCCTTCAACGAAGAAATCGGGGATGAGAGATAATGGTTATATTTTTTTAATTAAAAATGTATTTAGGAAAAAAAATGACCTGTGGTTAAGGCCCATAAGTGGTGATTTCCTATTGGCGCATGACCACGGCTTCTAATTTGCGCCGCTTCAAAATTTTTCTCCCTTAAATGACAGGCGTCCGTTACCGGACACAATATGAGCCATGTGGCACACTCTTAGAGGACTCTGACTATATATATGTTTGGCCAATCCTTAGGTGGACCTACAAAACAAAAATCGGCCAGCTGATTAGTAATTTCTAGGGATGTCCGTGTACAACTTTATATTCCGACCTCGGTGTACTAGATGGTCTCGGGAGGAGCCCTTGTGAGAAGGGTTAGGGTTAGATTTGGTTGCATCAAAGAGGTTCCCCAACTATTAAAAGCACTTCGTGCAGAGTTGGTGGGCTACCAAAAAATATTTATAACGTGGAAAAAGGCTGTGGGAACCAAGTAGGCTCAACTTCGCCGGTTGCGTTGGCCCATGACTCGGTCCACTGTCATTTGACCAGTGTTTACTCGAGTTGACTACCAAATTTTTTATTAAATGGCAAAAATGCCCTTGTCTTCAACCTTGAAACAAGGGTTTTGGGCAAAAACCCAAACCCCAAGTCAAACATCTATGATGGACGGCCAGCCAAGAGATTCCAATGGGTTGGCCGCCCATCATCGGCGACCAACCAACCGGAATCTTATGGTCAGCCGGCCACCACTCTGGAAATAATTTAAAACCCAAGGTATAAAAAAAATAAAAAATTAAATTAAATAAAAAAACAGCATAAAATTTTAGTTTTAAAATTTTAATTAACATAAATGAAAAACAAGACAAAGCAATTTATATTTTAAGCTTTTGAGACGTAGATTTTAGAAAGATGGGTTCTCCCAATTTTAAAATATTCCTTCATGAGTTTTATTTATTTTGGGGGGGTTTTTCTCTTGCTCATACATGGTCAGGGTAGTTTTTTTGAATATTTTTTTTTGTAAATTTCTCTTTTTGAGAAAAAGAAAAGATTTTTGGGTTTTGTTTTTGAAAATCACCTTCTGAAATGATTTTGCCATTCATAATTAAAGGAATCCCAAGGCAATCAATATGGTACTCTCTCAACGGCGTATTTTTTGAAGGCCACAGAGAGATTTCTACCATAAAAATAAAAAAAAAATCTCAAGTTTACCAACATGGATTTTAATTTTTATTTTCAATCTCCTCTTTTCATGTTTGATTTGGGGTTTGGGTTTTGGCCTAAACCCAAACCCTTGATCTAAAGTTGAAGACAAGGGCACTTTCGTCTTTTAATAAAAAATTTGGTAGTCAACTCGGGTCAACACTGTTCAAATGACAATGAACCGAGTCATAGGGGGGTATGTCAGCTATTTCAAATTGTGGGGGGGTATGTCAAATTTTAAAGATAACATGGGGGGTATGTCAAAATTTCCCTAATTTATATCCAATTGATTTGTGCATTTTCTAATCATGGGGGTCATGATGACCTTGAACGAGTTCCAAGCCCATGATAAAAATGCTCAAACATGGCAATGGCCAGAAATCACCAATAAAATTGATTCTTTCTATATAGGTCTACCAAGGATGGACCAAACAAGTGTGCCATGTGGCATTTTAAGAGACGTCCGTGTACAATTTTATTGAAAAATTTTAGATACAGAGGAGTTTGGAGGCAGTCGATGCATAGGGTTCTCGTGGCGCTTTTTGGGCCCACTAACCATATCAATGTTTAGCCAATCCTTGTTGGATATACATACCAAAGTTCATATTGATTGAATATTTCTAGCCGTTTGATTAAGTATCCAAAAAATATGAAAAAAAATGCTTGAATTTTACGGCTGGAATAAATCTTAAAACGTTGCTAAAATCTATGGCTAGAGAAAGCCAATCAGACTGATTTTTGGTATGCATTTCTAACAAGGATTGAGCTAAACATCCATGCGGTTGGTGGGCCCGGGCCCAAAAAATGAGCTATGTAGGGCCACGAGATCCCTCTGCATCGACTGCATCCAAAGTCCTCTGTGTCTAAAATATTTCCACTTTTACTAGATTGTCTCGTAAGGAGCGGCCTTGTGAGAAGTGTTAGGGTTAGATTTGGTAATATGATTCTTCGACAAAGAGGTTCCCTAGCTATTAAAAGTTATGTGTACAGAGTTGGTGGGCTAACAAAAATATTTACAACCTGAAAAAAGAATACTCACTAAGGTGTGGTAACCAACTAAGTATGCACGACTTGTACTGCGTTGGCCCCAAGCTTTTAATTCCCTAGCTATTCAATCAATGGAAGATTAATTCGTAGTTTTGATCCCCAAGCTTGATTATGAAGACCAGTTCTCAGAAGATCTAGATTTAGCGGAGCTACCATGGCAACAAAAGTAGAAGCGAAGACTTGGGAGCAGGTGCTTAGGAAAATGCTTCTCGCGGGTGCTCCATTGCCGGAGGAAGGAGAGAGAGGGAGAGAGAGAGATTTGCAAAAGTGGAGAGAGGGGGAAGAGAGTTTCAATTTTTGTTTAGTTTTGATGTAATTTTGAAGAGTTAGATGTGGTGCTCCATTTCTCTTCTCAGCATGTGTTTTGGTTTTTGGACCTGTGTTTGCTTTGAGATCTTTTTTTTTTCTCCGAACCTCCACGGAGGAAGGAAATTAAACTTTAATAAGCAATAGAAAAGGTGCACTTAGCCAGGGGGGACGTATGTACCTTACCCCTCAAGATGCTAATAAACAATGATGAATAGATGCAAGAGTGCCTGGATACAATAAAATACAACCTAAAATCGAATGTAAGGAGTGCCAATCTTGTCTAGGTGAATAGATCAATGTATGATCTAGCAAGGAAACCATCAAGAGCAATGTGATCAGCTGTTGCGTTTGCCTCTCTATATATGTGATTAATAGAATAATCAAATTCTTTTAACACGTCCATAACTTTCCACAACTAAGATTTTAAGTGCCAAGGAATGGGACCGGTATTAGTGATCCAAGAAACCACTAGCTTAGAATCTTACTGAATATTAACTTTACGATAGCAAATCTTCTTTGTTCAGTCCATTGAACATATATAGTTCTTAGTTCAGCTAAGTTATTAGTTACCTCACCATAAAAGGAGTGAAAAGTCATAACAAGGTTGCCATGAGAGTCCATGATGACTCCACCACCAATAGCGAGCATTTGTCTAGAAGAGGCACCATCCACATTCAAATCCACTTCACCAGCATTAGGCTTAATATAGAATACCGTTTTAGCCCTTTTAGAAGGAATTATGAATTCTCCCAAATTAAGCTTCTCAAGGATCGGAGCAAGTTGAGTTTCATTAGGCTTGGTTGGAGAAATGATAGAGTTGACATCTCTAATCCAGTGCCAGATTTTTTGTGTAACGAAGACATTAGTATTGTTTTTCCCTCATATATACTTGCGTTTATTCATTTCCAACCAAATCTCCCAAAGGATAACCAACGGGGTGATGATGTAAAGAGTACCCAATTGAGAGACTTGTGAGAAGTATTCGTGAACCATTTCAGCAGAAAAGCACCAATCCCCCAATGGTTACGAATATTAACTTCAAACTTAAGCCTAAAAGGCTCCCACACAGCTTTGGCCAAATCACTATCCAGGAAGAGGTGCTTGGTGGTCTCGGTTTGGGGAGAGAAACAACAACAGCATTTGTGTGCCATGTTAATTAGCAAAACTCTTCTGGAGCACAGAATCCACTGGAATGACACCATGGGCAAGTTTCCACACAAAGACTCAATCTTGATTGACACGTCCTTATGCTAAACCCATTTGCTAGAGGCCAGCCCTGATTTTGAGATCTGAACTTGCTATAAGCAAACTTGATGGTAAAGTTTCCATTACTAAAGTGAAGCCAAACCCGCCTTTCTTCATCATCTTCGGTAGTGAATTGACTTCTGGATAGCTTCCACTTGATCATGACTCACAGGTTCCAACAAGAAGTTCCTCTCCACAGCTTCAAGAAGAGCGTTATTATCCAATATATCATCAACATTAAAGTTATCTACGAGTAAGCCTTTGCCAGACCAATTCTCAAACCAAAAATTCATGCATCCATCTTTAATAAGCCAAGACGAGTTATGACATGAATTCTAAAGATTTCAAAAAATCCTTCCACATTAGAGAAGCACCCGTCTTAGGCTTATCCAGATAATTAAAGCCAGAATTCCTCACGTATTTCTCATATATAAACTTAGCCCATAAAGAATTTCTGTGAATAATCTTCCACATTTAATTTTTTCATTCGAAAACATTGGTTGACATCGTACAAGTCTCTAATGCCAAGCCCCCCTTCATTAAAAGGTTTGCAAATATTTTTCCAGGCAACCCACTTCTTCTTGGCTTGTCCTTCGTATTCACCCAAAAAAAAATCCGAGAATTTTTTTTCCAACTTCACCAAAACAGATTTAGCTAGGCACAAATGTAGCTGACAAAAGATAAACATGCATACAATGGAATGACGTAGGAGGACTAGCTTACTTCAATGAGATAAAACCAATTTCTCCAACCTGCCACTTTCTTCTGAAATTTGTGAAGCAACTCATTAAAGTACTCAATCTTCCGCTTTTCAACATAAATGGGGACACCTAAGTAAATGAAATGAAGCTTTTATGAGTAAAGTTAGTTTGTCTTCTAACAATCTCCACCCTAGCCATAGGGATCTTGGAATGCATGGCAAAGGAGCTCTTACTCTCATTTATTTGTTGGGCAAAATAACTATAGTAGTGGTTTAGGAACTTCATCCATCCTTCTATGGAAGATTTCCTCCCATTCAGAAAAATCACGTACAAATCATCTGCATACATTAAATGAGTAATAGGAATGCATTTCCTAGGAGTGTGATAATAACCAATGCTACCATTCACAAACTGGGTCTTCAAACCTCTATTGAGGACCTCCGAACAAAGAATGAAAAGATAAGGAGATAAATGATCTCGTCTGAGACCTCTGGTAGCTTTGAAATGACCATTGTAGGTACCTTGGAACATGACTGAAAACCAATTGTTGCTTATGCAACTATATATGAGATTAGTCCATTGGGTACCAAACCCAAACCTCTTCAAAACTTCCATAAGAAAAGGCAACTCAACACGGTCATAAGCTTTAGTCATATCAATCTTCAGCACCAAGTTCTCTGCAAGGACTTTTCTACCAATGCAATGCATCAATTCTTGAGCCAGGCCCACATTCTCTGTGATCAACCTATTTTTGACAAAATATCCTTGCTCCAAAGATATCAACTTCCCCATAATTCTACCAAGTCAGATGCTATTGATTTTAGAAAAAAATCTTGTAAATGACATTACATAGACTAATAGGTCGAAAGTCTGCATCTATCATGAAAACGAAATTACTAGTAAAACCCGGAAGCGAAGTACCTCTGAAAAAGCTCAACAACTGCTTTAAAAACATCAACTCCAACAATATCCCAACAAGACTGATAGAAACAAGCAGAGAATCCATCCGGACCTGGGGCACTATCTTGAGGAATGCTAAAGACTGATGTCATGACTTCTTCGCAACTAGGCAAGGCCGTCAGAACCGCATTATCCTCATCATCTACAATTTGAGGAATATAGCTGAAAATCTCCTCATCTATGTGGCTTCCTTCAGACTGAAGCAAGGCATTAAGTGCTCCACTACCCCTTCATGCAAAACATTATGGTCTTTAGACCATAACCCAACTTGGAGAAATATACATTTAATAAGGCCAACCTGTCTTCTCTCCTTGGTAGCGGCATGGAAAAAGGCCGTGTTGGAATCCCCTTCTTTAAGCCACTTGATTCTAGACTTCTGCTTCTAGAATATTTCTTCTTGAATAAGAGATTTTCTATACAATTAAAGCTTGCACTTCGTCGTGATGTATGCTATTTTTGGCCAAATTCCATCGTTCAATGGGTGAAAATGACAGTTTTGCTATTTTAGAAAGTTTTTGTTTTAGTAATAACTTTGATTATAGATGTCAAAATCACTCACCGTCGATTCTGACATGTTTCTAGGTGCTAGTATTATCAGTTTCCTTGCTTAGCTAGATTTTGTCATTTTTAGTAATTTTTCTCTTTTACTTATTTTCGTTTTCCGGTAAATAGGTTGTAAGCCGAAAGGCAAAAATAATTTTTATAAATAAGATTTCGTGATTTAGCTCTTTTGTGAGTTCTTCTATGTTTGGTAGATTCCAAACCGCGAGATATTGATGTTGGTCATATCTCCATATTGTTTCACGTTGCGTCAATGGGCATCTATGGTCAACAACGTTGAACATGGTCAAAGGGTGAGACACAAATATTTTAAAAACATTGGTTGAGATGCAAACTGCATCAATAAAGTAAGGGGGACAAGCCAAAAAGCCCAAACAAAAATCCTTAGCCTCGCATATCAAGATTTTCCTTCCGTAGATAACCGACGTACAAAAAAAAAAAACAGATCCATGAGTCCATTTTTGCTCAAAGATGTCTTTGGGCAAATGGTTGTATGAGCCACGTGATACATGTCGAGAAAAGTGACCGTATGAATGTCTGAACTATCTGTAGGTGGACCCTACACACTAAAAACCGGGGATTTCTAGCCGTCAGATTTGAGTCTTTTTCATGGGTTGATTTTTAGCTGTCTGATTCGAATTAAAAGCACAAGTGGATGCCACGCGCATTTGCATGTGATTAACAAAATCTTAAACTATTTTAAAGAGGCAGTTTTGAAAATTTTGGCAATCCACATATTTGTTTTAGAACTTTCGGTATGTTGTGTTATTATGAGGCTGTCGAACATGACTGCCATGCAGTGAAGCTTAAATTGTGACTTGAAAAAAATAGGAAATGCAATTGTTGTTTTAAAATTTTGGCAATTAGTATTCTTTTAGAAAGTTTGAGTATTAGTAGAGTTTTTGGAAATTTCAATATGTATTTAATAAAAATAAGTGAAACTTGGTGCGGTGAAGCCTCAATTTTTCCCTTGATTCAAGTAGTTATAAGGACTGTATGGAAATCTTTTCAGTGTGGGCTTCATAAACAGGTTCATAGGTGGGTTCAAGCCCATGATGGGGAAAAAAATACTCAGAATGGCTTGAAATCACCAATCAGGTTATTTTTTGTTTGTAGGTCGACCAACGGTGGGCCAAGCATTCATGGATTAGTGGGCTTGAAAAAATGTGTCACGTGGTATTTTCTGTGGTGGGGTCTTTGTTCCTCCCGTAGAGGAGCTTTTTTCCTCAAAAATATTGTTCAGGTTCTCTATTTGATGGAAGGTCCGAATTTGCCACGTTATCGTCCTCAACCTTAACCCAACGTTTCTAATTTTTTTTATTTTAATTAAAAGAAACATTAAATCAGGGTAGGCGTTGTTGGGTTACCAAGGGGATTTGATTGTTACAGTAGTGTGTTTGAGAATTCTTTTTTTGGGAAGCGCTTCTCCAACTTTTCGCAATGAGAAGTCAAGGCCGTGTCTCGATGCAAGTTGAGGCCTAAGGTGAAGACTTCATATAAAGCCTTTCGATATTTAATAATTAATATATGGGATTAATTAAAATTTTTAACTCTCTGTATAATAGAAAATTTAATTTAACAATTATTCATGATAATCAAAAGCTACAGAAAAAATTTATATGCCGAGTACTCCCGTAGTTCCGTTGCAGTCCATGCAGAGGACTCTTGCGGCCCTACATAGATCATTTTTTGGGCCTAATGACAGCGTGGATGTTCAGCCCACCCATTGGTGGATAAACACACTAAAAATTAGCTTGATTGATGATTTCTAGCCATTAGATTTACTATCCAAAAAAATGCTCCAATCCAATGGCTACAATCAATCTTAAAAAGTACTAAAATCTATGGCTAGAGATAACCAATTAGGTTAATTTTTGGTTTGTATATCAACAAGGGGTGGGCTAAACATCCATGTGGGTAGTGGGCTGGGGGCCTAAGGCGACCGCCTTAATGGCCTTATGGTTGAGTTGGCCCTTTGAGAAGTGCTACCTTAGTATAAATATCTGTTTAGTTTGCAAAAGCGCTTTGGCTTCTAGGGTCTAAAAGAAGTTAGAAGCACTTTCTTGGGTGTTTCTTAAAAAAGTACTTCTGCACTTTTTGTTGGAAGTGTATTACCGTGAAAAAGGGTCTCACCTTTTGACCTTTTTGTCTCCTCTTTCTTCAAATATTATAAAATAATTTTTAAAATCCTTAAAGCCTTAAAACTTTTAATGGTTTTCTTGACATTTTGATAGAATCCAGACGCTCACAACTTGTTTTGCCAAATAGCAATTCCAGCGTCTACATTTAGAAACAACACTTCTCCAGTATGGTTTGCCAAAAACTATTCTAGAAAAAAAATGCTCATCAACAATTGCTTTCCGGGCTTCGGTAGAAGCGCTCTTCCCTGCGGTGCTTTTGTAGAAGCATTCTCAAATAGGGCCTAAGTGTCTCCTTCTGCCACTCATATTTGTATACTCTAAAGTATGCAACCGTTTGCATACTAGTTTTTCTCCATGAAGACTCCTGCAAAATTAGTCCCATGTGAAAATCGTGGTTTTCTTTCAAAAGCCAGAGAAACTAGTATATTGATATCCGATATATGCCACACGCACAATATCTTTGGTCCACTAACCAATGAATGTTTGACACATCTCTTGGACTTACATATCAAAAACCATCCTGATTGATAATTTCTATCCATTGGATTTGGGCACTTCTAATCATGGGGTTCATGAACAGGTCCTTGAATGGGTTCCAAGCCCACTACAAAAATGCTCAAATATGCAATTGCTAGAAATCACGAATCAAGCTGATCGATTTTTAGTGTTATAGGTACACCAAGGATGGACCAACAAGTGTGACACATGACATTTTAAGGGATATCTGTACAATTTTGTGTACATCCATTGGTGTACTAGATGGGCTCGGGAGGGGTGAACCTGTGTGAGAAGGGTTAGGTATAGATTTGGTAATATGATTCTTCGTCAAAGAGGTTCCACTCCTATTAAATGTTCTGTGCACAGACATGGTGGGCTACAAAAAAATGGAGACTGACTAAGGTTGCATTGTTTACTACAAAATTGCCCAACTTTGACAAGTAGGTATGTTTGACGTGATGCTTTAAAACTCGTTGAGTCAACTCAAAATTCGGCCGAGTTGGCTCGACTCGAATTAATTTCGAGTTGACTCAATATAAACTCGAATCTAATATACAACACTTCTTATGTTTATAAACGAGTAGTGAGTTCACTCGGCAAGTTACTTGAAAACTCACCGAGTAAAAAAACATGCTTGAATCCAACAGCTGGTATCAATCCTAAATGTGCAAGATATAGAAAACAACGCCATTATTTCAACAATAATCTTGAATCTTGATGAACATAAAGGCCCCGCTTGGTTCAATGCAAATCGGATGCAATGCATCCACTTGCCATGGTTTTGGGATTACACTTGATTAATTGGGGGTGTGCAAATGATTTGTTGTACGCAAGTGGTTGCCAAGCCCTTGCAAACTCTTTAAGAAAATGGATGCAAGCATGTGCAGCCCAAAAACCATGGTAACTGCGATGCAACTCACCGCATTTGCACTGGAGTGCAAAATGCATCTCAGTGCAGCAAACCAATTAGTTGGTCTGATTACTGATTTCTAACCTTTGAATCTGAGTAACCCAAATAATGCTAGAAATTCACAGTTGTGAATAAGCAATGAAAAGAACTCTAATCCAACGGATAGAAATAACTAATCAGCATGAATTTTTGTATGTAGGTCCACATAAGGATTGGCGAAATATCTGTACGGTAATCAATCTCCAAGAGTATGACATGTGTAAGGTGCACGTGCAGCCACATGTAAGGTGTGTAAGGTGCACACGTGCATCACACGTGTGGCAATTCCACTTAAACCCTCTTCATAAAATCTTACTTAAAAGCATGTGAGAAGCAAAAGCATCCAACTACAGCTTTCCTTTTATAATCAAGAGAAGGGGAAAATTTTAGATGCAGAGGGTCCTACACTCCTTATACGTTGTACGTGCAATGTGGTCCAGTAGGATTTGCATGCCAAAATCGTTGGTGATTTCTAAATTTTTGGTTTGAGTCTTTTTCAGGCGGCATTGAATTACATTCTAATTCTGTGTGCACCATATATCGACACGTGACAAGTAGGAGTCCAACTAGAATGTGGGTGTCGCATTATATGTAATTTAAAAAACACGTGGTGAGCCACGTGACTATTTATGTATCAAGCTCAATACATGTCCAGTGTACGTAATTTCTATTACGCCCTTCTTGGTTTGTTACACTAATTTCTTTACATGTGCAGTGTACGTAATTTCTAGTGCAAATGCGGTGAGTTGCATTGCAGTTAATTACCACAGTTTTGGGGCTGCACGTACATGCTTGCATCCATTTTCTTAAAGAGTTAGTAATGGCTTGGCAACCACTTACATGCCAACTCATTTGCATGCCCACAACCAATCACTTGTAATCCGAAAACCGTGGCAAGTGAGTGCATTGCATCCGATTTGCATTGAACCAAACAGGGCTAGTGTACATCCAAATGGTCTTAAATATACGACTTTATGGCTTTCACTTGTGCAGTAAATGACCTGCTCAGTGAAGAAACACAACATAAATATTTTGGACGAATAAGTTGTACGCTAGTTTGTGGTGTGGAAAATGATTGACATTAATTTAAAAAAAAATGGTTGCATTCAACGGCTATAAGAACACCTTAAAAAATGCTAATAACTGCTCAAATCTATTGGTTCTAGATTACCAATCAGGGTGATTTTTGGTGTGTTTATCCACCAATGGGTGGGATAAACATCCATGCGGTCAGTGGGCCCAAATGATAGTTGTGAGTAACAAAAATCGTGCTTCCCATTTGAAAAAGTTAATTTCTAGCATACCTTGTTACATATTTTTCCTACAAAATAAATACAACGAACTCCCCAAAATGCCACCTGGCACTCTTTCAGGCCTACTGACTATATAAATGTCTGGCCTACCTCTTGGTGAACCTATAGCAAAATTAACTTGATCGGTGATTTCTAGCCATTGGATTTGAATTTTTTTCATCATGGCTATATAGGCATTGGCAGGTCCATGAAGCCGTTAATTAAAAAAAAAAAAATGCTCAAATCAAACTGCTAGAAATCACCAATCAAGCTGATTTTTGGTGTATGTCCACGGGGGTGGACCAGACATTCATATGGTCAGTGATAGTTTTGGTAGGAAACAAAAATTTTCAAAATTGGTTTTGAAAGCTAAATCTCCAGATTCGGTTGCAACTCATGGTAGAAATCTCCAAAATTATTGGTTTTCGAAATAAGATCTCCAAATTCGGTTGCAACTCATGGCCGTTTTGGATGCACAGTGCACTTTATATTCCGATACAACGCATTAAACTACTCATCTGTTGTTATTTGCATTACATCAAAATGATTTGGTAGGTTCAAGCGATAGGCGTTGGGGTTGATCTTCTCAAAGATACTCCAAGGCCATCTGACGTGGGCCATCATTGCCTCTTTTGAAATTTTTTAATTTATAAGGGTGCTATGGTCATTTTACTATTTCACATTTCAACCCACTTGTGAAAGCATTTATAGGCCCCCACATGGGAGAAAACATTCGTTGGCCCCGGGGGACTTCAAACTTTGAAGTCTCCCCACCCAAAATGTCTGACAAGTACCCCAATCCCTTAACTCAACCCTGGTTAAGCCCTTGGTTAGTGGTCAAAAAGGGGTACTTGTCAGACATTTGGGAGGGGGACATCAAAGTTTGAAGTCCCCCGGGGCCAGCGAAAATTTTCTCCCCACATGGCACCTAACTCTATCCCTCAAAAAAAAAAAAATTTGATGATGTTATCCAACATCAAAGTTGACGATGGATCCATAGTTTGAGCCACGTGGCACACCATTAAAGGCTACAAACTGTATGAATGTTTGACCCATCCCTAGATAGACATACATGATAAAAATAAGTCTGATTAGTGATATCTAAGTAATGCTAGAAATCCACTGTTGTAAATAAGCCGTGAAAAGAACTCTAATCCAATGGATATAAATTACTAATCAGGATGAATTTTGGTATGTACCTCTGATCAGGGATAGACAAAACATCTATATAGTCAGCGGTCTGTGAGAGTGTGCCACGTGGCTCATAATCCTAAGAGCATGTGAGATACTTTGATTAAAACCTTAGGATGCAAATTGGATGAATTTTCCATTAACACTTCGATAAGAAAAAATGCGCGCCCAACGACGTCTGTATGAGAGGCACGTGGTATATTATTGGAGACCGCTGACTTTATAGATGTTTGGCCCATCTGAGGTGGAAGACCGCTGACTTTATAGATGTTTGGCCCATCTGAGGTGGAAGACCACTGACTTTATAGATGTTTGGCCCATCCCGAGGTGGATCAACAGACGAAAAATCAGCATTGATCTGAGAATCCCGAATAATGTTCGGCTAAGATTTAATCTAAGAGAGGACTCAAATCCAACGGGGAAGAACCACCAATCCTGCTTATTTGTAGGTCCATCTAGGAATGGGTCAAACATCTATATGGTCAGTGGTCTCCAACAAGCGGTTTAAAAGAGGCCGTTTTAACGGTTAAACGGACTGGGGCCTTTACCGTTTAAACGGATTGAAATGTCCAGGGGCAAAAATGGAAAAAAATAGAATTTAACGGAATTAAATGGATTCTAAAGGAAAAAAATGGAAAAAATAGCGCTGAAATTCAAATTTTGAAATTTAAAATTTAAAAATTAAAAAAAATAGAATTTAACAGATTTTAACAGAAATTAAAATGATTTTAACGGAATTAAACGGCCGTTTTTTTCACAAAATTTTTCAGAATTTAACGGCTGTTTAAACGATTTTAACGGCCGTTAAAACAAAAAAACGGCTGTTAAATTTAAAAACATTAAAACGTTTTTAAACGGATTTAACGGAAACGGGATTGGGGCGTTACCGTTTAAACGGCCGTTTTTAAAACATGGTCTCCAAGTCTGCGTCTGCGTTAATTGTGCATTGTTATTCACGCCACCCGCAAATCAACCCCAGCTTTGCACCGGGGCTTATGCCGATTCACGCCATTTTTTCAACGACGTGGTGACTGGTGACTGATGAGGCGTCCTTGAGGTTTTCTCCTCATCACGTCTTTGGGCAAAAAATGAACTAGTCCAGAGAGAGATTTCTTTGTGCTGTACTTCCATGGCTACTTCAACTTCCACCATCACTCAAATTCAACTACTATCTTTACTTTTTGTAAAAGACGAGAACAACGCTCACAACACAAATAAAAGAAAGAACAAAAAACAAAAAAGCAAACCCATTTGGTTGATGAGAGTGACAACACCAATACCTGAGCCTAGCTAAACAATAATGCTTGAAGTATATCAGGAAAGATGCTTGAGACCTTCATAAAAAAGAGAAGCAAAAGCATCCATTTCGAGTTTGGTGAGAGACAAGCCAACCTCAAGCCCCCCTTCTCCATCTCTGCACTCATGGAGAGACATGGCTCCATTATCATCAATTGAAATCATCTCACTCTTCTTCGGCCTTTCCCACACAAAATCTGTATCATAAACCGCCAACTTGGGTGACCCAGCAACGCTAAGAAGCCGCTCCTGCACAGAAGAAGAAAAACCGGCAGACTGATTCTCGGCGCCTCTCAAGACAACGTCGTCCATATTAATTTCGAATTGCCTTTCCGATCACCTCTGCTACAACTGCTATCCCATCTTCTCCAATTATATCATTCCTCTTTGCCACTGCAATATAACCCAACAGGCAATTACCAAAATACGTAACGGGTATCGGAGGGTCCAGCCGACCTCTGCAATCCACAACAAAACCAAAGTACTCCTTCACCCTACTTACGTTTTCACTGCTACCTCGTGCCTTAATCAAACAAACCCAGACGTAGGCGCATGTTAGCACGAATGATGATAAATGGAAGGGTGGTGGAACTGCTATGGTCAGCTTGTCCTTCTGGAGTTGAGTCAAAACCCATCGCTTGAGTCTATCGATGTTGGGCCGGCCCATCACGAACGTGGCTCGAACCTTATCGACTGGAAGAACTATAGGGGTATTGGAAATGTTTAAGCTTTGTTGATGTGGGTACCAAATTTATGGCATCCATAAGGATGGTCAGGATGGCGACACGTGGACACGTCCGAGGTCGAGACCATGAATGGTCTAGGCCGAGATCAGTCTGGGTGTCCGAGGTCGAGACCATGAATGGTCTAGGCCGAGATCACTCTGGGTGTCCGAGGCCAAGACCAGTTTGGATGTCTGAGGCTGAGACCATGGGGTGGTTTAGGCCAGGATCAGTTTGGGTGTCCGAGGCCGAGACCATGGGGGTCTAGGCCGAGACCAGTTTGGGTGTCCGAGGCCGAGACCAAGGGGTGGTCTAGGTAAGGATCAGTTTGGGTGTCCAAGGCCGATACCATGGGGTGTCTAGGCCGAGCCCAGTTTGGATGTCCGAGGACGAGACCATGGGGTGGTCTAGGCCAGGATAAGTTTGGGTGTCTAAAGCCGAGACCAGTTTGGGTGTCCGAGGCCGAGACCGTGGGGTAGTCTAGGTAAGGACCAGTTTGGGCATCCAAGGCCGAGACCATGGGGTGGTCTAGGCCGATACCAGCTTGGGTGTCCAAGGCCAAGACCATGGGGTGGTCTAAGCCAGGACCAGTTTGGGTGTCCGAGGCCAAGACCATAGGGGGTCTAGGCCGATACCACTTTGGGTGTCCGAGGTCGAGACCATGGGGTGGTCTAAGCCAGGACCAGTTTGGGTGTCCGAGGTCGAGACCAGTCTGGGTCTCCTAGGAGTATAGAAATATGATTGATGCCGAGATGCATAGATCATGAATAAGAAGCACGGAAGTCATACGCCAACAAGAAATATGATTGTTTGGCAAGACACGTCGAAGACAGAATAGAAGAGTACAAAGTTGGTAGGCTGACAGGGTAGGTAGTTATCCCTGTCAGAGCACAAATCAGTCGGTAGTAGGTGAGGGAATGATGGGGTCGCACAGGAGCAGGTAGTTAACCATGTCAGTAGACATAGTAGTCGGCAACAGACGTGTCAGGGCAGAGTAGTTAATACGGCCACAGACATTTGTTGCTGACAACGTGACGGGCTGATTGACTTCGTCAGAAAGGACGGTCAGCGCCAGAGAAGGTTATACGCCGAAGGAATAGTGCAACAAGGGCAACCGACAAGTCAGCAGGTGAACGCCTATAAATAGAGGTTGATGAGAATATTAAGAAGAGGGGGAGGTATTGAATTTTTGAGCCTAAACTCTGTCAAATTGAACTTGAAATTTATTACTAACTTGATCGTCGGAGGCTCTACCAGTGGGATCCCCTCCCGGCTCTCTTCTCGGATTCCATTGGCAAGAGTTCTTGCAGGGATCACGGAGTCTTCGGCTCAGAAACAGACTACTCGACTCGTAGGCAGACTTCTCTGATTGAGGCGGCGAAGACTCCAGACAAGTACAAGACTTCTCGGCCACATAGGACTGGGTCAGATCCGAGTCCGACTAGCCACCGGAAGTGTGAGGGTATCAGTCTACACTAATCCTTTGGGGGTGTGTGGGATTTTTCCCCCACAGTTGAGAAACAGTGTGTTTTCTCGACTTGATTCCGGTTGGGTCCTTGATCACAGTTCTGTCATAGAAAGGGAGCGACTCAGATACAAAACATGTTTCTCTTCCTAATCTACAAGCCGACACCCACGACTTGATGAAATGGAAACATGTCTTTCCATCTCCGATCACATGGTTAAACGTGATGCCAACGCAGATGCCGGAGTTGGAAAACACAGTTACTGGTAAGGCAAATAGAGCAAGTAGTGAGTTAGAAACATGTGGCAACTGAGGGAAAAGAGGGTAGAACAGATTGACATCTCGTGCGTGGTTTCCCAAGAGATGATTGAAATTGTCATTGGTCTCGGCACGGTTAGCGAGACCAAGTTACAATCCGTGTAATGGATCTCGGGCTCGATGGATTCAGGAGGCCATTTAAGATTACCGGCGAGAGGGTAGAAGTGTTGGAGGGTGAGGGATAGTGAGTGTTTGATGTTGGGAAGGATGGTGTTGGTGAAATGGGTGGTTGGGTGGTGGAATTCATAGAAGAGAAGGTATTGGACAGGAGAGGTGGTGCCTAGCCAAATTCTGTCGAAGAAGGTGAGAGGGAGAGATGTTTGGGGGACTGAGCCTGGTGGTGGAGAGACTCGACATTGCTCAAGTACATTCACTGTGTAAGGCCCCGCCATGGGAGAGACGACAGAGTTTTAGAATGGATTTAGCCCAACTCCAGCTTTCCTTATATAATAAGAGACTAGTGTTATTAGCCCGTGCTAAAGCACGGGTGAAGAAATAAAAAATATATTAACAGTAATGTAGAATAAATAATTATCACTTCTATATTTTTTTCAATCTATAAAATACCACTTTTATTTAGACAACAAATCATATTTTGGATTTTAAAAAATCCAAAGCTTCGAGTTTGGGTGAAAATTTTGTGTAAAAAATTTGAGTCCACGAATCTCGACCCTTTGAAAAAAAAGGTTTTTTCCAATATTTTAAAATATAAAGAATAATTTTATGACCAGTACTTTTTCTGACTGTTGCCACTATGTTATAATGGTCACAATATATAGTATAAAGTTATAATGTAATAACGGGTAACTTACAACCTTGCCCTAAACCCTAAGGTTTGATAACATAAATAATAGGCATAACGGACAGCATTGCAAGAGTAAGCACGACCCCCAAAAATATATTGTTTTCCACTGTGGACTTCAAATTAAGGCCCAACCTCCAAAAGATGCCATGTGGAACTTTTTTAAGCCCAATGAACTTGTGGATGTTTGGTGTTTGGACACCTTGTTGGTGAACCTGTATGCCAACAAAGGAGGTTTTATTGGATTTGAGCTTTTCTTGAGAACTTTTCTTGAGAAACCTTCTCAAGAAAAGCTCAAATCCAATGACGTACCCATCAACATGTATATGGGAGGTCTTTATGGGGTGATAGCATCAAAGCTACCTAAATATATTAAATAGAAAATGATAGCATCTTTGGGTCTACTCATCGAGATTCTGTCCATACGAATCCCGAAGGATCCACACATATTTTCAAAGAAAATCAAATAGCTTAAAAATGCTGATTATCATTCTATAGTATTATCCTTATGGTATAGTGGTAGTGATCATCCACATTTTAAATATTTTTTTTGGCAAGAGTACGGATCATCCACCCACACCAGTTGAGTAAAACTTACACGCTCCTCTGCCCACAATATGAGCCACGTGTTACACTCTTAGAAGACGCTGACAGTATGGATGTTTGGCAAATCCTTAGGTGGACTTACAAACCAGAAATCAGGCTGATCATTGATTTAAAACCATTGGATCTTTGTGCCCAAATATTTGTCAAAAGTGCAAAAATTCCTACGGTTAAAATCAAGTCATTTAAAATACTTCAATCCAATGCTTAGAGATCACTGATCAGGTTGATTTTTGGTTTGTAGGTACACTTAGCATTGGCCAAACATCCATATGGTCAGATTAAACATCTCAAAAGGTACTCTTCCCTCTCAGTCCCTCCATTTTCACTAAACAGACATTAAAAACGAATTGAAGCAGAACCTAAACAGACAAAATAAAAATGAATTGAAAAAGAGCTATTGAAAATCTCTGAAGATGAAGCCTATCGCTACAACTCCTTCACCTACAACCATGACTTCTCCGCCAAATACGACCCGTTCAACGTCGATCCCTTATCAACTGAATCTTACTCGATCGATCGATGAGGTCGTGCTCTGTAGCTGGTCAGGTGGCCTCCTGGACATGCAACACGACATGGATGCTCTCAAGAAATTCGACGGCCAGTACTGGAAGTCCCTCTTCCACTCCAATGTCGGCAGTACGACGTCTCCCTACGGTTCAGGGTGTGGAGGAAGGAGTGGGTCCTCCTGGAAATCGACAACGATCACATCCTGAGCGCCTTCGAAGGTAAGTCCAACCTTTTCTGGGCTGAGCGATTCAGTAAAGAGATCCTGGGGATGAACGATTTGTGGGTTGCGGCTGTGCTTTGAGTCTCTATACGGATTTTATAGTTTGAAGCTTGAAGAGCATAAGACAGCTGCAATTGAGATTTTATAGCAGTTCGATCGTGAGAATTGCAGAAAACTGAAGCAAAATGAGGAGAAGATACGGAAAGACGGTTTGGAAATAATTAATTATTGAAAGTGGGAGACGTAACGGGGAGGGAGAGACAATTAAGATGCGCTTGTTTAGGGACGTTACAGTTTGCCTGATTAACTTCATAGGACTTGATAATTTTTATTTTCTTTCACGTGGAATAAATTAAATGTATGATGAAATAATAGAGGATAGAGAAGTTTTGTGGCTGACATGGCGTTCTGCATGATAAGAGTGCCACGGAGGAGAGAGAGGAACACTACCCATACAGGAGAGGTGTTTTTGGTAGATGCGTTGGGAAAGAGAAAGACGTTTTGAAAGAGCACGTGGTGGGAGATGGAGAAACGTCTTTGGTTAATGGAGAGACATTAGTTTTGGTTATTGAAAGTCTAAAAACCCATAAATATTTCACTCCCTATACTTGAAGGACGAAGGTTTTTTTAAGAAATTTGGAGATATTAAAGAGGTGTAGGGGTATTTTTGAAAAATTCGTTGGAAAAAAGATAGAGAGAGCGCCACCTCAGCAGGGCCGAGCTTTAGTATAGATAATAGATAGATAGATGGGAAAATTTTAGATGGAGAGGGTCCTACGTGTTGGTGTCCCTCCTCACTTGAGGTGGGATCCACTTCTTTTGTCCTCATTCAAAAATGGGTTCTTTTTGTCTTTTTCTTCCCAATCTTTTAGAAGTTGAAGAGGCACCTTTTTGAGGAACAGAAATACGTACGGTCCATCCCTTGAGAGGGGGAAAAATTTTAGTTGCAAAGGACTTTAGATGCAGTCGATGCAGAGGGATCTCATGGTCCTACATGGCTCATTTTTTGGGGCCCACTGACTGCATGAATGTTTACCCCACCCCCACGGTGGATATGCATATCAAAATCAGTCTCAGTGATTGTCGCTAGACATAGATTATAGCACCTTTTTAGGATTGAGTGTAGCCGTTGGATATGCATATAAGCCATGTGGCACACTCTTAGAGGACTCTGACCGTATAGATGTTCGGCCAATCCCTAGGTGGACCTACAAACTTTAGTGATTTCTAGGTGTACTAGATAGTCTCTGGAGGAGCCCTTGTGATAAGGGTTAGGGTTAGATTTGGTTTCATCAAAGAGGCTCCCCAGCTATTAAAAGCTCTCCGTTCAGAGTTGGTGGGCTGCCAAAAAATATTTATAACGTGGAAAAGGCTGTGGTAACCAAGTAGGCTCAACTTCGCCGGTTGCGTTGGCCCCAAAAACCATTCCGTTGGATAATTTATATCAATTGGTTTTGTGCATTTTCTTATCATGGGGTCATGATGCCCTTGAACGAGTTCCAAACCCATGATAAAAATGCTCAAATATGGCAATAGCCAGAAATCACCAATCAAATTGATTTTCGCTATGGGTCGGGCTCAAGGGACCCCCATTTATGACCCCATCTTGGCGGACCCACATATAAGATGAATCAATGGCTGATTTTTGGTGGGGATGATAACCTCACTGTATAGATCACCCCAATAAAAAAAAACCAGCCCATGCTGAAATTTCTAACCCCATGAAATGTCATTTTCAAGTTCCATGGGAAAAATCGACGGTCCATAATTCTTCAGCTTCTAAATCAGTCTATGAATATCAGAATGATTTGAATTTTTGTGAGGATGATCTCCTCACCATAGAGATCATCCTCACCAAAAATCAGCCATTGATTCATCTTCTATGTGGGTATGCCAAGATGGGGGTCCCTTGAGCCCGACCCTTGTGCTACATAGGTCTACCAAGGATGGACCAAACAAGTGTGCCATGTGGCATTTTAAGAGATGTCCGTGTACAATTTTATTGAAAAATTTTAGATGCAGAGGAGTTTTGATGCAGTCGATGCATAGGACTCTCGTGGCACTACATAGCTCATCTTTTTTGGGCCCACTAACCGTATCAATGTTTAGCCCACACCTTGTTGGATATACATACCAAAGTTCATATTGATTGATAATTTCTAGCCGTTGGATTAAGTATCCAAAAAATATGAAAAAAATAAATGCTTGAATTTAACGGCTGGAATAAATCTTAAAACGTTGCTAAAATCTATGGCTAGAGAAAGCCAATCAGACTGATTTTTGGTATGCATTTCTAATAAGGATTGAGCTAAACATCCATGCGGTTAGTGGGCCCAAAAAATGAGCTATGTAGGGCCACGAGAGCCCTCTGCATCGACTGCATCCAAAGTCCTCTGTGTCTAAAATATTTCCATTTTATGTACCGACCTTGGTGTACTAGATTGTCTCGTAAGGAGCGGCCTTGTGAGAAGTGTTAGGGTTAGATTTGGTAATATGATTCTTTGTCAAAGAGGTTCCCTAGCTATTAAAAGCTATGTGCACAGAGTTGGTGGGCTAACAAAAATATTTATAACGTGAAAAAAGACAACTCACTAAGGTGTGGTAACCAATTAAGTATGCACGACTTGTACTGCGTTGGCCCCAAGCTTTTAATTCCCTAGCTATTCAATCAATGGAAGATTAATTCGTAGTTTTGATCCCTGAGCTTGATTATGAAGACCAGTTCTCAGAAGATCTAGGTTTAGCGGTGCTACCATGGCAACAAAAGTAGAAGCAAAGACTTGGGAGGAGGTGCTTAGGAAAATGCTTCTCACGGGTGCTCCATTGCCGGAGGTAGGAGAGAGAGGGAGAGAGAGGGAGAGAGAAATTGCAGAAGTGGAGAGGGGGGAAGAGAGTTTCAATTTTTGTTTAGTTTTGATGTAATTTTGGAGAGTTAGATGTGGTGCTCCATTTCTCTTCTCCGTGTTTTGGTTTTTGGCGGTTCACGCCCCTTGTGTTTGCTTTGAGATGTTTTTTTTTTTTCTTCGTACCTCCACGGAGGAAGGAAAACTTTAATAAGCAACAGAAAAGGTACACCTAGCCAGGGGGACGTATGTACCTTACCCCTCAAGATGCTAATAAACAATGATGAATAGGTGCAAGCGAGAACTAATAACTTAGCTGAACTAAGAACTATATATGTTCAATGGACTGAACCTCTGCAAGAAGATTGGCTATCATAAAGTTAATATTCAGTAAGATTCTAAGCTAGTGGTTTCTTGGATCACTAATACCGGTCTCATTCCTTGGCACTTAAAATCTTGATTGTGGAAAGTTATGGATGTGTTAAAAGAATTTGATTATTCTATTAATCACATATATAAAGAGAGGCAAACACAACAGCTGATCACATTGCTCTTGATGGTTTCCTTGCTAGATCATACATTGATCTATTCACCTAGATAAGATTGGCACTCCTTACATTCAATTTTAGGTTGTATTTTATTGTATCCTGGCACTCTTGCATCTATTATTTATTAGCATGCTTGAATCCAACAGCTGGTATCAATCTTAAATGTGCAAGATATAGAAAACAACACCATTATTTCAACAACAATCTTGGATCTTGATGAACATAAAGGCCCCGCTTGGTTCAATGCAAATCGGATGCAATGCACCCACTTGCCATGGTTTTGGGATTACACTTGATTAGTTGGGAGCCTAGTTAGTATATTCGCGTATTATATGTTTTTAATACCCGAATTTTTTAATCTTTTGAAGAAACATTTAATACTTCCGTATAAAATAAAAAATCTCAGATTTTAAGACTTCACAAATAAAACCCCTATTATTCGCATTTAATACACGAATTTTATATTTTTTTTAAATTAAAACGTATTAAATGGCCACATAAAATGAAAAAATTGGTAAAATTCAGGCCTTTTAAGGCTAAACGTATATAACATTTCAACACTTACCGAATATTTGACCGAATTTTGTTATCCCGAAACCGAATTAAACTCGAACGTTTCTCGTTCCGAATCTTTGCCGTATACCGAATTGCTAACTATGGTTGGGGGTGCGTAAATGATTTGTTGTACGCAAGTGGTTGCCAAGCCCTTGCAAACTCTTTAAGAAAATGGATGCAAGCATGTGCAGCCCAAAAACTGTGGTAACTACTATGCAACTCACCGCATTTGCACTGGAGTGCAAAATGCATCCCAATGCAGCAAACCAAGTAGGGTCAAAGATATATAGCATGTGTTAACCAATTAGTTCACTTTTAATTTGCTCCATATCCTACATACCTTGATTGATAATTGGCTCATTTCTAGCTAAATTTGTTATACAAGTGTTTTTTTGGTTCATTATCATACTCATTAATGCAGGGGCATTTTCATACCAGGCTCGAGTGGGGCAGCCTGTGTAATATGGAGCACACTCGGGGTGGGGTGGCCTGTGTGATATGGGCCCACGAAGGGTCGTGTCGATCAAGAACCTAGATAGATCCTATGAGATAAAGGAATTTAATCTCACGCTACCAACAGTCGCGGCTTTTGGGGAGTACTATTGGTTAAATGTCCTGCATCAAGTTGCACGATACACTGGAACGATTTACCCTAGTCCGAGATCCATCTATTCTATTATATAATGAGAGAAGGCCCTTCGTGCATTAAAAATGGATGGGATATCAAAATTGCCCCTACTTTGCCCAAAATGCACTTCTTATTTTCTTAAACATTTTTAAGTCTTTTACTTTTTTTAGGATACTTCAGAGGCTATTGATCGTATGGATTTTTGACTCATCCCTAGATAGACATACATAACAAAAATAGGTATGAGTAATGATTTCTAACCTTTGAATCTGAGTAACCCAAATAATGCTAGAAATTCATAGTTGTAAATAAGCAAAGAAAAGAACTCTAATCCAACGGATAGAAATAACTAATCAAGATGAATTTTTGTATGTAGGTCCACCTAGCAATGGGCGAAACATCTAAACGGTAATCAGTCTATAAGAGTATATATGACATGTGTAAGGTGCAGCCATGTGTAAGGTGTGTAAGGTGCACGTGCATCACACGTGTGACAGACCCCTGGTATATTTAAGGCCTGGTTAATAATTCGGGTCTAGATTTTAGTACTTAACACTATTATGATCTTTACTAGGCTTCAAGCCGCCATTCCTCCCAAAAAGATATCTTGTCGGGAGAGGGCAAACTTTAGTCTTTATACCACGATCGATGTCACATCCTGCAGGGCTCTACGATTCGATCCCGTAACCCCCAACAGTGATCGACCTCGCACCCGTGGGCCCATTCCGCAATTCGATCCCGTGAGCTTTTAAATCTAATGGCAATCGACCTTGCACCTATGGACCCATACGGCGCCCTTAGGGGAGGGACATTATTTAACCCCAACAAATACAACCCGACCTATTGACGCCCTTAATTCGTGACCTGTTTGAATGTGGGTACCCATTTCGAGCCTTTCAATTTATTATTATCAAGTGCAGATCATATACTTATTTCATTACTAACTAAGATAGACTAGTTCTTTCTTAACATTTCATTATCTTTCACGGGGTCTAAGTTTACATTTCTTTTCAAAGTCCACTTAAAAAGCTTAATTAAAAGCATGTGAGATACTTTACTTAAAACCTTAGGATGCAAATTGGATGAATTTTCCTTTAACATTTCAATAAGAAAATATGCCCAACTACGTCTGTATGAGCCACGTGGAACATTATTGGAGACCACTGACTTTGGAAAAAATTTAGATGCAGAGAGTTTTGGATGCAGAATGAGTAGTAAATCTGGACCACTCATCTTGACTTTTATAGAACCCAACTTAACCTGGGTTAACCTTTTGAAATCTTTTGTAAAATCTAATATTATATTGGTTTCTTTCTTTCTTAAAACAAAAGGTTAACCTTCTTTTTATGTTTTGAAAGCCTTTCATCTCACCACCATCCCACGAGCCTCTTCTTTCTTAAACCCCTCTTCACCTTCCAACGGAATTCAGCGTCCGAGATCTGAAGCACGTCGCCCTGCGTAGGGACTACCAAAATGTGGGAGTCTCTCTCTCTCTCTCATAGATTTCGGACCGTAAACTTGACTCTGTTACAGTTTTGGTTGTTGATTAAAAATCGATTCTTCTTTTATACTTTGAGAAAGAAGACCAACTAATATTCTCTGGTTTCACTCATCTTGTACCTCAAAGTATGAAGGAAGAATCGATTTTAATCAACAACCAAAACTGTAACAGTCAAGTTTACGGTCCAAAATCTATGAGAGAGAGACATTTTGGTAGTCCGTATGCAGGGGGATATGCTTCAGATCTCGGACGCTGAATTGTTCCTTCGAAAGGCCAAGAGGTGAAGAGGGGTTTAGGAAAGAAGAGGCTCGTGGGATGGTGCCATGGTGGTGAGGAGAAAGGTTTTCAAAGTATAAAAGGCAGGTTAGCTTTTTGTTTTAACAAAGGAAACAAACCAATATAATATTAGATTTACAAAAGATTTAAAAGGTTAACTCAGGTTAGGTTGCGTTTTAAAATAAGTCAAGATGAGTGGTCCAGATTTACCACTCATCCTGATCTGCATCCAAAACCCTCTGCATCTAAATTTTTTCCACCGACTTAATAGATGTTTGGCCCATCCTGAGGTGGATCAACAGACGAAATATCAGCATGGATCTGAGAATCCGAAATAATTCTCGGCTAAGATTTAACTAGAGAGAGTCCAGAGAGTGTCCTTTGTGCTGAACTTCCATGGCTACTTCAACTTCCACCATCACTACTAAAACTCAACTAGTATCTTTATTTTTGGTAAAAGACGAGAACAACGCCTTGTTACAAGATCACAACACAATTACAAGAAAGAAAAAGCCAAACCCATTTGGTTGATGAGGAGTGACAACTCCAATGCATGAATGAACAATATAATGCTTGAAGTATATCAGGAAAGAAGCTTGAGACCCTCTTCAAAGAGAGAAGCAAAAGCATCCATTTCGAGTTTGGTGAGAGACAAGCCAACCTCAAGCCCCCCTTCTCCATCTCTGCACTCATGGAGAGACATGGCTCCACTTTCATCAATTGAAATCACCTCACTCTTCTTAGGCCTTCCCCACCCAAAATCTGTCTCATAAACCGCCAACTTGGGTGACCCAGCAACAGCAAGAACCGGCCCTTGCACAGAAGAAGTAAAATTGGCAGACTGATGCTCGGCGGCTTTGAAGACACCATCGTCCATCTTTCGAATCACCTTTCCAATCACATCTGCTGCAACTGCTATCCCATCTTCTCCAATTAAATCATTCCTCTTTGCCTCGACTATATAACACATCACGCAATTACCAAAATATGTAACGGGTATCGGAGGCTCCAGCCGACCTCTGCACTCCGCAGGAAAAAGGAAGTGTTCCTTCTCCTCCTTACTCACGCCTTCACTGATACCTCGTCCTTTAATCAAGCAAACCCAGACGTAGGCGCATGTTATCACGAATGATGATAAATGGACGGTTGCTGACGACTCAAGATCCTTCTGGAGTCGAGTCAAGACCCGTCGCTTGAGTCTATCGATGTCGGGTCGGCCCATCACGAACGTGGCTCGAACCTTATCGACTGGAAGCCTATCGACTGGAAGAACTATAGGGGTATTGAAAATGTTTAAGCGTTGTTGAGAAACAGCGTGTTTTCTCCACATGTTCAAGTTACTGGTGTCGATTCCGGTTGGGTCCTTGATCACGGTCCTGTCATAGAAAGGGAGCGACTCGGCTACAAAACATGTTTCTCCTCCTAATCTACAAGCCGACGCCCACGACTTGACGAAATGGAAACATGTCTTTCCATCGGCGATCAGATGCTTAAACGTGATCCCAACGCAGATGCCGGAGTTGGGAAACACAGTCACTTGCAGGGCAAATAGAGGAAGTAGTGTGTTAGACATCTGTGGCAACTGAGGAACAAGAGGGTAGAACAGATTGACATCTCGTGCGTGGTTTCCCAAGAGATGATTGAAATTGTCATTGGACTCGGCCACGGTTAGCGAGACTGAGTTACCATCGGTGTAATGGATCTCGGGCTCGATGGATTCAGGACGCCATATAAGATTACCGGCGAGAGGGTAGAAGTGTTGGAGGGTGAGGGATAGTGAGTGTTTGATGTTGGGAAGGATGGTGTTGGTGAAATGGGTGGTTGGGTGGTGGAATTCATAGAAGAGAAGGTATTGGACAGGAAAGGTGGTGCCTAGCCACATTATGTCGAAGAAGGTGAGAGGGAGTGATGTTTGGGCGACTGACCCTGGCGGTGGAGAGACACGACATTGCTCAAGTACATTCACTGTGTAAGGCCCCGCCATGGAAGAGATGAGAGAGTTTTAGTATGGATTTAGCCTAACTCCAGCGTTCCTTATATCAAGGTTTAAAGGGGACCGTTATAACGGTATAACGGACTGGGGGCGTTACCGTTTTTTCGTTATAACGGCCCTTATAAAGAAAAAAACGCTCAGGGGCAAAAACGGAAAAAACGGGAAAATAACAGAAAAAATGGCAAAATTTGAATTTCAAAATTTCAAAAATGGAAAATAACGAAAAAATACGGCCACTTTTTTTCACAAAATTTTCCAGATAATAATTATCGTTATTTTCATCATAAAGGAAAAATAACAAAAAATAACGGCCATTATATTCGTTATAACAGCCGTTATTTTCTGGGCGTTTTAACGATCCATAACATAACGGGGTAGGTCCGAATCCGTTATAACAGCTGTTATTTTCGTTATAACGGCCTTTTTTTAAACCTTGCCTTATATTATCAAGGGATGGGGAAAATTTTAGATGCATAGGGTCCTATACTCCTGCGTAGTATTCGTGCAATGTGGTCCCGTAGGATTTGCACGCCAAAATCATTGGTGAATGTTTGGTTTGAGTCTTTTTCAGGCATTGAATTACATTATAATTCTGTGTACAATAATATATGGGTCGGGCTCAAGGGACCCCATTTCTAACCCCCTTTTTGACCCCCATCTTAGTGTGCCCCCGTGGAAGATGAATCAATGGCTGATTTTTGGCGGGGATGATAACCTCACCATATAGATCACCCCAACAAAAAATTAGCCCATTCTGAAATTTCTAACCCCATCAAATGTGGTTTTAAAGTTACATGGTAAAAATTGACGGTC
This sequence comes from Euptelea pleiosperma, assembly GCA_035048495.1. Lineage (NCBI taxonomy): Eukaryota > Viridiplantae > Streptophyta > Magnoliopsida > Ranunculales > Eupteleaceae > Euptelea > Euptelea pleiosperma. The sequence goes on from CM068545.1 coordinate 12,956,644, forward strand.
CATAATGCCTCAGCTTCTAAACCAGTCTATGAATATCAGAATGATTTGAATTTTTGTGAGGATGATCTCCTCACCATAGAGATCATCCTTACCAAAAATCAGCAATTGATTCATCTTCTAAGTGGGTACGCCAAAATGGGGGTCAAAAAAGGGGGTCAGAAATGGGGGTCCCTTATTGTAAACGGAAAATTTTCGAAACAAACTCAAGTTTAAGGGTATTTTTCAAAAAGAACCATATTTTTTAAAATTTCTCAAAACAAACCTAGGACGCCGAACTGTTTGGCGTACTCTCACGAAACTTTAAAATAGCTGAATTGCCCTCTTCAAACGATACGCCAAACGGTTTGGCGTATATTGTTATAAGACGCCATACAGTATGGCGTATCATTTTGTGAACCGCCAAAGCTTTGGTGGTTCACAAAATGATACGCAATATTGTTAGGCGTTTATTTTTTTAGTGATGATCACATGGGCCGGGTTCTATATCAATGCATCCATGGGACTCGTTGTTGGCAACTTTTGATTAGTTGCCAACTCACCTCGGGTTGCACAGTAGCTATTGCAATAAATTCTATTTTAGAATAGTTTAACCATTTAAGAGTATATTATATAATTTTAAATAGCAATTAAAGGTGTAATTGCTATTATTTTAAATAGCCATTAAAAGTTTCGTATTCCAATAAATGACCTACCACCTGCCCTCCCTCTCTCATCTCCCTCAACTTCATATATCTCATGGGTGGGGTCTTCCTCAATTTTTCTTTGGATACATTATTACATTCATCGATCAGGAGTAAAACTTCTATCACAAAACGTTGTGACAGAAGCGGATCATAAATAATATGAGCCACGTGGCACACTCTTAGTGGATGCTAACCGTATGGATGTTTAGCATGTCCCTCGGTGGACCTACAAACAATAAATCAGCCTGATCAGTGATTTAAACCATTCGATCTTTGCCATCAATTAAACTGCAATAATACTCAAATTCCTACAGTTAAAAGGGTCGGGATTGGGTGACACCTATTTTGACATACCCACATAGAAGATGAATCAATGGTTGATTTTTGGTGAGGACGATCTCTATGTTGAGGAGATCACCCTCACAAAATTCCAAATCATTCCGATATTTTTAGGCTGGTTTAGAAGTTGAAGAATTATGGACCATCAACTTTTCCCGTGTAACTTGAAAACCTCATTTGATGGGGTTAGAAATATCAGAATGGTCTAACGTTTTTTGTTGGGGTGATCTATATAGTGAGGAGATCATCCCCACATAAATTCAGCCATTGAATCATCTTCTATGTGGGTACGTGAAAATGGGTGTAGCTTGAATGGTTAGGATCTTCATATCATTTTTCTATTTTGTAAAAGATCAAATTGAAAGAGACAAAAAGAAAGAAGAAGTCGTTTATTGGAAGAGGAAACATTTTTGGTAACACCTTTAATTGCTATTTAAAATAATATAGTTTAATCTTAAATGGTTAAACTATTCTAAAATAGAACTTATTGTAGTAGCTACTGCGCAGCCTGAGGTGAGCAGGCAACTAATCGGAAGTTGCCAACAATAAGTCCCATGGACGCATTGATAGAACCCGGCCCATGTGATCATCACTCTTATTTTTTACCATGTTAATTTTAAACCCACGTTTGATGATGTTAGAAATTTTGGATTAGGTGATATATACGGTGAGGATCATATCCTCACCAAAAATCAGCCATTGATTTATCTTCCATGTGGGTACACCAAAATTGTGTGTGAAAAAAAAAGTCAAATCATTGTCAGATGCCATACTGTTTGGTGACGGTTATTAACTACCACCAAACCATTCGGCGTCGGCTATTAAACATCGCCGACGTTTAATAGCCGACGCCGAACAGTTTGGTGACAGTTAATAACCGTCGCCAAACAGTATGGCGTCTAACAACAATTTGACTTTTTACAAGCAACAGGACAAGGGCAAATCTGCCATTAAAATATTTTCTTGAGCATACGCCAAACGGTCCGACGTCCTAGGTTTGTTTTGAAAAATTTTTAAAAATATGGTTCTTTTTGAAAAATACCCTTTGACTTGGGTTCGTTTCGAAAATTTTCCATATTGTAAACCATATATTGACATGACAAGTAGGAGACCAACTAGAATGTGGGGATCGCATTATATGTTATCTATATAACAAAACAGGACGGTTGTCTCCCCCTCTTATCCGGCTTCATAAAGGATGGTCGAGATCTTATCACACCAAATGGACGGTGGATCTCAGCCACTCACACCCAATTTTGACAAATGCTTTGTCGATGAGTGTCGTGGGCATGGGTCACCTACTATTTACCTACATATAAAGAATGAAATGGGTTGGATTTACATATAGCCCAAGGGTGAGGCTCAGGAGCCCTACTTTTTATGCCTCGAGAGAGGGGTGTTACCGTTAAAATGGATTGAAACAGCCAGGGGCAAAAATTAAAAAAAAAAAAAAGATTTAAATGATTTTAAAGAAAAAAAGTGGTGCTGAAATTCAAAAAAAAAAAAAAATTTAAAGAAAATTTAATGGTTTTCTTATACTCTTATCTTATATGGCTTAAATAATGAGTGGCTGAGATCCTCTATGGCTTCATATCGATAGCTGAGATTAACTCCCACCCGATTTTGACAAACACTTTTTCGGAAAGTGCAACGGGCACAGGCCACCCACGTATATATCAAGACAACTCAGTTGTATTCTCTTATCTTATCCATCCATCTAATGTGGATGGTTAGATTTCAGCCACTCAATCCGCCTCATTTGACCTCAATTTATTCAAAATTTAAATTTCAACACCGTTATTTTTTGTTATTTATGTTATTTTCTCATTTCTCCCTACGTGCGTTACAATCTATTATAACAGCCGTTATAATGGAAAAAACGGTAACGCCCCAGTCCGTTATACCGTTTGAGTGCCGAAGGCACCCAATTTTTCCAAAAGCTTTTGTCGGAGAGTGCCGTAGGCATGGGCCATTTACTATTCTATATAACAAAACACATTGGTTGTCTCCCTAATTATACCTCCTCTTATAAGCATCAACAAAGAAGGGCCAAGACCTAATCCTCCCCCAAATGGATGGTGGATCCCCTCCACTCACCTGATTTTGGCAAACTCTTTGTCGAGGAGTGCCAATGGCACAGGGCACCCACTAGTCTATATAACAAAACAGGACAGTTGTCTCCCCCTCTTATCCGGCTTCATAAAGGATGGCCAAGATCTTATCCCAACAAATGAACAATGGATCTCAGCCACTCACACCCAATTTTGACAAACGTTTTGTCGATGAGTGCCGTGGGCACGGGTCACCTACTATTTACCTACATATAAGGAATGAAATGGGTTGGATTTACATATAGCCCAAGGGCCAGGCTCAGGCTCAGGCTCAGGCTCAGGAGCCCTACTTTTTATTCCCCGAGAGGGGTGTTATTGTTAAACAGCCGTTAAAACGACCAGGGGCAAAAATGAAAAAAATGGATTTTAACGAATTTTAAAGATTTTAACGGAAAAAAGTGGTGCCGAAATTCAAATTTAAAATTTTAAAATTTGAAAATTTAAAATTTAAAAAAAAAAATAGAATTTAACAGAAATTTAATTGTTTTCTTATACCCCTCTTATCTTATATTGAAGATCCTCTATACTTCATATCGATGGCTAAGATTAACTCCCACCCGATTGTGACAAACACTTTGTTGGAAAGTGCCACGGGCATGGATTACCCATGCATATATCAAAACAACTCAGTTGTATTCTCTTATCTTATCCATCCATCTAATGTGGACGGTTAGATAAAGAGTAGTTGAGATCAAATCCATCGATCTAATGTGGACGGTTAGATTATCCACCTCATTTGATATCAATTTATTCAAAATTTAAATTTCAACACCATTATTTTTTGTTATTTCTGTTATTTTTCCACTTCTCTGTGCGTTACAATCAGTTATAACAGCCGTTGTAATGGAAAAAAAACTGTAACACCCCAGTCCGTTATACCGTTTGAGTGCCGAAGTCACCCAATTTTTGCAAATGCTTTTGTCGAAGAGTGCCGTGGGCATGGGCCATTTACTATTCTATATAACAAACACATTGGTTGTCTCCCTACTTATACCTCCTCTTATAAGTATCAACAAAGAAGGGCCAAGATCTAATCCTCCCCCAAATGCACGGTGGATCTCCGCCACTCACCTGACTTCGGCAAATTCTTTGTCGAGGAGTGCCGATGGCACGGGGCACCCACTAGTTTATTACAAGACACGTGCCTATTTATGCATCAAGCTCAATACATGTGCAGTGTACGTAATTTCTATTAGTGAGTTGCATTGGAGTCAATTACCACGTACAGTTTTTGGGCTGCACGTACATGCTTGCATCCATTTTCATAAAGAGTTAGCAATGGCTCGGCAACCACTTACAAGCCAGCTCATTTGCACGCCCTCGACCAATCACTTGTAATCCCAAAACCGTGGAAAGTGAGTGCATCCCATCCGATTTGCATTGAACCAAGCAGGGCTAGTGTACATCCAAATGCTCCATTACGACTTTATGGCCTTGACGTGCGCAATAAATGAGCAGCGTAGTGAACAAACCTAACATAAATATTTTGGACCAATAAGTTGTTCGCTAGCTTTATGGTGTGGAAAGTGATTGACAATTTGAAAAGACGTGGAACTTGTCCAAACGAAGGCCATTCATTTGGATGGTACAGACTTTTGCTTTCAAAACCAATTTTGAAAATTTTTGTTACCAAAACTAATTTTAGAAGTTTCTATGTTAGCTTTATGATTTTTTTGGGGGTCTTTTTTGCTTTACCCCTTACTTTATTGATGCAATTTGCATCTCACCCAATGTTTTTAAAATATTTGTGTCTCACCCTTTGACCATGGTCAACTTCGTTGACCTTAGATGGTCGTTAATGGTCTCTGGATGGACCTCCCCATATTTTTTAAATGACTATAATGACCTTGGGTGAGACGCAAATATTTTAAAAACATTGGGTGCGATTCAAATTGCATCAATAAAGTAAGGGGACAAGCAAAAAAATCTTTGTTATTTTTAGGATATATATATATATTTTGAGAATTGTGAACTCAAAATCTATCTTCATTTACTTTTGGCCCAACCGTAGGTGGACCTACAAACCAAAAATTATTTTGATTGTTACTTTTAAGCATTGGATTAGAGTCGTTTTCCTGAGCTTATTTTATCCGTAGAATTTGAGCATCTTTGGGGTATAAAGATCCAAGGGTTTGAAATCATTAGTCAGGCCGATATTTGGTATGTAGCTCCACCTAGCGATGAGCCCAAAATCCGTATGGTTAGTGACCTCTAAGAGTATGCCACGTGACTCATATTGTGGTCCCTCGACATCAAGATGTTCTCCTTTATTGATGCAATATACTCAAAAAAAATTGTACAAAAAAAAAAGGTTTTGCTTGCCCCTCTTACTTTATTCATACAATTTGCATCACACCCAATATTTTTAAGATATTTGCATCTCACCCAAAGTCATTATAGTCATTTAAAAATATTGGGATGTTCATCCAATGACCGTTAACGGCCATCTAAGGTCAACGACATTGACCGTGGTCAAAGGGTGAGACGCAAATATTTCAAAAACATTGGGTGAGATGCAAATTACATCAATAAAGTAAAGGGGTAAAGCGAAAAAGCCCTTTATTTTGTTTTAAGAATTTAGTTTCTATTTTTAGTTTCCTAGTTCTAGCAGGAGTTTAATTTTTATTTTTAGGAGTCATTATTTTAGGGAAGAAGGGGAATATAAGAGGCGTGGTGATGATTCATAAGAGATAACTGATCCATTTTCGAAATTTAATGTGAATGAACTATTACCATTCATTTTCGGGCTTTTTAGCTTTACTCCCTTAGTCTATTGATGCAATTTGCATCTCACCCAATAAAGTAATGAAGAAAGGTTTTGAGCAAACAATCCTTAAAAAAAAAAATTTGAAGAAGAAAAAGAAAGAAAGAGAAGAAGAAGAAGAAGGATAAAAAAAAAATTTGAAGAAGAAAAAGAAAGAAAGAGAAGAAGAAGAAGAAGAAGAAGAAAGAAGAAGGATAAAAAAAAAATTTGAAGAAGAAAAAGAAAGAAAGAGAAGAAGAAGAAAAAAGAAAGAAGAAGGATTTTTTTTGCTCTGCCGTAGACACGGGTAAAATCTAGTACATACAAATGAAAGAAGAAGGATGCTCATCTTTTTAAGCTTAAACTTGAATAAACAATAAGGCTTTCTTGAAGTATATCAGGAAAGAAGCTTGAGACCGTCTTCAAAGAGAGAAGCAAAAGCATCCATTTCGAGTTTGGTGAGAGACAAGCCAACCTCAATCCCCCCTTCTCCATCTCTGCACTCATGGAGAGACATGGCTCCATTTTCATCAATTGAAATCACCTCACTCTTCTTAGGCCTTCCCCACCCAAAATCTGTCTCATACACCGCCAATCTTGGTGACCCCGCAATTGTAAGAACTCGCTCGTTCGCCAAAGAAGAAAGACTGGCCAAAATGTTCTCGGCACCTCTCATGACATCGTCGTCCATCTTTCGAATTGCCTTTCCAATCAACCCAACTGCTACCACTAACCCATCTTCTCCAGTTAAGTCATTCCTCTTTCCCTCTGTGCCAAAACCAAACACGCAATTACCAAAATAGGTAACAGGTATCGGAGGGTCCAAGCGACCTCTGCACTCCGCAGCAAAAGCAAAATACTCCTTCTCCTTACTTACGTCTTCACTGCTGCATCGTGCCTTAATCAAGCAAACCCAGACGTAAGCGCATGTTAGCACGAATGATGATAAACGGAAGGGTGCTGGTGGTACTACTCGTGCTTTAATCAAGACCCATCGCTTGAGTCTCTCGATGTCGGATCGGCCCATCACGAACGTGGCTCGAACCTTATCGACTGGAAGAACTGTAGGGGTATTGGAAATATTGTTGAAGCGTTGTTGAGAGACATCGAATTTTCTCAAATCGTTCAAGTAAATGTTTTCGATCCCGTTTGGGTCCTTAATCACGGTCCTGTCATAAAAAGGGAACTCGGATACAAAACATGTTTCTCCTCCTAATCTACAAGCCGACGCCCACGATTTGATGAAATGGAAACATGCCTTTCCATCGGCGATCACATGGTTGTAGGTGATCCCAACGCAGATGCCGGAGTTTGGAAACACAGTTACTTGCAAGGCCAGTAGAGGAAGTAGTGTGTTAGACAGCTGTGACAAGTGAGGGACAAGAGGGTAGAACAGATTGACATCTCGTGCGTGGTTTCCACAGAGATGGTTGAAATTTTCGTTGGACTCGGCTACGGTAAGCGAGACCGAGTCACCATCGGTATAATGGATCTGTGGTTTGATGGATTCAGAAGGCCATGTAAGATTTCCGGCTAAAGGGTAGAAATGTTGGAGTGTGAGGGAGAGTGAGTGTTTAATGTTGGGAAGGATGGTGTTGGTGAAGTCGGTGGTTGGGTGGTGGAATTCATAGAAGAGAAGGCGTTGGACCGGAGAGGTGAAGCCTAGAAACATTATGTCGAGGAAGGTGAGTGGGAGAGATGTTTGGGGGACCGAGCCTGGTGGTGGAGAGACTCGACATTGCTCAATCACATTCACCGTGTGAGGCCGCGCCATGAGAGAGAGAGAGAAAGAGAGAGAGTTTCTGAATTTAACCCAAGTCGAGCTTCCCTTGTATATTGTATGGCCCGTCACAATTTCACACACAATTCTGGTGTACCCACCTGGAAGATGAATCAATGGCTAATGTTTGGTTAAGATGATCTCCTCACCATATAGATCACCCCTACAAAAAATCAGCCCATTCTAAAATTTCTAACACCATCAAATGTGGGTTTCAAGTTAACAATAAAAAATAAAAAAATTAGACGGGCCATAATTCTTCAACTTGTAAACCATGCTATAAATATCAGAATGATTTGAATTTCTGTGAGGATGATCTCCTCACCATAGAGACCATCCTCACCAAAATTCATCCCACTCTAATACTTCTAATTTATATATTGGCCCCCCACGATGTGCTTATTTTTGGCCCCCCACGAATTTTTTCTGTGAAAATGTGTATCCGCAGAACTTGACCCTTGTTTTTAATGGTGGATTTTGAGCATTATTAGGTCACAGACAAAACAACACCACCTCGCACAATGATAATATAAAACAAAAAAATGTACCATGATTACGTACATGGACCATGTGATTATTACTGTTCGGTACACAAAAATGTACCATCATAACGTACAGGTATGTATGGTACATTTAATTAATTTTTGGGTCGTGATGTAAATACCTGAGATCTTTTCAAATGCCGAAGCACATTTTTGCTTCCTACCGCTACTATCTGGGCCCACTGACCACATAGATGTTTAGCCCACCCCTTAGTAAACATTCGTACCAAACTCAGCTTGTTTGATGATTTTATCCATTGGTTTTGCTACTCCGAAAATGGTTGAATTCAACGGCTACAAGCACACCTTAAAAAGCACTAAAATCTAATGGTTACAGATTACCAATCAGGGTGATTTTTGGTGTGTATATCCACCAAGTGGTGGGATAAACATCCATGCGGTCAATGGGCCCAGACGACAGCAGTGAGTAACAAAAACAGTGCTTCGCATGTGACAGTTTCACGTGATGATAGACTATATTATGAGCTACGTGGCACACTCTTAGAGACCACTGACCGTGTTGATGTTTGACCCATCCCTATATGGACCTACATACGAAAATTCATCTGGATTAGTAAAATATATCCGTTGGATTAGAGTATATATGTTTCATGGTTTATTTTTAAACGTGGATTTCGAGCATTATTTGGTGTACTCAGATCCAAAGGTTAAAAATTACTAAGCATGTTGATTTTTGTTATTTACGTCTACTTAGCGATGGTTCAAACATCCATATGGTCAGTGGCCTCTAATAGAGTTCCACGTGGCTCACACTGTAGTCCATCATCAACATTGATGATAGACGTCCACCATCAAATATTTTCAACTGAGAAAAAAAAGAGTTACCTAAAGACTAAAATACCCCTAAACGGTATAGAATTTTAACATAACATGCCATTTTTAAAAGAAAATAGACAAAAAAAATCGTCCACAAAAACTACACATTCATCAATAAAGTATTATAGATATCAGAAGATATAAGCCAAAGATCCTCTACGGCTGGCACTTCTGCCACGTGGCTTCAATGATGTGAACTCAAGACCAGGGCCGGCTCAACCATAAGGCCAGTAAGGCAGTCGCCTTAGGCCCCATGTGAGAGAAGGCCCGCAGCCCAGGTGAGAGTAGGCCCCAGTCCACTAACCGCATGGATGTTTAGCCCACCCCTTGTTGGACATACAAACCAAAAATTAACCTGATTGGTCATCTCTAGCCATAGATTTTAGTACCTTTTAGGATTTGATTCATGCCATTGGATTCAATAATGCTTTTTGAGTAGTAAATCTAATGGTTAGAAATCATCAATCAAGATGATTTTTAGTGTGTTTATCCACCAATATGTGGGTTGAACATCCACACAGTCATTAGGCACAAAAAATGATCTATATAGGGTTGCAAGAGTCCTCTGCATGGACTGCAACGGAAGTCCTGTTCATCTAAATTTTTTTCAATAGCTTTTGATTCTCATGAATAATTGTTAAATTGTTGTGAATCTGATTCTGATGATATTTCTATTGATTAACACACATATATATAGCCCTTGATCAGGACGTTATAAAGTAAATGCCGAACCGTTACAAAGTAAATGTCGATAGTGTAACTGACGCCACATAAGCGGCGGTCAGCCATCGGTTACAACCGTTACGTTTACAACACTCCCCCTTGGATGCCCGCCGCTTTATGAAAACTGCCTCGTTAAAACCTTGTCAGAAAAACCCTGTGGGATAAAACCTGATCGAAGGAAAAAGAGTACAGTGTATAGGCGAATCAGGGTGGTGGTAATGGACGCGCTTGATACTGTCTCATTAAAACCTTACCTAGAAAAAACCCTGTGGGAAAAAATCTAGGTGAAGAAAAAGAGTACAATGCGCAAAGGTCCTTCTAGGATATGATCATTTTCTTTCATTGATACTCCCCCTGATTTGAGCATGTCAACTGAAAAAGTCTTGGAGCTAATGCATAGCGATGTTGAAAACCAAATTTCTTGAATGTTGACATTGGTAACGTCTTGATGAATAGATCTACAAGATTATTATTGGAATGTATCTATTGGATGTCAATGTTACAGGTCTACTAGAACGTGTGAGTGTAAAAGAATTTTGGTGAAATATACTTGGTTATTTCACTCTTGATATATCTACTTTTCATCTGCATAATACAAACATTATTCATATTAAAGTGCTTCAGGACTTTTCAGTGTATGGATTGATGAACAAGGATCCCACTAGGGAGATGTTCGATTTGTAAGCCAAAATAAAAATTATATTTTTCTAAGATCCTTATTCAGGTATACAGATATTTTTGTGAGCTCTTCAAGAGTTCATACAATACAACGATGATAGCAAATCTAGTTTTTGATTTCTTAATCAAAATGCATAGGTATATCGGAATGTTTAATCTATAAAAGGATCATAGTAGTTTGATTGCATACAAGCTATTTACTGTAGGCAATATATAAGTCATTTTATAATTTCAGGTGTTAGGACTACAGGCCATTTTTACAACTTCGGATGTTAAAACTACATGTCCCTTTTTACAACTTTGGGTGTTAGGACTACATGTCCTTTTTATAACTTTAAGTGTTTAGGACTACTGGTCCTTTTTACAACTTCGGGTGTTAGGACTACAAGTCCTTTTACAGCTTCGGGTTTACTAGCGAATCTCACTCTATTTAGATTACTTTTGTTCATTTTGGCCAATTATTTTTATGTCAACATTCTTTGACAATGCGTGGATCAAGACCCTCATCATTCTTTATGATGGTAAAAGCCACTGGAAAATATATTATCGGTAATAATTTTATCACGATCCTACTTTGCTCTCGTACAGACATAATTTATTGAGATATCTTCATTTACAGGTACCTGTACCTCTTCGGGGGTTGTCTGTTCGGAGATGGTGGATCGATCTGTTAGCTTTTTTCTATTTATAAATATGTTCTCTTCAAGAGTGTTGACTTCTGTAGAAGTTATATTTCTCCTATTCTGTAGGTTTTATCCTTTCTTGTAGGTGTGGCCTCTTCAGGAGCGCCGACTTCTGCTGGGGTTATATTTCTTCTATTCTATAGGTGTGGCCTCTTCAAGAGCTCCGACTTCTGCTGGAGTTATATGTATTCGTTCATGTGTCCTCAACGTCCTGAGAATCGCATATTTTGCACCAAAGGGTCGACCACGCTTCAAGCGTACCGTTGATGATTAATTCGTTGTTATGTCAACAAATTGTCCTATAAGGACGGTAATCCTTCTTAATTGTCCGACAGGGACATTAATTTTCTTTCTTTTGTTGATTGCCATACATGGACGTCAATCCTTATTGGAGCATTCCAAGTAAGTTCTCGCCGTTCTACCAAGAGCTTTCCTCCCCCTAACGACGGGAAGACCGGTCCAAATAAAGTGGTAACATAATAAAATGCCAACAATAGCTAAGACAATAAATAAAAGATAATAAGTTCAAGACACATGGTTGGTACTTTGCACTCCTCTTAAATGATTCTTATCTACCTTCAAGGTAGAGTAGTTGATGGAATTCATTTCATCATTCGTCCCCCTTTGCCTTGATTGTTTATTCAAGGTTCTTGGGAGCGAGGTGGATCTTATTCAAACATTTGCAACATAATATTCCAATTAAATAACAATAGGATTTTACCTAATCTTTTATGTCTGACCTCTATTACTTACGCCAAGCCCAAGGTTAAATGTTAGAGGACCAGTTCGGCACATACCCCAAACCCATGCGAGTTGGGCATACATAAATCCCAAGGCATGAAGTTGATGTCCAAGAGCAGCCACGCCATAGGCATACTGTGGGTACGGGCAACCCACTAGTCCATAAACAAAATGCAATACTAATGAAATATAGTCAAGCCAACAATTCAATTATTTTCAATAAATATAATTCCAAATGGTCATCAAAAGTTTGACAAGGAAGTGGAATACGGGATTATTATCTTCAAGAAACTAAGTTACAAGTGAAAATAGAGATAAACCAATGGTCATTAACCGCTTATATTACCATACCAAACAAAAAAACTTACACCACAATTCAAGTATCATAAATGTGGAAGTCAAGACTATTTTGTATACGCATAACATATGGCTTCGGTGGCTCAGTCCCAACTTTTGTTATGATGATGGAAAGGGGCATGTAACATCCCAACATGTATAGCATTGTACAGCATGTGTACATTAATATCATCATACGTTCTAAAAACCACATGGCACCACTTGGAGGCTCACTGACCCATGAATGTTTTTGCTTACGCCTTGGTGTACCACCACGGGTCACCGGTTCAACCCTGTCCGGGTCAAACGGGTCAGTTAAATTTGGACTGGTTTTCTTCAAAATGTTGGGTCAAGAATCAAGATCAACCCATCCCGATTTTGTTACCGAATTTTTTTTTTTTCTCACATGTTATTAGCATACGTGGTCCCATTGATTGAACGGTTCGGATTGAGGGGTAATTAAACAGTATGTTCCCAAAATTTGACTACCAACATATCAATAAGAGTATCAAGTTGAGAAGATCTACTAAATGGAGATATAAAGATCTAAACAAATTAAGAATTTTCATCCATTAAAAGATAAATACAAATTAACTCTATTCTTACCTCTTCCATGAGCAATTAATGAAAATTCTGAGATCTCACTATTGTGGATATGATGAATAGAGAAATAAGGAAAGTGTTTAGGATATAAATGAGTATACAATCCTATACACCGTTTAATACCCATGAGTTACCAATAAATATTAATGTTACCATTAAGGACAAAGAGAAACAAATTCAATTTAAAAAAAAAAAACCCAACTAATAAGGAAACCAAGTGAAACAAAATGGAAAGAATTCATCAATGTCCTTAAATTCAGATTTTTGTTTAGAAACATTTAATATGGGAATAATTCATCACCGTCCTTAAAAACGAATCATCTTATGACTTTTGAATGGAAATAATTTGTGAAAATCATCATAGTTGCTGGGTTTCCATTCTTTACACAAATATAATTAAAGTCGAAGAAAGAGCAATTATCCACGTATAGCCCTTGATCAACACACAACAGGTATATATCCACACATTACAAGCATGTGATCGAAAAACAAAATAGTCATCTATCAAGCATGCTTGTTAATCGTTGAATCCAAAAAAAATACCTGGTGTGGATAGATGATGTTGAGCACCACGGATTCACGCCTACCGTTCAACACTTGATGGAATACGAGAGAATAGAGCGTGCTGATAACGTGTTGTGAATCTGATTCTGATGATATTTCTATTGATCAACACACATATATATAGCCCTTGATCAAGACGTTACAAAGTAAATGCCGAACCGTTACAAAGTAAATGTCGATAGTGTAACTGACGCCACATAAGCGGCGGTCAGCCATCGGTTACAACCGTTACGTTTACAACATAAATAAGATTTTCTACCATATAGACGAGTTAAAAATTTTAATTAATCCCATATATTAATGGGTCAGGATTAGTGGACAACCATTTTGGCGGACCCACATAGAAGATGAATCAATGGCTGGTTTTTGGTGAGGATCTCCTCACCATATAGACACCCCCAAAAAAAAATCAGCCCATTATGAAATTTCAAACCCCATCAAATGTTTTCAAGTTACGCAGTAAAAATAAATGGTCCATAATTCTTCAACTTCTAAACCAGTCTATGAATATCGGAATGATTTGAATTTTTGTGAGGATGATTTCCTCACCGTGGAGATCATCTCACCAAAAATCAGCCGTTGATTCATCTTCTAAGTGGGTCCACCAAATGATTGTCCCCCGATCCGATACTATATTAATATATTAAATATTAAAAGGCCTCATATGGAGTTTTCGCCTTAAGCCTCAACTTGCATCAAGACGGCCCTGCTCAAGACTCTCCAACCAAAACGTATCATCCGATAGGACAAATTTAGTATGGAACCATTTGCATACTTAAAAGTATGCAAACATTGTCATTACTGTTGGATTTCCCTTGAAAACTGTGTTATTTCAATGTTTTCAAAACAAAATATTTTATAAATTAAAAACACGTTTTTCAATGAGCATTGAATGGTGGATACAATGTTTGCATACTTTTAAGTATGCAAATGGTTGCATACTAGCTAGACCGATAATACTTGGAAATCTTGGGATGGGAGTATCGGTGGGCTCCAATTCAGAATGGGATCGGCCCATTTTGCCCGAGACAAAGTGAGACTCCTTTGGGAAACAGTGATCTCAGGGTGAGACGATCCAACTTTTGAGCAGATCAGTGGGCTCCAATCCCACTGAGTGACATAAAAATCCATTCCGATTGATGATTTCTATCCATTGGATTTGAGCATTTTCTAATAAAGTGGTTCATGAACAGGCCCTTGAATGGGTGAACCCAAGCCCATGATCAAATTGCTCAAATCCAATGGCCAGAAATCACCGATCAAGTTGATTTTTGGTATATAGGTCCACCAAGGATGGACCAAAAACAAGTGTGCCGTGTGGGATTTTAAGAGATGTCTGTGTACAATTTTAGATACCGACCTTGGTGTACAAGATGGTCTTCGGAAGGGGTACGTAAGCCCTTGTGAGAAGGGTTAGGGTTAGATTTCGTAATACGATTCTTCATCGAACAGGTTCCTGACCTTTTTTTTTTTTTTTTTTTTTTAAGTCACCATCGTAGGAGGGCCCCACGGATTAGCAGCGGTTCCCCACCTATTAAAAGCTCTGTCGGTGGGCTACCGAAAATGGAAAGAGACACTCACTAAGGCCCTGCTTGGTTCGCTGCACTTAGGTGCATTTTACACTTTAATGCAAATACAATGAATTGTGTTCCAACCATTTGTGATGTAAGTCACTTACAATCGTCTGGTTCACGCCATGTAAATTGATGCAAATAAAGTTTAGCTGATTGGTTGGTAGTACGTGCATTGCAAATGAATGCAATGGATTATTTTATTTATTGATTTTACAAAAAAAAAGTGCAGAATAAAATTATTATTGTTATCATTGTTGATTTCATTATTATTATTATTATTATTATTATTATTATTATTATTATTATTATTATTATTATTTATAAATATTATCATTATAATCATTGTTTAAAAAATTGCCGTTATAATGGATTCGGACCTCCCCGTTACGTTTGTACAATTAAAAAACGTGAAAAATAACGACTTTTATTTTTGTTATAACTGACATTATTTTTCATTTTTTTCCCGTTATAACGACCGTAATTTTCTGAAAAATTTTGTCAAAAAAAAAAACGGCCGTTATTTCAATTATTTTCTGTTATTTTAATTTATTCAAATTTGAAATTTTGAATTTCAGCACAATTTTTCCCGTTTTCCCCATTATTTTCTCTTTTTGCCCCTGAGCGTTAAAATTTGTAACAAGGGCTCTTATATATAACAGAAAAAATGATAATGTCCCAAGTCCATTATACCGTTATAACGACCCCTTTTAAACTTTGATAATTATTACTGTTATTATTTTATTATCATTGTTATTATTATTATTGTTTTGGAGGAGAAAGCTTGGGGCTAGAGGACCCCAACCAGCTATATAAAAAATGGTCGGGATCAGGGGTTGTACCCACCTAGAAGATGAATCAATGGCTGATTCTTGGTGAGGATGATCTCCTCACCATATAGATCACCCCCACAAAAAATCAGCACATTCTGAAATTTCAAACCCCCTCAAATGTGGTTCTCAAGTTACACGGTAAAAGTAGACAATTTATAATTCTTCGACTTCCAAACCAGTCTATGAATGTTGGAATGATTTGAATTTTTGTGAGGATGATCTCCTCGCCAAAGAAATCATCCTCACCAAAGAGATCATCCTCACCAAAAATCAGCCATTGATTCATCTTCTATGTGAAAAATAAAAAACTAAAAAATAAAGATATAAAATAAAATAATAATAATAATAAATAATCACGGTAGTTGTTGTTATTATTATTATTTTTATTTTATTTTTGAAAAAAAAATGTTGAGCTAACACAATGCACTTGCTTGCAGCAGTTTTTGAGCTGCACTTCCTTATATCTATTTTGTTAAGGACTCTGCAAGGGCTTGTTAGCCACTTGCATGGCAGTTCATTGCACACCTCTGACCAATCACTTTCAATCCCAAAATTGTGGCAAGTGTGTGCATTGCACTCAATTTGCAGTGAACCAAGCAGAGCCTAAGGGTGTGGTAACCAAGTAGGCATGTGAGTCTTTCGTTATTTTTGAAATGTGAACACATTAAATATGTTCTCAAGCCCCACATGGAAGACAGAGATCCATGATTGTACAAACGTTTTAAACATAAAATCAGTTGGATTGGTGGTTTATAACCATTGGATTTGAATCTTTTTCATGGGTTGAATTTCAACAGTCGATTCTGAGATTCAATGGCTAGAAAATACGACCAATCAGATTGATTTCTAGTCTTTAGGATTATCGTCAACATTGATACGGGACCATGGTGTGATTAACCACGTGGAACACTATTAGAGGTCACTTATTGTATGGATGTTTGGCCAATCCCTATGTAGACATATAGAACAAAAATCTGTCTGATTAATGATTTGTAACCTTTTGATCTGAGTACCCCAAATAATGTTCAACATGCAAGGTTGAAAACAAAACATGAGAAAGACTCTAATCCAACGGATAAAAATTAATAATCAGGATGAATTTTGGTATGTAGGTTCACCTAGGGATAGACCAAATATCCACACAGTCAATGACCTCTAAGAACATCCCATGTGTCGTCCCTAGTATACTACAAGGATCGTGCCCCCTTGAGCAAAATCCCGGCTCCGCCCACTGCACATCCACAAAATCCATCTCGGGCTTGATGGATTCTGGAAATCATGAGAGATTTACGGCAAGAGGGTACACGTGTTGGAAGGTGAGGGAGAGTGAGTGTTTGATGTTGGGAAGGACCGAAGGATGGTGTGGGTGAACTAGGTTGTAGGGTGGCAGAATTCATAGAAGAGAAGGTGTTGGACAGGAGAGGTGATGCCTAGCCAAACTATGTCGAAGAAGGTGAGAAGGAGAGATGTCTGGTGCACCGAGCTTGTTGGTGGAGAGACTCGACATTGCTCAACCAGATAGAGAGGGGAAAGGCTTCGATGCGCCGGGCTGTACAGATCAAACAAAATGTGACATGTCAGCGAAAAAGCCTAAAGCTCTTACAAATTTGCAATTACCAAAACAACCGCAACGTAAGTAATGGACGCGGTTAGTTTCAAATTTTTCGCTGATGTGTCACGACTTGAGCAGGACCGTTCTGTTTGGTCTGTGCGGCTCTGGCGTGGACTGGTAGATCATTATTCAATGGGTTCCACTCCTCCATGTGGAGCTCATAAATTGGGCTGGCCCATATCTATTACTACTTTAAAGACAAAACTAGGGTTGGGCATGCCGTTCACAAGACGCTCACCTAAATAACTTTGATGAGGGAGGTCCATCAGCAATGTTGATGACGGACGAGCCCTGTCCTCAGACTCTTAGAGTGGTCCAAACAACTTTCAGGCCCAACACAACCGTAAAATCATGCAATTTTATCGCATGAAACATACTTGGTCAAAGTTGCGCGATTTTGCGATGAATGGTGCGACTTTGTGATAAACAAAAGTAATCTTATCGTATGAAACATACTCACACGGGCTCACCCCTCCCAAGCCCATCTAGTATGCCGATGTTGGTATACACATTTGTACACAGACATCCCTTAAAATGTCGCATGACACAAATGTTTGGTTCATCCTTGGGGGACCTATACACTAAAAATCAGCTTGATTGGTGATTTATAGCCATTGGATTGGAGCATTTTTATCATGGGCTTAGAACCCATTCAAGGGCTTATTTATGAACCTTCTTGATTAGAAAATGCTCAAATCCAATGGATAGAAATCATCAGTCAGGATGGTTTTTGATATGTCAGCTAGTCCACTAAGAGATATACCAAATATTCATGAGGTGGTGGACCAAAGGTAATGTGCCATGTGGCATACATTGGATATCGGTATACTATATTTTCCAGCTTCCATCAGGTAGAGAACCAGAGGAACAATATTTTGAGGAAAAAACTTTGCTCCTCCTGTGGAGGAACAAAAGAGCCCACCACCGAAATTCCACGTGACATATTCTTTCAAGCCCACTAAACCCAATGCTTGGCCAACCGCTGTTGGACCTACAAACAAAAAAATAAACTTATTGGTGATTTCAAGCCATTCGATCGAGTATATTTCCCCATCATCGGCTTGAAACCCACCTATGAGCCTGTTTATGAAGCCCCAACTGAAAAGTTTTCAAAATCCAATGGATGAAAATCACCAATGAAGTTGAGTTATGGTGTGTAGGCCCACCAAGGGAGTAGGTCAAATGTTCATGGGTTAGTCAGTGGGGCCAGTGTGTGTACCATGTGGCCTTTTCTTTAGCGTAGGCAGTTCAAACTTCCCCCCCACTAGGGGGTGTCCATCCGGCCCCCTTGTAAGGGGGCCCGGCCCGGCCCGACCCGACCCAACTCTTTCAAAGCCGTAAGAAGAGGGAGGGTTTTAATAAATTTCAAACCTTTAGGGCCGGGTTGGGCCTGAATATGTAAGGCCCTTCTACATAAAGGCCGGGCCAGGGCCACACTCATGGGGGCTCTCTGTTTTATTTATGTTTTTAATTATATTCCATAAAACAATGCACTTAGTGCATCTTTTTCTTTCTTTTTTTTCAGAAAATGACACAAGGTGCCTGGTATATTCAAAATTAAATTAAACAAGGGGAAATGGAGGAATTCTAGCAAGCAACCCCTTAATGGAGTTGCATAAATGCAACTAGGGGTGTAAATTGGTACCTGAGAAGAAAATGTCACATTATTCCGGTTCCAGAACTAGTCATTTTTTAACCGAACCCAAAATGACCCGAAACCATATGTTATAGGTAGTAATGGGCTAAACATCTAGAAAGAACAATAAACAACAAAGATGCAAATACACGAAACAGAGATTTATCGTGGTTCCCTCAAGATCGTGCCACATGACACATTCTCGCATTTGCTGACCATATGAATGTTTGTCCCACTCTTTGGTTGACCTACAGATGAAAAATTAGCCTTATTGATAATTTTAGCCATTAGATTTGAATATTTCAAAGAGTTCGGCTTGCCTCACCCATGTGCTTGAGGAGATGCCTCAACCCCTATCATGTTGTGACATGTGGAGGGGAGGGTAAGGGCTACCTAAAGAGTATGTTACATGTAGAAAACCTTTTTTTTCGTTTTAAAATTTTTATTCTCTCTCCTCTCTGTTAGTTTCCTTTATTTACTCTTAACAAAAAAAAATTGCACGCATTGTTTTATGTTTGAACCACGCCATCTCTCATTATTTGCACAATCCCAACAATCCAGACCGTCCAAACAGCATTCAACTTGATAGGATGATCTTAACCGTTCATATAATATCACTGATAGAATGGTCAGCAACCCTACATGCAAAGATCCATAAAAATCACGTTATCATACAATTAAGGATAACCTGTCAATGTTATTTTCACAAAATGGACAACTGATTTGCAGACTTACGAGTACGTAAACACTGTCAGTACTGTTGGATGTCCATTGAAAAATGTGTTATTTCAATATTTTCAAAAAAAGTATTTTATAAATTAAAAACACCTTTTTCAAGCAGTACCATTCAATGGTGGATACCATGTTTGCATACTTTTGAGTCTGCAAACATATGCAGACTAGATTTTTCCGAATTATTGGATCAACAACAGGATGATCTTAGCAGTAGCGGAGGCGGTGTGCAAGCAATTAGACGACACATATACAAGGCACATCATGTTTGCCTAATCTAACACCGTTCGAATCAAAACTGTATTTTTTTTTATAAGTAATCCAATTTGTGAATCACAAATAACATCAAACCTGTATGATATTTGTAATGGTAATTTTCCTTCAAGCCATGGATAAATGGTCTAAAGTAACGACTATCGGATGAAAGAGTGAGAACTCAGATCTGAGTTGAATGATAGTTAATAATCATGGGCAGCTATCGATGATGACATTTTGGATGAAACATTAGAAATAGATCAATGGAGGAACAGGTTTGGCAAAGAGGAAATCCATCAATGGAGGAATAGGTTTGACAAAGAGAGATTGTATGGAGATAAAATAGAAAATTGAGAGAGAGAGAGAGAGAGAGAGAGAGAGAGAGAGAGAGAGAGAGAGAGAGAGAGAGAGAGAAGAAAAGGTAAGTAATAAAACGAGACAGATTGCATAAGAGAGGGAGAGGGAAAACGAAAGTACCAAATAAGGAGAGAGAAAATCGTATAAAAAAAAGGTTTTTTTAGCTTTACCCCTTACTTTATTAATGCAATTTGCATCTCACCCAATGTTTTTAAAATATCTGCATCTCATCCTTTGACCATAATCTACCACGTTGACCATCGACAATAAAGTAAGGGGGACAAGCAAAAAAGCAAAAAATTAGGTTTTTTATTTTTTGAGGATTGTTAGCTCAAAACCTTTCTTTGAGGTTTGTGAACTATAAAAGGAACTCACCTTCACAGGTTGTGAAGCACACTAATGTCCCTCATCAATGATGACGAGGGAGCGCAATATGAGCCACGTGGCACACTCTTAGAGGTCACTAACCGTACGGATGTTGGGCCCACCACTAGGTGGAGCTACATACCAAATATCAACCTAATTAGTGATTTCAAACCATTGGATCTTTCTTCCCCAAAATAATGCTCAAATTCTATGGATAAAATCAACTCAGGAAAATGACTCTAATCCAATGCTTAAAAATTAACAATCAGATTACTTTTTGGTCTGTAGGTCCACCTACGATTGGGCCAAAAGTAAATGAAGAAAGGTTTTGAACTCACAATCCTCAAAAAAATAAAAAATAAAATAAAATAAAATTGCTTGTCCCCCTTATTTTATTGCTGCAATTTGCATCGCACCCAATTTTTTAAAATATTTGCATCTCACCCAAGGTCATTATAGTCATTTAAAAAATATTGGGATGTCCATCCGAACACTGCCTATGGTCAATGACGTTGACCATGGTCAAAGGGTGAGATGCAAATATTTTGAAAACATTGGGTGAGACGCAAATTGCATCAATAAAGTAAGGGGGTAAGGCAAAAAAGCCCTAGAAAAAAAAAAAAAAAAAAAAAAAAAAAGATGTAACAAGGTATTCCTGGAACTTTTTCAAGGGGTGGGCTAAACATCCATGTGGTCAGTGGGCCTAGATGGCACAGGTAACTACCAAAAATGCCGCTTTCACATTTAAAAAGATCTCAGGAATACCTTGTTACATCATGACCCTAAAAAATACGGGCACCCATGTCTTTCGACCGTGCACCCACAAGGGACCAAAATGCCCCTGTTTTGTTTGGGCACCGCATCCCTTCTCTCTCTCTCTCTCTCTCTCTCTTGTAATTATCTCCTCCCTCTCTCTCTCTGGTTTTAGCCCCCACGGTAGTGCAGCACCGTGGAGGCTAAAAGCCAGAGAAAGGGAGAGAGAGTGGGGGAGGCATTGAGAGAGAGTTTACAGTAGAGAGAGAGAGAGAGAGTTTACAGTACATATATAGGTGAGAGTAAGAGAGAGGGAGGAGAGAATTACAATAGAGAGAGAGAGAGGGGGGAGAGTTCCAGTAGTGAGAGAGAAGAAGGGAGATAGACGATAAAGGAGAAGGGACGGGTGGAGGAGGGGCATTTTCGTCTACTGTGCCAAGTTGAAAGACTTGGGTGCCCGTAAACAGACCCAAAAAAAAAGAGGGAAAATTACTTGAGGGGCCGTAAGTTTGCAATTATGGCCCTTCACCCACAAATGCTACTCTATTCAACTAAAAGGGGTGCCTTTTCGAAACATTGACCTGGCACCCCCAATTACACTGTTCAAAGCCCTTTTGTTCCATCTTTACCCTTTTAGCCTACTTCATAGCCCCTGCCACCACAAGAGTAGCTTTCAGCGTACGATCCAATCAGTCTGAGGTTCGGCGACAAAAATCCCAAAAAAACATTTTTTTTAAAAGAAATTTCTTCTCACATCTGTTATGTTCTTACTCTGTTTCTTTATTAGTTTTTGCTCTTTCTCGGTTTCTTTCTCAGTTTTTTCGTGGAAGACAAAGACGAAGGTACCCACCAAGAGTCCAGTTCAAGAGAAATCCATAAATCACTCACAGAAGAAAAATGGAAGAAAAGAAGGTCAACCATACAAGCAACTTGAAAGCTTCCATTTCCATTTCTATTAGGATTTGAATCAGTGCCATGTACACGATTTTTCTTCGATTCAATGTGAAACCCTAACGCAGAAGATAGAATTGATTACCCTAAAGTTGAACTCGAAACCAGAAGCAACCATTGATTACTCGAAAGCAATAGTAATCATTAATTAGATTAGGTTAAACACCTTGTTCGATTTTTTATGTATATGAGCTTTGGAACACTTTAAACTGCTTTCATGTGGCAAGAGATGAAAGTGGCCATTGCCCTCTTCAATCATGAATCTCTCCGGCCGCGGTAGAATTCAAGGGGGTTGTCCCAGCACTTGGGTCCCTTCCAATGGCTTTGCAGTACTGTAATAATCTCTCGTGAATATGGTTAGAATGAAATCTATTTTTTAAAAATCGATACTTTTTTTACTAGATTTGTAAACTTGTACTTTTTTTATCTGATTCATAATATAGTAGAAAAAGTACCAAAAATCGCATATCGTAAAATCTTTAAAAATAGATTTAACAAGATAGATTGGATGCCAAAGGCTTCTGGTATTGCCATTTATTTACTCATTGCTAATTGTTGTGACCACTGGAAGGGACCCCAAGCGTTAGAGAAGGAGACGAAAGAGATTAAAGAGGGAGAGGAAACTAGATAGAATGAGATATCTCCTTCCTTTTTTTGCTTTTTTTTTCCTAAACCTCCACTGTAGCAGAGATTGTCTTGGTGGTCGCTTCGTCTTCATCTTCAACCAAGTGCTAGAGAAGGAGACAAGAGAAGGAGAAGAAGCTAGAGAGAATGAGAGATCTTCTTCTCTTTGTTTGCTTTGTTTTTTTCCTTAAACTCCATTGCAACATAGATCGTCTTGGTAGTAGCTTCGTCTTCCTCCTCAACGAATCCAGAACAGACACAGAGTTTTTATTCTATTTTTTTTACTCCATTAGAGCCTAATAAGGTCTGGAGCAATTGAAGCTACACTAAAGCTACTTCTGCCATCGCAGAGGCTAAAATGATGGTTCGTAGAGACTACTCCTGCCATCACAGAGGCTATAAGGGTAAAAATGGAACAAATGGGTTCAAAATAGTGTATTTGGGGGTGCCGAGCCAATGTTTGAAAAAGGCACCCCTTTTAGCCGAATAGAATAGCATCTGTGGGTGAAGGGCCGTAATTACAAAGTTACCAACCCTGAAGTAATTTTCCCAAAAAAAAAATCTTGTACCAAACTAATTCTCCCGGTTCCCTTTGACCACACGTCATAAAATGATATGTGGTTGAGGCATCTTCTCAACCAAATGGGTGAGGAATGGTTTTTTTGAAAGAAGTACTCGAATTACACGACTTAAAGATCAATCATCAACCCTCAAAAAGACTCAAACCAAACATTTAGGCCCTATTTGGGAATGCTTTTGGAGAAACACAGTGCTTCTGCAAAAGCCTTGAAAACCACTACTAAGAAACGCTTTTTTCTATAATAGCATTTGGCAAACCACACTGGAGAAGTGATGTTCTGTGTGTAGAAGCCGGTATTGCTGTTGGGCAAAACTAGCTGTGAGCTTTTGGATTCTGTCAAAATATCAAGAATACCCTTATTGCAATTAGCATCCTTTGAACGGGAAGTAAAACAAATCCAACCCGAAAGAACAAAAATTTGTAAATCAACTAATAAAAAAACTTAAATTTCCTAAAGCCAAAGCCATCGGAACTCATTAGATAAATATATTAATTTACAAAAAAAAAAAAAAGTAAATAAAAAAAATCTATTTTTCTCCCAAATGCAACTGAAACAACGCCCACACTATCTGAACCAACCTAATCACTCAAATTCTTGAACAAAACTTACTCACCCCTTTCCACGCTCTCATTGTGGTTAAGTTTAATTACTTGAATGAGGCTATCAAAATGAGTAATAGTGCATATCACTTTCCATCTAAAATATGTTGCTGATTCTTTCAGGAATCTCCAATAGAGCCTCTTTTGGTCACTTTGTCTGAACAATTATGTTTCATGTTCTGTCTGATTAAGGAAGTCTGAAAATCCATTACAAGTCCCTTTATCCTAAAGAAACATAGATAAAATTTTCAAATTTCTTAATTAAAAAAAAAATCTCAGACAGGCTGATTTTTGGGTGGGGAGTTTAACTAACCAAATAAATTCTCAGACATTTTGGGTGGGGAGACTAACTTAAACCAATTAAAATTCCTAGTTAAAAAAAAAAGAACCCAAATCCTCAAAATTCATAATCTATGACATGACCGAGTTAATGAAACAACTTGAAAAAAAATAAAACGGCTCAGACGTTGTACCGACCGTGTGGACGACTGTCACAACGGCTTCCCATAATACGAGCCACGTGGCACACTTTTAGAGGGTTCTGACCGTATAGATGTTTGGCCAGTGCCTCGGTGGAGCTACAAACCAAAAATCAGCATGTTTAATGATTTAGAACCGTTTGATATTTGTACTCAAATAAAACTCAATAATGCTAAAATTCCTACGGTTAAAATCAACCCATGAAAAGTACTTCAATCCAACGCTTAGAAATCACTGATCAGGCTGATTTTTGGTTTGCAGGTCTACCGGGGGACTTGCCAAACATCCATACGGTCAGCACCCTCTGATAGTGTGCCACGCGGCTCGTATTGTGGGAAGCCGTTGTGAAAAGCTCTACTCTGTCGAAGAGCCTCTTCTTTGACATGGATTTCGATCAATCAACAGGCATCTCGATGATGAGGTGAAAGAAACCAATAGAGATTAGAGAAAGTCTTCTTCTTCTCTGTGGATTTTCTTTGTTCGTTATTTTCTATGTTCTTCGTCAACTTGGTTGGAGATCAATCAAGAAGAACTTCACGACCCGATCTGCAACCTTCTTTGAAGATGATGATGAAGCTAAAGAAGTTACATAAGATCTGATGATTACCGCTTTGGAGTAGAGAGAGATCGAAGAGATTCGAGAGATTTGGGATGAGAATTTCCGCAAACCAGCGATCACCATTATTAGATTTTTCTTTTTCAAGCTTTTAAAAGGTAAAAACAGACGATTCTTCAGAGGTAAAAACAGAAGATTCTTCAAAGAGGTAAAAAATGGAGGGGAAGGAGAGAGGTTTTAGGTTTTCTTTCTCTCTTGATGGTGCCTTTGGGTCTGAGATTGGTCTTGAGAACATCCTACAAGCCCTTAGCAACATTGATGTTCATGTGCAGAGCGCAGATTTGTTCAAAACTTCAGCATTCAGATGCAGAACTCTACGAGACATCTTCGTTACGGAAAGAGAGAGAGGAAAGCAGATCAAATGGTGTTAGTCCCTGAGAGTGTTCAAACCTCTGACATTTGTTCAAGGGAAGAAGTGAAGAGGGTTTCATGAAAGGAGTGGCAAAAATGTCAAAAACACATAGCCGTTTTGACAGTAATATGCTTCCCGCGAAAGCATGGAAGCACTTTTCTCAAAAAATCACTTCTAACTTCTTTTAGACTCCGGAAACCAAAGTGTTTTTGCAAACCAAACACATGTTTATGGTAAGAAAGCGCTTCTTAGTGCCAAAAGCTGGAGAAGCGCTTATGTAGAAGCTGTTAAGAAAGCTCTTCTCAATACCGAAAGCTGGAGAAGCGCTCATGTAGAAGCGTTCCCAAACACTACCTTAGAAATCACCAAACATCCATACGGTCAGAGCACACTAAGAGTGCGCCACGTGGCTCGTATTGTGGTCTGTGATCGGCTTCGCTCACGGCATGGTGTGAGCGAAGGTTAAGAGACAAGTCACACACACGTTAATTCTCTCACAACCCCTCGTCACTCTCCATAAACTCATGGAATCTCTACCTCCAAATTCCCCCAAAAATGAAGACATCTTCGATTCTTCTCTAAATTTAGAAGAAACTCATTTTCAGGAGGGTTTCAGGGACGGATTTAACGACGGTTTGGTCTCAGGGAAGCAAGAAGGAAAGGAGGTGGGTCTGAAAGTAGGGTTCGAAGTGGGAGAGGAATTAGGGTTTTATCGGGGTTGCGTCGATGTTTGGAACTCCGCAATTCGCATTGATCCCAGTTGCTTTTCGTCTAGGGTTCAGAAGAGCATCAAACAGATGGAAGAATTGATTGAAAAATACCCAATTTTGGATCCGGAGAACGAGAGTGTTCAGGAAATTATGGATGCTTTAAGGTTGAAATTTAGAGCTATTTCGGCTACGTTGTCGATTAAATTGGAATACGAGGGTTACCCCAAATCATCTGATGTTAAGGAGATTGAATTTTGAGGAGATCATCTGTTCATGGTATCTGAAATTTAGTGGGTATCTATTTCTCTGTAAGTTAGTTTGAAATTTTGTGTTTTTTTCTTTCTTTCACCTATGGAATTTGAGGTTCTATCGATTCCTCGTTGGGTTAATTAGTATCGTTTCTCTTTGTTGTGAACTATAATTAATCGATCTAGTTATCGCGATTTTGATATTGGAATTATATATTTGAGAAATTTATAGGGTTTTCGTTGATGGGTTCAAGTTTTTTTTTAATAGTTGGTGTTTGATATATTGCCTGAATGGAAATAAAATCGATTGGCAATGTTTTGTTGGTCAACAACAATTCGAAAAATTAAACACCAAATTAAAGTCTTAATGAATGTATAGATACTCAATTAATCAAATACTAGGGAGAAAAACAATGCCTACATTGATCCCATGTCTAATTTCTGCATTACCAGCTTCGATTATGGAGGTTGGTGTCATTTTCTATGTTTTCTTCTCAACCTGTGTTAGGAGGCTTTGTGTCACAACTGAATTATTTGTCTGAGAAGTCCCTTGTCATGTTTAATAGGTTTGTTCACTTCATGTTTAACATATTGGCAACTCTGGTTTCATACCCCACACAGTTTTCATATTATAGTTGTAAAACACAGTTGGTCAGCTTGTTACTTGGCTAAGTTGAACTGCTTTTGCGGCCAAGGTAAAATCAAAGGTCTAGTTACTCATTTACAATAAAATAGAATCCTTTGATTTGTTTGATTTTACTTTGAGTTTTTGCATGACTCGGTGACTTGCCTGAGTCAAAAAGTGGCTAATTTAATTTTTATTGACCAATTTGAAAAAGAAGAAAAAATTGCATCAAAGACAGGCGAGTTGATGTAAGGCTCCTGTATCTCCAATTTTGCTTCAGATAGGATGGGAGACTCCTACAATTCAAACTTTTGAGGGATCATATACCTGCTATTTTACTTGCAAATATCTTTTCTTTTATTTTCAGAGGCTGTGGGTTGAAAAAAAATCATTTTACCATCGACCCAATTGAGTGGATGGTGTGTGGTCCAAGAGAAATAGTGGCCACAAAGTTCTTTTCAGTATCATTATTATTATCTCCTATCTATCTCTTTCTGCAGTTTGTGAAGGAGTGAGAAACAAGAGAAATGTCAAAGCTGATGCTTGCTTGTTGCAAGGTCTACATATCTGAAAGTCGAAATAGAGCAGCATTGGAGTCTATTGAGCTGGCTGCGAAGTTATACCCAGGGGCTGCTGTCGTCAACAAGTTCCAAGATGAAGCTTACAACAGAGTCGGTTACACCCTTGTCTCCAAGTTGGCTCCAAATCCATTACCGAGTTCTAGTCCCTTGAGAAAAGCCGTGCTTGCCATGGTTAAAGCGGCTTTTGAAACCATTGATCTTGAATCTCACTGTGGAACTCATCCTCGTCTTGGGGTTGTTGACCACATCTGCTTCCACCCTCTGGCCCAAACTTCTCTGGACCAAGCAGCCCAGCTTGCAAAGGCCGTTGCAGCTGAGATTGGCTCCAACCTTCAAGGTTTGTAGTCTTCATCCTGACAATGTATAGAATTGTAGTGGTAGGAATTTGTACAAAACATAAAAAATGGTGACAGTTGTTTGCGAAGTAGTTGTTAGTTACCTCTGAAGATAGATAATTAATTGTGAATTTGGTGCGATTACTGCTAACCATTTTCTTTTTACCTTAAATACATAGTAATATTTACACTTGTTTTGAGGAAAGGACAATCGTTTGATTCTAGCAATTATCGAATGATTAAGGATAACGTATTGCAGTGGACCACCGATGTCATGTGCTCATTAAATCGGAGTCATCCGATTAATGGACCTGCCTCTTGGATGGACCAGTCCAAATATCATTTTCAGTGGACAATCCCAACCATGCACTTTTGCTTATTGGCCATAAGGGTGCAATTGACCAGATGATTAAGATCCTGGGCTGAAAGATTCTCTAATAAGAATTGGTGCTCAAAATGTTCTGTAACGTTTTGTGATCGAAAAAGCATCTATTGATGGATTACTGATTAGCTTTGACATAAAAACCTGCAGTCCCCACGTTTCTATATGGAGCAGCCCATGAAGAAGGGAGGACACTTGATTTAATAAGAAGAGAACTGGGTTATTTCAAGCCTAATTCAGACGGAAACCAGTGGGCGGGAGGGCCTGAATCCGAGTCCTTGCCAATGGAGCCAGATGAGGGTCCATCTCGAGCACCTCGAGCCAAAGGTGTCATGGTGGTTGGAGCGACCCGATGGGTGGATAACTACAATGTGCCCGTCTTCTCTACTGATATAGCTGCTGTCCGTAAAATTTCTAGACAGGTGAGTGCGCGAGGGGGAGGGCTTCCATCGGTGCAAGCTATGGCACTTGTCCACGGTGAAGACATAATTGAGGTGGCTTGTAATTTGTTGGAACCGAGTAGAGTCGGAGCCGATCAAGTTCAGCTCGAAGTCGAGCGGCTCGCAGGGGTAGAGGGGATGACTGTAGGGAAGGGTTATTTCACTGATTTTTCACAGGAAAAAATAATTGAAAATTACTTGAAATTAGGTTCTTTTATGTAAAGACAAGCAAATTAGACAGGCCATGCTTTCTGAAATTGCCTTTAAAGGAGCAGAAATTCTTCCATGGAGGAATGTTCTCATGAGATGAAAATTTTTTGTACTGATCCTGTAATTTGGTTAAGTGGGTATTTATCAAAATGAACGAAAAGCGGATGGGATTTGGTGTGGCACCAGGGCAGGATCGGTTGCAGCTCAGCGACGCTTGATCGGTGATTAAGGGAAGGATTCGAAAACAGAAAAATGCTTCAATAGTCTCTGTTAATCAACTGAAGAAGAAGAAAAGATTCGATGTTTTGAAATCTAAGATGGAAGAATTTCAAATTCCTCTGTTTTGGCAAGAAATAAAACTTGAACTTCTGCCATCAAAGGGTTGATGATAACGTCGTTGAAAGCTAAGTTTTCTGCTTTAAGTCCAATAGTCTTCTCTTCTCTCTGCTGTTCTTCAGTAGTCTGATGTTTTTCTGCCACTCCAATGGCGAGAAATCAAACAAGAAAAACGAGAGATAGCATAACATTCTACTTCTATTCCTGCTTGAAAGAACGAAAGCATCAAATCAAACAAAACAAAAAATAAAAAATCAGTCACAATCATCATCATCGTGGGTAAAAGGAAGAAGAAAGTTCATAGCAGCTGCGGTTGGTGGCTCCCTCCGGATCTGCTCCTCTGTCACCTGCGGATTATAGATTGACAGCCATGCGTTGTACCCGTGGGGTGTCCCGGGGGGGATCGCCGTCTCCCGGGGTGTCCTCGAAGGCGGCGATGTTCTTGCCCGGCACGGTGTTGAACATGAACGACAAGCAGCACAACTTTTTTTCTCTACTCATGAAAAGGGCAAAATAGTCTTTGTAATCTTACAATACAGAAAAAATGTTTAACTATTTCCTTTCCCTTCATCCTCTCTAAACATGATAAGAAATGAAAAAAAATTGCTAACACCAAAAGAAAATAAAAAATAAGTTTTTATAATCTTCATTTTTACATTCAAGCATCGCACAACAGCACATCCACTGTGTCCATAATAGTGACGACCCTTTTATCAGTTCTCCTCATCTTCATATTATTTTTATTCACAATCCTCTCTTCGTTATCTTCAACAACATCCCCTTAACCTGTAAAACATGATAAGAAAAAAAAAAAAAATGACTAGCAACAGTAGAAAATAAAAAAATTTATAATCTTCGTTTTTACCTTCAAAGATGTATACAATCCTAAAAAACTGAAACCCTACAAATAAACAAACAATCATTCTAGAGTGTAAACATAAACATGAATATAAATAATTGAATAACAATTCTTTTAGAGGCCCAAATCAAGTATTCAGTAGAGACGACTCATTGAAGAAAGAAAAAGTTTTAGAAGAGATGGTAAAGATATTGAACCATATTGGCTTTTCGCCTGCTTTCGTGCATTCGTCATTCGAAGAAGCTAAAAGAAAATGTGAGAACCCTGCCTAAACCCTAATATTTATATATGACAGAATTAATGGCTAATAAAATTGACATTTATTTATTAACGAAATATAGAGAGACATTAGATGTCAATAATGGAAGTGATGTTAATACGAAAAACGTTTCAATTGAAACAAAAATAGAATGTTGTAAAAATTGAAGGAAGGAGATGAAAAGCCATAATAGAAGGCGGTGGTAATAGGATAAATGTTTTGATTGAAACATAAATAGAAGGTTGTGAATGTTATGTTTTGAAAAATAAAATGGTGTTAAGAGACGTTGAGAAAGACGAATTTAAGAATGAATGAATAAATAATTTAAGAATGAAAGAGAGAATTATGGAATAAATAATTGAGATTTTTAAAAAAATTAAAATAAATCGAGTTGGTTAGAAAGTCTAAAAAGTCCTTAATGTTTGAGGTACATTACTTAAAGTGCCAAAGGGTGTTTTTGGAAAAGACAAAAAATATAGGGTAGAGTCAAGTGGATGAGAGAGGAAAGAGAATTTTAGGTTGTTGACATGGCACTCTGCATGAGGAGAGTGCCACGTCAACTTGATGTGGAGGAGAGAAAACGACGATGCTCGCTTCTCTGCTATAGTATAGATATATAGATGTTGTGTCCATGGTATATCTTAGCCTTGTCTCTGCCATACATGGGTAATATAGTAAACGGTAACTTTAGTCAGGAAACAAGTTTTGGAGAGTGCCATTGTGTGGTCTAGTAGGGATGCAACTTGGGTGGGCTCAAGCCGACTTTGGGTTAAGTTGGGCTCTTTAATACTCAAGCCTGGATTTTGACATCCCAATCAAATATTGTTGGGCTAAGGTTGAGGCTTCAACCCAAACCGAGCCGGACATATACACTATATGCACACACACACACACACACACACACACACACACACTATCATACAGCTAGGACGTACACACTATGTACACACACACACATACTATCATACGGTAAGGACATACACACTATGTATACACTATGACCAAACCATCACATTCATCTACACAGTATGTACTCTTATATTTTTACGAATGCGTTCATTTCTAATATTTTTTTTTTATCAAGTAGTGAGCCTCATAAGCTAACGTGAGGAACTTGAGCTTCTCCGTCATATAATGAAAATTGGATAGGAGAGAGCACATCCATTGGGTCACTAATCTATATAACAAAATAAGATAATTGTCTTATCTCTTATCTTATCTTATCCAGTTTCAACAAAGAGTGTCTGAGATCTTATCCTCCAAATGGATGATAGATCTAGCCATTCAGACTCAATTTTTGGCCAACGTTTTGTCAGATAGTGTTGTGGGCACGAGCTACCCACTATCTATATAACAAAATAGGGAAGTTTTCTTATTCCTTATCTTATCCGGCATCATAAGATAAAGAGTGGTTGAGATCAAATTCATCCATCTAATGTTGGACGGTCAGATCTCAACCACTCACTCCCATTCATTTATTCTGAAATTTCACTATACAGACTTGAATTTGGTGTACGTCCACTAAATATGTGCCGAACATTAATAGGGTTCATGGACCCAAAAGTAAAAAGAGATTTGGTGTATGCCATAAATAGCGACTGTTATAATGGGTTTGGACCTCTCTCATTACGTCATGTACCGTGTTAATGTTCAAAATATAACGGCCGTTATTTTCTGTTATTTTTCCATTATAATGGAAATAACGACCGTTATTTTTTGAAAAAAATTGTTAAAAAACATCTGTTATTTTTCAATTAATTTCTTTTATAAATTTTAGTGACTATTTGAAAATTAAAATTTTAATTTTGGCACCATTATTTTCTGTTATTTTCATTCCTTTCCAATATTTTTCGTTTTTTGCCCATGTGCGTTACAATCTGTTATAACGAAAATAATGGTAACGCCCCCAATCTATCATACCAATTTTTGCAAATGCATTTTTTGAGGAGTGCCATGCGCACGAACCATTTACTATTCTATATAACAAAACACAGTGGTTGTCTCCCTACTTATACCTCTTGTTATAAGCATCAAAAAAGAAGGGCCAAGATCGAATCCTCCCTCAAATGGACCGTGGATCTCAGTCACTCACCTGATTTTGGCAAATTATTTGTTGAGGAGTGCCGATGGCACGGGGCACCCACTAGTCATATAGAAAAGAAAATTAATTTATATATAAAAAGAAAGCAAAAGAGAATTAATGTTGTTTTTTACACTAAGGGCCTGTTTGGTACGTGAGAAAAAGAGTTCCGACGGCAAATATTTAGCCAGGCGAATATTATCTTGGCTAAATGTTTGCTCAGAGCAATATTTAACAATGTTTGGTATGTGCATGAGCTAGCTCACTTCAGCTTACTTCATTTTCTTTCAATTTGAGTGGGTCCCACATATCAAAGTAAGTCAAAAACAGGTTGGGCGAGTGTGGGAACCACATATTATGTCAAAGAATAAAAAAAAAATTCATTTTTATCTTTTTTATATATTAAAAAATTAATTTTTATTAAAAATAATGATTTTCCAGCGAGAAAATAAAATTTTCTCACCAAGGCATAATCGGCGTGAAAATATTTTCACAGGGGGTGGGGGGGGGTGATCAAATGTTTTCCCGCCGCGGAGGGCAAATATGAGGGCCCGGCTAAATATTTGCCGAGGGCGAGTGGCTGCCAAACGCAGCCGGGCGAATATTTGCTCGGCCAAAT
Organism: Euptelea pleiosperma; assembly: GCA_035048495.1. Taxonomy (NCBI): domain Eukaryota; kingdom Viridiplantae; phylum Streptophyta; class Magnoliopsida; order Ranunculales; family Eupteleaceae; genus Euptelea; species Euptelea pleiosperma. Next base: position 12,990,009 of record CM068545.1, read on the forward strand.
ATTTTATTTGCCCGCCGCGGAGCGTTACCAAACAGGCCCTAATGGCCTGTTTGGTACGTGAGAAAAAGAGTTCCGACAGCGAATATTTAGCCAGGCGAATATTATCTTGGCTAAATATTTGCTCATAGCAATATTTAACAATGTTTGGTACGTGTACGAGCTAGCTCACTTCAGCTTACTTCATTTTCTTTCAATTTGAGTGGGTCCCACATATCAAAGTAAGTCAAAAATAGGTTGGGTCAGTGCGGGAACCACATATTATGTCAAAGAATAAAAAAAAATTCATTTTTATCTTTTTTATATATTAAAAAATTAATTTTTATTGAAAATAGTGATTTTCCGGCGAGAAAATAAAATTTTCTCACTAAGGCATAATCGGCGTGAAAATATTTTCACAGGGGGGGGCTGATCAAATGTTTTCCCGCCGCGGAGGGCAAATATGTGGGCCCGGCTAAATATTCGCCAAGGGCGGGTGGCTGCCAAACACAGCCGGGCGAATATTTGCGCGGCTAAATATTTTATTTGCCCGCCGCGGTGCGTTACCAAACAGGCCCTAAGGGTCTGTTTGGTACGTGAGAAAAAGAGTTCCGATGGCGAATATTTAGCCAAGGCGAATATAACCAGGCGAATATTATCTTGGCTAAATATTTGATCATATCAATATTTAACAATGTTTGGTATGTGTATGAGCTAGCTCACTTCAACTTACTTCATTTTCTTTCAATTTGAGTGGGTCCCACATATCAAAGTAAGTCAAAAATAGGTTGGGCGAGTGCGGGAACCACATATTATGTCAAAGGATAAAAGAAAATTTCATTTTTATCTTTTTTATATATTAAAAAAACTATTTTTTATTGAAAATAGTGATTTTCCGGCGAGAAAATAAAATTTTCTCACCAAGGCATAATCGGCATGAAAATATTTACACAAGGGGGTGGAGGTGATCAAATGTTTTCCCGCCACGGAGGACAAATATGTGGGCCCGGCTAAATATTCGCCGAGGGCGAGTGGCTGCCAAACGCACCCAGGCAAATATTAGCGCGGCTAAATATTTTATTTTTCCGCCGCAGTGCCTTACGAAACAGGCCCTAAAGTAGAATTAGAGTGAGAAAGAGAAATTGCTAATAAAAAATATAAAAAAATTAAAATTTATTTAATAACCAATTTAAATAATTGTTAAAAATTAAATATTTCTTTCTCAAATAAACCTCTTCCCTTCACACGAAAAGTGGAAGAGAAGGAAGAAAGAGGGCCTAAAGAGAGCCAATTTAATAACCAGTTTAATAAACCAAACGACCTACTGCCTGTAAATATGAGAACCAAAAGCACAAATTCGAACAAACAGCGAATTACATACTTAAAAAATGAATTTTCTCAATCAATCTTAAGAACCGGGTACATGCTCGATAAAGCAAACTGCAAATCACTTAGAAATGTGTAAATTTTAATTGGATGATCTCCTCAAAACAGTCCACATTATATAAAAAACGGGATGATCTCACTACTGACTAAGTTTACATTTCATTTTCAAAGTCCACTTAAACCCTCGAGGTCTGTCTGAGCCACGTGGTATATTATTGGAGTCCGCTGACTTCATAGATGTTTGGCTTGGGCCCATCTGAGGTGGAAGACCACTGACTTTATAGATGTTTGGCCCATACTGAGGTGGATAAACAGACGAAAAATCAGCATGAATCTGAGAATCCCAAATAATGCTCGGCAGATGACAGGGCACAATATGAGCCACGTGGAACTCTCTTAGAGGACTCTGACTGTATGGATGTTTGGCCAATCATTAGGTGGACTTACGAACCAAAAATAAGCCCGATTAGTGATTTCTAGGCGTTGGATTGGAATTGTTTTCATGGGTTGATTTTAACTGTTGAAATTTGAGCATTATTGACCATTGTTTGAGGGACAAAGATCCAAAGGTTTGGAATCACAAATCAAGCTGATATTTTGTTTGTAGGTTCATATAGGGATTGGAAAAACATCCATACGATCAGAGTCCTCTAAGAGTATGCCACGTGGATCCTATTGCACCCGGTCATCGGCCTTGATGACAAAAAGTGTCATCAAAGTCTTACTATAAACGTCCCCACAATATTAGCCAGGTGGCACAATCTTATAGACTAACGAAATGTTTAACCCATCTCTTGGACCGACATATACCAAAGCCTGATTAGTGATTTCAAACCTTTGGATCTCTCACACGTAACACACTTTTAAAAACTATTTGTACGCAACCCGAGGCACATTTTTAACTGTAGATTTTGAACTTTAATTTGGGTACAAAGATCCAAAGGTTTAAAATCACTAATCTGGTTTATTTTTAACTAATGACAAAACGACACCACCATGTATGTGCACCTTTCACCACCTGATCATTACTCTTTTAATCATGGCACGTACCAGACATCTAAATAGAATTTATTTTTTTCAAAATTTGAATTTTAACCCATTGATGAAGGACTATATTATGAGCCACGTGGCACAGTGCTCTTAGAGACCAATGACCGCATGTATGTTTGGTCCATCCGTATTCAGACCTATTTTTGGACATCAATATACGGACACATAACAAGTGGGAGTGGGAACCCACATGATATGTTAATCAAATGACATGTGTGGCCCACAAGATCTTTGGATCATATAACATACGGAGCCATATAAGACACGGCCGGCCGTACCTTGTCTGAATTTAACCCAAGTCTAGCTTTCTTTTTAAATAGTTAGTAGGAGGAGTATAACGTGGCAGTACCTTACATGTCAGCACACTCTTAGAGACCACTGACCCTATTGAGGTTTGGCCAATCCCTAGGTGGGAGCTACATGCGAATTACTAATTTCTATATGTTGGAAGGGTCGGGCTCCGTTGACAGGTGAAAAAATGACAGGATTCTGTACAGGGACACAATATAAGCCACGTGGCACACTCTTAGAGGAATCTGACCGTATGGATGTTTGTCCAATCCCACGGAGGACTTACAAACCAAAAATCAGCTTGATTAGTGATTTATAGGCGTTGGATCTTTGTACCTCAAATACTGCTCAAATTTGCACATTTGAGATCAGCCCATGAAAATAAGTCCAAACCAAAGCCACTAAATCACTAATCAGGCTGATTTTTGGTTTGTAGGTCCACCATGGGATTGGAAAAACATCCATACGATCAGATTCCTCTAAGAGTGTGCCACGTGGCTTATATTGTGACCCTGTACAGAATCCTGTCAGCTTTTCACCTGTCAACGGAGCCCGACCCATGTTGGAATACTCTTTTTCGTGGTGTGTTTTTAACGGTGGATTTTGAGCATTATTAGGCCACTGACAAAACGACACCACCATGCACCATGATAATGTCAAAAATAAAAATGTACCATGATAATGTGCATGGCACTTGGACCATGCGATCATTACTATTTTAATAATAGATACGTACAGTACATTTAACTATTAATTATTTTTTAAAAACATCTGGGTTGATGATTGAATATATTATGAGCCAACTCTTAGAGACCACTGACCATGTTGATGTTTGATCCATCCTTAGATGGAGTTACATACCAAAATTCATCCGGATTAGTAATTTTTTTCTGTTTGAATAGAATATTTTTCATGGTTTATTTTTAAGCGTGGATTTTGAGCATTATTTGGGGTTCTCAGATCCAAAGGTTAAAAATCACTGATCATATTAATTTTTGTTATGTATCTATTAATGGTTAAAACATCTATATGGTCAGTGTGGCCTCTAATAGAGTGTCATGCGGCTCACATTGTGGTCCATCATCAACGTTTACAATAGAGACATCCACCCACAATTTTTTTCAAAAATGAGGGAAAGAAGAAAAGTTACCTAAAGACTATAATACACCTAAAAAAGTAAAGAATTTTAAAAAATTGAAAAAACATAATATGGGCATTTTTGAAAGAAAATTGATAAAATATTCCTCGATACAACACTACTCGCTCATTATAAAGTAGGAATAATACTTGTGTCACAAGATATTGTGACGGAAGCAGGTCACCGCACTCAATACGAGCCACGTGTACCTACAAACCAAAAATCAGCCTGATTAGTGATTTACAACCTTTGGATTTTGCACCCAAATAACGCTTAATAATGCTCAGATTCCTACCGTTAAAATCTACCCACGAATATAACTTCAACTGAATCGGTTAGAAATCACTAATCAAGCTAATTTTTTATGTACCGGTCCACCGATGGACTGGCCAAACATCCATACGGTCATCGTCCTCTAATAGTATGCTACGTGGCTCGTATTAAATGCTGTGACCGGCTTCCGTCACAACATCTTGTGGCACAAGTTTTGCTCATAAAGTAGTACATGGATATCTGTACAGATAAGGCCCAACATCCTGTACGGCTGCTACTTCTGCTACGTGGCTTCAATGATTCGAACAAAACGTAGGCATTCCCGAGTAAAACTTTTACGAAAAATTGCAGAAAAGAAAACCAACTTTAATTCATTTACAAAAAAGAATACAAGTTTTCGCAAATCCCAAAAAAGAAAACGAAACGCTCTTTAAAAGGGCGTTTCATGACGTGGCACATGTTTATTAAAAAACGTTCTTTAAAAGGGCGTTTTTTCTGAAAAACGCTCTTTTAAAGGGCGTTTTTCAGTAATAAACGTCTTTTTGAAAAACGTCTATCAGTGTCGGTCCGACATCTGACAACCTAACAGACGTTATTTTAAAGGGCGTGTGTCAGTAGAAAACGCTCTTTTAAAGGGCGTTTTTTACTGACAAACGCCCTTTTAAAGGGTGTTTTTTGATACCCCAAATTTTACGCCCATTTTGGCGTACCCAGAAGATGAATCAATGGCTGATTTTTGGTGAGGATGATCTCTACGGTGAGGAGATCATCCTCACAAAAATTCAGATCATTCCGATATTCGTAGATTGGTTTAGAAGTTGAGGAATTATGGGACGTTTTTTTAAAATTTCTCAAGAATAAACGCCCTTTAAAAGGGCGTTTGTCAGACGTGTCAGCCATCAGTCATTCGTTAGTCAGTCGAGGACTGATTGGACTGACAGCAGAAGAAACGCCCTTTCAAAGGGCGTTTCGTTTTCTTTTTTGGGATTTGCGAAAAGTTGTATTCTTTTTTGTAAATAAATTAAAGTTTATTTTCTTTTCTGCAATTTTCCGAAACTTTTATCACACGAAATTGTAAATCACACAATCACAAACCAATGAGTTCTGGGCACGCACACAAGTGCTTTTGCAACGTCCCATGTGCTTTTGTTTTAGGTGTACGTGCCGAGAACTCATTGGCTGTGATTGTGTGATTTGCAATTCCATTGTGACAGAAGTTTTACTCGGCATTCCCCTCTCCCTTAGACTTTCCAACAACAATAATCTGATTGCTTTTTTGTGTAGGTCTGTCAAGTGTCAAGCAATGCGCCAATTATTCGTGGATAAGTGTTCCGAAAGAGTGCCACGTTTCACTCATGGATAAGTGTCCCGAAAGCTCTTGTGAACAGAGTTGGTGGGCTACCAAATATATCGTGGAAAAAGACGACTCACAAGTAGGCACGACTTTGCCGGTTAACCCCACAAGTTCAACTCTCAAGGTCTCGCCTCCCCAGAAACTTGTGAAATTGCACAAAGACGTAACATTGAGCTACGTACTGATTTCGTGTATATGCATACATCATATTAGTATACATCAATTCATGTTGGACATTAATATATTGACACATAACAAGTAGGAGTGGGAGCCCACATTGATGGATATCATTTATTTATCTATTTTTTGTGTCGTTGTAATTTACTGTCAAATCAAACCAAACTAAACCAACAAAACAATACTATTGATTTTTGTATAGTTCAAGTATTGGGATCAAACCATAAAGATATGTGAGAATAATAAAGAAACATGATTAAACAAAAATTATTTAAATAAATGTGAAAGATAAATGAATGGATTGATTGAATTTTTCTTTTGAAGATTTTATAATTGCAAAAAAAAAAATTTTAATTAACTTTGATTAATTTCAAAAATTTAGAAATCATTAAGGATCAAGATTTACTACCATGAAATAATAGTATTTAATTTTAGTGCTTTATTTATTTCTCTTGTCAAATTCTTCACTTGAGACGAGAGAGTTTTTATCTCTCTCAAATAGATAATAAAAATTATAATATACACGTTTTACTTAAGAAATTTATACAATGATTTAAACAATAAAGTGGACAAACAAATTCTTATAGTGAAAAAATTTATATGTTCAACTTGAAATTAATGTCTAGATTCTTAGTAAAATTAAAATTGTAATTGCAAATCACCTTAAATTTGTTTAGCTCTCTGAGAGACAAGCATTGTGTGAATCTCAATTTAATGGAAACACATACGATCTAGTTCTCACTTTAACATTAAAAATATAACTAAAAGAATTTTTTATTAAATATTAATAACTGATTGTAAGAATGATAAAGAAAGACAATAAAATTGATATTAACTACTTTTTCATGGAACTGATCCCTACCCCTTAATGGGAGGAATCTTAGCCTATCACACTAGTATAAGAAAAAAAATTATAAATTTAACTTGCATAAATGAAACTCTGACAATAGAATCTAAAGAACTTAATTGAATTAATAAAAAATATACTCAGATTAAGATACTAAATTTAAATAAAAGCTTATTTCGAATAGATGAACTGTCAAAAAAATAATTGACGAAAAAAATCTTGAAAGCATCAGTTCCCGTTTGAAGTCATAATGAAGCTTACTGATGGACAGTATTTTGATAAGTCGTTACACTTTATTGTCTAATCAAATATAAACCTGCAAACACCAAACAATAAAATTTAAGTATAATGCAAATAAGGAATCGAACTATAAGAAGGGGTAAGAATGGTGAATAACTTGATCAACCAAAATTTTATAGTAAAAGAAAGCAAAACTAAACTAAAAAAATATAAAAAGAATAAAAGCTAAAATAAATTGAGAATAAGATAATAAAAGAGATGATATCATAATTTCCAATAAAAAAACATTTGCTAAATGTTACTACGGGAGAGCACAATTACAAAGCAAAGAAAGTAAAATAAAATAAAAGAGATCCCCGATCCGTTGAAAATCAAAGAGCCGATAACATGTGAGTAAGGGCACCATGTGATTCTAAATCCGAAGAGCAAGAAAGAAATTACACTAATAAAGCAAGAAAGAAGATGAGAAAAAAATTACTTTAATAAAACAAAACAAAAATGTTACACTAATAAAGCAAATATATATATATATATATATACACAACATTTTTGACAACATTTTTGGCGTACCCACATGGAAGATGAATCAATAGCTGATTTTTGGTGAGGATGATCTCCTCACCATATAGATCACCCCTACAAAAAATCAGCACAGTCCGAAATTTCTAACACCCTCAAATGTGGTTTTCAAGTTAATGATAAAAATAGACGGTCCATAATTCTTCAACTTATAAATCGGTCTACGAATATCAGAATGATTTGAATTTTATATATATATATATATATATATAATGAAACCACCAACAAAGGGATACGGTGCACAAGGGGTACTTAATAGGATGCCGAAACGAAAAAAAATATAAAAAAAATAGAAGAATGATTCTTTGTTTGAATATTTTTGCTTGATGGTTGTCTTCACCTTTCGTTCCCCCTCTCCAGCAACGGCACCATTCATTGTGCGTACTGTTTAATCAAACCCAAACCTGCAAAAGTCAAATCAATGATTTATGTATAGTGCAAATATAGGGTCGAACCACAAGAAGGGGTGAGAATGGTTAATAACTTGATCAACCAAAATTTTCTAACAAAACAAAACTAAAAAAATTCAAGAGATTAAAAACTAAAAGAATAGAGAATAAAAGAGATCAGATGTTAGTTTCCAATAAAAAAAAAAACCCACCACTAAATGTTAATACGGGAGAGCACAATTACAAAGCAAATGTAAGAAATAAAAAAAAAAGAAATTCCCGATCCGTTGGAGAACAATGAGCTGATAACAGGTAAGCGAGAATTGTCATTTGATTTCAAATCCGAAGAACAAGAAGTGAGAAAAGGTTTGACCAATGAGTAGCCAAGAGAAGAACTCATTCTATTGTCCAATATGTGGTCTTTTTATAGGCTAGTGGGCATCCATCACTTCCTAAATTATAAGAGAATCATATCCGTTCATCAAGGTTTGAGATATAGTGTTGCAAATCACGTCCAACACTTGTCTTATGTGTAGATTCATCTTCCTCATTTAGAAATGCAACATTTCATGTGTAATTAAAGAAATCTTATTTCTTTTCAAACACTTTTTATATAAATATTTTTCTATTGATAAACAATTTTCTTTCTTTTCTTTATATTTATTTCCCTTCTTTTGTATTGTTTATTTTCATAAATTTGCACATGTCCATCCCGTTAAGATTATTTACTTTTGTGAATCCAATGTCTGCAATTTTTTTATGTCCGAATCTTTGCCCATATCTTGGCCTAACTTCTGGTCCGCATACGTAGCCTACAAATTTCTTTGCATATTTGGGCTTAAACTCTTAGACTTGTACTTTGCAATTCTCCTTGGGGCTTTGGGCTTAAGAACATACACGCACAAAACATAAGAAATTAATGTAAGCCCATTATTAAAGTCAATATTATGAGAATTTTACTACGAGAATCCCGAAATGACATAATACTCATGAAATCTTTCTCAACGGGTGATTGTCACGAAAAATATGATAATTCTTCAAGGAATGCAGGGAAGAATTATATAAAATGACGACTTATCAGAAGATTCTTTTATAGGCTGGGATATGCAACTTTCTTTCCATCTTTAGTAAATTACGACTTTTCTTTTTTTTAAAAATCATTTTCAAATATAAAAACAATTATATAAAATATTCTTTTTCTTTTTACTCAATAGAATCAAACACTAAATTATTGTTTTGAAACTTCTTTAAAAAACTAATAAAATATTTTTTATTTTACAAAAGAAAATAAAATCTTAATAAGATATTTCTTGCTTAAGCATTCAATTATTTTTAAATTTCAAAACAAAAACCAACATTTCATTCTTAAAAAACCATCTGCATGTCTTTTGCAATCTAGACCGTTTATTTTGTTGTAATCTAGATCACCATGGTTTATACTTAATCCACCAACTTGACCCACTAACATGACCTACTGAATTGACCCATCAACATGACTTAATAACCATTTTTGCAATTATCATATCAATCATTGCTTTGATTGATGACCCATCTTTTAGAGATCATCGTCATCTTGGCTCAACAATGCGGCCCATAAACTTTGCTTGCGATCTTGGTCGTCCATCATCTTGGTCATTATTATTTTTCTTTTTTCCTTTATTATCATCGTTCCTTACGATGTCTTTAGTCCCTTAGTCCATCGACATGGTTCATGTTTTGGCCCACCATTGTAATCCATTTTCATGGCCTACACTTTTGCTTAAATTTGAACTCTTGTGCATGGGCTTTAAATTAGATCACTTAACAAGACAAAACAAATTACAAGATAATCAATAAAAACTCATTAAATATTATTAAAACAAGCATTATAAGTATGAATGACCCAAAATAATCTCATGTTTATGGAACTCTCTTCAATAAACAATTAATCACAAAAAATAAGATAATTCTCTAAGAAAAATGAGAAAAGTACATAAAATGTGACTAATCACACCTCACAACCAGCATATTGCAAGTCTCTAACAATTCAACGATCCACTAAGCACACGAAAAGAAAAAAAAAATTATCATTTTCGTTGGCCATCTCGATTGCATTTAGCATATGCAACAAGCCATTAAACCCTTAGATTACCTCTAGTAGACAAGTTTGACTAATGAGGGTTTACAGTAAATGCACCCACAAAGTTTAAAATTAAAAATCAAATTTCATACTCTGAGAAAAAATTTAAATATATAGGACTTCGGATGCAGTCGATGCAGAGGGCTCTTTATGGCTACAACGAGAGCTTTTGCATTGATAGAGCCCTCTGCATCGACTTCATCCAAAGTCCTATGCATCAAATTTTTTTTCCACAAGAGCCCTCTGGTTGGATTGCGTCTATATACTTGACGCAATTGGATATGGAGTACTAGACTACTAGCCCACCCAGGGATGATCTAATCATAATCAAGTACCCACGTATTAGTTCTAGGCAAATCACAGTTAGTACGGACTACAACATTATAACAATAACAAAAAAAATTATAAACAAATAACGTTATGTTATGAGCACCGATCATAGCCCCACAATACGAGCCACGTGACACACGCTTAGAGAGCACTGACCGTATGGATGTTTGGCCAGTCCCTCGGTGGACCTGCATACCAAAAATCAGCCTGATTCGCGATTTATAACCTTTGGATCTTTGCACCGAAATAAAGCTCAATACAACCTATGGTTAAAATCAACCCATGAAAATAACTTCAATCGAACGCATATAAATCTTTTATCAGGTTTATTTTTGGTTTGTAGGTCCACCTAGTGATTGGCCAAACATCCATACGGTCAGCATCCACTAAGGGTGTGCCATGTGGCTCGTATTGTGGGCAATGACCAATGGGTCACATTAATATTGCCTGAATCAAAAACATGGTCAAAATATTATTATTGGAAAATTTCTTAAACGAAAAAAAAAAAAAAAAACTTTAATGTATTTAGAAAAACAAAAAAGATTTTGTGTGACATTAACAAAAACAAAGTAACTAAACGCCATTTGAAAGGGTGTTGACCGTATGGATGTTTGGCCAATCACTAGGTGGACCTACAAACCAAAAATAAACATGATCAGTGGTTTATCAGCGTTGGATTGAAGTTATTTTCATGGGTTGATTTTAACCGTAGGAATTGGAGTATTATTTGAGCGCAAAGATCCAAAGGTTGTAAATTACTAATCAGACTGATTTTTGGTTTGGAGGTCCACCGAGGGACTAGTCAAACATCCATACGGTCAGTGTCCAGAAGTGTGCCACATGGCTCGTATTGGGACAGAGGTTTTACTCCTCTATGGGCAAACGTCCTTTTAAAGGGTATCTGTCAGGTACAGACGCCATTTAAAAGGACGATTGTCAGCTTTTGACGGAGAAACGACTTTTTTCTGTAAATTTCAGAAAGTTTTTTTTTTGTTTTTGTAAATACATTTAAGTTTTTTTTCGTTTCAAAAATTTTCCGTATTATTATATTTCAAAATAACTTTAAAAAAAAGTTTCTTTTTTCACAGGTGGCGCTCTTCCAACATTTGGGCCTCCTTAACAGGCCGAGCGGTCCGTTAAGGGACCAACTTATGATTTGTTTTTATTTGTGGGGCCTGGGATCCTTCCGGGCTTGAATTGTGCGCGAGAAGAATTTACGGGACAGGGTAGGGCCGGGCTGTGGGATGTAGTATGGGGCCCAAGCCCGACCCATCTGTTTCACGGGCCACCTGCGAAACCGTCTGCAAATTGACCCATCCTGGGTGGACTAAGAGCAACTCCAACCATGGTCTCTATTTTAGAGACCCAAAATATAATTTTTTATGAAAAAAGTGTATTTGGAGCTCATTGGTTCTCACAATGGCTCCAACCAACACATCTCTAAAACACTATTCACATATCTCTATAACACTATTTGTAATCATTTTTCTCCCAAAACTTTACAAAAGTTCAATAAATTCCCTCCAAAATTTATTTTTTACTCAAAAATTGAAAATTGAAAATTTAAAATTCAAATTTTTCTCCAAAATTTAAAATTCCCTCCAAATTTCAAATTTTAAATTTCCCTCCAAAATTCAAATTTTCCTAAAAAAATTCAAAATTCAAATTTTCCTTCAAAATTCAAATTTCCCTCTTATTTTTCTTTTATAAAAGCCAACACATCACCTTTCTATTTCACCATCTCACTTTTACCCAAATTTGTCTGAATTTTCTCACTTTCATTTCAAACAATGAGTTTTAGAACAAGTTCATCTCACCTATCATCTTCAAATTCTGATGATGACCGTATTTCTCTACCACCATCCCCTGATTATGAAGGAGAAATGACAGCATGGGAAGAGGAAGAGGCATTGTTACTTCATTTATATGCATCCAACAACGCCCTCATATCTCACATTCTTGAAGAGGACGACCAACCGATACATTAAGGGTCGGTTCCTGGACATATAGTGATTAACCGTGGGAGGGAAGAAGGTCATGCTCGACTGTGGAATGACTATCTTCAGTTCGGATCCGAATCAACATATTTTTTTATTGGATCGGGTCTGAATTAGTAGGGGTATCAATGGGTCGGTTCCAGATCTAGTTTTTATTGGTTTCGGTTCTTAACAGCTCTGGTTCTCAAAATGATGGACCCAGAATCGGAATTGATTATTTGGTTTCTGTCGGTTACGGTTCCGAGTATATCGGTTCAAATCTCGATAATATGAGAATTTTAACACTATACCTCTACATTGATTCCAATTCCTATCGATTCGGTTTTGATTCCTATCAGTTCGCTTCCGAGTCCTATCGGTTTCAGTTCCATATTAACTACTAAGAACCGTAACCATTATTTTTGGTTCGATTTCGGTTCCGATTCTTTTTTAATCGGTTCCCAAAAATGCGGAACCGGAATAGGTGTTTTTGGTTCCGGTTAAACGAGTAAAATTGACATCCCTAATCCCTAATTAATATATAATAAATTTTTTTTTTTAAATATACATTAAACATATTAAATATTAGTCTCATTTTAAAGGTATTGACGATACCTTTTCAATGATACTAATTTAAAAAAAAATGAATTTAAATATTAAAAGTTATACACATTTTATTAAAATATAGTTGAAATTGTAAAAAGATATATTCGGGATAATATTATACATGAGTACAATCAAAAGGGTAGTATGGACATTTGTAGAATGTGAATAGTAATAGAGATGTTTTTTCAGATACCCTCGTGCGTCGCGTCGGGTCTCTGGATATAGAGACCCAAAATGGGGTCTCCATTTTAGAGACCTCGAATGGAGTACGGTTGGAGCATCTCCCCTCTCCAAATTGGAGATTTGGCGTTCGGTTGGAGATGCTCTAAGGAAAGTACAAAAAACACTAGCCATTAGATCATAAGAAACCAAATAAAGCTTGAAGAACGGCTTAAAAAAATATTGAAATCCAAATTCCAAATTGCATCAAGGATTGGATTGCGTCTACATACATGACGCAATCTAAAGCTTCTTGAGACCGTCTGCAAAGAGAGAAGCAAAAGCCTCCATTTCGAGCTTTGTGAGAGACAATCCAACCTCAAAACCCCCTTCTCCATCTCTGCACTCGTGGAGAGATATGGCTCCATTTTCATCAATTGAAATCACCTCACTCTTCTTCGGCCTTCCCCACCCAAAATCTGTCTCATACACCGCCAATCTTGGTGACCCGGCAACTGTAAGAACTCGCTCGTTCGCCAAAGAAGAAAAATCGGCAAACTCATTCTCCATGACTCTCATGAAACCGTGGTCCAACTTTCGAATCGCATTTCCAATCACCTCTGCTGTAACTGCTATCCCATCTTGTCCAATTAAATCATTCCTCTTTGCCATTACGAAAAAACCCATCACGCAATTACCAAAATATGTATCGGGTATCGGAGGATCCAGCCGACCTCTGCCTTCCACAGCAAAACAAAAGTGCTCCTTCTCCTTATTCACATCTTCACTGTTACCTCGTGCTCTAACCAAGCAAACCCAGACGTAGGCGCATGTTAGCACGAATGACGATAAACGGAAGGTTGGTGACGACTCAAGACCCTTCTGGAGTCGAGGCAAGACCCATCGCTTGAGTCTCTCGATGTCGGGTCGGCCCATCACGAACGTGGCTCGAACCTTATTGACTAGTGGAAGAACTGTATGGGTATGGGAAATATTGTTGACGCTTCGTTCAGAGACGTCGACTTTTACGAGTTTTATCCACTCGTTCAAGGAATTGGTGTCAAACCCGTTTGGGTTCTTGATCACAGTTCTGTCATAGAAGGGGAGCGACTCGGATACAAAACATGTTTCTCCTCCTAATCTACAAGCCGACGCCCAAGATTTGATGAAATGGATAATTGTCTTTCCATCGGCGATCACATGGTTATAGGTGATCCCAACGCAGATGCCGGAGTTTGGAAACACAGTTACTTGCAAGGCAAGAAGAGGAACTATTGTGTTAGACACCTGTGGCAACTGAGGGACAATAAGAGGGTAGAACCGATTGACATCTCGTGCGTGGTTTCCCGAGAGATGGTTGAAATTGTCATTGGACTCGGCTACGGTAAGCGAGACCGAGTCGCCATCGGTGTAATGGATCTCGGGCTTGATGGATTCTGGAAACCATATAAGATTTCCGGCGAGAGGGTAGAAATGTTGGAGGGTGAGGGAGAGTGAGTGTTTGATGTTGGGAAGGATGGTGTGGATGAAATGGGTTGTAGGGTGTTGGAATTCAAAGAAGAGAAGGCGTTGGACAGGAGAGGTGTCGCCTAGCCAGATTATGTCGAAGAAGGTGAGAGGGAGAGATGTTTGGTGCACCGAGCCTGGTGGCGGAGAGACTCGACATTGCTCAACAATATTCACAGTGCAAGGCGGTCCCATGAGAGTGAGACTCGGAGAGAGAGAGAGAGTTGTTAGACCGGAATCGAGGACTCTGGACCACTGGACCACTGGACCCTGGAGTCGAGTTGGCAAGTCCAGCTTATATAGTAAACTTTTATCGTTTTATGCCAAAATTGGACAAAAAAAGGGTCAATATTAATTGGCCTGTTAGATCATTCAATGGGTTTGACTCTTCCATGTGAAATTCATAAATTGGACTGTGGTTGGGTCACGCTCACCCGCGCACCTTCACCGTACATTAGAACTTTGATGATGGACCAGGCTGGCAGCACAAGGCAGGGGTTTGAATCTGAAGTTCAAACTTTGAACTTTGAATGCGTGTTGGGTTCGGGTTCGTGTCCAAAAGATTGACCCACTACCAACTGATTGCGACCAGGATTCAGGACTATAACTAATCACGTTGAATTTTGGTATATAAGTCTAGTTAGGGATGATCCAAACATCCATACTGATACAGTAAGTGGTATCTAAGAATGTACCACGTGGCTCATAGGCCCCCTCCCCTTAATATACCATTTAGATACTTAAAAGGTTACTATGGTTGTATCTCATAGTTGTCCACAACTTCAGGAAATATTATTGCAAAATGTGGGTTATTAATCATGTATGAAAAAAAATTGGCAGATTATAGTTGACCCACCTGTAGTGGACCTACACACTAAATGTTTAACCAATTAATGGGCCATAGCCCAATACACATCAATCCGACAATATCTAAAGCATTGGATTACACAAATATTTGACCCCACCTTTAATGGACCTACACACTAAATGTTTGACCTACCTGTGTAGGTGTACCTACAGAGTACTAAATATCAACTTGATTAAGTCACCGGGGTCGAGAAAATTTTGAAGCAGCGAAGCAGTGCTCATATTTTAACATTTGAAAAGTTAAAAACTAACTTAAAACTGAAGCTAAATTTTTTAGCTTTTAACTTCTAAGAGAATTACTTCTCAAAAATTAGAAGGCTTCTTGACCCTTTTAATTTCTATGATTTTTTTGGAGGTAAAAAATTAACTAGTAACTTCTACTATAAGTAGAAGTGCTTTTACTTCTTACTCCCAAACGCCCCTGAAGGCAAAGTAGTTTTCAAGGGTCGGGTTCCAATGATCAATAAAAGTTAACCAAAAGAGTTCATGTTCCGAGAATTCGATGGTGGTTAATAGTGCTGAGCTGGCATCACTTTTTGCGAAAGCAAAACCACGGTCTCGGGACCATGGCCTAGAAAAACGTAAACCTTTTTGGTTAAATTTTGTTGGTCATCAAACCTGTTCCTTTTTTCAAAGGGTCAGGATCGGAGGATAGAACTTCCCACCAAACTTTTAACCCGAACGCACATGCCATGGATTTACTCAAATTCTGACGGTTATTAATGACATCTAACTGGCCTGACATAATTTGATTAAAAGATATTTCTTATTTGAAAAGGGTCGTGATGTAACAAGGTATACCTGAGATCGTTTCATTTGCGGAAGCGGCATTTTTGGTAGTCACCACTACCATCTGGGCCCACTGACCGCATGGATGTTTAGCCCACCCTTTAATAGACATCCATACAAAAAATCAGCTTGTTTAATGATTTTTAGCCGTTGGTTTTAGTACTCAAAAAATGGTTGTATTCAACGGCTATAAGAACGCATTAAATGGTGCTAAAAAGTGTTAAATTCTAATGGTTATAGATTAGCAATCAAGGTGATTTTTGGTATGTATATCCACCAAGGGGTGGGATAAACATCCAAGCAGTCAGTGGGCCCAGATGGCAGCGGCAACTACCAAAAATGCCGCTTCCGCAAATGAACAGTTTCAGGCATACCTTGTTACATCTTTTTCCATTTGAAAAAGGAGTTAGTACTTTATTGTACGCCTAATAGATGGCAAAAAATTATGCGTGCGGTACATTTAGTCCCGAAATAGGCAGAATAACCACGTGATCTCACATCATGCAGTGGCCATAGCACGGTATTCAACTTCAGCTGAAGAACGATATATCGTACACTGCTTTTTAGATTTCTACGAGATACGAGAATCTCCGATGCAATACCGGATAGTGGAATGACGAGCCTCAATGCAGCTAGCCCAATCAGAATTACAAAAAAAATCAGGTGTTTAATGATTTTTAGCCGTTGGTTTTAGTACTCAAAAGATGGTTGTATTCAACGGCTATTAGAATGCCTTAAATGGTGCTAAAAAGTATTAAAATCTAATGGTTATAAATTACCAATCAAGGTGATTTTTGGTATGTATATCCACCAAGGGATCAGATAAACATCCAAGCGGTCAGTGGGCCCAGATGGCAGCGGTGACTACCAAAAATGCCGCTTCCGCAAATGAACAGTTTCAGGCATACCTTGTTACATCTTTTTCCTAATAATATTCCTTGGTTAGGAGTCCGCTTGATATATCGAAGAATCCTGTCAGCAGCGTCAAGGTGTTGTTGACAAGGTTTATCCATGAATTGGCTTAAGACATGCACAAAGTGAACAATATAGGTCGTGTAATTGTGAGATATATTAGACGACCAATGAGCACAAACTGGTCCATTCTTCACTGATTGGATCATGCAATAAATGCCCAAATGTAGTACCACTTAGTTTGATGTTTTGTTCCATGGGAAATGTTGTAGGTCGAGCTCCAATTAGGTCGCTATCTTGGATATTTCTAGGGCATATTTCCTTTGAGAAAGAAAGATCCACCAATGCGAACATGCAACCTAATGCCTGGGAAATACTTCAGAATGCCAAGATCTTTGATTTTGAAACAGTTATAGAGGAAATTTTTGAGTGCATCAATTGAATTGGGATTATTGCCTGCGAGGATGATATCATTGAAAAACCTTGAGTTTGTATTTATCAAAATTCCATGACGCGTGTTACTTGGAGTTTATTAGTCTACCTCTCATTTGATGCTAAGAGATTAGTTGAATTGGTGAAACAGCCATACTGATGAAAAACGAGTACAGGTAAGTATCTCTAGCTTAAGTCAAGGTAAGGACTTAAGTTCTCTCTAGTTTACTTGTCATATATGTTGTGAGTGGAGCAAGATATCTTTTGGGGTTCCAAATAGTCTAATAAGTAGAAAAGAGTTTGCATCAGAAGATCGGGCGACCAAAAGAGTATTGGTCGACCGACATCGTCGGGCGATCGAAAATGTTTCGGTCAACCACCTCTCGTAGCTTTCTGCAGATCACAAGACAGAAGCATACCTTAAAGTGGGCGACCGCACTAGTTTGGGTCGACCCATCTTAGACCCCTTTCTATGCTGGTTTTCTGAATGAAAATCGCAAAGGTCAGGCGACCACACTTTAGTCGGTCGACCACGCTCTTTTGGAGCGGTCGACCGAGGTGTTTGCGTCAACCCCGCACTTTCCTTTTTGAGCGATTTTCTGACCGTTTTTCCAAAGTCTATTTAGACACACCTTGGTGAATTCTTGGGCACAAAAATTTCCTCAAGAAAAATAGAATATTCAATGTGTTTTTGTGCTGGAGAATTCAGTCTTAGTTATCCTAATCTCTGCTTAGTTCGTTACTCGAGAACCTGTTGTTAGAGATTTAGTTTGTGCATACAGTGTGATTTCAACCATTGACTTTTGGAAAAATCTGTCTCCGAGATCGACACGTCTCCTGGATTGCACCACTTGATAAGCTTGCTCCACAACTTATACCCTCTCGTTTATCTATCTAGAGAGGTAAGTACTTTGTTTGCCTTTCCTTCACGAGGTTGATATTTTATCACCAATATTTCTGTTGTTTCAAACGAATACAGATTTGCTCATGACGTGAGTGTTTAGTAGATTCTCAACTAGTTGACCTTAGGTTTATCTAGAGTTGTGAGTGCTTGTAAAGAGCAAAAACTTGACAGTAGAAGACTTACCCCTCTTGTGAGTAGGTCAGGATAGATTTTCTGACCAGTTGATTATTCAATTGTGTAAGAGTGTAATGTTTGATTGAATAATATATTGGCTAGTGTTTCTAAGCGATTGACAGTGGACGTAGGTGTGTAAACCCCGAACCACTATAACTTCTGTGTTGTGGTGTGCTCTATATGTGTGAGATTGGTTTACTCCCCGGTTTATCTTCATACTGTTTCTTGAGTATATCTCTATCTGAGTATCTGGATTGAACGAAATTGTTATCCGCCTTCTAAATTAAAAAGAATTCGTAATCCGTCCTATTCCCCCCCCCCCCTAGGACGCTTATAGTAATTAAAAGGGAATTTCAATCATCAACATAAACAAGAACTACAGTGAAGAATAGACCAATTGATCGAGTAAATAATGAGTAATGTACCTTGGACTGAGTGTAACTAGCATCAAGAAGTGATGAAGAGACTTTGGCAAACCATTGTCGAGAAGCTTGCTTGAGCCCATATAGTGATTTCTTGAGGCGATATACTCTTGGCTCCCCATTTTCATTCAAAATCGGGGTGAATAGTCATGTAGACTTCTTCATCAAGATCTCCGTAGAGGAGCATTTTAGACATCGAGTTGGTTTAAGTGCCAATTTTGGATAGCAGCCACGGCCAATAAGCAGCGGACAGTGACCAGTTTCACAACAAGAGCAAACGTTTCATGGTAATCCAAGCCTTCTGTTTGGTTATAACAGAAAGCACGGTAATGCCTCCAGTCCGTTATACCGTTATAATGGCCCCTTTTAAACCTTGGTTTTAAATTGTAACCATGTCAAACACTTCGGTTCATTAGTGTAAATGTTGTGTCCATGATCTATCCTAACCTTGTCTCTGCCATATAAGAGTAAAATAAATTCACGGTAACTTTAGTCAGGAAACAAGTTTTGGATAGTGTTATTGTGTGGACTAGTAGGGCTGGTCTAGTAGGATAGCAACGTGGGCAGGCTCAACTCAACCTTGGGTTAGGGTTGGGTTGGCCCCTTCAGTACTCCGGCTTGATTTTGACAACTTGATCAAATAAGGTTGAGGTTTTAATCCAACCCAAGCCCGAAACACACACACACACACACGTTATCAAAGACATGTTTGAGACAAATCATGGAGGCACCAATGGCTTGACTTCAATTCTGTATGAGAAGGTATTCAGTTGGAATAGTTCATTGTTATGTTATTGATAATAGATGTATTTTTTAGTCTTGATTGAAGCCACAAATTTCGTCAATGTGTAGGTCTCGTTCTGTTGTATGAATAAACCTATAAAAATGACGAATATAAATATATATACATTTTGTTAATAGTCTTATTTACAGGATGGAAATGAAGCTAGTATGTAATGGCTAGGATAATGGTCATTCTATTGACCAATAAACAATTTTAATATGAAAAGATTTAGCAACCTTTCTAAATAATAATAAAAAATTAAGAAATTGACCAACCCGACCAACTCATAGGTTGCGCTTGGGCTGAAAAATATAGGCCCAACCTTGGGTTGGATTGGGCTTGGGTTCATAGCCTTGACGGTCGGGTTAGTCTAGGTTTGACCCCTAACCCAACCGAGTTGCTGATCTATGGTCTAGCATAAAAAATGTGACCATTGGGGGAAAATAGTAAATTTTAAAGTGGACTAAGTCCTTTTTATTGGTTCAAATGCGAATAATTAAACATATTATGTTATTCAAAATTTCACGACTAATCAAACCAAGGTTTAAAGGAGGCCGTTTTAATGGTTAAACGGACTGGGGGCGTTACCGTTTAAACGGCCGTTAAAACGGATTGAAACGGTCAGGGGCAAAAATGAAAAAAATGGGAAAAAACGGAATTAAACGGATTTTAACAGTTTTAACGGATTTTAAGGGAAAAAAACGGAAAAAGTGGCGCTGAAATTCAAATTTTGAAATTTGAAAATAAAAAAAAAAAAATGGAATTTCACGGATTTAAACGGAATTAAACGGTTTTAACGGCCATTTTTTTTACAAAATTTTTTGAAATTAAATGGCCGTTTAAACGATTTTAACGGCCGTTAAAACAAAAAAAAAACGGCCGTTTTTTTCAAAACCGATAAAACGGGTTTAAACGGAAACGGGCTTGGGGCGTTACCGTTTAAACGGCTGTTTTTAAAACCATGAATCAAACTAACATAAATCTATCGAAAAAATTTTGAAACGAACCCTAGTTTAAGGGTATTTTCCAAAAAGAATCATATTTTTTAAAATTTGTCAAAACAAACCTAGGACGCCGAACCGTTAGGCGTATTCTCACGAAACTTTAAAATGACTGAATTTCCCTCTTCAAACGATACACCTAACGGTTTGGCGTATGTTATTATAAGATGCCATATAGTATGGTGTATCATTTTTTAAACCGCCAAACGGTTTGGCAGTTCATAAAATGATACGCCATACTGTTAGGCATTTATTTTTTACTATGTCAACTTGAAACTCACGTTTGATGATGTTAGAAATTTCAAAATAGGTGATCTATACGGTGAGGAGATCATCCTCACCAAAAATCAGCCATTGATTTATCTTCCACGTGGATGCATCAAAATTGTGCTAAAAAAAAAAGGTAGGCGATATTTAATAGCCCACGCCGAACGGTTTGGCGACCGTTAATAACCGTCGCCAAACATTATGGGCATCTAACAGCAATTTGACCTTTTTTCGGGCAACAGGACAAGGGCAAATATGCCATTAAAATATTTTCTTGAACATACGCCATACGGTTTGGCGTCATAGGTTGATTTTGACAAATTTTAAAAAATACGATTCTTTATGGAAAATACCCTTAAACTTGGGTTCCGTTTCGAAAATTTTCCCTAAATCTATTTTAAAGGTAAGTGGACTATGTCCTTTTTATTCCTTCTTCTTTGAATTGTTTATTAAAGATAAGCGGCTTGTGGCGTACGACATATCCTTTTGCGAATGAGAAAAATACATGAGGGCCGTATACTAGATAAATACGGCCCCTCATGGATCACGAGTTTGCTGAGTAGAGCACTGATCAGCAAATCCACTGAGCAGCGTCTTTACACTTTACACGTACCCATGACAATCCCTAACTACCTGTTTTCGTAAGAGAAAAATAAAAAATTTAGTGTACTCGTGCGCACGGTTGCACACCCCCATTTCCCTGTATGGGTGGACTCCTGATTCCCAAAAAGAATCTCTCTAAGACGAGTAATAAAACCTGGCTGATTGGCGACCACACACAAGATAAACCACGTCAGCATATTTTTAGAGGACACTGACCATATGGATGTTTGGCCAATCCTAGGTGGATCTAAAAACAAAAAATCAACCTGATTAGTAATTTCAAACCTTTCGATCTTGTATCCCAGATAATGGTCGATAATGCTCAAATTCCCATGATTAATTTTAGCCCCATGAAAATGACTCTAATCCAATGCTTATAAATGACTAATCAGGCTGATTTTTGGTTTGTAGGTTCACTTAGAGATTGGCCAAACATCCTTACGGTCAGTGTCCTCTAAAAATGTGCCATGTGGCTCATATTATGAGCCGCTGGTCAGTAAAATGCGACAAGGAGTCCATATTGTAAGGGACACCCTAGAGGATTACTACTATTCAAAAATATTTTTATTGTGGCACCAAATGGCAATCCAGACGGCCTTATTCTTCTCATTTTTCTCCATTTTCTTTACTCTTTCATTGGGTGGGTAAGACCTGACCCACAACCAGTATTAGAGATAATGTTAGGTGAGGATAGTGTTAACAAGTTCCAAACCCATTAAAATTCATGGACCCACACCCATATCATGTGCGTGCTCCACCATAATTACCCGTATCATGGCGTTTCCAGGGAAATCCGTTCTCTTTTCTGCTTCCCGTTTCTTGGAAAACTCCTTTAGAAACTTGTTTCTTTAATGGATGGAAATTTGTTTCTCCAATCTCTCTCAACCAAGGAGCACACATGCATTAGGCGGGCCGGACTCACCAATTGATTTATTATTAAGATTCTTACTTAATATGTCTCCCAAGAAAATATTCGTTGGCCCCTGGGGACTTCAAACTGTCTGACAAGTACCCGTTGTTAACCACTAACCAAGGGCTTAACACGATTCGGTTAAGGGATTGGGGTACGTGTCAGACATTTTGGGTGGCGGATAGCGAATCTTTTCTTTGTCCCTCCCCTTCGATTTTCACATCCGGTAAAACAAAAAAATAATAAATAAATAAATATCGAACCTCTTTCACATTATTTTTGCTGGTCATCAAAATATTATTCGTAGTCTAAGAAAATGTGCAAATAATCAATAAATTAGATTGTAAAGATCACTTCCTTATGTTGGTTTTTGGAATAGAAAATCTCTTAAGTTGGTCCAACACGATGGCTATGTAAAGATATAAAAAAGGTTGGAAGTAGGACCTATACTAGTCCATGGGTACCTTGTGTTTTTAATATTTCCTCATCGGTTCTCTGTACGTTTTCATTGTCGGTTCCTATTTATTTCCCGTTTCTTGAATCACATGAAATCTTATACCGCAAACAATGTAAAAATACATGTGTTGACAGAAGATATAACTCTAAATAGAGTTGAATGTTGAATGTTGAATGTCGATGTAAGAATCGCGATGCCAACTCTAAATTATTAGGCAAAGATGATAATGATGATGAAACTTGTCATTATATGGACTTTGGACATAAGGTACTCTAAGGTTGATGTGGACTTTACGAGAAAAGATTCTCTGTCCCCTCCCAAAATGTCTGACACGTGCCCCATGGCCTTAACCCAACCCATGTTAAACCCTTGGTTAGTTACTTAAGGGTGGTTAACAAGGACTTCATGGTTTAAAAAATGGCCGTTAAAACTGAAACAGACCTCCCCCATTGAATTACATACCATTTTAACTTTCAGAAAATAACAACCGTTATTTTATGAAAATATTTGTTTAAAAATACTTCATTATTTCTGTTATTTTCCAGACATAAATTTTAATGAAATTCAAATTTTGAATTTTAGATCTGTTATTTTCAATATTTTTCCTTTTTTTCCCATTTTTGGTCTTGTGTGTTACAATCCATTATAACGGAAAAAACAGTATCGCCCCCCAATTCGTTATACCATTATAACTTCCCCTTTTAAAACTTGCTTCAAACTTAGCAGGTCCCCAAGGGATAGCGAATTTTTTTCTCCGGACTCAACTACCTTGGCCAGTAGCGGAGCCATAAAAGACAAAACAAACTAAAAGGATCAAGATGGGGAGACAACCATTTTGGCCGACCCACATAGAAGATGAATCAATGGCTGATATTTGGTGAGGATGATCTCCTCACCATATAGATCACCCCTACAAAAATCAGTCCATTCTGAAATTTCTAACCCCATCAAATGTAGTTTTCGAGTTACACGGTAAAAATAGATGGTCCATAATTCAACTTCTAAACCATTCCACGAATATCAGAATGATTTGAATTATTGTGAGGAAGATCTCCACACCAAAAATCAGCCATTGATTCATATTCTATATGTGTCTGCCAAATGGTTGTCCCCCGATCCCCCCCCCCCCCCCTCCCCCCCCTTTTAGTAAAGTAAACATTTTAACAGTTATCAAAGACACCCCTGAGCCACTGACCTTGACTATGAGGTTGATGGGAACTACACATAGGTGCTCGGGTCACGGGTTAGATTCACATGCTTACCTACCCAAGCTATTGAAGTCTGAGAAAATATTGCCTGACCACCGATACCTGATCATCCATGGAGTTTTCGAAGCATACCCGATTGCTTTTTGCCACATGTCAGGTGAGTGTTTTTTAAGATTTTCTTTTCTTAATTTTTAAAAAGCAAAAAGAAGCACTCAGGCATGCGTCAGAGAACTCTGTCGTATTTCGTCCATACAAAATCCACGCGCCGAGAACTTTGTGGATGGTCAGGTGGTCAGGCTAAGTTTTGCTCTTGAAAACTCAAAAGTTGTGGGCCGTGTTACACTAGTTTGTGTAACATAAATAGAGCAAAACAATGTGTGTACCATTGGTGGGTCATTGCTTTATAGGCTAAAATCGTCAAAAAAAAAAAAAAATTATATGAGTTTTGGGCTATGACCCATCAAATAAGTGATGATCATATAGTGAACGGTCAAGATTGACATGTAAATGCGCTACATTTACAGAACTTTTTGAAGCTAACACTAATCTCTCTGCTTATTGCCAATATATAATCAAAACTCCTTGGATTTTAAAATTAGAAGATATCCTCATTTTATAGTTGAACAATGACATGTTTAAGTTGTGGGGTCTTTGATTTTATATGGCTTTTTAATTGCCATGTGACAAAGCAAGCATATAATTTATAACCTGACGATTTATATATATGCATCTCTCTTCTCTATGTTCTATTAGAAGTTTGGAACAAAGGCCAAAAGAGGGAGAGGAATGGATTTCAACCTAAGTACCAAGGTAAGGGCTCAACAATCCCTCCACATTTTAAGCTCTTGAATTTTCTTTTTCTTTTTTTTTTATTAATATAATTATAAGATTGTTCCTAGAAAAAGGAATTATTATCCATTTTCAAAAAAAAAAAATTTGAAGGTGTTAGTCCTCCTAATCTGATCACATACACCCAAATGCCGTAATCAGAATTCGTTTTACTAGTTAGATTATCCATTCCTTATGTTTAAGCTCATGGGTTTTTTTTTTTGGGGGGGGGGGGGGGGGGGGGGGGGGGGGGGGGGGTGGGGGGGGGTGGGGGGAAGGGATTTTTTTTATTGGTTTTGTTTCTCAAGAAGCTCAAAATGGATCTCAAATTCACCTATTTTTTTCCTTTGATCATAGAAATAGATTACATTTTGTATAAATTATATTTTCCTCTTCAATTGGTCCTAATTCCTTTCAGACTAGACCAGCATGGATGATGCACAGCCCATAAATTTCATCTATCGTATGATCTTGACCGTCCGATCAAGAGACCCATTCAAGAAGATTGTCATAATTTTGTTAGACCAATTAGGATTGTCGTGTTGGATGAGTTCTTAAGATATGGTTTATCTAGAAGTGGGTCCAGGTCTGTATCAGTGAGCATGAAGAAGTTGAGATGGTCCACATAAACATCTTGTTTGAACAAGACTCTCAGCTACCTCTCCAAAATGAAAGTAAAGTCCTACAAATAACAGCCACACAATTGCGTCCAGACACATAAAAGCCTTCCTCCCCTTGGTAAGGATCTGACCTTTTTGGGTCTACCCGCTGCCCAAACTGATAGTACTGCAATACCCTTTAGAATCTGGGTTCAATTTTAGACCGGCTTGTTAATCGGATCAGAACTAGAGTGAGATACGCTGGCACCCAACCTGTTGACAACCCTGATCTGAACCCATGATGGTTAAATCCACGGTTTAAAAAAACGGCCATTTTAACGAAATTAACAGCCGTTACAACGATTCGGACCTCACCCATTACATTATGTACCGTTTTAACGCCCAGAATATAACAGCCGTTATTTTCGTTATGACGGTCATTTTTTTTAAAATAACAGCCGTTGTAACGAAAATAACGACATTACTTTTCAAAAAACATTATTTAAAAAAATGCCCGTTATTTCTATTATAAATTTTATTGAAAATTTGAAATTCAAATTTTGAATTTTAGTGCCGTCTTTTTCTCTCCATTATTTTCCTTACTTTCCCATTTTTCTGTCTTTTCCCATGTTACAATCCATTATAACGGACGTTAATGCCCCCAGTCCGTTATACCGTTATAACGGCTCCTTTTAAACCTTGGTTAAATCTACCTTAAAGATCGATCACCTAAGCTAAGAGCGAACCAATCGTGTAAACAGGTAAATTCAGATTAATACACATAAATGGTGGGCCATGACCCTTGAATGTGTGCCACATGTATGGTGCAGGGATAGGGAGGACTATCTATGGTTCGAATTCTCGGCCGGGCGATCCTAAATGGGATCAGAGCGCAGCTATCCGATCCAATCCAAAAGTGGATTTTCTCGCCGCGAGATCATTGTTTCCCAAAGAAGTTGCACTTCGTCTTGGGTGAGATGCGCCGATCCCGTTCTGGATCAGACCGATCCTGATTGGGATCGGAGCCCCCCAATCCCGAGATTTCGAACCATCAGGATGCATGTATATACAACTCACATTGTCTATGGTTTTCTAAGAAAATAGATCAAAGGAGTCACTCAACTCAACCCTCTTGGCCTTTTTAGTGAGTTTCACAGATAAAAACATTAATGAAAAACAAACAGACCTATTAAGTTAAAGAAATTAAACAAACCCAATGCGCACACATTTATAAAAAACAAACTTAGCCTAAGTATTTTTATTTCCATTTCATCCAAGGAGAAGAAGAAGACCATGAAGCAGCAATCCATGTTACTGTGCTGTAAGCTCTACATCTCCGAATCACGAAACAACGCGGCTCTCGAGTCGATCGAGCGAGCTGCTAGGCTTAACCCTGAAACTTTGATTGTGAACAAGTTCGAAGATCGCGCTTATAACCGTGTCCGATACACACTAGTCTCGTACGTGGCTCATGATAGCACTGGCAGTGCAATCTATAGCCCCTTGCAACAAACCGTGTTAGCTATGGTTGAAGCAGCTTATGAAGCCATAAACCTTGAGTTGCACTCGGGGGCACACCCTCGGCTCGGAGTCGTTGACCATATCTGTTTTCATCCGCTGGCTCGCGCTTCGTTGGAGGAAGCAGCTTGGCTCGCTAAACTGGTGGCAGCTGATATCGGCAACAGGCTCCAAGGTCCGTTCACATATAGGAATATTGTCTCATTTTCTGATCCGATGATTGATCACAGGTTGTACATGTGGCCCGTCATGCTTCAATCTGGACTGTTCAATCAGTGTTACATTTTTGGTGGACCCATACATTAAGGATCCCATCTAAACTGATTGATGCTTGATCTTCAAATCAGCATGATTTTGGGGGTGTAACCATCTAAGAGGTGGCCCACTTACTATGTGGTCCAGATTGATGCATAGGTGAGCCATTCGTGCTACATCAGTTTCTCATGATTACTATAATCAATGGAAAAGGATTTCCTGCATGGTCGGTGCAGACTTTTTGCGTGCACAGACGATGCAGTCGATGCAGAGGGCTCTCGTGGCCCTACATAGTTCATTTTTTGGGCCCACTAACTGCATGGATGTTTAGCCCTCCCTTCGGTGTGTCTGATTGGTTTTCTCTAACCATAGATTTTGCAGTTTTTTAGGATTGATTTTAGCCGTTGGATGCAGCATGTTTTTTATATTTTTTGGGTACTTAATCCAACGGTTAAAATTATCAATCAAGTTAATTTTGGGTATGTATATCCACCAAGGGGTGGGCTGTGGGCTAAACATCCGATCCATGCAGTTAGTGGGCCCAAAAAATGAGCTATGTGTGGCCACGAGAGCTCTCCGCATCCAAAGTCCCTGCATCTAAAATTGTTCCCCCTCTTAGGTAGGGCATGCCCGGATCAATCTCTTTTGTTTGGATGGTAATAAAATGTGAAATTATCTACCAGAGAGTTCAAACATCAGATGGTCTGGCTCATTCAATCAATCTGATTTTAAGGCAATAACTCATCAAAGAGGTGGCCCTATTCATTAGATGTGCCTGATGGAAGTGCAAATCCCCTTATTAATCTGTAATAATGTGAAGCATCACCATCCAGTGTGGTCTGCCGCTCCATGCAATCCCTCTTTAAAAAAATGAGGTCATTATTTTATTTATTATTTTTAGTTTTTGGTATTTAATAAATATTTTATATTTGCAGTGCCAGTATTTCTGTATGAGGCGGCACACCCAACTGGCAAGGCTCTCGACACCATCCGACGCGAGCTCGGTTATTATCGACCAAATTACATGGGCAATCAATGGGCCGGGTGGGCACTACCCGAAATTCTCTCTGAGAAGCCTGACGAGGGCCCAACCCGGGTGTCTCAAGCCAGAGGCATTGCAGTGATTGGTGCAAGCACGTGGGTTGCAACATATAACGTGCCGATCATATCTACCGATGTGTCAGCCACTCGAAAGATTGCTCGAATGGTGAGCGCCCGTGGCGGTGGGCTCCCTACGGTACAAACACTGGGTCTTGTTCACGGTGAGGACTCAACCGAGATCGCGTGCATGCTCTTGGAGCCGAACCGGGTCGGAGCTGACCGGGTCCAGAACCAAATCGAGGAGCTTGCTGCCCAGGAAGGATTGGACGTGGAGAAAGGCTATTTCACTGATTTTTCACCAGAGATGATTGTTGAGAAATATATGAAATTAGTATCTGCAGACTGAGGAATTAAAAACTAAAACTAGTACCTGAAGAAAAAAAACATATAAATAACAGGAATGGACTTGGAGATGGAGAAGGCCCACATGTTTATCATAGTTAAGATTATCTGCCTACATTTATTTGACTTTTAGGTGGGACCCATAAAGTTGTAGATTCAGGTCCATATGGCGGGTTTGGGCCTGAATTTAAGGTCTGCAATTTAAATAGACCAGCTCTGTGCATACATAGTGGGTTCTTATATTATGGAAATGGACTGGGCCTAAAGACCCTATAGGCTCGCCCTTAGGCCCATCTAGTTAATTTATTCCACGAATTGGCAAGCGTTTAATCAGTGTGGTACCACTAGAAACAAACCGCAAATTAAGCGTTTAATCAGTGTGGCACCACTTGGACCCACATTGAAGATGAAGCAGTGGCTGATATTTGGTGAGGATGATCTCCTCACCATATAGATCTCCCCTACAAAAAAATCAGCCCATTCTGAAATATCTAACCCCATCAAATGTAGTTTTCAAGTTACACAGAAAAAATAAATGGTCCATAATTCAACTTCTAAACCAGTCTGCAAATATCAGAATGATTTGAATTATTGCGAGGAAGATCTCCTCACCATAGAGATCATCCACACCAAAAATCAGCCATTGATTCATATTCTATGTGGGTCCGCCATTTGCCCCCCCCCCCCCCCCCCCCCCCCCCCCTTCCCATGCTATTGAAGTCTGAGAAAATATTGCCTGACCACCGATACCTGATCATCCATGGAGTTTTCGAAGCATACCCGATTGCTTTTTGTCACATGCCAGGTGAGTGTTTTTTAAGATTTCTTTTCTTAATTTTTAATACAAAAGCAAAAATAAGCACTCGGGTATGCAGACAACTCCGTCGTGTTTCGTCCATATAAAATCCACGCGCCGAGAACTTTGTGGATGGTGAAGTGGTCAGGCTAAGTTTTGCTCTTGAAGGCTCAAAAGTTGTGGACCGTGTTACAGTGGTTTGTGTTGCATAAATAGAGCAAAACAATGTTTGTACCATGGTTTTAAAAACGGCCGTTTAAACTGTAATGCTCCAAGCCCGTTTCCGTTAAAACCGTTTAAACGCGTTTTATCGTTTTTGAAAAAAATGGCCATTTTTTTGTTTTAACGGCCGTTAAAATCGTTTAAACAGCCGTTTAATTTTGAAAAATTTTGTGAAAAAAACGGCCGTTAAAACCGTTAAAATCTGTTTAAATTTCGTTTTTTTTTTTTTTATTTTCAAAATTTGAATTTCAGCGCCACTTTTTCCGTTTTTTCCGTTAAAATCGTTTAAACAGTTAAAATCCGTTTAATTTCTTTTTTTTCTATTTTTTTTCCATTTTTGCCCCTGACCGTTTCAATCCATTTAAACGGTAACGCCCCCAGTCCGTTTAACCGTTAAAACGGCCTCCTTTAAACCTTGGTTTGTACCATTGGTGGGTCAGTGCTTTATAGGCTAAAATCATAAAAAGAAATAAAAATAAAAATAAAAAAGAAAAAAAGAGTTTTGGGCTATGACCCATCAAATAAGTGACGATCATATGATGAACGGTCAAGATTGACATGTAAATTTACAGTACATTTTGAAGGTAACACCAATTTCTCTGCTTTTTTTTTTTTTTTTTTTGTAGTCACCATCGTGGGAGGGCCCCACGGATTAGCAGGTAAAGGGGATTTTTACTCCTGGCACACTGCTCAAAGGAGGAAATCTACCTGTGTGGGTTTGACCCCATGACCTCTCAAAAGAGGAGGATACACACCAACCATTTGAGCTGCCATGTTGGGTGTAACACCAATATCTCTCTGCTTATTGCCAATATATAATCAAAACTCCTTGGATTTTAAATTTGGAAGATATCCCCATTTTATAATTGAACAAAGTTGTGGGGTCCTTGTTTTTATATGGCTTTTTTCTTGCCATGTGACAAAGGAGGCATATAATTTATGGGTCGGGCTCCATTGACAGCCCTAAAGTGACAGGATTCTGTACAGGACACAAATATGTGCCACATGGCACACTCTTAAGAGGACTCTGACTGTATGGATGTTTGGTCAATGCCTAAGTGGACCTACAAACCACAATTCAGCCTGATTAGTGATTTCTAGGCGTTGGAGCTTTGTACCTCAAATACTGCTATAATTCCCACAGTTGAGATCAACATATGAAAATAAGTCCAAACCAACGTCTAGAAATCACTAATCAGGCTGAATTTTGGTTTGTAGGTCCACCTATCAGTTCGCCAAACACCCATACGGTCAGAGTCCTCCAAGAGCGTGCCACGTGGCATATATTGTGTCCTGTACAGAATCCTGTTATTTTAGAGCTGTCAACGGAGCCTGACCTGATGACTTATATATATATGCATCTCTCTTCTCTATGTTCTATTAGAAGTTTGGAACATAGGCCAAAAGAGGGAGAGGAATGGATTTCAACCTAAGTACCAAGGTATGGGCTCAACAATCCCTCCACATTTTAAGCTCTTGAATTTTCTTTTTCTTTTTTTTTAATTAATATAATTATAAGATTGTTCCTAGAAAAAGGAATTATTATCCATTTTCAAAAAAAAAAAAAAATTCGAAGGTGTTAGTCCTCCTAATCTGATCACATGCATACACCCAAATGCCATAATCGGAATTCGTTTTACAAGTTAGATTTTCCATTCCTCATGTTTAAGCTCATGGGGTTTTTTTTTTTTTGTTGGTTGAGGGGGGGGGGGAGTGTAGGTGAGATGAAAAGGAACAAGAAACTCTAATGGTTTTGTTTCTCAATTTCTGAGAATGTGTTGCATGAAGTGAGATGAAAAGGAACAAGAAGCTCTAAATGGATCTCAAATTCACCTATTTTTTTCCCTTTGATCACAGAAACGGATAACATTTTGTATAAATTATATTTCCCTTCAATTAGTCCTAATTCCTTTCAGACTAGACCAGCAAGGATGATGCACAGCCCATAAATTTCATCTATAGTATGATCTCGACCGTCCGATCAAGAGACCCATTCAAGAAGATTGCCATAATTTTTGTTTGACAAATTAGGATTGCCGTATTGGATGGGTTTTTTAGATATGGTTTATCTAGAAGTGGGTCCAGAAATTTGGGCAGTCTGTATCAGTGAGCATGAAGAAGTTGAGATGGTCCACAAACATTTTGTTTGAATAAGACTTTCAGCTACCTCTCCAAAATGAAAGTAAAGTCCTACAAATAACAGCCACACAATTGCGTCCGGACACATAAAAGCCTTCCTCCCCTTGGTAAGGATCTGACCTGTTTTGGGTCTACCCGCTGCCCAACCTGATACTACTGCAATACCCTTTAGAATCTGGGTTCAATTTTAGACCTGCTTATTAATCGGATCAGAACTGGAGTCGGATACGCTGGCACCCAACCTGTTGACAACCCTGATCTGAACCCATGATGGTTAAATCCACGGTTTAAAAAAAGGGCCGTTTTAACGAAAACAACAGCCGTTATAACGATTCAGACCTCACCCATTACATTATGTACCGTTTTAACGCCCAGAATATAACAGCAATTATTTTCATTATAACGGTCATTTTTTTGAAAATAACTGCCGTTGTAACAAATTATTTCTGTTATAAATTTTATTGAAATTTTGAAATTCTAATTTTGAATTTTAGCGCACTTATTTTTCTCTCCATTATTTTCCTTACCCATTTTTCTGTTTTTTCCCGTGTGTTACAATCCATTATAAAGGACGTTAATGCCCCCAGTCCGTTATACTTATAACGGCCCCTTTTAAACCTTGGTTAAATCTACCTAAAAGATCGATCACCTAGGCTAAGAGCGAACCAATCAGGTAAACGAGTCAGTTCAGATTACTACACATAAATGGTGGGCCATGACCCTTGAATGTGTGCCACATTTATGGTGCAGTGGTAGGGAGGACTATGGTTCGAATTCTCGGCCGGGCGATCCGGAATGGGATCAGAGCGCACCGATCCGATCCAATCCAAAAGTGGATTGTCTCGCCCCGAGATCATTGTTTCCCAAAGATGTTGCACTTCGTCTTGGGTGAGATGCGCTGATCCCGTTCTGGATCAGACCGATCCTGATCGGGATCGTAGCCTTCCGATCCCGAGATTTCGAACTATCAAGATGCATCTATATAACAAAACAGGTCGGTTGTCTTCTGTGTAAGTAGTGGCTCAGATCCACTACCTACGGACGGCTGAGATCTATTGGTTCTAAAGTTATTTGGCGCTCATTTTTAGAGCTATTTTTTTTGACTCACTTGACCACTCCTCTCTCAGTCCTCTGAAGTATGAACCACTCCTCTGTATCGTCAGAAGCAAAGAAGTAGACTCCTCTATATCGTCAAAAGCAAAAAATAAGAAGTAGAGAAGGACTTCGCCATTTTCGCACCTGCAAACATCAACCTCGCACGAGGTACCCCTCTCTCTCTCTCTCCACTGGAAACCACCATTAGGGTTGTTGAGGGTATTTGACACCCTGCACATCATCATTTTTTGCTCTCTCTCCTTTGAGGGTATTTGAACCCTGCACATCATCATTTTTGGTTTGGTATTTGAAACCCTGCATATCATCTTTTTTCGTTCTCTCTCTCCTTCCCCAGCTAAATACCACCATTAATTAGGGTTGTTGAGGGTATTTGAAACCCTACACATTATCATCTTTGATTTGTTGTTGAGGGTATTTGAAAACTGCACATCGTCATTTTGATTTGGGGATTTTCTGATTTCAAGCAAACATGCCTTCAAAGTCATGCACCTTCTTTGATGCCAACCATATGTTTACAGATCAGATGGTCTTGCTATTTATGTTTGCTGTTACTGAGAAAATCTTTGATTTGGGCTTTCAGGCCTTCAAAGTCGTGCCCCTTCTCCATTTTATTTTTGGTCCGGCTATTTTTGTTTGCTGTTATGCAGTGGTCTATGATTTGATTTGGGGGTTTTATGATTTGAGACAAACAAGACTTCAAAGTTGTTTTTACAGATCAGATGGTCTTGCTATTATTCTTTTGTCCTTCACCCTAGAAAAGTTGTATGATTTTATTTCCTTGCATTTGGAAGAGAGACGAATGACTCCATCAAGCACACCCAGTGCCATTATTTTAAATTTCATGATAGCTTCTATACTCGCATTTACAATAAATTTCATGATACTAATTTCATAAACATTTTAAAGCCACAAGCATGATTGTAAATTTATGGGTGCGTATGACTATTTCAACTCTGGATATTGACATTTTGAATAAATCTAACTCTTTGCAAATGCTTTTGTCATGGAGGTCAGTTTGGTTTTGAATTCTTCTAACTCTTTGTAAATGCTCTTATTTGCAAATGCTTTTGTCATGGAGGTCAATTTGGCTTCTTGAAGCACTGATGAACGCTTAATTGTAGGTACTTTGTTCATAAACTCATGTGAATTTGATTTGTGTAAGTTGTGGATGTTATAATTTTTTTCTTCAATACCTGTTCATTCGGTCAATTTTTCAATTTTGAAAATTCAGTTTTGAGTCATCAACGTTTATTTGCTATATAGATGTTCAGGTACGATAATGTTCCACCAGAAATCAACATGCTAAGGTGCAGGGTGAACTACCATGCCCTGAAATCCCTACCTAATTGACCAATTGGGCTTCCTTTGTTAATTTTGGAAAATGCACGTTCTCTTACATTGCGCTTCCTTCGTTAATTATTTGCTATAAAATCAAATCTAAGATTTTGTTGTTAATAGGTAGATTTTTGGAGATGTTTCTGATTCTTTGTTGATTTTTATTTGTAGAGATTACACCAAGGTTGGATTACCCAGTTGGTCCTTTCGGTACCGAGGTTGGTTACTTTGCATTTCCCTTTGTTATATAGATGGTTATGGAGATTATAAAGACAAATTGCTTCCAAACATAAACATAAAACATAAAACATATTTGGTCCTCGAGGCTATGAGTTGTTATACATAATTACATCAAAATGCATTAACATTTCAATGTCAGTAACAGTCGCATTCAATGTCAATCCATGTTAATAGACTTACTGTGTTGAAATATAGGGCAGGGTGCTTTCGTATTGCTGGCAATTATCTTTCGTTTATTAATGATAGTTTTTGGAGCAACTACCCTTCAGGTTCCTAATTTCTAACTTGATATATACTCCATCACATTTCACTTTATTACAATGGATACTTTGATTTGTTTCACTTTATTAGATTTGATACTGAAATATTGCTTCTTAGAGGTTTTAGGTAGTGAGCTTACTATTGGCTATGATACTTTACATTCATAGCTCCCCCCCCTTTGGAAGATCGTTTAGACCAAAAAGATCACTCTGCTCAGATGATCCTAAATTTTGGGTTTTGAGATCTTGATGTAAGTGGGTTGTTTGAGGTTTTGTGCATGGTGAGCAATCCTTCATCTCACTTAGTTAGGTCTTTGCAAAACCTCACGTCACAAACCAACGTAAGGTATTACATGGGTAGCTTAAATATCTTCAATGTCTAATCAATCTACTTGAAATCAGCCCTCAACACATTCTGAAGGTCACGCAGATCAAAATTCTGATGTTGAAATTATGCGGCATGAATTCCAAAACAACTAGGGTTAATTGCTTTTCCTTAGTATGAACTACGGTTTCAATTGCTTCTAAAAAAACTAGGGCCTATTACGACCCCCATTAAAACGATATTTTAAAGAGATATTTTAAGCAAAAAAATAAACATATTCTTTTGGTGCAAAATTGGGGTATGATGTACATTTTCTCTTGATCAAGGGTGTTAAATGATTGTATCTTGAATTATGGTATGATTGATTTGGGGTTATAGCGGCTCGCGGTTCACTTGGTCCAACAAAATTTCATCGTTGCCTCCCATTCGTGAATGGTTAGATTTTTGGCTTATGATGATCGTGAATTGGGAGGTATGTTTAGGAAATTAAGTCTTTTTGTTAACAAATTCTCTCATTTCCCATTTTTCATGGGTTTTTAGTTTTTACATCTGGTTTTTGATGGATTGGATGATCTACACGTTTTTGTGAAGTGGGTCTAACTAATTTCTACGAATTTCGATGGGATGATAGCAGTTTAGATTATTTTTTGATTAGTTTATGACATTTGGTTTCTGAGTTCTCTTTCTTTTGTTTCTTTAACTCGCTGTATATGGATTTATCCAATTTAATTCACAGGTTGGGATGGATCTGAATTGGGATCCATGGTTTGGATCCAAGTCCCATAAAAAAGTCCTTTATTTATTTCAACTATCTTAGACATTTGTTTGGACCAGTTTGATGGATATGAATGCCAGGCCGACACCATGATATATTTCATTCTTCATTTCTGCGTATGAGAGGGGCCCTGAACATGTGGCATATTTGGTCATATTGTGATCTTATTTTTTGTTGTGGGTACAGTTTTTGGGATTTCTATTGATTGGGGATTAGTGTAAGTTTTCAATTTTAGGTGGGTGGTTTGGTTTTCTTGATTCTTGATTATTTAGATGGCAATGCAGGCGAAGTATGTCTGCTTGATTTTTTGCAGATGAGATTTTTTATTTTTCATTATATTGATTGGATATGTAGGATTTTATTTTATTTTTTGTTCATTAAAGCAGATGCTTATGTGCTTTTTTAGTTGTAGTTTCAACTGTTGCGGTCACTATTATTAATATAGTTGTTCTTAAGATTTTAGTATATGCACAAAAATTGGATTTTAGTCTTTTTTGGGGTTAAAAATGGATTTTGAGAGCCGGAGGCACCTCAATTTGTTTGCGAACTCTTTGTCAAGGAGTGCCGTTGGCACAGGTAATGACTAGTGTATATACAACTCACAATGTCTATGGTTTTCTAAGAAAATGGATCAAAGGAGTCACTCAACTCAACCCTCTTGGCCTTTTTTGTGAGTTTCACAGATAAAAACATTAATGAAAAATAAACAGACCCATTAAATTAAAGAAATTAAACAAACCCAATGCGCGCACATTTGTAAAAAACAAACATAACCTAAGTATTTTTATTTCCATCTCATCTAAGGAGAAGAAGACCATGAAGCAGCAATCCATGTTACTGTGCTGTAAGCTCTACATCTCCGAATCACGAAACAACGCAGCTCTCGAGTCGATCGAGCGAGCCGCTAGGCTTAACCCTGAAACTTTGATTGTGAACAAGTTCGAAGATCGCGCTTATAACCGTGTCGGATACACACTAGTCTCGTACGTGGCTCATGATAGCACTGGCAGTGCAATCTATAGCCCCTTGCAGCAAACCGTGTTAGCTATGGTTGAAGCAGCTTATGAAGCCATAAACCTTGAGTTGCACTCGGGGGCACACCCTCGGCTCGGAGTCGTTGACCATATCTGTTTTCATCCGCTGGCTCGGGCTTCATTGGAGGAAGCAGCTTGGCTCGCTAAACTGGTGGCAGCTGATATCGGCAACAGGCTCCAAGGTCCGTTCACATATAGGTAATATTGTCTCATTTTCCGATCCGATGATTGATCACAGGTTGTACATGTGGCCCGTCATGCTTCAATCTGGACTGTTCAATCAGTGTTACATTTTTGGTGGGCCCATCCCATCTAAACTAATTGATGCTTCATCATCCAATCCGTATGATTTTGGGGGTTTAACCATCTAAGAGGTGGCCCACTTACTATGTGGTCCAGATTGATGCATAGGTGAGCCATGCGTGCTAAGTTAGTTTCTTATGATTACTATAATCAATTTGGAAAAGGATTTCCTGCATGGTCGGTGCAGACTTCTTGCGTGCACAGACGATGCAGTCGATGCAGAGGGCTCTCGAGGCTCTCCATAGCTCATTTTTTGGGCCCACTAACTGCACGGACGTTTAGCCCTCCCTTTGGTGTGTCTGATTGGTTTTCTCTAACCATAGATTTTAGCAGTTTTTTAGGATTGATTTTAGCCGTTGGATTAATCCAACGGTTGAAATTATCAATCAAGTTAATTTTGGGTATGGATATCCACCAAGGGGTGGGCTGTGGACTAAACATCCGATCCATGCAGTTAGTGGGCCCAAAAAATGAGCTATGCGGGGCCGCGAGAGCTCTCCGCATCCAAAGTCCCTGCATCTAAAATTGTTCCCCCTCTTAGGTAGGGCATGCCCGGATCAATCTCTTTTGTTTGGATGGTAATAAAATGTGAAATTATCTACTAGAGAGTTCAAACATCAGATGGTCTGGATCATTCAATCAATGTGATTTTAAGGCTATAACTCATCAAAGAGGTGGCCCTATTCATTAGATGTGCCTGATGGAAGTGCAAATCCCCTTATTGATGTGTAACAATGTGAAGCATCACCATCCAGTGTGGTCTGCCGCTCCATGCAATCCCTCTTTTAAAAAATGAGGTCATTATTTTATTTATTATTTTTAGTTTTTGGTATTTAATAAATATTTTATATTTGCAGTGCCAGTATTTCTGTATGAGGCGGCACACCCAACTGGCAAGGCTCTCGACACCATCCGACGTGAGCTCGGTTATTATCGACCAAATTACATGGGCATTCAATGGGCCGGGTGGGCACTACCCGAAATTCTCTCTGAGAAGCCTGACGAGGGCCCGACCCGGGTGTCTCAAGCCAGAGGCATTGCAGTGATTGGTGCAAGCACGTGGGTTGCAACATATAACGTGCCGATCATATCTACGATGTGTTAGCCACTCGAAAGATTGCTCGAATGGTGAGCGCCCGGGGCGGTGGGCTCCCTACGGTACAAACACTGGGTCTTGTTCACGGTGAGGACACAACCGAGATCGCATGCATGCTCTTGGAGCCGAACCGGGTCGGAGCTGACCGGGTCCAGAACCAAGTCGAGGAGCTTGCTGCCCAGGAAGGATTGGACGTGGAGAAAGGCTATTTCACTGATTTTTCACCAGAGATGATTGTTGAGAAATATATGAAATTAGTATCTGCAGACTGAGAAATTAAAAACTAAAACTAGTACCTGAAGAGAAAAAACATATAAATAACAGGAATGGGCTTGGAGATGGAGAAGGCCCACATGTTTATCATAGTTAAGATTATCTGCCTGCAGTTATTTGCCTTCTAGGTGGGACCTATAAAGTAGTAGATTAAGGTCCGTACGGCGGGTTTGGGCCTGATTTTAAGGCCTGCAATTTAAATAGACCAGCTCTGTGCATATATATAGTGAGCCCAATGGGTTCTTATATTATGCAAATAGACTGGACCTAAAGACCCTATAGGCTCTCCCTTAGGCCCATCTAGTTAATTTATTCGGCGTTTAATCAGTGTGGCACCACTGGAACAAACCGCAAATTAAGGGTTTAATCAGTGTGGCATCACTTGAACAAACCGCAAATTAACTAGATGAAAAAAAAAAGGCCGGAGCTTTTCCAGCTTCGTTCACGACAAATATTTTCCTCGTTCACAACCAAACTTATGAATGATGGTGTGCACGACATCCTCATCACTACTCGCGGTCTGGATTGATGACCATTTATGGAAGTCAAGGAAAATCTCGGTGGGTGCAGAAAATGCGCCGGGACTTCTACCTGTTTCACATATTATTAACTTCTCATTAGAGGTAAAAAGCTCTATTAGGAAAAAGGGTGCTCAGAAGAACTTGGCACTTGGCAGGTTGCATGCAAGGTTCAGGGTTAAAAGAGCATACAGAAAATCATAAATTTTGAGCAGTTAACAGTATCTGCTCAAAGCGGTTCTAGCGTCCACTTAAGTTTGTCCTTGAATAACAGGCCACTATAGTTCAATTGATATTTTCAAACTATGCTGCAAAGCACAGAGAGAAATTTTCTGTCAATTTTGAAAATTTGCCAATTTACATTAAAAATAAAAAGAGTACACCAATCAATGCTCAAATGTACATTTATGTATGTCAATTCTCACTGAAATGCACACCTCTTGTTGTGATGATCTTCTGACAAGAGCTTCTGAACCAGACCTTGCAACCTCTCGGCACTTGGACCAAGTCGAAACACTGAATCATTACCCCTCAAGGAGCAAGGGTCCGCCCCACCATCTGAGCTCCCAATGCACCATGCGCCAGGCGCAAACCGACCTTCAGACCGACCCAGAAGCTCTTTATCAATCTTGTCTAGGACCGGGTCATCCTTTGCAAATTTCCGAGCAAATGGAGCTCCACTTTTCACCATGTTTCCAAAGTCTTTCATCGATAAAGAGAGAGGATGCTGCTTGGGAGGACTGTCCCATGCAATGTAATGAAGGTCGTGGCTTACAGCAGTGTTCCGGAACTCTTCAGTGTTGCAGATTACAGTGTGAAAGTAACCTTCCGGAGAGGAGACAAAGTTCGTGTAATACATTAACACAGTTCGGGGAAGGTTATCCCACCCCCATAAACAGTATTCGAGGAAAGACCGGGTGAGCATCACCCATGCTGAACCTGTACATAAGAGACAAGCAAACCAAATACCCGAAAGCATCGTCCATTAAAGAGCAGAAAGAACCTAGTTTGAGCATTTCTAAAGTATATGATATTTACTGAGATTGGCAACCAGGTTCTGAAGAACAATCAGAGCAGGAAAACAAGTTGGGAGACAACTTAATCAGGAGCTAGAGATATAATAAGATCTAAGACCTGTTGGATTCAGATATCCTCACAACCACAATGTGAACCACATACTATTAGAAAAAAGAAGTGGATGGACAATAGGACAGATTACATGAGGGTTCGCCAACCAACAAATGTCTTCAGAAAAGTTTGAAAACTGCCGAGTATCCAAACTCAGAATCCACAGGAAATATTCTTTCGCCGAGTTACAGAAACATCAATTCTAGTAAGGAAGATCCTGTGAGCCCTTTTGGCAAACTTGTTGGGGCACAAAACTAGATCGAGTACTCGAAAACTCAAGAGACTAACTCATAAGCCTGTGGAAGGTAAAGGAAAACCCAGTCAGTCGAGTTTTAGGTCAATTCAGGCTTCAAACTCATTGATTCCAACACAGGGTTCAACTTTCAAAGCTTGATCTGAAGGGCACAGTCACGGTGCCTTCGATTGCACAGTACTCATCCCAAATAGTAGTATGACACTGACCAGCAGAATATTGGGTACAAAGTTTGCATTATAAGGTCACACCCATTGTATGATGGATGAAAACTAAGGTATTATTGTAGGGTATTATAGATAACAGGGACGGTCTGCCAATGATAACGGATATACATAACTGAGGATATAAAAAGGAGGAAAAAAAATCAAGTGGTACATATGATGCACATGCGAAAAGTGGAACCATCATTTTAGGAGGGGTGTGGTCATATCTAATGGTTTCAGAAATTTTTTCTTTTGTTTGGTAGGTCACTCGGAGTGGAGCTCTTTATCCTTCGCACTTAAGCCTTGAATTTGTACTGCATTCAAATACTGAAACCATATTTAGCCGTATAAAAGTTTAAGACTTTGTTTTGCAAAGTTTCAGTGGAGCCTTTCAGAGAAACATTTACTTTGATCAATAACCACATTATTTTACAAAAAGAATGCGACAATACAGTGAAAATGAGAGGAGAAATCAAGCAATCAAGAACTTACCTGTAAATAACTTGAAAGATGTTGGAAGTGACCGACGTTGACTAGTCCAATATAAATCAGATTTTTTGGATAAGTAAAGACCCGGATCAATGATGATTGGTTTCGCTCTCTGGTTCCTGTATTTGTGAAATTAATACGTAAACTTTAATGGTGAATTTTTGAGACGGAAACATGCATTTCATAGAATAATGTTAAACTTACACTTTCCACCCAATAATCTGTGTGTGTTCAATGAAATTGAGATCCCTTGACAAATTAGAAAAAACATGGAGCAGATCTGCATCACAAAGCCAAAATTAGATTTTCCGTATGCAAAACAAATGTAATTGTATATATAGGCCAATGGCACCATTACCCTGCAAATAAATTCAATGGGTATCCATCGCTGGCTTTGGGCCCATAATGTCATGGTCATAGGTGAATAGCATAATAGCTATTGTAGAAATAACACTCCATTTCCTAAAAGATTTCCCTGTAGGACCCAGTGTCGTACTTACATGTCAGAAACACACTAAGACTCTTTTCCAAGCAAATCTTACTCCATCCAAATAAGCTGGTACTTATTCGTTAACGTATATCAGGTTACTATAATACATCTTTCTATATTGTAAAATTAACATGAATTAAAGTATCTTGTAAAGTATATATCTTGCAATATGTGGATAAACTGTACTGACGTGTCGGTGTATCAAGCTTGTGAGGTTCAGTGTGTTTGACACTTTGTATTAGTGTCTAACATCGGTGCATGTGTCCCTGTATATGTTACATAGCATAATAGCCAACCAAGGCAATAGGATGGGTTCACCTGCCTTATGTGACTACATACTTCCACGTCTATGGCACATACACAGACAAAAAAAGTAACTTCCTGAGCACATTGCAAATGATATGCATGTATACTTTACAAGAACACAGAATAACACAAAAAAACAGAGCTGATTGTGACACGACATACGTCAAAAATAGAAAAGCAATTGTAGAGATGATACAACCATGAAGAAAATGTAACCTGCACATGTCAGAACTTGCATATCAAGCCAAATTTTTTTTTATCAGTAAAAGATTTATATTAAAAGGGGCTGAGAAAGCAAACAAAAGCCCAGAAGGGCTAGACCCCCATACAACAAACCGCTAGAAAAGGCAAAGAACTACGCCACCAACCGCTCCCACCGGAACACATGGTCCTCAAATCTAAAACCTTGCAGCTCAGTAAAACAGAACTCCAATGGTATAAGGTGGCCTTAATGTTCATGAAGATTTCCTCTATATGGGCATCTTTATCTTCAAACGTACGATGATTTCTTTCCTTCCAAACCTCCCAGCAAATGGCATAAGGGATAAGCCTCCACAGCATACAACCACTAGGAGAGAAAGCCCTAGATTCCCATCCTACAAAAGTGTCAAGCACAGATCTGGGGAAAACCCAAGAGATCCAGAAAAGACATAGGAACCGTTCCCAAATCTCCTTCGACACACAGCAATAAATAAGCAAGTGGTTGGTGGTCTCCTTGTTACTGCAGCAAAGAATGCACCTACTAGGCAAGTAGGCATCTGGAAGCCACGTTTCCTTAGCTT
The DNA here is from genome assembly GCA_035048495.1 of Euptelea pleiosperma. Lineage (NCBI taxonomy): Eukaryota > Viridiplantae > Streptophyta > Magnoliopsida > Ranunculales > Eupteleaceae > Euptelea > Euptelea pleiosperma. The sequence goes on from CM068545.1 coordinate 13,032,864, forward strand.
TTCCACCAAGAGGATCCTATCAAGCATCACACCCCTGACCCATACGCAGAGGTAGGCTCTCTATTCTCCCAACCGTGAGGATCAACACCCTGCTTAGCCGAGATCACTCTACGCCACAAGCTGTCCCTCTCTATGCCGAATCTCCATACCCATTTCCCCAGTAGAGCGTTGTTCATCATCTTTGATATGGCGGACTCCGAGCCCTCCCTCTTCTTTAGATTTGCAGATCCTGGACCAGCTGACAAGATGAAACTTGTGGTTGTCTTCCATGTCATCCCATAAGAAGTTCCTGATTATGCTTTCTATTCGCTTAGCTACCCCCATATGTATAGAGAACAAGGACATGTATTAAATAGGCAGATTAGATAGTGCGCTCTTCACCAGTGTGAAGCGACCTCCTTTGAAAAGATACACTTTCTTCCACGAGGCTAGTCTTTTCTGAAAATGCTCTATAACCGGATCCCATATACTCTTGGATCTGTAACTAGCGCCTAACGGGAGGCATAGATAAACCGTAGGAAGCTTCCCCTTTTTACAAACCCAAGCACTCCGCCACCGCATCCAAGCACCCCACCTCGCCCACCCCGAAAATTTCACTTTTGAATAAGTTTACATGAAGCCCAGAGACCACTTCGAAACATCGGAGGATCCCTCTCAAGATCTAAGCTTGCATAGGGGAAGCCTCCAAGAAAAAGATGGTATCGTCGGCTAACTGTAAATAAGATATAACGGGGCCCTCCTGTCCTACCTTCCATACAAAAAGCCTCCAACAATCGCTTTGGAGGCCATCCTACTCAGCACTTCGGCCACAATAAGAAACAAGTATGGGGACAGTGGGTCTCCCTGGCGAAGCCCTCTAGAACTCCTGAAGAAACCTGCTGGAGCACCATTGACTAAAATCGAAAACCGGGCTATCGTTATACATGGACGAATCCACTTCATCTAGCGCCAAACCCCATGCGAGCTAGCAAATAATCTAAAAAAGACCAACTAACGTGATCGTGCGCCATTTCCTTATAGACTTTACAAATAATGCCTGGATCGCCCCCTCGTTATCTGAAGTCGGTAACCTCATTGACAAATGACAATCTGAACACCGCCCAGAATCTGACGACCACTCACAAAAGCTCCTTGGAATGTGAAAATAATGTGCCCTAACACCCCTCTCAATCTAGAAGCCATCACCTTAGCAATAACTTTATAGTGCTCCCTATCAAGCTGATAGGGCGGAAGTCAACTAGAGAATCGGCTCCTTTCTTGGGAATCAGGCAAAAGAAGGTAGAGTTGGCTTTCCAATCTAACCACAAATCGCGATAGAACTCCTCCATGACCCACATAAAATCTTTCCCCACAATAAGCCAACAACAGGAAAAGAAGGCCAAAGAGAATCCGTCTGGACCTGGTACCTTATCACCCCCAAGATTTAATAGCAGCAAGAACTTCATCCTCAAACGGTCTTTACAACCACCTGCACTGGCACTCATCTATCATATCAAGCTCAGCCCATCCAACTCCGGTTTGTCCACCACAGATTCAAAGTAAAGATTGGAATAATAGGTGACAATGGCATCCCTAATGTTGTCCTTTTCTTCAACTATCGACCCATCCACCCTAAGACGAGATATGTTTTTGGACCTCTTCTAGCATTAGCAATCCTATGGAAGAACTCCGTGTTTATATCCCCCTCTTCAAGCCATCTCACCCTGGATTTTTGGCCGATTCCTCTTGGCGAGCTAGGGATAGAAAATCCTTCAACTCGACCCTCATACTGAACTCTGCACCCAAAAGAGGCTCAAACTCCTCCTTTCTGTCTAACCGAGCAATCTCCTCAAGCACTTCCCAAATTTCTTATCTACTCTCCCAAAAACCTCCACATTCCACTCCAGGTGCTTTTTGAGGGCTTTAAGCTTGCTCCAAAAAATATAGCCAGCCCTACCTGTGAACACAAACGAGTACCACCAAGTCTCCACCTTGTTCAAGAAAGATGGCTCTTGCATCCACATCAGCTCAAAACAAAACGGGATGGATCTCCTTATGATGCCTCCACAGTCAAGGAGAATCGGGCAATGATCAGATACCGGATTGGGAATAGCAGACTGAGTGACTTCTGGAAAGTGAGTCTCCCAACTGCTATAGACAAGAAATCTGTCCAGTCTACATAAAGTAGGGGTCTCCTTGTGACAAGACCACGTAAATCTGGCTCCATCTAAGGGAAGATCCATTAAATCATTTCTCGCCACGAAGTTGAAGAAATCCCTTATGCTAGTCTAATCCTACTGCTAGTCCTCCCACTCTTCTCATGAGAGAATTTCATGGCATTAAAATCCCCCCTATACACCAAGGGTGGCTTCACAGCCCCTGCACGCCCTCCAACTCATCCCAAAATGGGTTTCACACGTATCTGTTCGTTAGGATCATACACCCTGGAGAAAACCCATAAAAAATCGTCGTCCTCGCACCTACATAGAGTGAAGCGTATCATGCTCTATTTGTTTGAAGTACAGGAGCAAGTTTCATTGTCCTCATTATGTATGTTGATGATATTGTGGTCATCGGGAGTGATAGTTTTGGTATTGATGAGTTGAAGCACCTTCTGAGCCACCATTTCCATATTAAGAATCTAGGGCAATTACGGTATTTTCTCCGGATCGAGGTTGTACGATCAAAGATTAGCATAAATTTATCTCAAAATATATCCTAAATCTTTTATCTAATACCAGATTAATGAGAGCTAAGCCAGTTACTTCTCCCGTAGATCCTAATAGTAAACTTGTGATAGATCATGGGGAGTTAATTGATGATTCATGGAGGTATAGAAAGCTAGTCTACAAACTTATTTACTTGACGATTACTAGACCTGATATCACCCTTGCTCCTCACATAAAACTGGTCATCTATATCTTGCATTATTATTTTTTTTTTATCGGTTATCTTGCATTATCTCAAGAATGCTCCTGGTAGAGGTATTTTATACAAGGCCAATGGCCATTTACATGTTGAAGCATATTCAGTTGCAGATTAGGCAAGATCTCCATCCGATAGGAGATCTACTACCGATTATTGTACCTTTGTTGGGGGTAATTTGGCAAAAAAAAAATTTTATCGGTGTAACTTGGCAAAATAAGAAGCAAGTGTTGTTGCCAGATCTAGTGTTGAAGAAGAGTATAGGGCAATACATTGTTGTGAGTTATTATAGCTCATATCTCTAATGAAAGAGCTTGGATTTCCTGTCGATGACCCTATGTGACAATCTAGCTGCAACACACACAGCCAACAATTTAGTTTTTCATGAAAGGACCAAGCACAGAGATTAATCGTCATTTCATCAGAGAAAAAGTAGCAACAAAGTTATTTTTACACCTTTGTGAGGTCATCAATCCAACTTGATAGTATGTTTGCTAAAGCCCTCAGTCAGAGCTAGTTAGAGAAGATTCAGTCCAAGTTTGACATATATGTTCCATCTTGAGGGGGGGTGTTTTTTTGATAAGTAAGATTCATAAAACGGGGGAGAACCCCAAAGAGAACTACAAGGGAGGACCTCTAGAAGAGGACCTTACTACCAAAGAGATTAAACAAGACAAGAGGGAGTAGACCTGCCTACCAACTCATCCCATCTAAAAACAAAAGCGTCAAAAAAAAAAACCACTAAACTCCGAATAAAGAAAGGACCAAAGATACAAATATGCTTTGACCCTCAACATGACTTTACTACTTTAGGGACATCTTCTTTCCCTTCCGCTCTTTACAAATGGAAGGATACACCAAAGATATCTACCTCTTTCGTTGAAGACTTCCAAAGAGGTTCCATGGACTAAGATGCTCACCTACTCTGGCACCACAAAATCAATCCCAAAAAGATTAAAGCAAGCTTGCTAAATAGCATAAGAGAAGGAGCAATGAATCATCAGGTGATCAACCGTCTTTGCACTTGAGGGGTAGTGTTGGTAGATGTATTTCAGGATATTTTGAGGTTCATTGCTTTTTACCACTTATCAGTAGCATAATTGTAATTTAACATCTTCAATCAATAAAATAAGTAAAAGGGGGGCATGCACAACATAACATATGACGTCCCACTCTCTCCTTTGTCTCTTCCCTCTTCTCTCTCCTCTTCCCTCTTCTTCTCTCCACTGTTCATGTTTGATATGACTCTTTGAGTAAATCAACAAGATCATTATCATAAGCTTGGCAGTTTCAACCCCCTCATGCCTGCCCTGAACATTCCTCCACAATGGATTGGGGGAGTACTTGAAAGTCATAGCAGAAGGTTGATATAAAAAACTTTCTTGCAGTCGAAATGTTTGAAATCAGCAGCCAACAATCAAGAATGAGATTTGGTTCAAGTTTATGCCCTCAGAATCAGCAACAAACAAGTGATTCTCAAGACCAAGTTGCTGAATCTAACAGCCAGAAAAGACGGATGAACCGTTAGGACAAACTCATAAAAGAGAAAGATTGTCAAATATTGGAAGATTTAGTCCAGTGAGTGGGAAAACAGATTCCCAGTGACCAATTTTTCAAGTTAATTTCCTTTCAATTAAGTTCTAAACTTCAGTTAAGGGAAAAAACCGAACTGTTGTACAGTTTGTATATCACTAAAGTGTAAAATAAGAAGTAACCTCGTGATAGCAGCACAGCTCAATGTCTTGCATGCCACTCTCTTTTCAATCTTCACTCAAATTCTCAGTGAAGTAAATGTCCTAAAGCACCTATTTATCTACAAATATTCCAGTTGCATCAGTCAAATAAGTGCGGACAAATTATGGCAGGTTTGTATGAAAATAGTCGGCTTTTGGACCATTTCCTAAGGAAAACAATACAAGAGAAAAGCTTAAACTTATGATGCCAAGTATGTTTTTTGTTCTCTAAAGCATATGCCCTTTTAATAACAACCCAAGACAACAAAGAATAGAAAAATAGAACAGTAGAGTATACCAAAATAAAGAAAATATGATATAACCACCATCAACACTGAAGAAACAGGTTCACACAAAAAAAAAAACACTATGAAGAAACAAATAAGGAGCAGAACCCAGCACTAACCATCTTGCGTGACAAGAGGATAATCCGAAGCACTGAGGTTTATAAACCAGTCCCAATCCGCACTCTCCTTCAACAAAATTGCTACAGCTTGAAGAGTACAAGCAATCATTGTAGGGCCCTTATATGTGACCAAGTTGGATTGTGCCATTACACGCACATTCTCCACCTCACGAAACATTGGATCACCCTTTACAGACGTTGTCAACTCTATCCTTTCACGGGGAGGAGCCTCAAGATCCAAATGCAGAATGTACTGATTCCTTGGATGATACACAGCTTGCAAAGTCCTTCTCATTCTCTGGCTGTCACCCTTTGTCCCCGAGATAAGATAAGCTATCCGTGGCGCTTCCGTTTTCAAAACTCCAGGTTGGTGAAAAGATCTCTTTAAATCTGATTCTACAAAGTACTCACTAGAGTCCTCCGTTCTAGCAAATGAAATGAAGTCAAGGGACAGCGGATCTCCACCATAGGGAGAGGAGAAGAGCCCAAATATGGCTGCCATAAACAGAGTAAAGGAAACGAGCAAACTAGCAAAAAATGGAAGAATCCACCTTCTGTCACTAAATGCCCTTCCTGTGTGAGGATGGGCATTTTTCCTCATACTCATTCAAAACACTCGAAATGGAATTGGTTTCTTCTGCAACTGAATGATAAGAATACCAAAGAGAAGCAAGGAGCTTCGGTAACAGAACCAAAGCCGCCTTTTTCGATGACTAAATAATAACATTTAAGCCAAAACCTTATAGAAACATAGGATTTCAATAAAATAAATCGATTCGAAACAAATTCAAAGTTCAAAATCCTTCAAAATTAAACAGGAAGACCTAGAATCTCCAATCCAACAAAACAAAAGCTCAAATTCTATCTTGACAGAGTACCAAAACATTTGAAGAAAATCCCCGTTAAACGTCCCACCAAAAGCAATCGAACGGTTAAATTTAACCGAAGACCGAATATTGTTCTCTTTTACAAGGAGTTCCAGATCTGATATACTAAACCAGATTTTGAACTCCAACGAACAATTGGATTGCAAGCTATAATGTGTTCTTGCATTACAAGCTCCCGACCTCTTAATTTACTGGAAAACATACAGATACCTTAAAAGACGCAATAAAAGCAGATCGATCGGATAAAAAGGAGAGATTTTTACGCCAAATCCCTCGGTTTCTAAGTTCTGGATCTCACTAAAAACCAGAAACTTTGCCGTAACCGAAAAGGAACAGAAACGCTTACTCGAAATGATAAAAAAAAAGTAGTGAAAACAGAGATAAATCTTTCAAGCTTAAGAGCTTCGCGGATCGAATTGTTGCTTGTTTTTTCTTCTCAGATCTCGGGTTTCGCGAAAGATAAATTAGGGCACAAGCAGAGGAAAGCGTAAAGGAGAAACCGAGACGGAGAAGAGGAGAAGAGCTGAACAAGGATGATAAAATTAAGTTAAGTAATACTCTATAATTGTATTATTAAATTAAATAAAAATAATAACTTGTTAAATAAACTGTCGAATTCATTTTGGGCCGGGATATTGCCACCCACGTTTTTACGCTGTCTACCCACTTCAAAAAAATAAAGAATTTTTGGCATACCCCCCGTGTTATCTTATAAATTTGACACAACCCCCTACAATCTGAAAAAATTGACTTACCCCCTATGACCCAGTCCACGTCTATGACCCTTCATTGACTCAAACTTGACTAATAGTTTGATTGAAAAAGATGAAAATGTCCCTTTCAAACGGTTCAGGTAAAAATCTTAACCCCAATTCAAACGGTGGACGGCCAGACACCAAATCCCAGTGGGTTGGCCGCCCATCACCGACAACCAACTTACCAGATTATCGTGGCCGTCTGACTACTATTCCAGTGAGAAAATAATTCAATAAGGCTATGTTTGATTACCAAGTGGGAAAATTACATTTTTCTTAGGAAAACACAATTGTCCATTGTTAGATTGCCAGTATAAATTCGTATAATTTTTCCTAACAAGCCATTTAGATCTAGATAATTTTTCCTACTAAGCCTGGAATTCATTTCCCATCCAGATAGGTGAGAATTCATTTCCACCTGAAAATACACCTTTATTATCACACATGATTGAAATATGTGTTCTCGGTTGCAATCAATCAGCCATTTAAGGCACATCCCAGATGTATTTTCTCTGGAAAATTTTCCGTGCAATCAAACACGGCCTAAAAGAAAAGAAAAAGAAAAAAGCGTGCAAAAATTCTTGAAGAGAGGGAGAGAGAGAGGTGGTGAACTGTGAACCACAAAAGTGACCCTCCCCATCCTTGTGTTTAGTGCATTAATTAATTAGAAACCGGTGTACACGATTGAGATTTGAGATATGAGATTTGTTTAGGGTAAAGTATTTGACTATATACTTGCAACGTTATGCAATTAGTGCATTATTTTAATGGCGTTCTTGAAAATGACCAGAGTTTTAAAGAGATTTTCATTGATTTTTTTTTTTTTGAAAAACCAAAATAAAGCAGAACGGCCACACATTTGTGTAGTACAAACATGGAGATTTAGGAAAGATGGAGAAACAGACTTTAGTCAATCTATTTATGAGTTATTTTTATTATAAATTCCCTGAGTCTTTACCAATTAAAAATTATCAGAGTACTACATATAGATCAGTAATTGAGCAAGTCTAATGGTTATGGGTAAAATTCATTTGCTTCCAATGTTTTGAAGTTGTGGAGCTCACACGAAGACAATAGAGAAACTAATTGAATAGTGAGAAATTTGAATTAATTATTTTAGAGGAGGGAGTCCACAATGGAGGGATTTTGAACTTCCATTTGGGGTTAGGGTTTTGAGTTTTGACCCAAACCAACATGTTCTTAGGTTGGAGAAAGGGATATTTTCATCCTTTAAAAAAATGGTTAGTCGAAATTTGAGTCAACGAAGGATCAAAGACAATAAACCAACTCATAGGGGGTAAGTCAGCTTTTTTTAAAAGGAAAATTTCTAAAAAAAAAAAAAAAACTTTAATCTACTTACAAAAACAAAAATAAAATTCTGACAATTCCAAAAATAGTAACTAAACACCTCTGACAGAACTAAAAGGTGAGAAAAGAGTAGAAAAAAGCTGAAAAGGCTGACAAACTCCCTTTAAAATGACGTCTGTCATTAAAAGGGCGTTTTCCATAGAGGAGTAAAACTTTTGTTCCAATACAAGCCACGTGGCACACTCTTAGTGGACGCTGACCATATGGATGTTTGATCAGTCTGTTGATGGACCCGCAGTCAAAAAATCAGCCTGATTAGTAATTTACAACCTTTAGATCTTTGCACTCCTCAAATTCTTACAATTAAAATCAACCCATGAAAATAACTTCAATCCAACGCTTATAAACCACTAATCATGTTTCTTTTTTGGTATGTCGGTCCACCTGGTGATTTGCCAAACATCCACACGGTCATCGTCCGATAAGAATGTGTCATGTGGCTTGTATCGGGACAAAAGTTTTACTCCTCTATGGGCAAAGGGTGTTTGTCAGCCTTTTTAGCTTTTGTCCAGAAACAGTCAGTCTAAGGGCCTGTTTGGTAACGCACCGCGGCAGGAAAATAAAATATTTGCTCGAGCTAATATTCGCCCGAGCGGGTTTGGCAGCCACTTGCCCCCGATGAATATTTAGCTGGGCCTACAAATTTGCCCACCACGGCGGGAAAACATTTGACCACCTCCCCCCCTGTGTAAATATTTTCACGCCGATTAAGCCTTGGTGGGAAAACTTTATTTTCTCACGGAAAAATCATTATTTTCAATAAAATTGAGTTTTTTAATATATAAAAAAGATAAAAATGAATCTTTTTTTTATCCTTTGATATAATAAATGGTTCTCACACTCGCCTAACCCATTTTTGATTTACTTTGATATGTGGGACCCACTCAAATTGAAAGAAAATGAAGTAATCTGGAGTAAGCTAGCTCATACACGTACCAAACATTGTTAAATATTGATATAAACAAATATTTAGCCAAGATAATATTCGCTTGGCTAAATATTCGTCATCAGAACTCTTTTTCACCTGGCTACTTTTTTTGGGAATGTTAGAAATTTATTTTTGTTTTTGTAAATAGATTAAAATTCGTTTTCTTTTTAGAAATTTTCCGTTTTTTAAATTGTGGGGTATGTCAATTTCAAAGAATATGTAGGGGTATGTCAAAAATTCAAAAAAATATAATGACAAATGTGTCCCTTTTTTACATGTACACCCATCCTTAAAAAAGAAGAACCCACCATCACGGCCGTCACCTTCTTCTTCACCACCACCACTGGACAACCACACCATCACCAATACCGCCTTTTTGCTCTTCTTCTTCCACAACAACCTCTATCTCTCTCGGCGGTGGTGGAAGGGGTTTTGGCATTGGAGAAATGAATGAGAAGTTTTGTTCTTGATGGGTGCTAAGCATAATATAAGTGCACATGTATAATGCAAACTAATGTGGGTGGATATATAAAGTGGACGTACAGCATAGTAATGTGGCTGCCAATATCCTGACCTTTCATTTTTCCTTGTGGACGTCTTCCGCAAAGACGTCTCTCTCTTCACCGTCAGATACACCTTGGAAATATTTAACAAGATTCTCAAAAATTTAAATACACTTTTCAATGTGTATCAGACGGTGAAGACACGTTTTGAGGATTTTAGGAAATGTGAACTCTTGCCTCGTTAAGTTTAGCCTTTCCTATAAGTTTGGCCGAAAGGGTCTGCCACAAGGGCTCAAATCCAATGGTAAGGAATCACTTAGGTTAGGACACTGATTTTTGGAGTGTAAATCGACCAAGATGTCAACCAAACATCCATGGCACAGTGGGGCCGAAAGGGTCTGCCACAAGGGACCCAAGGAGATCTCTAATGGCAGTTGACTTGATACATGAAATGGAAATGGGAAATGGCCTCTTAAAAAGTTTAATATGACATGGGAAAGATGAAATAATTAGGAAATGGCAAAAGAAATTCGCGGGGAAACGACATGGAAAACGTCAGGTACCTATTAATTGAAGGTCCCTAGCTATCCATATACCAACATTTCGCTATCCTATTGGACCAACTTAAGAGATTTTCTATATCAAAAATTAACTTATAAGGTAATCTCAACCATCCAATTTATATAATAATTGTACCTTTTTATGAACTAAAAACCATATTTGATGACCGCAGAAAATAATGTGATAGAAGGTCAATTTGTTAATTTATTTTTTTGGTTGGTAATGATAGAAAAATGATGGTTAAAGCAAACAAATTGATTTATTATGTAGATAAACCAATTAGGTAAGAATCTTAGTCATAGATCTTTTGGTAAAATCCCACCCTATATGTATGATTAGCATAGTTAGTAAATTCTCGAATAATTCACTAACCGTATGAATTATTTTAAAAAAAAATGAACCGAATAATGTCCTATTCAAAGGTTTGAAAAAATTCGTGCATTTTTTAACATGATCAAATTATTCTCGAATAATTTAGGAACTTTTCCAGATTATTCAGTTTTGAACATGAATAATCAATAAATTTATTTTCCTGTTACCAAGGTCTTTTTCAAAAAACTAATTTCCTGTTTGGTACGTGAGAAAAAGAGTTCCAACGGTGAGTATATTTTGCCAGACAAATATTATCTTGGCTAAATATTTGTGCATGTCAATATTTAGCAAGGTTCGGTACTTGTATTAGCTAGCTTACTTCATTTCTTTCAATTTGCGTGGGTCCCACATTTCAAAATAAGTCTAATATGAGTTAGGTGAGTGTAGAGCCCACGTATTAGGTCCCAAGATCGAAACGGTCTCATTTTTTCTTTTTCCTTTTTTATATATTAAAAAATTCATTTTTATTGGGAATAGTAATTTTCCCACGGGACAATAAAATTTTCCCATGAAGGCTTATTTGGTGTGAAAATATTTACTCTTAAGGGGAGGTGATCAAAGCGGGCAAATTTGTAGGCCCAACTAAATATTCAGTGCGGGCAAATGCATACCAAACATGCCCGGTGAATATTAGCGCATGCGAGTATTTTATTTTCCCACCACGATGGCGAACCAAAAAGTTATAACGTTGGCCTACCAAGATGTGGGAAGCAAAACAAGTTTACCACGTCAGTTTCCAAGTATCGACGCTATAAATGTCTACCATTTATGGATTCCAGACATGCCTTGCGTACTTACCCAACCAAATTTCAATAGAATTCAGATCTTTGCCCAAAGTTATAACGGACCATTTAAAAGCTTGGGTAACCTACCTAACTCATACATGTCTTGGTGATGTCCTTGTTTACTCAACACAGAGAAGACAATATGCACATGAATACAGCCATATGGAACTCTTTTCCATTTTCAGATACATGCTTTCCGGATGTTAGGTTTGATTAATAAATGTATTACCAACTATCATGATTACATGCATCAACAACCCAACCACAAATTATCTCTGCAAATTCAATGGCTCAGATCACATCCATCATCGTTTATGGATCCAACCATGAACGATTCACCTCTTACGAACCCGCACCGCCTCCGCCTCTTTGGCCGAAATCCAGCATTCCTCATCTGTGTGTACCACAAAGATTATTAGAACAGTAAAGTTATCACTTTAATGTTCAAAAACTAATTAATAAGACTTGAAATGTAGGCCTAAATTCAGGTAAGCCAACTTAGTTTGGCTGGGCACTGTGCAACAGTGTCCCCACACACAAAAGAGAATGATCCATTTCCAAGTTGGACCGCTGCTTTTTAGAATATTTCTTTACTGGTTTGATGCTGGGATATCTCTTACTGAGCACAAGATTAGGTGTTCAAATGGAATGTCTGATTAACTTGAACCAAAGACTTGGGTGAAAAACAAATTTACGATTACCTTGGATTGAAGATTGACAAGAGTCTAGTGCCATCCTCTCTGCACTGATAAGCAATTTTAATAATGAAATCTTTCGTTTCTGCAACAGTCAGCTAAAACTCCCATGAGATTTCTGTCAAGAACATGTTGTTGGAAATCAATGCAGGGCCTGGTGGTTCCTATTTCTCCCAAAAGTCTCAGATCATATGGATTTCAATACCTCTCCTAAAACTAATCCCCACTGAGTCCAATGGGTGCCACCCTGCATCAATAAGTTCAAGCGAAAAATAGATTTCAGAAGCAAAGAATCATGTTAGATAGTAGAACAACTTTTAATTTGGGCGACACTTCCTTGGAGTCTCAGGATTCCTAGACAATGTAGACATAAAATTGCCTCTTTCTCTTTAATCCTCACCTTGCAACTAAGGGTTAAGAATCAACCACATTAAAAAAAAAAACAGAAACAAAGCAAGCATGCACCTGGCAGAACACTGAGAATGGCTCCCTCAACGGTCCATCACATGAAAGCTCACTCGTACTACCATCAATGAAGGTACCATGAGCAAAGACCACCTGACATACAAAACATGCCTCATCAGGGTTGACTTTATAGGCAAAGACTAGATGGTTTTTTGACCATTTGCCATATTTCTTCTGATCGCCCAACATTATATGATAGACAGGATGGTTATGGTCATCATCAGATTGATTTTTCACCTAGGAGATCTAGTGGGACCCACCCTCCTTCATACGTACCACTTCGCCCAACTATTTTAGTCCACAAGAATCATAACTAAGATTTCCCATTGTTTAAATGTGTTAAAATGATAGCAAATCATTGCTTAAGCGGGTGTGTATTTAATGGACATGCAGAATTGACCCTCAGTGCACCTCAGAGCATTTGGATTTGTCCTTCCATTTTGAGCTTGTGCCTCAAATGCCTCTAGATTATATTAAGTTATAAACTAATGTTAGAAGGTTGAAAAAAAGGATAATTCCATAACATTCATCCCCTAAAACAACCTAGATGTATAACTCGATAAAGAACTTAAGATGGCCAAACCTCTGATGCATATCCAGGAGTTGGACCTGCTACTGGTTTGATAAAAGAACCTACTGGGCCGCTTCTTTGTACAGCCTCACAGAAAGCAAGAAGACCCTCTCGGCTTCCGAGTTGTACTGCCTGAAAAGCAGCATAGCAATTGAGCTTCTTCTGCAAAAATTCTTGCCCACTAGATTATAAATGGAGTAACAAAAAATGCAGAACCAGTACTGAAATCAATTCAATTCCAAATTCTGCTCAAACGAGAGACATGCACTTTACAATTTAGTACAGCTCAAACGAGAATAATGCTACCCTATTTTCAACAAATTAACTGCTATATAAATCCAATACACATCTGATTCTAACACAATGGAACATACATCAATAATCCTAGTTGCCTACCTAGCCTACCTATTTTGATAAAATATTTGAAATGAAAAAAGAAAAAAAGAAACCCAACGATACATTTAACAGGCTTAGGATATAGCAAAAAGCATCTTCATCCAAACCAAATAATTAGATCATTAGCCAATGCAACAATCTGGAAAGCCAAATTCACACACATCCCATGCTAATGAAAAAAGCTCATTCCGGCGATGCATGTTAACAGAAAACAGGAAAAAGTTGGATAAAACCTGCACTGTATCATGGCGAGGAACTCGAGGAAGTGGCTGCACCTTATATCCTTTGGATGACATGACTTCAGCAATAAGAAAGCTTCCCTGGTAAGTGTGGAGAAAATTAGTTTTTGCCAGGTAGAAAAATAGATGGACTAAGTCAACCTATAACGTGTCATTATTATTATTATTATTTTGATAAGTAAAGTGAATATTTTATTACCAAGAAAATAACTATTTAAGATTACAACAGGGAAAAAAGATTAAACTTATAACCTGTGGAATTCTGTACCTTGATTGCTTCCCCAACCATTTGAGGTGAAAGGAATAACCCCTGGAAAAGTGCCCGCATTATATCACCAGGGGTTGAACCACAGTCTACCCCAAGACCTGGAGCAGACAGACGAGCTCCTGCAGCTTTCACCCATTTTTCCCTTCCTGCAACGTATCCACCACACGGTGCAACAGTTCCACCCGGATTTTTTATCAAACTGCCTGCAATTAAATCTGCACCCTGCCCAGCAGTAACAAGATTTGTTACTCCCTTTACAGACAGAAGAAATGCAAAGTATTTCCATCACATACCACCATCGGAGGTTCGATGCTTTCCACAAATTCACCATAGCAATTATCCACCATGACCAAGCAGTTTGGATTCTGCATCTGCAGATGCATGTATCAGGAGACTGAGACGGAGCAATTCGAAGGATTAGACAAATATACTTTTAAGAACTCAGTTAATTACTCAAAAAACTAATGGAATCAACTTGACTGGATCAAGCTAATGGGTTATAGGATACTAATTTTTTACGACCTGCAAAAACTTGAGATGGTGCTCAAAAAATTCCTTGACATCTCAACTCAACTCAGTCAAGTTTAATGACTAGACTGAGTGCCAGAATATCCAGATGGAGTATACAAAAACTGGTCAAACCATTCTCAATTTGACAGAGTTTATACGAATTGATAACTTTTGCATCTCAGAAACTTGAATGACTTCATTCTAAACCGACATGGATTCAGTTGTCATAATGTCCCACTGAGTGTGTAGTCTTCAAGCCTTGAAAATAGCATGCATGTGAAAGGGATGATGCTTACACCCACTCCCCCACCCTCCACTTTCTTGTGACTACCCAACTTCCCCCCACCCACATAATCATGCACAAACAGTTTTATTTTCAAGAGGAAGTTAATGAAAGTAAGATTCTTGATAATCATTCAATGCACATGTTAGAAGGCTTGCCTTGATCATCTTTATTGCCCTCCCTATCTCATTTACACTTAAACTGCGTCGCCATGAATAACCACATGATCTCTGTATAAGGGCACATTTTGTTTGAGGTTTCAGAGAGATGGTAAGTGCATCCCAGTCAAGACCACCATCTTCTGCAAGCTGAGACATGAACCACATCAGAAAAAGTCTGCAACCCTAAATTTGAAAATGCTCGAAATATATTTAGTGTTTTGAGCAATTTACTGGAACTTCTCGGTAAGTCACTCCAAAGTCTTTAAGAGAACCAAGCCCATTAGAGTCCCTAATTCCAATAACTTCCTCTAAGGTGTCGTAAGGAGCACCAGCAACTGCCAAAAGCTGATAACCAAATCAGTGTAAACCAGATTCTAGCAACAAAACGAGCTGAAAGCATGATATGACAATAGAAAATAGACTTCCTACATAATTGGAAATACAGACACAGTCACTGATAGCTCACCTCATCCCCTGGCCGTAGAAAAGCAAATAAAGCACAAGTGATAGCATGAGTACCAGAGAAAAACTGCAGACAAAGGAAAGAGCTGTGTCAACATAGTATTTTACATATCCAGCCAGATAATGGAACATATAATATCATATAGCAAACCTGTGCACGAACTATTGCCGATTCTGCCCCAACAATTTCTGCAAAAGCTTTATCAAGTGCATCACGTCCCCCAGCTTCATCGTGACCATAGCCAGTGCATCCACCAAAGTGCTGATGCAAAGAAAGTGACCACAACTAGAATTAACAACGAGAAAAGAATCCTACTTCTTGGGTCTTTTGATCACGGGACAATTAAACCACAGCTATGAAGTTGGTCTTGTAAATGTCAGAATAGTGACCACAGCTATGAAGGTGGGCATGCGTGTATGCATGCAGCTATGAAGTTGGTCTTGTATATGTCAGACTAGTGACAATTACGTGGGCGCATGCGTGTGTGTGTGTGTGTGTGGATCTTTTTTATTTGTTTAAGCCATGGATACTGGATAGTGACGAGCGTTGTTGATCCATAAGTGTAGGACACCCTCTACAAGAGCACGCATGGTGTTGATGTCCTCAACACCCAAGCTTGAAGGAAGAAATAAAGTTGGAGAGTAACTTTCAGGGATGCTTAGTTACAAAGTTAAGGGCTTAAGGATATGCACCAAAATTGTTGCCCCACTTTTTTTTTTTAATTTGAGTAATGTTCGAGTGGGCCAACGTTCGAAAAAGCTCTAAATACCTACATTGGAGGTAAACAAGACACAGTAACTCTGTTGGATAAAATAGTATTCATACTGCAGGCTTGACTAGTGATTTTTAAGCATAAATGAATGCCTAATAATGCTACCCTCAAAGCACGCAGGATTTGGTACACTTCTGTCAAACACCAGTTGTGTGAGTGAAGCTCCGTCCGGCTACATCATTCATGTTATATCATCATCATCATCAACAGAGCCTTATTTCAACAATTTGGGGTCAGTAACATGAATCCTGTTCAGCCATTCTGTTTTATCTCGAGTCATATCGTCTGTAACATGACATATTTATAAAGCTAAATATAACATAATGCAGCCTAAAATATAAACTGCAGAAAACTACTTTGTAACATATGAAACTACTATGCCATTCAACAAATAATATGTCCTCCGTATCAAAATAACCCAACTGATGCATCTGCACTTGATGAAACCCATATGGGAAGTCCCGTGCCGGAAGGTCTGACACCAATTACTTGGTAATATCCAAGTAATATAGATCAGATAGTGTATTCAATATCAAAGGAACTTTTGCATAAAAAAAAAAAAGAACTCTACTGAAACTGAACTTTAAAAGCTTATATGAGTCCCTTCAATACCAAAGTTTCATCTTTATGCTTGTTTAACGCACAATCAATCCATCATTGGAGAAATTGGTGGGAATTCTCACTTACATGAGATCCAACCCTAGCATTTTGATAAGCCTTAAGGACACGACTGGTATTGCAGGCCACCAGATTATCTACTGCTCTGAACTCTGAGTACAAGTTATCCACTGCTTCTGAAACCTGAATACAAAAAGCGAAGAAATTGAGGCTTGACACCAAAAATAAAACGTTAGCACTCAAAACAGACATCAGTTTCTAATTGTTTAGCAACAGCGACTAGGGTTTTAGTGCTCAGACTTCGAGGTTTAGCAACATTGATTAACGGACAAGGATTAGTGCTTAGGGTTTTAGAACTAAATGAAACTAGGTAGGGGAATTGGTAGCAGAGATTTTAGTGTTTAGGGTGAAATGTTACTAGGGTTTCAGCACGAATCAAAGAAATTTTACCTCCGGAACAAATGGACGATGATGAACAGGGATGGAAACTAAAGAGCTTGAACGAACTGAAACCAAAGCTGCAGAAGTTCTGGAATGGCGTGGATGTGTAGGATAAGCAGAGGTGGCGCAGGATAAGACCAACATCTTCGCGAAACGGAGAGATTTCAAACGAGTTGAGATTTGAGAGTAAAACTTTGATGACGGCGCGCAATATTAGCCACGTGGCACACTCTTGGAGGACTCTGACCGTAAGGATGTTTGGTCAATCCTTAGGTGCACCTACAAACCAAAAATCAGCACGATTAGTGATTTCTAAGTGTTGGATTGGAATTATTTTCATGGGTTGATTTTAACCGTAGTGATTTGAGCTTTTTAAGGTTTTCGTAATCACAAATCAGGCTGATTTTGGGGGGAAGGAGTCCACTCCCTAGTTGCCAAGTTCGCGAATTATTCGCGAACAATTCGTTTTATAAGGCAAAATGAATTATTCGGCCGAACAATTCAAAAATTCGGAATTATTCGCGAATAATTAAGGCCATACGATTAAAATGTATTTTATTCGGGTAGACGATTAATTCGGCTAGAAAATAGAGTTTAAAAAAAAACAAAAAAAATAAAAAAAAACCTCTAATTTCATTATCGAATTCCTCATCGTCTCCACCCTAATGCATATCTGCATGTGTTTGGGCATCCAAAGTTATCTCAATGGATATAAATATTCAATATAATATCATAAAGTGTATATGAGATGTTTGTAATAAGGACACAGCTAGTTTCAAAGAATATTTAAATATAAATTTTTTAATAAGAAGTTTTTTTTAATCTTTTTACAAAGAGGAAACCTAAGGTGTTTGGTCAGTAATACTTAGTCTCGAGTTCTCATTAGTCTCATGTGTTTATTATGCTAAATATTTTTAGGTTCACTGATCCCATGAATGGATTCATCTCTTGTGAACCTACAAGCTAAAAACCAACCTGATAGGTAGTTTGTAGTCGTTGGATTTTAGAAAATTTTTTCATTACAAACTTCATGAACAAACCCATGGGTGGAAAACAACATTGGTTCCAATGTCCGAATTTTGAACATCGAATTTTTGGATCATAACCGAATAAAACACGAATGAATGCAGTTGCAAACTTTTATCATTCTTCGAATTTTTGACCGAATTTTTATTGGCGAATTTTTAGATTATAACCGAATTATACTCGAACTTTTGCCATCTCGAACTTTTCCCGTATCCGAACTTAACAACTAAGGTCCACTCACGTACATGGCTGATCCCTCTCGTGTTTGTATGCTCGGCCAATCCAACGGCGGTTGTCACGCCGAGCTGGCATCATTTTTTAATTTTTTTGGGTGCTAACAACCTCCATTGGATTCATTAAATCCACGTCAGAGCACACGAACACCGAGAGGGGTTAGAAAAAGGAGGTCCTCGGAGCCTGAGCCTTTTAAGAAAAGATGCACGTTTCTAATATGGTTACCAAACCAAAACCAAAACCTGTGTGGTAGTTAAATAAGATAGATTATCCGATCATCCCTAGGGGATGGAACTTGGAAGTGGAAACCGTTCTATTATACAGAAATCTGTATTTGATACGAAGTGGAATGGTCTATCATACAGAATTCTGTATTTGCTACAACAACTCCTCAATGTGCCACTCTTGTAGGCCCATTGATCAAGAATTTGGCCCACACCTTGATGGACTTACAGATTGGTGAATTCTATCCATTGGATTTGAGCACGTTATTTTTTTTATCAAGGGTTTCATAAACAGACTAATGGGTTGTTTCCAAGCCCCTGACCCAAAAAAAGGTGCTCAAATTCAGTGGCTAGACATCACTGATCACGCTGCTTTTGGGTGTAGGTTCACCTAGGTGCTGGGTCAAACATGCATGGGGTCAGTGGGCTTGAAAGAGCAGTCCATGTGGGTGGCACCCACTCTTACATACACTTCACGAAACCCACACTCACATGGAGCATGATTAATAGGAAATGTGTTTTTCAAATTAAGCTGCTTTTCCCTAGGAAACATGTTGTAGGTTTCTATTTTTTTGTTTCTTGAAAAATCCGTGTCTCAAACATGGTTCGAAGTCTTGGGATCGTATGCTGGATCGGTGGGCATCGATCCAGATCCAACCGAGACGGCGTTAAGTTTCTTCATGGAACAATGCATCTAGGGCTAGACGATCCCAAAATGAAATGGGTCGGTGCCTGTGGATCCCGATCTGGATCGTCCGATCCAAAATGGGATTGGTTCAATTGAAACAGAAAACCTGTCAGAATCGAAGGCTTCTCTGCAAAAAGCGTTCATGAGGAGAGAGGGGGGCGGAGGAAGAAGAAGGGAATAGGGTAATCCTTCTTTCATTATTATTTTTTGTTCAAGGAAGAGAAAATTGTCCACATGTTGCACAATTGGAGGGTATTGAGAAGATGATTAGTAGTCCAAGAAAAAGTACAAATATCGCATAGATTGGATGGTTAAGATCATTTCATTAGGTTGGCTTTTGGCATAAAAAATTCTCTTAAGTTCACCCAGTACAATGATGAAGTGCAAGTATATAGAGGGTTTGGAGGAGAACCCACCAGCTAATGAGTACTCGGCGTTTGCTGTCATTTTCCTCCATTTTGTTGTCATTTCCCCAACGTTGTCCAGTATCATCTCTACACCCGTTCCCCTTCCTAACAAGGCAACCATGACATGGAGGAAAGCTGTGTCTTGGGAAATTGAACCTGCAAGCTCCCACAAGGGAGGATAAACACCAACCATGCTGACAAAATTATTTGAAAACACTTCCAATTCAAAACAGGGTCGGGCTCAGGGGACCCCCATTTTGGCATTCCCACATGGAAGATTAATCAATGGCTGATTTTTTGTGAGGATGATCTCTCACAAAAATTCAAATCATTCTGATATTCATAGACTGGTTAAGAAGCTAAAGAATTATGGACCGTCAATTTTTACTGTGTAACTTGAAAACTATATTTGATGAGGTTAGAAATTTCAGAATGGGCTGTTTTTTGTTGTGGTGATCTATATGATGAGGAGATCATCCCCCACCAAAAATCAGCCAATATTGATCCATCTTCCACGTGGGTACGCCAAAATGGGAGTAAAAAATGGGGATCCCCCGAGCCCGACCCTTCAAAACAACGGGATCAAATCAAAAGTCAACGTTGACAAGTTAATGTTTAATATGATATTTGTTCAAAAATACAGTTAGAAAAAACACATAAATATATTTAAATTAGACTGTTACAACGTTATAACAGTCATGAAGCGGAAAAAGTTCAAAAATAACGGCACCAAAATTCAAAATTTAAATGTCAAATTTTCAATAAACTTTATAATGAAAAATAATGGGTGTCATTTTAACAAATTATTTTCAGAAAATAATGGTCGTTATTCTCGTTATAACAGAAAAATAACGGAATATAACAACCATTATAATGAAAATAACGCCCATTATTTTTCTGAGAGTTAAAACAGTACATAACGTAAACGGGTTGGTCCGAATACATTATAATGGCTGTTATTTTTGTTATAATCGCCGTTTGTTAAACAATGGTTGAAACATAATCACTTGTTATCCAAATGCCCTAAAGAAATGGGTCGGGCTCGGGGGCCCCCATTTTTGACACCCATTTTGGCGGACCCACATAGATGATGAATCGATGGCTGATTTTTGGTGAGAATGATCTCCTCGCCATATAGATCACCCCAACAAAAAATCAGCCCATTCCGAAATTTCTGATCCCGTCAAATGTGGTTTTCAAGTTACACGGTAAAAATTAATGGTCCATAATTCTTCAACTTCTAAACCAGTCTATGATATAATGATTTGAATTTTTGTGAGGATGATCTCCTCACCATAGAGATCATACTCACCAAAAATCAGCCATTGGTTCATCTTCTATTTGGGTGTCAAAAATGGGTGTCCCCGAGCCCAAATCAAAATAATTTTGGGTGAGGAACACGTCAAGCTTGGATCTCAAGACCCGTCGGTATGGTAAGGCGGGCCATACCTGCAGGAGCACAAGGATGGCTGTATTTTAGGAGATAGTAGGGGGAGCTGAACACGTGTCATTACCTCAAATGGGGATGTTTGTCCGTACACAAGATTGAATTTGTGACCTCTCCTAGGGAGGGTTGCCGATAACCGCCTTAAAATTAAGTTTATTCCAAGCACACTGAAACTGGCAGTTTAGCCTTCCTATTTAAAGAAAGGAAAAAGATGTAACAAGGTATGCCTGAAACTGTAGCAAATGCAGAAGCACGATTTTTGTTACTCACCACTGTCATCTGGACCCACTGACCGCATGGATGTTTATCTCACCCCTTGGTGGATATACACACAAAAAATCACCTTGATTGGTAATTTATAACGATTAGATTTTAGCATTTTTAAGAACTTTTAAGGCGTTCTTATAGCCGTTGAATGCAACCATTTTTTGAGTACTAAAACCAACGGCTAAAAATTATTAAACAAGCTGATTTTTGGTATGAATGTCTATTAAGGGGTGGGCTAAACATCCATGCGGTCAGTGGGTCCAGATGGCAGCGGTGACTACCAAAAATGCCGCTTCCGCAAATGAAAAGATCTCAGGTATACCTTGTTACATCACGTCCCTTAAAGAAATTGCACAACTTGAAACCCACAACCAAACACCCCCTTAGCTTCCAACATGCACACACACAAGGAATGATTCTTTCCTTGGATTAACTAGCTAAACATGATCAGTATGTTTGGTTTTTTAGCCCCTTCTTTGTGATTGCAGTGTACTCAAGAGTTTATGATGCAAAGGCTCATGGAACCAACAAAAGTGAACCAAAAAAAATTGCTTTTTTTTCTCGGCTGCGGACCTTAAGAATCCAATGGTGATTAATAGTGCAGAACTGGCATTCACTTTTGCAAAAGCAAAATTACCATTGGATTCTCGGGATCCATGGCCGAGAACAAACATGAACTTGTTGGTTCACTTTTGTTGGTCCTCTGAGCCCGACCATAAAAGAAATATGAAAACGTCAAATGATTAGTAAAAAGTTTAGGTTTAATACGATTTCAGTTAAAAAATGCATAAAAGAGTTAAACCATGCATGTACATACATATACCCATGAAGTGATATTGATTAGGACGTCATATAGGCGAAAAGCATGGGAACTATCCCAACACTCCCCTTATGATTGTTATATGTAAAAATCATTTCTAGAAAATTTATTCAGGGCAACCATACAAAGCCTTAATCTAAAAATATAACTCTCGCAATTTTCTAAACATGTCTCTCACTTTTTAAGGTCTTGGAAACATATGAATCTTGATTTTTGAAATATATATTTAAAGATACAAGATGGGTAAAAATCTATTATAAAGAAGGGGTTCTCTATGTTTTCTAGAATGTATTTGTGATTTTTTTTCTATGGCTCTTGAACGCCATCCCATGATTACAAAAAAATATATAAAAATGTCGTCCCATAAGTTCAAGCCATTGATTTTCTTTGAAATTCGTGCAGTTGGAATCTTGATGAACACAATACAAATTTCGAAGAGCATCATTGGTTTGAATAAATAAGACAACATGCTACAGTTATCTCAATTTTTATGATGCTTTATAAATACTGTGACTTCCAAACATTATTTCCAAAAAATGAGTTTTTATCAAAATGACCGTATAGATGTTTTGCCCATCCCTAATTGGACCTACATACCAAAATTCATCTTAATTAGTAATTTATCTCCATTGGATTAAAGTTTTTTTCATGGCTTATTTTTAACCATGGATTTCTAGTAAGATTTGGGGTACATAGATTCAAAGGTTAGAAATCATTAATCAAGCCGATTTTTTATACTTAGGTCCATATTAAAATAAGCCAAACATCCATATGTTCAGTAGCCTCTAATAGTGTGCCACGTGGCTCACACTATGAGTCCGTCATCAACTTTAATGATGGATAACGTCATCAAATTTTTTCTAGGGATAGAATTTAGGTACCATGTCGGGGTCATAGTTAGCAATTTGATATACGGCAAAGATTCGAAAAGGAAAAAAGTTCGAGTTTAATTCAGTTTTGGGATAAAAAAATTCAGTCAATGTTGAAATGTTAGATTCATTTAGCCCTAAAAGCCTGAATTTTAATAATTATTTCATTTTATGCGGCCATTTAATACATTTTTATTTTTAAAAAAATATAAAATTTTTGTATCAGACACGAATAATACGTGTTTTATTCTTATAGTCTTAAAATTTGTGATTTTATTTTATACGGCTGTATTAAACGTTTCTTCAAAAAAATAAAAAAATTTGGATACTAAACGTGTATAATATGCGAATTTACTATCTACGACTCCAGGTTTAATAAATGCTTTCATAGTTGAATAAAAATGTTGAATGAAAGAAGTAATGTCTATAAATTTTAGGGTCATATTAGAAATGATAATTTTTTTTAATAAGAGAGCATTGAATGAGCTGCACGTATGCATTTTTGACACTTAAAGACCAAAGCACTGTTGCCAAGTGAACAATCTATTATCTATACTAAAGCTGAGCACTGCTGAGGTGGCGCTCTCTCCATCTTTTTTTCATAGTTTTTTCCAAAAATATCCTCTTTTTAACTTTTTCCAAAAACAACCATTTCACACTTGCTTTAAAACAAAAACATGGGCCATTCAGGAAGTGAGTTTTTTATTTGATTTTTGGCAAGGGTGATGTGTGTTTAGAGGTGTCAAGTGTGCCTTGACACCAAAAAGATGAAGAAGAACCCATGCTAAGTAAATAAATTAAACAAAAGAAAAGATGCAAAATAGATATGTTTGAAATGAAGGTTTTCCAACTATAGTTTTCTTACCCAATTATTAATCAAGTTTGAAAGATGGAATGATCCTGACCAAATGGATCATGTCAACCCCAAGGGTTGGGCACAAATGTCCAGGATTAAGCCTCAGAAGCACAGGTCCCGAGTTCGAATCCCATTCCCTCGGGGCCAACCACCAGCTGGGCTTGCTTGGAAGTTTAAATGACGCGGAGTGGGCAGTGGCCTTACCCGTGTCCGTGTGAACTTAGTTGGGTGCTCTAGGCCCAGATACCCTCCTAAAAAAATATAGGGTCGTGCTCCGTTGACAGATCTAAACTGACAGGGACACAATGTAAGCCACGTGGCACACTGTTACAGGACTCTGATTGTATGGATGTCTGTCCTATCCCATGGTGGACCTACAAACCAAAAAATCAGCCTGATTATTGATTTATAGGCTCTGGATTAGACTTATTTTCATGGGCTGATCTCAATTGTGGGAATTTGAGCAGTATTTGAGGTACAAAAATACAACACTTATAAATCACTAATCAGGCTGATTTTTGGTTTGTAGGTCCACCATGGGATAGGAAAAACATCCGTACGGTCATAGTCCTGTAACAGTATGCCACTTGGCTTATATTGTGTCCCTGTCATTTTACCTGTAATTTTATAACCGTCAACGGAGCCCGACCCAAAAATATATATATGGATCATTTTTTTTTTTGTAATCAAATATATATATGGAGCATGTCTATCAAAGATCTCGAAAACCAATCCCCAAGGGCACGAGTCTCGCTCTCGCGCTCACCTCGACCGAAGACCATTTATCAGTGGGGTAACCAAAGAGACGAGATCATGTACGCCTGGCGGAGTAGAACTTCTATCATAAGAAATTGTAAATCACAAGCCAATGAGTTCTCGGCACGTGCACAAGTGTTTTTGCTTTTAGGTGAACTCATTGGCAGTGATTTGCAATTCGATTGTGACAGAAGTTTTACTCCGCCTGGCGTATAGGATTTCAATCCGTACCCAAATCCAAAATTTTGAGGAATCATTTTTGGTATCTGGGTAAATGGGAGAAACAATTCGGTGTCCCTTGGGTACTTCAATGTTTAAAGTATCCAATTCCCCCCCAAAAAAGTACCATGGGGCACACTCTTCCATGTCCGTTGACCCCATGAAAGTTTGGCCTACCTTAAAGAATCTGCACACCAAACTTCTACTTGATTAGGAGTAAAACTTCTGTCACAACAACGTTGCAAATCACGCAATCACAGCCAATGAGTTCTCGGCAGGTACACCTCAAAGAAAAGAGCACATTGGCTTGTGATTGTGTGATTTACAATTTGTTGTGATAGAAGTTTTACTCCTTGATTAGTGATTTCTAACCACTTGATTCAGCAACTTTTTCACCATGGCCTTCAAACCCACACCATAACCCTGTTCCTGGACTCCATGATGTAAAAGTGCTCAAAAAAAGGTTTAGAAATCTATAACCAGGCTGATTTTTTGTGTGTAGGTTGATCAAATGTTTAAAACTGATCCGGAATGGGTGAAATGACCGATTCATCAGTTCAACATTTGGCTAAAGAGATGACCGGGTGGAATTTTAAAAAAATATAATTAGAAAATCGAACCAAAGTGTGGTAAAAATACAGTACATTCAAATACAATTCGGGATTATCATTTAAAAATGCGTTAAAAAACTCCACAAAAATTATTAAAAAAATAAAATAAAACCCAGAAAACCAAACTATTTTACATAGGGGCGGGCTCAGGGTTCTCCCTTTTTTCGGACCCCTCTCCTGTCTGTGTGCTCGTGCTCAGCCGTTGGATTCCTAAAATCAAACGGTAGTTGTCAGCGCCAAGCTGGCATCACTTTTTGGGGCGCTGACAACCACCATTGGATTCGTGAAATCCACCGCCGAGCGCACGAATCCAATGGTGGTCAGAAAAAGGGGTCCTCGAAGCTTGAGTCTTTTACAAAATGAATTTTTATGTTCAAAACTAACTAATGCAGGAATAATTCAGAAAGTTCTTGAATAATTCGAGAATATAATTTGATCATATTCCGAACCACTTTGAATTGGCAGTGGTTCGTTTTTTTTTTATATGTTTCGCATATAATTCAAGAATTTATATGGGCTGAGGTGATGCTGAACCGGGACCTTTTTTGGACGGCCGGGTTGGTCTGGGTTTCAAAACACTACTAGGTTCACCAAAGAGTAACCCATACGTTCATGGGTCTGCGGGCGCGTTTGTCTTTCCAGTTGGTCTTGTGGTCCAAGCCTCAACGTTTTCCAAGCAGCGACGTGCTGCCTGCCCAAAGAGAAAAAAATTTACACCCAAGAGAAATTGAGGATGGGGTGGATGGGTGGACTTTATTCAGAGCCCAAAATCCAAATATGACGAGTGATGAAAGATCCATGAAAAACAGAGAGCGAGAGCATGAGAAAATAAAGAGATGCGCAAAATGAAAAAGAAAGACATGGAAATAGTAAAAAAGTACGTTTACCGAAAAACCTCGTCGCCTTCCCATGACAGGATTTCCCATGGACCGAAACCTGATTTCTTCCTCATGTCATGTCATGCAACTACTCGCATCCCCCCCCACACGGAAAAAAGCTTTTTATCCCTCTCTTAATGCTCACGACATTGTTTTCGCCAGCTCATTCTCTTTCCAGTTTCCATCTCTTCACTTACTACACGTTTCCTCCACCAGATCTCTCGGAGTAGCTCTCGCGGAGATGCGTGTGTATTGAGATTTCCTTTGATGGGCTCTTTTTTCGGCTTTAGATGCTGCGCCTCTTAGAAGTTTGTTGCACTTAAGAGGGAGGAAAGTCAGGAAACCCAGTTCATTTTATCTTCTTTGTTTATACGTTTTCTCAAGAGATTTTATGCTAGTGATACGATTTCCTTGATGGGTTTTTGTGGGTTTTCTCTATAAATCTTTTTTGACAAATCTTGGGAGATTTTTTTTTCTTCTGCTTCGTCTTCTGGGTAATAGGAGAGATGGAGAATGGTGTTGATAGAGAAGGTGTTTCCATGTTTAGTGACGAGGAGTTGAGTGAGATAAGCGGGTTGAAGAGAGGAGGAGATTATATTGAGGTGACGTGTGGGTGTACGAGCCATAGATATGGCGATGCTGTTGGGAGGCTTAGGGTTCTCGTCAGTGGTGATCTCGAGATTAGCTGTGAGTGCACCCCTGGTTGTCAAGAAGGTTAGTTGGATCTGTTTTGGATATTGTGTTTTGATCTGTATGACTTTGTTTTCTAATCTGTTTCAACTTTCAAGGATGTAGCTCCTTATGATTCTGTATGGGTTTCAAGATGGTTTTTTTCTATACATATAAGTGTATGTAGATTTGTCTCAGTGATAGAATTTATTTTTGTACTGTATGGAACGAACATTGTAGTTCTGTTATTTATTTATTTTGTAGTTTAAGTGGTGTAGCTCAAAACATGGTTTTTCTTCAACCTTGGACTGAGTTGATTAAAATGTTTTTTTTGTTTTTTTGTTGGTATTGTGGAATCAAACCCCGTTACATTTACGCTGTCAAAGGCATACCATGGGTTTTTGATATTCAAGAGATTCTGTTATTCCTGTTTCCAGCAAAAAAAGTAGATTTAGAATCATGTAAGACAATTTGTTGATTGATTTAAGAGGTCTGGTGACAGCTTTTGTAGAATGCCTGAGGTGCACTGTGCACCGGGAGCCAAGGGAAGGGATTCCTCACAGGACATCTGTGCAGCACTTGCCTGAGGCAGACACCTTGGCAATGCTGTGCACTGCCTAAGTGTGTAGTGTGGATTTCTTTGATCTCGGGCTAACAGTGTGCCTCAGGTGCATGTCAAAATTCACGTTCTAGGATTTTGCAAAATGATTACTTTTGTTGAGTTGAGAGGTTTTTTCCTTGTTTGATCATTTTGATGTCGTCATCATTAGCTGTGTTTGGTATTCTTTTTCTTTTCACTAGATACGTGTTGGCCAAGCAGCTTGAACGTTGATGCAATTGGGATAAGCTTATCCTTGGACTATACTTGTATATTGCCAGGCTCAAACTTGAATTCTTACAAGCATGTGGGTTTATGGATTTTATTTATTTATTTAGCATGCATGGTTTCTTCCTGTTTCCATGATGGGTTTTGTTGAAAATCGACCTTCCATCATGAACCAACAAATATAGAGAGAACCGAAAAGATAAATCATACAGACATAACAAATTTACGTGGTTCGGCAGTGTGCTTACCTCCACGGGTGAGAAGAGCTCTTTCACTATCTCTAAAGAATTAGGGTTACAGTAGTTTCCTCTCCCTATCTCGCTCTCTCAACGTACATGTGAAACCCTAACGCCCCTTTAGAGAATATATATAATCTCTGGTACAATGAAATACCTGAAGTACCCCCAATACAAGTTGTAACCCGACACAAACTGTATGAACTTGTACGGACATAAAACCACCGTTGGCTTTGGCGGCCGGGGGCTCCGCCCCCAAACCCTTAGATAGAGGGCGCACTGCCCCCTTGCAACCCTTAAATCAGCTCAAAAAAGGAGCTGTGGCTTAATGAACAGTAAAATCCCTGCAGAATACAAGACACGTAACACAACAGATTTCTCAACGATTAGCAGGCATATGGTTTGAGGTCTTAAAGAGTACTCTACCTGTTTAGCTATATGTAACTGAGATTTTCAGTATTTATGTAGAAATGGCTGTTTTTTATTTGTTTATCTTTTTGCCATCTATAATTCTGTACCTTTAATCATACTGACAAGATCACTGGTATACAATGATTTCTTGGGAACTAATGAATCCTGAAAAAGAAATGTACAGAGATGACTCTCCTCTTATTTGTGGTGTAGAAATTTTATTCTACATCATAACTCTCCTCTTTACTTGGAATGTCGAAATAAAGAAGGCATCTTGTGCATAAGCACTCATATCCGTTATAAACCATGATTTGAAATGGTGTAAGATTTAATCTAATCCTAGGTTGAGCGCGGCATTCACCAAACGCGAGCATTCAAATTATAGAATTTTCAGTCATCTACTGCTATGATCATCCCCTTTGTCTACTTTTGCTCCATATGATCTTCTTGTAGTAGAGTCAAACGCTACTGGATTGTGGTCTGATCTGCATTTGTGCCACGTGTATTGCACAGGTTAAAAGGATGACCTCTTCCTGTCATGTTATTCTGCTTTGAGTACTCCTTATAGGAATAATCAGTGTTCAATGTCAAGTGTGCATGTTTGTGGCATTAGATGATTACATCTCATCTGTTTGCATTGATTACTCCAATTGTGCATTTAGTGTTTTTGATGGATGAATGTTGATTATGATGGCTAGATAAGTTGACCCCAGCTGCTTTTGAGAAACATTCTGGACGAGAGACTGCCAGAAAATGGAAGAGCAATGTTTGGGTCATATCGAAAGGGGAGAAGGTTGCCCTGTCAAAGACAGTGCTGCTGAAATACTACAACCAAGCAACAAAGAATGCTAATGGGTCTCACAAGTCCCAGAATGGACGACCTTGTCATCGTGATGAGTTTGTTCGCTGTATGAGGTGTAACAAGGAGCGCAGGTTTCGTCTAAAGACTAAAGAGGAATGCCGGATCCACCATGATGCTTTGGCTGATATTAACTGGAAATGTGCTGACCTGCCATATGACAAGTAAGTTTCTCCCCGACATTTTTGAGTGAATACTTGTTTGAACCATCTCAAATAATATATAATGCCCTTAAAATTGGATATTTTTCAATTTCTGATAGAAATTATATTGGGTCATTAAACCCTTCCCACAAATTTTATTTCTTTCAACTTTGCATCCACGAACACAAAAACTCAAAAAGTATGTTTAGTATAAGTTTTCATGCAATAAGATGATGGGGAGGTTGCTTTATTGTCTTATCAATAGCAATATATGAAAAATCCCAAATTGCACATAACATTCTGAATTCATTTGTTTGGATTATTGACATTCACTTTTATTCTACATAAATGTTGTGCTGCTCAACTAGATCTTTACTGGAGATTCTTATCCTTGAAAGATCTCATTCGATTGTTGGACCAATTGCCTCTTGTAGACTAAATGTATTTCTAGAAATTGTTTTTATTGCTGTAGTTCATTTGTTGAAAACTCTTTTGGTGCGGGATCCCTCACCATCGGGAAGCAAAAATGACAGATGTTGTATATTGCTTTAAGCCTGTTTCTGTGGGCTTCCACCCAAATTGTCTTCTTGAATCTGGAAGCATGCTGCTCTTGCACCAGATCACTGCTATTGTTTTATTTTTGTTCATGGTGATTTGTTCCCCTCATTTACCATGTAGCCTATGTGTAATTACAACAGTTAAAAATCTTGTATAACTTATAAGATGGAAAATGACATTTGCCATTTCCTCCTCCAACTTCCAATTTTATTCGAATTTTTTTTTTATCCCTTTTGAAGTTTATCATTGGTTAAATGTGTGGAATAGGTAAAAAAATGATTAGAAAATTCAGAAATCAAGCAAGGAAGATGAGAAACTCCTTATATTTTCTTCCTCACATCTAGGATCATTAGATAGGAATGAAAAAATGAAGAGAGAAACAAAGAATGTCATGCCATGTACATGGAAAAGTTTGAGGGTAAGCATGACCCTGTCCAGCATCATTTGGGGTGGGGGAAGGAATAGATTATCAATTTTTGGAATAAAGGACCTTTTGGACGAAGCATTAGCTTGCATTATGTTCTGTTTTTAATAGATGTAGGTGCATTGCTGCTTGTTCTATCCCAAGGGATATTGTATCGTGAGATATGGGGGTGCAATAGCAAGCCTTAATCTGGAAAGCAACAATGTTCAATACGTTATTCTCTGTGTTCTAACTGAGTAGTAATATAAGAAGTTATGATTAGTAGATGAAATTACTCATCACATAGACATGACTCCCTGAGGGATGAACTGTGGAGATTTCTTGAAAACAGTCATGGACTATGAAAATATGTTCTGGTTTTCAAATCGGAAGAAGTATAAACTGGGCTAATCCTTGTTTTACCATACCTTCTTCCATATGAAATGCAAATCAATCTCTTTGCTCTTTTGCACATAGGATTACCTGATTTGGAAGATTAGTTCGCCACAGTCTGGACGATTGTCTTCCTTCCACAAATGGATGAGATGTTGGAGGATGTACTCCAATATCAGCAAATAATCATGAATCAACTAATATTACGGCAGGTTTCCGTCTAGTATATTTATTGATCCAAAGATGACGTAATATTTTCAAAGAAAATTTGTCGCATGTCCATCTGTCTCCCTACCAATTGGGCATTTCTAGTCATAATTTTACATCATCATCATCATCATTATCATCATCACCTTCTTAAATCGTATGCAAGGGTTTGCAAATCTGAAAGAAAATCTTTAGAGGTGTTGAATCATATGTGTCATATCCACCTCGAGTTAATTCGTCTTTAGTTTGTTTGTTTGCTTGGTGTCATATGCACAAATCAGGCATCTAGCTACAGTAATCAGTTCCCTTATGCTGCGTCCACTCTCGTGAATTTGCACCTGTATTTCTTGCTTGGTGTTGTTCATCTGAGGGCTCTTTTGTTTTAAGAAGCAACGATTTCCAGAACCAAAATAAGCATCCACCCATTCATCAGGATTGTCCAAGTTAACCTTTTTTTTTTTATAAGGTGAAATATTATTAAAGAGAAGAAAGATACAACTAGCACATACAAGTTAACCTATTGGATGTGCTAGGTAGCTACCCTGTTGGATTTGACTTTGCAGCCGGACCCGGACCTGTGTTTGTCAACCATACTTTTTAACCTCATTAAATGTTTTTCTTAAACTAATAAAACTGTCTTATTGTCGACCCTATTGGATTGGATGGCACAGATGAATGTTTGTCACCCATACTTTTTAAGCTCATACTTGCTCTTTATATGCTTTTTCAAACCATAAAACTGTTCTCTAAAATTCATTGAACGGTCAAAAACCAAAAGAAAAAAAATTCAGTAATGCCAACCAGGAACTTCTCAAATACATCTTCATTCCCTTTTTTATCTTTTACTTCTGTAAATAAGTTGTTTATCTTGTGTTCCTTGTTGGTTCAATAAACACTAAGCACTGGTTATGTGCATGTGCCTTCAAATATGCATTGTAGTTTTGGTTCTCATGTTCTGCGAAATTCAATTTATGGTTGGATGCATCTTCCTGCTTTCCAGAATAACCTGCGACAATGAAGAAGAGCGGGCGAGTCGTAAAGTGTACAGGGGTTGCTCTCGTTCTCCAACATGCAGTGGGTGCACTTCCTGTGTATGCTTTGGGTGCGACATCTGCCGATTCTCAGACTGCAGCTGCCAGACCTGCATTGACTTCACACAAAATGCAGAAACTTAGTCCCCCAACCACACCCATTAAACAAGGTATTTACTTGTTTCTTTTTTTTGGTGGGTAGTTCCCATTTTTGTGCCTTTTTAGGCCCCCACCCCTACTACAGAAAGCGATAAGCATTTTCTTTCCAATGTCAACTTGAATTCCCAGTCTCTGAGTACAGTTTTAAGTTGTTCTCGATGACTGGATCTGAACTAGAAATTCAGTAACCATATCTCCATTCAAAATTAATCTTCGGCATTATATTGTATTCCCTGTTTCTCTAGACCCATGAGCAGCAGATCACACAAGCAATGTATAGAGCCTGAGAGTCTTGAAATGTTTCGAAGAATACATATCCTCAAGAGCTTTGCTATACCGGTCATGTCGTCGATTAAATTAAAAAAAATTTGAAATCACTTGCATCTAAAGAATCTAGGAGCCAAATGCTCTGGACCTAAGGACTACTCTTTAACATTTTCCTTACCCCAAAGAAGAAGACGGGGCTTTTCTTGATAATTAAGTGCCTGTTTGGATGAGCACAAGAGAAGTTAGTGCAAGATGTGAAATAGCAAAAAATTGTTGCTGAAGAAAAGAAAAACAAGATCAGTTTTGTTCCAATTTGTTTCCACTATGGTTTTGAGGCTGTTTTCTGGACAGATACCCAAGATGCAGTTGGCACCAACCCCGCTTTCAGGTATCCGGTGATGTCGATGTGCTTTGAGATCTAACACCTTATGTCAACAACCTTGTGGATGGTGGTTAGATCATAGTTGAATTGAGATAGAACACTCATCTAACTCCAACGATATTGACGACAAACAGATCATCTTAGTAACGTTGCACGCGTGACTTGAGAGGTTGGAAAGGGATGGGAGGGAACCACCATTCAACAATTTTCACTTGGGAGACTCTCTACTTGAAAATCAACTTGATCAAATAGTCTTACCAACCCAACCCTTAGATTTTCATGACAACTTTTTGCATTTTCTTTTTATTGTTCGACTTTGTTTGTCAAGAATATTTTACAAGGTCGGTATTTTTAACCTTGGAGATCTCAGGAAAACTTTGCTGAGCCTACGACCCACCCTTCTGTAGGGCGCACGTACCCCTAAACCTGCTCCAACACATGTTGAAAAAGTGTCAAAGTCGAGTTCTTAAGCTGGGTTATGGCAGGTTTAAGGGTGCATGCAATGCAAATGGGATGTTCGTAGAAGCTCGAAATAGCGTCTAGATGATGAAGGAGATGATGCAGGAGATGATGAAGGTACAACTAACAGATTTTCCTGAATCTATTGGGAAGATGAATCCAAAGATGTAATTTGATTCCAAGGTTAGTGTCCAAAATTTTCTTGAAATGAAGCAGAAAAATACAATGACTACAAAACTAAAGGAACTAGTCCTTATAATGTGGAAACAATTATTTTTATTATCAAACAAAACTAAGGGCCCATTTGGATTGCCAACTTCTAAAATATTTTATTTTGAAAATGACTTTTAGAGAAAGATACTTTTTTGAAAACACATTTTTTTTATTATAAAAAGGCTGTATGGCTCATCATTAATGCAAAATGTCTTTTATCTTCTCTTAGTTTTCCCCACCACTATCATTCATGTTGGAACATGGTTAAAAATTTAGTTCTGTCTTGTTTCATCTTTGCTGAGACGTCTCGTTCCGTTACTATACCAAGACGATACATATGAGAATTTATTGTCTCGTGCTAAACGCCAAATTTAGGTACTAAAATTAGTTTATAAGCTTATTTTCATAGGATATATATGTTTTTGTAATAGATATAAATGCTGAAAAACAAACATACAGCCTAATTAAATATTAAAAAATAGTTTAATCTTATTGCGACATATACTGTTTTTTCTATTGTCTTGTTCGGTCTCGTTTTATGTTGGGTCGAGATATTTCGTTCTATCAACTCACCGAGACAATGAAATGGAACGATACTTTAAACCTTGGGTGGAAGTATGGTTTCTTTGTTTGTTATGTTCATTGAGTTTCCAAAGATTCCAAATAATCTTTGAGTTGGGCTCCGTTGACAGATAAAATGATAGGGACACAATATAAGCCACGTGACACATTGTTACAGGACTCTGACAGTATGGATGTTTGTCCTATCACATGGTGGACCTACAAACCAAAAATCAGTCTGATTAGTGATTTATAGGCTTTGGATTGGACATATTTTCATGGGCTGATCTCAACTGTGGGAATTTGAGCAGTATTTGAGGTACAAAGATGCAACACTTATAAATCACTAATCATGCCGATTTTTGGTTTATAAGTCCACCATGGGATAGGACAAACATCCGTACGGTCAGTCCTGTAACAGTGTGCCACCTGGTTTATATTGTGTCCCTTTTATTTTAGACCTGTTATTTTGAAAAAAGTCTTTTTGGGACCACTACCTAACCTGGGGCCAGTGGTGACCCACCTACAACAGTATTTATTTTATTTAAGTGCACACACCAATAATAATTGTTTAATTAACAAGTGGGTGATGTAACAGAAGTAGGTAAGATGTAGGTGATGCACCAATAACGTGTAGTGTGTTACATGGGAAATGGGTGTCGAGAATCCTATATCATGTAAGTCTTATGGCCACCTACGCTTCAGCCTAAGTTTGAATTGTGTTCCCCTTGTGAACCTAAATAAACTTGAATCACAAAAAGTGTGACATATATACTCCACCCCCCCATTGCAGGGACATGTCATGTTCTGCAAAAATGCCCAATAATTTGATATATATAGACTCCTCCTCGCGCTTTTTTGATTGGTAGATGAATATACTCTATCAGGTTCAATTAAAGGGAAGTTTTTAATGGTGCACACAAGGTTAAGGTCATAATGGAAGTGGTATTACAGATCAAACGGTTAGGCTTTGTTTGGGAATGCTTCTGCAGAAGCACTGCGAAAAAAGCACTGTGAAGGAACATGAAGAGGAAGATGATCAACCATACACCACTATTTTTACAAATAAAACAGATGTAATTGTAATCTTATGCCAATTTATCAAATTATCCACAATTCAAGTTTTGTCGAGAGTGGTCTTCCGAAGAAGAAGAAAAATGCTCCCTTAGATGGAACCTGATTACCCTGTATGAAACATGACGGAAAACCAGAGTTGTTTGACCCACTAAATTTCATGAGCTGAAGCAAAAGAACAAACCATGAATATGCCTCAAGACTCCCACTTCCAAATGCGCCTATCCTCCATTTTATCCAATATCGAAACTTCCTGAAGACTAGCAAAAAGTCTAGCCAAGCTATCCAACTCCAAATCATTCAAATGGGTCCACACCACTCGGCCACTTACTCTCTCAAAACAACTGGAGGCCATAACCCTCTTTGTGGTCGCTATAAAATATAAATCCGCAAAGGTTGATTGAAGATTTGAAATGTTGGCCCCATTTGCCTATAGCGAAACCTTTAATCGTGTCACTTCCTACAGTCTTTGAATAAACTTGCTAAAGGCTTCCACTACTATAATGAATAGACAAGAAATAATGGACGCCCCATGTCTAACGCCTTTTGAACTATGGAAAAAATAAGTTGGAGAACCACCAACTAGCACCAAGAATGAAGCCTACAAAATTTGAGTATAAATCTTCCTTTCACTCCAAATCCCATTCTACTGAGCATATAGTATGAAAATTGCAAATTAATGTGGTCGCAAACCTTCTCCATGTCAAATTTGTAAATAACACCAGGATTGCCACTGTTGATTCTTGAATCGATATACTTATTGGCTATTAATGCACCTAAACCCTAAACAAAAGCACTTTGAAATGAAGAAATAATTGAATTAAGAATACCTCTAAATTTGAAAGCAATAGTCAATGATATAATTTTTTTTTGATAAGTCAAAGATATATAAATATAAAAGAGATTGAGAAGGTCTCGGGAATACAAAGAGAACAACCCCAACTAGGGCAAACACAAGGACAGCAGACGACACTAACTGCTCACCAAAGCGTCAACGCTGAACACCACGTCAGTAAAAAAATGCCTCCCCACTAAGCTCATTAGCTTTTAACTCCCCCGCTCCCCTTTTTTTTAGGAATTAATGCAATAAATGTGGCATTAGAGCTTCTCTCCAAGAAAGCTTTATCGTGGAACTGCTCCATAACCTTTATAAAATCATCCTGGATAATCTCCCGCTGCCTTTCATAGATAGAAGAAGAAGAGAAGAGAGGAACTTGATTCTTACCAGTTCTTAAATAGGAAGGACTCACATAAGCCTTATAGCTTCTTAGATGGAATCACACCACCTAGAGAAGCATTACACCACTCTAATAACATAGCTGTTAAAAAAAATCTCTTGATTTGCATTAATATCTCTTCTAAAGTATGCTAAGTGTTTTAAAAATATTGGCTTGAGGCACGTGGGGATTACGCCTTGTGCCTCAAGACAAGGCACGGGATCCTAGCCTAAAGGATTAGGCCTTTACTTGTTTATAAGAAGCTTATGCCTCACTCAGTTGAGGCTTAAGCCTTGAGGCTCAAAGCGTGAGACACATTAGAGACTTAAGCCTAACTATGTAGGCACATACATCACTAAACATATAAAATAATGCTTTTTTGCATACCTTATCTTTCTTTCCCAAAATATCCCACCCATTTATCTTCTATGCTAAAAATAATTTAAATCATCTTCCTCTTCTTATTTATACTTAGTTAATATGACACATGGTTTGGGCAATTTCAGCTGGATGTAATAGAGAAACCAAAAACTGATATAGCAAAAGACTCGTAGAAACTTGAGTTTTGTGTGAAAAGGATAAAGATTCTTGAGATTGAAATCTACGGATTTTTAAATAAATCAACTTGTCATGATCACCAACGTCATTATGTTTGTTAAAACTATTCCTCGTTTACTGATTGGATCGACCAATTGAGGGACAAGTTATACATTACTGAATTGAAGTTAATAAATATACAATCTATATAACAAAACAGGGAAGTTGTCTCCCCACTTATACTCCCTCTTATCTGTTTCAACAAAGAAGGGCCAAGATCTTATCCCCCAAATGGACGATAGATCTCAGCCACTCGCACCTGATTTTGACAAATGCTTTGTCGGGGAGTGCCGAGGGCACGTGCCACACACTAGCATGATATAAGAACAAGTAATAAAGTCATTCAAATGATAAAAGGAGAATTTTGCTTCATAGACATCTTATAATAATTAACCAATGTTTTACAAATCCCGCCTCAAGATGGTCCTTATGGTATATCTTAAAAAAAAGAACTCCTAACTTCTTTTCTTTTTTTTTTTTTTTTTTTTTTTTTTTTTTTGATAATTGAACTGCTTTATTAAAAGGGACGAGGCTAAGGAAGCTTACCAAGCGATCAAAAGAAAAGAAATACAAAAACAGATGAGAGTGATCAACAGAAGGAAAAGAACAACCCAACAACAAAATCGAAACACCCGAACACCCACCCCTAATCGTGCCCCCTACAAGCTAACTTGAACCATTTGAACACCATGTCCTCGAAAAAGATCCCCTTCCCTTTCTCATACAATTTAACCCATATATACACTAGAGCTTTAATTTTCATAACCAGATGTTCCATATGAAGACTCTTGCCCTCATATACTCTATTGTTTTGCTCCCTCCACAATCTCCAAATAATCACCAAAGGAGTCAAAACCCACATCCTTTTTTCAAGTGGGGTTAGAGATTTACATCCCCAAGCAAAGAAGAGCTCTTTCACAGTTTTTGGGATTACCCATGATACTCTGAACTCTCTAAGCAAGCTAGTCCATATAAGCCATGCACACCTACACTGTAAGAACAAATGGTCTATAGACTCTCCACTACACAAACAAAGTGGACAATGAACCATAACCCTAACCCCTCTCCTCCAAAGGATGTCCATAGTCTGAAGCCGACCCTGCACTGCACACCATACTATCTCTAGGCTTATGCCTCACCTCATAAAGGTAAAACGCCTCATGCTCAAGCTTTTTAAAACATGGATAGTGCTTTCTACCATAAGCCTCTCTTTGATACCCATTACAGAAATAATCAATTCCTGAATCTTCATAATATTCTCTTTCTAGTTGTCCAAAAGATTTTAATTCTATGACCTTGTTTGTCGCATCAATTCTCTGCTAAAGTACCTTCCTAGTACTGTGTACCATAAGCCTTTGTTTTAGACCCTGTACAAAATATATCAATTCCTAAATCTTCTTAATATTCCCTTTTTTGTTGTTCCTTCACTGCAAAAAGAAGCCCTCACATAGACCAAGCATATCAATTACGTCGCTTGGCTTTAGTTTGAGAAGCGTTCTTTACTATCATTTTGAATGTCCTCAAAGATAACTGCTTCTTGACCTTCATCATTGTCCTTACTGTATGACCCAACTGGCTTGACTATTCAATGCTTAGTGGAACATATCCACTTGGTATTTCCCTGGTTATTAAGCAAATGCTTGATGTCCATGGGGTTGGACTACGGTGGTCGACGGATTTGCTACATCAGGTCAACCATAACCGCTGCATCTTCTAACATATCTTTAGTTACATCCACGTCAAGTGATGTAGATTTAATTTCGCAATTGTTGAATGCTTAAACATCCTTCTCCAATGCTTCAACTAATCAACGTCCGTGAAGGGTTTATCGACTGAAAGACAAGGGGTGGCGAAGGAGTGACTTGCCTTGACCACCTTGAGGTCAGCGATGGCATTGAATCTTAGCTGGGAGAGCCGATGGTGAACTGAAAGGAGAGGAACCAATGTAAAGATGCTCAGTAGATAAGTATCTAATTAATTGAAGCCTGGGGTGAGTTGAAAGCCAAGCCCGAGGCGATGACCGGATGAGAATAAGCTGAAAGCCTGATGGGTGGGTAGGAATAATAGATGGGGTTGAAGCTTTAATGAGCCAGTTCTTTCAAGAATATCAACTTCCAGCGATGAAGTTTTTGGTTGAAGCAGCATCATCAATAGTAAGATTTCAAGTTTCTGATAAACCCCATGTATAATTGTCGAATTTTGGAGTGGTGTTAGGTGGATGGTTGAAAACACAGGTGTTTCTAGTTGCGGTAGAACTAAATTTGTCCAAAATGAGGAAATACACTTCTTTCATGCGTCAAATCGAACCATTTGAGCCACTCGAGAAATAGGAAAATTTTCAGCCAAGCCTTTTTATTAGCACGATATATGCACTCAAGATTCTTGTGCTTAACATGTTTTAAACAGCGCGGGTTTAACAGCTTGCCAATCACGCACAACGACAACCCCTTGGAAACCATAGCCATTGCAGCATGCAACAATGGTGATACATTCCTTGCTTGCTTTCCTACCCCAATGAATTGTCTGCCTGTAGGAACAAACATTCGACTTAGGTTAGAAACAATAAATAGCAATTAGAAACAGGCAAACACCTGCATTCAGAAAAAATTATTTCACTCTCATCTGCGTTATAAACGTCTTCCCATTTGTACTGATCTAACACTTCACATTTACAAGGAAGCTCTATCTCAAGTTGCACCATGTAAACTTATCCACTTTCCCCGTGCCTTCTAAATTACTACATCCCATGACAGTTTGTTGAAGCAATCATCCCATATCCATTAGCAACCTCAAAACTCAGCATCCAGGTTAAGCTTACACAAGAAACCATTTCCTTTCCCTTTTGCCAATTCTTTATCTAGGTCAAAATAATTGTCATATGAAATAAACCTAGTAAAGAGCTTCCTGATCCATTGTTGGATATGTTACCCCTTTTGTAATGTTGGTGTAGTGGTTGGATGAGGTGTGACTTGGTCCAAAAACTCTTCTGGCCTCGTAAGAGTAATAGATATTGTACCTTCAGACACCTTAACATTGTACAAATCGCCAAGCCATTTTAAGAAGCTCAGAAATTCAATGGGGTTTAGTTTGTCTGCCTTCTTGCATAAGGCAATTCTAATCATATTTTGCATGGTTGAAGATGACTATTATAGTGTTGATCATTAGTTTCTATAGCTCTGTTATATGCAAAAGAAGTCAAGGAAGTGCAAGACCTAAGTTAGGAAATAGAAATATATCACTGAGGATGCAAAAACACATAACTGGAATCACTGTAATTGATTCAAAACTCGAGGAAAAACTTTAGCAAATCCAAGTTAATGATCGTACCTGGAGACAAGAGATCAATGTCATACTAATCCGATTGAGAATCATGTTTTGGGTAGACGATTAATTACTCTCTTTAGAAAAGAAAAAACAGCACACTATATTATCCAACACAGTAAAAACCCCTCAAGTTTCTACACAATCTCAACCATGTGTAGTTTTCGTAATTGTTGGTTGTCTTTATTTTCCCTGTTTCATTGTAACTTGGGAACCATGGGTATTTTTGGTATTTTTTTTCTTTCACCTCATTAATATGAATATGTGGGAAATTGTGCCCTACGTAATACACGATTTTCCCTTCTCCATTCTTCTCCTCTTCTCTCATCTTTCTTTTCTCTTCTCTTCTCTCCTAATCTTTTCTCCACTTTACTGATTTAATTTAAACTCGAGGTATGTGAAGTTTATCAACATGGTATCAGAGCAGGTACCTAGGGTGTTGTGTTTTCAACTCTAGGGCTGCCACATGGTTGGTTCTTACGCCTAGCAAAAATCGCAAAGTTTTTTCTGGTGTTGGGTTTATTTCCCTTTGTACTGTTCATCACATTGCTTATTGTACTGCTCACAAAGTACTATTCATCGCACCGTTCATGGAGTACTGTTCATCGTTATTATTCATGAGTGCTATTCACAGTTATTGTGCAAAGTACTGTTCACCGTTACTGTTCACGATATTACTATTCATAGGGCATGTCGCAAGTTGTTTTTGGGACCTCTATTGCAAACCATAAGTTGAAATATGTCCACCGATAGTTCATCTGGTGATTCATTTGCCATATCTAGATGATTAGTGGTATGTCACACATGTGTACCCGCGATGACCATCACCCAGGGTTGTAGGTCACCACAGTGAAGCTGGATAGGTCAAATTACCTAAAGTGGACACGGTCTGCCCGTATGTATATCGGTGGACGTGATCGGTTGGGATACATTAATGGCAAGGTGGTAGCACCAGCCCTAATTGATTCTACCTATGATAAGTGGGAGCCTAAAAACTTTATGGTGATGTCATAGCTGTTACATTCTATGCAGTCATACATTAGTAAGGGTTTCTTATTTCTCTCGATTGCGAAGGAGATATAGTATGTTGTAGCACGGACTTATGCCCAAGTAAGGAATTTTGCGCAATTGTATAAGTTGCGGGAGGAAATATCCCATTTTAGTCAAGGGGAGATGTCCTTGGAGACGTATTATGATACTCTACGGAGTAACTGGAAGGAGTTTGACCACTACCAGTGCTAAATCCCAGTTTGTGTTATTGATGTGTTAGGATACAGAGCGATGGTAGAACGCCAACGGATATTTGAATTCCTCGCCACTCTGAATTAGAACTACAAGCATGCCAGAGTTCAAATTTTGGATAGAGATCGTCCACCTTCCGCACTAACTAACATTTATGCCTACATTCAAAGTGATGTGAG
Organism: Euptelea pleiosperma; assembly: GCA_035048495.1. Lineage (NCBI taxonomy): Eukaryota > Viridiplantae > Streptophyta > Magnoliopsida > Ranunculales > Eupteleaceae > Euptelea > Euptelea pleiosperma. Next base: position 13,074,657 of record CM068545.1, read on the forward strand.
CAAGTGACGTGCTATGTTCTTCAAGCCTAGACAAGACCCGATTTCTCATGATAAGTATGCATTTGCGACGATGACTCAGAAAACGAGCAAGGCAGCCAAAAAAACTCGAGAAGGGTGATTATAAGGACAAGTTGAAGTATGAAGACTATGGGCGAAGACGTCACAAGAAGAAGAAATGCTGGGATCTACATGGTCGACCACCTCAATTTAGCTCCAATTTTGGACAAGGGCCATCTACTACTCACTTAATAGCCCGTGATGCAATTCAGCCAGTTTCTACATCTCTTTGAGGTATGATCACGTTTTCTCGTGATGAGATGAAAAAGTCGAGATGGATGATGTCTCAACTCAAGGGACAGTCCAGTGCTCCTATTTTCACTTTCCCTCACTCAGGTACTTCTGGGTCAATTCTTCTTGTGTCCTCTACACCTTTCGACCCTTTCTAGATCATCAATTCTAGGGCATCTGATCACATTATTGGTATGTCATCTATTTTTTTTGCCTTACATTATTTTTCTGGTAAAAATAAGGTTTGAATCTATGTTCTAAAACTCGGAACTCGGACTCGACTCGGAAGTCCATTGGGCCGAGTCACCTCGATGACTCGGCGAGTCATTAAATTGATTATTATTTATTTAAATATATAAAAAATAATATTTAGTAAGAAAAACTTTGAAAATAGGAAACAAATACAAAAAAAAAAACATTTACAATCAGAAAAAATTGAGTTTTGATTGGACTCGGCGTTTAAACGGGTGACTCGATTGAATTGTGAGTCAACTCGGAAGGAGTTTCCGAGTCAACTCGCCGAACTATACAAATCCGAGTTTGTATGCCGAGTCGACTCGAAATACGATCAAGTCGAGTCGACTTGGCCGAGTCCCTAGTCGACTCGGCGAGTTTTAAAACATAAGTTTGAATTACTAATGATACTCTTTCCTCAGTGTTCGAGAAAGACAGTGTGCCTACTACAGCATCCCTAACTTTGTTTTCCATTCTTCATGTTTCTAAGTTCATTACTAATATTCTTTTTGTAAGTAGTATCACCAAAAAATTTGAATTGTAATGTCACCTTCCCTTCTCACGGTGTGTTTCGGGACTTGGAGACGAGGAAGACAATGTGGTCCTGAAGACAAAAGGTTGTACTATCTGGACACGAAGTAACTCTCTTCTCTGGCAGCGCAACATTCTAGTATTAGTAGTGGTAGTGTCAATAAAGACTAGTTAATGTGTTGGCATAATCGGTTAGGCTATCTACCTATATCTGGGTTGAGATGCTTATTTCTACAATTTGAGTCTTTTACTTTTGTTAAATTAATTGCAAAATGTGTGACTGACAAAACATTGTCGTACTGCATTTCCCATTAGTACGAATAAAAGTACTACTTTTCACATTGTTCACTATGATGTTTAGGGTCTGTTCCCTACTACTTTTCTATTTGGTTATCATTATTTTGTCATATTTGTTGATGATTACAGTCGTTGTACCTGGGTGTATGGTGTATCTGATGAATTCTAAAGATAAAGTGTTTTCCATCTTTACCTTTCATCAAATGGTTCAGAGGAAAACATGGGCATTTACTTGTGTCATGCTTCTTGGTATGCAAGTTCCAAAAACTTTTTGGTCTGAAGCCCTATTAATAGCTTGCTACCTGCTAAATCATATGCCTTCTAATGTTCTAAATTTCCAGACTCCCGATTTACTTCTTCATTCAGATAATACATATCCTTAGTTCCACCAAAGGTTTTCGGCTGTGTTATGTTTACATTAATCGTCCTAATCGTGACTAGTTGGACCCGAAGGTTTTAAAGTATATATTCCTGAGATAGCTGTTGTCGCAAAAGGGATATAAATGTTATTATACTAGCACTCATTGACAACTTGTATCTTTAGATGTTACCTTCATTGAGTTTGTTCCCTTCTTCAGTGATGCCCGAACCTCTCATGAGGAGAGCGTAAGAGTAATGAAGAGAGTCATGTTCCATTGTCAGTTCCTACTTTTGTGTTTGATTCTTCTACTACTATTTTTATTGTGATATGCTACAGGAAAAAAATATTCAAGTGTGTACTAGAAAACAAAAACAACCCACTATGCAAGGGCCCTATCAAGAAGCTCCATCTGATCTAGGTAACATCACCTCTGTTGTTCTTCTGATATTCCTGTTGATCTTAATGTTTTTATTGCTATCCGAAAGGGTGTTCGTGCGTGCACGCAATATCCCATTTCAGACTTTGTTTCTCTTCATTCCATGTCTCAATCATATCGTGCATTTGCAGCTTCTATGGCCTTTATTTCTTTGCCATCTAATGTTTCATATGCCCTTTCTCAATCCAAGTAGAAGGAAGCGACGTTTAAAGAGATAAAAACCCTCAAAAAAAATGACACATGATTTTTTGACCTTAGGGGAAAGAAGCCAATTGGATGCAAATGGGTATCTATAGTAAAGTATAAGGCTAATGGCTCAATTGACAAGTATAAAAACAGGTTAGTGGCAAAAGGGTTCACTCAGATATATGGGATTGCCTATCAGGAGACGTTTGCACCAGTTGCCAAGATGAACTCCATTCGAGTTCTTCTCTTACAGTTGGATGTGAGATTTCAACCATAGTGAGTTAGAGGAGGAGGTGTTTATGATGATGCCACTAGGATTCAAATGTGAGGGTAGTGAGAATTAGGTTTGTAAACTGAAGAAAGCTTTGTATGGGTTGAAACAGTCACTTTAAGCCTGGTATGGGAGATTCAGTAGAGAAGTCAAGAAGATTGGGTATGTACAGAGCCAAGTCGACAACACATTGTTCATCAAACACAAGCAAGACATAATTATTGCTCTCATAGTTTACGTAGATGACAATTCAGTGACAAAATGACTCAGAGGAAGCACAAAAATTGAAGAAGTTTCTGGAGACGGGGTTTGATATTAAAGATCTTGGACCCTTGAAATAAATTATGAGAATAAAAGTAGCTCAGTCGAAGAAAGGGGTATTCATCTCTCAAAGGAAGTATGTTCTTGATATGTTAAATCAAATAGGTAACCTTGGTGCTAAGCCCGTTGACATGCTGATTGATCAGAATCATCAATTGAATGATGTGGATGGTAACCGCCTCATTGATCCAGGCAGACTCCTAAAGCTAGTTGGTAGACTGATTTACACACCTTGACATTACATTTGCGGTTAATGTAATAAGCTAGTTTATGCATACTCCTCGAGCATCTCATCTTGAGGCTGACAACAGAGTTCTTAGGTATCTCAAGGCTCTCTAGGCAAAGGTCTACTGCTTGGGAGGCATAGACACTTACGTGTAAAACTATATACTAATGCAGATTGAACAGGTTCAATTAATGATCGTCAATTTAAATTCGATTATTGTACCTTTGTGGGGAGTAACTTAGTTTCTTAAAAAAGCAAGAAATAGTCTGTGGTGATTAGATCTAGCGCAAAAGTAGAGTTTCGATCTATGGCCATGGAGTATGTGAGCTCTTATAGCTAAAGATTATGGTGGGCGAGTTGGGAATCAAAGTTCAAGAGCAAATGAGCTTATATTACGACAATAAAGCTGACATTAGGATTGCCCAAAACCCAGTCCAACATAATAGGAATAAACACATAGAGGTTGATAGACGCTTCATTAAGGAGAAGTTGAGTAGCCAAATTTGCACACCTTATGTCAGTACAAGAGATCAAGTTATAAATGTTATGACTAAGGGTGTTGATAAGGGTTGTCTCCAAAATATGTTTATCAAGATAGGCATGATAGATATCTCGGCACCAGCTTGAGGGGGAGTGTTGGTTGCCTTTATTTTTCTCGTTTCATTGTAATTTGAGGTACCAGGGGAATTTTTGGTTTTTCTTTGTCTTTCACCTCATTAATATAAATATGTGGGAAATGGTGCTCCACATAATAAATGATTTTTCCTTCTCTATTCTCCTTTTCTCTCATCTTTCTCTTCTCTCCTAATCTTATCTAATTTATTTTCCACTTTAATTATTTAACTTGAACCCTAGGTATGTGAAGTTTAGAATAATAACTCATATCCCAATGATATTAAATTATAGAGGCTCTAATGTATCTCCATAATTGTTCCTATGAATACATTGCCCATTGGCTAAACAAGTGAAAGAGTACCTGAGTAATTGCATGTAGGGAGAGAGTCTAGATATGATTGGTGGATCCCGTACAAACCACTCCAAGAAAGTGAGGGATCAATGTTAGACTCTGGCATCAAAACGATATTATATTTTGTTGCTTGTGCAATGGTTTTTGCTACAACATTTCTTCACCGTCTAACACTCATCTTCACTAAATCTAAGAACAAAAAGGTGTCATCATCATTCACTGTGCTTTATGGAAACTACTTAGGATCAGCAACATGAACTATATTTTTTTCATTCAATTCTATCTAAATCTATATCTTTTGTTAAGGTATGTGTATTTAAATATTTTCTTATTACCTCAATCCACATCATAGTCAGCCTTCCTCCGCCCTTTTAGAACCTTTCACTTTCACCAAAGTGCTCCTTCTCATTGGAGCTGTAATTAGTCTTTGTTCTACATACCCAAAACATCCCAATCAGCTTTATTTTATTTTATTCCATATTGGAGTTACTCACAGATTTCCCCAAATTTACTTATTTATGATTTTGCCTTTTCTTAGTCTTTCCACTCATCCATCTCAACATTCCCCTCTTTGTTACTAACGTTCTACTCCATAAAACTAGTCTTACTGTTATCTTGAAAATTTAATTTGACCAGTACACATCAATCATATAACACTCCAAAAGCATGTCTCCACGTAGTTACCCAGCTGTCATTTTATGGGCAACATCTTCTTTGATAAAATGCCCTTAAGACCTACATAATGAAACAATCACTTTGGGGTGTTATTTGCCCATCAATCTAGACTAATGTCTCAAACCCTTCACATGCCCTTACTAAAGCTACATTGCATAGATCCTACTTATTTTAAAATCTTTGGTTTCCAAGATATCCCTCCATACATCTAACTTTGCATTTATCCCTCTCTAGTCTCATCAACCAATACTACATCATCAGCAAATAACATACACCACCAGACCTTCCCTTCAATATGAGTATTTTTTTTGTGTAAACAATATGAGTAGTTAATACATCCATAACTAGTGCAAAAAGATAGAAATTTAAGGCTAATCCCTGGTGTAAACCCAATGTCATAGAGAACTCACTTGTCTCACCATTGACTGTTCTCACACTTTTTTGTATTCTCACCAATACTACATCATCATCAAATAACATACACCACCAGACCCTCCCTTCAATATGAGTATTTTTTTTGTGTGTAAACAATATGAGTAGTTAATACATCCATAACTAGTGCAAAAAGATAGAAATTTAAGGCTAATCCCTAGTGTAGACCCAATGCCATAGAGAACTCACTTGTCTCACCATTGACTGTTCTCACACTTTTTTGTATCAATAAATATGTATCATATAAAAAGGGAGAGAACCCCACTAAAAAAATACACAAAGGCATATATTACTCCTCGATCAAGGAGACAAAGAATCCCCTAACAGATCCTCCCATCTAAATACAAAAGTATCAAAAAAACATCCTCTAAACTCTAAGGAGAGGGAAGACCATAGATAAAGAAAAGTTTTAACCCTCAAGACCAACTCTAGAACATACACTTCTTGCTCTTCAAAAATCCAAGAGATTCTTTCCTTCCAAATGGTCCACAAAATCGCAAACAAAAGAACACGCCAAAGAAACCGTCCTTTGCCCACGAAGGTGTCCAACGAACCCCCTTGGAAAAAAAACTTCTTACATGCACGGGAACAACAAAGGAAATGCCAAATAAACTGAAGAATACTTGCCACACCTCATAGGTATATTGACAATGAATAAAAACATGATCCACCGACTCTACACTGCACAACACATCTGTTCAACAACATCATCACCCTGCTAATCAAATGGTCCACCATCAGAATCTTATCCAGAACGGTTGTCCACACAAAGACCTTCATTCTTGATGGGACAGGGCCCCCCCTAGACAGAAGACGTAAGGAAATCCTCTTAGCCCACCAAAGAGCAATGAAAGAAGAACGATCTAACTGAAAATGAACCCTTGGATTCCCACCTCCAGATTCTCGTATCCGATTCAATAGACATCGTAGGGACATCACCTACCCAAAGCAAGAGAGAAGCCAAACTGTCTATCTTCCAACCATTAATGTTCCTTCTGCAACCAAAGTTCCAAGAAGCAAGACCTTCTCCTCTATCTATGCAATCCTGAACTAAAACTCCTTGGCGATCTAACAAAGAGTACATGTTAGGGAATGCTTCTTGAAGAGAGCCATCCCCGCACCAAGGGTTCTAAAATCGGGCCTTGTCTGCCCTTTCCACCTTAAAAAGAAGATCCTTACCAAATTTCACACGCGTATTGACAATGCCGCGCCACATGCTCACACCATAAGATGAGAGAACGGGTAGACTGTTCCAACCATCTTCACTAACCCAAATTTGCTGCCAATGACATTACACCACAAACATTGTTCCACTTCCCAAGGAGCGCCACATTCATATCACGAAGATGCTTGAAGCCCAAACCTCATCTCTCTTTGGGCACACAAATATTCTCCCACTTCACAAGATGAAACTTGTGAGTAGTCATGCTCCTTATCCACAAACTCCCTCATAAGCTTTTCCATTCTATGTGCAACACTAACCAGATACTAAACAGGGAAAGAAGTGAATAGGAAGACTGGAAAGAGTACTCTTGATGAGAGTTATCCGCCCACCTTTCAGCAAGAACCTCTTCTTCCACCCAACTAGCCTCTGACCAAATCTCTCCACCACTGGATCCCAAATAACTTTATCCTTATACCTAGCCCCCAAAGGTAACCCAACATGGGTAGTAGGAAGTTGTCCAATCCTACAACCTAAGCTTGTCGCCAACTCTCTCAAATTCAGGACATCACCCAAGCCATAGACCTCACTTTTAGAAAGGTTAACCTAGAGCCCTGAAACATCCTCAAAACACCTCCGAATACATCAAAGGTAACTAAGCTGATTGTGTGATGCATCCATAAAGAACATCATTTCATTCGCAAATTGAATATGAGAGATCAAAGGACCATAGATGCCAACTTGAAACCCTTCCACCACTCTACTAATCATTCTGCCAAGAGCTTCTACCCCCACCATGAACAAAAAAGAAGAGAGGATTTCCTTGTCTAAAACCCCTCGAACTAGTAAAGAATCCTGTAGGAGAACCATTCACTAGAATGGAGAAAGTGGCCAAAGAAATGCACACCTTGACTTATTCCCTCCATTTTACCTCCAAAACTCTCCACTCCTTGACCGTTCTCACACTAGTTGCCACACTACCATCCATATCCTTAATGATGTTTATGTATTTGCCCAAGACTCCTTTTTTCCTCAATACCCACCAAATTAACTCTTTAGAGAGTCTATCATATGCTTTTCAAATCCAATAAAGATCATGTGGAAATTCTTTCTTTTTCTCGAAACTTCTTCAATAATTGTCTTAGTAAGAAGTTAGCCTCGGGGATTAACCTTCCTAGCATGAAGCCAAATTGAATCTCTAATATTATTGTTTTTCTTAATTTTTGCCCTAGTGTACTCTCCTATAGTTTCATAATGTAACGCAAGTTTGATACCACAATAATTGGTGCAATTTTGTGCATCTCCCTTGTTCTTGAAAATGGATACCACAATACTTTTCCTCTATTAACTTGGCATTTTCTTAATATGTTAGTTAACCAAGACAATCTAGCTTCTCTCATGCACATCCAAACCTCTATTGAAATACCATTTAAACCTAGAGTCGTTCCTATCTTTCATCTTTCTTAAAGCTTCTTTCACTTTTGTAACCTTAATTCTACGAAAGTTATATATCATATGTTCTCTTTAAGATTAGTGTCTTCCCTTAGTCCTAAGCCCTGCATGTAGTCTTCATTTATAGCCTATCTACGTTTCCTTAATCTTCTCATCTCTTACCAAAACTTTCAGGTCATCTCCCTTAATGCATTTAACTAGACCTAAGTCTTTAGTTTCCCTCTCTCATTATTGCAAATCTGTAAATATCTTTCTCACCCTCTTGTACCCAACCTATTGTTTAAGTCAGCATACATCTTACATTTGCCTTACTCCTTTCTTTTCTTCCTTTTTAGCCTTCTATATTTCTTGAAGTTTTGCCTGCTTCTAGTCCATTGCCAAGTCTTGTAGCAGGGACCATTTTTCTCGGAAGCCATTTTGGACCTTATTGCAAATCTGTAAATATCTTTCTCACCCTCTTGTACCCAACATATTGTATAAGTCAGCATACATCTTACATTTGCCTTACTCCTTTCTTTTCTTCATTTTTAGCCTTCTATATTTCTTGAAGTTTTGCCCTGCTTCTTGTCCGTTGCCAAGTCTTATAGCAGGAGCATTTTTCTCGGAAGCTATATTGGACCTTATCATCCACCATCGTACATATGAGCTACATTTCCCTTTAAATTCCCTAAAACCTCTTTCACCATTCTTTTAGTACAGTTTGCCATTTCATCCCATATCACCGTACTCCCTATGTCCAAATTCCACTTTCCTTCCTCTCAATTTGTCTCTAAGAATAGAGTGTGTGAAAACTGAATCCATTTATGTTCGATGTCAAATCAAGTACCTCCTAGAATATGCAACTTCCAAAAAGTGATGGATAATACGTATAGATCAATACAGAAATAAAATAAATTCAATGCTTTGTTCAATGTAGTATAAGCTAGCAAAGAACTGTCACAGAATCTCTGTTCAAGCATCATGCAGTTTCTAAATTAAGATTAATCAAAATTCATAAACTCAAATGTCATTCTGGTGCCACTCGTAATCCATCCTTGTTACAAGCACTAAAAGCAATGAGAGCATTAAAATATAAATACACAGAAATCAGAATTGCTACATAACTACTCTTTTAAGTATTTAAAAATGAACAATTAAGAAGAAGAAATAAAGATACCAGTCTGGGCAGGAAAAACACATGAGAAAAACCATGGTCCATCAAAATGCAGTAAGCTTTCAAAATAGCAATTCACTTACAACGAAAAAAGGTTTAGCCATTCAAACTCCAAAAAAATTAGTTTTTCTAAGATCTGAGACAAATACACCTCCTTGACTAGATCATATACAACAGGGCGCAGGTATGAAGCAAAAGGCACACCAAGTTTCTAGAATCCCTTTGTCGAGCATAAATATACATCTGAAAATCCCATGCTCACGCATGAGGCACCTGAAAACTAAAACATTGGGAATGACGACATGTCTAGACAGCCTTTGGTTGTCCAACAGCTGACCGGTGCTTGCCCCGGCCTCTCCGTGCACTAGCAATGCTAACAGTCAAAGAGTTACCTAAGCTTCCCAAGCCACTAGGGCCCATTAACTTCAAGCCAAGAGTTCTGTACAGAAATGACAGTTTACTTTCATCCCCTCCAATCACCAACTGTACTTCATGTGCCTGCTCCCGAGATAATACAGTGTACAGCGGCAATGGTAATTTTAAGTACTTTTCACAGCCCTTCTCTACTTCTTGTTCACAACTGTACTTGCCACTAAATTCAGTCCTGGACTTCCCAAAAGTAACTCTCATAAGCCCCATAGATTTTGGGTCTTCCTTTGAAGAATTAAATATAAATGAGAACTTTCCAAATGCTAGATCAGGCTTTCTAAATAGATCTATGAGAAGATCGTTGCATGGTCCCACGTTCTTCTGAATGCACTTTCTAGGATCACTAGGCCAACTCCTTGTGGCACGGAGAATGCATGAAGCTTCTCTTAAGCCACTCAAGAAAGCACCATGCATGGTGGCTGGATACTGCTTGTTTGTGGCCTCACCAGCAAAAAATAAACGGCCCCCCACATTTTCTGCAAGAATATCATAGTCACTGCCAGAAGACCCAACTCTAACATGGGAGTATGAACCATGGCAAAGGGGATCACTGCCCCATCTTGTGCATATTGTTTGGATGGGATTAGGCACCTCAATGCCCTTTGGACTATAAATACCTGTAAAATTAGCCAATTTTTATACCAAAAGGTAGATCACGATAGCAAATGATGATAAAGAAAAAGCCATGATAAAGTGCATTAGTATATTGTCACCTGTTATCTAAAGAGATGTAGTACCTCTGAGGATGCTTAGAACACGGTGAAGCAAAATGGCAGGATCCGTGCATTCAAAAGTAAGTGCAGCTTCTCCTGCTACCAGAGCAATAAGAACGGGACCTCCAGAAACTGTATGGTAGCTGTAGAATAAAAAGAATTCTCCTCGTCTATGGGTATCTCTATTGAGACAGCCAAACGTGTCTAGGTCTTCACCCCAAAACACGTGAGGGAAAACCATGGCGACTTTATTCAGCAACCCAAAACCCAATCTATCAATAGCGTCAAGCTTTCTTTTGGGTAATTCCGGTTCAAATCTAATGGTCCTATTCTTCAGGACCCCAAGAGGCACAGTGCAAAGGACCATATCTGCCTGAAACACTTGATCCCCAGATACCACCTCTACTCCTTCAGTTCCGTATTTGATAGTGTGAACAGTCTTTCCATAGAATATAGGGACTTCTTCACACATTGCTCTGATCAGTCTCCAATTACCTCCAGCGAGAAAACAATGGTCCCCACCCATTTCATAAGGATCATCCTGATCCCAATAGGCAACAGAAAGGTCTGAAAGACATCCAGCATTTGCATATTCCAAGTTTGCGAGATGCCAATCAAGAAGTTGCCGTTCTTCAGTACTTTGAGTCACACCATACAACTGTCTGAATGTCTCCACCGCTGATCCCAGAGAAATGTCATTTGCGTATCCACCCATTGTTTTTCTCAATTGGGTGGCTTTGTCGAGTAACTTATTGAAGATGAATTCCACCTTGGAATCTATTTCCTCATCAACAGGCGCCCCATCTGGCATGTATAAAGGACATTTATCTCTGACCTTGTGAAGTGGGATGGACAGTTGCCTGGCCAAAACTCCAAGCGGGTTGGCATGACAACCTGTTATAACACTACCACCAAGATCTGCAGCTGCAAATTTACCCTTTCGACCCATTTTCTGAGTATAAACTCTTCCTCCAGGCCTCTTTCTACCTTCAAGGACAACCACCTTGAAACCAAAGGATAAAAGCTGCCTAGCTGCAGCTAACCCAGCAAGACCAGAACCAACAATTATCACAGACCCTTCGGTTGCCTCTGGAATACGAGATGTGATCGAGGGTAACACCCCAAAGTTAATATACCCATGAGACAAAAGAAAATCGTAAGCCGAACTGATCAGATTTCCGTACTCATTACTAACAGTTTCCTTGATCTGTCCTTTTGAAAGCCATGTCCGAACATTATCCCTCCATTTTGCCAGTATATGGTTTCTAACTACAATATAATCATTTTGCTCTTTTCCACCCAATTCACTCACAACCCCAGCTTCAATTTCCTCTGCTAGTAATTCGTCAATTGGGAACCCTAGAGAGAGAGCAATCATGGCCTCAGTTTCAGTTTCTTTCTCCATGTCCTTCATCGTCTTATTCCGTTTCCTAGGAGTACTACCCAAATGCTTCTCTATGAACTCGTCCATCAGGTTCTCATCATAGTTCCGCACTCCTACAGTCTTTCTCGACAATCGCTTGGAAACAGTACCATCACAAACTGGAGTTTCCATCATCTCTCAGATTCTTACACCAAGTCCTTGCTTACACAATTTTACTCATACGACTTCATCGATACAGAAAAACCCGATAAAGTACAGATCCCCGCATTTTTCTCTTCTGAAGCAGTGAATTGTCAAAAATAGCTCTAGTAAACTGGATTTTCCATTTTAACAACTCGAACTCGGGAATCACACCAAGTCCTTGCTTACACAATTTTTCTCATACCACTTCATCGATACAGAAAAACCCGATAAAGTACAGATCTCCGCATTTTTCTCTTCTGAAGCAGCGAATTATCGAAAATAGCTCTAGTAAACGGGATTTTTAATTTTAACAACTAGAACTCGGGAATCTGACAGCAATTCATTGAGTAGATTTCCTTGTATTCTTTCCTCCCCACAACCATCTTTTCTCTTGTGAGCCATCTAAAACAACCTTAAGAGCTAGATCATTAATTTTCTTGGCTTGAATTTATATCTATAAATTCTTCCTCCAAAGTCAAATTCTCTCACCGACTAATAAGAAAAAAATAAATAAATAAAAAACCTGATTTTCCATTGCTGGAGCTCAGATTTACGGATGAGTGGACACTATTTCAACTGTATACTTGCATTTCCTCTCCTACTTTCGACTTCTCGATTGAAATTTGACAGAAGGTCGTATCTGAAATGGATCGAAACACCATGCAAGAGAGACTTGCAGCAACGAAAGAAGAGTGAATCGTACCTTTTTCACTACGAGTTCGAGCGCAGATTTGGAATTTCTCTACTGATTTGCCCACTTAGGGTTTTCTCAGGCGACCTCGAATGCCGCGGTTAGTGGTTCTCTCCGATAATTAGAAGAAAACAGATTGGAGGGAGTTGCAGGCGATGAGCTTCTTTTTTGAAGTAAAAGGCTTAATAATTGCCTGGGGGTTGGCCCATTGCTTCTCGTTTGGGGAATGTGCTTGTCATATTAGCCCAATGCGTTTGACGGGCAATTTCTTGGATGGGCCATGACCCGGAACTTGAACCTATCTGATGGCCATAACCATTCGATCAATCTCTCGAGCTAATCAATTATAGACTGTATCACATCATCGTTCAGTCTTGATCATGTGATGATGAGTTGTAGCCACCCCACCCACCCATTGCTTGACGATGGACATACTTGAGCTTGCTGCACATTTTCCAGTAGGGATGCATGTGGGGCTAGATGGAAACCAGCTGGTTGTTTTGGATGGAAACGGATCTGGATCCAATCCCAACGCAGGCCCAATATGGGCTGAAATAATTTGGGCTAAACCCATCCCCAACACTCAAGTTGGGGGAAGCCATCACGTTTGGGTTGGGCTTAAACCTGAAACTAATGAAAACCTAGCCGAATCCAACCCAACCCAACCCCGTGGAGTTAATAGGTCTTATGTTTAAGCGTAAGCTAAAAGTCCATAGGTCCGTAGGTTCCAAGCCCTTTGACCTGACCCATGCGCGTGCTGGAAGTCGGAACAAGTGAATAAAGAGAGGCTAGCATTATATGCACCCACCATTTCCATATCTACACCCACTTAAACAAAAATTAAAATGACAAAATTGTCCCTCATATTTACAGCCACCTTTGTTTTTTTTTTTTTTGCTTCTTCTTCCTCGCACACCACCATGCAACTGCTCTACCCTCACCACCACCCCAACGTCCTCTCACTCCCCCCCTCCACCACTCGCTTTCTCCCTCTCTCCACCTCACTCTCTCTCTGTCTCCACCGTCTTCTCTTTCTCTCCCTCCATGTATCTTTCTCTCCACCATAGCCTCACTCTGTCACACACACTCTCCCTCACTTTCACTCTTTGGTCAAAAAATTTGTGCTCATGTCAGCAGACCCTGTCGACATATGCATCGAATATTTTTCAAAGGGAGAGAAGGAGAGAAATAGATAAGGAGAGAGGGAGAGGGAGAGAGGGAGAGAGAGTGGTGGGGAGAGAGGGATGGTGGTGGTGGTGGATGAACGGAGGAAGGTGTTTTGGTGGAAGAAGGGAGGAAGAAAGAGGTTTGGTGGAAGAAGGGTCTCCTTGGTTTCATGTGGGTGCAAAACATAGAGGTGGTGCACTTACAACTTTTCTATTTTTGGGGTGGGTGCACTCAAGATGTGGGTGTGAATATGAAAATAGTGGATGAAAATAATGCTACTCTGAAAGGGAGTTGATTTTTCCAATGAACTTTTTACCAAGGTTTAAATGGTATGTTATAACCATATACGGGTCACTCGACGTTGCCATTATGACCCTTCTAACGATGATTATAAAGGGTCACACAAGTCACATCTGAGTCAGGAAATGGTTAGAAAATTACATTTTTCTAAATAATCTTGATAACGTTAAAAATGTTTTTTTAAACAATGACAATTATAATTTAAGCCTTTTTTAGGATTTGGTGTTATTCGAAAATAACACAACGGGGTTGGGGCGTTACCGTTATAACAACCATTTTTTAAACCATGCTTTTTACTCTTCCAATCAGCATTTTCACATTTGACAAAGCCTCTAACAAAACAATCATTATCTACGTTTTTAAAAGAGAAATGAGGGCATTTTTGTTAAATGTGAAAAAAAAAGACTAGAAGAGGTAAAAACTCTCGAAAAACCCATTCCCAAATACTAATAGAAATTCGTGACTGATTTGATTCTTAACATATCGAGATGTGTGATAGTAAATGTGATCGGTAAATATGGAATTGGCCGTGGATGTTCTATGATTCGTGCACCACAAACAAAATAATGATAAATATGCAATTATCAAGCAATACATATAATTTAACCAAATAAAAGAATTTTAAAGAGATATGAAGAGTGACAACTATTAACGAGGTTCATCACCGAAATCCGATGGGCTACATCATTAGCCTCATCGGGGGAGGCAATCCAATATAATCTTACGAGTGTTACAATGCTTGGAACCCGATCAAATAAATAGAGAAAATACTTCTAATCTTACTAGGAGTAAAATATCAAAAATGGTGAGTTCCATGTGTGAGATTTACCAAAAATAGAATCCTCTTCAAAATAGAAAGGTAATTGTAGGGGATTTTTTCGAGTTCCACACCTATTCAAGGTATCATCACCATGATCATATGCACAACCATCAAAATGCATAAAAAGAAGAAGACACCCAAGGTTTTTTCGTAGTTCCTTGCTACAACAAGTTTGTCCACAGGTTCTTGGAGCCATTCCACTATGTACTCTCGTATTACAATTTCTATCTCTTACAACCGATCGAGTTCTCCCCGCAACTTAGTTCGTCCTCCTTTTCCTTCGAGACAAGGGTCTAATTTGTAAATTTTACAACACCTTCAATCCTTATAAATTAGGATTTTACTCAATAAAAAATCCTCCCACAATTAGGATCTCTACGAAGTATGTCTGCAATTAAGAAGGTTTTTCTAAGTAGGATTCACTATTGTAGTATGATTAAGACACCGAATCCTTCTCCACTTTATTGTTGAGCAGACGTACATAACTTCAATGTTGATCTGCACGTCTTGAGGGAAAGTCTGCCACCTCGAGTAGGCTAGACTTCTCCTTTGGGGCGGAGCTGCACAACATATGTCAGCAGCTCTCCGAAGAGTTTAGAGTGTTGCAATAGCTCAAGGATCACGTGCATCCTCATGCGGAGCTGAGGGGAGGTCTACCGGAGTTGTTCAAGAGCTCTGTTATAGTGAAATGGGGCTTTATGAAGCTGAGGGGGAGCTCTGTCGAATCGAGATGAGCTCCGCTAGGCTCTCCTATGCCCAAATGTATGCAAAATTATGCAGCCACATTAGCCAACGGAGGAAGTAAGCGCATGATCTAGTGTATGGCAGGTAGTGATACAGTGTAACCATGTTCATAGTAAGATGATCTACCCTAAGGATAACCTCGATAGGCGTGTACTTGCCAGCGATATGTATTTGTGAGATATGGTATCTAGAGTAAACGTACCTGTTATGGATAATTTCCACCATCTGTGATTAGGTTAGTTACAGATAAAAGGAATTCTGACAACGAAAGCCTTCAAGATGCAACACTGCAAAAGACAAGAAATCTATATATTTTGATTCAAAGTTGTGGTTTCCGAGGCAATTTTTTTTGTCTTTTGTGGGGTTGCACTATCCGTAATAGTTACACATTACATCAAGTTTTGATGTATGCATGCTACAACGCATGGTTGCGATATAAACCAATTACAAAAGAGTGTATATGCACCACTCTGGAAATGTTAACCTTACTATGGAGTCAGTTACTGCAAACTTAATTACTAGATTGAATGCCTAAGCAGGATCAGATGGAATGGAACGATCCCATGCTTGGTCCAAATTTGTAAATCATATGGTGCCTATAGACGAGAACCGTAGATCAAAGTTGACTTTCCGTAGTGTACACTGAAGACTAGAGAGATTCTTAAGAGAAATTGAAGAAAGTTATCTGACATGTGGCCACTTTCCTTCCTTTTTTTCCTCAAATGCAAAACCCTACGGCCAAGATCTTATCTCTCAAATGGACGATGGATTTCAGTCACTCACACCCGATTTTGGCAAATATTACTTTGTCGGAGGGTGCCGAGGGCACGGGCCATACACTAGTACTTAACAAAGTAACCAATTAAGCAAGCAATCACTTATAAGATATTTTGTGAATAGAAAAAATTTGCTAAAATCTTTTTATTCTCAAACATTTCCAACGCTGCAATCCTACATATTGGGAGTATATAAAATTTAAGTGCCTTGTTATAGCATGTTCACGGTATTTTTATTCTGTTAAACGTTCGTGCATTGTTGAAAAATCCAAGATCGTGATTAAAACTCAATTGAATGGACTTGGAATAAAGTTTCTATTGGGGAGTACCCATAACTGCAAGGAGGCATTGCTTTTGCTAATTCGAATTGAAAGGTGATATCAAATCAGTCTATTGTCCGTGTCGTATATATATTGAAAGCATTCGTCATTATTAGTAGGCACCCGTTTTTCACAAAGTTATGGTGCTATTTTGTTGAGTTTTTTAGAGAGAATTGTCTCGTGCCCCTAGGTATTCTTTACCCACCCACTTGTGTTGGTTTTGGATATAGGTACCTTTTTGTTGAAGGTCGTTTGAGCTTTTCTTAGGAGTATAGCATAGGTTACTTCAACGTTGTAGTGCTGGTACTTGGGCATTGGCTCGAGGCATTTTTTCTACCTTCTTACCTTGAAAAATCATAGTTACTTTGCGTCTTTGAACCAATAACTATCTTTCGACTAACCTAGCTAACCTCCTTTGTCCCCGAGGGACCAACTATATAGATTGGGATAGAGTTGCTAATGCATTTTGCTTTTTGACCTAAATTTGAAAATGCACGGTCCAAAATTGGTCAACTTGCAATCCACTATTCATATGGCTATAGAACTTTGGAATGGACTCACTTTTTCATGAGGTTGATATCCATGTTAAGAAAAATAACATCACAAAAAAGCCCTTCAACTCATCTGCACATTGGTCCCACGTCCACGAATCATTTTATATAAGTCACAAAAACATGAGTCAATGTATCCGAAACTAGAGAGAGAGAGAGAGAGATGCAAAGCAAAATTTCTATTGGGAGCCACATACAGATGAGTTAAGGGCTAATATTTTGTGAGGATGATCTCCTCACCATGGAGAGCATGCTCCCCAAAAAAATATTGGAAAGAAAAAACATTTCATTTCAACATTTCTAGCCATATGAAAATGGGTTACAAGTTTGAGAAAATATGAACCATCCATTTTACTGTAAACTAAAATACATGTCTGATAGACTTATAATTTTCAAAATTGGCTGTTTTTTTTATTTTTTTTGTGAGCGTGTTCTTGATGCTGAGGATCATATTTAGCAATTCGGAGTGTGGCAAAAAAAATACGATACGAGAAATGTGAATACAATTAGGGGTTGTCATTAAATGTGTTATAAAATTGTCGAAAAATGATTTAAAACTAAAATAGAACAAAAAAAGTAAATTATCGCTAATTTTTTGTCTTATAAAATGAATTTTCAATTTTCAAAACTGAATAACCTGATAATAATTCAGTTCATGAATTATTCAATCCTGTTCAAAAATTTGCAAATTTTTTCAAACCTTTAAATAAGATATTGCTTGGTTCGTGAGGAGATAAGCTTTACGAAAAGACTTAGCTCTTAACTCATCTCCAATTCTCCATATCAGTTGTCAGCCCAACAAGGAATTTTTTTACAACGGACCTTGCATACTTACCGCGTAAATTTTGATCATTTAAGGAAAGATATTCAAATCCATTTGTCTTTTCTCTTGATTGTCCTGTTTTTTAATTATGGAACAAAAACCAAGTTCTGAAGCCACCACAGAGAGACAAAAATGTTCCAAAACAAGATAGATCTCAAAGGAAAGAAATGAAGAAAGAAACTAAACAAGCATTATAAGACTCCAAACTCCGAACTCCAAACTTCCCAGCCCGGGGGCAAGTGACTTCATCATATGGAGTTATTTGAGCATATTTTAGAACTCCAAAAACCAGAAAAATTCTATATGTTGTCCCTGTCTTTATATATTGGAGTACAGGGATGGCAAGGATGAAGACAAAGACGAGTTTTTGCCGATTTTAAAGTAGAACGACTACGACTTAAATGCTGGCCCAGGGGATTTGAAGTCCCCCTCCCAAAAATGTCATTTGGAGCGTAGTACTGACCTTAGGAATGTTTGGAGTCTTTGGACCCTAGTTAGTACTATACGCGAATTATACTTGAATAGTAAGTTTTTTTTTTGAAAAAAACGTTTTAAACAACCTTACCCATTGGACTATGGATTATTCTCCGTTTTTTTCTCTAAAACCAATTAAAAAATTTATTTTCATTCTTTTCAATAAAACTTTCCAATAATACCTCAATTTCGACAGCTGCAGGAAAAAGTCCATTGACACATTCTTTTATTTGGGCGATCTCCAATCTTGGTTGAAAATCAGCCTGATTAGTGATTTTTAGCCATTTGATCTTTGTACCCACCCCAAAATAATAATCCAATCCCATGGTTGAAAATCAACCCATGAAAAAGACTAAAATCTAACGAATATAAAGCACTAATTATGCTAATTTTTGGTCTGTATATGTTTACACTTGAATTTTTGGTGCCGCACTCTTTATACTAAATCTATTATACAGGAATTATTTTTGAACTATATTTTTCGTTTCCCTTCATTTGACTTTTTTATTTAATGCATTTCAAAATTTTCAAAAGGGATTATATTCGTATTATTCCTGTACCGAATTTTTTTGGGGATGCCGAATTGCTAACTAGGGTTTGGACAACCTATTGGTGGACCTACGCACCAAAGATCAGTTTGATCGGTGATTTATAACCGTTATATTTTAGCATAAAAAACTCAAATTCAACGTCCACGTTATTAAAATGCTGAATCATACGGCTATAAACCACCAATTTTACTGATTTTTGATCTGTAAATTCATCAAGACGTGGACCAAATATCCATAAGGTAAAGATTACTCCACGTGGCGTTTTGGAGGGGGCCCATCAAACACGGACCCAAGAGTTGCCCACAAGCCAGTGAAGCCACAGCGAACAAAGTTCATCGTATGATTTTGTTCGTACAGAAACTGTAAAAACTGCTTTTCACCTTTCCCTCCACCCCCCTAAACGCTCCGTACTGTTAGTGACCAACTATTCTTATATCTTATATGAAAAGGGCGGGTAAATTCTCTCAAAATTCAAAAGTTTCAGATTCTCCTCTCCATTGTTGCATCAGTTTGTCTTTATCTGTATCCAACCTCGAAAGCTATAGGCCTATTCTCATCTCATTGGCCAAAGAATCTATCAAATGCCAAGCTTTGGAAACATCGAGTGGATAATCTCGAAGGTATATTTCTGCTTTTATGGATTCTCGTTTTCGAAGAGGACATACGAGAAAAACCCTCCAAAACATTTCACATGGAGAAATTACGGTACATATATAAACCGTTTAAACAGATTTTATGAAACATATTCTCTCTCGAAGTAGCTTGATCACGTAGTTCGCTTAATCTCAATGTTTGCTATTGGTTTTGAATCCTGAAATCTGTTCTGGTTTCGAGTTTGTGATGAATTAGGGTTTCTAGTCTTCATGTTTTACTGAGGTTTCATAATTTTATCACTTTCGAGTGTTACTTCCTGATCTAATCTTGAAGTGACATTTTAGTCCAATTTATTATAGTTCTGATTTGGGCATTTCTGGCTTAAGGAATTGAATTATGGGACGCAAGGAATCATTAGTTTTGATTTTCTTTGCTGTTTTAGTCTTTAAAGATTACTATTTCGAAAGAGGACTTGCGGCCACGGTTACATATGATCACAGAGCCCTGGTTATTGATGGACAGAGGCGAGTTTTGGTTTCAGGCTCTATCCATTATCCTCGAAGCACACCCGAAGTAAGCTCATTTTTGTTCCAAGGAAATTTTAGTTTTCTGTTAGCAATTAAGTTTAAAGGTACTCAATAATGTCGCTTTGATGGTGATTGTGAAACAATGTTTGTAGATATGGCCAGAGCTTATTAGGAAGTCCAAGGAAGGGGGATTGGACGTGATAGAGACTTACATTTTCTGGAACTACCACGAGCCTGTAAAAGGAGAGGTATAAAGTAGCCGTGTATCTTTGTTCAATTTTTAATTTCTCTTTTTCCCTAATATATCTTGAATCAGATGTTGTGTTGAAATCACTTGTAGTACTACTTCGAAGGCAGGTTTGATCTAGTGAGGTTTGTGAAGACGGTGCAAGAAGCAGGACTTTTCGTGCATTTGAGGATTGGCCCGTATGCTTGTGCTGAATGGAACTATGGGTTTGTTTCTTTTTCTTTTCTTCTTCTTGTGATGGAGCACATTGTGCTCCTTTGTTTCTTTGCTGTTGTTTTGTTGCCCTCTTGTTACTTCTTTTTTATTCTTATGATAATTCAAGAAGGTTTTTTTCCCTTATATGATTTGTTTTTATATTATGTGGTACATGGTTGACCAATGTATCAGGGACAATTCACTGATGGTAGTTTTAATTATTCAAGTCTATTCACATGGGACAATGCACTGGTGGTAGTTTTAATTATTCAAGTCTATTCACATTTTTATCAATGTCAATTCACTCCAGTTTTGCAGTTAATGAGCACAACTTTCACTTCCATGTTGCATTTAATATAATGTCATAAACTCCTCCAAAACCCATTATTATAAATTAAAGAAATTGAAAAAGGTAGAAAATTTCTAGAAACTTGTAGAAAGGAGTAGAAATCTCTAGAATGTTTCAAAGTTCTAAGGAAATATTTAGAAATAAGGACATATATTTATCATCTAAAGAACTCCCTGAATATCCCATGGAGAAATCTTTTTGGAATCCTTGAAGATTCTGCAATTCCCTTGTATTGGTTATGTTGAAAGCTAAGAACGACAGGTGCAAGGGGCTAATGTCTATAAAAAAGGGGAGAGCCAAGAGGCCTTTTACGAGTAGAAAGTATAACACTTCCCCTTGCACACGCTTGCTTATTGTAATGCATAATATTGTAGTTCAACCCAAGATGCTTCTTGAGGATAGTTTGGGTCAACGATAGTAGCGTGCAGACTTGATACCTTGACTATATTAGGACAACTGAGAAGCTGGATGGGTGTGACTCAAGGTTTTAAATTTTGACAAAATACCCGAAATTTCGGTTTTGGGCTATACCAAAATTTTGCCCAACTACTAAATATTATTAGAAAAAGAAATAAGGGAGACCCTCTTTCCATTAATTAAGGTATAGTTAAAGATTTCCTTATCTTAGGGAGATTATAGAGAGAAAGAGATGAGATTTTTTTTTTCTATAAATAAGGAATAAAGATCTCACTAGTTGTAACTTTTCCAGGATTTGAAATTTCAAAATTTTGTCTGAAATTTTGGTTTAAATTTAGGTTTTGACCTGGGCCGAAACCTTGTCGATATTGAGATTTCATTTCTTGGTGTGGCTTGGTGTGCTACAAGAGTGCTGCAGAGGGGTACACAGTTGGTAATTTGTGACATTAAGCTCTTATTATTACAGGGGATTCCCTCTCTGGTTGCACTTCATTCCAGGAATCCAGTTTCGAACAACAAATACCCCTTTTAAGGTACCTTTCCATCTTAAAGATGATTATGTTTCTTTGTAGAACATTTATTTCGTAACAGTTTTTAGTCCATCTTTTCTTATAGTAGTTATGTCTCAAAAAATCTTATAATGAATTTATAGCTTGTAAAGTTATTGTTTATTCTTTCTACATGGTATGTAAAATCTGTCTTGTCAATACAGATAGAAATGGAGCGTTTTCTTACAAAGATTGTAGACATGATGAAGGAGGAAAAGCTCTTTGCATCACAAGGTGGGCCTATCATTCTTGCACAGGTGATTGCTTCCTATCCTCGGTTTGCATACCTTGATATGGAGACATAGTTTACAAATTGTTCAATATATGAGTTATTCAATCTGTATTTATCATAGAAAGGTTCACTTCTAGTTTCATAAGATACATGAGGTAAACTTATGTTTAGATTTCACTAAACAGAGATAGTTTAGTGCAGTTCATAAAACTTAGGCAGAATGGGAAAGTCTTATGTCTATAAACTAACCAGAGATAGTTTAGTTTAGTTCAGGAAACTTAGACAGGATGGAAAAATCTTATGTCTATGAACTTTTAGGTATTGGTTTATTTTAATGCAACTTAAACCTTAATATAACCAGGTTATTTGAAACTAATGGATACATAAAAAGTATTGAGCATGTATTGTAAGCTACTAGCTAGTGAGAACCATTATGAAACCAGAAACAACTTATGGAAATTAGTGATGCCGTTGCTGTGACAGTCTGAATTTTGTGACCTTGGATTAAATTCAAAATGTATCATTATACATCTCCATAAGTTTAGTGTCATGAAATTCATTTTTTTTTTCTTTTTAAATTAGGTTATCAGCTTATTTAGGAACAGGTAATCGACATATCATAGGAGAGAATTTTGGGTGTCTAAAATTTGCAAGTCTCATTTTATTCAATCCAAACCATAATATGATCTAAGGAATTTTCGAATAGCCACCATGAAAACAATAAAGTGGCCCTCTCTGTCTGTCAATATTATTACTATTTGAGTATTTGCTCATGATCACAATAATGGAATTTCACTAACTACAATGTACAGCTGCATCAGCCTGATATAGAGTCAGCAACTGTTCAAACATATCTCTTATTCTTATTGATGTTGTGAGTGTTACTGTATTGTATTTACGATCAGACCTTAACTCCTTACAAATTTTAGTCATATCATTTGTTCTTAGGAAGTTTTACCTTCTCTGCACTTACTAGTTCTGCTAACTGGGGTGTAACTGTAGTTTGGTATTTGGATTCTATTAGTTAGACATCTCATACAGGAGGATTGATTTTGGCCTCTCCTCTATCATTTTTCACTTTCATATAAATTGTGGTCTGCAAACTGAACCAAATCAACATTCATTCGAGCAAAGGAAGATCAACAAATTGGTCACAGGTGAATGATGAAGACGATTTTAGGAACTAAGAACTGATCTGCAGGGAGCAACCAAAACCACTCCAAACAACCAAAATATAGGCAAGCCCAACTTCTATTAATCTCCAACTTTATTTACAAAGATGGAAATCCAAAGGAAACAATAATTCTATTCAAAATGTCTTTCTAGCTCGAATACAAGAAGATGTCCAGCTAAGGTCCATATGCAAATAGCTGCAATCAATCTCAAACAACTAACTATGGTAAGTCCTAATGGATGATTACAATATATGTGTTAGAGAGGAAAAAATAAGAGAAGAACTTGATCGTCAAGATGTCAGAATTGCAGATCTTGCTTGCAACATGGCAAAGAATGGGGCAGATCTTTGCTCTCCCCAACCCATGAATCCAATGAATAAGGGGCAGATCCACACACACAATGTGCAGTGGATAAAATGGATGGTGGTTCTTCAGCAAAAGATTGCAGCAGAGGGGGTGGAATGTGATCGGAGCACAACTCTTGATGGGTTGTCATGCCAATGGAGGATAAATCCTAAATAGAGGAACATGTAGGCTTCTTTCTTTAATTCTTCAAAGGATAGAATGGGTTCATCCCTTTATAGCAATAGAAAATAGTGGTTATTATTGTCATCTTGTCAAGTTATCTTGATGGAGTATTTGTTAAGGATTCAAACTAACTGACTAACTACATAAGTATGAAGTAATTTCTGCTTGCATTCATCTCTTCGATGGTTACAATTTATAGGCTAATGCTACTAACAACTCTCCTAAAGCAGGACCAAACTAATAACTCTCTAAAAATAGGAACTGATCTAAACAACTCTCTAGAAAATAGGAACTGATCTAACAACTCTCCTATAACTCAAACTAATTTGCAAAACTAGAGAAATACTCTCTTTACTTATGGGCAGGTGTTAACGCGTGGCTAGACGGTGAAGGTTGTAACAATGTACACTGTCGTTGAAAAATGACTATTAGTGACTGCCTTGTTATGTCATTTGAAAATACCTCGGTTCAGGATTTTGGTAAGGACACCAAGTTGGGGCTCCTAAATTGGCAATTGGAGGTAGTAGTAGGACTGGGCTTGTGGTAACAGAATCACCAATTTTCTTTTTTTAGTAAGGACACATGAAAAATCGGGGGAATCCGTGACTCTTCTAGTGGTGCAAGTTTATATGCCACGGGCCCAAAGCAAGCCAAGACCTGATATGGGTCAGAAAAATGTGGAGCAAGTTTATGGGCCCCATCTTTCCCATTGATTTTTGACAATAGGGTTGAAGCTTAGGGAAGACCCTGTTGTAAATAAGGTTGTAACCAGTAGATGAAGGTTGTAGATAGAAGAGGGAAAAAAGTGTAATGGAGGCGGAAGGTGGAGAAGGAGATTAGGGTTAAAGAGTCTCCCGCACTCACTGTATATATATATGATGGGGAGAAACCCTACAAAGGAGAACACTATTCACGTGTTACTATTCACGCGACACTATTCACGTGAATAGTGAAAACCCAAAAAAGGCCCCATGTGGGAAGTGGGACGCAGCCCACTTGAGACACCCACGTGGGTGTATTATATAAACTCCAACACTCCCCCTCAAGCTGGTGCGAAGATATCCATCATGCCCAGCTTGCCAATCAAGGTATGAAGAATAGACTTGTTCACCCCCTTTGTGAGTATGTCGGCAACCTGTTCCTATGTTCTCACATACGGAGTACAAATCAATCTTTGTTGAAGTTTCTCTTTGATGAAGTGACGATCAACTTCAATATGCTTGGTCCTATCATGCTGGACTAGGTTGTGAGCAATGCTGATGGCAGCTTTGTTGTCACAGTAGAGGCTCATCGGCTCTGTCACCTGGAGTCCCAGTTCCTCAAGCATGGTCCTCAACCAAAGGAGTTTGCACACGCCATGTGCCATAGAGCGAAATTCTGCCTCTGCACTGGATTGAGCTACAACTGGCTGTTTCTTGCTTCGCCAAGAGACAAGATTTCCTCCAACAAGGGTACAGTATCTTGACGTAGACCGACGATCAGTAACTGAACCTGCCCAATCTACGTCAGTATATGCTTCCACTCTAAAGTGTCCATGTCGCCCGAACAGTATTCCACGACCTGGAGAGCCCTTGAGGTACCGAAGAACTCGGTGAACTGCCTCAAGATGTGATGACCGTGGTGCATGCATAAACTGACTGATAACACTATCAGCATAAGCAATATCCGGACGGGTGTGTGCCAAGTAGATCAGCCTACCAACCAATCGCTGAAACATAGCGACATCCTCAAGGGTGTCACCCTCCTCAAATTCAGCCGATGGTTCTGATCAATTGGAGTCTCTGCTGGTCGAGCTCCCAAATACTCAGACCTCGTGCCCTTCGACACCTCAATAGAATGGGACTGCTGAGAGAAAAAATCGTCACCTTCTTGAAGTTGAGCATGCTCTCGGGTTAGGCATGCAGGTTCCAAAATACTATTAGTCTGAGTCTGTCTTACTTGCTGCTTACCTCATCAATCATGCCCTCTCGGGTTCTCGGATTTCAGACTCCCCTATCTCTCCTGGTTCTTGACCGCCCGACTTTCATTGTTCCTCCAAAGGTCTTTGGGTGTGTTTGTTATGTCCATATTCATCGTTCTTCGAGGGACAAGTTAGATCCGCGGCCTTAAAGTGCATCTTCTTGGGGTACCCCTCTAATAAAAAAGGGTACAAATGTTATCATCCTGCTACCCGTCGTCGCTTCATCTCTATGGATGTCACATTCGCTGAGTCCATCCCCTTCTTTGCTGAGCAGACCTCTCTTCAGGGGGAGCATGATGTTGCAGAAGAGAGTGTCCCCAGCCCTCTGCCTGTCTCTATTCCTATGCCGGGACCTCAGTCTAGTGACAATGACACTTCCACTACTGCAACTGAAGTGCGTGTATATGTCAGAACCAAGAAGAAAGGACAAGCCACTATCCCTGCGCCTACATCTACAAGTCTCCCCTCGGATCCAGTTCCAGGTATTGCTTCTGTCCTTGCCTCAGTTCCTATTTCTGTTCTTGAGCCACATGCATCTCCTACTTCTGACGATCATATGAGCACTGATATTGACCTCCCTATTGCACTTCGGAAGGGTGTACGTACTTGTACGGAACACCCTATCTCACATTTGGTCTCGTATCAATCTCTATCTCCGTCATATCAGAATTTTGTCAGTATTGCCTCCTCTGTTTCTTTGCATTCTAGTGTTGCAGACGCACTTAGTCACCCAAAGTGGAAAGAAGCTATGATGGATGAAATGCAGGCTCTTGAGAAGAACAAAACATGAGAACTTGTTCAACTACCCAGAGGAAAGAAACTTGTGGGGTGCAAATGGGTCTTTACAGTGAAACATAAAGCTGACGGGTCAGTCGAACGATACAAGGCACGACTCGTAGCCAAGGGATTCACTCAGACATATAGGATAGACTATCAGGAGACTTTTGCACCCGTGGCCAAGATGAACTCAGTCAGAGTTCTTCTATCCTTAGCTGCCAACCTGTCCTGGCCATTGCATCAACTAGATGTGAAGAATGCCTTTCTGCATGGAAATTTGACAGAAGAGGTGTACATGAAACTACCACCTGGGTTGACACTTGCTGGAAGTGACGACAAGGTGTGCAAGTTAAGGAAAGCCATGTATGGGCTAAAGCAATCTCCAAGGGCATGGTTCGAGCGGTTTAGCAGTGCGATCAAACGAGTGGGCTACAAGCAGAGTCAAGCCAATCACACGTTGTTTGTGAAGCACCAGCAGACTAGTACTACGGCACTGATCGTCTATGTCGATGACATTGTCATCACTAGGAATGATCCTAAAGAGATAAAGCAGCTGAAGACATTCTCGTCCTTAGAGTTTGAAACAAAGGATTTGGGGCCACTGAAATACTTCTTGGGAATTGAAGTTGCTCGGTCTCAGAAGGGCATCTTCATCTCTCAACGGAAGTATGTCTTGGACCTTGAAAAAAAACGGAAAAAGTGGCGCTGAAATTCAAATTTTGAAATTTGAAAATTAAAAAAAAAATGGAATTTAACGGAAATTAAACGGATTTTAACGGAATTAAACGGTTTTAACGGCCTTTTTTTTACAATTTTTTTTGAAATTAAACGGCTGTTTAAACGATTTTAACGGCCGTTAAAACAAAAAAATGGCCGTTTTTTTCAAAACCGATAAAACGGGTTTAAACAGTTTAAACGGAAACGGGCTTGGGGCGTTACCGTTTAAACGGCCGTTTTTAAAACCATGCTTTTATTATCACTAATGGGAAAAATAGAACGACAATGTTTGGCCAGTTCACATGTTTCACAATGAAACAGAACTGCAGAAACAGAAGAGAAAGCAGGAAATACACGCTTTAAGACTGACACGGGTACATGACCTAGCCGGTTATGCCAAAGCATTAACTGGTCTTTATTGACTCTACTACCAGTACTGATGCTAGACTGGTATGCAGATGCAGAAATCGAAGAATCTAGGATGTATAAGCCACCGTCCTCACCTCCACTGCCAATCGTCCGCCTCGACTCCAGATCCTGAAACACACAGTGAGAAGGAAAAAACGTTACACTGCAGTTAAGACTTTTGGTAAGACTACTGGCGGATAGTAAATTTGCGGTGCATTGCGGAACATGCAAAACATAAGACAAAGAGAGAGCTGGTGTGGCATGAACATCCCCTTTTCCAAAGATAGAGTAATAGGTGCCATTAGCTATTCGAACTTTGTCACGACCAGAGCAAATACCATAACTAGAGAAAACGGAGGACATACCAGTCATGTGATCAGACGCCCCTGAATCAATGATCCAAGAAGGGCTGGAAGGTACAGTAGAGGCGGAAAAAGCAGTCCTAGTACCTGTGTGAGCAAATGCAGACGTGGAAGTGGAGGCCTGGCCATTGAGTTGGGCCATCATGCGGCGAAGTCGCTCAAGATCTGCAGGAGAGAACGAGTCTGTGTCCCTAGAGGAGGTAGACACTGGTGGTGCAGGGTCCTGTGTGACTGAGTGCGCTGAGGGAGGTCCCTGTTTTGCTGATTGACGCTGACGGGAAGTCGGGGCTTGTCCTGGGGGACGTCCATGGAGCTTCCAGCAAATGGCCTGGATATGACCCATGCGACCGCAATGATCACACTTGGGTCTGGGTCGGTCCCCAGACTCCTTCGGACTGGATGTCTGGCCCTTCTGATTGGTAGCAGCCAGGGCAGAGCGGTCTTGAGTATCACTCCCACTGCGGAGTTGCATGGCAGAGCGGCGACTGTCCTGCCCCTGAATGTAACCATAGACCTGTGCTAGAGAGGTAGGAGCAGGATCCCTACCAAGGATCTGAACACGAGCTGCCTCAAAGCTCGGATGAAGGCCGGAGAGAAACTAGAAGATCTGGGAACGTTCAATCATCGCCTTGAAGGACTTGACGTCATCTGCGCACTTGGGGGAGTAACTCTGGTAGTGATTGATCTCCTCCCATTTGCTTCGAAGGGAAGCATAATATGTACCAAGCTTCATCTCCCCCTGACGAAGACAAGATATCTCTTGTTCTAGTTCATAGAGCTTGGCGAAATTGCCCACCTGGGAGTATGTCTGAGATACGGCATCCCAAACATCTTTGGCCTTTGGTAGGAACATAAACCCTTTGCTGATCTGGGTTTGCATCGAGTGAAGAAGCCATGACATGACAGTCAGGTTCTCCATAACCCAAATCCGATGAGATTTGTCCTTCGGATCTGGTTCTTTAGTAGCACCTGTCAGATACTCACTTTAGCCACGGCCCCCAATGTACATGAGAGCAGAAGTCTTCCATGTCAGGAAGTTGGTGCCATCGAGCTTCACTGTGGTGATGCAGAGCTGAGGGTTGTGATCTCCATGAGAGCCATGAGTCACAGGACGATCCTCAGAGGAAGAGCTAGAAATCACAGATGTGGCCTCGGGGGAACTCATCGGAGCAGGACCACCAAAAATAGCAGGTAGTGTACCGGAGGTTCTCAGAAAACCGAAGCGAGGTCTAGAGGATCCCTTAAGGCCCAATGAGTGGTGCGCCTAGGACAGGAGGGCCCAGAGAGGTCTGATTTTGAAAGAAAATCAAAACCCAAAAAGTAGCGGGGGATCCGGGTGATTTTTGGAAACTAGGGTTTCGACGGTTAGAATTCATCGAATCAAGTTTCGAACTATTCCACGAGCAGTACTGAAGAGGGCGGCAAGGTCAGAGGGGCCTACTGTTGCACGAATATCACAAAAAATCAAAACCCAAAAATCCTCGAAAAACGTGTTGGCAGGAAAAATGCTGGAGAAGCTTGAGAAGAAGATAAACTGGATCTTTGATGCGGCTGAGGGAAAAAACTAACTAGGAAATAAGAGCCTCTGGTGTTTTGCCTCAAGATTAATCCCCGGATAGCGCATGAATGATCTCTGCGATTTCTTCAAAAGTTCTCATCGGCTCCGGATGCTCACATAACCGTCTTAGATCGGAATGGAGTCTCTAGGGGACAAAGACACATGCCCTAGAGCTACCATGCTTTGATACAGTAGATGAAGGTTGTAGATAGAAGAGGGAAAAAAGTGTAATGGAGGTGGAAGGTGGAGAAGGAGATTAGGGTTAAAGAGAGAAGTTGTGGGAAGAGGAGAGAATGAATTGTTAATTCATTCTCCCACACTCATTGTATATATATATATGATGGGGAGAAACCCTACAAATGAGAACACTATTCACGTGTTACTATTCACATGACACTATTCATGTGAATAGTGAAAACCCAAAAAGGCCCCATGTGGGAAGTGGGATGCAGCCCACTTGAGACACCCACGTGGGTGTATTACATAAACTCCAACAGACCCAATCACCAATGCTAAATGTCCTGTTGGTTCGATGACGATCAACTTGGATCTTCATCCGATTTTGGGTAGCATGGAGGTTCTCTCTTAGAAGTTTAAGAAGCTGATCACGATCACATAGGGACTAGTCCACTTTGTGGACGTTGTGGAATCGGGAATATAAATGTCAATATGTGGTGGCAAACATCCGTATACGACTTGCAAAGGGAACATTTTGATGGAGCTGTGGTAAGAAGTGTTGTACCAAAATTCTGCCCAAGGAAGGCACTTAGACCATTGGTATGGGTGTTTCCCCGCAAAACATTGTAGGTATTGTTCTAATGTTCAATTAACAACTTCCATTTGGCCAACTGATTGGGGGTGGTAGGTTGTGCTCTTGCAAACCTTAGTACCTTGTAGAGTAAAGTAAGCTTTCCAAAAGTGGCTGATGAATACGTGATCTCTCGCTAACGATGGATCGTGTCATACCATACAGTTTGGGAACATCTCGTACAAATATTTCAGCTACAATTGAGGCTGTGTAAGGATGTGCCAATGGGCTAAAATGGGCAACTTGGTGAAGCGGTCAACAACAACCATGATTGAACTCTTATGGCCTAAAGTAGGAAGCCCATTGATGAAATCCATTGACACATCAGTCCATACTTCAGTTGGTTTGGGTAAAGGATGTAGGAGACCCGGTGATGCGATAGTTTCTTATTTAGTACGTTGGCATACCTCACATTCAGCCATATACTTTTTTGTAGCCTTTTTAATACCCTTCCAATGGAAGGTTGGGGAGATTCTTTTGTAGGTGGGTAAAAATCCAGAATGGCCCCAATTGGTGACGCGTGGAATTCATCCAAAAGCTTTTGGCACCATGGTGAAGTGGATGGAAGAACAACTCATCCCTTGTAGCTTAGAATACCATTGTCGACAGAATAATATGGGATTGATCAAGGAAATAAATTTCGATTTCGAGGTTTATTTCGACCAGCCCGGAATTGGAAATATTTCGACCAGTGTGGAAATAATACATTTTTCATGGAAATGATGGAAATAATGTAGAAATGATGGAAATATTGTGGAAATGTTTGTCGAAAGTTTGGGAAATGATAAAACAAGCATAAAACAAACTCATAAGCTATCAAACCAAGATATACAACTATATGTAGTGTGGAAATGAATGACCATAACGATCTTTAATATGTTGAGCCAGGCATCTGATAGTCAGTCAAGGTATAATTTAATTAGATAACTATTATTCAATTATTTATTATAAAAAAGTCATAAATCAAGGTATTAACGAATCTTTATTCACTTACATTAATGTCTTAATATTATGTATAATTTTGGAAAACTTTACTATTATCTTATTACATTTACTTAATTTTTTGAATGTTCAAATAATTTTAGGAAAAAACTTTAACCTAACCAACTTGTAGATGGGCTGAGTAATGCAACATATAAACAATTTATGCACAAGCATGTATGTTTAGTGTAAAAACCAATGAAATTGGGGTTTCCCCTAAATTTCAAAATTTCACCCTAAATGATCTTCAATCTGTGCACAATCAAGTGTATTTCGAATTTAAAAAAAAACTCAAAATTGGATTCGAATCATCCTCACGATCAATCCGTGAACCAAGAAATATACAATGGATTGATCTTTTTTATAAAATAAATATATGAAAATGGGTTAAATGGATCAAATATAGGGATTTGTGGTGGTTTTGAGCTCAAATGAGATGTTTCCTACCTTCAATAGAAATGTTTCCATAGATTTCGAAACATTTCGACTAAAATAATACCTATTTACACTGTCAATTGATCGAAATTTATTGTTTACGCAAAATATTTCGACTTGTATGGAAACATTTCGTGTATATATTCTTCCGTTTCGGTAAACTAGAAAAATATTTCGCGAAATATTTCGATAATTTCGGGAAATTTATTTCATTGGGATTGATAATGGGTCCTCTTTAAGTTGTTGGATGATGGTGTTGAGATTTGCATCTTGAAGTGTATCCTTGATGATATCCCCCATGGAGAAAAATATAGGAGTTGAGTTAGTGAGCACATGCGGTTCCTCGTGTAGACGAGATAGAGCATCAGCTGCAACATTTCTTTTCCTTAGCGGTAGACTATTTTGTAGTCATACCAAGGAGCTTTGTGTGCCATTTTTGTTGCTCCATTGTGGTTAACCGTTGCTCCATAGACAGATGTGCGATGGTCGGTGAGGACTTTAAAGTGCCTACCTAGGAGATATGGATGCCATTTGGAAATATCAAGGACATTTGCCATCATTTCCTTATCATAGACAGATGGATTATGATGCTTTTCAGCCAATGATTTGCTAATTCAGGCAAGGGGCTGACCTTCTTGGGATAATATGACTCGAATGCCGGGCTCGGAAACATCACTTGTGAGAATGAAGTCACGAGAAAAATCTAGTAAGGCCAAGGTGGGTGTAATTGATAGGGCCTTCTTTAGTACTTCAAAGGCTGTTTTAGCTTCAGATGTCCAGTGAAAGGAGTCCTTTCGAAACATTTGAGTGTGGGGGGCTGTTATTGTACCACAATCCTTGACAAACTTCCAGTAGTACCCGGTGAGACTTTGAAATCCTTGCAAGGACTTGAGAGATGAGGGCTTCGACCGTTGCATCATGGCATCAATTTTTGACGGATTAACTTGAACACCTTTGGCCGATTTTATATTGCCTAGGTACTCCACCGAATTTTGAGCAAAATAACACTTGGATCTCTTGACATATAGTTGGTGCTGATGTAGGGCTTGAAATACTGCAGTGAGATGGTCAAGAGGGGTCTCTAGATCCGAGCTATAGACAAGAATGACGTCAAATAATTCCAACCCAAATTGCCGAAGAAAAGGCCTAAAAACTTCATTCATGAGACTCTGCCCTTGCCATTTACCTTATGGTACTCATCAT
The DNA here is from genome assembly GCA_035048495.1 of Euptelea pleiosperma. Taxonomy (NCBI): domain Eukaryota; kingdom Viridiplantae; phylum Streptophyta; class Magnoliopsida; order Ranunculales; family Eupteleaceae; genus Euptelea; species Euptelea pleiosperma. The sequence goes on from CM068545.1 coordinate 13,107,596, forward strand.
CAGCCATGAAACCACACCTTCTCCCATGCCTTGTTGATGTTGTTCACATCTTTGCGTCAGCATCACTGACGACCAAGTTTTCCAGCATTCGGTACCCAAGGAGTGCATTGTGTAAGACGTCCATCATGTCTGCTTCCAATATCTTTAACGCCTTTGCCCAAAACTTGCTCGTAGCCTCTGCCATTGATGCCTTTGATCAATTGCTACTCCAACTTCGGCTAAAAGCATCCCACTTATGACCACCGCCAGTCATCCACCATCACCATCCAGATCTACGGCCTATCTTTGCCGAAGGTTGGACTTCATAATCGTCAATCGGCAACCACCCACGGTTCAAGCACCATCCGACTATTGCTTTTGCAAACCTTAAACACCGTCACTCTGTCGGATCTACCATCCATTATTGCTACTCCATCCATCATTTCATCTCTCCACCCAAATCCACATAGCCAAACAAAAAGAAAAAAAAATGGCTATTGACGATGAACAAGCTTTGGAGATTTCTGTTGGATTCTATGTACACCCACGTGGGGGTGTTCTTAGTGGGTTGCGTTCCACCACCCCATGTGGGGTTTATTCTCTATTGCTTATGGGTTAAGTGATGGGTCCATCCACTTAACCCACAATCTCTTTATTTTATGTTAGTGGGTTAAGTGGTGGGCCCCCACTTGATCCACACGATTTCTCCTTTACTTATAGAAGGGGTTTCCCCTACTTATAAATATTACTTATGGGAGATTGAATATTCACTTCAATCTCCCCATTCTAACCTCCATTATCTCTCTCTCTTAATCTTTAGCATATTGGTGAGTGGTGACAACCTCAAACAACAACAATTTCATCCTATAAGGCGGAAACCAGTTAACTTTGTGAAAAAGGGAACATCTGTGATGATTTTTCTCGCGAGCCGTGGAGAAGAATGTTGGAAGATTTGGATTTCTTATGTAAACATGGATTTTGTCATCTGGGTATTGAAGATAAATGCCAGAAAGGTCTGATCCCGGTGATTCTATATGAACAGAAGAGTTTTAGATTCATGGTGGAAGATTTCAGATCTGGGTTCCATGTCCTCCATTGCTGCGTCTTATGGAGAGGACGGCCTTGTGTTTTGTGGTATGAGATCAGATGGGTCTCATTTTGTGAGGTTGCTACAAGTCTGTTTTTTTGAGAAAAAAAAAATAGAAAGAAAGAAAACAAAAGAAGCCTGTTGAACCCATGATCATTGTTGTTGCCGCCGCACCAAGATTCTCCACCATCATTGTTGTTTTTCCCCGACGCCTCTGTTGCTGACGCCCACCATGTTGTTGCCAACTTCTACTGTCGTTGCTACCCTTCAACTCCACTGAATCCGCCATAGGCAATGCTGCATCTCCAACCATTGCCGTTAGCCATTGCCGCCCTCTTGGTTTTGCAAACCCTCAACAGATGAAACCCTTTTGCAAACCTTTTTTGCGGAAGCCCTAATGTTCATTGTTCAGCCAGTAAGGACAAAAAAAAGCCCATTATAGGCTCAACTCTTGGTGGATCAAGCCCGAAATTGGCTAAGTTCAAAATTCAAAAAAATAAAATAAAAAATTGAGAGACATTTGCTTGTGGACTTTTCAATCCCAAGCCCCGAGAGGTCCAAAAGAGGCCAACATATTTCTACTTGAGGACTCGTAGAACCCAAGCCCATGAGGCACAAAGATGCCCATCCAATCTCATTGGCCCAAAAGAGGCCCAATTCAGTGATGCCCCAAGAGGCACACTAGTGAGGCTCAAAAAGAGATCTACACTTTTCCTATGAGGTCTAGAAGAGGCCCACAAACTTCATTGCTTGTGGATTCATAGAGCCCAAGCATGTGCGGCAAATAGATGCCCACACATTTTTGGCCCAACGAGGCCCTTTATCCGGATTAAAATCCGACTGGTTCCGGTCTAGCCTAAACCGAAGCTTCATTTGTCTGGGACAAGATCCTGTGTGACCTTCGTGGATCACCACTCTGATTGGCAACCATCTTCCTTCATTGGTAAGCACGGACTTCAAGGCTTGATCAAGGCGATTTACTCATCAAGGCGACTTAAAATGGCGAAAGCATCCTTTAACTGCATTCAATCTTCAAGGCACTGGATTTTTTGGAAAACTCACGATGATCGTTGATCTCCGATCCCCATAAGTTTGAGGGGGACTGTTAGAGAATATATTGTGTGAGATACACCATATCACTATTGGTGTATCTCATTACAAAATTAGAATAGTATCTTAGGATTTGATTTGATATTCTAGGATTTCTTTCCTGTTTTGAATCCTTGTAATGCTCTATATAAGAGCTTGAAGTAGGTCTATGTGAATACTTAAGTTTAGCAAATAGGGGTATCGGAAAAAATGCTTGGGGCTCGCTCACAAAAAGTGAGAAAATAGGGGTACCAGAGTGAAAGCCGCCTTAGAGTGGGCCACCGTGGACGTTGGCCTTCGAAGCGTGGTGGAATGTTACGATCCTAGAGGTTAAGACTTAAACTTCCCACACCTCTATCACCTAGGTGCTTTTGGTGTATTGGTTGGGTCTTAACATTTGGTATCAGAGCCTTAAGGCTTGGGAGGTCGCGGGTTCAAGTCTCCAGCGGAGTGTATTCCCGCTGAGGGGGCGTGTTAGCGGATGTTGTGTTCCTGTGCACGTGTTATGTTAGCCTGACGACCCGTTGGTATATATAGTTGTTTCACCTTTCCCCAATAGGTCGATCTTTTGGGGTAAATGGTTGTTTAACAGAAACAAAGTCCCTTAAGTCGACACTCTTGTTGTTCATCCATGTTTAGTTGTCGTACACTAGATGGTAAGTTTGCAACAATAGGTGGAGTCGCAAGAGCTGATCCCGTCCATTTACTTGGTGGAGTTGGTGCGCAGGGGTTGCCGTAGATGATTGTGCCTGCAAGAAACGGGTATGACGAATTGGTTGTCTTTTCGACATTGTCAGAATAGTTCCATTGATAGATTCTACGTTTTGTTTGGCTATTGCATATGCTTGGTTTAAAGTGGGAGGGTTCAACAACTTCACCCTTTGTTTGATTTCTTCTTTGAGGCTGGAGATGAAGCACCTTATGAGAAATGCTTCTGGCAAGGTCAAACTGCAATTTGCTTAATTGTTCAAACTTGGATTGATAATCACATACAGGCGTAGTTTGGCTAATGATCCTTCAGGATCTTCATCCTCCATTGTGCCAAAACAAGTACATAAAGCTCGAGTGAAAGCGACCCATGTTGGACGCCCCACCGTTCTTGCCAACCATTGATACCATGATATTGCCTCGCCTTGAAGATGAGCTGATGCTACATCCACCATTTGGTCGTCCGGGACACTGGAGTTGTTGGAATTGCTGTGCTCGGAACACCCATCTTTCGGATTAGTTCCGTCAAAAGTGGGAAAATCGAGTCGAATTGGCCTCCCTTGGTAGCCACGAAAGGGAGGGAGTGGTCGAACATTAGGTGTTTGTCGTAGTTCTTCAACAAAAAGGGTGGCTGAGGATGGAGATTGTTGATGGAGGATTGCAGGTTCAGCATAGTCATTGTGAGTTCAGCTATTCCAGAGGATAACTCATTAACAATTATGCTGGTGGTTGATACTTCCATCCATATGTCATCAATCACTTGATAGATATTCCTCTCGAAGCCAGGTGGTGTTGCCATAGGTGCAGGATGGAAGCTCTGATACCAAAATGATAGAGTATCTTTTAAGGATTCAAACTAACTACATAAGTATGAAGTAATTTCTACTTGCATTCATCTCTTTGATGGTTACAATTTATAGGCTAATGCTTCTAACAACTCTCCTAGTAAGTAGGACCAAACTAATAACTCTAAAAAATAGGAACTGATCTAAACAACTCTCTAGAAAATAGGAACTGATCTAACAACTCTCCTATAACTCAGAAACTGATTAATAAAACCAGAGAAATACTCTCTCTACTTATGGGCAGGTGTTAACATGTGGCTAGATGGTGAAGGTTGTAACATATCTAATTTTAGACATGTTGCTTCCCAATTTCTTCATACAATATCAATTACAAATTTGAAACCATTATAATAATTATTTCGTATATGTTGAAGCAATCTAAGATATGTGGTTTCTACTTGAGAACCACTGCTTTTCTCTTTGGTTATACATCTCATCTTGGCCTTTAACAGGTTGAGAATGAATATGGAAATGTTGAATGGGCATATGGGGCTGGCGGAGAGTTATATGTGCAATGGGCTGCAGAAACTGCTGTTAATCTTAATACTACTGTTCCTTGGGTGATGTGTTCACAAGACGATGCTCCTGATCCAATTGTAAGTGTTTATCATATTAATGAACTATGCTTGTTCTCTAGAAAGATTCCTAAAATGTTTTAGGATTACAGATATCACTAAAAATTGTATTGTGCCTTAAAGTAAAGTGTCAACTTAGGATCAGATGATCTCGTCACCATGGAGATCATCCTCACAAAAAACTGGCCATTCCAAATATATATGTAGATACAAATAATTTTTTTGGCATGCCATTGGACACACCTATGTGAGGCTCAAATGGAGATGACCCAAGGTCTGTTTTTTGGTGAAGATGATGTCCTCACCATATAGATCATCCTCACAAAAGATCAGCTCATTCCAACATTTTTAGCCCTATGAAAAGTGGGTTAAAAACTCTGGACTGTACACTGTTAGCTTTAAATCCACATTTAATAGGGTTAGAAGTTTTAGAATGGGCTGATTTTTCGTAGGAATTGATCTCCATGCTGTGATTATCCTCACCAAAAGCATCCCTCAACTCATCTCCATGTGGGCCCCACACAGGTGTGTCAATTTAACTTGAACCTTAGGATTGGGATAGGTTGACAAACCTTTTTGACACACTAAATGACACACATTTGTGGGGCCTACATGGAGATGATTTAAGTTATATTTTTTTGTGAGATGATCTCCTCACCATGTAGATCATTTTCACCTAAAATCAGCCTTTTTAAAAATTCTAACCCTATAAAAGTGGAGTTTTTAAGTTAATGGTGAAATGGACTGTTCAAAAAATTTAAACTTCTAATCAGTTTCTGATTAAAGCTTGTATCGAATCGTATTGGTTTGAGTGTTGGCTACGTTGTAGAACAAAACTGAGATTTAATTCCTTGCCATGTGTTGACCTCTACTACTAGGTACACAGTCTACATACAGCTAATTATAAATTGAAAGCACAATCAACTCATCTGCCCTAGTTGGCTATGAAAATCAGTATGCTAACTATTACAAAGAGAGGTGTTACAAGGTACATAGAGTTGAAATCAAGTCTTGTACTGCAGAGGGAAAGAGGAAAGAGAAGAGAGAAGAGAGGGGTTACGTGTGTTAACCCTACACACACCCCAATGAATCTTATTTATATTAATAAGTGTGGGCCCTTACATAAGTAAGAAAATAAAACCATAAAGACACTAAACAATCTATAATAATAGAGAGATCCTTCAACACTCCCCCTCAAGTTGGGACGTAGATATCAATCATGCCCAACTTGCTCAAGCACTCAGTAAACGGAGCTGCTGCAACGCCTTTCGTAAGAATGTCCGCTAGTTGATCAGATGTAGGAACGAAGGGTGTGCAGATCACTCCCGATGTCACTTTTTCACGAATAAAGTGACGGTCCACCTCGATGTGTTTGGTCCTGTCATGTTGAACTGGGTTGTGGGCAATACTTATCGCCGCCTTGTTGTCACAGTATAATGACATGGACCCTTCTACGGGGAAACCGAGTTCTCCAAGTAACAGTTTAAGCCACAGTAACTCACAGACCCCATCGGCCATTGATCGGAACTCAGCTTCGGCACTCGAACGTGCAACAACCTGTTGTTTTTTACTTCGCCATGTAACCAAATTTCCTCCCACATAGAACTAAATGGGTAATAATATATGGATGCTATAGTTTAGATTAACAGGACATGGAAAAATGCTTTTTTTTTGGTCCACAAATTCCAACATTTGGTCGATAGCATATAACATAAAACTAGTACTTGAACATGCAGTATCCATATATAAGCATCTGATTTTTATCTCATTAGACACCTCTCCCCACTCGCCCAAATTTTACCCTTGCCCAAGCTTTAACAAAATGCTACTTGGGTAATTTCACCATTATTTATAAGGAGAAAATTATGCCATGCTTTTCTAAAGTCACAAGGCATCATGATTCATCATCTTTAACATTATTTTACTTACCATACATGTTTTGGTTTGGACAGTTTCATTATTCTTGTATAATCAGGAGTTTTATATTTGCAATGCAGATAAACACGTGCAATGGGTTCTACTGTGATCAGTTTACCCCAAATTCCCCCTCCAAACCCAAGATGTGGACGGAAAACTATAGTGGATGGTAATAATTATAGTCAACTAGTATTTGTGAGGATTTTTAAAAAAAATTGCCAACAATACTAATTTGTGGTGCATTGAAGAAGTTTTGAGGCCTTCAACCTATTTGAATATTACAGGTTCCTGGCATTCGGACTTCCAATTCCATTCCGACCTGTCGAGGACCTTGCTTTTTCTGTTGCACGCTTTTATGAAACAGGTGGTACTTTTCAAAACTATTACATGGTAAGCATATACCTATGTTTCTTCAAGTCTTACTAAAATTTTCTACATCATTGTTAGCATTGTCTGTGTGATGTAGTTAAACTAATATCTAATTGCAGTATTTTGGAGGGACTAACTTTGGGCGGACAGCTGGAGGTCCTTTGGTTGCAACAAGCTATGACTATGATGCTCCAATTGATGAATATGGTAAATTTTCCAAATCCTTTTATAAAATTTGAATATCACGAACAATGATGATTTTAGTTCTCCATGTTGGTCATTATTCTATAATCTCCCTCTTAATGGACTTTATTTTTTATTTTTATCATGGACTTAATTTGTTACCCAGTCATGGAAGGTTTTGTGTAAAATCAGAAATGTCAACGCGTGCCAGTTTGGACCCATCTTCTTGATGATTATCATATTTGTTATGTCCCCAATCTCGGATTTGTTGAAGTCCTGACATAGACCTTTGCACTTCAAAACATGGTATTTGTTGAGGACCTGAGGTCAATCGGCTGTAGAAATTTTGCATGCTGCACTGAATGAAGGTCCAACCTTAGCTGGTGTTTGCTTAGAGAAGCGTCACTATTGTTTCCTTCCAACCTCCTCATCATTTGACTGCTCATTTGAAGACCATTCTTCTGCTCATCCACTTCCCTTGCAGTATCAGAGTCTTCCTAATGCTGACTTCCCAACTGATCATTCCACAAAAATTACATATGCTCGGAATGCAGCTGCAATTGTTGCATTGTCACCAGTAGAAATTCATCTCACTCAGATTGCAAGAGTTTAGGGGCATAGGTTCGACATTCATTATTAAAATATTGACCAAACAAGTGTGCCAAGAAGAGGAAGTTTCTTTGATACCAAAAATTGGTTTAGGACAACCGGGCTTAGTTAGCAGAACCAATCTGCGCAGGCTCCCAGAAAAAGAGAACCAATGACAGGTTTCATGTATCAGGCAATCCATGGTGTGTGTATGTGTGTGTGTGTGTGGGGGGGGGGGGGGGTGGCGGCGGAATCACAGACCAAGGCAGGTCATCATTGATTGGGTTGTAACAAAGACTGATAGATTGGGTAAAAGGGACTATGCTGCGTTTGGGTAAGCTTAACCCTAGCAATGGGTTAAAGCATTGGGTTTGGTTAAGAAAGGATGAATTGGACATTTAAATTTATTTATGAAATGATTATATGGTTTTGTCATTTAAAAAATTTATTTAAGGTTTAATGGTCATTTAGAATTTGTATTGAAAGAATAGAAGGGCAATTCAGGTATTTAAAGAGTTTCACAAGTTTTAGAAAGTGCTTCCCGCATAAGCTATAAACCGGATTTCAATGGCTTCTGCTTAACCCGGAAAATTTGGCTTAAAACCCAGGAAAACAGCTTTTCATAAGCTATAAGCTGACTTTTGGCTTATTTTGAGCTTACCCAAATGTAGCCTAAATAGGGCAGCTGCGTGGGGCTGTTATTAGGCAGATAGGATTAGGGTTGGGACACTTGGGGAGCTGTAGAATAGGTTAGGGTTTTATCGACCATGGCAGAAGAAAGAACTAGAAAAGAGAGTTGTAGTGGAGTCACACCTCTAAGAAAACATATAGCAGGCTTAGCAGCTAAACAACAGCTCAAGCTCTGTATTCAATGTCCTAGAAATAAAAAGGAAAGGGGGTGAACCTTCCTCTTCACTTAAGATAAAAAGTCTAGTAAATAATAGTTTCCTAATTAATGCAGCTGCAGATGAGGGCTACTCCAGCCTTCAAACTCAATCCAAGAAAATGCAGGGAGGAAAAGACAGCTCAAAACAGTCCAGAACTTGGGGACTGAGTGGTATATATATATATATATATATAGGGTCAAGATCTGGGGACAACAATTTCTACAATATTTTTGACAACATTTTTTGTGTACCCACTTGGAAGATGAATCAATAGCTGATTTTGGGTGAGGATGATCTCCTCACCATATAGATCACCCCTAAAAAAAATCAACACATTCTGAAATTTCTAACCCCATCAAATGTGGTTTTGAAGTTAACGATAAAAATGGAGGGTCCATAATTCTTCAGCTTGTAAACTGGTCAACGAATATCAGAATGACTTGAATTTTTGTGAGGATGATCTCTTCACCATAGAGACCATCCTCGCCAAAAATCATCCCATTCTAAAACTTCTAATTTATATATTGGGCCGCACCAAATTTTTGTTGTCAAAAATGTTGTCCCCCGATCCTGACCCATAGATATATATATATATATATATATATATATATATGTATATACTAGTGGGTGCCCCGTGCCATCGGCACTCCTCGACAAAGAATTTGCCAAAATCAGGTGAGTGGCGGAGATCCACCATCCATTTGGGGGAGGATTAGATCTCAGCCCCTCTTTGTTGATGCTTATAAGAGGAGGTATAAGTAGGGAGACAACCAATGTGTTTTGTTATATAGAATAGTAAATGGTCCATGCCCACGGCACTCTCTAACAAAAGCATTTGCAAAAATTGGGTGCCTTCAGCACTCAAACGGTATAACGGACTGGGGCGTTACTGTTTTTTCCATTATAACAACTGTTATAACGGATTGTAACGCATAGAGGGAGAAATGGGAAAATAACAGAAATAACAAAAAATAATGGTGTTGAAATTTAAATTTTGAATAAATTGAGGTCAAATGAGGCGGATTGAGTGGCTGAAATCTAACCGTCCACTTTAGATCGATGGATTTGATCTCGACCACTCTTTATCTAACCGTCCACGTTAGATGGATGGATAAGATAAGAGAATACAACTGAGTCGTCTTGATATATGCGTGGGTGGCCCGTGCCCGCGGCACTTTCCGACAAAGTGTTTGTCAAAATCGGGTGGGAGTTAATCTCAGCCATCGATATGAAGCATAGTGGATCTCAGCCACTCATTATTGAAGCCATATAAGATAAGAGGGGTATAAGAAAACCATTAAATTTTCGTAAAATTCTATTTTTTTTTTTAAATTTTCAAATTTAAAATTTAAAATTTTGAATTTCAGCACCACTTTTTTCCGTTAAAATCATTAAAATCCGTTAAAGTCTATTTTTCCATTTTTGCCCCTGGCTGTTTCAATCCGTTTTAACGGTAACACCCCTCTCGAGGCATAAAAAGTGGGGCTTTGAGCCTGACCCTTGGGCTATATGTAAATCCAACCTATATCATTCCTTATATGTAGGTAAATAGTAAGTGACCCATGCCCACGGCACTCATCGACAAAGTGTTTGTCAAAATTGGGTGTGAGTGGCTGAGATCCACTGTCCATTTGGTGTGATAAGATCTCGGCCATCCTTTATGAAGCCAGATAAGAGGGGGAGACAACCGTCCTGTTTTGTTATATAGATATTTGTTAGGGGATCTATCGTCTTATATTTCGGCTCTGAGAGTTTGAATTTTATTAGGTTGGATTTTAAACCAAGAGCCGAGATTAGGGGATAATTAGGGTTGTTTAAAATGGGTTTTGTAAGGAGTTAAGAGGTGCTTTTGGACTGAAATTGTTGATGGAATTTCTGCATAACCTTTCTCTCTCCATAGAGACATAGAGCTTCTGATACTTTTAAGTTATTTCTTTCACATTTTTTTACTTGCTATCATTTGCTTCTTCTCAATATTCTGTTAGTAACCACTCAATTTCTAAATAATAACCTTTTTTATTAAGACCTTTGCTAAAACTCAAGCACTTCTAGAAGACAACTTAAATAATTAGATATTAACAACTAACCCATAATTGCTGGAAAATGTGTGTTCCCCGAGAAATGTGTTTCCCAAATGGGTCTGATCTAGTTACCCAAAAGTTGGGAAACACGTGGAAAATATGTAGGAAAACTTAGGGCGTGTTTGATTGCCAAGTGGGAAAATTGCATTTTCCTTGGGAAAGCACAAATGTCCATTGTTAGATAGCCATTTTAAATCTATATAATTTTCCATACCCAGCCATTTAAATCTGGATAAATTTCCCTACTAAGCCCAGAATTCATTTCCCATCCAGATAAGTGAGAATTCATTTCTACCTGAAAATACGCCTTTATTTTCTCACATGATTGAAATATGTGTTCTCAGTTGCAATCAATCAGCCATTTAAGGCATTTCCCAGATGTATTTTCTCGAGAAAATTTTCTATGCAATCAAACACGCCCTTAGGGGAAATGCTTGAGAAACACTAAGTGAAGCTTGCCGAAAACACTTGCAAAATGCATTTCCTAATAAAATTTGTCCTTGTGTATATCCCCTGATGTTTCTCATACGTTTCTTGTTTCCCTCATTTGGTAAAATTTTTAGGGGCTATTCACACTTCCATTCCATCACCCATTCCCCTCTCTAGAAACTGTGAACCAACCTTTTGGAGTCCACTATGAGCAGTATGAACAAGAGCAAAAACTTCTATCTATGACAGCATTGACAGGGCTAAAAGCTATGTAACAATGATAGGGATACGTGTGTCAGTGTTTGACATAGATACGAGGTGTTTGACACAACGCCTTTGAGAAGCTGGAAACCCAGACACATCCATACAAATGTATTATAATGCAATATTTTACTAATATTCGAATTAGAAGTTCTTTCTTAATAAAAAAAAAAAAGTAAAGGCATATATGAAAAGTAAATGAAAACATTTCCATCCACCATAAAGCTGTTCATTAATTTAATAAATATAAATAGATTTATAAGAGGGAAGAGTATAAAAAAACTATAGTTGTGTTTAACAACTTAATACATTAGTGTATGGATGATGGAACACACTAGGCCCTCTTTTAGAAATCATTTTATCATTAAAATAAATGGTGAAACTATCTTACGTGTTAGGATGTGTGACGTGATGTGTCGACAAGCATATTTGTGTGGATACATGTCGATGAAGTATATCATCATCATCATCATTATCCTCACTATCATTATGTCATCATATTTGAGAAGCTTGAAACCCGGACACATCCATACATATGTATTATAATGCAATATTTTACTAGTTATATTCAAATTAGAAGTTCTTTATTAATAAAAAATAAGGAAAGGCGTATACGAAAAGTAAATGAAAACATTTCCATACACCATAAAGCTATTCACTGATTTAATAAATTTAAGTAGATCTATAAGAGGGAAGACTATAAAAAAAACTATAGTTGTGTTTAACAACTTAATACATTAGTGTATGGATGATGGAACACACTAGGCCCTCTTTTAGTCTTTTAGAAATCATTTTATCATTAAAATAATTGGTGACACTATCTTACGTGTTAGGATGTGTGACGTGATGTGTCGACAAGCGTATTCGTGTGGATACGTCTCAATGAACTATATCGTCATCATCATTATCATCATAAGACTTGTTCCAACTATATGGGGTTGGCTATACGAATCATGTTCCTCCATTCAATTTTGTCTAAAGCCATTCTTCTGTTAAGGTAATTTTCTTAAAACTCTTCTCAAAACCTCAATCAACGTCCGTTTTAGCCTTCCTCTCGCCCCTATAGACCCTTCGACTTGCACATTCCTCCTCATTGGCATTGTCATTGGTCTTCGTTGTGCATGACCAAACCATTTCAAGTGATTATTGTTGTAATCTTGGATCGTAACCAGAATAAGAGATTAGGGTTAGAGATGGAAGAGAGGAGAGGAGAAGAGAATTGGGGGAAGAGGAGAAATCGTGTAGAGCTTAGAATAGCCTACACGATTTCACCCGATATATATATTAAGTGAAGTTTTATAATATTACAAGGGCCCCCTATAGAATATAAGATATTACAAGTAGGTCCCTGACAACACTCCCCCTCAAGCTGGTGCGAAGATATCTATCATGCCCAGCTTGGATAACAGGTGCTCTGAGATCCCTTTAGTAACACCTTTAGTTAACACATCTGCAACTTGATCAGCAGTATGGACATACGGTGTGCAAATAAGTCCCTGACCAAGTTTCTCTTTGATGAAGTGACGGTCTACCTCAATGTGCTTTGTCCTGTCGTGTTGAACTGGATTATGAGCAATGCTGATGGCTGCTTTATTGTCACAATACAGTTGCATAGACCCTTTGACAGGATATCCGAGCTCACTGAGCATAGTCTTCAACCATAGAAGCTCACATACACCATGAGTCATAGAACGGTACTCTGCTTCGGCACTGGAGCGGGCGACAACTAGTTGCTTCTTGCTGCGCCAAGACACCAGATTACCTCCCACATACGTGCAGTACCCTGATGTGGAACGTCTGTCAGTGACTGAACCTGCCTAGTCAGCGTCTGTATAAGCTTCAACTCGCAGGTGTCCATTCTTACTAAACAGGAGACCCTTCCCTGGAGCCCCCTTAAGATAACGTAACACTCGGTATACTGCCTCAAGATGTGGAGAGCGAGGGGCATGCATGAACTGACTGATGACACTGACTGCGTATGCAATATCTGGTTGTGTCAGCGAAAGGTAGATGAGACGCCCAACAAGTCTCTGGAACTGGCCTGCATCAGCAATGGGATCCCCATCAACAGGATTCAGCCGATGTTGCTGCTCTATAGGCGTATCGGCTGGTTTAGCTCCCAAGTTTCCTGACTCTCGAAGGAGATCAAGTACATACTTTCTCTGTGAGATAAACACACCCTGCTTTGACCTAGTAACCTCAATGCCCAGAAAGTATCTCAAGGTTCCCAGATCCTTGATTTCGAACTCTGTGCCGAGGTATTTTTTCAATCTACAAACCTCATCTGGGTCATCTCCTGTGACCACGATATCATCCACATATACAATAAGAGCAGTAAGACGACCTTGACTTCTCTTAATGAAGAGAGTGTGGTCTGCCTGACTCTCCCAGTAGCCAATCTTCTTGATTGCGGAACTGAACCTCTCGAACCAAGCCCTTGGTGACTGTTTAAGCCCATACAAGGCTTTCTTCAGTCTGCATACAAGTTCCTTACTCCCAGTCAGACTGAACCCCGGAGGACCTGTCATGTAGACCTCTTCCTCTAGATCACCATGGAGGAAGGCATTCTTGACATCCAACTGGTGGAGGGGCCAAGAAAAGTTTGCCGCGAGAGATAACAGAACTCGAACTGTGTTCATCTTGGCCACTAGAGCAAATGTCTCCTGGTAGTCAATCCCATAAGTCTGTGTGTACCCTTTTGCAACGAGACGGGCCTTGTACCTGTCGATGCTTCCATCTGCTTTGTATTTCACTGTATATACCCACTTGCACCCTACGGGTTTCTTTCCTCTAGGCAATGGAACCAAATCCCAAGTACCATTCTTTTCTAGAGCTGTCATCTCCTCTAGCATGGCTGCTTTCCACTGAGGCTGGCTGAGGGCATCTGAGACACCGGATGGTAGAGCGACACTGGATAGGGAAGTAGCAAATGCCCTGTAGGATGGTGAGAGCTGTTGATAGGAAACAGAGTGAGAGATAGGGTGCTTGGTAACACAGTTCCGAACACCCTTCCGATGAGCAATAGGTACATCAATGTCTATGGGAAGGATAGTAAGAGCAACAGACATATCATCATGAGGATCACTGAGGACACGATTACCTGGATCGAGTTGGATTTCCTGGCAATGAGCTTGGATGGTGGACTGTTTCTCTTTTTGACGTCGTCTGGCATATGTCTTCAGCTGCGGATCCTGTGGCACAGTGTCAGTAGGAGATAAGGACAAGGGTACAGGAGACTCATCAAGCAAATCAAGGGGTACTGGTTGAGGAATCTCCCCCTGTGGAGGTATCGGACTCTCGTCAATACTCCCAAGCTCCCCCTGAAGAGAAGTCCGATCAACTGAGAAGAAGGGAAGACTCTCAAAAAATGTAACATCTAGAGAAACAAACCGACGACGGGTAGAGGGATAGAAACACCGATATCCCTTCTGAGTGGACGAATAGCCAAGGAACACACATCGGACGGCTTTCGGATCTAACTTGTCTTTCCCGTGATGGGCGTGAACATAGCAAACACAACCAAAGACCTTAGGTGGAATGGTAAACACAGGACAGGAAGGAAACATGAGTGAAAGGGGAGACTTTGACCCCAAGACACGAGAGGGTATCCGATTTATCAAGTAGGATGCCGTCAACACAGCGTCAGCCCAATAACCCTTGGGTACCCGAGTACCAAGAAGAAGTGCCCTAGCAACCTCCAGGACATGGCGATGCTTTCGCTCAGCGGTCCCATTTTGTTGAGGTGTATCGGCACATGAAGTCTGATGAAGAATTCCATGCTCTTCAAAGTAGGAGGCAAGGCCACTGTACATGTATTCCCCCCCATTGTCAGTGCGTAGGACTTTTAGGGTGGTGCCCAATTGATTGCACACCATTTTATGGAAGGTCTGAAAGATAGTATGCACCTCATTTTTTGATTTCATAAGGTAGATCCAAGTGTAACGGCTGTAGCCATCCACAAAAACCACAAAGTAGCGAAAACTAAAGATAGAAGTGGTGGGATTAGGTCCCCAAACATCAGAGTGCATAAGCTGTAAAGGAAACGTACTTTTTTTATTACCGGACGGAAAAGACACCCGACATTGTTTTGCAAGTACACAAGTTTCACAGTTGAACTCAAAAAATGGAATAGACACAAACTGAGGTAACAGACTCTTCATGACTGAAAGCGGTAAATGACCTAGCCTATTATGCCATCGCATTAACAGGTCTTTATTAACGCTAGAACTACTGACATTGGCACTAGACTGATGTGCAACAGAATATGAAATCGGCTGGCTATCGAGCAGGTACAATCCACCATCCTCATGACCACTGCCAATCATCCGCCTCGTCTCTAAGTCCTGAAAAACACAGTGAGTAGGAAAAAAGGTAACACTGCAGTTTAGGCTCTTAGTAAGATGGCTAACAGAAAGCAGGTTAGTGGTGAATTTAGGAACATGAAGTACAGAGGATAAAGACAAAGTAGGTGTGGCAGAGATAGTGCCCTTCCCTGAGATAGAGGAGAAGGTGCCATCGGCCACACGAACCTTGTCCTTACCAGAGCAGATATTATAGGTGGAGAAAAGGGATGGCATACCAGTCATATGATCGGAGGCACCAGAATCAATGATCCAGGAAGGACCAATGGGTGCCGTAGACACATGGTGGGCTGAATGGGATGTACCTGTCTGAGCAAAGGATGATGTAGGTGGGGAAGGGCCATCAAGCTGAGTAAGTAATTGTCGAAGCCTGTCAATGTCCATGCTAGAGAAGGTGTTGGACTGCCCAGAGGAAGGGGTCACATCAGAGGAATCTTGACTGGTGGCATGAGCAGCTGAGGTTCCATGTTTGCTACCAGAGGGCTTTTTTGATGAGCCTTGCTTCCCCCCAGAGAACTGTGCGGGATGACCATGAAGACTCCAGCAGGTTTCCCGAGTGTGGCGACGCTTGCCACAGTGATCACATCTGAGTCGATCACGATCATCAAGATCCCCATCCTTCTTGGATGTGGGTTTGCTCAATTTCTGAGTGGCCAAGGCAGACTTCTCAGATAAAGGAACATCAGCATCTGTCTTAGAGCTCATGGCTCTCCTCCTGCTGTCCTCGCTCTGGATGTAGGAGTAGACCTGTGCAATGGTCGACGGCGGTGGATCTCTGCCCAAGATGTTTGCTCGAACCTGTTCATAACTCTGGTTCAAGCCGCCAAGAAACTCGAATATGCGTCCGCGCACAATCATCTTCCGGAACTCTGTAGCATCCTTCGTACATGCAGGGGTGTAGGTCTGGTAGTGATCTACCTCTTCCCACTTGCTGCGTAACGCAGCGTAGTATGATCCCAAAGGAAGATCACCTTGCTTCAGATGTGCTATCTCCTGCTGAAGTTCATACATCCTAGCAAAATTCCCATCTTGGGAGTAGGTCTGAGATGCAGTGTCCCATATATCCTTGACAGTCGGGAGAAAGAAGAAGCCTGTGCTGATCGATGGATGCATGGAGTGAAGCAGCCATGACATGACCATCGAGTTTTCCGCTTCCCACTTCTCAAACGCAGCATCGGAGGAATCAGGTGCAGTGACGCGTCCAGTGATATAGCCGGCTTTGCCTCGTCCGGTGATGTACATCTTAGCAGATTGAGACCATGCGAGGTAGTTGGTCCCATCGAGTTTCACCGTAGTGATCTGTAGGCCCGGGCTGTGATCACCATGACTTCCCAGACTGGGTGGGGCAACAATAATCTCTGACTTGGCAGAAGATGACTCCTCAGATGTACTCATGGTAGTAGAGAAGACTTTCCTGATAAGAAATCACCCGAACTGCTCCTGCGGAGGTGCAAATCACCTTCTTTTTATTTTTAAAGCCTCCTGCGAGCAACATGAGCAGGATTCAGGCCTTTTTGGAACAACTCCTTTATAGATTTTCTATTGGAGAAAAAACCACCCGCGAGAAACTTGTGAATGGTTCCGAGGACCTAAAAAAGGTTCCTGGATAGGTGCGGTAGCACTAGGGAGAGGTTCTGGATGCCTCTGAGACCTGCGGCTAGGTCCAGAGGGTCTTCTCTGACCTTTTGGAAGGGGCGGCTAGGCTTGGTGGCTCTTCTCCAGGCTTCTGGAGTGGGCGGCTATGCCTGATAGCTCTTCTCCAGGCTTCTGGAGTGGGCGGCTAGGCCTGGGAGAACCTCTCCAACCTTTTGGAGTGGGCGGCTAGGGTTTCGGACTCTTCTAAAGCCTGCGGCTATCCATGGGAGATGATCTCCTTCTTTGAAAAGCCCTTCGCATCGAATTTCGCAATCCCTAGGGTTCTTCAGACCTCTAGGATTGAGCCATGGTTACATAACCATGCTCTGATACCATGTTGTAATCTTGGATCGTAACCAGAATAAGAGATTAGGGTTAGAGATGGAAGAGAGGAGAGGAGAAGAGAATTGGGGGAAGAGGAGAAATCGTGTAGAGCTTAGAATAGCCTACACGATTTCACCCAATATATATATTAAGTGAAGTTTTACAATATTACAAGGGCCCCCTATAGAATATAAGATATTACAAGTAGGTCCCTGACAACAATTATGAAGCAATTTTCCTGAACTTTACAACTTATCTTTTCCATTGGTCGTCTATCCTAATTGAATTTAAGGGTTTTTTCTTTGAGATTTTGTCTTCAAATGGGATAAGATCCTTTCGAAGACGGGATAGTTGTTCTTTTTTAATCTACTTTTATTTCCATTTCCATGCTAGTGAGGTTTTTACTCATTAGCTTTTCTTGTATCTCTTCTGTATTATGGGGTTTTCACTGCCTCCTCTGTTGATACAATACTCTTATAAATAACTTTGAAGATCTTGAAATAGGGGTTGTGTCAAACTTAATTTTGATGGTGGCTCCATTGGGTCTCTCGGCCTAGTTGGTATCAGGATAATCTTTAGGAATTACTGTGGGGATGTTATCTAAATATTTTTGGGTCCGATTGGAGAGGCAGCTTCTAGTGAGGTAGATATTAGAGCATTACTTCAAGGCCTTAAAAGTTTCTTAGGACCAATTTTTTTTTGAGTCCCTTTGAGGTGTGGGGTGATTCTTCCAATGCTATTAGATGGGCTGGAGTCATAGGGCATGGACCATGGCATTTGCCTCACACCATCAATCATATTAAGGAATTAATCCAAGGGTGGACTATTATCTTTTCTCATATGCCAAGGTATGGAAACGTGATTGCTGATTCCGTGACTAAAAATGTGCATATAGATATATTGAATATTGGAAATTCTATCCCTAGGTTTGTAGATTTTCTTATATTTTAATGCAATACACCAATACATCATTGTTACGTATCAACAAAAAAAAAGTGATACTGAATAGCCTCGTTAATCATTTCAAACCATGCCTATGGAGATTGCTTCAGACCATAAATAGCTTTCTCCAAATTAACCTTGTTAGTCTCCCTTTAAGGTAGAAATCAGGAAGAGAACTATGTAAATCTTCTCTTCATGAAGATCCCGACAACTACTTCAAGTCCAGCTGATGCAGAGGCCATGAGACTTTAACTATGATGTTCGGGAACATTTTAATTGGTAAGCTTTCCTAATGGTGCAAGTCTCTTAGTAGCTTACACAGTAAGACTGAACTAACCATTTGGTACAACTTGAGCCTTGTTGTGACTATCTGCCTTGTACTTGTGCATGTACACCTATTCTCATCCAACCACTTGCTCCTTATGGTAAAATCACATGTTCCCAAGTTTTCTCCCCAAAGTCCTCATTTTCTTAATATTGCCATCCATTTTGGATTGGCCATGACTTTGACATATTAGAGGAACACAGAATTGTGATAGTGTCAAATGAAATAAAGTGGGCATTAGAATGAGAGATCAAGGACCTGTTACTCTTATAGTGAGTAATGGGAATGAAAGATTTTTGAAGAAACCTCTCATCTAAATATTATTATAACCAGATCTTAACAACCAGAGAATTCCAGAAACTTAAATCTCTCTCAACTAGGAATATGATATTTTACATGTTAATTGGAATTATCTTCTATTTAGGGGGCGTTTGGCAACACAAAAAAGTAACTCATTGACTTTTATAAGCCAAAAAGAAAAAAAGTTAGTTTGGCTGTGTTTCATATTTGAACTTTTGAAAAGTTAAAAACTATCTTAAGACTGAAGCTAAATTTTTTTAGCTTTTAACTTCTAAGAGAAATTACTTCTCAAAAATTAGAACTCCTCCCGACGCTTTTAACTTATATGACTTTTTTGGAGGTCAAAAATCAATTAGTAACTTCTACTACAAGTAGAAGTGCTTTTACTTCTCGTTCCTAAACGCTCCCTTAATATGTTTAGAGAATCATCAGAACAATTTTACAGGAACTCGAATTTAATAAACTATGTCCAGGCAGAAGTGCAACGTGGATCAGTTATGCTGGGGCCTTTTGGAACACATGGAATCAGTCCTATAATAGTCAACAAAAAAACCCTTCTAGCACCAGTGACATTTTAAGTTGACAAATTCTTAATATGATCCCTTTTATTTATTAAGATTCAAGTTTGTATCTTTGTTGCGATGGATGCAGTGTCATTTTGATGAATAATTCCATGCTCGGTACTTTATTATGAAACAAGAAATTGATTGGTGACTTGTGCATCATCTTTTCACCTTATAAGAGATACTTTATGCAGGTTTTATTAGGCAGCCAAAATGGGGCCACCTAAGTGACTTACACAAGGCAATAAAACAGTGTGAAAGATATTTGGTCAGTTCAGATCCAATGTACATGCGACTTGGTGCTAACTTAGAGGTATACAAGAAAGTCCAACACATGGTAGCAATACCATCTTTGAGGAAAAACTGCTATTAGATTTCATTTTGACTGGTCATAGATGATGATACTGTGAGTATTGTTTTGCTCTATGCACATTCAATTTGACTGATCCAAAAGGATGCATTTCTGGATTTTTCTTTTGATGTTTTGAAGAAACTGTAATCATGTGTGGACATAATTGACTTTAATTTCAACAGTCACAAAATATACCATGCGTTTGTGTTCAACACCAAATTGATCTGACTGCAATACAATTTGGATAATTTGAGGGTAATGGATTGGACTTCAATAAAATGGCAGTTGGCTATTGTCCTTTGGCACTAACTATCAATGATTATAGAGCCAAAAATGAAGGGAATATTGTTGGTGTTGGCGGAGGGTGTGTTCACCGCGCACGTGTTGTGTTGGCCCGACTACCCGTTGGTATACATAGTTGTTTCGCCTTTCCCCAATAGGTCAATATTTTGGGGTAAATGGTTGTTTAACATGGTATCAGAGCCTTAAGGCCAGGAAGATTGCGGGTTCAAGTCTCCAGCGGAGTATACTCCCGCTGAGAGGGCGTGTTGGCGGATGGTGTGTTCCCGCGCACATGTTGTGTTGGCCCGACTACCCGTTGGTATACATAGTTGTTTTGCCTTTCCACAGTAGGTCGATCTTTTGGGGTAAATGGTCGTTTAACACTTAGATCGTAACTAGAACAAGAAGAATAAAGAGATTAGGGTAAAGGAGAAGAGAGAAGAGAAGATTGGGGGAAAAAGGAGAAATTGTGTAGAGCTTCAAGGCCTACACGATGTCACCTAATATTTATGTTATGTGATAATCTGCATAATTACAAAGACCCCCTGTGCAGTATCTAACATATTATAGGTAAGCCCCTGAGAACCCATATCCCCATATGATGATTTGTCTTTGTGCAAATATGGAACATGACATTGTGTAGGTGTAGCTGCTTAGTGCGTTTAGGCGGCGATTCATTTTTGGTGACAGCAAGCTTCTGGTTTTTTGTTTCTGGTTTTCTCTTTGTTTTCAAATCAAACAAATCTTTTCATCGTTTTCACATCAAACATCGATTGTCTTTTATTATGGACCTCTCTGTTTAAGGAGATTATATGGACTATGATTCTCTAGAGATTACTTTTGTATGATCTTCATCATTATATGCTTATTCCTTCTACAGTGCTACTTATATCTATTCTTTTGACATTCTGAAACTTTTATTTCTTTGGCATGCTAGGCACACATCTATTATAAAAATTCCAAGGAATGTGCGGCCTTTCTTGCTAATGTTGATAGCAATGTAGATGCAAATGTCACATTTAACGGAAAGTCATATATCCTTCCTGCTTGGTCTGTCAGCATTCTTCCAGACTGCAAGAACGTTGTTTTTAACACTGCAAAGGTATTATTCAATAATTTGTTTAACTGTACATAAACTTGAAATTATTGCCTACTAAGCTCATTTTAACATTGGTTATTATTTGTAAGATATTTTTGGTGCTTGATGGGAAAAATCCCCTTCTCCTATCTGCAAATCACAACAACAATCCACACACCACAATACAAGTAGCAAAAAAATAAAGTAACAAGATAGAAACAAGACACCTAATTTTTGTTATCAGATGCGTATTCTATACATAGATGCGTATTTATACTGTTTGGATTGCTATGTAAATACCCCTTGTGAGGGGTATACTTGTCTTTTCGTATTCCCTTTTCATATTAATAAGAATTACGGAGTCATTGTGACCTAAGCACAATAGACATCCTTTCTCCTCTCCCTTCTCTATCTCTTCTCTTCCACAAACCTAACCCTAATCCTACTGCAACAACTCTTAAATTCAACTTGGTATCAAAGCCATCTGCCATCAAGGCTTGCCGGAGAATTTTTGGCCACAAAACAGAGGCAACCTGACGCTCGCTGACGTCATCAGATCACATGCTGACGTCATCAGCTCCATGGATGCGAAAATCGAGGTTTGCTGAAACCTTCGCCATCTGATAGAGAATATTTTTTTTTTTCTGTTTTTTGGTTATTTTTGGGGAGTTTTCTAGACCCATTTGTTTTGGCCATTCTTCGAGTTTTTTTTCGAAATTTTCAGTTTGTAAACCAGCCTATTTTTCGGACACTTAATGAACCTTTTGGGGGGGTTTGTTGCTTCGATCTAGTCCCCCCCAATCCCAGCAACATGTGGACACCTCATTTGAGAGGTTTCATCAAGGATCGAAGGCTGTGTGGTGTTTTCTCCACACCCTAGTTACCGCCGGCGACTTTAAGAGAGTTTTTGGGCTGTCGGCTTGCCCTTAATCCTCCTCCTTTTGTTCCCAGATCTAGTTGCAATGCTTTCTAGTGGTTCTAGGATGTTCATAACCATCCACATGTTATTTTTCTCTGCCATTAGCCCCTCTGGGATGCTTATTTGAGGTTCGTTTGGGTGTTTCTTGATCACCAACCCTACTTCGGGGTCTTATTTCCCTTCGGTTCACTCTTATTTGGGAATTAGAGACCTATGGTAGGTATCCTTGGGTTCTATTTATTTTTTGGGGCCTCATCAGACGTGTTTATGGCCTTCGGTGTGGTTGTTTGACCCTATTTTGGACATCTATTTGATCTCCAGCACCTCCTTGTGGTTTTCATGTGCTGTGTTAGTGGTCCTTTGGCCTTAGTCTTGCTGCCTCTGTGATTTTTTATCGGCACTCCATCGACTTGGCTCATCATGGCTGATCCTCCACCTCTTGTGGTTACTCCGCCTTCTTTGGCTTCTCCTTCCACGTTTGAAGTGAGCACGGAAACTCCCTCCACTGGTAGTGGAGGCCCTATGGTGCATCACTTGGCGTATGAGAACCCTAGTTTACAGATCACCTCAGTGAAGTTAGATGGCAAGAATTACCTTCGCTGGGCTCAGGCTGCACAACTGTTCATTGGGGGCCGTGGGAAACTTGGTCTAACTACGGGGGATACAGTTGAGCCTCCCAGGACTGATCCTTTGTATCGTCAGTGGGAGATAGATGACCTTACTATTATGTCATGGCTGCTCAACTCTATGGAGCCGGACATTAGCCAAAGTTTCTTATTCATGCGCACAGCTCGCAAGGTTTGGGAGATTACACGGAAGACTTTCTCCGAACAGCAGAATGCCGACAGGGCTTTTCAGTTGCGACAGAGTATCTCTCACTTTAGATAGGGGGAGAAATCCCTTTCTCAGTACTATACCGCTCTTCGCACCATGTGGCAGGAGCTCGATCATTACTATTCCTATCAGCCTCTTCATCCAGGAGAGATAGCCCCCTACCAGCGGTATATGGAGAAGGGTCGTATTTTTGATTTCCTTGCTGGACTCCATCAATCTTATGAGCTTGCTCGAGTTCAGATCTTGAGCAGCAGGATGGATCTTCCCTCTCTCAGCGAGGTGTATGCGTATCTTCAGAGCGAGGAGAGTCGTCGGAGTTCCCTCGAGGATGAGCATCCAGTTTCCGAGCGATCAGCGCTTGCCAGTTCTTCTGCTCCTCCTACCTTCCAGCAGCAACAGTCTCAGAGGGGTCGCTCTTCTCAGCCCTCTTCTACGGCTGTGTCTTATGTTCTTACTGGCACAACTTCAGGGAAGTCTTCTACGAGGGAACGGCCCAAGTATGATTATTGTGGTAAGTTGGGACATATGCGAGATCGGTGTTGGAAACTTCATGGTCGTCCTAACCAGCCACCCTCCTCTGGAGCTCATACTGCTCGGTTGGATGCTTTTGTACCTCTTCAGGAATCACAGCCTAGTCCTTTGGGTGCTCCCGCTGGTATTGCTGTTCTCCGACGCTTGCTGAGTCAGCTGGATGGTCCTTTTGCCACCCCTTCGACCTCCTTTGCCCAGTCAGGTAACATTAGACCTGCCCATCATGTGTCCATATCCTCTTCTAGTTCCCCTTGGATCATTGATTCAGGGGCTTCGGAACACATGACGGGTATGTCGTCCCTTTTTCCACGTACACTATTTGTTCTGGTCGAGATAAGGTTAAAACCGCAGATGATACCTTATCTTCTATCTCTGGGAAAGGGAATATCCTTCCTTCCCCTCATTTACCTTTATCCTCTGTTTTGCATGTCCCTACTTTTACTTCTAATCTATTGTCTGTGAGTTCTCTTACCCGTCAGCTAAACTGCAGTGTGACATTTTTTCCTTCCTCATGTGCCTTTCAGGACTTGGAAATGAGGAGAACGATTGGCACTGGATGTGAAGCCGATGGACTCTATCTTCTGGATGGACGTATCTCTGAGCCCACACTTCAGTCTCATAGTAGTCTTAGTAGTAGTTTATCTTCTGTTCTATGTTGGCATGCCCGTCTGGGGCATGTCTCTTTTCAGTACTTGAAACACTTATTTCCTGCTTTGTTTAGTTTTGTTTCTTTTTCTGAGTTACACTGTGAGACATGTGAGCTCTCCAAACATTGTAGATTCCATCCAGAGGTAATAAAAGCTCAAGTTCTTTTGATATTGTGCATTCTGATGTGTGGGGGCCTTCCCTTGTTACCTCTATTTTTGGCTTCCGCTATTTTGTTTTTTTCGTTGATGACCATACACGGTGTACTTGGGTCTATCTCATGAAAACCAAAGATGAAGTCTATTCCATCTTCAAGGGTTTTCATAAGATGATCTACACACAGTATGGTGCCTCCATCAAAGTCGTTCGATCTGACCAAGGTGGAGAGTACATGTTTGGAGGTCTCAAGCAGTATTTTTTTGATCATGGGATTTGCCATCAGAATTCGTGCAGCTACACACCTCAGCAAAATGGTGTAGCTAAACGAAAAATGCGTCATCTGACCGAAGTCGCTCGATCTCTTTTGATCGGCGCCCATGTCCCCAGCTCTTATTGGTCCGATGATGTTTTGACCGTTGCTTACCTGACTAACCGGATGCCTTCGCGTGCACTCAACTTCAAGTCTCCGGTTCAGGTTCTTGTCCCTAACTCGTCTTTATTCCCTATCACACCTCGCATCTTTGGGTGTGTCTGCTTTGTTCACATTCTAGGTCCACACCGTAACAAGTTGGACCCTAAAGCGCTTAAATGTGTCTTCCTTGGTTACTCTTCTTCTCACAAGGGGTACAAGTGTTATCACCCCTCGACAGGCAAGAAGTTTGTTTCCATGGATGTCACATTTCGCGAGGAGACATTCTTTTTCTCCCCTCCCTCTCTTCAGGGGGAGAGACGTAGTGAAGAGAGGTCGGCTGATCTTTGTCCTCTTCTTACTGTATCTATGTCTCCTCCATTCCCGTTGGTTGTCGAGCAACCTACTCAGCCTACTATGGTGTCTGATAGTGCTCCTGGAGCACAGGGGGAGCTTCAGGTCTATCGCAGAAGAGGGAAGGCCATCGCTGATCCAGTACCAGTAGTTCCATCCTCGGATCTAGGTAACCTATCTTCCACCTCTGTTCCTGCCATTCCTTCTTCTACTGATGTGTGTGCTCTTGATCTCCCCATTGCTTTACGGAAGGGCACTCGTAGTTGTACTCAACATCCCTTGAGCAACTGTGTCTCCTACGATGCCTTATCTCCTTCCTACAAGGCGTTCATTACTTCTGTGGACACTATTCCTATTCCCACTTCTGTGGCAGAAGGATTGGCACATCCCAGATGGAAAACCGCTATGGTCGAGGAAAAGCGTGCCTTAGACAAAAATAAGACATGGGAGCTTGTTGATTTGCCAAGAGGCAAGAAGCCAGTTGGGTGCAGATGGGTATACATAATTAAGTATCAAGCAGATGGGTCAATTGAGAAGTACAAGGCTAGATTGGTAGCAAAGGGGTATACTCAGACCTACGGAATTGACTACGTGGAGACCTTTGCACCTGTGGCAAAGATGAATTCCATCAGGGTGTTGCTGTTTTTAGCAGCAAACTAAGCATGGCCTTTGCATCAGCTGGATGCAAGGAAATAAATTTCCCGAAATTAACGAAATATTTCGCGAAATATTTCCATTTTCTAGGTTACCGACAGGAAAGAATACATACACGAAATGTTTCCCTACATGTCGAAATATTTCGTGTTAACAGTAAATTTCGGTCAATTGATGGTGTAAATATGTATTATTTTGGTCGAAATGTTTCGACATCAATAGAAACATTTCGATCGAAGGTAGGAAATGTCCCATTTGAGCACCACAAATCCCATATTTGATCATTTAACCCCTTTCCATATATATATATAGAAGACCAATCCATTATAGACCGCTATGGTTATTCATTTCCACACTACGTATGGTTGTATATTATGGTTTGATAGTTTATGAGTGTTTTTAGGCTTGTTTTTATCATTTCCCATACTTTCCACAAACATTTCTATAATATTTCCATCATTTCCGCATTATTTCCATCATTTCCACGAAAATGTATTATTTCCACACTGGTCGAAATATTTCCACGAAATATTTCCATTTCCGGGCTGGTCGAAATAAACCTCGAAACCGAAATTTATTTCCTTGGCTGGATGTAAAGAATGCTTTCCTTCATGGTGATCTACATGAAGAAGTCTACATGGTACCTCCACTAGGATTCAGCCCCGCAGGGGATGGCAGCAAGGTGTGTCGACTGAGAAAAGCCCTCTATGGGCTTAAGCAGTCTCCTCGAGCTTGGTTTGAGAGGTTCACTCTAGCAGTGAAGAAGCTGGGGTATACTCAAAGTCAAGCCGATCACACCCTATTTGTGAAGCATCTAGGGAAGAGCACTACTGCCCTCATCGTTTATGTTGACGACATCATTTTGACAGGGAATGATGCAGAAGAGGTGACCAAGTTGAAGAACCATCTGGCAAGGGAATTTGAGATTAAGGATCTGGGGCTTCTCAAGTACTTTCTTGGCATAGAGGTTGCAAGATCCAGTCAAGGGATCTTCATCTCACAACGGAAGTACGTCCTAGACCTATTACAGGACTCTGGCAAGCTGGGAGCTAAGCCAGTTGAGACTCCCATAGAGCAGAACCACCAGTTGGCCGACTCTAGTAGTACGCCTTTATCTGATGTGGGGGGTTTTCAGAGACTGGTTGGGATGTTGATCTATCTCTCATTGACTCGACCAGACATTGCCTATGCGGTCAGCGTTATCAGCCAGTACATGCATTCTCCTAAGGAGATCCATTTAGAGGCAGCACACAGGATTCTGAGATATCTCAAGTCTGCCCCTGGCAGAGGCCTTCTCTTCCAGAAGAGTGACCACATGAGAGTTGAGTCATATACTGATGCAGACTGGGCAGGTGCCAAGGATGATAGGCGATCTACTTCAGGCTATTACACTTTTGTTGGGGGCAATCTAGTTACTTGGAGGAGCAAGAAGCAACCTGTTGTTGCCAGATCTAGTGCAGAAGCAGAATTCAGGGCAATGGCCCATGGCTTGTGCGAGATGCTCTGGTTGAAGATGTTGGTTGCTGAGCTTGGATTTCCAGTCAAGGGGTTGGTGAGCTTGTATTGCGACAACAAGGCCGCTATCAGTATTGCTCATAACCCAGTACAGCATGATCGGGCTAAGCACATTGAAGTGGATCGTCACTTCATAAGGGAGAAGATTGTATCTGGAGAAGTCTGCTCTCCATTTGTGAAGACCGATGAGCAAGTAGCAGATATCTTTACTAAAGGAGTTCCTAGTTGGCAGCTTCACAGATGTTTATGCAAGTTGGGCATGCGGGATATCTATGCACCAACTTGAGGGGGAGTGTTATCAGATGCGTATTCTATACATAGATGCGTATTTATACTGTTTGGATTGCTATGTAAATACCCTTTGATGTGAGGGGTATACTTGCTTTTCGTATTCCCTTTTTATATTAATAAGAATTATGGAGTCATTGTGACCTAAGCACAATAGACATCCTTTCTCCTCTCTCTTCTCTATCTCTTCTCTTCCACAAACCTAACCCTAATCCTACTGCAACAACTCTTAAATTCAACTATTTTTACGTGGAAAATCCCTTCAATGAGAAGGGTAAAAACCACGGTACACTAGTTCGGCAAACTTCCACTATAATGAGAATAATGGGATTACAACTTCCCTAACAAGTAGGGGATATCAATCATCAAAAGACAAAGAATCTCTCTTGGATATCAACTTCTTTACCCAAAAAAAAGGTAGATTTCAACAACAACAAACAGAGACAAAGGTCTTACCACTTGGGGTTTGGAAAAACCCTAGAAACAATCATTTGAAGAAGAAAAAGACGAACCCGGTGTTGTGGATGATTATTCACAGAAACCCGAGATGAAATCTGCATGGAAAACTCAATGAAACCTTGGTAGCAATGCCTCCTTCTTCTCAAGGAAATCCTTCTTTTCTTCAAGAGCTCTCCACAACCCTCAAGAATGGACCGTGGGTTCTCTTTCCCTTTTTTTTTTTCTTATTCTCCAAGACTTTTGAAAAAGACCAAAAAGCTCCCTTTTAAGAACCTTCTTTCTCTTTGATTTCTCCACCAAGTCATATGTGTTGTTCTTATACATGGAATCCATTTCCCCTTGCATAGCTTTCAACCATTCTCTTTTATGATCATCATCTAAAGCTTCTGGCTCACCCCCATCTGTAAGCCTGACATATTCATTAGGTGAAAATCTCTTAGATGGCTGGAGTACTCTAGTAGTTCTTCTCAACTCTATCGGTGGTTCTTAAAGGGGATGCACCTCTTACTCAACATCATCTGTAGGAACATCATCATGAGTTTCTTCTTCATGGTTTGCATCTCTTGCATCATTGTTGTGTACCCTGGGAGGAACAACTGGATCTAAGTCTATGAGATCCTATCCTCAACATGAGGCTCAAGTTTCTCAATCTTCTCAAAGTCTTCAATGGTTTGATCTTCAAGGAAGACCACATCCCTGTTTCTACCAACCTTTTTGTCAACTGGTCCCATAATTTGTATCCAAACTTATCATCTGCATAACCCAAGAAAATGCATTGCTTGGCTTTGTTATCAAGCTTCGACCTCTCATATTTGGGTATATGCACAAATGCCCTGCAACCAAATACCCTTAGGTGTTCATAGTGAACATCTTTGCTTGTCCACACCCTTTTGCAACTTCTCCATTCAAAGGCGTTGAAGGAGATAGATTTATCAAATAGCATGCAGTGCGCATTGCCTTCCCCCAGAAACTACTTGGCAATCTTGCATGTGAGAGCATACATCTGATTCTTTCTACAATAGTGTGGTTTATCCTTTCTACTACACTATTATGTTGTGGAGTCTTAGGAACTGTCGGCTCTTGCAATAGTCTTCAAACTGCCGAATATACTCACCCCAATTAGCTGTGCGAATACACTTCAATAGCTTCCCTGTCTCTCTTTCCATCATGCTATGGAAAGACTTGAACACATCAAACACCTGACTTTTGGTCTTCAAGGTATATGCCCCCACTTTCTTGGAAGCATCATATCTATGAAAGTAACAAAATACAAAGCACTAAAGAGTTCAAACTTTCATAAGCCCACATACATCGGAGTAAACAAGTTTCAAAATATTGGATTTTCTTTTAGGAGAATTTCTATGAAATGATACTCTAGAGAATTTCTATGAAATGATACTCTATGTTGCTTACCAACTACACAATGAGTGCAACTATTTAAATGCGAACTTTTCATGTTAGGAAAGTGCCTCTGATTTAGAAGAACCTGAGGATTTTCTTCTCGTTTCTTCATTCAACAAACTGCTTGTTACTAGGTCCATTGTCATAACACTATCTAGAGCAGAGTTACTTAGGGAGACAACTAGAGTCTCCCAACTTTCTTGCAATGAACTAAGTAACAATAAGGTATGTAACTCATCATCTAATACCATCTTCATGGAGGAGATCTGATTCATGATTCTTTGCACTTCGTTCAAGTGTTCTGCAATTGAGGTGCCTTCTTTGTAATTCAAATTTACAAGCTTCCTAATTAAAAACAGCTTTGTTCCCTGCAATCTTCTTTTCATACAATCCTTCTAATTTTTTCGGAAGTGAATATGCCGAAGTTTATGTAGAAACGTGATGGAACACACTATCATCCAACCATTGCCGAATAAACCCAAGGGCTTTCCGATCAAATTTCTTCCATTCATCATTGGATATTTTTACCAGTTTCTTTCCTTCGTTTTCAATGGGTTCCAAAAGATCCTTGCAATATAACAAAGTCTTCCATCTTTGCTTTCCAAATCATCCAATTACTCTCATTCAAGTTCACCATTCTACTTGTATTCAATTCCATGATTTGCACACGATTAATTTAATTAAATACTAAGTCTTAACCTTTAGCTCTGATCCTCTTGATGGGAAAAATCCCATTCTCTTATCAATCCACACACCACAGTACAAGTAGCAAAAAAAATAAAGTAACAAGATAGCAACAAGACCCCAAATTTTTACGTAGAAAACCCCTTCAATGAGAAGGGTAAAAACCATGGGACACTAGTCCGACAAACTTTCACCATAATGAGAATATTGGGATTACAACTTCCCTAACAAGTAGGGGATATCAATCATCAAGAATTTCTCTTGGATATCAACTTCTTTACCCAAACCAAGGGTAGATTTCGACAATAACAAAAGGAGACAAAGTTCTTACCACTTTTCAAACCCTAGAAACGGTCCTTTGAAGAAGAAAAGGATGAACCCGGTGTTGTGGACGATTCTTCACGAAAACCGGTGATTAAATCCGCTTGGAAAACCCAATGAAACCTTGGTAGCAATCCCTCCTCCTCCTTCTCAAGGAAACCCTTTTTTTCTTCAAGAGCTCTCTAAAACCCTCAAGAATAGATCGTGGGATCTCTTTCCCTTTTTTCTCTTTTTTCTTATTCTCCAAGACTTTTGAAAAAGACCAAAAAGCCCCTTATTTTAAATGGAGACAAAAATAGTGGGTCCCACCTCAATGAGGAGGGACGCCTAACATGCATTACGATTTGAAGCTAGAAATTCAGCATTGAAAAACAGATGGAGAGAATGCATGAACCTGTTGAGAAAGCATTTGCTCAAATGAGTAACTGGGTCTCTACTAAACATGAAATTCAATTGAAAGAAATTATATATCCTCATTTAGTTCATATTTTCTTAGATCCAATGATAGTGGTGTTAACAATATAGATTTTGGAGACTAAAGTCCTCAGTCACAAAAAGTGATGAATGAATGCTAAACTAGGGTTACAATGAAGATCTATATTGTTTTTCTCTATGGTGGGTAAGCTGGGTTCTAGGTGGTTACCAGATATCACTAAGTTGGATGACTACTTCCATGACTTGGAATAGTTAGCTTTTTGATAGGGCATGAAATGGGTCGGATCCGAGTCAGATTTTGGTAGATCCTAATCTGAATCCGATTTCAAATAGCATGTCCCATATCTGGATCCAACTCAGATCCATGACACATGATTCGAATCTGAAAATGATCTATATGTAGGGGTGTACATCAGGCCCAATATCCGGCCTGGACTCAAGTTTTGGGCTACCCTTCGGACTGGGCTCAGGTTCCACCTCTCGAGCCTGGCCCGAACCCCATTTAATAAAAAACCCCCGAAAACTGCCCAAGTCCGAAACCTGGCCCAATTTTTCAGAATTTCGATTGGGCTCAGGTAGGGCCCTCGAGTTTCGGCCCAGCCAACTAAATTTGGATTGGCCTTGGGCCAGTCCGAAACCCATAAAAAACTCGAAAACTCAAGCTGGCTGGGACGGATAGCCCAAATGTACACTCCTATCTATATGTAAGATGCAAGTCTGACCCATAAGTGGAATATAGATTGGATACAGGTTGGATCCACTGCAAATTGACAAGTTTTTGTAGGTTTCAAGTCTCATACCCAGATTCCACCCAACTCGAATAGCTAAATCCAAGATCCAATCCAGCCCAAACCTAAATTGGATTAATATACATGGAACCATATCCGACCAATGTTCATTTCAATTCCATCTCAACAATCGAAACCCACTAATATTGGTTCGAATTAGTCAAATCTCGGGTCTTATCTACCCCATTTCATGCCATACTTTTAGACTCAGACTCCCCCAATCAACTCATGTGACTCAGCCCAGGTCGTATGATTTCCTTGTATTAAACATTGCTTGAATCTGAACTGAATAGCAAAAAACATAATTCTTTTTTACTCCACATAAATATGTCATGTGACTTCTTCACCACGTAATACCCCAATCTCAACAAAAATCTAACTCAAAGAAAAAGGTTATAATTTAACTATAACAAAATATTTTCAATAAAAAAATTGTATTGAGAATTCTTAATTGGTAATGCTTTTCAAGATTATTTTGGCTATTCATGTATTATTTATGTTACCTAGAAGAACGTGGCCACAGTTTTATGAACATGGCATTTGCACTTAAAAAGAAGTTTAAAGTAAGCACCCTTTATCTTGCTCAATTACCTTGTTTAATGGAAGATAGGGAGGAGGAAAAAGAATTTGGTGTGGAAGATCATCCCTATCTTATCTTTTATTTGTAAAGTTACCATTAGTCTGTTGACCATATGCTTCTCCATTGTTGTTTCACAAGTGAAGTTTGGACAGAGTTTTTCCAAATCTTTGGCATGAACTGGACGATGCCTAAGAGTGTGATTGAGCTTCTTCTTGTTTAGACTTCCAAGGAATTTAGCATTTGCAGTTGTACCTTTTGGAAAATCCTCATGTTCACCATTTGTTATACTATTTGGTGTAAACATATAAATGAGATCTAGAACTCGAAAAAGATAATCGATTTTCCTTATTGATAATAATCACTCCAGAATACAAAGCAACATAGCTAGAAGCAATTTCAAAGAGGAATCCATGGCATCCGAGTCCAAAGTTCTGCGGACCGAATAGTTGAGGAGACCACAATGAGGGAAGATGAAGAGGAGAGAAACAGGGTAAAAGATTAGGGTAACACATTGGCTATGGCATCCGCCCCCCTTGAGCCTCCTCTAGGCACACGTGGTAACTTTGTCAGTGCTCTCCTCATCATTGGTTGCGTATTTCAACAATTGTCAGTCCCCAGTGGAGTCGCCAAAATGTAAATAGATAAATGAGATCTAGAATTCGGAAAAGATAATCAATTATCTTTATTAATAATATTAACTCCAGAATACAAAGCAGCATAGCTAGAAGCAATTTCAAAGAGGAATCCATGGCATCCGAGTCCAATGTTCTACGGACCGAACAATTGAGGAGACCACAACGAGGAAAGATGAAAAGAAGAGGCTAAGAGGAGAGAAACAAGGTAGAAGATTAGGGCAACACATTGACTACGGCATCCCCCTTGAGCCCCCTCTAGTCATGTGGTAACTTTGTTCGCGCTCTCCTCATCTTTGGTTGCGTATTTCAACAACTGTCAGTCCCTAGTGGAGTCGCCAAAATGTAAACAGATAAATGAGATCTAGAACTTGGAAAAGATGTGATTATCTTTTCCGAGTTCTAGGTCTCATTTATCTGTTTACATTTTGGCGACTCCACTGGGGACTAATAATTGTTGAAATATGCAACCAAAGATGAGGAGAGCACGAACAAAGTTACCACGTGTGCCTAGATGAGGCTCAAGGTGGGGGGGATGCCATAGCCAATGTGTTACCCTGTTTCTCGCCTCGTAGCCTCTCCTCTTCATCTTTCCTCGTTGTGGTCTGCTCAACTGTTCGGTCCGCAGAACTTTAGACTCAGATGCCATGGATTCCTCTTTGAAATTTGATGTAGGACATCTAACCAATACTCCCAAAAGCCGCGACTAATGGGGGCGTGAGATTAAATTCCTTTATCTCATAGCCCAAATCTATGTTTTCGGTCGAACCCTCCTTCGTGGGTCCCATTTCACACAGGCCATCCCACCCCGAGTATGCCCCATTTACACAGGCTGCCCCACTCGAGCCCGGTGTGAAAATGCCCCTGTATTAATCATCCCCGGTGAGGAGTCTCGAACACGAGACCTCCCGTTCTTATACCACTTTGATGTAGGACATCTAACCAATACTCCCAAAAGCCACGACTAATGGGGGCATGAGATTAAATTCCTTTATCTCATAGCCCAAATCCAGGTTCTCAGTCAAACCCTCCTTTGTGGGTCCCATTTCACAAAGGCCATCCTACCCTGAGTGTGCCCCATTTACGCAGGCTGTCCCACTCGAGCCCGGTGTGAAAATGCCCTTGCATTAAAATTGTTTCTAGCTATGCTGCTTTGTATTCTTGAGTGATTATTATCAATAAAGATAATCGATTATCTTTTTCGAGTTCGAGATTGTTAGCGGATGATTTGTTCCCGGGCTCGTATTGTATTGGCCCGACGACCTGTTGATATACATAGTTGTTTCGCCTTTCCCCAACAGGTCGATCTTTTGGGGTAAATGGTTCTTTCACATGGTATCAGAGCCTTAAGGCCTGGGAGGTCGCGGGTTCAAGTCTCCAACGGAGTGTATTCCCGCTGAGGGGGAGTGTTAGCGGATGATGTGTTCCCGCGCACGTATTGTGTTGGCCCGACGACCCGTTGGTATACATAGTTGTTTTGCCTTTCCCTAACAGGTCGATCTTTTGGGG
The DNA here is from genome assembly GCA_035048495.1 of Euptelea pleiosperma. Lineage (NCBI taxonomy): Eukaryota > Viridiplantae > Streptophyta > Magnoliopsida > Ranunculales > Eupteleaceae > Euptelea > Euptelea pleiosperma. The sequence goes on from CM068545.1 coordinate 13,141,873, forward strand.
TAAATGGTTGTTTCACATAGATCTCATTTATCTATTTACATTTGGAAAAAAAGAGGAACAATAATTTATTGAGGACAAGGTCAGGATGCTCAATTCGGTTATTGAGAAGGTTAAAGCCTTGATCTATGGTGGCCTTCTATCAAGTATTCAAGGTGATGCGCTTTGGGAATTTCCTTTTTAGATAGGATGAGGTCATTTGTAGCCTCAGTTTTGTAGGATTGTGGATGTTATGTATAGCTCGTTACTATTGAGGAGGGTCTTCTTCATTAGTCTTTCTTTGTATAAAGGCCTCTAGGAAGTTGGGATGTTTCTCCTTTTCCTTATGAATATAAACAAACCTTATAAAAGAAAGGAAAAGGAAGATGGCATGAAAATTTTAATAACTAATGAGTTAGACCTCCATTCCATGCTTCACTAGATAGGAGATGGATTTGCCTGAGTTTTTATATGCAAATATTCACGTCATATCTCCTTTTGACGCTCTTTCTTGCTTCATAACTTTATCCGTTGGTTTTCATGTTTTGGATTTGGTATATTAATATTTCGTACTCGACTTTTTTATTGAATCTTTTCTTTGCCTGTTTGTCATATGATTGAAGGTTGTTTCACAAAGAAGTCTGGGTGATCTTTCGCATTCACGCACAAGCAGTGTGAAAGATCACTTACTAGCAGCATCAGCATGGGGTTGGTATAAAGAACAAGTGGGGGTTTGGAGTGAAAAATCGTTTACATCATCAAGTTTGTTGGAGCAGATAAACACCACAAGGGATACTAGTGATTTTTTGTGGTATACAACAAGGTAAAATTCATTGGCTTTATTCTTCCTAATTTTTTTCTTTTTGTTGGCCTAGAATAACCTAAAAAAGTTGTGAGAATAAGCAAGAGAGAAGCCAATGCACTAAATCATTGACAGCAACAACGATCTCACACTTTTCATGGTGATTTTGTTCATACATAACAATACAAAGTTTTGGCTTTTCAAAAGATACATTTTGTGCAGAGCCAATGCAAAAAAATTCTGATTAAATTAGCTGTATTGCCACACAGTTTACAGTATTGGGGATGGGCATTTATATAATACATGACTCCTTGCCCTTTTTTGTAGAATTCCATTTTTTCTTTGGTAGGAAAAAGAAATGGAATCCACCGAAAAACTAAAAGGGAAGATGGCATCTATTATTTGGTGTCAATGGTCATCTCTTTGTGATTTGTTTCGTATGCAGAATATGATTTCAGGTTATATGTATAATGTATCTGAAGAATCCCATAACTCATTGTACATGAAGTGTGTGCTCATCAAAATGATATCTTTTTCAGAATTTCTGTTCTTCTAACCTTACAAGTTTGTAAATGGCTGAGGATATCATTTGACGAGCTCATATTGATTGTGTTTCATTCTGTTGACAGTATTAATGTGAATGGGAAAGTTCCGCCAGGAGAAGAGAAGGAGGTCTTTCTAAATATTGAAAGTTTGGGACATGCAGCTCTTGTGTTTGTAAACAAGAAGGTTGTAGGTAGGTATCAAACCAGTGATTGTGAGAATGAGATTTATTATCTTCTTTTCTCTTATTTTAGTATTATTAATTTTGGCTGCCGTACTGTAGAAAGTTCAGTTCTGTAGTCGAACTAGGGGCCACTTTTCGTAAATTCATCGAGCCTTTTTTTGACTACTTGATCAAACTTAACGAAGTGCTCAAAATGAAATTTTGTAAACTTGATTTTCTACAACTTGGTCAAATCTTACCACTCAATAAATTGAAGAAATTCAGATAAACTCCAAGTTAACTTCAATTTGGAAACCTTGCTTGAGTTTTTATTAATGAGATCATGGAAAACATCATTTAAGTCTCCTAATCTCTTTAAATTTGAGAACTGACTACTGTATTGCACTTGAAAGACCTTTGTGCCTATACTAGATACACAATGCTTTTCTGTGATTTGATGTAGATGGTCTTATTGCATACCTGCGTAAGTGAGAATTCTCTGATGGTTATGTAATATATTCACACTGGCTTACAGTTTTTGGTGGGATACTTTTTGTTTCTGGAGCTTAGTTGATTTTATGGGATCATTTGTTGAATTTGTGCAGAAAATCCCCTATAAAAATAAAAAAATAAAAAAAATCCTACCTTTTTTGGTGACATTGGTTAAAATCTCTTCCTTTTTAGTGACTAATTCCATTTTATGTGGGGGCATGCTGCTCTATTTATCAATCTGTTATCACAGCCATATTAAATTTGGTCTTGAGTTTAATACTACACATTTCTAGTTTGCGGTCCGTGGTCTTAGAAATCAAAAGTGCATGGAGTGCATGGAGCTGTGTAGAATGTTACCATATGTTGTCGAACAGTGCAAAGGCAAAACCTTAATTTTCCTTCCTAGCGAGAGAACACCTGCTGTGTAAACGTTTCGCCTAAATCTTCCAAAGCGAGGGGAACCTTAAAATCTACGTGTTCCCAATCCGATTTAGGAAAAAGGGAGTCTGAGAACTGGAAACTTAATTTGTTTTGGATGATTGAAAATCTTGACTGATGATAAAGTAGTGTAGTCAGATGCACTAAGCGACAAGGGTTCCTTAGGCATTAAGGCACCCAGGCAATGCTTAGGGGATCTCTTTGCCTGGAGATGCAACTAACTGTTGGGAAGAAAGAACAATAAATAAACAATAAAACAAAGATGCAAACAACCACGACACTGAGATTTACGTGGTTCCCTCTAGATTGAGGTACGTCCACAGATCCACACCGATTCCACTATGCTCTAGGGCAAAAAGAAACACACATAGTACAAAATTGGGATACTCGTCTCTCACCAACTGAGGTACGTATAACCCCAAGACAAAATTAGGGTTTCCGTATCTCTATGTGAAAATTACAAAAAACGCCCTCAGGCATCATCAGTCTCTACTCTCTACATAACATAACACTAACTACACTAATGATGAAAAAACAAGTTCAAAAGTAGGTGGTGGAGCTACGGTTCCAAACATCATGTCATCATCATCATCATCATCATCATACACCTTAACCCAACTATCTGGGGTTAGGAACATGAATCATATTTCTCCATTTGACTCTATTTAGAACAATCTCTTTTGTCAGAGCATGTCTTCAAATTTTCTCCATGTTATTTGGGCCTTCCTTGTGCCCTATCATGGCCTTCAACTTACCAAATCACTTCTTTTCACTAATCCCATTGTTGGTCTTTGTTGTACGTGTACAAACCATCTCAATCAACTTTCCTTTATTTTATCTCCTATTGGGGCTATTCCTAGATTTCCTTGAGTGTGCTCATTCTTATTTTGTCTTTCTTAGTTTTTTCACTCATCCATCTTATCTCTACTACTTTATTCTATGAACATGCTCCATAAAGCATAGTCGTGATCGATGTTGTCTTGTATAATTTTCCCTTTAGTTTGATAGCTTGAAGTCAATCAAGTAATATTTCAGAAGCATGTTTCCAAGTTAGCCACATAACACTAATTCCATGGGTCACATCCTTCAACAATTTCTCCATCTTTTTGGATAATTGAACCTAAATAATATTTTTTTTTAGATTTGAGTTAAAACGGGACAAACGGCCCAACCAGAACAAACGAAAGGCACTCTCAAGATGAGAGCCCCAAAAGGCACTCTAAGTAAAGTTGCATTGCATTTATCCTGTCTTGATTCTACTTATCTTAAAATCCTTAGTTTTAAAAGTATCCCTCTCATAGCCTTAATTTTGCATCTATTTCCCCAGTAAGTGAAAAAATGAGGGAAAGTCGATTGAGATGGTTTTGTCATGTACAACAAAGACTAAAAACAACACCAATGAGGAGGAATGTGCAAATTGAAGGGCCTAAAAGGGTGAGGGGAAGGCCAAAACAGACATGGAGTGAGGTTTTGAGAGAAGATTTTAAGAAACTTGCCTTAACGAAAGAGATGGGTTTAGACGTGACCATGGTTGAAAATTTCAGAATGTTTCGTAAGGAAACCGAAAATGTTTCGTATGTTTCGTATTGTTTCGTTTTGTTTCGCCGAGACAAACTGAGACAATTCGATACAATCCAAAAAAATAAAAATAAACAAAAAATATAATTTAATGATTTTGAAAATATTTCGTAATGTTTCGGAATGTTTCGTAATATTTCGTAATGTTTCGTAACGTTTCGGAAATGTTTCGTAATGTTTCGGAATGTTTCGAAAATTTTGTTTTTTTACCATTTTTTCAATGTTTCGTGAATGTTTCGTTTCGTTTCGAAGTTTGTCTCAGTTTTTCACTTGACCGAGACATTCCTCTGAAACGAAATTTTAAACCTTGGACATGACTGAATGGAGGAACAAGATTCGTGCAACTGACCCTATACCATTGGGAAAAGGCTTATAATGATGATGATTTGATTATAAGTAGTCCCACCTCTCACCATGCACTATTAGTCCCATCGTTTTGTGCAAGGAAGAGAAGGTGAAGACCTCACCTCCAACACTTTTTCAAGGCACAAGAACATGTCAGATCAAGTTTGATTTCCACCATTCAACAACAGTGGAGAAGAGGTGACAATGGGTAGTCGAAAATTCGAATCCATATTCGAATAATCGGATATCATCTAAAAATTTCAGATATCGGATTCGGATAATTTTTGATATTTGAATACTTTTCGGATATGGATTAGGATTTTGATACATTCAATTGATAATATCTGATCCAATCTACAATATAAATATAATAATTATGTTTATTAGATATACAATAGATTATATTTAGTCTATATATATAACTATAATTATTATAATTAAAACATTTATTATATATACATAATAATTATATTTTGTTACACATTTATAATATAAATTTAACGGTTTATATATATATGATTTACTTATCAGACGAATATGCTATCGGATATTCGATTAGTTAATCAAATTTGAATATTGATTTAGAATATCTGTTAGATATCAAATCGAATTCAGATATTTTTTTTAAATTCAAATTCATATATGCTTATATTCAATTCGAGTATTATCTGTTGACAGCCTTACAGTTAAGGATCAAATATAGGTATGCAAAATTAAAGAATTGTACACACATTTTATTTTTTGAAAATTATTTCATATTTTTTAACTCATTAAGGAAAAATCTTTATGAATCCGACGATGCAGAGATTTGAATCTTGATTTGATTTGAATCCTACTCCTTGTGATCCGATTCGACTTTGACAACATTGTCTGTGGGTATTAGATCTGGAATTGTTTGAGAATATTATATTAGTTTATGGATTGTTGTTGAGCAATTACTTTACATTTATCTTTCTTTAATTATAAGTTATAGCAAGGTATAATTTCGTTTTGTACGAGATTTAGTTGTTCCATCAGATTTTCGGATTTTCTTTTAATGTATTCCATCTTTTGCTTATCAACAACAAATACCTTCACTTTTTTATAAGCTAAATTGCTGGAAATTAAATTCGTACTATACTTCTCAAGCATTACATGTATCTTCACACATCTACAAAGATGGTTCCTTTTGGTCCCTTATAGAAGAATACTAAAAACAATTGTGGTTGAAACTATTAAGGAACTTATTAACCAATTTTGGGCCTTGTGATTAATATAACTCACCGTGTCACACATTGCAGGATTTGGATATGGTAATCATGAAGATGCAAGCTTCACACTCGACAAGAAAATTACTCTTAGCCAAGGAAATAATACGCTAGCGATATTGAGTATGATGATAGGTGTACAGGTACACATAATTTGGTTTCTTGTTTGTGTTGCTCGCTAAATGATCCTGCCACAGTTATTCGCAAGGTATTAAATTTCATAAATTTCACGAAATAATTCCCTTCCAAAGAAACCAAAATGGAAATCAACTAACATGTCAGTTTTGTAAAATTTCGCACGAAATCACTATTCAGTGACGAAATTTCAATTAAAAGTGTTTTTTTTTTCAAAATTTTAAAATTGCAAACGGTTTTTGCATTTTTGATTATCTTTTTCTTCGAAAATTTTGACAAAGGAATAAAAGAACCAAATTTGAGCCTTTTTGGGGTACTCAAATCAAATGGATAGAAATCACCTATTAAGATGAATTTGGTGTGTAGGTTTACAGAGGGGTGGGCTAAACATTCATGGGATCAGTGGGGTCTGAAAGAGTGTGCCACATGGCATATTTGGGTGGACACCAAAGTTTTTTTTGTAATATCATATGTAGCTAGTCTATATCTTTTTTACTTTTTTTTTGGTAATAACGTAGTCTATATCTTTATGATCGACAATATTACCTAGTCTACATCAAAACCATTTCTTATGAAAGTGCCATCTTGCTAAGTTGGTAAAGTTTGTGGGTGTTGATAACCACAGACTTAGGTTTGAAACCCACCTTCAGCTTTGAGTTGTTGATCTCAATAAAAACAGGCTTACCCGGTGGCAACACCAAACTTTTTTCCTTCTGATTTCCCTAGTCCTTTCCATGAATTTATTGAGGATGATGCTAGGAGTTGTAAATATCCTGGCTTGTAAATTTTGTTTTTATTCATAGCTGTTAGGGGTCTGTCTAACCACATTTTTTGCCAAAAGAAAAAAAATGTGGTTGGGAATTGGGACATTTATAAATGAGCATTGTTGTTGTTGGCATTTCATAAATACACATTGTTAGATGGTTCTTGAGATTCGCATCATATGAACCTTGATGACCATCCAATGGTGTGGATTGTGGGCCTTAGAGGTGCTAATAACTTCTTTTAGACCTTACCGATTGTTATAATTGACCTTAAAGAAGGCCTAACCCTATAATTTACACAATACAACAATTATTCAGTCTTTGACCAATAGCAACTATATATATGAGCTAGGCTTGTATGGGTACAAGCCTCATACAAAGTTTGTTGTGACCCCTTTATTTGTGATGTGTCATGTACTTTTTTAATTTGATATAGTATACTTAATGTGATATGATTTAACAATTATAACCATTTTCATGTGCAATTTTAGTTGTTTTTAACTATCGGGTTTTCAAATACCTAGGTTAGCATTTAACAAAATGCTATGAACATTCATTTACACATTGATGCCGGATAACTAGAGTTGAATATGGATTTGAGTTAAGGACTTCTAGGGTATACTTCCATAGACTAGTTATTAACAAGTAAGGGACTGATATGGTCCAAAACTCTGGGTTAAGATTGATAGAAATATTTTTGGAGTTCGAATTTATATGCATAAGGTATAGGGTCATTAGGGTTTGTGGATAATGGGTTGTCACAAGTTAAGGTTTAGGGGGACTAATTGAAAGGGATGGTTTTTATGGATAAAGAGAAAATATAAAGAGATAAGCGGAGTCTAAACACTTAGGGTTCCATTAGTATGGAGTCACACCACACGAGGATTCTTTAATGAAGTTGCACCACCAACGAATAAAGGAGTCACACTATGATACCCGGATACCTATACTAGTGCCTCGTACCAATGTCGTGTCGACATGGATACGGACACCGGACACTCTACCGACACGTATCCCCACGTATCCTTCATAAAAAGTTGAAAAAATTAGCAAAAAATAAAAATTTTGGACTACAAATTAGGATACTCGTATCCATATCCGTGCCCTTGATTTTGGAAAATGTCGAATCGTATCCCCGCTTCCCATATCCGTATCTGTATCTGGGCATCATAAGTCACACCCTTAAACAAAGCTTGCAACAAGCAAACAATATCCTCTTCTCATTCTCATAAATAAAGAGAACTTACATCTATTTAATGTTATTCGGTTCCTAATTGAGAAGAAGAGGGAGAGCATCTTGACAAGGTATATGAGATATTTGCGGCTTTTGTTGATAGTAAGGCTATTGAGAAGATTATGAGAGATTTCTTGTGGCATGGTTGGGGGGATTCTCATTAGTTTCATTTAGTGGAGTGGGTCAAGGTTTGTAGGCTTAAGGAGGAAGGAGGGTTGGGTTTTCGGTGCATTAGAGAGGTGGATGTGGCCCTCTTGGGTAAGTGGCTTTGGCGGTTTGGGGAGGAGGTGGAGAGTTTGTGGAGGCTTGTCATTGTGGGAAAGTATGGCGAGTTTTTGGAAGGGGGTTGCCGGTCTTCTATGTCTCAGTCCTATGGTAGCAGCATGTGGAAGGGTATTTTAAAGGTGTGTGATCGTTTTAATACTGGCATTCATTTTAGTGTTGGGAGAGGAGACAATATCCAATTTTGGGAGAACGTTTGGTAAGGGGAGGATCCTTTGAAAGAAAAATTTCCGTCTTTGTTTCACATCTCAGATCTCCAAGGGGCTAAGATTCAAGAGTGCATTGAGGTTCGAGAGGGAGAGGGTGAGGCTTCTTGGAATCTCGGCTTTAGGAGGAATCTGAATGACTGGGAGGTAGACATTTTGGGTAACTTCTCGGCTAGGATCGATGATGTTCTTTGTGTGTCTTTGGAGGTGGATCAGACAATGTGGCATTGGGATCCTAAGGGTGTGTTCTTGGTTTCATGTTTCTATTCCCATCTTGCGGGGTGGGCATTAGATCTTTTCGGCGTCTTTGGTTTGGGGGCCTTTTATCAATTTCATTTTTCACTTGGACGACCATCTCGGACAAGATCTTGACGGTTGACCATCTGATTAGAAGGGGAATGATGACTTATAACAATTGCTCCTTGTACAAATCTAGTGCTAAGTCAGCAGATCATCTGTTGCTGCATTGCCAGTTTACTTACACTATTTGGCAAGCTTTTTTCTCCTTCGGCGTGGCTTTAGTGATTCCGGAGCATGTGGGGTCTTTAGTATATGGTTCCTCAGTCGATGTGTTCAGGGTAGAGGTAAGCTACTTTGGCGGATTCTTCCATATGTAGTGATTTGGGCCATCTGGAAAGAGAGGAATTGCCGTATCTTTGAGGGAGTTGAAGAAGATATCCCTAGAGTTATCTTGAGGATCAAGGCTTGTATTTGTGGTCCTCTTTATCTCCTATGTTTCATGGTTGCTTCTTTGATGCTTTCGTTTTTAGCAGGATCTTCCATGTCTTGTTTGGTGTAGGGTTGTCGTCTTGAGAGTGTCTCCTATTGTTTCGGTTGGGTTGTTGCCCCTTCTTAAAGCAAATCTTACTTATAAAAAAAAAAAAACAAGTCAAAACTTCAAAAAAAAAAAAATTAGAAGGTACTAAAAAATTAAAATTTTCCAAATCCTAGGCCATTATCTGGCAGTCCAAAAGCATCACATTAGGAATTCACTGTAGGTTCTATATTGTTCTATAACTAGGCCATTATCTGTGCATTTTCCTGCACCCACTCATCTTAATTACTCGAATCCTTTGTCAGCTTCTTATCAGTCAAGTACTTAAGTTTCACTTTGGCAATAAAGAAGATTTGTATTGACTTCAACCGTTGCAAATAATTTCTCCCATTTTAATTTTGCAGCGGTCATTTGAGCCCCAAAAAAATCAGAAGTATTTGAGATACCGATTTTTAGGGTTTATCCTCCATGATTACCAAAAGAATATAACCATAATAAATCACTTAAGAATGATTCCGACAACTTCGAGTAGCTTCCGGCACCCGAACACAGGGTCAACTGATCCACTCTTGTCGCGTGGGCAACAAACTACGAACACAACACTCAACAAAGCACCACAACTGCAGCCAGAGTAGTCTGCAATCGATACAATTCATCATCACGGTTCATCAAGTACTATTCATCGGGCACTGTTTATTGGGCTTTGTTCATTATTACTGTTCATCGAATAGTATCATAGCTACTATTCATCAGTATTGTTCAACTGAAGGCTGAACCCTGGACATCAATCCTGCTCTGGTACCATGTAAATTTATCTAAGATTTCAGCATTCTAACAACAAATGAGGAAATAAAGAAAAGAGAAGTACACGATCTCCCTTAAATTGCTTATATTCACTTTGGATTGACTCACAAATTACAAGTATGCCTTCCTAGGAGCCAATAATAAGAAAAGACAAAATAACTAGGAAAGGACCGAAATAGCCCTATTAATAAATACACCAACATATTCAATACTAGCTTATCCAGCAAAATAAAAAAGAAAAAGGAAAAAAAATAATTGTAAGCTTCGCTTGGGATACTTCTTTTCTATGAAACTGAAAACTAATATTTAGCAAAAAGATCGGCTGAATTTTATAAGGATTTCAATATTATATCATTTAATTTGAAAGCTTAGTTATATGTGTATGTTACATTTGTTTCTTAATGACTGGAATATTTATATATTTGTATATTTGCTTAAGAGCTACAAGAAGGAAACAGAGAGTCAAGTTTGCAACTGTAGATGCGAATAGTATATCATAGTAGAATTTTAGGGTTTCAGGAAGAGAGGAGAAGAAGAGAGAAAAAGAAGAAGGGAAAGCGTTGGAGAGTTTTTAAATCTACCAACGTCCCACAATATTATTTATATTACTAGGTCAAAACAATTACACCCACATTAATATCTCCACCCACCATATATCTTATATTATATTCTCCCTCATACTGACAACACTCCCCCTCAAGTTGGTGCATGAATATCGATCATGCCTAACTTGTCCAAACAAGCCCGAAATTGAGCAACCGCAACACATTTGGTGAGAACATCAGCCACTTGTTCTGACGTAGGCACGAATGGTGTACAGATTACTCCCGAAGTAACTTTCTCGCGAATGAAATATCTATCCACTTCGATGTGCTTTGTTCTATCATGTTGCACGGGATTATGTGCAATGCTTATGGCCGCCTTGTTGTCACAATATAACGACATAGATCCTTCAATCGGGAAACCTAGCTCCCTAAGTAAAATTTTGAGCCATAGTAGCTCACACAGACCATGGGCCATAGATTGGAATTCGGCTTCCGCACTTGACCGAGCTACCACTTGCTGCTTCTTGCTCTTCCAGGTTACTAGATTGCCTCCCACAAATGTGCAATAGCCTGAAGTAGACCGTCTATCATCTTGGGCACCAGCCCAATTTGCATCAGTAAAGCCTTCAACCCTCGTATGCCCATGACGACAAAATAACAATCCCTTCCCTGGGGATGACTTCAAGTATCTCAAGATACGGTTAGTAGCTTCCAAGTGCGGTGTGCGAGGCGCGTGCATGTACTGGCTCACCACACTCACGGCATATGCAATATCCGGTCGTGTGTGAGCTAGGTAGATGAGGCGTCCCACGAGTCTCTGAAAGCTACCCACATCCTCAAGGAGTTCTCTTGATTGACTATCTAGCCGATGGTTTGCTTCAATCGGGGTATCAACAGGTCGTGCCCCCAACATGCCTGTATCCTGAAGTAAATCCAATACATATTTCCTCTGGCATATGTATATCCCCTCATTCAATCTTGCAACCTCAATGCCCAAGAAGTACTTTAAGGTGCCTAGATCCTTAATTTCAAATTCAGCTGCCAAGAAGCTCTTAAGTCTGGAAATTTTTGTTGCACAGTTCCCTGTGACAATAATGTCGTCCACATACACAATTAGGATAGTCGTAGTCCCCCCTACTCGTTTGATAAAGAGTGTGTGGTCTGCCTGACCCTGGTTGTATCCCAATTGTTTAACTGCTCCACTGAATCTTTCAAACCATGCTCTTGGTGACTGTTTCAAACCATATAGAGTTTTCTTCAACTTACACACTCTCTGCATGTCATTAGACACCCGGAACCCCGGAGGGGGGAGCATGTAAACTTCTTCCTTCAAGTCACCATGGAGGAATGCATTCTTAACATCGAGCTGTAGTAGTGGCCAGGACTGACTTGCTGCGAGTGAGAGAATAACCCGAATAAAGTTTAGTTTGGCTACAGGAGCGAATGTCTCCTTGTAGTCAATACCATATGTCTGAGAATAGCCCTTAGCCACCAGCCGTGCCTTGTATCTATCCACAGATCCATCCGGTTTGCATTTCACTGTATAGACCCACTTACATCCAACCGGCTTTTTACCCTGTGGTAACTGAACCAGTTCCCATGTGTTATTTTTTTCCAGTGCGTTCATTTCCTCAACCATCGCCTCCTTCCATCTGGGTTGTGCTAGAGCCTCTGTGACAGAAGAAGGAAGAGTAACAGAGGACAGGGAGGTAACAAAAGATTTGTAGGATGGTGATAAGTTATCATAGGAAACAAAATTAGCAATAGGGTGTTGAGTACAGGATCTCTTCCCTTTCCGAAGAGCAATAGGAAGATCAGAACTACTATCACATAAAGAAGGGGAAACCAAAGGGGAACCAAATGAGGAATTACTTGGATCTAGTGAGGAGGAGTCTTGACCTTGACATTCAGGAATGGTCTTTGTCTCCCTTACTCTACGACGAGTATAGACTTGCAGCTCCCCCTGCTTGCTAGTGTCTCTGTCATGCATAATAGTATCAATAACTGGTTCATCTAATGTCACGGGCAAAGCAGGGGTCACATGCCGTTCCTCACACCAACTACTCTCCCCCTGAGGATCGGCAGGGCTAGCAGCGGAAAAAAAAGGAGCCGATTCTAGAAAAGTGACATCCATAGTAACAAACCTCCTTCGTGTGGGAGGATGATAGCATTTATACCCCTTCGAGCTTGAGGAGTACCCTAGGAACACACATTTAAGTGCTTTAGGGTCCAACTTTGTCCGATGAGGGCCAAGGATATGGACGTAACAAACACAGCCAAAGATTTTCGGAGGAACCGCAAATTGAGGACTAGAGGGACGAAGGAACTGAAAAGGAGTGTGGAACTGAAGAGACCGAGACGGCATACGGTTGATGAGAAAGGCGGCAAGAAGCACGGCATCAGACCAATAAGTTTTGGGAACATTGTACCACAAAAGGAGAGAACGAACCACTTCCAGTAGATGTCGATTTTTTCTTTCGGCCACCCCATTTTGTTGCGGGGTGAACACACATGAATTTTGATGCTCAATACCATGCTCTGCCAAGTACAACTTCAACCCCCCATACATGTACTCCCCCCCTTGATCAGATCGGAGAACTTTTATACACTTTCCAAACTGGGTAAGGATTAGTTTGTTGAAGTTCTGGAAGATAGAAAACACTTCATCTTTAGATTTCATAACAAATATCCATGTGCACCTAGAGAAATCATCCACAAACGAGACAAAGTAGCGATAACCAAAAATAGAAGTAACCGGGGACGGGCCCCAAACATCAGAATGAATCAAATCAAAAATAGCATTGCTTTTATTACCCCGTGGTGGGAAAACAGAACGAGTGTGCTTGGACAGAGCACACACTTCACAATGAAGTTCAGACAGCGATACAGACTGAAACAATGCAGAAATAAGAGACGTAAATATGAAAAAGACACATGACCAAGACGAGAATGCCAAGACAGTAGCTGCTCCTTATTGAAACTATTATTATGACTACGAGACTGCAACGCTGCTAGAACTGTGGGAGACGCATCTAGGAGATAGAGACCATTCACTTCACGTCCAGTGCCAATCGTCCTCCTCGTGACCAAGTCCTGAAACACACAATGAGAAGGAAAGAAAGTGACACAACAATTCAGGGTTTTTGTGAGAGAGCTAACAGAAAGCAGGTTAGTATCAAACTTGGGAACATGAAGGACAGGATAAAGAAATCTCAGATGTGGCTATGACACGACCTTTCCCAGAGACAGAGGAAAGGGTGCCATCTGCGATGCGGACTTTATCAGCCCCAGAACCCACAGAATAGGAAGAAAATAAGGTAGACATACCCGTCATATGCTCTGAAGCCCCCGAATCAATAATCCAGGGTGAGGAAGAAGTAGAGACGGAAACATGATGGGCAGAACTGATGGTACCTGACTGGGCAAATGCAGAAGTGGCCGAAGGTCCATCCAAGTGGGCCATAAAGCGCCGTATATTCTCGAGCTCCTCTCGAGAAATAGTAACTGGTGGTGTGTCCGAGGAAGGGGATGGATCTGTAGGAGTATCCATAGCAACGCTGTGGACAGTGGGAGGCGCGCGTGACGACGGCAGGGACGACTGCGGGGGTCGTCCAACAATATTCCAACATTTTTCTTTACTATGGCCCTTCTTGCCACACCCCTCACACATATGAAGACTCCAGCATTTATCTTGACTGTGGCCTTTCTTGCCACAATGAGCACAAGTAGGTGGAGGACCTTTAGGGCGATGCTGTGGTGGTTTCTGTGATGATGAAACTGCAACCAGGGCAGACTTTTCATGTTTGGGAAGATGAGACATGACATCTCTGCGACTTTCTTCACTTTGAACATAGGCGTATACTTGGTTAAGCGAGGGTAAATCATCTTTACTGAGCAACTGGACACGGGCTAACTCGAAATCAGCATTCAAGCCAGCAAGGAACTCATATATCCTGTTCTGATCCACCAACGTGCGATATGCCTTACCATCTGTGGTACAGGCAGGGGTAAAAACTTGATAATAATCAAGCTCCTCCCACATGCTACGAAGCTTAGCAAAATACTCGGCCAAAGGCAAGTCTCCTTGACGAAGAGTGGCAATGCTCTGGCGCAACTGATACACACGAGCAACATTCTTTTGCTGGGAATAGGTCTGAGATGCAGAGTCCCAGATCTCCTTTGCAGTAGTATGAAATAGGAATCCTCGACTGATGTGGAGCTCCATAGAGTTAAGAAGCCACGACATAACAGTCAAATTGCCCGATTCCCATTTCTCAAACTCGGGGTCATCCTCTTTAGGGGCCACTAGACGGCCGGTAAGATATCCTTGTTTTCCACGGCCACCAATAAACATCTTGGCAGCCCTAGACCATTCCAAATAATTTTTTCCAGCCAGCTTGATAGTGGTGATCTGCAACACAGGGTTTTCATATGGAGTAGGGGCTAAAACTGGGGGGCCGGTAGGCCTGGAGACCACATCTGAGGCTCCGGATGCATCTGACGTCGGCATAGCTGCGTCACAAACAACAAATAACAAGCAAATAATAGAAAAAGACCACCCAATAAATAGCAACCACGATCTGAGACAAACCGGAGGCACAACGGAGATCGAAACGAGTCAAACGATTCAAGCCACGCTAACCAAGAGATCACGGAGTGATGGGATCATCCCAAAGTTCCAACAAAGCATCCAAGAAAGGATTAAAGGCATAGGGGAGCCAACCAACAGGGATTGAGGGTGTTCGTGATGCCCAATAAGGGCAAAAAAGTCACCGGCGGTAATAATAGGGGGGAGAAATCGATCCCCCAGCCTCAATACTCCACCAAACTTGAAATAAATGGCATAGGCCTATAGGTAATAATGGGAGGGACCAAAACGAAGCAGCAATCGAAGTCAAGAAGCTTTGAAAGAGGTCGCAAATCACCACGAACTGAAACGAGCTTGTTTTTCAATATTTTCGAATATCAGCCATAACATGCTCAAAAATTTCCAAAAAATCACCAAAATTCCTAGAAAAATGTCATCTACTGGAAGGTGAAGGTTTTGGAGATCTTGAGCACCCTGTCCATACAGCTGATGACGTCAGCCGTACGGCTCCATGACGTCAGCAATGTTATCACCCCTTGAAGGTTTGAGGCGTGAGGAGATTCACCCCTGAAGTTTTTGTGCGGATTCGATTCGCTATGCTTTGATACCAAGTAGAATTTTAGGGTTTCAGGAAGAGAGGAGAAGAAGAGAGAAAAAGAAGAAGGGAAAGCGTTGGAGAGTTTTTAAATCTACCAACGTCCCACAATATTATTTATATTACTAGGTCAAAACAATTACACCCACATTAATATCTCCACCCACCATATATCTTATATTATATTCTCCCTCATACTGACAACAATCATGATAATCCGTACTTGAAGATTTTTCTCACCTCATTTAAATATACAAAGGAACTCATCTTTTGGGCCCACGTCTACCCATTTGGCTCATGTTAGTACCATTTTCTTCTGCAAAAATCTGACGCATGTCGCATGTTTCAATAGTTTAATTTGAAAGCTTCTGTTTCTCAATTCTAATATCCAAGATCCAGATACCTTTCTTCTCTATTTTGAGAATTCTTTGAATACTGCATGACCATCAAAGTTAACCAATGATCTTTTAATATTTCTCTTAAGAATATTATTTAAATCTCCGATTTAGTCTAATGTCAGTTTTTTATAGCTTCTTATGTTTTTCTGTCTACTTTGCCAGAACTATGGGCCATGGTTTGATGTTGCTGGTGCAGGAATTTTCTCTGCTACTCTTATTGACTTGAATGCCAAGGAAGATCTTTCTTCCAGAGATTGGACCTATCAGGTTTTGGTCTATACTTGATCCAATGAGCTTACTATCAACTATAAGTAGATATAATAGTTCTGCAATATCACTTTCTTTATTTCAAGCTCGATCACGACAATTGAGCTGAAATTACGCTAGGGGGAAATGTTTCCTGCTTAAACACAATATGGGATTTTTAATCCAAACAATTTGTCTAAATACAGTGCTATTTTTTGAGATTCAAATTTTAATCATTTTTTTTTATATGTAAGTATAATGTATTGAATAAAGAGGAGGGGGAAAACCCCACTATACAAAAAGCACAAAGAAAAAACTTAGAAAGGAAGACCCTCACTAACCATACAAAGTATACAAAGGCAAAAGATATCTAATGCCAAGTATAACCTCTTCTCAACGGAAAACAAAATCCTCAAACCTAATGCCCCTAAACTCTTTGAAAATAGATGACCATAAAGATTAGAAGAAGAAAAAGATTTGATCCATAAAATTTCTTGTGAAGCTTCAAAATCTAGGACCACATTCCTGACCTCCTAGTGCCTTGGATTGGCTAGTTGATTTGCAGGGTTGAGCTTTTCACAAATACACACAAAGACAAAAAGCACATATATACATGCTTATACATCTCATGATCATTCAATTCAGAAATTGAATTAAAAAAAATCAGAAAATAGTGAAAATGAAATAGACAAGTGCTAATGCTTAACAGAGTAAAAAGTTTAAAGGAGGATCTAAAATATAATTGACTAAATGATTAATTAAGTAGAATTGTATTGATAGTATAATAGATGCATATTTGTATTCTATTATGCATGAATTATAATATTGAGAATTGGGGACCTAAAGATTTTGGAGGTTGGTTATTATTTATTTCGTCATGTCAATAACATTTATTCTCTCCTATAAATGGGATTCTACTTTAACAATTCCAACAAGAAGCATTTAACATAATAGCCTTTGGTTGTTACACTTCAGTTTATAAATGAATTTGCCCAATCAACTACTTAGTGGAAGCACAGGGGGAGCGGTGATTTATCTAGTTCAAATTTAAGGAACTAAATTTCTCAATGAGAGAGGTCTCTATTTTCACCTTCTTTTGCTCAGGAGATATTATCCCCTTACACAAGCTCCTTATTTTTCAGGTAGGATTGGAGGGTGAATATCTTGGACTTGATAAAATAAGTCTCGCAAATAGTTCATTATGGACTTCTGGGAGTGACCTGCCAATTAATCAGAGTCTGATATGGTACAAGGTAAGTCTTCAAAGATCTAAATTTTAAGTTCTGTAATTTAAAAGCGAAATTCTATATTACTTCAGAGTTCAGGCATACTTCACCCATCCAACCAATACCACTGCACATGTAACAGTAAAAGTGAGAGTTTTGGGTTTTTAGCTACACTAATTTATATGAGCTATGTGACTTTAGAGATGGACGTGTTTTGGTGAATTAGACATGTATGTGTTCTGTTGTAACCCATCTATGCCAGGTGTCAACAGTGCAACACTAGGAAGCAAATTATCTAACCAGTTTGTATGTGTTCTATTGTAACCCATTCATTGACTTGACAAGCATCTCAAACCGGGCATAGGACCCAAATTTTATTTCCTATTTTCTAAAAAAAAACATGTTATTGGATATATAGATATTAAATGGATATGCATGTTGTCAAACTTGAGGTCTTTTTCTCTTCATGGCTTATGTAGTGAAGGCTAGTTTTAGTCTTTCATTATTTTATTGTTTACATTGTTAGCATTCATTAATAATCATTCTTGGAATCTTTATATTATTAGACTCAAGTGAAAATAATAAAGGGTGGAGACTGAAGCTCCTAACCCTAATTATTTTTCCCTTATTCTTCCTCCTTTCTTCCTAATCAAATTTACTAGGAATGATGTTAATTATGGTGCACTCAAACATTCTCCTCACAAATATTAGTGGGAGGCTCACTCATTTGTATGTGATTATCTTGAAGGGACTGTTTTGAAATTTTTGGCAAGCCAAGGGGTTATTTTGGGAATTTTTGAAATAACTTACTTTGTTGCAAACTTGATAGATTTTTTGGATGTACGGAGTGGGATATTAAATTCTGGAAGTTAGCTCAAGAGGTTGTGTTTGTAACTAGAGCATATTTGGTTTAATGTGTTCTTTGTTACCCTCAGACAACATTTATTGCTCCCGAAGGGAAGGGGCCCTTGGCGTTAAATCTTGCAAGCATGGGGAAGGGTCAAGCATGGGTTAATGGTCAAGGCATAGGGCGATACTGGTCTGCTTATCTTGCGCCGTCAACTGGATGCACGAAGAATTGTGACTACAGAGGATCCTATGATGCTTCAAAATGTCTAAAGAACTGTGGTCAACCCACTCAAACATTGTAAGATTGTATACTTCTTTCTTTTTCTTTTCTTCCACTAATGTGTCTTTTTATTTTTTTAGATTATTTATTGAAATATTTAGAGAAGCAATTTTAAAGACCAATTATCTAATTATTGTAATAATTATTACTACTATTATGCATTGCTCCCATGTCTTCTATTAGTAAATATAAAAATGTGTTATATTTCAGGTATCATGTCCCACGCACTTGGGTACATTCTGGCGAAAATCTATTGGTTCTCCATGAAGAACTTGGTGGTGACCCTTCAAAGATCTCTGTATCAACCCGGACTGGCGAAGAGATATGTTCGCATGTGTCAGAGTCCGATCCTCCACCAGTAGATTCTTGGAAATCAGACTCTGAGTTTATGTCTCTAAGACCCGAAGTCCGCTTGAGTTGTGAACGAGGATGGCAAATTAATTCAATCAAATTTGCAAGTTTTGGAAGTCCTGAAGGACAATGTGGGAAGTTCAGTCATGGGATGTGCCACGCTGAGAATGTGTTACAAATTGTTCAGGAGGTAACAAAGATCTTTCCTTGCTCATATTTGTTGACAAAAGAAAAAAAGAACATTCAATACACCTTCTTTTATCACGATATTGAGTAGCATCACCTTCATGTTAAGAGCTACTCATCACCTTCATGTTCCATGTTTTGGTACCTTTTTCACAAACCACCTATACTACAACCTGGTTATGTATACGCTCCACATTGACCACAAAAAAGAGTGCAAATGATCAGATAGTCAGTCTTATTACATTAGGGCTAAGATATTTTCTGTGGGGCCAATGGTTGGACAGTCTGTATCAATGAGCATGTATGACGGGTATGGTAGAAACCAGTAGAACTGTAGTTGTAAATTGTTAATGACCTAACCTTTAAGCAATTCACTTGTCTTTCTGGACTAGGAACATTTCACCTTCAAATTAACATAGAGGAGCACCATTACAAATCCTCGTTTTATAGGTGATATGTTGATCTATAATGATATGTGCAGTATAACACGAGATTATAACTTCCCATGCCATGGCTCCTAGGAGCATCTGTAGGAAAAAAAAAGAAATGACTTGATCAAATGATTGTTTTCATCCAGTCAATCACATTCTTTTGAATTATAATGTCTATATCAGGTGGTTACAAGCAAATTGAGTCGAATTATAATGTCTATGTCGGGTGGTTACAAGCAAATTGAGTCGTTTTTCATAGGAGGATTCAGGTGGGAAGTGTGGACTTGGTCCCTGCTTACACACCAAAAAAGGGTAAAAGAGAAGTCTAAATGGGCTGTTGGTGACACCCCAGCTCATTTGATTGACTGCATCACCAAGTGTTGTTTGTCCCAACCACCACTGATTTTCTAGCATTTTATTTTGGTACTTCAATTATTTCTCACATATTTTGGTGGAATTACAGGCTTGCATTGGCCATGAGAGTTGTTCAATCCCCGTCTCCACAGCTATCTTTGGTGATCCTTGCCCTGGAGCGTTAAAAAGCCTTGCAATCGAAGCTCTTTGCAGTGATTGAAATTTCCGCTTTGGCGGTGCAAACTGAGGAAGAAGTCGGCAGCGTTGGATTCTTACTGGCAACCATTTGCACATAGGATTGAATTTATGTGTCATGGGGTTGTCGTATGTTAGAATTTATTGCTCAGTTGGTTAACCAAGCAAAACTCTTAATAAAATTTCATGGGTTTTGCTTCATTATATAGCTTGTTTGTTTTCAATTTAAATTTTTTTTTTTTTTTTTCAAGAAAAATATTTTTTTCTCAAACACCACGGATGAAATTGGAACATCTGAAAGGCAACAAGAAATCCCGACAGAGCTTCGTCCATCTCTTAAGGCTTCGAGGATGGAAAAATTGATGGAGGAAACCTAGAAAATTTCGAGAAAAATATAAGGATTAGAAACTTCATCAACCTTAATTATCATCCATCCCCTGACCATCATCCAACTGTTCCCCAACCATTGAGAAGTCTTGTAAAGAAACCCAAAGCTCCTGGGTTGCTTTACTCAATTAAATCAAATTCTTAAAAAATCATCCAACTCTAGGGTAAGTGGTAGAATTTCACATATTAGACCACCTTATGTGAGGGCCATTGACCTAAATATTCTTATAAGGCGGTTGAGGGCCATGGACCTCTTAAGACTATCACAACTACCCCTAACATAAAGCTTATATCATGGAAGGAGCAGTATCTTCCCAATATGCTTGCTGCTTTCCATTAGCAGGTGAGCCTCTGCAGCTTCAGACAAGGGAAAAGACTTATAAACAACAGGCTTCACCTTGCCTGCAGCGATTGCTGGCCAAACGTTCTTCTCTACCTCACTCACAATTGTTGCTTTGTTCTCAAGGCTCCTTGCCCGCAAGCCTGCCGCTGTATACACATAACTGGCATCAAATTAGAACCTATACAACGTGCCAACTGATAGAAACAAAAATTTTCAAATTCAAAGCAGTTGCGTAGATCATAGAACATATTCAATGTATTCAAAATAGCGGCATAGATCAGCAAACTCTCTCAGAATGCAGGCAAAAAGATGCAAACCCATGATCAACCAACAGAACCACCCACAATGTGATTACTACACCCATACTCCACATGCCCACACATACTCAACCACACCTAAAAACAGGCCACACACAGGTCCACAATGCCAACATGTCTTCTTCATTTTCTTCTTATTCTTCCTTATGCTGCCTCATGATGATTGGGAACAGCGGCAACAGCCAGATCTAGTTTTTGCCCATTGCAAATTTGTTTGAGATCTCTGATGTGTGTGTCGTTATCTTTTTTTTTTTTTTTTTTTTTCTTTTAATTACTTTTGGTGGGCAAGCTATAGGATTGAACCCACACAGCCTCTTGGTTGTGGTACAGTACATTCAGCTACTGGCTCGAGCCTGAGAATCTCTGATGTGGTACTCAAATTGATTCACTCCAAACCCTTACACATAACAAACTACAAATGCCAAAGTCCAAGGAAAAGGGTGAGAGGATCTGTAATACCTTGCACTGTAAGACGCCTTGCAAGCAGAGGTGCAAGATTCACTTCTGTAACTGTGCCACCCTGGATGCCAATGATAAAAAGTCGGCCATCGATGTTTAAGCTGTTAAGATTTCGCTGGAGGTATGGCCCTCCAATATTGTCCAATATAACATCGACACCTGCCATTGAACATTTAGAGGTTTGAGTAAAGTTACTAAAATCAGCAGAAAGTGAACTGAGAGGGAACACTATCAGAGAACTTGTATGTGTCCAAGAACCACATTATTTTAAGAGGGGCACCCTTGATAAAAAGGTTCTTGCAATCACTGGTTTGATATTGAATCAGGCAAAAGAAGAGACCTTTCCCTCCTGTTTCTTCCTTTACCCGTGCAACGAAGTCTTCAGTCTTATAATTGATGCAGACATCAGCTCCAAGATCCTTGCATATTGCCAATTTCTCCTCACTTCCTGAATGAATTATTTTTAACTATATGAGAATCATGAACCAGATAAGCTACTGAATATATGTTGTGGTTCCAACGTTAGTGCTGCAAGACCTGCTGTGATGAATACTCGTGCTCCTTGGTGTTTAGCTATCTGAATTGCAAACGTCCCAATTCCACTAGATCCACCATGAATCTGCACTTTTAATTAGTGTTCAGTTCATATACTTAACTATCCTAAATGACAATTTATATGCTTTTTTCAGTATTATTTGATTTATTTATACTTAATTGGGACACTCCATTTCTAGGAATGATCATATCCACATGTTGACAGTTGATCTTGTGATACTAAAAGCTTTACTTCACAAATATGCGAGCATTTATTCGTATAAAACCATCAGTGAGATATTTCTCTAGACTGAACAGATGAAATTATGCATAGACGGGGAATTGTACATGAAGAAATTGAGATAGGAAATTTTACTAGGAAAGTTTCCCCTGCAGACAGCCGACTCGTCATAAAAACAGTCGACCAAACAGTACATGCCACCTCAGGAATGCTCGCCGCGTCCTTCAGAGAAACGCCAGGTGGAACAGGAAGAACTTGCCCAGTCGGAACAGCTACTTTTTCGGCATACCCTCCTCCACTGAGAAGAGCACACACCTGTAAAATACATTGTAAAATTCATCATAAAGCACAAACTACGCCTAGCATCAGAGTTGCCTGTAGGAATCAGTGAATTACAGGGCAGGTAATGTATGCATGGTTCATAGAGAGCTAGAATTTGGTGCCAAATGGCACACAGTTGCACTGACTCCCTGACCATTGGTGAACCCCATAGTTAGCAAATTGTGAAGCGGCAAAGATTTGCCCATTGAAAAATGGGCATTTAAAATGATTTGGGTTAAAAAAAACGGAGTAAAAAAAGCGGTCAAAAAGACGAGAAATAAGTGAGGATTTCAGGTTTAATACTTTTTTAGTCCAAAACCATGCACTCAAAAAAACGTATACGTATATGTGCATATGCCCATAATGTATATAGATTGGGCGGCGATATATGTATAACAGAATCTAAACTGCATGATATTTCTTTAAATCCAAGTAATATCAGCAACACTAATAATTTCAAAATTATTTCTCATTTATCAAGGTCTCCAAATGCGTAGGAATCTGTTAAATATTTTCTAAAAATATTTTTTATAACATAAAAATTGGTGACATATATTACAAATAAAAAATATTCTTTAATTTTTAAAGCAAGAATGAGTTTTATTCATGAGATTATTTGAAAATTTTCAAATTATAGGTTGTTTCGTATTATTGAATATTTCATTTTTTTTTTCTGAGATTTTTTTTTTTCAAAAGATGATTTTTTTTCCAAAAAGCCGAGTTTTAAACGGAGATTTGCCAACTATGGTGAACCCAGACCCAAAAATCAACCTGATTGTTCATTGCTAACCGTTGATTTGGAGGTTTTTACTGTGGGCCTGGACCCAATGCTTCTAAGCTATGGACCTGATCCAAAACTAGGTCCAAGCCCATCACACGATCAATTCTTCTTCTAGAAGGGGAATTGGGGAAGAGGGAGCACCATCCATATAGTAGTGGCCTACCCTTGTGGATTGGCAAACCCACAATCAGTAACTTGAACAGATGATCCGAACCATCCGATATTTTCCGGATCATGGATCAGACGATCTGGAAAAGACGGACCCATCTATTCAATAGTTTTCTTTTTGGGTGGATATCTATTCAACTAAAAAGCAACATAAAAGCAGAAAAACAAATCATAAATGATGGATTCTCGAATTTTAAGATAACAAACAATGATTCTGAATGAAATCTAAAACCTGATCGCCAATTTTCCACCGGGTGACATCTTTTCCTACTGCTTCGACTGTTCCGGAACATTCGAGACCGGGATACGGACTCGCTCCTTTCGGGGGCGGATACGATCCTTTTCTCTGAGACGTATCAGCTCCATTGAGTGCCGTCGCCTCGATCTTTATCAGAACGTCGTCGTCTCCGATTTTAGGATTTTCGACTTCTTGTACTTGAAGAACTTCCGGACCGCCGGGGCTAGTGATCACGACAGCTTTCATCCTTGCCAGGGAAGTTGCAGAAAACGGTCGGATTTATCGTTGAAGAGTTTTCCCGGCGATCCCGTTGGGGACTGGAGAGTGGAGAGTATCCGCAGTGAAATGTGACACTCTGGAAGTTAACCCCAAGCTTCCTTACGAAAAAATAAATAAAAAATTCGGAAGTTAAAGGAGTAGAACTTTGATGACCGACGTTGCTGACGGACTATAGATAAACCACGTGGCATGCTTTTAGAGGACACTGAGCATACGGATGTTTGGCCCATCCCTAGGTGGAGGGTGTGATTTCTAATATTTGGATCTTTCTACCCCAAATAATGCTCAATATTCCACCGTTAAAAATTAACCCATGAAAGCGACTATAATCTAACGCTTAGAAATCACTAATGAGGCTAATTTTTGGTCTGTCGGTCCACCTAAGATTTGGGCCAAACAGCCATACGGTCAAAAATCTCTAAGAATATGCAACGTGGCACATATTATGATCCGTTAGCTAATTTGCTGACCGTGGACGTCCATCAGCAAAGTACTCCAAGCTATATGGTCAAACATCTGTGCGATCTGTGGTCTGTAAAAGTCTGCCATGTGGTTGATGACGGACATACAGTCAGCAAAGTTCTACTTCGTCCCACTCCCGCCACTGCCGGTAACGAGTACCAAAAAAAAAAAAAAAAAGTGCAAGATTTTGTTTCCTGTGGAACCCAGTTGCTCTGTTTGGCTTGTCATGTCCGCAGGCTCTTGTTGTACTTGTATCCAGGGGTTAATGGGCCGGGCTGCCCCAATGGGCTTTTAGCCCCGGCCTAATAGTCGAGACTTGCGATAAATAAATCGAAAAATTGCATAAAAGAAAACAAACTTTAATCTATTTACAAAAAAGAGTACAACTTTTCGCAAATCCCAAAAAAGAAAACCAAGTTTTGTCTGCTGTCAGTCGAATCAGTCGCCGACTGACTAACGAATGACTGATGGCTGACACGTCTGACAAACGCCCTTTTAAAGGGCGTTTATTCCTGAGAAATGATTTTTTAAAACACATTTTCATGAAAAAAACGCCATTTCAAAGGGCGTCTGCCAGGCGACGACTTAAATTCCGCCTAAGTCGCTTTCATCTATTCTCCCGCCTCTCCTTTCTCGCTGTGTTCTCCTCCGGCGAACTCTCCCCTCTCTCTCTCTGGCGGTCTCCTCGCAGCCTCCTTGCTCCGATCGAAGCGGCCTCTTACACTTTAAAACTCAGGTATGTATTTATTTTTTAATTTTTTTAATTTTTGGTGGGGCTTGGGTGACCCCCATTTTGGCCTACACAGTAAAAATCGACGGCCCATAATTCCTCAACTTCTAAACCAGTCTACGAATATCGGAATGATCTGAATTTTTGTGAGGATGATCTCCTCACCGTAGAGATCATCCTCACCAAAAATCAGCCATTGATTCATCTTCTGGGTATGCCAAAATGGGCGTAAAAATTAGGGTTCCCTGTTTATCAAAAAACGCCCTTTAAAATAACGTCTGTCAGTTGTCAGAGGTCTGACAAACATTTTTTAAAAAGGCGTCTATTACTGAAAAACGCCCTTTAAAATGGCGTTTTTTACTGACAAACGCCCTTTTAAAGAGCGTTTTTTGGTAAACATGTGCCACGTAATGAATTCGTTTTCTTTTTTGGGATTTGCGAAAAGTTGTATTCTTTTTTGTAAATAGATTAAAGTTTGTTTTCTTTTTAGAAATTTTCCGTAAATAAATTTATAGCTCAGATGGACTGGACCTTGGTATCATTTTGGAACTAATAGATAAATGGGCCGGATTTGTGCTTAATGTTTCACAAAAATCATTAGGCCCGACCTGAAAGCCCGAAATAAAAAAAGAGAGATTATAAACCAACTTAGCGTGTTTGTCGGTGTAGGAGACTATTAAAATAGGTCCAATATAAACCAGATTATATATACAATTCTGTAATAATCAGTCTATTTTCATAAATAATGAAAGCAGAGGGTGGTAGAATTTCACATCTTGGACCACCATATGAGGAGGTTGAAAGCTACCCCTAACATGAGGCTTTAAATCATGGAACGAGCAGTATCTTCCCAATATGCTTGCTGCTTTCAATTAGCTGGTGAGCCTCTGCAGCTTCAGACAAGGGAAAAGACTTGTAAACTACAGGCTTCACCTTGCCTGCAGCGATTGCAGGCCAAACATTCTTCTCTACCTCACTCACAATTGTTGCTTTGTTCTCAAGGCTTCTTGTCCGCAAGCCCGCCCCTGTATACACATAACTGGCATTAGATCATAACCTTTACAATGTTCCAAATGAAAAATTAAAAAAATTTCCAAATTCAAAATAGCAGCATAGACCATAGAACATATTCATTATGTACGAAGTAGCAGCATAGATCAGCAAACCTCTCTGAATGCAGGCAAAAAGATGCAAACCCATGCACCACCAACAGAACCATCCACAATGTTATTACTGCACCCATACTCCACACCACTCGCCCACACATACACTCTCAACCACACACCCAAGTACAGACCACACAGGTCCACAATGCCGAGTGGCACCCTCAACTTTAATAAATTCAGTAGGAATTTTTTTTTTTTTTTCAAATAACCCTTTTGCCCACTTTAGAAAAGTACCCTTTTGCGCTCCGCCACTGACAATGCTGATATGTTTTCTTCTTCTTCTTGTTCTTCTTAATCTTCCTTATGTTCCCTCATGATGATTGTGAACAGCCAAATCTAGTTTTTTGCTACTTATCCAAAAAAAATAAAAAACAGAAAAAAAAATCTAGCTTTTTGGTCATTGCAAATTTGTTTGAGATCTCTGATGTGTGTCGTTATCCTTTTTTTTTTCTTAATCTTTGGTGGGCAAGCTAGGATTGAATCCACACAACCTCTTGGTTGTGGTACAGAACATTGACCTACTAGCTCGAGCCTGAGGATCTCTGATGTGGTACTCAAATTGATTCACTCCAAACCCTTATACATATCAAACTACAAAAGCTGAAATCCTAAGGAAGAGGGTGAGAGGATCTGTAATACCTTGCACTGTAAGACGCCTTGCAAGCAGAGGTACGAGATTCGCTTCTGTAACTGTGCCACCCTGGAAGCCAATGATAAAAAGCCGGCCATCAATGTTTAAGCTGTTAATGTTTCGCTGGAAGTAGGGCCCTCCAATATTGTCCAATATTACATCAACACCTGCCATTGAACATTTAGAGGTTTGAGTACAGTTACCAATATCAGCAGAAAATGAGAACTGAGAGGGAACACTGTCTTAGAACGTGTACGTGTCCAGGAATCACATTATTTTTAGGAGGGGCACCCTTGGTAAAAGGTTCTTGAAATCACCGGTTTGATATTCAAATTACAAGATTACAAGGCAAAAGAACAGACCTTTCCCTCCTGTTTCTTCCTTCACCCGTGTAACAAAGTCTTCAGTTTTATAATTGATGCAGACATCAGCTCCAAGATCCTTGCAAAAGGCTAATTTCTCCTCACTTCCTGAATGGATAAATTTTAACTATATGAGAATCATGAATCAGATAGCTACTGAATATATGCTGTGATTCCAACCATTAGTGCTGCCAGACCTGCTGTGACGAACACTCTTGCTCCTTGGTGTTTAGCTATCTGAATTGCAAACGTCCCGATTCCGCTAGACCCACCATGAATCTGCATTTTAATTAGTATTCAGTTCATATACTTAACTATCCTAAAGGACAATGTGGGACATGTGAGTCAGGCACCAGTGATCATTACTAAAATAAGTTAAATAACATCAACTTATAAGTTTTTTTCCATATATTATTTGACTTATTTATACTTAATTGGGACACCCCATTTCTAGGAATGGTCATATCCACATGTTTACAGTTGACAAACTTATTCGGATGAACTATCAATAACTGTTTTCTCGTTTTAAGCCACTACTTTTTACATTTTGAGTTCTCGATTTTTAATTTCTTTATCATAAGATAAGCTGGGATGCATTTGTAATACCAATCTTGTGACACTAAAAGCTTTAATTCACAAATATGCGAGCACTTATTGGTATAAGACCATCACAGTCTTTGATAGTTCTCTGAACAGATATATTATGCATAGACATGGAATCATACATGAAGAGATTGAGATAGGGAAATTTACCAGGAAAGTCTCCCCTGCAGACAGCCGGCTCATCATAAAAACAGTTGACCAAACAGTACATGCTACCTCAGGAAAGCTTGCAGCATCCTTCAAAGAAACACCAGGTGGAACAGGAAGAACTTGCCCAGCCGAAACAGCTACTTTTTCAGCATACCCTCCTCCACTAAGAAGAGCACACACCTGTAAAATACATTGTACAAATCATCGTAAAGCACGAATTACGCATAGCATCAGAGTTGCCTGTAGGAATTAGTGAATTACAGGGCAGGAAATGTATGCATGGCTCATAGGGAGTTCTAGCATTTGATGCTACATGGCACACCTTTTCACTGACTCCCTGAATGTGAACCCACCCAGACCCCAAGAATCAACCTATTGCTGATTCCTAGCCGTTGATTTAGACATTTTCACTGGGGGCACTGTGGGCATGGCCCCAATTCTTCTAAGCTATGGGCCTGTTCCAAAACTAGGTCCAAGCCCAGCACATGATCAATTCATCTTTTAAAAGGGAAATTGGGGAAGAGGGAGAACCATCCATATAATGGTCTACCCTTGTGGATTGGCAAACGCCCAATCAATAACTTGATCAGATGATCCCAACCATCTGATATTTATTGGATCATTGATCAAACGGTCTGAAAAGGGAGCCATCTATTCAATAATTTTCTTTTTGGGTGGATATCTACTCAACAAAATCAACTAATACTGAAAACTTTGGAACTACTGGTCACATTTCTAACTTCAAATAACCCTAAAAATCAAATCTTTCCCAACTAAAAATCAACATAAAAGCAGAAAAACAAATCATCAATCATGGATTCTCGAATTTGAAGAGAATGAATTCTAAAACCTGATCGCCGATTTTCCACCGGGTGACGGATTTTCCGACTGCTTCGACTGTTCCGGAACATTCGAGACCGGGATACTCACTCGCTCCTTTCGGGGGTGGATACGATCCTTTCCTCTGGAGCGTATCGGCTCTGTTGAGTGCCGCCGCCTCGATCTTAATCAGAACTTCGTCGTCTCCGATTTTAGGGTTTTCGACTTCTTGTACTTGAAGAACTTCCGGACCGCCGGGGCTAGTGATCACGACGGCTTTCATTATTGCCGGGAAAGTTAGAGAAAAGGATCGGATTTCTCGTTGAAGAGTTTTCCCGGCGATTGCTTTGGGGACAGTGGAGGGTATCCGCAGTGAAATGTAGGTTCTGATTATGAGTTTGGAGTACTCTTTGGACTGGGGAGTTCTAGACGGCATTTCACGAAGAAGACTACGTGGATTTCATGACACGTGGCTAATATGCAAGCCTCAAGACTCGATACCTACTATTCGGTAGGTCCAAAACTAGGAGATCCCGGGTCAATAGTTAATCTGCGGATTCATTTTGGACTGTCCGTCTTAATATTTTTTTTTTCGTAAGGAAGCATCAATTGCATGGTGAGTGATTATTCCTCTGATTATGCACCACGTGTCCTGGTATTATACATATAAAGACAGTTTTTTGTTTGAGAAAAACTTTGATGTCCTCCATAAATCACCAATCAGGCTGATATTTGGTCTGTAGGTCCACTAAGGGGTGGGCCACACATTGATCAGCTCAATAAGGACAAAAGAGTAGAACGTAAACGGGCCTGAGTTTGCATTGCATTGGGCATTTCCAAAATTTACCAAACGCAAGAACAGGCCCAGCCCATTTACACTCCTACAAAAGAGTATGCCACGTGGCAATGTGAAGATCAAAGTTTTATCGGATGAGAAAGCATAGAGCCTTCTATTCTTTTGACATAAAATTCAATAGACAAGGGTACATAAACCATTAATCTGAACCATTAAAATGTTAAACCAATGGTATCAACGATCACTACTTGATTACTGCACTTTTGCCATTGCTTATACTTTTCTCAGCATCCAACTGAACAATTTGATCCAATTAAAGTCATGGGTCAGGATCGGGGGACACCATTTTCATGCAACATTTTTTATAAGAAAAACTTGGTGCGGCCCAATATATAAATTAGAAGTTTTGGAATGGGATGATTTTTGGCAAGGATAGTCTCTATGGTGAGGAGATCATCCTCACAAAAATTCAAATCATTCCGATATTCGTAGACCGGTTTACAAGTTGAAGAATTATGGACCGTCTATTTTTATCGTTAACTTGAAAACCACATTTGATGGGGTTAGAAATTTCGGAATGTGCTGATTTTTTTTTGTAGGGGTGATCTATATGGTGAGGAGGTCATCCTCACAAAAATGAGCTATTGATTCATTTTCCATGTGGGTACGCCAAAATTGTCGTCAAAAGTATTATATGAAAATGTTGTCCCCGGTTCTAACCCTAAAATCATAGTTATGGACATACAATAGAGTGAAATTGCTAAATTTAGGGCTTTTGGTAAGTATTCATGAAGAAAGTATATATGGAGTAAGTTTTGAGAAAGATTTTAAGAAACTTGTCTTAGTGGTAGAGATGACTTTATACAATTAAATGGAGGAACAAGATTCATGCAACCAACCCCATATCTTTTGGATAAGGCTTACGATGATGTCGACCCACAATGATATTGTTCATGAACATACAGCGATGAGTGGAGAACTTTTATGACAAAATCAACTTGATCAATTGATCACAACCATTCCATCTATATACCATTTTATACTTTTTTAGACTATTCATCAGTATCTTTTTCCTAGTATGCTTTAAACAACTTTATAAAATGTTTGAATGAAAATTTGGGGTAATCAGATCTAGGAAAATGCTACCGGGCCCACGGATAATCAGACAAAAAATTTACACGAAGAGTGTTCCACATGGCTCATACAACCATCTTTGAGCGGAAAAGATGGCTTTGGACAAAATTGAATAGAAGAACAAGATTCATACAACCGACCTCATATGGGCGGGGTAAAACTTAATTATAATGATAATGTTCTAGAATCTCAAAATGTCTCCACTTATTTTTGTAAATTTGGTACTTGTACCATTTGCATGGGCAATTCTTATGTAAAAAGCTGATACAAGAATTATAAGAGAAGGTAATGGAGAAATTTTTTGAAGTAGATTTTTTGAAGCCGTGAAGCAGTGGTCAACCACATCATGCCACAGTCCGCTGATGCTTTAAAACAAATCCAAAAATGCGATGTGATTGGCCACTAATTCAGGAAACCAAAGCAAGATACATGAAACATAACAACATGGGCATTATGAGGAGGGGAAATAGGATGTTGTCTGGTAACCATGTTCCGGTCATGTTAATCAAGCGCGACTTTTACTAGTATTATAACATAATCCATGCCATATTGCCATGCATGTGGGGGAAAGAAAGAGATTTAAAAAGGAGTTTGCCTTCACTCCAGGCGACCCTGGCAACCCTGAGAAACAAGATGCAGGTAATTGCTTTTGCACATGTACCCCTAATCGACTTAAACTCAAAACCTAAATGGAGTAGTACTACCCCACAGATAAATGGTTAAAAATATGTCTGGTTGAGGCCTTTGACTGTTGGATTCGACAGATCCATGGTCCACGAGGCAACAACTATTTTACTCTTTACAGCCGTTGCCTCGTGGAGCTCTTGAATCCAATGGTCAATGGCCTCAACCAGACATTTTTGTTCGGGTTATCTGTCGGGTAGCATTTTCCTCATGCTCTTATTGCCTGAAAGATAAAGTAATCAATTTGAAGACTGATAGATGAGGGGCACAATTACAAGAGTTGACTTCGGAAGGAAAGACTCCCTACGATCTTACCAAGCCCTGCACCCAAAACAGCTACTGGAAGGTAAATTTTCATTAAGAACACATTTCTCCACGAGATGCATTCTAACTTCAATGATCCCTAATTAGTAACACGGGTGGATTACACAGTAAGGGCATGTTTGATTGCATAGAATTTTTACGAGAAAATACATCTAGGAAATGCTTTAAATGGCTGATTGATTGCAACTGAGAACACATATGTCAATCATGTTAGAAAATAAAGCGTATTTTCAGGTGGAAATGAATTCTCACCCATCGAGATTGGGAAGGAATTCCAGGCGTAGTAGGGAAAATTATATAGATTTAAAATGGCTATGTAACAAGGGACAGCCGTGTTTTCCTGATGAAAATGCAATTTTCCCACTTGGCAATCAAGCAGGCCCTAAGAAACTTAGAAGACATTTCTTGAGGGAAGACATTTCTTGAGGGGAAAGTGTTACCATCATCCCTAGTGGCCATCTTCCTTAGGTTCAGATGCTGATTCCCATTACACGAATCTCAGAGAACATCATACAAATTTCATAAATTTCGAAGAACATCCAATGATTTGAACATTGGGTCAACTTTACAACTCTCTCTCAAGCTAGAAACCTAGAATATCGGCGGGACTTTCGGCCACTTACCACCAAATGCCGGTAAGAAGTCTTCAAAAGCCGAACTCAACCTGACACAAGAAACTTTCTATAGTTAGGCAATAAGCACTTAAAACTTTGTTGAACGCTCATGGCGTTTTGAAAACTAAAAAAATGAGTGCGTCGCGTCCCCTTACTCAACGGTTAGTTTTTTAGTACTGTTACCATTCCCGAAGCTCTGACCAAGATTCAAAACCCCGCAAAGCATTTAAGAGAGCCAACCATGCCCACGTTCCTTCTTCAAACTTGAGTTAGATCAAAATCCACCAAACATAGAAAAAGATAAGCAATACCCACTTCTCAGATTTCTATAAAACAGCCATAGCGAGAGGGTAAGTTTTCTTTTATCAGTTGGGTTTCTAGCCTTCCTTTGGTCCTTCATTTCTCAATTGAAGAGACAACTATGAAGGTCTTCAGCAGCCAATGCATAGTGATAATTCTGCTCTTCCTTGTGTCGACGGCGACTTCTGTTAAGCGACAACGTCTCACCTGTACGAGCCGTCTTAGTAAATGTTTTCTTCATAGGAACATCTTTTGCCCGGTCGAGTGCCCAACAGTCAAACCGACCGACCCGAAGTCGAAATCTAAAGTTTGCTATCTCGACTGTTTCTCACCAAAGTGCGAGGCTGTTTGCAGAAGTAAGACATCTACTTGATCTTCAATCGCTAGTTTTGTTTCCTCATTTAATGTACTTGCACTTTTGGAGAATGGGTATAAGAAAAACTTGGTTTACACTAATGATGGCATGAGTTTTATTCTAAATCTGGAATATCCTCATTGCTACAACCAAAGATCTCCCGAGTGCTTCTTCCATATTTATCAAGGGGTTTTTTGCAAGGTAGTCCTCAAGTAAGACAGATTTTAGCATTTCTTTAAGATAGATTCTAGCTGTTGGATTCGAGCATGTTTTTTGTATATTTTTTGGGTACTTAATCCAACAACTAGAAATTATCAATCAAGGTGATTTTTGGTATGTATATACACCAAGAGGTGGGCTCAACATCCATGCGGTTAGTGGGCCCAAAAAAATGAGCTATGTAGGGCCACTATAGCCCTCTGCATCGACTGCATCCAAAGTCCTCTGCATCTAAATTTTTGAGCTAGAGTTTTGTATCCCATAACTATAGTTCACCTAAAGACTGATCAGGACTGCTTAAATGGAGCATCCACTTGGATCAGTTATGGCCAAAAATTTATAGAAGTTCCCAACTGTCCAATTTGTTGGCTTTTCCTTGGAGTTCCTTCAGTACCTATTTTCAGCCATCCAATTTTTCACTCGTTTTTTGCTCTTGTGGGTGGTTAAGGGGGTGTTTGGGAACACAATTTTTTTTCTCTACTTAATTAAATCAAGAAGTTGAAAAATAGATTGGATTGTGTTTATTTTTTTAACTTCTAGTAGTTAATAATTGGCTATAAACATAAGCTAAAAAAATTGGCTTTTGACTTTTCTAGTAATTACTTTTTCTTGCTTTGCTTCAATTTAAGCATGTGTTGAACGAAAAACTTATGTAAAACTTGTGTAGCAACAATTGAAGAATTTGGATCGATTAATGGGTCTAACAGCTTTTATCAAATTTCTTTGACATATACTGATAAAATATTTTCAATTTGCTATTTATTATTCGCAGATCGCAAACCTAACTGCAATAGCCCTGGGACTGCTTGTCTTGATCCTCGTTTTATTGGTGGAGACAGCATTGTGTTCTACTTCCATGGCAAGAGCAACGAACATTTCAGCTTAATCTCTGATCCCAACCTCCAGATCAATGCGCGGTTCATTGGCCACCGACCTGCTGGAAGAAC
Organism: Euptelea pleiosperma; assembly: GCA_035048495.1. NCBI lineage: Eukaryota > Viridiplantae > Streptophyta > Magnoliopsida > Ranunculales > Eupteleaceae > Euptelea > Euptelea pleiosperma. Next base: position 13,176,265 of record CM068545.1, read on the forward strand.
CCGAGACTATACATGGATTCAATCCCTGGGGATCATGTTTGACTATCATACCTTCACTCTTGAAGCCAAGCGGGTGGCGAAATGGGATGATGAGGTCGACCAACTCCAATTCTCTTATGATGGGAAGGCCCTAGTCATACCAGAAGGCTCTCTCTCTGAATGGAAGTCTGCAGAGGAAGACCTTAGAGTGGAGAGAACATCGACGAAGAACAGCATCACAGTCACTCTCTCGGAAATTGCAGAGATTTCTGTCAATGTAGTTCCAGTGACTGAGCAAGATGACAAGATCCACAACTACCAGATACCTTCGAATGACTGTTTTGCCCATTTGGAAGTACAATTCAGATTCTTTGGCCTCTCCCCATATGTTGAAGGTGTTCTTGGTCGGACTTACAGGCCGGATTTTAAGAATCCAGCGAAGCCAGGTGTAGCAATGGCAGTAGTAGGTGGTGAGGACAAGTACAGGACAACATCCCTTCTCTCCTCAGATTGCAGTTCTTGTGTGTTCTCTCAGGCTGGGTTTGTGGCCAATGAGAGCCAGTTAGTGATGGATTATGGCACACTAGACTGCACCCATGGGGTCAGCAGCGGAAACGGAATAGTTTGCAGAAAATGAGCACTAAAACTTTCACATACTCAGAAAATAACAGAAAGTGGCCAGTGGAAAATTAGGTGGTTTCTGTTGTGTTCTAAGTAATGTAATTCCAGTTTTATTCGAAGTTTCGTAGTCTATCAAGCAATCCTAAGGAATTCAAAGCTGACAGTTGTATAATATCTTGTTCTCCAACTCCCTCTTATTATCTTGGTTGATGTATTTTCATTGTTTACTCAGAAGGGTTCAAAGCTCCCAAGAATGGCAGTTTAGTTAAAAGTGCAGCAAAACATGATGAGCATACCTGAAGGATGAATTTTAAACCAAATATTTGCAACAGAGATCGCAGGCATGCTTTATTTTCTTTCATCATTTTGTGAACAGAATATATAAATAATACATATCTAGTAAATGCATAAGATCATAGAGGGAACTGAACCCAGCTTATAGATCAAACCAACAAAATATAGAATCCTTAAAAGGGTAACTTTGGCATGGTTTCTGAAGTATGCTCTGCCACAACCAATCAATTATATTACAGCCCGAAACATATTATCGGTGAAAAAATCGAGAAAAAAAGCAGGAGAAACAGATAAGGACCTTCTTGGAGTCGATCAAATAAAACTCTCAACCATTCCCCTTCAGCAACTTAATTGAGGCCAAGGGGACCAGGTCTTGTTTGGGACTTCCAATGGTCAAGACATGAGTATTAGGAGTCTTTATTCTCATCTCCCACGAGGATTTACTAACTGAGAGAAGACTGCACTGGTTGCAGCGTCTGAAGCATCGTCATCAGTGCCCAAGGTCACCCCATCAATCATACTCACACTGTTGTCGAATGGCTCAAGCGGAGTCAATGGGATACCAGGGATGTGGTTCGTGCTGTTATCTTCTGGCTCCATGAGTGCCGTTGAGGTTTCTTCAAGCTGGAGAGCATACTCGAGATTCCACAAGACATCACCCATTGTTGGCCTGTCAACCCCATGCTCTGCCAGGCACTTCTCAGCTGTCTCACCAAACTTCTTGAGAGACGCTGGGTTCACCTTCCCCACCAAAGTTTGGTCCATGATCTGGTCCAACATGCCTTTCTTCTGCCAGCTCATTGCCCACTCCGCTATGTTAACCTGCTCCCTTGGGAGGACAGGGTTGAGTGCTGGTCTGGTGCAGAGGACTTCCATCAGAACCACCCCGAACGAGTAGACGTCTGACTTCTCGGTCAGCTGTTGCCTCCTAAAGTACTCGGGGTCAAGGTAGCCAAAACTACCCTTAACAGCAGTGCTCACATGGGTTTGATCCAGAGCTGGACCTGCCTTTGAGAGGCCAAAGTCGGCAACCTTGGCTACAAAATTCTCATCCAAGAGAATGTTGGTTGTCTTCACATCCCGGTGAATTATGCCTTGAGACGCCCCTGTGTGAAGATAATGCAGCCCCCTTGCAGCTCCAATGCAAATCTCGAGCCTTTGCTTCCATGAGAGAGATGGGAGGTCTGTTCCATAAAGATGGCTCCTGAGAGGCCCATTTGCCATGTACTCATAAACAAGTATCATCTCCGACCGTTCATCACAGTAGCCAATCAAGGAAACTAGGTGACGATGGCGTAGTTTGGATAACATCTCAATCTCAGTTCGGAACTCGGCAAGACCTTGTTCGGATCTTGGGTTCCCTCTCTTGACGGCCACTTTGGTCCCATCTTCAAGCGTCCCCCTGTAGACTCTACCAAACCCGCCCACCCCGAGAAGCAAGCTCTCATCGAACTTGTTAGTCGCATCCATGATCTCTTGGAACAGGAAAAGTCGGCCAAGGTTCGTGGAGGCCAACGAAATGCAACTTGCGGTTCCACTCTTCTGAGAGGTTGTGGAGACCTTGGTCATGGTTTGGGAGTTTCCATATAGGGGCAATGGCAGCCACGAATGCCCCTGTTGACTATCCTTGCTCCTACGGAATACTAAGCAGCAATAACACAAAACTATCAACCCCACGGCAGCTGAAGTTCCCACAGCCAACCCAATTATAATTCCCAACTTGCTCTTTTTCGAGGGTGATTTGGGGAGAAGTCCTTCAACAGAAGACAACCCATCAAAGCTTCTAGCATCATTGCTGATCTTCATAATCTCCAATCCGTTCATAATTGCATCAGTGATGTCCGCCATTGTGTCCGGTCCCACACTAACAGTCAAAGTACCCGAACCAGTTGAGGAGTTGGAGATGAAATCCTTGTAATAAGGTACAGCCAAGCCACCAGTTAAGGACGAAATATCCAAACTAGCAAGGGCAATATCAGAGTTGACGTAAACATTGAACACAAGGTTGTTGAGAGTCTTGCTCACAATGTCACAGAAGTGCACCCGGACAAAATACATGAAGCTTGGATCCACTGTGAAGACCCAAGTCACATTGAAGTTCAAAATGGGCACATTTGCATTCCCCATGTGCTGCACAGTGGCATAAACCCAATTTGGGGCCGTTTCAGGTGTAACAGCCGTGGGATATCTTATTGTCGCAGGGTTAACTGATACATTCGCCGCGGAACTGTTCACATGAAGGTACTTTTCATCATTCTCCCAGGTTCTTCCAAGGGTGTCGTTCTGAGGGGTGAGCAAAGGACCCCCCATATTCAACCGGTAAATGGTCTCAAGGGCAAGATTGGAGAGACCACTGAAAGGAGCAGAGGGAGATAAAGCCAATGCTTGATCAGGAATCAACTCATCTGGGATCGAGACAACTTCAATCGCATTCACAAATGTGATCGAGTTGTTCGCCGGAATAAAAGTAATGGTCAAAGTATCGGAGGTCACATTGACGGCATACTCCTTAAACAGATACGAACCGTTATACTCCTTGAAGGTGAAGTTGTTCAAGAGAACAAATTTATCAGTAACCACCGTGATATAGGCAGATCCTAGATTGTGGACAGGATCTGGAAGAGGGTAGAAATAGAGACGGACCCAGTGCCGGCCCTCTTGCTGGATATCAAATTTGTAGGAAGCCGGAGAAGGGAAAACTCGAACAGACTGGAAGATTGGAGATGGGATACTAGAATTAGAGCTAGCAACGACAGTACTTCCCTGACTCTTTAGCACAAACGAAGATTGCTTTGAATCAGGAACGAAAATCCGACCTTGAAGAGAGACATTTTGTGAAGACCCACAGGCAATCAAGTAGTTATCAACAGGATTAAATGCAGCATATGAGCGATGAACCAAAAACCCACTAAAAACAACAGCAAGAATTAGAGGAAGCCACTTCACTTTCATCTTCACCATCTTCACTAACCCAAAAACCCAAACTGCCTAATCTCAAAGACCCAATTCACCAATCCTAATTCTTCAGAACTCCAAATCTTAAAAACCTGATTCCAGACCCAAAATGTGAGAAACCCAGATCCCCAAAACCCTAAATGAACATAACATGAGTTCTCAAAAGCACAAATTCTCAGAACCCGATGTCCTCAAAAACACATTTTTCAAAATCACATACCCTCAAAAACCCAGATCTCTCTTAACCAATGCCCCACCTAAACAGTTTCTAGTAGACAAAATCACAAAACAAAGAAGGTGAAGAAATCTGAGTTTACTAAAGTCTTAAAACAGTGAAGACTGATGAAAAGAATAGCCAAATACAAACCAAACTCGGATATTTCTTTGGGAAATTCACTAAAGAGAGACCAAGATCAGATTTTTCCAGTAACCTTACCTCTCTCAGAGAAACCCTCTTTGAGATCGAGATCAAGAAGAAAACACAGTTGGGATCCTATCAAATGCCACCATGAGAGCCATCCCTTGAAGCTTTTTCTGAACTCAAACAGCTCTTTACAGCCTGTAGATTAGGCTGTCATTTACAGAGAAGCAGAGGACCCCACACCAACAAAAAAATACACAAAACTAAGAATTTAAAAAACCTTCATTTAGAGCAGCTGTTCTCTCTCTTTCGCTCTCTCTCTCTCTCACTATCTATGTAGATATTCTATGTTCTTTTTGATACCCAGTATCTTAGAACAGCTAAGATTTAAAAAGAACAGAAAACGCCATGAAAGCTCTGCAACTGAGCTTTTTTTTCGTTTTATGAAAGAGATATGTTTAAAACTTAAAAAGCAATTAAGCTTAGAAGCAATGGTTGCTTTGCTGGGACCAACGGTTCCTGGGACCCTCATTTCACGCGGTTTTCAGAAACAGAGAAGTGGAACTGACGGCGTTAAGAACGGCGGTGAACCGTTAGCGTCCACTGTTGCGTGTGGTTGTCGTTCTCTACGACAATGAAACGGCGTTACTTCTGGCGTTTTCGGCAATGGTAACGTAGAAAATTGACGAAAATGTCCTTGTAACGCCTGTCCACTTGACGAAAAGTTTATCTACTTTTGGTTTGAAAGCTCAATGAAAGGAGTTAAATGAGTAAAAAGATCTGACTAGTGACAGTAAAAAAGAGTAAGGGTACTCTGACATTTTACGTAAACATTGAAGATAGACCGTTAGTATGATCTGCTATAGGCATTCCAAAAGGGTCGTGATGTAACAAGGTATACCTGAGATCTTTTCATTTGCGGAAGCGGCATTTTTGGTAGTCACCACTGCCATCTGGGCCCACTGACCGGATGGATGTTTAGCCCACCCTTTAATAGAAATTCATACAAAAAATCAGCTTGTTTAATGATTTTTAGCTATTGGTTTTAGTACTCATAAAATGGTTGTATTCAACGGCTATAAGAACGCCTTACATGGTGCTAAAAAGTGTTAAAATCTAATGGTTATAGATACCAATCAAGGTGATTTTTGGTATGTATATCCATCAAGGGGTGGGATAAACATCCAAGCGGTCAGTGGGCCCAGATGGCAGCCGTGACTACCAAAAATGCCGCTTCCGCAAATGAACAGTTTCAGGCATACCTTGTTACATCTTTTTCCTTCCAAAAAGGGTCGTGATGTAACAAGGTATACCTGAGATCTTTTCATTTGCGGAAGCGGCATTTTTGGGAGTAAAACTTGTGTCACAAGATGTTGTGACGGAAGCCGGTCACAGCACTCAATACGAGCACGTGGCATACTATTAGAGGACGATGACCGTATGGATGTTTGGCCAGTCATTCGGTGGACTGGTACACAAACAATCAGCCTGATTCGTGATTTCTAACCGATTCGATTGAAGTTTTTTTCATGGGTTGATTTTAACGGTAGGAATTTGAGCATTATTGAGCGTTACTTGGGTGCAAAACTCCAAAGGTTGTAAATCTCTAATGAGGCTGATTTTTGGTTTGTAGGTCCATATTGGGACTGGCCAAACATCCATACGGTCAGTAGCCTCTGATCGTATGACACGTGGCCCGGCTTCCATCACAACATCTTGTGACACAAGTTTTACTCCATTTTTGGTAGTCACCACTGCCATCTGGGCCCACTGACCGCATGGATGTTTAGCCCACCCTCTAATAGACATTCTTACAAAAAATCAGCTTGTTTAATGATTTTTAGCCATTGGTTTCAGTACTCAAAAGATGGTTGTATTCAACGGCTATAAGAACGCCTTAAATGGTGCTAAAAAGTGTTAAAATCTAATGGTTATAGATTACCAATCAAGGTGATTTTTGGTATCTATCCACCAAGGGGTGAGATAAACATCCAAGTGGTCAGTGGGCCCAGATGGCAGCGGTGACTACCAAAAATGCCGCTTCAGCAAACGAACAGTTTCAGGCATACCCAGTTACATCTTTTTCCTTCCAAAAAACTCTATATGATACAGAAATCCCTCAATATGCCACGTGACACACTCTTTCAAGCCCCCGTGAATGTTTATCCCACACCTTGGTGGACCTACAAACCAAAATCAGATTCTATCCATTGGATTTGAGCACTTTTTCAACATGAGCAATTAAAGTGCTCAAATCCAATGGCTAGAAATCCCCTGTGTGCTGATTTTTGTTGTTCAGGTCCTTGCACTTTGAGGGGATGCTATATCAAAACTTACATGTTGAACATGTGTGGTGGGACCCGCCCACGTTCTCATTTTTGGCTAATTGGATAATCATAACCATTCATTGCATAGACTTTTACTTTAATTGAGTTTAAAATATTTTCTAACTGTCAAGAGATATGGTGGATGGAGATTAAACATGGTCGGTCCAAACTTCCAACTCCCACCTACGCGCATCGGGTAAAACTTTGATGACAGGGCCATGGCATCAGCCCGACTAGTGATTTCTAGGCGTTGGATTGGAATTATTTTCATGGGTTGATTTTGACCGTGGGAATTGAGAATTATTACAAAGATCCAAAGGTTTGAAACCACTAATCAAGCTGATTTTAGGTTTGTAAGTGCACCTAGGGATTAGAAAACAAACATACAATCAGAGTCCTCTAAGAGTGTGCCACATGGCTCATATTGCGCCACTGCTCTTATGGTCTAGTTAATAATTGGAATATGGGTTATCATCACCTTTTATGATAATTGTTAATCTTAGTAATGATAGTTGTTAATTGGCAATTATTTATGTGTTCATTTCTTCCTTAGGCTTTAAGCTTAAGTTATTTTTTTTAAGACAAAGAAAAGATTATCCAACCAAGAGATGGTATAGTACATGGCTGAAAGCAAAGACAAAGAAAGAGGAAGAGCAGAGAGTCAAGGAAGAAATGGATTACACTTGGCTCAAGGTGTTAAAATGGAGGTTTCAAACCTACCCCTACCCCTACCCCTACCCACCTCCTTTCCTTAAACCAGGATGGAGTAATTGATCTTGTTTCCTGGTCAAACAAAAGAGCAGGTCTTGCCTCTATTAAGGAAAGACTAGATAAAGAATATGCCAGTGACATAAGGAGAAGACTTTTCCCTGATGTTTATGTGCCTCAGGCTCCGAGAACCCTTTTTTTTCTGACCCTCTTGGTGTTCTAGCGCTCAGCCATGGATTTACAAATCTAACGGTGGATGCCAGCCCCCCAAAAGTGATGCCAGTAACCACTTTTAGATTCTTGAAATCCATCACCGAGCACACGAAGGGGGTCAGAAAAATGGGGGTCCCCTGAGTCCGACCCCCTATGTTATGCTTCGCTGCTGTGGAGTCTGATGGTGCTAGAGTACTGTACATGAAGGCACACGACACACTTGGGCTTTATTTTTGAATGGTCGAGATGTAACTAGCTATACCTAACATGTATTTGCGTCAGTTACTGTGATTTTTGTAACTCTTGGCTGCCATCTGGGCCCACTGAGTGATCGCATTGATGTTTAGCCCGCCCCTCAGTAGACATTCATATGTACCAATAATCAGCTTGTTTGCTCATTTTCAGACATTGGTTTTAGTACCCAAAAAATATGGTTGGATCCAACCGCTAGAATCACGCCTTAAAAGTACTAAAATTTAATGGCTAGAGAATACCAATTGGAAGATTTTTGGTGTCAACTGGTGGGCTAAGCATCCATTCTGTCAGTGGGCCCATACGGCAAGAGTGAGTGACAAAAATCGCTACCCAACTCCAAAAAGCGTCAGGTCGAAATCAATGAAAACACATTTTTCAAGGTGTAATGGTTGAGGTACTACAGTACTCCACGGTAGGTACCATATGACCGGCAATGTCACATGTATGTTCTTCTTCTGGTTGGTAGGCAGGGATCAAACACTCACGAGGTGACCCCCATTGTTCCATCGACGGACCTGATTGATAACAATATGCCATCTACATTAGAGGCCCACAGTTATGATTTTCTTCTTAAAAAAGAGTAATTAATTCCACCATAGGGGTACTTAAGGCAACTAAGAGATATTGGGCACTGCGTGTTCTCTCGCCAACTTAACGCCGTTTGTCTACCAAACGGCACCGGCATGCCTAACAAGTAACGACGTCAACTCTGGAAAAGTGACGTGTAGAAGCGTCCTAAAGACCGAATATTGAACTGACGACCGTTACTTGTGACGGCGAGAGAGTTCCTAAAGATTTAACTTTATCTGTAAACGGCGACATTGAAGCACATGGCCACGTACAAACGTCCCTATCGGTTCCTTATTTTACGAACTTTATTTCTTATTCGATTAATAAAAGCTCCAAAGCTCGAACCAGCTGTGTTTATAAAAGCAATCTTGACTTTGCGAGTTGGAACCCTCGACCTCCCGTTCCCAATCCCAACTCCACTGCCCTTTAGAGCCGGTCGGCGCGTCCGGATTTCATTCGTTCCAAGTCAACTAATCTCTTTGGCAATTATATTACAAAAATACTCTTGTAAATGACCAAACTACCCATAGGTTACCGGATTACAATTTTTGTTCCGTTCATTTTTTTTTTTTTTCTGCCAAGAGGTACCGGTTCCCTGTCTTACACGTACACGGAACATTAGTTGCTTTAACATAAGTGAATGCCAGCTAAGCAATTTTGCCAAAGCACAATCGCCATTGGATTCTTGGATTCGATGCCGAGAACATTAGTGAATTTATTGGTTCACTCTTTGTGAGTCTCCAGATTCTGACCCATTCTAATATCATTATCAACAATTACAACTGCCATTGTTGAAAAAGGTTTCAAATTGTTCGTTGTAACAGTAACGTAATGTCAATTACGAAAAAGAAAAAAAAAACAGTCACGTAATGTCACTGTTAAGACCATTATAATACGCTGAATTTCAGTGGTTTCGGCGATTAGTGGCTTTTGGTAAACAACTTAAGGATGGATTAATTGTCAAATTCAGACATAAGCACAAAAGTGAGGTGGGGTCATTTAGGTGGCGTTTGGTAAAAAATTTATTCAGATCTTATGTCTGAATGGGCTGAAATTCAATAATTTTGGTGATTGAGTGGCGTTTGGTAAACAACTTAAGGTCTGAGTAAAAGTGAAATTCAGACATAAGCAAAAACTGTGCTGGGGTTCACTTAATGCAGTAAGTGGTTTCGACGAAAAATATCTCGAGATTCTAAGATTCTCTTTTAAATACCCATAATGCCTTTTTCGTAAAGTTTTCTCTTTTAAAAACTTACGAAAGTATCTTAATAAATATTTAATAATACCCACAATGCCCTTGACTTAATTTTAAGACTTAAGACCTTTACCAAACCATCCAATTCAGACATAAGACATTAAGCTATCAGACTTTAAGCTTTTAGATTTGGTAACTTAATTTACCAAACGCCGCCTAGTCTTTTTTTTTCTCAGTTTTGGACATTATTTTATGAAATAAGGAGACGGGGTGGGGCATTATATACGCCGTTATTTTTGTACGCCATTATTTTTGTTGTACGCCATTTGAAACCATGGTTTTAAAAACGGCCGTTTAAACAGTAATGCCCCAAGCCCATTTCCGTTAAAACCGTTTAAACACGTTTTATCGGTTTTGAAAAAAACGGCCATTTTTTTATTTTAACGGCCGTTAAAACCGTTTAAACAGCCATTTAATTTTGAAAAATTTTGTGAAAAAAACGGCTGTTAAAACCGTTTAATTCCGTTAAAATCAGTTTAATTTCCGTTAAAATCTGTTTAAATTCGTTAAATTCTATTTTTTTTTTTTAATTTTCAAAATTTGAATTTCAGCGCTACTTTTTCCATTAAAATAGTTAAAACCGTTAAAATCAGTTTAATTCTGTTTTTTCCCATTTTTTTCCATTTTTGCCTCTAACCGTTTCAATCCGTTATAACGGCTGTTTAAACGGTAACGCCCCCAGTCTGTTTAACCGTTAAAACGGCCTCCTTTAAACCTTGGTTAAAACCATCCGTGTCCCATAGAGGTAAGGCTTTGACTCTTAACACAACGAGGTCATGGAAACACACGCGTGTACAGATCATAGTTTGGTAAGGAGTGACAAGGTGAAGGGATGTTTAAGAAGAAGCTGGACGCCAACCACATGACACCATGTATGCAAGTGTGGAATGAGAAATTTCGTTATGGAAATCTGGTCTTACGCCAATGCCAACCGTGTTTTTGTTGTCATGCAACAAAATTGTACCTGGGAAAATACAATTTAAGGGTATTGTAGTCATTTAAGAGGGTACTCCCGTCGGAAAGTTCTATATTTTCTATTTTTCAGTTAATTAATTTTTGGGAGGTGGGTGGTGGTGGTGGAGACTGGAGAGAATGTGAAAGTGTTGAGAAGGACAAAATATATGGTTTTGCATGACTGCTGCACCACGTTCTAACGTGGGTGACGTCAGCACTGGGTACTTTGTTTGACACGACCAAATTTCTGTGATTGCGTCTTGGTGCTGTTATCCAACATCCCAAATGGATGCGTACCGGATACCACCAAAACTCAATAATGCTCAAATTCTTACCGTTAAAATCAACCCATGAAAATAACTTCAATCCAACGCTTATAAGTCACTACCTGGATAAATATCTATACGGTCAGCGCCCTCTAATAGTGTACCACGTGGCTCATATTGTGGGTTGTAACCGGCATCTTGTGACAGAAGTTTTACTCTTTAGCCTCCTTAGGTGGATTTACGGAACAAAAATCAGCCTGATTAGTGATTTCAAACCTTGGTTCTTTATACCCCAAATAATGGTCAATAATGTTCTAATTTTCACGGTTCGTGGACTCCCACCTAATCATGTTGATTTTTGGTTTGTAAGTCCATTTAGGGATTGCCAAACAATCTATACAGTCAGCGTCCTCTAAAAATGTACCATGTGGCTCATATTGTGGGCAATCAGCGGCTTCGCTAACCAAGCAAAGTTTTACTCAAAACGTGATGGCAAAGAAACTGATAGGGACATTGTAGATAATGAGTTGGCTCTGGGACACAATTTGTGTCAGTAACAAAATTATGTTCAATCACAATCAATTGGTTGACAACGACCAATGGTTTGGGGAGAAGACTCGACATTCCACCAATCCCTATAGAAGTTAAATTCAAGGTTTAAAAGGGGCCGTTGTAACAGTATAACGCACTGGGAGCATTATCGTTTTTTAATTTTAAAAAGTCTCGGTTGTCAAATCCCAAGAATACTTAGTTCTTCGGGAATATATATATATCGTTGTGTCTCGAATCTCCTAAAGATTGAAGTGTCAAAAATCAAGTGGACTTCGACAAAATAAATCAAATAAGAATTAAAGCTGAAAAAAATCAACCCAAATGTTCAAGATCAACTGAAGACAAAGTCAAGTGATCAAGTTCAACTGAAGACAAAGTCAAGTGATCAAGCTCAACTGAAGACAAAGTCAAAAGCTCAAGTACGTTCTCACTTAATGAACGTTCAACTATAACTAAACTCGTGTTGCGGTTCTTACATAAATCTAAGGGTACACCGTACGTTGCCTACGGATCTTGATTTATCCTAGATGGTTCAGTGTTAGTTAAGAATCGTGTGTGTGTCGAGAAGAGGAAAGCTAAAAACTTTGGAAGTGCTTAGTTATGGACAAAGTGGTCCAGCCAACCGACGTTTTTGAGCAGGCGACCGAAGGTTCGGTCAACCCTAACTCTTGGGTTCAAAATTTTGGTATGTAAACCTGGGCGGGCGACTGACTAAAGGCTCGGTCGACCGAGGTCCGGTCGACCGAGGTCCGGTCGACCGGCCAATAGTGCAGTCGACCCCGTTCGTTTCGGATCTCGTTTGACAAAATCTCTTATGCGATAATAAGCGCATTTTGGCCCTTCAAACGGTTATATTAGGTACGATTTTATTGATGTAATGTCTGCTTATAAATAAGAGCAATCTTCCTTCATTAGAATTAACCCAATCAAGCGATCTCTACTTCACATTCTTTGAGTCTAGAGATTTAGAATTTGAAAGAGCTTCACGTGTGCAAATTTGTATATCCTTTGTGAAGGCTCTAGATTGTTTGAGAGAGCTTCACATGAGCAAATCCGGTTCATCTATTGTGAAGGCTGCTCTAATTGTTTGAAGAGTGTCTCTGTAGCGAATTCTTCGATGATGATTTATCATTCTATTGAATTCATCAAAAGGTAAGTATCTCTTAGAACAAACTTTTTAAAGTGAATTCAATATTATCAAACCTGAATTGTACGTTTGTGATTGGTGGACGAGTGAGTACTCATCAAATTGAGTTGAGAAAAGGTGGAATCCTTTAGAAATTCGTTTCTCTAAAATACGATGGGCCTAGTGTGACTCTCTAGGTGAATCGAGAAGTGATTCTCATATAGATTGAGTTGATGATTGTAGATCCATGAGAAGAGGACTTCTCTAAATAGACTATTGGCCTAAGTTGACTCTCTAGGTGAGCGAGAAGCGATTCTCGTTAGATTGAAACTAAGTGTAATCTTAGTTGGTTTATTATTTATTTCGATTGAAAATATTATAATGCATGATTGAAATAATCTATTATCTATACTAAAGCTCGGCACTGCTGAGGTGGCGCTCTCCCCATCTTTTTTCCACCGTTTTTTCCCAAAATACCCCATATGCAAGCCTTTTTCTCTTTTAGACCATCCCTTTGCCAAAACGTCTCTCCCTCTCCCCCAAACAACTGAGAAACATTAAATTGAATAACTAAAACGTCTTCTTCTTTACCTTTGGTTATTTTCCTAAACTTCCCTCCTTCCTAAAACGTTTCCTCCTTTCTCAAAACTAATTCCCCCATAAATTTCTCTCCTAAAACGACTCCTCGGTTCTCAAAACATCTCTCATAAATATGATCTTACAAATTTCATATCAAATGTTCCTAAAACGACTCTAATTAATTTCTTTCATATTAAGATTTCCTAAAATGACCCATTAATTTCCTTCACTATTTCTTAAACTTTCGCAGTTTCTTAAAGTCTCTAAGAAAACAACATATTTATTCATTTCTTAAAAATTTGGCGTGGTACTCTCTCCATTTATAGAGAGAGATTCAGAATTCCCTTATTGTATCCTTCAAATCCTCTACAGAATCTCTATGTGTTCAAGCCTCATGAAAGGGAGAGACGAATAGATCGAGAGTGCTACATAATCTAAGCATCCAGCCATTCGTCGAACTAGAGATTCTCCGATGGTTGTAATTTTTTATTGTTGCATCTTCTGTACATGGAAAACACTTTCATATTTTAGAATTTAAAATTTTACTTTTTTTGTTTTTACTTTTGAATTTAAACTTAGAGTTTTGTTGTTGCAAGGATTCAAATTCATTTTGGAATGTCAATCGACATGGAGATCGGGGATAGCAGCATATATTAGCAACGATAGAATTGAAGAAGAACAAATTTGTTGGTTTGAGTTTAGAATTTATGAATTTGATTAAAAAATTGAGGTCGTTTTGGAGCATTTGAAGATAATATTGTTTATTAGTGAAGATCTTACAATTGCGGAGAGAGAGCCAATAGATTTGTGTATTTCAATCTCACTCGCCAACGACAAGACCAACCCAGCTAAATCGTGTCTCTCTCTCATCTATATCCTTAAAATGGATTGGTACATGATTGTTTTTTTGAGAAGACAAACATGCATGAGAAGGGGAAAAACCGGTTTGCGCATTGCCTCCCCGTTTCCTTAATTACGCGTGTCTTTACTTTTAGCGTTGGACAATACAATTATCTTCCTAAAATCTCTATGCATCTATAAAATCTCTCTACCTATTATTATGTAACTTAATTGCTATCTTTTCTCCATCAGATGGTTACACAAATAAAATATTATAAAAAAATACAATTAATTTCATAATCGATGAACATAATAAAAATTAAATTTTTTACATTATATAAGTACCAAAAAAAGAAATAATTGTACATTAAAAATTTATTTTCATATAATTATTTTTTTTACTGTGCCCGTGCTAAGCAGGGGCTATTGATTCCTAGTATAATACTACTCATGGTGAGTATTGAAGAGTGGACGTAGGTGCGAAGTCGCTGAACCACTATAAATCTGAGTCTCGTTTGATTGTGAATGTTTGCATATTTTTGTCTCAGATTTTTTCATATCTATGTTCTGTGGATGATTCGTATTTTGATTGCTTGATCCTTTTCCGATTTGTGTGATCGTTAATTTTTAATTCATATAGAATCTGTAGAGAAATTAAAAATTATCCTATTTACCCCCCCCTCTAGGACTTAACGTGGTTATTAAAAGAGAATTTCAAATATCCTAACGAATTGTAAACAAGGGCAAAAATAAAAAACAACGGGAACAAGGAAAAAAAATGGCACTGGAATTCAATTTTTCACACATTTTCCAAAAAATTTAACGGTACATAATTTAACAAAGGAGGTACAAATCCGTTATAACGGTAATGTCCATTATTTTCGTTATAACGGCATTATTTAAACCATGGTTCAATTTACTTCATTGTTCCTTAATTGAGAACTTGGTGCACTTATAGATTAGATGGAGGCAGCCAACATCCCTTCAATCCAAGGTTTAAAGGAGGCCGTTTTAACGGTTTAACGGACTGGGAGCATTACCGTTAAAATGGAATGAAATGACCGGAGGCAAAAATGGAAAAGAAATTGGGAAAAACATAATTTAACAGATTTTAACAGAATTTAATGGAAAAAACTGAAAAAGTAGTGCTGAAATTCAAATTTTGAAATTTGAAATTTAAAAAAATAATGGAATTTAATGGATTTTAACGGAATTAAACGGCCATTTTTTTTCATAGAATTTTTAGGAATTTAACGGTTGTTAAAACGATTTTAACGGCCGTTAAAACCAAAAAAATGACCGTTAAATTAAAAGCGTCAAAATGTGTTCAACAGTTTTAACGGCAAAGGACTTGGGGGGTTACCATTTAAACGGCCGTTTTTAAAACCATGCTTCAATCTAGTCAATAAAGTACTAAATTTGATTTAAGAAAAGAAAATATAAATTGCAAATTCTTAAGTCAAATGCATGCTTTAAAAAAAAAAAACTCGTCGAGTTGACTCGATTTTATTTAGGGTAGAGGCAACTTATTGACTCGACTGATAGCCACTCACTGAGTTGACTCGAAGACTCAACCCGAATTGTAAGTAAAAAAGTCTAGACTTTTTATAGTAGATAGGGGCAATTTGGTCCACATATGTGATTATATATAAATAAAGAGTTTACTCGTTGCAAAACTCAACCCTAATGATGATTTTTTCTTTTGTTTAAGTTGGTTCTTTGATTTACATAAACGTCTACTCAGTGTTCGATAACTCGACTCGACTCGAAAGTCTACCGAGTTGAGTTAACTCGAAGACTCGACCCAAAGTAACTCGACTCGAGTAATATATTAATATTAATATATAAATATCATATTTTTATAAGCAAAATTTATAAGATTTGGTTGAGTTTGAGTTAACAAGGTGTTTGAGAAACTTATTTGGTTCGTCGATTGTAAAACAGCGTGTTTGGTGCGTTGTTTTGTCTAGAAAAACAACGCACCAAACCGGTTGTAAATTCGATTCGAGTTTATTTTGAGTCTACTCGAAATTCAGCTGAGTCAAGTCAACCCGGTAGAGTTTCGAGTTGATTCGACGAGTTTTAAAACTGCTTCTACTCACTATTCAAGTAAGTCGCAAATTTCTAAGGTGCTTTTTTATTATTTTTATAGTTTTAATTGAATAAAATATTTAGTATTAAGATTTCCAAGGTTTAGCCAAGCCTTGGCTTAGGACCCGACTACTTGTCGTATTTGGTAAATACCATGGAAGAAGGTTTGATCCTATTCATGGGGATATAGCAATGTTCATCTCTTACAAAAAAAAAAGTCATTAATGGATATCGAATCCAGTCATTATTGGATCAGATCAAAGTAGATTCGAAACATATCCTGTAGTTTATCGGATCAGGTCGTATCGAGTTATCGGGTTGACCCGATTCATAGACATCCCTGAACATAGTCATAGTTGCAGGAAACGTTCTGACTGTGAAGGCACAATGGGCACAAATGGGCTTGGGTTTTGGTAAACTTTGAATAAGTCCAAACTCAAGCTCCAATCTTATACAATTGAAATTCAGGCCCAAAACCTCTCACCGCCCAGCTCATGTACACCCCTTTACAATCAAGCAATCCATTTCTTAGTTTTCCTCTCAAGAAATCTACTACCTCTTTGTTCTCCTCCAAAAATTAAAAAAAAAGCCATTATTTATCGGTGGAACCCATGAGGGCCATGCCACTTTAAATGTATACTATTATAAAGCAACAACCAGTAGTGCCACACACATTTGTCACAATTAAAGGCCTAGGCAAAACCTTCCCTCATTAAATGCCTATTTATACTAAAGACAATACCTCGGTTGATGTACGCCCTTCACGATTCAGGATGTACAGCACGCAGACATCCCTCATCATGACGAGGGACCATATTATAAGCCACGCCACCCACTCTTACAGGCCACTGACCGTATGGATGTTTGTCCCATTCGTAGATGAACTTATATACCAACTATCAGGCTGATTAGTGATTTCAAACCTTTGGATACGAGTGCCCCAAATAATGCTTTAATGCTACAGTTAAAAATCAACCCATGAAAATGACTCCAATCAAATCCTTAAAAATCACTTTTTCAGGCAGATTAGTGTTCTCTAAAGTGTTGCCACGTGTAAGGTGATGCACATGGCGTTCCCCTAGTAAAATATCAGGTCAACCCATTTCATGGACATCCCTGAACATAGTCATAGTTGCACGAAACGTTCTAACTGTGAAGGCACAATGGGCACAAATGGGCCTGGGTTTTGGTAAACTTTGAATAAGTCCAAGCTCAAGCTCCGATCTTATACAATTGAAATTCAGGCCCAAAACCTCTCACGGGCCAGCTCGTGTACACCCTTTTACAATCAAGCAACCCGTTTCTTAGTTTTCCTCTCAAGAAATCTACTACCTTTTTGTTTTGATCCAAAAATAAAGAAGAAGCCATTATTTATTAGTGGAACCCATGCAGGCCATGCCATTCTTTAAATCTATACTATTATAAAGCAACAACCAGTAGTGCCACACACGTTTGTTACAATATAATTAAAGGCCTATGCAAAACCTTCCCTCATTAAATGCCTATTTATACTAAAGACAACACCTCGGTTGAAGTACGCCTTTCACAATTCAGGATGTACAGCATGCAGACATCCCTCATCATGACGAGGGACCATATTATAAGCCACGTCGCACACCCTTACAACCGTATGGATGTTTGTCACATTCCTAGATGGACTTATATACCAACTATCATGCTGATTAGTGATTTCAAACCTTTGGATACGAGTGCCCCAAATAATGACTCTAATCAAATCCTTAAAAACCACTAATCAGGCTGATTAGTGATCTCTAAGGGTATGTCATGTGTAAGGTGTTGCCACGTGTAAGGTGCACGTGCATCGCACATGGCGTTCCAATAGTAAAACATAAAAAACCGGAGCCGTTGAATATTATTTTCAAGAAAGCCATGCCACTCTTTAAATAAAATATAAAAAACCAGGGATATTTTCAAGAAAAAAGTTGTATCAAAACAACAAATTTTGATGACGTAGCATTCGAAAATTGTGTGTACAAATAATGTCACCCTCTGTTGAGGACAGGATATTGGCACTTGCGTTTTCGCTCAGTAAACCCAAAAATCCCCCTCCCTCCTTTTTCACTCATCACACCCATAAAAAATAAAAAGAAACAAAAAAAACAAAAAAAAAAAAAAAAAAAAGCTATAAGGAGAAGAAGAAGAAGAAGAGGAAGAGGAGGAGGAGGAGGAGGACGACGACGCCACTACCACCGCATCAGGTACGTCTCTCTCTCTCCCTATCGATTCTGGGCTGCATTGGCAGCCCCCGAGGCTGAGTATGGAATGCCACACTCGACAGCCCATAATCGATAGGGAGATGGGGGAGAGTATGTCATTCCACACTTGGCCTCGGAGGCTATTGAGGGCTGCCGAGTGTGGCATTCCACACTAGACCTCGGGTGCTGCCGAAGCAGCCTGGTATTGAGAGAGAGAGAGAGGTACCTGCCGTGGCCTCCTCCTTCTCCTCTTTTGTTTTTTATTTTTTTTGGGTGGATGGGTGTAATGAGTGATGGGTTTACTCAGCGAAAACGCATGTGCCAATATCCCGTCCCTTTGTTAATTGTTAGTGCCAATAGAGTCTATCCTTTCTCACCAATCCTCTGCCCATGTGCCACGTGGTACATTCGTGGAAACAACCAGTGGCGTAGCCAGGATTTCGTTTGGGGGGGCAGCAAGGTGGCAAGCGACTGTCAAAGTGGAGCAACGGCGAGAAAAATTTTGATCTAGACTTTTTTATCCAGCATCCCGACAATATCTAAAATGCCACGTGCCACTCTTAGAGACTAACGACCGTATAGATGTTTGGCCCATCCTAGGTGAACCAACATTCCAAAATTCAGCTGATTGGTAATTTATAGCCATTGGATCCAGTACCTCAAAATAATGCTTGAATTCCACGGTTGAAAGTCAACCCATGAAAAAGACTAAAATCTAACAATTATAAACCACCAGTCTATGATTTTTGGTCTCTAGGTTCACAAAAGGATGGCTGGATGGGCCAAACACCATGCGGTCATTGGTCTATAAGTGGCATTTTCAGGTGCTGTGAGGACTCTTGGATCTGATGATTTTTGGTCTCTAGGTTCACATAAGGATGGCTGGATGGGCCAAACACCATGCGGTCACTGGTCTATAAGTGGCATTTTCAGGTGCTGCCCGGACTCTTGGATCAAAAAATGCAAGGAGACCTTGAGAGGGAAGGTCGCAGGTAAGATTTGAGAGAAGGTGGTAATTCTCCCTTCAGCTATTGGTTAAAAGGGTATTTTTGGAAGGGTTGTGATGTAACAAGGTAGACCTGGTGCCAAAGATGTTGCCAAGGGGCCCACTGACCGCATGGATGTTTAGCCCACCCTTTGGTAGACATTCATACCAAAAATTAGCTTGTTTGATGATTTTTAGCCATTGGATTTGGTACCCAAAACATTTGTTGAATCCAACGTCTAGAATCACCCCTAAAAAAAATACTAAAATCTAATGGCTAAAGATTACCTATCAGGGTGACTTTTTGGTGTTTGTATCATGGGCTAAACATCCATGCGGCCAGTGGGCCAAGAGGACAGCAATTAGCGTTACATTTCTTTTTGTTTGGGAAAACAAGAGGGGGGGGGGGGGGGGGGGAGGGAGGGGGGTGGGGTGGCCTTGCCCGCCGAATGGCTAGAAATCATTATGGCTATACCTCTAATGATTTCTAGCCATTTGAGTACCCAAATTATACTCGAATCTTACGGTTAAAAGGGACAAATCTAGTCTGCAGTTATTTACAGACTTAAAAGTATGTAAACATTATCAATACTGTTGGATGTCCCTTGAAAAATGTGTTATTTCAATGTTTTCAGAAAAAAAATTTATAAATTAAAAACACGTTTTTCAATGAGCATTGGATGGTGGAAACAATGTTTACATACTTGTAAGTCTGTAAATGGTTGTAGACTAGATTTGTCCGGTTAAAACTGAACCCATGAAAAGACTCAAATCTATTGGCTAGAAATCGAGTAAAACTTGTGTCACAAGATGTTGTGACTGAACACGGTCACAGCACTCAATATGAGCCACGTGGTATACTATTAGAGGACGATGACTGTATGGATGTCTGGACAGTCCCTCGGTGGACTAGTACACAAAATATCAGCTTGACTAGTGATTTCTAAATGATTCTATTGAACTTATTTTCATGAGTTGATTTTAACGGTAGGAATTTGAACATTATTGAGCGTTATTTGGGTGCAAAAATACAAAGGTTTTAAATCACTAATCAGGCTAATTTTTGGTTTGTAGGTCCACCGAGCGACTGGTGAAACATCCATACGGTCAAAGACCTCTGATCGTGTGCCACGTGTCTCGTATTGAGTGCTGTGACCGTGTTCCGTCACAACATCTTGTGACACAAGTTTTACTCGTCAGTGGTCTCGAAGAGTACGAAACGTGTGATATACAGCCGCTATTGAGTATTGAGAAAAGACTTCTCTCAACGTCGCTGAGAGTCTCAAGTCGGACTCCCACCATATATGGAAAATGATAGTACCATTCAGGACGATACTCAAGCATCCTCATCCCTGGGTCCAGACCGTTAGATTTTATTCGCTACTTTTAAGGTGTGAATCACGAGGACCATCAATGGTCTGGACCTAGGGACGACGATACGATAGGGATGACGATGAATAGGGACGATGGTAGCACTGCTTTAACGGCTTCACCAACCAGAGCTCTTTCTCCTCCTGATTCTCTTGTCTCTAATCCGATCGATTGAATTCCAGAGGTTGCTCCATACACGAATATATAGATTTTTTCTGTAAGTTTTAAATCACAGATTGTTATCAGAGATTCGAATTTACAAACTGTAGTAAATTTTAGTACCAGATTGTACAAGTTTGGTGTAGAGTTTCAGTTCTTGGATTTCAAACATGTTTCGATTACCGAATATATTCTGAAATTCTATATTACTCGAAGATTTCGCCCTAAAATCTAGCTAAAAACAGTAAGTTGTGTCACTGTATGATGAATTTATGCTGTAATTTTGCAGCATTTTGAGCTCTCAGATTGGGGGAGATTTCTTAAAAGAGGCCTGGAAGCTAGGTTTCATAACGTGTTCAGGTTAGATTTTATGCTACTATTTTTTTGTTAAATTAATATTGTTTGTGATCTTGCATTGACTTGTAGGATAAGCAAATCCCTGAATTTTTTTTTATCTGTGAAAATTTATGCACTTTTTTCACGGAATTTCATTCTGTTTCAGTAGAGATTCTTGCAGAACTGCGTATGCTGAGATTTAGGGTTTTGGTTTATGTACTGCAGTAGGTGTGTTCCTAGTGCATTAACTACTTGAGAAATCTGTAATATATACTTTCAATGTTTGAGTATAAGTGGCCTAGAAACCCCTTTCAAAGTAATGTAATTTGTTGAATTTCGAAGTTTTTGTTTCTTCAAGAAATTAAAAAGAAGAATCCTTAGAGTTTTTGAAGACTTAATTATATTCTGAACCATGACTGTAAGCTTGGAACGCTTTCTTCATTTCATGAGAACTAAAAACGTGTATGAGATTGTTCGTATACATTTAAGAGTTTGTGGGAGTTGCGCTTCTTGAATTAAGAAACATTTTTTTTTGAAGTTTCTAATCTTTGTTTTTGTCCATACCAGCAGAAATGGTTGGTTCTGGATTCTTCTTTATTGGGAGGGCGCTTGTTCTTCTACAATTGCTTCCAGGAATTATAGCTTGGGGAAAGGAAGGACACTATGCAATTTGTAAAATAGCAGAGGTAAGTAAGACAACAGTGTGTTAAAATTCATGTTCATGAATTGGGGTGATTTGGTTTAGATTACAGTTCGAAGAGTTGAAAGCGGCCCCCCCCTAACGAGGGTTCTCAGTCACCCTGCCTGCCAAAGCATTCCTTTGAAGAGATTACGGCTATCAGTTTCAGTGTCATTGGCGATTGGCCATATCAGCTGCTGGCTGGTACAATACAATATGCACGTGCATCACTTGATATTGTACTGAAATGGCCAAAATATTAAGAATCTAAAAGAACCTCAACTGGTATACATATATCGATAGAAATACATTTATAACCAGTCTACAAGCTTGTGTCAGTTGATACGGCTGGATATGCCTAGAATGCCTGTTACATGGGTATCGTTTTGATAACCCCTGTATAGAAACGTAGGCACCATTGTAATGTCTATCAGCTGAAATTTAAAACCGTGCGTAAGAGAGAGTAAAGCTCTTACTGATAAATCTGTTTCTAGCTAGGAAATCTAATACAAAACTTGTTTGGACGTATCAGGGGCTACTTAGTGAAGATGCTGCTGCTGCTGTGAAGGTGTTGCTTCCGGAGTACGCTGAAGGTGATCTTGCTGCTGTTTGCTCCTGGCCTGATGAGATTCGCCATAACTACCATTGGCGCTGGAGTGGACCTCTGCACTATGCCGACACACCAGATTTCAGGTGTAACTATGAATACTGCAGTAAGTTTGCTTTCTTGTCTTGCCATTGTCTCTGCCATTTTTCTGTATGTTTCTATTCTTACAAGGTTCAGGTTCTATCAAGAATAATTACCTTGCACAAGTTTTGCCAAAAGAAATGTTATAGCCTCTGGGTTATTATGGTTATATGGTATAATGGGCCCTGGTTCCTTATTGTACATGTGGCACTCATGCCCAGTGACCTAAGCAGTCCGGTCAATGGGCCACTTTGTATGATCCCTGCTATGGTTGAGAGGAAAGGCTTGAGAAATGGGCTCAATTTTGTATCTTATTTCCTATAATTGTATATGGAAGTCTTGATCCATAGTGTTTGTGTTATCTTCCGGACTCTTAATGGATGTACTATTTTTTGCTCACCTATATAATATTCACATCTTGTTAGAGAAGTTATAATGTTATTGGGGTGGTGGCTATGCAAACAGTTAATGTACCTTAACTTTTATAATGGGTACCCCTCTCATTTTTTTGGTTTTATGTTTGCTTGTTTTAACTTTAAATGTATGTGGATTTTCCAAAAAAGACATATGAGCTAATAGTTTATTTCCCATGACATATTTCCCTCTTTTTTGCATTACTTTCATCATCTTATGCATTCATTGAAATCTGATTGGAAAGATGCAGTTTTATTTTGAGCCGCTATGTTGCCTTCTCTTACTCACTACTTTGTCCTGTTTATGTCTTGAAACTCTTGTCTCCAAGAAAGGCTACCCTCTTTCTTATACACAAATGTGATGTATCTCACTCTACCTTTGTACAGGAGACTGCCATGACACCTCTGGACATAAAGATAGGTGTGTCACTGGAGCAATTTACAACTATTCAATGCAGCTAATGACTTATCAGAGCTCTGTTTCAGAATGGAAGTGTAATACCTTTCTTTTCACTAGTTTTTATACTTTCACTAGCTGCATTCTGATTTCTTGTATAGCTTCCATGTTTTTACAACCATTCAATGCAGCTTATGACTTATCAGGGCTCTGTTTCAGAATGGTAGTATAATGACCTTTGTTTCACTAGTTTTTATACTTTCACTAGCTGCTGTTTGATTTCTTGCTTAGCTTCCATGTTTTCTTGGTCTGAATTAAACATAAGGCCTCCTCTATTGAATACAGATAATTTGACGGAAGCGCTTTTGTTCTTATCACATTTTATTGGGGATGTCCATCAGGTTTGCTTTTCCATACTGTCTCAGTGAAATCCAAGAATAATTAAGATATGCACACTAATTGAAAATATCACTTGAAGGGCTAGACTTTTGTGTTTGTAACAACGTACAATTGTGCTGTTGGCAATGCACATCTCAGGCCTAGCCACCTATTACTGTAGGAAGACTTTATAATTGGTGGGCCATCTCCTGGATGGACCATAGCCTAAAAATTATATCAATCATTTATCTGAACTGTCCACCAGAAACGGGGAAAAATGTGGACAGCTAAATTAAAGTGGTATAACATTTCAAAGAAAAGTGTTAGGAATCTTAGGATTAGCCAATCTGTATAACTTTTGTGTCATACACCCACTCATTAATTTGAGTCATAAATGGGTATTGCATATAATATAGCATGGACAATGCAAACCATTCGTGTGCATCGGACACACACTAATATATAGTTGTGGGTTGTAAATGTGTCGACAGAAAATCTTATAGTTAAACAGATATATGAAATGTCACATCTAGTTGTAATTTTTTTCCCTGGTGATGACAGCCTCTACATGTTGGTTTCCTTGGAGATGAAGGTGGTAACACAATAACAGTCCGTTGGTACCGACGAAAGACCAATTTACACCATGTAATTGCTGAGTATTTCCTTTCCTCTTAAACGCTGTTGCTTTCTTTTTCTTCTTTTCTGTTACAAGGATAAAATGTCAGAGAGCACAACATCAAGAATGAACATGACCCCTAGTAAAGGAATCCGTATTAATCTATACCTGTAATGACTAAATTACCAATGATCAAACTCTGTTTCCTACTAATGTCAGAGTTACTGATGAAAGAGATTGAGTTAACTATATCAAAATCTCCTGGAAGATTTCAGTTTCAGCAACCCTTTCAATGTATAGGCAACTTTTGACCCATCTAACACTTCTAACCACAGTACCAGCATCACTCCTGACTAAGGAACGATCAAGAAAGAATCATTTAGCACTGCTATTTTTATTTTCTATTTCTGTGTAATCTTAGGCAAGAACAGTTGGGCAGAGCAAGGATCGGAATATTAGTCACTCGTATTATAGAGGATGCTAATAAACTGTCGCTAAGCCTCTTTCTCCCTTGAAGAGCAGAGTAACTAGGATACGTTTTTCCTTGATTATTCTCATTTTGATTCCAAGAGTATCAGACTAACTTTTCTGGTTTCTTTCCAGGTATGGGATAACATGATTATTGAGTCTGCATTAAAAACATTCTATGATTCGGATCTTGCAATCATGATCCAAGCCATTCAAAGGAATATTACGGTATGCCTTGATTTTTTAGTTCTTTCTTCTGTAGTTTCAACCTTAACATATACTTGGGCAGTTGCTTCCACTTGGGATCTCCCGATCCCTACATGCTTTCTCGGTGACTGGGTCCAAAAGTAGTTTATTTTCTAAATCTTAGTCACCACTCATTAGTTCTGCACCTGCTCCCCCTTGTTCCTTTCTCTCACACATAAGATGATAGGTATGTACTCCATTGCTTTTTCATGCACTCCGGCAAATTGGAAGCTTTTGTATCCGTTTATTGCCCATGTTAATCCTAGTTTGTTTCATTTGTGTTTGTGTATTATCTCATTATTTTCTTTTATTGTCTTTTAAACAGGATGATTGGTCCACAGACATCTCATCATGGGAAAATTGTGCATCAGATCATGCAGTTTGTCCAGACCCGTAAGTACATGCTTTTTCTTGTTCCTTTCAGATGCCAGGGGTGTTGGGAAGAAAGAACAATAAACGAGGAATAAAACAAAGATGCAAACAAACTACAACACAAAGATTTACGTGGTTCCCTCTAGATTGAGGTATGTCCACGGATCCACACCGATTCCACTATGCTCTAGGGCAAAAGAAAATACACATAGAACAAGATTGAGATACTTGTCTCTCACCAACAGGGGTGTACATAACCCTAAGACGAAATTAGGGTTTCCGTAAGACTATGTGAGAATTACGGAAAAGCCCTCAGGAAAAAGTCCTGCCCAAAAATTTTCGGGGACGCATTGCCCCCTTGTAACCCCCCAGCCAGCTCAGCGCGGAGCTGGACCCGCGGAATCGTGCCTTCGTGTACAGTACTCCAAGAATCATCAGTCTCTACATAACTCAACAAGGGGTGGGTGGGTGGGTGTGTCTGACGTGGACATTTTGAGATGCCTGATATGCTGACAAATCCCTTCGGACAGAATGTGGTGTTAAATTACTATTAAAGTATAAATATCACAATGAGGCAAATAGAAAAAGAAATACAAGATATATAGGTATTCATATTTATTTTTGTTGCTATGCTAGGTTCAAACCTGTCGTATTGAAGCTTCATGATTCCTGATGTGTCAAGATATCAATTCAAATAGATTATAATACCAAGAAATTAGTACCATTGAGAAGGACAAATAGACTGAAAAGGGTGTAAATATAGGGAAAGTAGAAAAAGAGCAGAACACCAAGTTCAGCCATGTGAACATATAAATGTCATCATCCATATGTGTCGAGCTTTTCTCTTTCTGTTTGGGATCATTTCCTGGATTTGTGATATTTCCCTTGAAAGGCGCCTTTTGTAGTTTTTGTTTTTATTCGAATAAAATTTCACATTTTCAATTAAAAAATAGAAAGTAATAAAATGGGCATCAAGACATGTTCAGGCATGTCAACATCCATGTCCACATTGGTACGCGTTGACGTGGCTGAAAAACCCCAAGAAGTGCTTTCTTTTATTACATGGCTAGCGCATAGCCAGGAACATTGGAGCAGATGCGTACACAAATGCTCAGACAGGCATTTATGCATGGGCACTTTCTTGATCCGTGAAAGCAATAATCTCAGAACAGAATCACTCATCCAAGAAACATGGATAGAAAAGGAGTTGATTCCATGTGCGGCTCGTGTTCTTATGAACAGTGGGATAGCTGCAGATGATCAAGTTACCCTTTTGCAGGTATGCTTCTGAAAGCATTGGATTGGCGTGCAAGTATGCATACAGGAATGCCACCCCAGGAAGCACACTAACAGGTATTCTGAAGTCTGAATCCCTATTTCTAGTTTTTAATTGGAAAATTTCTCTCATCAGATCAAACCAGGAATCTTCTTACTGAGATTGAAGTTTAAAATTTTGATTAAGCATTTGAGCTTTGTTGTCATATCTTAGGGTTCAATATGCATGACCTAAACCCTGTTTTTTTACAACTTGAACCCAATCCAGAAATCTGGATTCTAAAATTGAACGACTTGTGGAAAACATGTGCAGGTTCTATAAAATATAGTGAAGAAATACTTGCATTGAGTTGGGAGGCAGGGAAAAATGATCCTCCCCACTAGGGCTGTTTAAGTGGCACTGTGCAGGGTGATTATATCCAATTCTTTAATCAGTCCTACACTCTTACCTAGGAGACTCCCAGTTAAAAGTTTGACCTGATGGAATGATACCAATCATATGATATGTTGCATATTTTCATTGGTTAGAGATAATATGATTGATGATCCAAAGAGATGTATAATGTTTGCATCTTCATTCGACATCGTGATGGAGGACATAGCTTACGATCATCGGCTTTGATCATGCCACTAGGCATTTGATTAGGACATTGCACAATGATCCTAACACTTCGTCGCATCTCTTCGATACAGATACAGTAACGATCATAGCGATCTCCTCTGGTTCCTATTGGTACGTCAGGATCCGATTGGTCATGAACGAAGACATGAAATGAATTGAAAAAAAAAAAAAAAAGTCGTTAGCAAAAAGAAGTGGTATTGGGATCATTTGTCCTATATTTTTGGCCTAAACAGCATAAGTGGAATCCATCATGAAAATTGTCACCCGATGCATTATTTCTTAGGGTGGCACGCATTATTGGAAGTCCACTAGAGATCTGAATCGTTCAATTGATTGGCCATAGCCCAGATTATAACCATCCAATAGATTGTTATCTTTCAGATTGGGACTATAATAAATATGAGCAGCTTATGTATACCATCCGAATATTGCTACTCATTGCATTGATCTTTGCCGTTGCCAATCCAAGAAATGGCCCGTCAACTGGATGGTTCGGATTGATAAGATGGCTCACACAAATGACAGTTAAATTGCTGTTATTTGGATGTTGGACAGCCCGTCGATGAAACCGTGGCAGAAATTATCCCACAAAAAATATCCTCATTAAAGTCCTAATTATTTTCTATTTTTCTTGCTGTGTTGTGCAGACGACTACTTCTTATCGAGGTTGCCTGTTGTGGAGAGAAGGCTAGCCCAAAGTGGGGTTCGGTTGGCTGCTACTCTCAACCGGATCTTCACATCCCAACCATCAGTCTCAAGACTCTCAACAGCTTGAAGCATAGGTGGAAAGAGAGAGAAGCAAAGCCAGTGGACAATTAGGTGGGACCCTTGGAGACCTGCCCACATCACTTGAACTTCCCTACACGCCAATCTCACCGTCCCACATCTACTCTCTCTCTTTAGCTACTCTTTTAAGACAAGGCAAAAGATGTTAATATATTATGGTTCTCTCTCCTTTTAAGGTGTTAGTAGATGTAGCGTCATTCCTTAACTGAAAGCCCAAACTTATGAGGCACTCAAAAGGATTAGATCATGTAACTTGCACTCAATGAGAACCTACCTCCATATGCTGTGTATATATAAACAAGACCCACTGTTGATGGGTTCATTGCTCTCAATTGTTCATGTTTTGTTCTTAAATTTAAGAAGAAAAATACAAAACAAACCAACCAAGAAAGGGAAAAGTTATTGGAGGGGATGGGTAGGTTTGGAGGTTCTTTGAAGTTGTGTGAATGGTTGCATGTTTTGTTGGTGGGTTTTGTCTTTGTTTTGGCGCCTGGTGCTCAAGCCTGGAGCAAAGAGGGTCATATCATGACGTGCAAGATTGCTCAGGTAAAAGCGTTCTTTTTTATTTATTTATTTATTAACATCCCCGTGATAAATCCTCTCTATTAGTGAAACCCCCATGAGTTTCAATTCTTTTGGTCTTGCCTCCTTGACTGTTTTTGACCATCATTGTGCGAGTCAGAAATTCTAAACCCACCACCCACAAATTGAAACCCATTGCACCAAAACAGTTCAGTTTTTGGGTGAAGGAATTAATGTTTCTGACTCGGTCAACTATGCTAAAACACAATCAAGGGGGCAAGAGCAAAAAGGATAAAAAACTAAGGGGGGTTTCACTAAGGTACGTCTGAGACGCATCGGGCACGCTAAGGAATACATGCCGAACATCAGTTCTTGCAAGGTCCTTGAGGTGCCACCGTGCCAGCACACAGTTGTGGCATGAATTACCGTGTCACTTTAGAGCACACTGCACCTCAAGAAACTTATAAACCAGGATACCCGAACTGGACCCATTTTTAACCGGGCCCACCAGATTGAAGTGCAGAAACTGTTGGGTGATCGGTAACCATTGCTACTCCTAGCTCTGGGCATTTACGTGGTTGTATCTTCCTAAAGGTCTGTAGCTTATTTACTTAGGACTAACTAATTACTATCATATTGCTTTTAGGCTCTTCTAGAGCCTGACGCAGCAGAGGCTGTTCGTAATTTGCTACCCGACTATGCCGGAGGAGACTTGTCGGCCCTCTGTACGTGGCCTGATCAAATCCGGCACTGGTACAAATATCGGTGGACGAGCTCTCTTCATTTCATTGACACTCCAGATAAGGCTTGCACCTTTGATTATTCAAGTAAGCGACATGCATATTTGTACTTCTTAAATTCTAATATGTTTCTTTTTTTTTTCAACTACATCTTATTATTGTTATTGATTTTGTCGTGACGACGATGTGAAAATGATACTTGAATAGGGGATTGCCATGATCCACATGGACAGAAGGACATGTGTGTCGCTGGTGCCGTCCGAAATTTCACCTCTCAGCTGTTGCACTACCGAGAAGGGTCCTCTGATCGCCGATGTAAGGGATTCAACCTACCCAAATTTTGCATATTCCTTGTGATCAGTGGCTCTAATTTTTTTATTTTTTTGAAGAATTCTTAATTGCTGCCTAAATTTCGTATGCCCTGACCGAATCAATATATTATTGTGTTTTACTCACGGCATTTGTTTTTTCCAATTTTCTACAGACAATTTGACTGAGGCCTTATTATTTTTATCACACTTCATGGGTGATATCCATCAGGTATGGTGGACAGCCTTAACTTTTTTCTCTTCTTAATCTTTTGGGTTTCTCTAATTTATAGAGATTTTATTTCTTTATCCTTGTTCTTTCAGCCATTGCATGTAGGATTCACGAGCGACGAAGGGGGGAACACCATACAGTTACACTGGTTTAAGCACAAATCTAACCTGCATCATGTGAGTAACCAAGAACCATCCTTGTTTTGTTAACTTGGTAGTTCAAATGTTGCTCGAGACGACATAATTTCGACCGGAACTCGGCAAAACAAGGACAATTTTTTTTTTTTTTTCCATTAATCAATATTATTTGGTTGAATTATTAACTTTTTTCTTAGTCATGCCTTCTTACCCATCAAGTGTGAGACCAAACTGGCTTTATTTCTTGTTTTAAAGATGCAAGACCAACACGTATCTTGCAAATGTACGTTTGTGTACCCATTCTGAATATGTTAGGCCAACACAGCCCCCAATAATTTTATCCAATGTTTATAAGCTGCAGTTTGGACTCAAGTAAAACTGAGTCAACTCGGTCAATTTCCTACTTTTAAAATGTTTATCCTCGTCAGTGGTCATCTACTGGTCTTTTTTTTTTTATTAGTCCATGCGTTTAGTACTCAAGAGCCTAGCTAATTGAGTCGACAAGGCTGTGTTCCGAGTCGAACAGCAGTTTTTTTGCCATTTCCTTGTGCGTGCTCTAGCTTATCTGGTCTTTCTTTCCAATGTGTAGGTGTGGGACAGGGAGATCATTCTTACTGCTGCAGCAGAATTATACGGGAAGAACATGGAACTCTTCCAAGAAGACATACAGAGGAACTTCACCCATGTGAGAATAGCTGAATAGTCTTTGCATTCACACGGGAAATGGGTCTCCTTCAATTAGCACACAAACTCTCTGATTTCACTAAATGGTGTTTTTTTTGGTTACACACTACAGGGGATCTGGTCAGATGATATGTCATCTTGGGGTGACTGTAATGATCTCTTCTCTTGCCCAAACAAGTGAGTATACTCAAAATAATCCTCCACCTCAAACTCTACCTAGTTGAGATTCTCATCTCTGTGTCTGCGCCTTTGCACGCTCAGATATGCTGCAGAGAGCATTAGCTTAGCTTGCAAGTGGGGTTACAAAGGTGCCACACCAGGTGAAACTCTAGCAGGTAAGTTTATCTCTGCCTCCTGATCAGATTACCTAAACAGAAAATAAATGTTTAAAAGTAGGAAATCATTTCGTAAAAGTTAAGCTAAGACTCCCTATCTTATAGACCTCAAACCCGAATATGTTAACTGAATTCTTTCTTGTTTTTCACAGATGAGTATTTTAATTCAAGGATGCCGATTGTCAGCAAACGTATTGCACAGGGAGGAGTCAGGTTATCCATGATTTTGAACAGGGTATTTGGCAAACACCATCAAGAACTCTCAGCACCAACTTGAACTGCAGCAGTCCCCAAGTTTTTAATTTGCCTAATTCCTTTGTATAACAATAATAACTCAAAGATCGAAGTTAATTATTTATATTCAATCCAAGTAACCTATGGATATATTGTATCTTGCCAGAGTTGAACTAGAATCCAAGCTCATGAAATACACACATTTGCAATTCCAATAAAATATTTGTTTATAGCTTGGGATTCACACCACACAATCAAAGACCATCCAACAGCGTGGATCCTAGAGAGACCACCGTCCTCCTCGAGATGACAATCATCATTTTACTACCACCATCTTTTCTTTGGTTTTTCAAGATATCAATAAATTGGTATTTCATTTTGGGGGGTTTGGTTATCGATATCTCTGAAACTTTAATCCTTAGTTTCTCAGCAGTATAGAGTACAAAGTAATTGAAACTAGGGATTCTGCTTCTAATGCAGAACGATATCATTCAATGCTTCATTGCAATCTCAGCTATTGACTTAAACACCGATCACTTGAGGTGAAAATCAGTGACTCAGTAACATAATTACTTTTAGATGAGCAAGACTAGCAAAGAGGAGCACAATATATCCTTTAAGAAAAGAAAAAAAAAAAAAAGAGAAGAGTAGCACAACATAAATACAAGGTATCCAGTTTACCGGCGACCTTTTCCACCAGAGAAGTAACCGCCACCACGCCGGTATGGTCCTCTTCCACGAAAGGAACTTCCTCCCTGATTAAATTGATGGGGTGCCGAAAAGATTCCTTGATTAACAGGAGGTGGTCGTATTCCATTGCTCTGTTCCTCGGACAATCCATTGGACAAAACTCCTTGCTCTCCCGCATTTGTGGACGTGTGCACTTGGTGACCCTGTAAACCCATCCCAAATGGCGCCTGGTTGAATCCAGCCTGACCAATGAACCCCGGCCAAGATGTGGATGGTCCTGGAGAGAAATTTGGCTGCCCATATGGTAAGGCCACATTAGGCATCAGCCTTTGACTAGGATCAAACTGCTGAGTTGGCATTCCATTTTGGAAACCCATAAACATCTGATTTGGATGCTGATGATGATTCTGTTGTTGATATGGCATCCCGTTCATAGGAAATCCATTAGAAAAGAATAATGGCTGCTGCTGCTGACATGGCATCCCATTTGGCCAAACACCGTTTGATGGCCCTACCATGTACTGAGGTGTACAACAGTTGGGCTGTGAGACCTGTGAAACAGGTGGGGTGAAGCCAGGCCCACTTGCACCTGCTGGTCCTGTGCCAAAAGAGCAAGCACAACTGCCACAACCAAAAGGGGCTTTATCAGGTGGTGTATAGAGCTGGTTAGGAACATATGCTGGCCGATCCACAGAGGCAATTGCTGGCGGGACTGGAGGCGGGATATTCTTCCGGGCCCCACCTTTATGTCGAACCTTCGTCCTATCAACAGATTCCCAGTTATCACGTTTCCTACCATCTGCGCCTTTCTTTGTCATCCGTTGCATTCTCTTGTACTCAGCCTCCTTCTCATCATCAGAAAACTCGGCCTCCTCAGAGACCTCTTCGTCGTTTTCACCCGACGCATCATAACCTTTCTTGTAGAGATTCTTATCATTGAGGACATGATCGGCAAACTCCGCAACAAAGGAGACAGGGGTGCCTTGGCGAATTCCAGCAGGGACTTCCTTGTCAGAATTGTATCTGACGACATAGTAAGGGTTCTTGACAGGTCCAAAGATTTCATCCACTAGCCCTAGCGGTGACCTGGTTTCTGTTATCCAAAGGATAGAGCCCTCATTTAGAGGATTGTGCTTCTCTAGTCCTTCTACAATGACTTTGACACCCATAACCTGAAAAATTGTTAAAAAAATATCATCAATAAACTGGGAGAACAAAATCAATCCGATTGGATGATCTTAGTAATCAGATAAATTGTTCCAACATCAATTTCAGTCCTGGCCAAGATCATCCAAGATCAAAATGAAATCTTGAAATTTCAAAGTTTCTTCGATATCAAGTCAAAGCGAAATAGAATCTGTAAGACTCGATTGAAATTTCAAAATTTCCTGAATCAAAACAAATCTCATAATTTTCAAAATTTTGTTGAAATTTAAAACCTTGTTTCTAACTGTTATGAATGCAATTGATCAGATAGGTAGGATCATCTAATTTAGGTGGTTTCATTCAGGCAATCTAACTCCTAAGTGAGCCCATTGAATGTATTGTTCAAATCGACGGGCATGTGCCCCATGGTGGAAACCCTTAGGGTCATACTTATAAAATTATGGTACCATCCCATTATTACAATAGGAATTATGTGTTTTTAAGTTTCCATGAACTTACAGATAAAATCACTCCCACGGGCAGGGTTTGATGATGTGGTTCCAAGCTGACATCCACCTGAGGAACTGGAAAGAGAACCTGCATGATAATTTCAGTAGTGAGCACCCATTACAGTTTTGATTGGCTACCATATATAAAGGTTGAGATTCAGATGCAGCTAAATAAAAGAAAAACTAACAGTCCCACAGAACATAATTAAAAAGAACCTCGCCCTGTAACAAGAGCATGCCACTTCTATTGGAAGAAAAAGGAAAAAAGACTGTCTGACAAATGTATAGTAATTGTTTGATTTGTCTCGGACCTGTTAAAGACCAAGGCATATCTGTGCTGTGTAATCATACATCAGAGAATATAGAAGGTATCGTTCAAGTCACAATTCATGCAGGCAAAGTCATCCCAAGCCGTGCTACAAACAGCTAAATCAGCTCAAAGTCCAATTAATTCTCAAATCAGAGCAATTAATCCTAGTCAATGCTGTGCCAGACTAGGTATGATAATAGATCCTAAATTCCAATATTTCAATCATCACCATTATCATCATCATTACCACTGTTTATGCCAACTGTTTGAGGTTCACAACATGATCCCAAGATTTCTTTCCATGTACACAAAATGAAATGGGCATTAGGAAAGAAGTGCAATTGATCATTTTTCTGCTTTCTAGCTTATTTATATGCTACTGATATGGTTGTAGTGTGTTTTATGCAAGCAGTGATGTGAGCCTGACAGGCAACATGCACCCAAGAGATCCAAAAATCCATGCTGCACATCTATCTGCTGACACCATGAGAACACAGGGCGCCCAAAGGTTTAAGGCACAGATACACTTCGCATTCGAGCACACAGTGTGCCTCAGACGTGGCTTATAATTCCCCCTTTCAATATAGCTAAGACATTATTCTATATCTCAAGCTTTATGAACTCAACATTAACATATTAATTAACCTAAAAATGAAAATGAGATACACTATTCCGTACCAATGAAAGAGGAAACTGCATCTGAGAAAATAATAGCAACACAGAGACATTTCTTACACGAAATGATGTGGGTACTAGAACTTCCATGTATCCATCCTCTAGCTTTTGGTATGCATTATGCACCACTCACATTTTTCATTATTTTGTTTATCTAGGTACATTAAACTTACATTATTGCCTTTCAGGTGTTATTGATATACTCCCTACATGGTTTTAATGCACTTGTATTTACCAAGACATATTTGTATAAATCTTCTGCTCTAATGAAACTAACTTCTACCCATGCGTAACTCACTAAGTGTTCAACACGATTAACTGAAAGTAATCTAGTCCCGTACTTGTTATCATCTAATCCATATTAATTTGATAATTGAGATCTGAAATGCAGGAATACCTGAAGTTTGAATTTGATGGTAACAAACAACGCATATCAAAATAATATATGGGAATAAACACGACTATGAAAGCCACCATAATTTACCTCGACCTCGTTCTTAGACTTAATGGGCCCTCTCATAACACCCTCTTCTTCTTCATCGCTGCCACCAACTATCTCCTCTCCACATAAATCCCTTATCTCACCTTCTTCAACTTCTCCAACCTCACCAATCTCCTTCTCTTCATCTTCTTCCTCCATCTTCTGTTCCTTCTCTTCTTCCTCTTCTTCACTACTCGAAGTTGGTGAAGATGAAGAAGAACTGTCACTCTCAGACTCTGAAACACTACTGTCACTGTCTTCCCCATCACTTGCTATCTCACCACTCTCTGCATCACGCTCATCAGTAATATCCTCTGCTTTTGTTGGATTAGTAACCGAAGAAACTTCATTCACCTCATCGTCGTTAACCTTCAACTGTGCCTCTTCTGTAATACCCTTCGATGACAACTCAGGCAAACACTCACTGCTTTCAGAATTTACAAGAACTTGGTCAGGATCAACAAGGTCAGAGCTTTCAGAAGCTACAACCAAACTAAACTTCCCCATTTTCTCTTCAATTGGCGAACCTAAATTCCCTAATTCTTCAACAACCTTTCCTTCTACCATTTTTGTATCAGACGCATCTGCAGACAGGTTTTCTACACTGGTTTCTTGAACCGGCATTTCGACGTTGTTCTCAGAAAACCCAAATTCAACCCTTTTCGAATCAGACCCATCTGGGCATGGGTTTTCTTCGATCGGCATGTCGACAGAATCGGTTTCGTTAATCCAATCCTCTATACAGTCGAAATCGGTAAAAGGGTCGACGAATGATAGAGAAAAGTCGGGGAATTCGGGAGTTGAAGGGTCGGCGGGGTCCGCTGATTTGGTGAGCTTGGAATTTTGACGCAGGTAATTAATGGCGGGATCGAACCCCACCATCTCCAAACAAAGAAATGGGGTTTTGGGTATCAAAGTAGGGTTTTAGGGAGATGGGATTGAAGATGAAAAAGTAGAGATTCATAACTGCAAATAGAGGAAGGTGTGGAATATAAATAGGTGAGAGCGAAGCTGTTTCCGTTTTGAAAGGAGTTTCTGCTTAAACCCTAGCTAGGGTTTAAGGTGTTAGAAGGGCTGAGTGGCAAAATAGAAAATTTAAAATGTGACACGCGGAAGGGAACCTAATAGATAGGCATTGTGTCAAGAAGGGTGGCAATTTGGCCCACCGGGCCGGACTGACTAAGTCCACATGCAACTCGGGCCGGGCTGCGGGCTGGGCTTCCCCGCTAAAATAAAACCCAGGCCTATCCCGTGGCCGGGTCCATAGTTGGGCCGACGGGCTTGGTCTTGGGGTGACGCTCATGTGCAATTGACGTAGATAGTAAAATAAATCTTTGACGACGGACATAATACAAGCCCCAAATCCAACCCATTATAAGTCCACGGCCCAACGGGCTGGGGCATGATGATTTCTCGCCATGGAGATCATCCTCATTAAAAGTCAGCAATTTCTAAAACTTCTAACCCTATCAAATATGGACTTAAATTCACGGTCCAAAGTTTTTCAACTTGCAATCAACTTTTCATAATACTACAAATGTTGGAATGGACTGATTTTTTCTAAGGTTGACATCCATGTTGAGAAAAATATCATCACCAAAAATTAGCCCTTAACTCATCTACATGTGGACCCCACATCCATTAGTCATTATATTAGTAAGATTAGCGTGTCATTTTATCCCAGCCCTATATATACTATGCATACACATCATAATAAAGTCACGATAAAGGAAATTGCTCAGAGACATTAGTGGCACTAGTCTCCTGATTAGGGAATTGCCTTTGTGTCAGAGCGAATTGTGCTTTCATGATCCACCATTAGCAATGGTCTTAAATCTGAGTCGGTATTAAAGAACACTATTTATCTAAACCCATAGCGATTGGTTTTCAAAACTAAGAGTGACCACTCGACTTAAACAATTTAAGTGCCATTTTTCAATATATTGTGTGTTGCTTGGGCCAAGTCGGAGATTGTTAGTATTTTAATAAGATTAGGTTTCTAAAACCTCTCTTAATGGTCTTACGCAGTACCACGTTATAGCTACCGTTGGATCATGTGATGTCGTATCCCTCAGCCCTTGGATTTCAATTATGGGTAAAATCGTTGGACCATTTTGAGCCCCATTGATTCTTACTAATAGATAAAGTGGAGAAGACTCGTTTGAATTAGGTGGTCGACGAACTTGTTTATTAGATTGATAGAGAGATATATACGTATTAATTTTTTTTTTTTTTTTTTGTATTTTTCACAGATTATGATCATCTTATGTACGGTTGGATATAGGCCAAGATCCATGAGTTTACATCTTTGTTATGTGATCTAAAGTTGATAAGACCTTACAATGTGGTCCTAACCAAGGTTTAAAGGAGGCCGTTATAATGATTAAATGGACTGGGGGCGTTACCGTTTAAATGGCCGTTAAAACGGATTGAAATGGCCAGGGGCAAAAATGAAAAAAAAAATGGAATTAAGCGATTTTAACGGTTTTAATGGAAAAAATGGCGTTGAAATTCAAATTTGAAAATTGAAAATAATGAAATTTAACGGATTTTAAAGGAAATTAAAAGGATTTAACGCCTGTTTTTTTTACAAAAATTTTCAGAATTAAACGACTGTTTAAACGATTTTAACGGCCATTGAAACAAAAAAAATGGCCGTTTTTTTCAAAACCGTTAAAACATGTTTAAACGGTTTTAACGGAAACGGGCTTGGGGCGTTACTGTTAAAACCGTTTAAACGGCCGTTTTTAAAACCAATGTCCTAACTAGGAGCTGCAATTTGCACATGGCAGAGTGAGGACGAGAACATTCTAATTCTTACACTGCCTTTTACAAATTACAGCGCCTAATTCTAATCACATCAACTATTGTTCCACATCAAATAAGAATTATTGAATTCGAACTGCTGCGAAAACGACTGCTAACTTTGATTGTCATGGGAAGAAAAATAATGGCCGGTGTGTGGGGTCGTTAGGAAAAATGAAAAAAGAAATAAAATTATATCTTTGTCCCAAAGAATTTGTCATCTTTGGGGACAGACCGTTGGATGTTCTTTGAGATCGTACGTGTGGTATGAATCTCGAAGGACGATCACCGGTCTGGACTTGGGGATACGACATTATCGAATGTGTTCAAACTGAATTTTTGTGGTGGTCCTTGAGATTCATGTGATAGGCGGTGTAGGCCTTATAGAATGGACAATAGGGACAACGGCCATTCGGGGACGATGTTAACACTTCCGAAAGGCGGTATCTTTTTTCTGTTTTTTTCTTAAGAGACCATCTTTTCCGTTTTGTGCGTTTTTGTTTGAAGGGAAGTTTTGCATTTTCCAAGCCACTTTAATGCAAGTGGACTAATATATCCATGGCCTTTTGCTTCATATGTCAATCAATGTTTAATGGCGAGTAGGGCGACCTCCTAAGTAGGATCTACTGAGCAGTGAGAAACGTCGTTGGACAAGACTCGCATTGATAAACGCCGTCCTCTACTTCTCTATGTTTAGGGTAGCTTAAAGCTTATCTTGAGTGCTTATCAAATATCACTTGAATTAAGCTATTGTGATCATTTGGTAACTATACAAAAGCTGTTTTATGGGGTTTCGCTAAAAAAAATACCTATTTAGCCCATAAAAGTAGTTATAAGCACTTAAAAATGCTCTAAAAGGTAATTTTTGTGTGATAATTTTTTTAAGGATAAACTCCTAAAGAAATTTATTTAAGAATGACGTCCTACAAAAGCACTTAGTAGGATGTTGCTCAAAAACAGCTATTGCTTATTTGAACTTTTAAAAAGTGTTTTTTTGAGTTTTACCAAACGGATGTCTTTTCGATGCGTACTTAAAAATCGGTGAAAGCTGGCTTATTTGGAAAATCTTAAAGCTGTTTAATTT
Source organism: Euptelea pleiosperma (assembly GCA_035048495.1). Taxonomy (NCBI): domain Eukaryota; kingdom Viridiplantae; phylum Streptophyta; class Magnoliopsida; order Ranunculales; family Eupteleaceae; genus Euptelea; species Euptelea pleiosperma. Next base: position 13,215,110 of record CM068545.1, read on the forward strand.
GACGATTTGGTAACCATACAAGAAAAGTACTTTGCTTAGAAAAACCCTTCTATGGTGCTGGTAGAAAATACCTTTTAGTGAAAATGTCGAAACAGAGTAAAACTTGCCTGACCACCCTTGGTCAGGTAGTTACCTTATGATAGGTGCAGTGCTCGGCACGTGGATTTCGTATGGACCGACAAACACAACCTCACCAAACACGTACACCCAGGTGAGATTTTTAAGATTTTGTTTTTGTATTTTTTTAATACAAATGTAAAAAGACCTTGGCGTACGTGCCGAGCACTGCAAAAGAATAAAACCCACGGGGGTTTCACTAATATAGAATATTAATAAAGGTATAAAAACTTAAAAAAGAAAAAAGAAAAAAGAAAAAAAAAGGAAGTTGTCACATAGATCAATTTGCAAGTCCGCCTTTGTATGACACCTAACCCGAAATCTACTTTGACTGAACTTAAATGCAACCTAAATATGATTTTAACATGCAATAACATGCATGGTTGAATTTTTTGGGTACGTGTTGTACAAAGAGGAACACCGGAGCAGTGTGCTGCTCCTTCGAGTATCACTGAGGCTATAAAAATTTTCAAGTTGCAAGCAATGGGCAATTCCGTCTGATGGGGACTGTATAACATTGTACATGTGATCGAGTTTGTCTGGCATATGAGAACACATGGGATTGCATGCATAATTGGCCTATAGGGTCCCACAAGATGAAAACTACTTAATGGAAATCATTTGTAATCATACTAGTGGGTGCCCCGTGCCATCAGCACTCCTCCACAAAGAATTTGCCAAAATCAGGTGAGACGATCCACCATCTATTTGGTGGAGGATTAGATCTCGGCCCTTCTTTTTTGATACTTATAAGAGGAGGTATAAGTAGGGAGACAACTAATGTGTTATGTTAGATAGAATAGTAAATGGCACATGCCCACGGCACTCTCTGACAAAACCGTTTGCAAAAATTGGGTGCCTTTGCATTCAAACAGTATAATGGACTGGGGCGTTACGTTTTTTCCATTGTAACGGCTGTTATAACGGATTGTAACGCATAGAGGGAGAAATGGGAAAATAACAGAAATAATAAAAAATAACGATGTTGAAATTTAAATTTTGAATAAATTGAGGTCAAATGAGGCGGATTGAGTGGCCGAAATCTAACCATCCACATTAGATCGATGGATTTGATCTCAACCACTCTTTATCTAAACATCCACATTAGATGGATGGATAAGATAAGAGAATACAACTGAGTTGCCTTGATATATGCGTGGGCGGCCCTTGCCCGCAACACTTTCCGACAAAGTGTTTGTCAAAATTGGTGGGAGTTAATTTCAGCCATCGATACGAAGCATAGTGGATCTCAGCTACTCATTATTGAAGCCATATAAGATAAGAGGGGTATAAGCAAACCATTAAATTTCAGTTAAATTCTTTTTTTTTTTTTTAATTTTAAATTTTCAAATTTCAAATTTTAAAATTTGAATTTCAGCACCACTTTTTTCCGTTAAAATCTATTTTTTCCATTTTTACCCCTAGCCGTTTCAATCCGTTTTAACGGTAACAGCCCTCTCGAGGCATAAAAAGTGGGGTTCCTGAGCCTGACCCTTGGGCTATATGTAAATTCAACCCATTTCATTCCTTATATGTAGGTAAATAGTAGGTGACCCGTGCCCACAACACTCATCGACAAAGCGTTTGTCAAAATTGGGTGTGAGTGGCTGAGATCCACCGTCCATTTGGTGTGATAAGATCTCCGCCACCCTTTATGAAGATGGATAAGAGGGGGAGACAACCAACCTATTTTGTTATATAGACTAGTGGGTGCCCCGTGCCATCGGCACTCCTCGACAAAGAATTTGCCAAAATCAGGTGAGTGGCGGAGATCCACCATCCATTTGGGGGAGGATTAGATCTCGGCCCTTCTTTTCTTTGTTGATGCTTATAAGAGAACATATAAGTAGGGAGACAATCAATGTGTTTTGTTATATAGAATAGTAAATGGCCCATGCCCACGGCACTTTCCGACAAAAGCGTTTGCAAAAATTGGGTGCCTTCGGCATTCAAACAGTATAATGGACTGAGGCATTACCGTTTTTTCCATTACACAGATTGTAACGCACAGAGGGAAAAATAGGAAAATAATAAAAAATAACGGTGTTGAAATTTAAATTTTGAATAAATTGAGGTCAAATGAGGCAGAGCGAGTGGCTGAAATCTAACTGTCCACATTAGATCGATGGTTTTGATCTCAACCACTCTTTATCTAACCATCCACATTAGATGGATGGATAAGAGAATACAACTGAGTTGTCTTGATATATGCATGGGTGGCCCATGCCCGCGGCACTTTCCGACAAAGTGTTTGTCAAAATCGGGTGGGAGTTAATCTCAGCCATCGATATGAAGCATAATGGATCTCAGCCACTCATCATTGAAGCCATATAAGATAAGAGGGGTATAAGAAAATCATTAAATTTCTGTTAAATTCTATTTTTTTTTTAATTTTCAAATCTCAAAGTTTAAAATTTGAATTTCAACACCACTTTTTTCCGTAAAAATTATTAAAATCCGTTAAAATCTATTTTTTTCATTTTTGCCCTTGGTCGTTTCAATCCGTTTTAACGGTAACACCCCTTTCGAGATAAAAAGTGGGGCTCCTGAGCCTGACCCTTGGGCTATATGTAAATCCAACCCATTTTATTCCTTATATGTAGGTAAATAGTAGGTGACCCGTGCCTACGGCACTCATCGACAAAGCGTTTGTCAAAATTGGGTGCAAGTGGCTAAGATCCACAATCCATTTGGTGTGATAAGATCTCGGCCATCCTTTATGAAGCTAGATGAGAGGGGGAGACAACCCTCCTACTTTATTATATAGATGGATGGAAAAGAATAGGAGAATCTTTATAAAAGATGTATACGAGAACAGCTTTAAGGAAATTCTCATTTCCATCAAAGCTTTCCTCTTTAGTTGGGGTAGCTATGTTAGTTACTTATCTATGTGTATTTAGTGTTATTGCAATCTTCTATACTTTTTCTTGTAGTTCTTGAGATTTTCTTGATACCCATTTAATATATTTTAGACTTAGGCTGTGTTTGATTATACGAAGTGGGATATTCCCTAGGAAAACACAACTGTCCATTGTTAGATAGCTAGTATAAATTTGTATAATTTTCCCTAACAAGCCATTTAAATTTGGATAATTTTTCCTACTAAGCCCAGAATTTCATTTCCCATCCAAATAGGTGAGAATTTATTTCCACTTGAAAATACACCTTTATTTTCTCGCATGATTGAAATATGTGTTCTCAGTTGCAATCAATCAGCCATTTAAGGCATATCACAGATGTATTTTCTCGGAAAAAAATTTCGTGCAATCAAACACACCCTTACAAAAAAAAAATAGATGAAGAGGAATTTGGATGCGATGGATGAAGAGGACTCTCATGAGTCGTGGCTCTACGTAATGCATTTTCTTGGGCTCACCAACCGCATGGATGTTTACCCCACCCTTTGGTGGATATACACACAAACAATCTGCTTGATTGGTTAATTTTAGAACTTTTTTTAGGAGTGATTGTAGCCAATTTGATTCAAATATATTTTTTGGGTACTAATCAGAAATTAACAATCAAACTGATTTTTTGTGTGTATATCCACCAAGGGATGATCTAAACATTTATGCAGCTAGTGGGCCCAAAAACAATGCAATAAGGTTGCTTTTGCATAAGCTTAAAATAAGTTAAAAGTTGGCTTATAACTGTTTAAAGCTTATAAAAAGCTGATTTTTAGTTTTTAAGCCACTTTTTCCGGGTTAATCAAAAGTCATTGAAATACAATTTATGACTCATAGTTTATGCGAGAAGCAGTTTCTAAAACTTAAGTTAAACTTTTTAAGTACCTAAAGTGTCCCTCTAATCCTATAATACAAATTTTAAACGACCACTAAACCTTTAACAAAGCTTTTTAAATAAAAGAAATATCATTTTAATCATTTCATAACTTTTTATAAAGGACCAATTCATCATTTCTTACCCAAACCCAATGCTTAATCCATAGCTATAACTCGGGTTAAACGTACCAAAACACAGCCTAAGTAGGGCAACGGGCAGTGGCGGAGCCAGAAAGGGGCAAGGGGGGCACGTGCCCCCCTCAACTTTCAAAATCCTTTGAATTTTTTTATTTCCAAAAATACCCTTAAATTCTAGTTTTATGCTCCCTGTTCTCCCTCAGGTTTTAATCTCTAAAGTCTAGTGGACCCACCATATACTGCAAGGATTGTGCCCCCTTGAACAAAATCCTAGCTCTGCTCCTCTGCATCCAAAGGGATCTTAATTCATATTTAGTTAGGGAACCACGAGGAGAGATCAGAGGTCTAGGTCTTAAATGAACCAATAAGTGAAGCCCATTAATGGGAAAACCTGCCATAAAAAAAATGTACTATAATGTTTTTATTTAGGTCCCTAGGTCTGAACTACTAAGTTCAAAAATGGAAAAGATAAATATTAGGTAGGGCAAATAAAAGAAGAGATTACTTGGTGGTGAAGCCAAGATATCACTTTCCTGTACAGGTGGCTCTGATTTCTATTGGAAACCAACCTTCTTTTAGATCTTGATTCTTTCATCCATACCAATAAGTAGAGCATCTTTCTTGAAAGGAAAGTTTTTAAATTTTTCTGAAAAGTTATGTTGCTACGTGTTGTAATCTCATCTCTCATCTATCGGATCTCATCGGGTTGAACGGTTGTGCATGATCCCATGTCCCAAACCACTCTACAGCCCCGACATCACTTCCTTTAATTCAAATATCTTGATCAACTGTTCAGATTTGCTTTCAACCAGTCGGTCTCTACCATTGCATTCGACCCCCGTGTTGTCCAATTCATCTAACATGTGGAATTCGGGTGTAAACACATATCACACAAATTTAACACCTACAACACAAGCGTGATGAAAAGTTGATAGGCTCATGTATGGTCCTAATTGTCACAAAAAAAAGAACTTAGATGATAGTGGAACAGAAAGATAAGCATTGAACAGTTTGGGTCATAACATTCCACCACGCTTTCAAAGTCGGTCTCCACGATGGCCCACTTTGAGGCGGCTTTAATTTCACTCATTTACCCATTTTTTCTTACTTCTTATGAGCGAGCCTCCAGGTAGCCCTTTCCCCAAGTCGCCCTCCTACGACTTAAACCAGTGATGTTGGGTTGGCTATGATACCTAACGTTAGGAACCTAACAAATACTCCAAAAGCACCTAGGTGATAGTGGAGCGGAAAGATAAACCCTTATACAATTTGGGTCAGAACATTATACGTTCTCTCTCTCTCCTCATCGTTGTCATATTCTTTGTAAAAATGTTTAATCCTCTTGAAAATGTTTGGTTTTATCTCTTTTATATTGAATCTCTTGTATCACTCATATCCCACTTCATGTCATATAACATTTAAACTTGGCAAGTAATTAAATGAATCTTATTTTCTTGGACTAACTTCTGTGCCCGCATTCGTCCAATTTGATGCAAGAATCCTTTCCTTATTTTTGAGTTTTGACTACGTACAACAGGAGCATCATTCAGCGCGTCGCGTTTAGGAAGATGCCTTAGCCAACCCTTGCTCACTTATCAGTACTACACCCAAGTGACAATGCCACATGTCGTGTAAAGAAAGGCTCTAGCATGAGTCAAAATCAATGAATTCGAATTCGTGTGAAAGATTCGACAAGATTTTTACACCGACTGTCAACCCGATGCAACCCTCGTCGACCTTTCTCTGGGCTTATGATCAGCAACGTAGTGTAGATAAAAACAGTAGACTGGCGGAATTTCATAGTTTCCACAAGGCTAGTTTGCATACCATGTGTTCAAACCGATCGCTTTCTAAAAGTTTCCTCTTTTCCGAGAATACAACCACTCAATTTAAGATCCTTAACAGTTGAGAGGGGGCCATGATTTCAAATTTCAGATAATAAATTATGAGGACCTACACACAGAAAATACTGATGAAAGACAGGAAGCTGAGATCGACCAGCAAGAAATAGAGGTATACCGTATATGCGCATGTTAGAGAAGGCCCAATGTTAAAAGTTCTTTATGAGCCATACTAAGCCGGTACTCTGGTCTTCTTCTCTCCTCAACACCCTTCGATCTGAAATTCTAGAGATGCACATAAAATTGAAATTGGCGCCAGCCCTTGATTTAGGATCCAAGGGTGTAATTTTTCAAACTATAAACATATATAGAAAGTACTCATGTAAATCAGTTAATTAGGAATAAATATGTTACAAAAACCGATCGAAGCCTAAAACGCTAAAACAGTTCCAAATATCAAAACCGAGAAGATTAAGAATCAAACGGGAAGAAAGTTTCAAATATTTATCTGTAAGATTTAAGAATGGCTCCACAGAAAGTACAGATTATAGCTTTCCAAGACTTCCAGTAGAACGGAATGTAACAGAATCTTGTCGCGGTTCTCATATCAGCTACGCTGGCCCCACACCCGCACCGAGAACAGCTCCCAGCCGCAGGCTTGCTGCGCCTCACTATCCGCTTCTGATCAACAAGGAAACAGAAGAAGACCATTGCGTGTCGGTATCGGTCTCGGACGGCCTCGTCTGTTCCGAAACTTTCGGACTACAAAAGAGTAGTTGTGTTGTTGTGTGCTGTTTATATAGATATATAGTGGAGGAGGAGTTAAAGATCTATTGGTTTATGTATGAATAAGGTGTTATGTCCACGTTCGATGTAGGACACGTGGTGTGTTATCCATAAGGAGTAGTTCGATATCTATTCACGTTCTTTACGCAGGAGAATTGTTCGGTTCACATGACTACCCTATGGATTCCAACCACGTGGCAGATACAGTTGGCTGTGTACCGGTGATGCTTGGGATGTTTATTATTTGAAAGGAAATTCCAAGCGTCCATGTGGCAAGATAGAGGATGGGATACTGTTGTCCATTTATTAATGCCCGACAAGTTTATTAAAAAAGTCGTACAGAGTAAAACTTCTGTCACAATCGAGTTGCAAATCACACAATCACAGCCAATGAGTTCTCCGCACGTACACCTCAAAGAAAAAGCATATGCAAAGTACTTGTGTACGTGCCGAGAACTAATTGGCGTGTGATTGTGTGACTTACAATTTGTTGTGATAGAAGTTTTACTCGTACAAAAGGGCTTGGAGATCATAACATACGAGGACGTCCAAGCTTCTTAACTCTCCGAAGTTCGAGTAAAACTTCCATCACAGTGGGATTGCAAATCACACAAAACACAGCCAATGAATTCTCGGCACGTACACCTAAAAGCAAAAGCATATGGTGCTTTGCAAAGCACTTGTGTACGTGCAGAGAACTCATTGGCTGTGTTTTGTGTGATTTACAATTTCGTGTGATAGAAGTTTTACTCCCGAAGTTCGAACCTGTCAAGTCCTCGTTTCTTGTAGATGTACCTGAGTTGTAATAAAGTTGCACAAATCTTTGATGACGCACTCTTTGATGACGGACCACATTAATAGCCAGGTGGCACCTTATTAGAAACCACTGACAGTATGGATGCCAGAGTAAAACTTCGGTCACAACGGGACCAGTCCCTAGGTGGACCTGCAAACCAAAATCAGCCTGATTAGTGATTTACAATCTTTGGATCTTTGCACCCAAATAATGCTCAAATTCCTATCGTTAAAATCAACCCATCAAAATAACTTCTATCCAACGCTTAGAAATCACTAATTAGGCTGATTTTTGGTTTGCAGGTCCACGACGGACTGGCCAAACATCCATACCGGTCAGCTGCCACATGGCTCGTAGTGTGGCCTGTGACCGAAGTTCTACTCATGTGTGGCCCATCCCTAGCTGGACCTAACTACCTAAGTATCAAATATCAGCTTGTTTAGTTATTTCTAACCTTTGGATTTGAGTAACCCAAATAATGCTAGATTTCCTACTCTTTAAAAAAAAAAACATGAAAAGGACTACAATCCAATGGTTAGAATCACTTATTTGTAGGTCCAACTAGGGATGGGCCAAACATCCATACGGTCAGTGGTCTCTAAGAGTATGCCACGTGACTCATATTGTGGTCGGTCAGCCATCCATAGTTTCTTTTCAACGACCTGCACTGGTCCTGCTTTGAAAACAAATTCTAAAAAAGCGGGGCTCTTAAAATAGCCCATCTACACACTATTACCAAACACAAGCTAGAACAACTTAGATTTGGACTCACAATGGCTAGTCCCATTATTTTGGTCCACGATTTAAGATTTGGGCCACATTAAGGCATGTAAAGTCAATTTTTTTTGTGTAAACCATGTAAAGTCAATTAAGGCGGTGAAATGCAATAGAAATTATGACTGTGAAGTCATTTTCGATGTGGGTGTGTGGTCCCAAGTGGGCCCGGGGCTGCCATCCATACATGCTAGGGTGAGTATAATCTGTCACTTTTGCTGCTGAGCGTTGTACCCTTGACAATCTTGCTTTTAATTTTTGAAGTTTGAACTGTCGCGATGGAGAGGGGCGGGCGTTGCAACGACTTTTGCTGCTAAGCGATTGGTGACAAAAGTGCTCTCCCTATCACGTTTTAAAAAGATATTTTCACGGTTGGATTTTTTATCTCAAATAATGACACGTGATTAACATACTTTTTCGTTAATCTTTATTTAGTTAATTATATATATGGGACTATTTTGTTAACGGTCGGAGTCGAGGGACCCCATTTTTGACCCCCTACTTTTGCGTACCCACATAGAAGATGAATCAATGGCTGATTTTTGGTGAGGAGGATCTCTACGGTGAGGAGATCATCCTCACAAAGATTCAAATCATTCTGATATTCATAGACTGGTTTAGAAGTTGAAGAATTATGAACCGTCGATTTTTACTGTGTAACTTGAAAACTACATTTGACGGGGTTAGAAATTTCATAATGGGCTGATTTTTTGTAGGGGTGATCTACATGGTGAGAAGATCATCCCCACAAAAAATCAGCCATTGATTCATCTTCTATATGGGTACGCGAAAATGGGTGTCAAAAATTGGGTTTCCCTGACGTCCAACCCTTTTGTTAAAATGGGAAAAATGGTATGGAAAGAAATAAATAATTAAAGGGTTGGGCTCAAGGGACCTCCAATTCTGACCCCCTTTTTTGATCCCCATCTTGGCGTACCCACATAGAAGATGAATCAATGGCTGATTTTTGGTGAGGATGATCTCTACGGTGAGGAGATCATCCTCACAAAAATTCAAATCATTCTGATATTCATTGACTGGTTTAGAAGTTGAAGAATTATGGACCGTCGATTTTTACCGTGTAACTTTAAAATCACATTTGATGGGGTTAGAAATTTCAGAATGAGCTGATTTTTTGTTGAGGTGATCTATATGGTGAGGTTATCATCCCCACCAAAAATCAGCCATTGATTCATCTTCTATGTGGGTACGCCAAGATGGGAGTCAAAAAAGGGGGTCAGAAACTGGGGGTCCCTTGAGCCTAGTAAATGATTTTGTAACCATGAAGAGGCTGTATTGATTATATAATTAATGGTATGAGAAGTAAATAAGTAATTAAATAGAAATATTTTTAATAATTGACAACCTTTTTGGAACTAATATATTGACTTTATTAATGGGGCATTTAATGAAGTAATAGGTTGCCCACCTAAATTATAACTAACTAGTACTCAATAGCGTGTAAAAATAAAGATCTATATCAAAATAAAGTTTCGTTACATCCGGTTCTTTAATTTTTGAAAGAAAATTAAAGCCGGTGAGAGAGAAATAGAGATAGAGAATAGAGTATGTGTTTTACTTGAGTTAGACTTCTTGGGAAGACCTGTTCTTTAATGGCTTAGAACAAAAATAGAAAGATATTTGGATTGTGGTAAGTTATTTTATTGAGTCTAGATCCTGTACTCGAGGGAGTTGGGTAGTCGGTTAAATCTCTTTTTGCCACATGTTGTTGGGAAGAAAGAACAATAAACGAGCAATAAAACAAAGATACAAACAAACCACAACACAGGGATTTACGTGGTTCCCTCTAGATTGAGGTACGTCCACGGATCCACACCGATTCGGCTATGCTCCAAGGCAAAAAAAAATACACACAGTACAAGGTTGAAATACTCGTTTCACCACAACTAGGGTATATATAACCCTAATACAGTACTTCAAGAATCATCAGTCTCTACATAACACAACAGGAACAGGGGTAAGGTGGTAGAAAGAGGTGGACCCCTTTGGTCCTACCACCACAACTGCAATATATGAATATAAGCCCTGTCATTGCAAGGTTCAAAGTCTCCAATGGCCCAATGACAGCCCAGAAAAAGCCCGACCTAAAAATTAAATCCAACTAAGTTCATTGATTATGCATGTCTTTTCAAATCAGACCTGATACCAAACTCCATTAGAACCAAAAAAATATATACCATACCAATTGAAGAGTGAGTTCTTGCATAAAGTGAAACTCGAGCAAACAGCAAGAGACCGAATTTGAAAAAAGAAATCACATTTTCTACTCAATAGTATAGAGCTTTGCTTCAAGGTGCTGATCGAGGTCTTTAGCTCAAAAGCATAGGGCTTAGCTTCAGCCGAACCTTGCTTGACAACCACTTGCAAAATTGTTGCAGTACTAAAAAAATCAAAAGTGGAGTCAAATGAGATGGGAAAATTTTAAACAAAAAAACCACAATCAAATTAAGTCAAATTTTAATCTAATATATCTCACAATCTCGCTAAAAAAATAAAAAAAAGAAAGGTCTCACAATCTCAATCGTTCAATGTACCCGACCTAGCAACATGGGTCCCATGTGGGGTGTGGATGGAGGAGAAAGCATGAAAAAAAATTTCATAGTATGTCACACAATGAAATTTGTTCTTGCATCCTAGACGATAATGGCCAAGTTTATTCAACTAGTTTAAGTCTGGGCTAAGTTTAGATAATCTTGGTACGTACATTGTATCATGGTTAATCATGAAGGGTTCAGAATTGCTGACGAAGTATATTAACAGTAACAAGGGGTCGTGTATGTGACTGACATTATTATAAAGGCTCAGGCTCCGAGGACTACATTTTTCTGACCCTTCTCGGTGTTTGTCGTGCGCTTGGCCGTGAATTTCATGAATCCAACGGTGGTTGTCAGTGCCCCCAAAAGTGATGCCAGTTCGGCACTGACAATCACCGTTGGATTCTTGAAATCCACAGCCGAGCACATGAACACCAAGAGGGGTCAGAAAAATGGGGGTCCCCTGCGCCTAACCCTATTATTAAAGGCTCATTTGAACATCTAATTTGGGTTTGTTTAGTTCGAGATTGTGTAATCAGCTATTTGGTCCTTGTGAGAGCGCAAGCTATAGAGTTTTTTTTTCAGTTGTGATGTTTGGTTCGTTGGTGCGGCTCAAGGGAGCAAGAGCAACAGAATGGGCCCAAGAGAAGCCCAAAATCATGTCAGAGAAGATCAACATTTAGTGGATCCCAGGGAGATCGAATATTATTAGATTTGCTTCTCACTGTGAGCTTTCGTGGAAAGAACGTATAGGTAATCGTCTAAATTCAATGTGGCTATGGAAAAAGCAAAAAAGATGAGCATTCATGCCCATCAATCTTGACTGTCCAATGTGGAGATCAGATCAACGGCAAGCCTTTCATCCTGGTGTCACTTAGGATCAGAGATTTGGATCAATGCTTGATAGAGATCCATCAGATACAACTATGGGTGTTAATGGGCTGGTATTGGACGGGGCCTAGCTCTACCCAAGCCCAACCCAATATACAATTAATTAGACCAGCATAGCCTATTATAAGCACCAAATTAGCCCAAGACCACCCATTAAGAAATATATCAGGCAGACCTTTTGTTTGGGGGTTTCGGGCTGGGCCCAAAGTATTTTGTGTTACATTAAGCCCAAGTCCGGCCCATTTGTCCATTGTGTCTAAATTGATGCCAGGCCAATTTTATTAGGTTATAAATGTACCCAAGCCTGGACTATTAGGGCAGGGCCTAAAAGCCCATCAGAGCATCCAGGCTCATTAATACCCATAGACACAATAAGGGGCCTGCGGACATGACAAGCCAAATAGAGCAACTGGGTCCCACTCAGACCAAAACAAATAAGGCTGTGCCTTCCCCCCAAACAAGAAAATCTCTTTAAATGAGGAAGGAATGAAATTAAAACGAGTTTAATTATAGAAAAATCTATCAAAATTTACGCAGGCCCTCAATGTTGCTTAGGAACCATGTCTTTTGGAGTAAAGAAAATAGCTGTTGGGGGGCAACGCAGCAAATTTGATACAGCGTGGTAGAAAATAGCCACCTGGATAAAGTGGGTCCCTAGTCAATTACCTGAAAACCGCGAAAAAACATTTTTAACAGCTAATAACATTGCTAGAACAAACCTATTAGTGGGTCAAAGTCAAATAAGATCCTCCAACTTCTAAACTCCATTAATTCCTAAACTTTCCTCTAAAACCAGACCGGATATTACTAAAAGGGGTAATCCAAGTCTGGCTGGTACAGGTGCAGGTGCAGGTGCAGGTGCTAGCTTACAGCATGGATGGAACATTTTCAAAGCAGCTTTAGCTATTCCCATTCTGCGGCTATAAAGCTTCAAAAATAAAAAATAAAAAGTTGCCAAATACGCATTACTTTTCTTCTTTTTCTTTTGACTTTTTGACGAGCCTAGATGCGTTTCTTCCATCCGACGACTAAAATATTTTTTAAATGGCGTAGTGGGTATAGATTATTGGTCTGGCTCCAGTTACAGCCCTAAAATGACAGTCTCCCGTTACAGGACACAATATGAGCTACGTGGCACACTCTTAGAGAACTCTGCCCGTATGGATGTTTGGCCAATCCCGAGGTGGACCTACAAACCAAAAATCAGCATGATTAGTGATTTCTAGCCATTGGATCTTTGTATCTTAAATACTGCTCAAATTCACACAGTGGAGATCAACCCATGAAAATAAGTCCAATCCAACACCTAGAAATCACTAATCAGGTTGATTTTTGGTTTATAGGTCCACCTAGGGATTGGCCAAACATTCATACGGTTAGGGTGTGCCACATGGCTCGTATTGTGTCCGGTAAAGGGAGCCTGTCATTTTAGGGCTGTAACTAGAACCCGACCCTAAGATTATATACGAAATAATTATAGAAGTTTAGTATTTTTAAATGGGTCGGGCTCAAAGGACCCCCATCTTGGCTTACCCACATAGAAGATGAATCAAAGGCTCATCCTCCTAAAAATTCAAATCATTCTGATATTCATAGATTGGTTTAAAAGCTGAAGCATTGTGGACTGTTGATTTTTACCTTGTAACTTTAAAACCACATTTGATGGGGTTAGAAATTTCAGAATGGGCTGATTTTTTGTTGGGGTGATCTATATGGCGAGGTTATCATCCCCACCAAAAATCAGCCATTGATTCATCTTCTATGTGGGTACGCCAAGATGGGGGTCAAAAAAGGGGGGTCAGAAATGGGGTCCCTTGAGCCCAACCCTTTTTAAATTTAGAGGAGCAAATTCAAAAATTTGTAACAATTTAGTGGACTTTTCTAGAAAATTTTAATGATTATACAAATGAAAAGACCAAAAATCCCTTTTGAGTGGTTAGGATTGGGTGAATGAATTGATTAATGGCCAGTATAGGTGCACAGGTGAGCAGTTGCTTGGGCTTCATGTAATGGATTGAATGGGGCGCATCGTCAGATGGTTCCATTTCCACACAATGGGTGCCATCCATACATATGACCATAGTTTAACTTGGTTCTTATGGTATGCTTGCATTGGTACTGAGAGAGAACCTTCGTGGAAAGAGGTTCGAATAATCCTCGAAAGGGAAAGAGACAAAAAAGGTCATATTCACGACCATCAATCTTGTCTGTCAAGTGTGATGTTAGGTAATTTCTTGGATCGGACAAAAAATGCTTGAATCAAGGCAACATCACCCCAGGGTTTAAAAGGGGCCGTTATAACGGACTGGGGGCATTAATGTTTTTCCGTTATAATGAATTGTAACGCTCAGGGGAAAATAATGGAAAAAATGGAAATGAAGGAAAATACCGGAAAAAATGGCGCCGAATTTCATATTTTCAAAAAAGGAAAAAAATAATGGGAAAAAATAGAAAAACACGGCCGTTTTTTCACAAAATTTTTCAAAAAATAATGAAAAATAATGGCCATTATTTTTTCAGTGTTTTAGCAGTTGATAACGTAAATGGGTAGGTCCAAATCTGTTATAATGGCTGTTATTTTCGTTATAACAGCAGTTTTTTAAATCATGCATCACCCCACAAAAATACTCAAATCTAATAGCTAGAAAACACTAATCATACAATTTGTGTGTTTTGGTCAATGGACCTAAAAGAGTGTGCCACATGGCATTTTGGGAGAGGGCACTGCAAACTTCCGAAATCTCCAAGGAACAATAATTTCTGCTAGGTTAAGGTCAGTGCCGACAACTCCACTCGACTCGGAAGTCCGTCGGCCTAATCACCGATCGTAAATAGTAATTTTTTTATTTTTATTTTTTTTGGGCAATGTAACCAGGAAATAGTTAAAACTTAAGAACAAACGTTAGGGTTTGAAAAAAAAATCAAAGATAAGAAACCCATCTTTTGACTTGCGAATCGAGTCGACTGAGTTGGTCGAGTTTTTGAGTTGACTCAGCTAACATCTACCAATTGAGTTTGTAGCCGAGTTTACCCAAAATAAAATCGAGCCGAGTCGATTTTAAAACCGTGGTTAAAATGGGTCTAAAATCAAATGGGTGGATTGGTCGATGACGAGCCCAAGTTTGCTGTCAACTGCAGACGTCAAAGTTTAAAGTCCCCCTCCAAAAATGCCATCTGGCACACTCTTTCAGGCCCACATATCCAATGTTTGGTTTACTTCTTGGTTGACCTCCAAACCAAAAATCAGCTTAATTAGTGATTTCTAGACGTTGGATTTGAACATTTTAATGGAGTGATGTTTGGTCGTTGATTTTGAGATTTTTTTTGGCTGCTAAATCTAACTGCCAGAGTATCAGCAATCAAGTCAGATCTTTGATGTTCGGGTCTAGCAATAGGTGAGCCAAAGTTGCCAAACATCTATACGGTAAGTGGGCCTGAAAGAGTGCTCCACGTAGCATTTTAAGATGAGAAGACTTCAGCTTTTGAAGCTACTGTAAGGCAGCAAATATTATTTGTCGGTGACGGACGATATCAAAGCCTTTTTTTAGCGAGCCTTTTTTTACTACAATATTCGCTCTAAGACAGTCATTGAGCAAAAATGCTCAGTGACGTCTGTAGGAGAGCCACGTGGTACACACCACACACTACGAGACCACTGATCCTCTGGACGTTATCCATATCTCTAGGTGGATTTAGAGACTAAAAATCATCGTAATTGACCATTTCTAGCCGTTGGATCTGAGTAACCCAAATAACGCTCAAATCCCACGGCTAAAAATCAATCCATGAAAAAGACTCGATTCCAAAGCATAGAAATCACAAACGGGCTGAGTTTTGGTCTGTAGGTCCACATAGGGATGGGACAAACATCCATAAGATCAGTACTCTCGAATATTGATCCACGTGGCTCATACAGCCGTATTTGTGGATTTTTGCTCCAAGACGTCATTGAGCAAAAATAGAGTCGTTTATATTAAAAAGATAAAGATTGATTGGCTTAAACTCACATATTCGTTTTGACTAAAGCACCGACTTATGAAGAGAATTTCAAGGAACTGGCCTCCATTTCTCTCTGAACTCGGAGAACAAACTGCATTTTTACTGCTTGTGCTTGAATGTGCCAATCAATGTTGTCTTTGATTAAGACATGCATGTTCGTCTAGATTTGATTGCTTTTTTGACGTTTAATCATCATTTTCAGTGTTGAATTGTCCTTATTATTTGTTTATACGCTGTTGCGTGATACAGCCATCCAAATCAATTCGGGAACTCTTCGGATTTTTTCAGATCTGAGCTTGTTCTCTCTCAGTGATCCAAGTCTTCGAGAGTGATTGAAGAGATCAGGTTCTTCTTCCTTTCAGCTTTCTTTGATTTTCTCTCTGCCCCTGTTTGGTTAATTTGCGGGTAAAAGATCTTTTTTGTTGCTTGACTATCAGTGAGTTTAGGATCGCTGTTTCTGGACCTGAATCAAAATAACAGATTGTTTGGATGACGAGTTTTCAGAAAGCATTTGTTTCGTAAAAATATATATATTTTTTTTAGCCAAAACGTCTTTTTATAAAAATAAAAAAAATAATACTTGAAAGGCTTTTGAAGTCAAAAAAAGGCTTTTTTTGGCCCTTTTTTTTTTTTTTTTTCATTTTGATAGCTTGATGAACATAACAAGCAGAGAAACCCTATCCCACTTCTCATCTACTAATCTCATCGATCATAGTGGTGGGCCACCAAGAGTTAAAGTTAGGGCATGAAATGGGGCGAGTTAAACCCAATATCCGATATGATACCCGACTCGTATTTTGTAGGTTTGGTTTTTGGATAGGGATTTAAGGATTAGAATTGGATGAGATCTTTGTTTGGGTCTTGGATCTGACTGATTTCTTATTATAATTTTTTTATTTATTTCTAGAACTTGATTGGACCTGTATAATCATATCTTGGTTGGATCTGGATTTTCACATATGGATCTTGGTTTCGGTTCGGATCAATAATTATGGGTGGGATCGAAACAGGGTTATATATGTTCAAAATTGGATCCAAATATGGATTTACCAAGATTCGATCTAGGCCTGGCCTATTTCATGAACTAGTTGTCGTATTAAAGCAAATCAAAATTGTTGACATCTAATCAAATTTTATTTGGAAAAAGATGTAACAAGGTATGCCTGAAACTGTTCATTTGCGGAAGCGGCATTTTTTGTAGTCACCGCTGCCATCTGGGCCCACTGACCGCTTGGATGTTTATCCCACCCCTTGGTGGATATACATACCAAAAATCACCTTGATTGGTAGTCTATAACCATTAGATTTTAACACTTTTTAGCGCCATATAAGGCGTTCTTATAGCCGTTGCATACAACCATTTTTGAGTACTAAAACCAACGGCTACAAATCATTAAACAAGCTGATTTTTTGTATGAATGTCTATTAAAGGGTGGGCTAAACATCCATGCGGTCAGTGGGACCAGATGGTAGTGGTGACTACCAAAAATGCCGCTTCCGCAAATGAAACGATCTCAGGTATACCTTGTTACATCACGACCCATTTTATTTTTGTTTTTTAACATTTAATAGTTATTGATTTGACTAGAAAGTAAGGCTGTGTTTAGTTCGCTGGTCTTGGGGATCGATACGCTTGTTTAGGCTCTAAACAAGTGTTTTGGGATGCACCCAAACTCGCTTTCGCAGTGGACCACCTAGACGAGCGAGTGCTTTCAAAGGATCACCCTTTGCTCCCTGTAGGTCTCCAAAACGCGTGTTTTGTGAGCCAAGTGGCACACTCTTAGAGGACACTAACTGTATGGATGTTTGGCCAATCCCTAGGTGACCCCACAAACCAAAAATCAGCCCGATTAGTTGGGGGAGCCACGTGGCACACTCTTAGAGAACTCTAACTGTATGGATGTTTGACCAATCCCTAGGTGGACCCGCAAACAAAAAATCAGCTGGATTAGTGATTTTTAGGCGTTGGATTGGAATTATATATTTTCATGGGTTGATTTTAACCGGTTGAATTTGAGCTTTATTGACCATTATTTGAGGCACAAAGATCCGAGGGTTTATATTTTCCTATAGTTTTGATTGTTTTTTGACATTTAATCATCATTTTTTCAGTGTTGAATTGTCCTTATTATATGTTTATACGCTGTTGCGTGATGCAGCCATCCAAATCAATTTGGGAACTCTTCGGATTTCAGATCTGGGCTTGTTTTCTCTCAGTGATCCAAGTTTTCGAGAGTGATTGAAGAGATCAGGTTCTTCTTCCTTTTCAGCTTTCTTTGATTTTCTCTCTGCCCCTGTTTGGTTTGCGCGTAAAAGATCTTTTTTGTTGTTCGAATATCAGTGAGTTTAGGGACGTCCATTACATGTCATTTTTTTTTTTTTTAAATTAGAGGCCTGTGGCTGGCACACTACTCTTAGAGGACTCTGACCGTGTGGATGTTTGACCAATCCCTAGGTGGACCTACAAACTAAAAGTCAGCCTGATTAATGATTTCTAGGCGTTGGATTGGAGTTATTTCCATGGGTTGATTTTAACCGTGGGAATTTGAGCATTATTTCAGGCTGATTTTTGGTTTGTAGGTCCACCCAAGGATTGGAGAAACATCCATACGGTCAGAGTCCTGTAAGAGTGTGCCATCTGGCTCATGTTGTGTGCTGTCATCAAAGTTTTACACCAACAACGGCCTTTTAAGAAAAATACATTTGGCAAATAGTATTTTTTAAAATGAAATATTTTTTAAAATATAGCAATCCAAACAAGTCCCTAATGCTTAAGCTGGAAATGATGTTTGCTTTTCGTAGTACTGGATTTGACCTGCATAACGGTATCTTGGTCGGATCTGAATTCCCGCATATATATGGATCTATTGGCTTTGGTTCAGATATCAATAGTGATGTGTCCAATCGAACCGGGTTAAAATGTTCAAAGTTGGCCCTACTTCGTTCAATGCAAATCCGATGCAATGTACTCACTTGCCATAGTTCTGGGATTACAAGTGATTTGTTGGGGGCGTGCAAATGAGTTGGCATGCAAGTGGTTGCCAAGCCCTTACACACTCTAAGAAAATGGATGCAAGTATGTGCAGCCCAAAAACTGTGGTAAGTGACTGCAATGCGACTCACCGCATTTGCACCTGAGTGCAAAATGCATCCCAGTGCAGCGAAACAAACAGTGCCATAATCACATTTTACTTGTGTTTTCGAACATGTAAGAGTTATTGACTAGAAAGCAAGGCGATGTTTGGTTTGCGCGTCTTGGGGGGCGCATCTGGCCGATACGCTTGTTTAGGCTTTAAACAAGTGTTTGGGATGCACAAAAACTAGCGTTCGCAGTGGACCACCAAGATGGGCGATCACGTGCCTTCAAATGATAACCCTTTGCTGCCTGTAACTCTCCAAAACGCGTGTGTTTTGTGATAGACATTGTCTTGGCTCACTTGATGACCGGTACCCACATGATATCTGGGTCCACTTGACTGGGGGGGCGTATATGATTTATAAGCGCCCGCTATTATGTGGGAACCACTCTATGTGTGGGGCCACATGTGATCTATCAACCCCCCTTTTAAGTTTCTCTTTTCTCTTTTACATTCTTAAATTATGGTGTGTTGCCTGATTTTCATATGTTCTATTTCTTAGGCTCTCTTCTATCACCCCAGGTTCTTGAGTTATTGTTTTAGCTGAAATATCACAGCCCTAGATACAATGACTATCACACCCTCAATTTTGAGTTTATCAGATCTGACCCACAACTCTCGGCCCAACCATTGGTCCATAACCAAGACCCGTGGGACTGGGGTGAGATAAGTTAATTAAGATTAGAGTTCAATTACCTAAAAAATTAGGGTTTAATTAGCAATGTTATCAGTACATGTTATCCGTCCAATATGTGTAATTTGTGCTCCAACAATCATAACCAATTATTTTGATGTCCCCACATGCTATGCCACTATAATTTGGAAAGGTAACGGATAAAGTTCTTTTGGAAAATATTTTTTAAAAAATTGAAAACACTATTTAGGCATGCAAACAATTCAATCGATAAAGGTGCAATGTTTTTGGATTTTCGAGAAGCTACATGACCTTCGGTTCTCGCAGAAATTCTTGAAAATTCAATTCTCAAAATTAAAAAAATCCACGTACCATATATTTCTAGGAGCTGTTCTTTGATACCGACTTCGGTATTAAAATTTTGATGCCAAGCCCCTAAATTTGCCATGTAGTAGACTCTTTCGGCCCCACCGACTCCATGAATATTTGGCCCACATCTTGGTGGACCCACACACCAAAAATCAGCGTGATTGGTGATTTTTTTTTTGATAAGGTAAATGATGTATTAAAAAGGAAAAGGAAATTACAACGATGGGGAGGTCGAGGTGACCTCCTGACAGCCCACTAATTGCCCCTAGACATAACGGAGTTCCAATTGAATACCATATCTTCAAAGACGAGGCCTTTACATTCATCAAAAACCTTGGACCAAAGTAAAAGAAAAGCCTTAATGGAGAGAACTAAACCATGTAGAGAAGCTTCCTTACTATCAAAGATCCTATTATTCCTTTCTAACCAAATACCCCACCAGATGGCAAAGGGGAGCATGCTCCACAATCTGTGCGCACAGGGGTAGAAATGACGGTCAGACCAGCTGTTCAAGGTGTCGATGACCGTTTCAGAAATAACCCAGCTGATCCCAAAAGCTGCGAAGAAAGAGCCCCACACGTCCCTAGCCATTTTACAGTGTAGTAGTAGATGTTTGATTGATTCCCCATCCTCTTTGCACATGCAACCGAAGTTCACTAGAATTCGGTTCCTTCTGATTAAGTTGTCCACCGTTAAGATGCGCTGTAGGGATGCACACCATACGAAGAAGCGAACTTTGGAAGGCAGCTTGATGCCCCAAATCTTGGCCATAGGGAGAGGCGGATGGTCTGTAGGGGAATCATTAGACGACTGTGGCAGACGGGATCTCATAAGCATAGAGTAGAAGGAGCTCACTGAGAAGATACCATTTTTCATACCTAACCACACCATACCTTATCTTCTCTAGAAGCTAGAACCTCAGTCACTTCCAACCTCTGTAAGAGGGATGCGATACTGTCTATTTCCCAATCGTTGAGGTTACACCTCAAGCCCAAGTTCCAAGAGGTGTTGTCACCTTCCCTCAGGTCCTTCACCAAGCCAAGCTTCTTATTGGAGATGTTGAACAACATTGGGAAATCCTCCTTAAGAGTCTTATCTCCGCACCAAACATCCAACCAAAACCGAGTTTTGTCTCCCTTACCCACTTTAAACCGGATACCATTAGAGAACAAAGCTTGCATTTTGAGCACACCTTTCCAAATACCACACCTGTGAGGGATCTTCACTTCTCGACTAAACCATCCCATGCTATCGCATCCATGTCGAGCCGCAATGGTCTTCCTCCAAAGGCTATCGATCTCTGTGGCAAATCTCCATAACCATTTGCCAAGTAGGGATAGATTTATAATACGAAGGTTTTTAATCCCTAAACCTCCGTCCTTCTTTGAGGCGCAAATGGTCCTCCATCTCACCAATGGGTAACCTTTGCCGTCCTTCTTGCCGAACCAAAGGAACCGGCGCATCATATCCTCAATACTCTTGGCTACAACCATGGGAATTGAGAATAAAGACATAAATAAATAGGAAGGTTGGAGAGAGTACTTTTCAGAAGAACTAGCCTTCTTCCCTTTGAGAGATATCGAGCTTCCCAAACCGCTAGTCTCCTTTCGCATCTTTCTATAACAGGATCCCAGATGGCTTTAGATCTGTATGGTGCTCCTAACGGGAGACCGAGGTATGTGTCTGGAAAGGTCACCATGGACACCTCCAATTCTGAAGATAAGACCTGAAGATCTTTGACATCCCCCACCGGGTACAACTTACTCTTCTTGAAGTTGACCTTGAGACCTGAGATGGCTTCAAAACATGTTAATAGCCCACGCAGGTATACAGCTTGCATTTTATCTGCCCCCATGAATATCATCGTGTCGTCGACGAACTGCAAGTGTGAGATCGTAGGTCCTTCGCCACCGACCTTGAAGCTGGATAAATGCCTGTCTAACACTGCTTTGGCTATCATCCTACTAAGAGCTTCAGCAATAATGTTGAAGAGAAAAGGAGATAGGGGATCTCCTTGCCTCAATCCCCTGGAGCTTCTGAAGTAACCGGCGGGAGACCCATTGACCAAAATGGAAAAGTGAGCCGATGAGATGCATCTACGAATCTATCTTCTCCACAGTTGCCCAAATCCCATTCTCTCCAAAATATAGTCCAGAAAGTCCCATGAGCTAGACATGGTCGTAGGCCTTTTCCAAGTCAATCATGCAAGCTAACCCAGGCTCTTTCGATCGAAAGCGTTCATCGATGCATTCGTTGGCAATAAGAACCCCGTCTAGGATCTGTCTGCCAGCCACAAAGGCCCCTTGTGACGCGGAGATCACTGAAGGAAGGACCCCCTTAATTCTGGTTGCGAGAACTTTGGCTAAGATTTTGTAAAAGCTGCCCACCAAACTGATCGGTCTGAAATCTGAGATATCAACAACTCCTGTTTTCTTAGGGATAAGAACCAAAAAGGTAGAGTTAGACCACATGTCCAAAAAACCGTCGGTCTGAAATTCTTTAATAGCCACCATGGTATCTATTCCCACGACCTGCCAGCATTGACTGAAGAACGCTAAGGAAAAACCATCGGGACCCTGGGGCTTTGTCTCCTTCCAAGGCCTTAATGGCTCCCAGAACCTCTCTTCCTCAACTTCCCTTTCCAGCCATACGCTCTGTTGTTGAGAGATGCAATCGAAGCTTATTCCATCTAGCTCCGGACGATGAGAAGAAACCTCAGTATACAACTTCTTGTAGAATTCATCATCCCATCTCTAATCCCCTCCTCATCCTCTACGGTAGTGCCTTCAATCACAACCTTAGATATAAAGTTATTCCTTCTTCTAGCATTGGCAATGCTGTGGAAGAATTTAGTGTTGCTGTCCCCTTCTTTAAGCCATCTCACTCTCGATTTTTGTTTCTAGCTAACCTCCTCCATCCTGGCTAGGGATTGATATCTTGCTCTAAGCTCCACACAACTACATGTCTCCTCTGCAGATAAATCTCCTTCCTCCTCCTTCCTATCAATACCATCAATCTCAGCTAAGATGGTCTTCATCTTCAGATCGACCTTCCCTACCACCTCTTTATTCCACCGAGAGAGATGACCCTTCAACATTTTCAGCTTTTCTAGAGCACTATACTAGGCCTTCTTTGGAAAGATGAAGAACCCACCAAAGTCTTACCAATTCCACGAAGTTGGCCTCGAGCAACCACATATTTTCGAACTTAAAAGGTTTGGGCCTTTGCCCATGACTCCCCGTATCCAGCATCACCGGCGAGTGGTCTGAAATAGGTTTAGGCAAAATGCGTTGGATGACCAGTGAAAGTGTTCCTCCCACACCCCTGAGACCAATAATTGATCCAGTCTACATAGAGTTGGGTTCCTCTGGTTGTTAGACCAGGTAAAGCTTCCTCCATTCAAAGAAGGTCAATGAGCGCATGCTATTGACGAACCGACTAAACTCCCTCATCTTTCTGTTCAAAGCACAGCCTCCCTTCTTATCTATAGAGTGCGTGATCACGTTGAAATCTCCCCCTAGGCACCATGGGAGATCCCAATAGCCTGCGATGTCTTCCAATTCTTCCCAGAATTGTTGCCTCCAAAAATTGTCAAACGGACCATAGACGCCGGTCAAGACCTAGCCGAAACCGTCTGAAATTGAATCGCAAAGAAGAGACACAGAAAAAGCTCCTACCAGCTTCTCAGAGACCTCTGTAACTTCCAAATCCCATAAAACCAGAATTCCTCCTGATGAACCGATCGCAAGTTGAGCGCACCACCCACATCTGGGAATCCCCCAAAGGCTTGCCACAAGCCTAGCATTAATGACTTCCATCTTGGTCTCCTGAAGAATGATAATCCTAGCTCCACTCTGATCTAGAGAGTTCTCTTGATAGAAGTTCTCTTCCTGGGATCACCCAATCCCCGGACATTCCAAGAAACGATGTTGGACCACGTCATTAAAAACAAAATAGCCCTCCCTACTGCCACCAACCTACGCTGAGGAGGCTTGCCCAGCTTTCTTCCTCCTCTGCCTTCCCGGCACTAAAATAGCTTCCACCCCGTTCTGATTTAGGCCCAGTCTAATGAATTCTCTCCTGGTCTTAGGAGACCAGGAAGAGGAGGTTGGGGAAGCCGCAACTAACTCATACCCGTCAGGATCTAAGTTCTCTAAATTACTCGTAATCGTATACTTCTTGGAGCATATACCTTCCTGCTGGTCTGCCTATTCTAAATCAGCTAAGCTGGCATTAAGAGATTGCCCCGTGGTCACCACCTCAGTAGTATCCTTGATTGAAATAGGAAAGCATCCATTACTTCAAGCCACTTCCATAAAAAAATTGACCACCTCCGCTCCATGTCTCCGAAATGACAACCCTAATGAGATTCCAAAGGATAAAATCAAGGGTTGTGTCGTCCCAGAAGGGTCTACAGCACCAAAAAGTTGAGGATAGGCTGGGATGGTTAAAATGACTCTCCCCCCCATAGTCTGCCATGACATAATGGGTGCTGGACAAAGAATGCTGCCTGTCCTGGTGATCGTTGATCCTGTAGAAAGGCCGAGGAAGCTCCTAGATACTCCGACCCGTTGTCTCGAGGGAAGATAGGGAATGGAGAGATCCCAAAATAGAGTACGTTACGAGCCAAGGATAGGGCGACACCATGTATCCGATCCCGAGGGTGAAGATCTGGGCTTGGAAGGTGGAAGAGACAGAGCTGAGGGGGCTGACCTAGACTTCCTATGATCTAAGATCTCGTTCGGGATAGCAATCAATCTCTTCTCCGTGGCTGGATCCAAGTGCTCGATGTTATGATCGGCAGGAGAGAAAGATTGGAGAAGCTGCTCCATCGCCAAGAGGAGCTTCGACGAGAGGTTGTCGGTGGTAGCCTTGCCTTTACCTATTTTAGCGCCCATCAAACTCTGATAATCCCCTGCATTATGGGCCTGGATAGATCCTTGGTGAAGCTGCCCTGACGAAGATCCATGGGCTAAGGGCTTAATCTGATGCTAGTCTCCTTTCCTCAACTCATTGGGCCTTAGATCCGCAGAATCCCGGCCCAAGGTCCCACTTGGGCCTACCTGATCGTGAGGCCCCCTAAGTGTTACTTTGCCCACTCACCAAAACTTTACCAGCCTTTTCGTCTTCCATGTCCCGCTTCTATAATTTTGAAAAGGGTGTGACGTGTTGGCTCCTGGCTTGGTCTTCTTACGAGCGACACCCTGGGTCATCGAATGAGGCACGTCAGCAATCTCAAGATGTACGATCTTTCTCGAAGCATCCTCCACCTCTCTGACGCCGTACCCTACCACATCCGTTGGCGGATGGGAAGCAGACACGTCGTCCTCCTGCGTGGCTCTATCTGATTGGGTGTGTTGCTTCCCTGTCATGAACTTGATCGCCAGCGGAACTGTTACCAGTACCTCCATCTGGGTCGATGTTACTATTGCTGCTGGGATAACCTGCTGACTCGTTCCTGTGCCCTCGAAGTTAACAGCGTTAGACTCCGGTACCTTCTGGATAACCAATAGCTCTGGTCTCGGGACACCACATCCATGATTTCCAGCCAAAGAGGGAAGGAGCATCCTCTGTCAACTATTAGGATGTGCCGTGGGATCTCTGATGCTCTTCCGGCCACCTTGATCTTTGCCGCTGAAAGCTCGCTCCAAAATAGGGTGCCTCTGTCGATCTCTAGAAGACCCCCAGCAGCTTTGCCTATGACCTCAAAAATGTTACTGTTCCATAGATGGAACGGTAAACCCCATATGCGCACCCAGGTCAGTGGAATCCTCCCTACATGAGAAGCAGCGTTGACGGTCGACCACCATCTGCTGATGCTAACCACAGAACAGTCCACTCTAAATGACCCCATCTTGCTCAAGAACTCATAAGTTCTCTGATCCTTCACCACCAGAACCCTGCTTTTGAGGCCGAAGGGAATCGGCCTGAAAGGAGATGCAATTTCAGTCAGGGCTACCGCTATATCGCTCCTCTTCGACATAAACTATCAAAGCCTTACTCCAATGACCGTAGACTCCATTGTTCGCTCCCTTGTAAATAGTGTGAATGATCTTATTACCTCTGTTGAGGACGAGCCTTCCTTCTATTCTGGTTTCGGAAGGTCGCGTTTCGCCTTTGAATCCTCCTTTGCCATTGAGAACCAAGCCGGCAAGGGCTTCGGCAACCCGAGACCATCCCTTGCATTCCTTCCCCGAAGGAAAGCAGAGAACCTTGTTCCTCCCTGTATTGGTGAACTCCGTGACCTTGAGAAAGCAACCTTGCTTGTTGTCCCTTCTATCTGCAATGAAGGTTCTCCCATCCACCACTGTCTTAGACCAGAAAGCTTTACCTTTAACTAAGCTAGAGGCCACTCCCCGGAGATTGGTAGACAACTAGACCACTACTCTCTCTGGAACGGAAACCTCCACTTTCCGACGCTTGCCTTCTTCGGAAAGACGGTAACAGACTCCTCCTCCTCGATTCTCCACCACCGCTTCAAAGACCTTGGCTTCGACCGCCACCTTACACGTCCTCATCGCTAGAGGCCACTTTCACGATTGATTGGTGATTTCTAGCCGTAGGATTTGAGCACTTTTCATCATGGGCTTTATGAACATGCCTATGAAGTGGTTCCAAGCCCGTGATGAAAAAGTGCTCAAATTCAATGGCTAGAAATCGCTAGTCACACTGATTTTTGGTGTGTGGGTCCACCGAGATGTGGGCCAAATATTCATGGAGTCAGTGGGCCCGAAAGAGTCTACTACGTGGCAAATTGAGGGACTTCGGCATCGAAATTTTGATACCAAAGTCGGTATCATAGATTTTTCCTATTTCTAGAAACTAGGTTCAAGGGCCTAACCCCAAAAAATATAAAAGATAGCTCTTGTGTAGGGAATTTTTTCGAAAACATCGAAGAAGACACTTAAAGTTTTTGTAGTCTAGGAAATCAAATAGACGTACAATGAGTGTCTGATTTATAAAGTTATTGAAAAAATCGGAAGACCTAAAACTATAATCTGGAAGCTAGATAGATAGGGGAATACTATGAATTTTTTCAAAGGGGTCCTTTAGAATAAAAATTTTGGAAACAAAGGGCCCATTAATGCTTGATTAATACAAAGTCAAACTAAGAATAACTAATTTTTTAAAAGCATACCATGAATTCTATAAAAAAAAAAAAAATCCTTTGGGCTTAATACATTCACCCAAAAATATAGATGAAATGAAACAACTCGTGAACCTTCCACCATGGCCACTAACAAAATAACTCAATAAAAGCAAACTATATACTATTACCTGACTGATCCAGATCCTCACCAGATCTATCGGGCACGTCCTATAATAAGAAAAGACATGGTGAAGCAAGGGTGAGTACAACGTACTCTGAAAGTTAGGCACACATTATAACTACATGCACATGCTACGGTGTGGTGTACATGTGCAACAATCAATTAATAACAGTTGCATCTCTATAGTTTTATAATCATAAAAATAAGAATAAACAATCTCATCATACATTTATACACTAATATATGATCAAGATACTACGGTCATAAAAGAATGTACTGAAACTCTAATTTGATGTAATGCTTATGCAATGAGTTTGACAAATGAACAGTTCGACAAACGGACGATCAAGTGATCACTAACAATTTAGGTTTTCCATCTACGGGCTTCTCTTTGTTCCCTACTTAATATTTAGGGTCATAGATGTACCACCCAATGACTTATCCGAAATGCTCGTACATATACTAACACTTTGAACAAACCCTAGATGTGTAGGCATGCTTAATCTATCACATACATCTGCTATCATTATAAACATTTCAATAAATACTGGATAAACATGCACAATAATTATCCACATGTTTTACTATTATCTTAACAACTATCATACTCAGTACACGTGTAGAAATATCATAAAGTATCAAAGAAAATAGTAAGGAGTGAACTCTAGGATAGATTTACAAGCAAACCAAGGTGTATATGCATCAAAATAGGTCAGAAATAGCTTATCGTGCAAAATTGGGTAGGACCAGTCGAATTAATCATGGTATGACCACGTGGTCAAACGCAAGATCAAACACCACCTATAGGTCTCTAACCAATCTAGGTCAAGTCTGGTCAAATGTTAATATTAGATAATGAAACAAGAAATCTCAAAATTTAGACACATAAAAAATAAAAAAACAATCGATCTTCGAAAGGTAATAATTCGATCAATTTAAATCTAAACGGACTGATATTAGAGACTATTAGACCTAGAATTTGATGAACTTTAATTAAAACATATCTCTAGTATCAAAATCCAGACCTATCAAAGAACCAGAACCATTTTTCCAAAAATACTGCTCTGAAAACTAGACAAAATTGATTTTTCATTTTTAGTAAAATACTCATAGGAATTTTTATGCATATCACAAACATGCGAGGCCAAAGATGTCTGAAAGCTTTACTTTTCAAATATTTGTCATTAAGGTAAAATTTAATCAAACAATGTAGAATGTATGGAGAATTTCTGGGTTTTCTGACAAAATTCAAATTCATCAGTTTGCACCATGATGATCATAGCACGAAATCTACTAAAGCTAGGATGAATCTGCGAATAGTTTTGGAAACTAGACTCGAAGGGATGTTTTCTAAATATCCAAATTATAAGTTCTAATATGCGAGATTTGGACATCAAAGCAGAAGATGCCTCCATGGGATTCTGTGGACTAACTAACACTGTCAAAACTTGAATTCCACTGGAAGCGTTACGGTTACTATTAACGTCTAAAAATTTCTGTAAAATAACCCCATTAATTACGGAGATTTGGGCTCCAAAATCAGGTCGTTTTGACCTCTGAATCCAAAGTTATAGCGAAAATGCTAAAACAACATAGAGAATTTCGAACCTAGAAATCATTCAATAAGCAATAAACATGTCAAAAACCCAAATCATGCTTATCTAACACACCAACATACAAAATAATAATCTAACTCTTGAATAACACCTTTCTTCTTGTCTGAGATGTTAAAAAGTACTAAGAATAATTCTGCACCCCTAGGGAACTTGGGAAAAAGATTCATGATGCCCCTCCAGACTCCGCACCCATATAGAGATCTAACCGAGCCACTTTCCCATATCGAGTGTTGATTGCTATATTTTTCCACAATAACTTTTCTCCACAAGCTCTGAGTTTCCACCCCAAAATGCCACAGCATTTTCCCAATAAAAACATTCATATGTTTCAAATTTTCGACTCCATGCCTCCATCTGACATAGGAATACAAATTAGGTCCCAACTAACCAGCGGAGACTTAGGATTATCCATCCTACCATTCCAAAGAAAGCGCGTGCTCTTTAGTCTCCTCACTATACCCATAGGAATGGAATTCAACGAGAGGAATAAATAGAAAAATTTGAAAGCATACTTTATTCAAAACAACCTTACCCCTTTTACATAAGTTGCTTTCACGAAGCCAACTTATTTTAACATCTTTTTAGAACGATTTAGATCTAATAACTTGCGATCAATGAAAGACCAAGATATGAAGCCGAAAAGCTCTTTGTCAAATTAATACGAAGCCCTAAAATAGTCTCAAATCAAGAAAGGAGACCCCTCAAGAAGGCTAGTTGAGACATCGAATCTTTTAAAAGTACAAGAGTGTCATTAGCAAACTGGAGGTAAGAGATAAAACTATACTCACCACCCACCTTGAACCCCTTCAATGGACCTCCATCGAATGCTATAGCCACCATTCTATGGATAGCTTTACCAAGGTGGTGAATAGAAAGGAGTAAAAGTACAAGAGTGTCATTAGCAAACCGGAGGTAAGAGATAAAACTATACTCACTATCCACCTTGAACCCCTTCATGGACCTCCATCGAATGCTATAGCCGCCATTCTATGGATAGCTTTAACCAAGATGGTGAATAGAAAGGAGTAAGAGATCACCCAGCTAGCTTAAACCATCTTCAGATCCTAATCCCAAGAAAGGAGACATGGGATCTCTTTGACTTAAACCTCTCGAGATCCTAACCCAAATGGGCATTGTTCACCAATACCGAGAAGGATGCAGTTGAGATGCATTTCCTCATCCAAGTCCACATCACATGAAAACCCAATCTCCTGAGAAGGTAATCCAAGAAAGCCTAGTTGACGTGGTCATATGCTTTCTACATATCTATCTGACAAACAATCCTTGGATTGCCTGAATTCCTTCTCGAATCAATGCACTCTTTGGCTATTAGCACCCCATTCAAAATCTCTCTCCCTCTTAAATGCGTCTTGCGCTGAAAAAATAATGGAAGATAACAACTCCCTGAATCTAGATGTCAAAGACTTTGCTAGGATTTGATAGACACTATTGAGAATTCTAATAGTTCAATAGTAAAAATATGTTCTGCTTCCTGTGCCTCAGGGATCAAAACAATATAAGTGCTGTTAAAATAATAGTCTAGATAGGCTTGATCGTGGAAGTTAGCAACCATCCTCATAATTCTCGTTTACCACATATCAGCAATGACTAAAGAAATAAATAGAGAACTTGTTAGAACTCTGCTCCAATGAAATGCTATAAAAGTACCAGCCATCCAGCTTTGGTGTGAAGTAATAATGTTCAGATCCTAGAGTTTAGAATAAACTCCATGACTCCCTTTTTTTTAATGGAATCCCATATGAAAACTGGTAACTGTCTACCTGAATAGAAGAAATATGGTTATTCTTTGTTATCGAATTGTGATTTCTCTTAAATTTTGTTTCTTTGTATTCCTTTTAATTTCATTTTAAAACTTGGTTTAGGACTATTTATGATCCAAGTATTTCTTCTTAACAGACTTCTTTTGTATTGTGTAGTAGCTGGACTATGAATTTTTTGGGGTCAAAGATTGAAACTCTGAAGTCATTAATTGCAATTTGGAAGATTGCGTGGGCATCCATAAACTATGCAAAAAGCGTTAAAGAAAATATGAAACAACTGGAGGACAAAATGGTAGAGCTAAAGAGTCGTGAAGAAGACATAAACAGTGAATTGAAAGCTGAGGTTCAGCTAGGAAAAAAGCGAAAGAGAGAAGTCGAAGTTTGGCTTGAAAGGGTACAGAGGGTTACAACTGAAGTGGATAGCGTAAAACAGGAATATAGTGAAAGGAGCTCTCTTCCACCCGTGAGGTTGGGAGAGATCGTTGCAAAGAAGATCAAAGTCGTTACTGAACTTAAAGAGAAGGGCCACTTTTCTGATGGACTGCTAATTGACACGCATTTATACGGTGGATTGACATTACCGACAACAGAATTAGTGGGTGAATCCACGAAGAAAATCTTCGAAAAAATCTGGGAGGGCTTGATGAATGATGAGATCAACATGATTGGTGTTTATGGAATGGGGGGAGTTGGCAAGACAACCATAATGACCCATGTGAATAATCAATTGAAACAAAGTGGTCTTTTTGATGATGTAATTTGGGTCACTGTATCCAAAGCATCAAATGTTAAAAGATTACAAAATGACATCGCAGAAGTAGTCAATTTAAATTTGTCTAATTATAGAGATCCAAGAAGAAGAGCAGCCAAAATACAGGAAACATTGAAAAGAAGGAAGAAATTTGTGCTCATCCTAGATGATATGTGGAAAGATTTTCCTTTGGAGGACATTGGAATTCCCATACCTTCTGCAGAAAGTGTAGGCAAGTTACTATTAACTACTCGATCATTTGAAGTATGTCGAGGGATGAAATGCCAAAGAAATATCAAAGTGGAGTTTCTCTCAGAGGAGGAAGCATGGAACTTATTCATGGATAAAGTTGGGCGTGACATGGTGCTTGCTCCTGAAGTTGAAGAAATTGCAAGGCTCGTTGCCAAGGAATGCGCTTGTTTGCCTCTTACAATCGTCACAGTAGGTAGAACCATGAGCGGAATGGATGACATTCGGGAGTGGAGAAACGCACTCGATGAGTTGAGAAGTTCCACAACGGGGATTAAGAAGATGAAACACAAGGTTATTAAGCGTCTGAAATTCAGTTATGATCGCTTGAGAGATAAAAAGCTAAAGGCTTGTTTCTTATATTGTGCATTGTACCCTGAAGATTATAAGATCCCGATGGAAGAGTTGATAGAGTTTTGGATTGCTGACAGGCTAATAGATGATCAAAGGAATAGGCAAGCGAAGTTTGACGAGGGTCACGTTATATTGGGTAAACTATTACACAATGGCATCTTAGAAACAATCATTGATGTGGATATTGAATGTGTAAAGATGCATGATTCAGTTAGAGACATGGCCCTTGAGATCACAAATGTGAGGCCTCGATTCCTGGTCAAAACTGGTGATCAATTAATAACAAAACCATTAAATGAGGAGAAATGGAGAGAAGATCTTGAGAGAGTTTCTTTAATGAGAAGTGATATAATGGAGCTTTCATATATGCCCAGTTGCCCCAGACTCTCTACTTTGCTATTGCAAGGAAACTCTTTACGGGGAGGGATCACAAATTCTTTCTTTGAGCACATGCCGGGCCTCAGGGTACTCGACCTATCTGATACTAAAATCAAGCACCTGCCACATTCTATCTCTGACTTGAAGAATCTCCGTGCACTTCGCTTACGCAATTGTGAAGGATTAACTGATGTGCCTTCACTTGCAAATCTTACAGAATTGAGGGTGTTGGACCTCCATCGTGTGGGCATCGAAGAATTGCCTCAAGGCATGGAAAGGTTGGTTAATCTCAAACGCCTTGATCTCTCTTTCTGTGAGTGGATAAGAATGCTTCCGGTTGGGTTACTGCACAGGCTTTCCTCTCTCGAAGAACTTAAAATACCAATAATTTGTTTGTCATTGGGATCAAACATGGTAGAAGAAAGAAAAGCATCCGTGGAGGAACTCATAAGCTTGACACATTTAGAAATTCTGCGTGCCACGTTCTCTGACTTGCCTGCTTTTACTAAATATGTCAGGTCTGAGAATGTCCAAGGGTTGAAGAACTTCGGTCTTAACATAGGGAATTACAGTGAGATCTTTGAAAAATATGCGATGGTGGAGGAACTTGTAGCAATACGTGGAAATTGCAACTCCCTCGTGCTCCCTAACAACACCCGACAACTGTATATTAAATCATGCAAGGATCTCACTAAGTTATCAGAATTGTCTTGCCTGAAGGATGTGACGGATTTGAAAGTTTGTAATCTCAGAAATTGCCCCGGGATACAGTGCATCTTGTCGGAAGAAGATGAAGAAGTGAGCCGATTGTTACCAAGCCTGGAGTATATGGTTCTTGCTTACTTGGACAATTTAAGTGCAGTTTTTAAGGGAGTTGTGCCAAGCGGCACCCTTTCTAATTTACAGAAACTGGAGATGAGGAGATGCGATCATATCAAGAGTCTGTTCTCACTTGGGTTGTTGCAGTACCTGCAAAACCTTAAGTATGTTGAAGTCTTTAACTGTAAGCAAATGGAGGAGATAATAGCAGCAGAAGAAGAAGAGATGGATGGAGGGAACCAGAATACCATCACACTCCCAAGATTACAGAAGGTGGATTTGTGGTATCTACCAAAGTTAAGGAGCATTTATAAGGGGTTAGTGGTTTGTGATTCTCTACAATTTTTTGGAGTAAACAAATGTCCGGAGCTGAAAAAGCTCCCTCTCTCTATGGAAGTGGAAAATAGACGACGACAAGCTCCATTGGCTCTCAAAGAAATCAGCGGAAACAGAGAGTGGTGGGATTCGCTGGAGTGGGACCATCCCAACGACAAAACCTTCCTTCAACCGTTCTTCAAAGAATTTATTTTAGGTCAGTATAATATTGTTTATTATTATGAATGATTTATGTTGTACAGGACAAGGTTATAAATACATAACGGTCCCTTAACGTCACCGTTGTTATAATGTCAGAAACAAGAATATTAATTTTTTTTTCGAACAAACCTGGATAACGGAAAAAATATTATTTTTCAAAAATAATAGCTGTTATAATGATAAACCCATTTTTTCGGTGTTAGACGTTATTTTCGGAACAACGCAGTGGGTAGGGAAGTTACTATTATGATGGCCGTTATTTTCATTATAACGGCCGTTTTTTAAACCATGGTATAGGATTGTTGCTACTGTTTCCATGAGAAGTAGGCAATTTAATATTGTTTCTGTGCACGATGCATCCTGCGTTTTATTTTGATTCTAGACTTCCTTAATTCTTACAATTGGTTTTGATGTAGCAGATAAGGAGGCAGTAATCGAATTTGGATAGTTCTTCAAATCTTTGGGCAGTGGTGGAAGTGCGACCAACTTGGTTGATCGAATTCAAAAGAAGCTACCTCATACCACCTTTCATTAATTATCAATTCGGATCTGTTCAAATCTTTCTTAAAAGGTTGTTGCATATTTTGTTTTGATTTGCTTTGTTTTTGTTTTATTGTTGCTTGCTTTATATTCTTTAAGATTCTTGGTAGGCTTCCTTAGCCCTAATTGTCTCAATCGAATAAAATTTTATACTTCAAAAAAAAAAAAAGGTGGTCATGTATTCGCATGTACTACATCTTCAACCATAGGAACTCAGGAGAGTCATTTATTAGTCTTATGATGATGCCTGAATTTCTAAGTTTTTGAACACAAAATCAGAGTTACAGATGTCTGTATCAAAAGTAAATGCTCCCCACAAGACTATTTAGTCTAAAATCCTCGAGGGATATACCTTGATGATCTTGAACTGTAAATTTTAATATTCCCTATCAGTTCAACCTAACTTACCAAGAAAAAAAAAACTATTATTATCAACTTGTCTTTCTTTCATGTCATATGTAGACTATTTTACAGTTTTGATATCCTTGTTTGAAGTTACAAAAAGATTGAATTTTTTTGGCAGAACCTTGTAGTATCCTCTGTTTTAATTTGAATCTCCTTTATATGATTGCTTCTTGTTCTCTAAGCAAAGAAACAAAACAAGTGTCCTTCTCCATCTTATCTTTCTTTTGGAAACTATAATAATCAGAAAGTCCTCTAATACTATTTCTTTGTTAAATCAGGTGTACTTTGAGACAGTCGACAATGCTGACATACCTCATGAGCCTTATTGATTTAAAGTTGCATATGATAAGCTCGTCGATTCTGTCGGGGCTGAGCCTTGACATTTAACATTAAGGGAGTGTAGGAACATGCACAAGAAGGAAGCTTCTTCTGAACCTGATGCTCTCTGAAAATTCAGGTGAGTAGTGCTTTTTCTATTAGATACTCCCTGAGAATTCATGAATATATGAATTATGAAATGTTCTAGACAGTTAATGTTGTGGGATTCATTACTCTCTCTTTTATACCAATTAATTATGCAAGTATAATTAATTTCTATTAAATATTTAAAATAATAATCAGTGAGTCACACATGCATGCATGCATGTGAAATGAGAGAAGAGGGGAGGGAATTCATTTTTTGTAAATTTTTGCTATTGATCATTGGTTAGATGATCAACATAACAGGAAAGCCTGCGAAGTTTTCTTTTATATTAGGCTGTGTTTGATTTCACAGAAAATTTTCCCGAGAAAATACATCAGGGATATGCCTTAAATGGCTGATTGATTGCAACTGAGAACACATATTTCAATCATGTGAGAAAATAAAGGTGTATTTTCAGGTGGAAACGAGTTCTCACCTATCAGGATGGGAAATGAATTCTGGGCTTAGTAGGAAAAATTATCCACATTTAAATGGCTTGTTAGGGAAAATTATACAGATTTATACTGACTATCTAACAATGGACAGTTGTGTTTTCCTAGAGAAAATGCTATTTTCCCACTTTGTAATCAAACACGGCCTTAGTAAAAAAAATGATGGTTTTCATGAAATAGGAGTTCTAAGAGAATTATTGTGGGATTTCAGGTCTACCCATCTGTAAAGAGGGTATCCAGACCTCAGTATTTTATTGTCTTGTTATATTGATCACTTGCAGTAAGTCTGTACTTCTATACTGCCTCCATTACTTGGGATTGGAGTTGCTCTGTTTTCTTTGAGTCTGCTCTTTAGGAAGACCTAAAATGGCTCCAGTACTGTTTAGACCTGATTGGTGGGCCAAAACTGCCTATTAAATTAAGATAATAATTTAAACCAACAAGGAAACAAGAGCTCTTATGTTTGCTGGTCCAACTGGGTCATATATCTAGGAGACTAGGCACCCAAAAATCATCAAAGAAGTGTGCAAAAGAATAGGATTTATATTTCCAATTCTTTTTGGTTGAGGCACATGGATTCAGCTTCATTTATCTGATTTTAATTGATAAATTCAGAACTTGTTTTCTTGAATAGACTTGTAAAAAAGAATTAACCCAATCCATGACAACAGGCATGTCAGAAGAAGAAAAGGAATGCCTGTTACACTGTGTTGTTATGGGAGGTGGACCCAGGGTGGATCAGTGGTGAATTGAGTGGTTTTATCATGAGAGATGTACGTGATCGAGCGATATTCTCATGTTAAGGATGGCTCATAGAGGTAGGCATATGTAATACCATCTTAAAGCTATCTCCATGTGATTAAAGATTGGCTTGTCTGGTTTCTTGCTGAACAGGAAAATGAGATATTGTCATTATTTGATGTGGGACTACAACAATATTCATCAAAGCAATTGATATAGGTTATTTGAATTAGGATTATACATTGGAGGATCTTTGTTTCAAAAGTTGATTGAATTAGCTGGAATATTTGAGATTGTATAAGAGTGGTGTTTTCCTTATGCAAGGCATAATTGTCAAAGCACCTGAAAAAATTTGTTCTCAGTGATGGGATTGACATTCCATATGGCTTACTGGTATGGGTACCCTATGGTCTACGGGCGTGGGTCGTTCGGAGTTTGTAAAATCACTAGATCTTCCCAAGTCCCCAGGCAGAAGGTATGTTCAGCTAGCATTTACAATTCTTTTTCTTTCTTTCTGTTCAATTATGGGTCCCATTAAGCAAGCTTACTATGACAGGATACAGGATTGGTGTCGATGAATGGGTGCAAGTACCTCCTGTGGAAGATGTGTTTGCACTTCAGAGATTGTGCTGGTTTTCTTAAACAGACAGGAAAACAAGCGCTTTCAGCTCTAGCTCAGGTCAGAGCCCTAGGCCTCTTTGTCTCGTGGCTTCTCTTTGTTTATATTTTACTCTTAGGCTCTGTATGGTTGCCATGAATAAGTTTTCTAGAAATGATTTTGCATATAAATGTCATAAAACCTTTTCTTCAGCAACACTTTCTGACATACAAATCCTTTTTTTGTAAAAAAAAAATTTGTTGATCACCATACAGAGCCTTTACCTTTATATTTAAGGATTGATAGTAATTTTGTGGGTTATGCATCTCTAGAGATAATGTGGGGTATGCAAAGCTTTCTGCGATGAAGACATTCATCTGGGAGAGCCTTTTTTTCTGCAAGCATCTTGGTAGCATGGTATCTGTCGGGCGCTACAAAGCTATAAAGCTTTGGTTGATTTATGCCAGTCTAAGGTAATTTCAGTTGTTACTTCTTATTTTCTGTCATCCAATTAAGCCATGGATATATTTGTGTAGATGAACAAAACTGTGTATAGATCAGATTGAGGAAAATAGAGAAAATAATGTAAAATCATGGTTTTAAAAACGACCGTTTAAATAGTAACACCCCAAGCCCGTTTCCGTTAAAACCGTTTAAACATGTTTTATTGGTTTTGAATAAAACGGCCATTTTTTTTGTTTTAACAGCCGTTAAAATCATTTAAACAGCCATTCAAATTGTTTAAACAACCATTTAATTCTGAAAATTTTGTGAAAAAAACGGCCGTTAAATCCGTTAAATTCCAATTTTATTTTAATTTCAAATTTCAAATTTTGAATTTCAGCGCCATTTTTTCCGTTAAAATCTGTTTAATTCTGTTAAATTCCATTTTTTGCCCCCGGCCGTTTCAATCCGTTTAAACGGTTTAAACAGTTACGCCCCCAGTCCGTTTAACATTTAAAATGGCCTCCTTTAAACCTTGTGTAAAATTAAGAACATTTAAAAAAAAAAAAGGTCCAGATAATGCTGGTTCATTCGAATTCTTGAGTACAAAGTCCACTGTCGCAGGGTTGGCGCTTGCCATCCCAAAATGACTAGCCACCTTGGCCGTTGCCTGCCTCCCCCTTATAGCCCAGGAACCCACCCAGCACACAGCCGATGTGGGACTATTTTTTAGTCCATGGCACCATGCTTTCTTGTCTTGAGCTGTGTATAAAGGTCGATTCTCATCAAAAGTATCGAACCAAATCACGCTTGACAAATCGCCATGTTTTTTTTTTTTAAATGTTAATTTCACCAGAAGATTGAGACCTTACTTCTTTTCTTTTCCAATTTTTGGTTTGGCAGGATGCAAAGGGCATCTCTCTTGCTGGCTTTGTCAGCTGGCTGATTTGGCTTTCTGCTTTCTGCTTACTTGACACGTGCCATCAACTGCAGGGATACGTTCTACGTGGCTGTGAACTGGGCAACCGCACTCGTTTTTGACAGAGACAACTCTCAGATAGGCTTATGTGGCATTTGTCGGTTTTCTCATCTGGGTGCCACTTGTCAGTTAGTGAAATGAGGTTGAGAGACCCATCTCTGTTTGGGCTAGTTATCAGGCCAGTCTCAATAAAAGTTGTGGCCTAAGGCGAAAACTTTAAATGAGGCCTATTTTATTTAAAACTAGTGGGTGCCCCGTGTCATTGGCACTCCTCGACAAATAATTTGCCAAAATCAGGTGAGTGGCGGAGATCCACCATCTATTTGGAGGAGGATTAGAGGAGGTATAAGTAGGGAGACAACCAATGTGTTTTGTTATATAGAATAGTAAATGGCCTATGCCCACGGCACTCTCCGACAAAAGCATTTGCAAAAATTAGGTGCCTTCGGCACTCAAACGGTATAACAGACCGGGGCGTTACCGTTTTTTCCATTATAACTGCTGTTATAATGGATTGTAACGCACAGAGGGAGAAATTGGAAAATAACAAAAAATAATGGTGTTAAAATTTAAATTTTGAATAAATTGAAGTCAAATGAGGCGGATTGAGTGGCCAAAATCTACCCGTCCCCATTAGATTGATGGATTTGATCTTAACCACTCTTTATCTAACCGTCCACATTAGATGGATGGATAAGATAAGAGAATACAACTGAGTTGTCTTGATATATGCGTGGGTGGCCCATGCCCGCAGCACTTTCCGACAAAGTGTTAGTCAAAATCGGGTGGGAGTTAATCTCAGTCATCGATATGAAGCATAGTGGATCTCAGCCACTCATTATTGAAGCCATATATGATAAAAGGGGTATAAGAAAACCATTAAATTTTCGTTAAATTGTATATTCTTTTTAAAATTTTAAATTTTCAAATTTTAAAATTTGAATTTCAACACTAGTTTTTTCTGTTAAAATCATTAAAATCCGATAAAATCTATTTTTTTTTCATTTTTGCCTTGGCCGTTTCAATCTGTTTTAACAGTAACACCCCTCTCGAGGCATAAAAAGTGGGGCTCCTGTGACCCTTGGGCTATATGTAAGTCCAACTCATTTCATTCCTTATATGTAGGTAAATAGTAGGTGACCCATGCCCACGGCACTCATCGACAAAGCGTTTGTCAAAATTGGGTGTGAGTGGCTGAGATCCACCGTCCATTTGGTGTGATAAGATCTCGGCCATCCTTTATGAAGCCGGATAAGAGGGGGAGACAACTGTCCTGTTTTGTTATATAGATAGTAGGTGACCGTGCCCACAACACTCATCGACAAAGCGTTTGTCAAAATTGGGTGTAAGTGGCTGGGATTCACCGTCCATTTGGTGTGATAAGATCTTGGCCATACTTTATGAAGCCGGATAAGAGGGGGAGACGACCGTCCTGTTTTATTATATAGATATTTATATTGATTAAAATTTATCACAGAAATTTAATCACAAAAAGTGTCATTTATTAAGGAGAGAAGAATATAGAGCATCCCACGTTTCTCTCTTCTCTAAACCAACCTTATAGAATTAAAAGACTATTTTACACGTATATAACTAACTAATTCACATTAATATTTTTAAGAACTTTTAAATAACTTTGGAACTAGGTGAAAGTGAAAGAGCAAAAAAAAAAAAAATTGTTGCAACTCAATGTATACTTTAAGACTTGAATGAAGAAAATAAGGGGTTAGAAAATAGGAACATGGGATTTAGGGGCATTTGGCTCACGTTAAAGGGGGGTTAAAAATTAGAAAACTAAGGTGGGAAGGGCCTTAGCTGATGTGGGGACTGTGGGGGAAAAATTGAGAATCTTACCCACACAATCCCTAAGGAATTAGTATTCACAATAGTTCTGGTGAACATGCAAAGACAACTCCTTTCCAATTGATCTCTTCGACTGATCCCTCTCGTCATGCCGACATAGATGCACCTGTTGATAAGGCTCCGACGATCAAGTCAGGAGTCGTCCACTCTATTTCTTGAATCTTCAACAAAGATTTACAATCTTGATCTTTTCTAGATTTGATCAGATAGATTCCATTTTTGAATCTAAGCTTGTTATATTTCTAGACAAATCGGTCGGAATATTAGTCTATCACAGTTTATTTCCCGCCCTCTATTCCACTGGGTTCGACCCATATTTATAGATTTCTAATAAGCTCATACCTCTTCCATTCCATCTTTACCACGTGCGTTCAGTTAGCTGGTTACAGATAAGCACGTGGTTTCAGTTAATCAGTTTTGGTAGAGTGTATGGAGTCAATTAGTTAG
Organism: Euptelea pleiosperma; assembly: GCA_035048495.1. Classification (NCBI taxonomy): domain Eukaryota; kingdom Viridiplantae; phylum Streptophyta; class Magnoliopsida; order Ranunculales; family Eupteleaceae; genus Euptelea; species Euptelea pleiosperma. Next base: position 13,255,617 of record CM068545.1, read on the forward strand.
TTTTAGAGATGAGCACGTGATCTCACGTGCCTAATATTAATCGAACAGATAAGTTTCAGAGTATGACATGGATTTATCGAGTTGTTAAACCTTGTTATATGAATATACTTATCTGAGTTTGGAGCTATATCTGATTGGTTTGCCCGAGCAAGGCTTTGTAATTTGAACTGGATACTTGAGTCATTTGACTGGGCTTTGCTGGTCTAATTGTCCGAGTCATTTGACTGGGATTTGCCTGTTTGACTATCCGGGTCACTTGACTGGGTTTTGACGGTCTAACTGTCCGAGTCATTTGAATAGGCTTATTCATTCTGACTATCCGAGTCGTTTGAATAAGCCTTATTAACCTGATCGATGAATGACGTGTTTGGTTTGTATAACTGTTGTTTGCCTGCTTTAGGCAATGATACCATGTGTTGAATGCATTTGATTATTTCGTAAGGAAGCAAGATGAGGCTACGTGTCGCCTATCCAATAGTCTGAAAATTCTGATACCCATAATCAGCATCCTTTGGTAAGGTGACACGTGTCTCACATTATGAGTCCATCATCAACTTTGATGTTGGACTTCATCATTTAAATGTTTCTATCCAACAACGTCAGGATGTAACAATTACTTATACAGTTGAGTTGAAATGTAAAAATAATGAACGATCAAAACACTTTTATAAATTAAAATAATTTTAAACACTAAAATAGACAATTTTTGTCAAAATAAAACTTGAGGATATATTAGGAATAATGATTTATTTTACTGCTTTAACATTGAATGAGCTTCGGGGTGCCGTGTGCGGGTAGGGTGACGTGTTCTTTGACACCAAAAATATCAAAAAGTCTATGTTAAAAGAAGAAGAAAGAAGAAAAGAAGAAAAAATGCGGTCATTTGCAGGATATTGGGGTTTAGCGTGAGACAAACAATAAGCCTTTCGTGGGCCACAGTTGTTGTCTCTTATAAGGACAGTCAACAAATCATCCCGTTGCACCGTTGAAGTGCAGAGACCAAATGACAAGAACACCGCCTTCTTCCGCATTCTTCACGCTGTCATTTTTGCCTTCCGCATTCTTCACGCTGTCATTTTTTCCTTCCGCATTCTTCACGCTGTCATTTTTTCCTTCCGCATTCTTTCGCTCCGCATGACCAGGACTCTTTCGAGAAGTTTTCTTCCAGAAAAGTCCAAAAGGCGGCTTACTTACGACTACGAGATCAAATTAAACGAAGAACTAACACTGTGTACAGAACACCGTCCCCTCACTAAAGTCCAAGAGAAGGAAAACTTTCACACCAAATGCGTGCTCACCAACCGCACAGTGGAACGAAAAAAACAACAGCGATGTCCCCAGCTAGATCTCACACCAAAAGCGTGAGATCTAGCGATTTTTATTACTCTTTATTACCCGCTGGGCCCACTGACGGCATGGATGGTTTGCCCACTCCTTGTTGGATATACACACGAAAATTAACTTTGATTGGTAATATCTAATCATTAGATTTTAGGACGTTTTAAGAAGTAAATATAGCCGTTGGATTCAACTATTTTTGGACACTTAATCCAAGGGATAGAAATCATCAATCAAGCTGATTTTTTGTACGAAGATCTAACAAGGGGTGGGCTAAACATCCATGCAGTCAATGGGCCCAGCGGGCAGCAGTTAGTTAAAAAAATGCTAGATATCTCACTCCAAAAATATTGGGTACATCACTACTAAAACAAATGCTTTACTAGATGCAAGTGTCAAATTTCTTCTCGTCTTCGTCTGGTCTTCGGTTCTTTTTCTTCGATGGCTTATTTGTTTTAGGGTGGGGCTCCAGTTACCGACCTAAATGACAGGCTCCGGTTACAGGACACAATATGAGATGCGTGGAACACTCTTGGAGGATTCGGACCGTATGGATGTTTGTCCAATCCCTAGGTGGATCTACAAACCAAAAATCATATTGATTAGTGATTTCTAGACGTTGGATCTTTGTACCTCAAATACTGCTCAAATTGCCACAGTTGAGATCAACCCATGAAAAGAAGTCCAATCCAACGCCTGCAAATCACTAATCAGGCTCATTTTTGGTTTGTAGGTCTACTTAGAGATTTGAAAAACATCCATACGGTCAGAGTCCTCTAAGAGTGTGCCATGTGGCTCATATTGTATCCTGTAACCAGAGCCTGTCATTTTTGGGCGGTAACTGGAGCCTGAGCCTTTATTTTATTTTAAAAATAAAAAAGAAAAGTTTTATAATATATATTATATATGCCGACGTCTCGGCCGTGGATTCTGAGAATCTAACGGGGGTTTGGCTTTGACAAAATTGATGCCAACTCAGCACTGTCATCCTCCGTTGGATTCTTGGAATCAACAGCCGAGAGATCAAAATATCTGTAAAGATATTTTTGTCCGCGGATCCCGAACCATATATCCGCGCTTTCCTGGAACTTTGGGGTGGGGTGGTTCAACAAAGGAGAGCGGCGATTCAAAACGCTGAAGTTCACTTTTCTTGCTCAGCAAATTTGATTTGATCTCTCTTAAATCTCAACAATAAAACTACGTTGAATTTTTCATTGTAAAATTATTCGAGCTCGATCAAATTCATTTTGTCTCTGATTCATAGAACAGTATTTGAAGATTCGCTCTTTTTTGCTGTTTGTAAGTATAGAACACTTTTCAGTTTAACGACTGTAGATTTAATGTTTGTAATGTGAAAATTATTCTGTTTCAGATTTGTTTTCATATAAACTTGTCCAAATATCTTGTTCTGCAACTCAGATCTTGAATAGCTAGTCTTTTCCCCTCTCATTCGTGGTGCAAATGCGTTTCTGCGTATTCTAATGCTTCAGATTTCGTGAGATTTTGAATTGTCTGAGTTTGAAATGTATGATTTTTTTGTTCTGTTAGTGAATAAGCAAAATCTGTGAATCTCGAACGTCAGAAACGTAGAGTTCATGTTCATCCATTTCCTATTTGAAGCTCAGATCTTTGGAAAACAGGGGATTCTCAATTTATTTTAGTACGAAACGCAGATTTCTTTTACTCTGGTGAGCGTTATTGTTTTGAAAATTTCTGAGTGTTTCTTTTGTTCAATCCCTGTAAAAGTTAAGGTTTCGTGTTCTTCATGATCTCCTTCCAGTAGCATTTTCCAGGTTTCTCACATTTCATGTCGAGGTTTCAAATATTGAATATTATTAATCGCTTCCTCGATCTGTGGAATTAAATAAAAAAAAAAAGTCGCAGAACATGTTCTAGACTAGTGCACTTAGTAAAATAATGTTGAGATTTCTTGTTCTGCAAGCCAGATCTATGAAGAATTAGTCCGTGATTTCGCCAAACTCGATGCAAGTTCTCTGGTTTTCTTAGACAAAATATCTTTAAATCTTCAAGGACAGCTTCTCTTATCAATTAGTTTCGTTAGGAGATATTTTCTGGTTGAGTTTTTAAGTCAGACTTTAATCTTGGTGGTTACATGAATGTTCTTGCTCATTCATTAATTCTTGGTGTAATTTCAGTAAACCAATTTATTTTTTGTCCAATTTTATAGTCGTGTTTGGTTTCTGTTCTTGGCAGGAATTGTGTTGGCGTGCGAAGAGATATTTGTGATTCGTTTACCTCTCCGATCAAACAAAACAGGTAGATCTTGTTCATTGCTTTTAATTCCTTTTTTTTTTTTTTTTTTTTTATATATCTATTTATTTGGTGATCTATTTTTTTTAAATGGGTCGGGCTCCGTTGACAGATATAAAATGACAGGTAAATGACAGGGACACAATATAAGCCACGTGGCACACTGTTACAGGAATCGGACCGTATGGATGTTTGCCCTATCCCATGGTGGACCTACAAACCAAAAATCAGCCTGATTAGTAATTTATAGGCTTTGGATTGGACTTATTTTCATGGGCTGATCTCAACTGTGGGAATTTGAGCAGTATTTGAGGTACAAAGATGCAACACTTCTAAATCACTAATCAGGCTGATTTTTGGTTGCCCACCATGGGATAGGACAAACATCCGTTCGGTCAGAGTCCTGTAACAGTGTGACACCTGGCTTATATTGTGTCCCTGTCATTTTATATCTGTCCAATGGTCCACACTTGCCATTCTTTTCATTTTTTTTGACCATCCAAAATATTTCACTAGATCAGATGATTGCTTCCATCTGATCTGTTGGAATTTTGACTTCCATCTGATCGGTTTGACTTACCTAGATTTCCTAGGAGATACACCCCCTTGCATATGTACATTTGTACATCATAGGCAGAGAAACCATACAGAATAGTAGAATTCCACTACTGTACACGGTTAAGGGGATCAGGTGAGATGATCACAATAGCAAAAATGATCTGATGAGATGATCCTGAAACAATTGACTTAGCGCATGCTTTTGGATGGTTTACAAACATTGTGATGGTCTAGAAAAAAAGTCTAGAGATCAAATGGTTATGATTATTCAATATAGTAAAATTTTGACCTAAGGACCCATCAAATAGTGGGTGCAACGTGATTGCTATCCTACTCCTACCCCTAGTTGTTAAGTTCGGATACGGGAAAAGTTCGAGTATAATTCGGTTATGGTCTTAAAATTCGCTAATAAAAATTTGGTCAAAAATTCGAAGAACGGTAAAAGTTCGCAACTGCATTCATTCGTATTTCATTCGATTATGATCCAAAAATTCGATGTTAAAAATTCGGACATTGAAACCAATGTTGTTTTCCACCCATGGGTTTGTTCATGAAGTTTGTAATGAAAAAAATTTATAAAATCCAATGACTACAAACTACCTATCAAGTTGGTTTTTGGCTCGTAGGTTCACAAGGGATGAATCCATTCATGGGATCAGTAAACTTAAAAATATTTAGCATAACAAACACATGAGACTAATGAGATCTCGAGACTAAGTATTACTAACCAAACACCTCAAGTTTCTTCTTTGTAAAAAGATTAAAAAAACTTCTTATTAAAAAATTCATATTTAAATATTCATTGAAACTAGCTGTGTCCTTATTACAAACATCTCATATGCACCTTATAATATTATATTGAATATTTATGTCTATTGAGACAACTTTGGATGCCCAAACACATGCAGATATGCATTAGGGTGGAGACGATGAGGAATGTGAATTCGAGAATGAAATTAGAGTTTTTTTTTATTTATTTATATTTTTTTTTTAACTCTATTTTCTAGCCGAATTAATCGTCTACCTGAATAAAACACGTTTTAATTGCATTGCCTTAATTATTCGCGAATAATTCCGAATTTTTGAATTGTTCGGCCGAATAATTCGTTTTGCCCTATAAAACGAATTGTTCGCGAATAATTCGCGAACTTGGCAACTAGGCTCCTACCTAAGTATCTTTCTAATTATTATTTTTTCATTTTAAATATATTAAGGAAATAATGAATAAAATCCTTCCCAGAAAATGCTATTGTCAAGATTAGGGGTTTTAGGGACATATAAGGTTATTTTGGGACCATCTGATTAGGTGAATTGCAACCATCTGATAATCGGACTTCCACCAACTGGTCGTCATATAACTTTCTGGACCATAAGAAAATTCAAAATTTTAATTTCAGCGCCATATTTTCCTTTATTTTCAGTTTTTGCCCCCTGAGCATTACAATTTTTTATAATGGAAAAAATGGTAACGCCCCAGTCCGTTATACCGTTATAACGGTCCCTTCTAAACCTTGCTTGAGAGGCCCGGATACTCTCGGTTTCAAACAAAAAAAATGAAAATTTTCAAAATGAACCTAATTTTAAGGCTATTTTCCAAAAAGAACTGTATTTTTTGAAATTTGTCAAAACAAACTTAGGATGTCGAACCTTTTGGCGTATTCTCACGAAACTTTAAAATGGCTGAATTGCCCTCTTCAAACGATACACCGAACGGTTTGGCGTATGTTGTTATAACCTGCCATACAATATGGCGTATCATTTTGTGAACCGTCAAGCCGTTTGGCGATTTACGAAATGATACGCCGTACTGTTAGGCTTTTATTTTTTACCGTGTTAACTTGAAATCCTCGTTTCATGATGGTAGAAATTTCAAAATATGTGATCTAACGGTGAGGAGATCATCCTCACTAAAAATCAACCAATGATTTATCTTCCACGTGGGTACACCAAAGTTGTGTATGAAAAAAGGTCAAATTGCTATCAGAGAGGTCAAATTGCTGTCAGATGCCATACTGTTTGGTGACAGTTATTAACAGTCGCCATATTGTTTGGCAACGGTTATTAACAGTCGCCAAACCGTTCGGCGTTTAACAGCATTTTGACCTTTTCTCAAGCGACAAGATAAGGGCAAATCTGCCATTGAAATATTTTTTGAGCATACGCCAAACGGTTTGGCGATATAGGTTTGTTTTGATAAATTTCACAAAATACGGTTCTTTTTTAAAAATACCCTTAAACTTGGGTTCCTTTCGAAAATTTTCCGCAAAAAAAATTATTGTATTTTCGTTTGGTCAATCTCTTGTGTCACGTGGTGTAAGCGTAACAAGCATCATGTACTAGATTCTTCTAGAAGATGCCGAGGGTTTTTGGTTGGTAGTGACAGCTGCCATAGGCTGCTGAGCAGAGCTACGAGGAGGCTTCCGTTTTCTCGCCAGATTTCTTGGAAAATATCTTTGTCACGCGAGAGCTCCAACCTTTTTAGCTTTTTTCTCCGCCTTTGTCACAGTTTCACATTTATAAGATTTATCTATTTTCTCTGGCAGGCCAGCAAAGTATTGGTGACTAAAGGAAAGGTTCTCAAAGGGTATTGGCATTTGGCTCTTCCCTTCAGACTTGGTGTTTTAAGAACATGGCATGGCAAAGGATTGCAAGAAGTGGTTTGAAACAGTCGGGAAGAGCTATTGGCAATCACTTAAGTGAGATTGGTATAGTTGGCGAGGGAGTATCTGGGAGCAAATGCTACTTATCTTCCCTTCGAAATCTTACAACAAGCAGCAATCTTAAGTATCTTTCCGGCCTTGGATCAACGGATCTGATAAGTTTTGGGAGTAGGGGAATAAGGGCAACCCCCAACTACCAATTTCCTTTGGCAGATAGAATTGTGGAAGAGTCTGATTCAGAGGACAATGACACAAGGTTACCGGGACTGGACGCAACTAAGCCAGGTGAAAAGCCAAGGGTTGTTGTTCTTGGCACTGGATGGGCTGGCTGTCGATTCCTCAAAGGACTCGACACGAACATGTATGATGTTGTTTGCATATCTCCAAGGAATCACATGGTCTTTACTCCTCTGCTTGCTTCAACTTGCGTTGGAACCCTGGAGTTCCGGTCAGTTGCTGAGCCGGTCAATCGGATACAATCTGCATTAGCGACAGCTCCCAATTCATACTTTTACCTGGCTAATTGCATGGGAGTTGACATGGACAAACATGAAGTAAGCTCCTTTACAGGTTATCTTTCATTTGTTTTATGCCACATTTGCACATGATGCACCCATAAACATAGACTATGTTGTACTGTATACATTTGCATACATCTCTTTCATTCCTATATACATGTACAAGCACACATGTGACGAGAATACATACATATGTAGTGCATGCGTGCCTGCCACCTGCGTACATACATTCAAAGTCATAATGCATACAGGATGTGGCAAATATCATTCTCAATATCAAGCTTGATGTTTTGTGGGGTGGGGTCCAAGGTGTTTGTAGAATGTCACGAGTTGTTTTTCGAGGATTTTGTGTTCCGCTGGGATCTTGTTTGTACTAGAGATAGTTCTTAGGCTTTCCCCTCTTGGGTTTTTTCTTTTGTCTTGTTGGTCTTGCCTTTAGTTGGTCATCTCGGTCTCTTTGGCTCTGCTTGTAATCTCTTTTGGCTTGTTTTATATAAATTCTACGCCTACCAAAAAAAATCATAATGGATGAGAGCATGAATGTGAAAAACCTACATTTGTGTTTGATGAATCAGAACCTGTTTATTTCCAACTGTGAGACATTTAGTTGATTTACAGCGATTTGATCCTAAACAACTCAATTTATGGCCAAGTTAATATTTGCTGAAAAGTGGAAGAAGCTCTATTAGATTCAAGAATGGAGTTATGGAATATATAATCGAGTAAACAAAAAAAAAATTGTCTTTCTCCATATCTTGCTTTTGGAAGCTATAATAATCAGAAAGTCCTCTAATACTATTTCTTTCTTAAACTAGGTGTACTGTGAGACAGTCAACAATGCTGGACTATCTCATGAGCCTTATCGATTTAAAGTCGCATATGATAAGCTCGTCATTGCTGCCGGGGCTGAGCCCTTGACATTTAACATTAAGGGAGTGAAGGAACATGCATTTTTCCTTCGTGAAGTAAATCATGCGCAAGAAATAAGGAGGAAGCTTCTCCTGAACCTCATGCTCTCTGAAAATCCAGGTGAGTAATGGTTTTTCTATTAGAGGTTACTCCTGGAGATGGAATAAATGAATTATGAATGTTCTAGACAGTTAATGTTGGGTGATTCATTACTCTCTCTTATAGACCTATTAATTTATGTAAGAGTAATTAATTTCTGGTGCATAATTATAAATAACAGTAGTCATTAGTGAATCACATGTGCATGCATGTGTATTTAGCAACTGTAATAAAGTCAAGTCTCCTTGAAGAAAGGGCACTTATTTTTTGTTTCGTATGAAATTTTTGTTCAATATATTCTTTATAATAAAGTCAAGTCCCCGTGGCTTAACTTTCCTAAGATATATCTACTAACTGCCATTGATCAAGGCTAGACCCAACAGTGAGCTTCTCAAGGGTTAAAACAGTTTCCTTGGGAGTTGCTCTGTTTTCTCTAAGCCTTCTCTTTAGGCACTAGATCTAAAATAGCTCAAGTAGTGCTTTGACTTGATAGGTGGACCAAACTGCCTATTAAATGAAGATAATAATTTAAGCCAACAAGAAAACTAGAGCTCTTATGTTTGCTGGTCCAATGGGCTATCTAGGAGATTAGGCACCCCAAAATCCTTAAAGAAATTTGCAGAGAGTCATCTCTCTCCTTTGAATGCCTTGTAAAGGAATAGGAGAAACATGTTAATTTTACAAGAAGTAGAGCAAAATTACTTATGCTGTGCATTTCTGATGGTTTGACTAAGTTGAACTTCTTTCTTTTCATTTAGTCCCTTCTTTATTGTTCTGATATCAAGAGATCTATCTATAATGGGTTCATCCCCATATTCTACCTCTGTTCCCTTTCTTAATGATCTTCATCTTATTTAATAAAGAAAAGCTGTGAAGCTAGTACTGGTTGTAATTCTTTTTGACAGAGGCACATGGTTTCAGTTTCATTTATCTGATCTTAATTGATAAGTTCATAACTTGTTTTCTTGAATAGACTTGTAATATTAGAACCCAATCCATGGCAACAGGCATATCAGAAGAAGAAAAAAAGCGCCTGTTACACTGCGTCGTTATTGGGGGTGGACCCACCGGGGTGGAGTTCAGTGGTGAATTGAGTGATTTTATCATGAAAGATGTTCGTGAGCAATATTCTCATGCGAAGGATGACATCCATGTCACCCTCATAGAGGTAGGCATATGTAATACAATCTTAAAGCTATTTCCATGTGATTAAAGAGAATGATATGAAAGTCATTGACTATTGGTTTGTCTGGTTTCTTGCTTGAGCAGGCAAATGAGATTTTGTCATCATTTGATGTGGGATTACGACAATATGCAACAAAGCACTTAACAAAGGTAATTTGAATTAGGATTATACATTGGAGGATCTTTTTTTTCAAAAGTTGATTGAATTAACTGTTTAACATTCGAAATTTTTATCAGAGTGGTGTTCACCTTATGCGAGGCATTGTGAAAGAAGTGCACCCCAAAAAAATAGTTCTCAACGATGGGACTGACGTTCCATATGGCCTACTGGTCTGGTCTACGGGCGTGGGCCCTTCAGAGTTTGTAAAATCACTAGATCTTCCCAAGTCCTCGGGCGGAAGGTATGTTCATCTAGCACCGTTATTACAATTCTTTTTCTTTCTTTCTGTTCTATTATGAGTCTCATTAAGCATGATAACTACGACATGCTACAGGATTGGTGTCGATGAGTGGTTGCGGGTACCTTCTGTGGAAGATGTGTATGCACTCGGAGATTGTGCTGGGTTTCTTGAACAGACGGGGAAACAAGTGCTTCCAGCTCTAGCTCAGGTTAGGGCCCTTAGGCCTCTTTTTCACGGTTTCTCTTTGTTTGCCATGTTTATTTTATTTTACTTTTAGTACTTTTATCTTTATATTTAAAAATTGATAATAACTGTGTGTGTTATGCATCTCTTGTCTCCTCTTCTGATCTTCATATCTCTGCCATAAATCAGAAACTTCTATTGGGACCCTTTCCTGTATGTGAACAATGAAATTAGAATCAGCTTGGAACTTGGCAGTGCTGACTTTTTAGGTTCCAATTAACCAGTCCGAACTTAAATTCTATAAAAGACTGGCTGAAGCAACAATTCAACTTTGCTAGTTTCTTAAAAAATCGATAAGTTTTTCATCAACTTGCATTTGTACTCCAACAATGCACCATAGGTTTTTCCAAGTCTTAGATTTCAGACATTGCTATTCACTCAGTTCATATTATTATTTGCTCTTCAGAATTTGTAATTTGTTATGTGCTCCATGAAACTAAGAGAAGCATCAGTGCTAAAAGCTTATTAGGAATTTACACTAATCTGGCTTTTGATTTATGAGATCAACTTGACCAAGTCAATTGAAAAGCCGTTGACTCGCAATGTCAATGAAAATTCCTTGAAACTAAGAAATAAGGAAAAAAAAAACTAAGAGCAGGTTAGACCGTCCATTTTTTGCTCAAAAAGAATATATTCTTTGCTATAAAGAACTCTTAAATGCATCTCTCTTTGGCACAAAAGCGACGATCCAAACAGCCAATTAGACATTCTAGGTTAGGACAATGAAAAAAAGAATGAGATTAGGTTAGAGTTTATTTTTAAATGTCAGTTTTGAGTATTTTCTTCTCTTAATATAAACAACTGAGAGTTAGCTTCAGCAGGTTCTGAGCTAACTAGCTACAACCTTATGAACAGGTCGCAGAAAGGGAAGGCAAATATTTGGTGGAATTGTTCAACAGAATGGGGAAGCAGAATGGGGGTAAAGCTTTCTGCGCAAAAAAGATTCATATGGGAGAGCCTTTTGTCTACAAGCATCTTGGAAGCATGGCAACTGTAGGGCGCTACAAAGCTTTGGTCGATCTACGCCAGTCCAAGGTAATTTCAATCGTTACTTTCTTATTCTCTTGAGATCCAATTAAGCCGGCCATCGAGTAGATATGAAAAAACTATATACATGTCAAGTTAAGTTTAAGCTTCTCAGAATGAGGAAAATAGAGTAAAGAATAGGTAAATTTAAGAAATTAAAAAAAAAAATATTCCACAAAAATGCTGATTAATACTAATACTAATACTCAATTGAGTTGACTCAGTTTGACAGTTTTGAGTGCGAAGTCAAAACTCCAATTGACTTTGTAAGATGTTCTTTAAACAAGCTCATGTTCTTTGTCTGATCTGAGCAGAAAGATCGATTCTAAACACATTGCTTTTTGTATCTAGAAGCAACGTGGTGGTAGAAAAAAATTTCTCACACTGAACAAATTGCTATGCTTGGAGAGCTTTCTTGTTTTGGCTCATCAGTGGCTGGAAACCTTAGTCACTTGTTTTCTTTTCCACTTTTTTGGTACGGCAGGATGCAAAGGGCATCTCCCATGCAGGGTTTGTCAGCTGGCTGGTTTGGCGTTCTGCTTACCTGACACGTGTCATCAGCTGGAGGAACAGGTTCTATGTAGCCGTGAACTGGGCCACCACATTTGTTTTCGGCAGAGACAACTCTCGGATAGGCTGATGTGGCACTCTTGGTTTGCTTAGCGAATGAGGTTGAGGGACTCATTTCTGTTTGGGGCTAGATATAATGCTCAGCATTAGCTTCAATTTTGATCTCCTTGACCTTACACTACTAATTCTGTTCTGTGAAAAGTAAAAGTTGTAATAACATTATTTGACAAGCAAGAATGAGATTCATTAAAAAGAAACCATAATAGATTCATGAAATAGACAAGCGACGCATCATTTGAGCCCCGGGGAGCGCAACTGCTTTGGAAGATCTGAGAGAAAATACTACTTTAGATTGTTGTCGCTTCAGTGGGCAATATAGACACTGGTTTTCACTTCCCTTTTCAATATGACCTTGTAGTTCATGTGCTTGGAAAATACAGCAGCTAGATTAGCTGCCATAGCCTCCAGCTCCTCACATGGAAAACCATTTGGTAGTCAAGACCTCGTAGCTCCAAAATAACCAGCGCTATCACGAGCCAGTACCATAGCTGCACTACCTAACCCATTCTTCATGTTCATAGCAGCCGAACTCGATATTACATTATTGAGTTCTGCTGCCCCTGCGTATTCACAAAAGAGAGGAAGTTATTCTTAAGCTGCTTGTGTTATTCATAACCAATCTGGATTAGGATCCAATTTAAAAATGAGCCACGTGGCACATTTTTAAGAGGACATTGACCGTACGAATGTTTGGCGGCCAATCACTAGGTGGACCTACAAACCAAAAATAAACCTGATAAGTGATTTCTAAGCGTTGGATTGAAGTTATTTTCATGGGTTGATTTTAACAGTAGGAATTTGAGCATAATTGAGCATTATCTGGTTACAAAGATCCAAAGGTTTTAAGTTAACTAATGAGGCTGATTTGTTGTATGTAGGTCCACCTAGTGATTGGCCAAACATCCTTACGGTCAGTGTCATCTTAAAAATGTGCCACATGACTCAGCAGCGTCGCTGACTGCAGGTGTCATGGAGGGTTTACTCGAATATCTATCTACCAAGGGGTGGGCTAAACATCCATACAGTCAGTGGGCTGAGAGGGCAGACAAATATCGCTCTGCTTAAGCCATTTGGCGTCAGGTCTACGTTGTTACATCATGACCTTTTCTTTTAGGGTAATTTAGTAATACCCCTGTGATTCAAATGTAATTCGTAATACCCCCTCAAGTTTCAAACTAATGGAATACCCCTCTAACCAGATTCTACCATCATTAAACTGGCACTGCAAATCACTTCCCTATTAACAAAGTGAGAAAGGACGAAAGTAGCCTTTTGTCTTCATTTCCAAGATTTGAGTTCTTCATGTCTGTAACAATGGCAGATGAGGTAATTTTGTTCGATTTCTGCCCAACCCTTTTGGGTTGAGAGTGAGAATAGCCTTAGTAGAGAAGGGGTCAAATACACATACAAGCAAGAGAACATGCAAGAGAAGAGCCCTTTGCTTCTGAAGATGAACCCAGTTCATAAGAAGACCCTGTTTTGATACGTAATGGTTATGACCCTGTTTTGATACGTAATGGGAAACATGTGACTGAATCCTCACAAATAGAAATTCCAAGTAAAAAATACTAACTAAAGCTAGCATAGCTCCCATGAAAATCCGTAATCCCAAACAAGAGAACTTTTGCAGGAATATAGTTAAGACCCAAACCAATACACCAAAAGCACCTAGGTGATAGAGGTGCGGATAGTTTAAGTCTTAACCTTTAGGATGTAACATTCCACCACGCTTCCAAATCCAACATCCATGGTGATCTACTTTGAAGCGGCTTTCACTCCAGTACTCTTATTTTCTCATTTTTTGTGAGCAAGCCCCTGGCATTTTTTCCAGTACCCCTATTCCAGTACCTCTATTTTCTCATTTTTGAGCGAACCCCCAGGTCGCCCTTCCCGTGACTTGAACCTATGATATAAGTTGGCTCTGATTCCAAATGTTAAGACCCAAACCAATACACCAAAAGCACCTAGGTGATAGAGGTGCGGAAAGTTTAAGTCTTAACCTTTAGGATCGTAACAAATATCTCTGCCAAAAGAAGAAAAATTCCTACAGGAAACCCGAACTTCTTCGTCAACTGGAATCTCTATAGGTTTTCATAGTAGAACATTTGAGAATGGGGGGATTCATAAATTTAAGTAGAGATCCTTGTTCCTTTTACAAAAATAGCTGAAAATTCAATGAGATCATAAGGTTGAAGCGTGGTTTGAAAGTGGGTAACAATGGTATTTGAGTATTCACAGGGTATTTTGGTCCCTTTTCACGGTTATTAAACAGCACGTGATGTGCAATGGTGGTCAATGACGGTAGAATCTGGTGAAAGGGGTATTCCATTAGTTTGAAAGTAGACGGGGTATTACAAATTAATTTTGAATCACAAGGGGGTATTACTAAATTATCCCTTCTTTTACACCCAACATGGCAGCTCAAATGGTTGATGTGTATCCACCTCTTTCGAGAGGTCGTGGGGTCAAACCCACACAGGTAGATTTTTTCCTTTGAGCAACTCAAATGGTTGGTGTGTATCCACCTCTTTCGAGAGGTCGTCGGGTCAAACCCACACAGGTAAATTTCCTCCTTGAGCAACTTAAATGGTCGTCGGGTCAGGTCGTCGGGTCAAACCCACACAGGTAAATTTCCTCCTTGAGCAACTTAAATGGTCGTCGGGTCAAACCCACACAGGTAAATTTCCTCCTTGAGCAACTTAAATGGTTGGTGTGTATCCACCTCTTTCGAGAGGTCGTCGTGTCAAACCCACACACGTAAATTTCCTCCTTTGAGCAGTGTGCCAGGAGTAGAAATACCCTTTACCAGCTTGACCGGTCCGTTCAGGTTTCACCTGACTAAAGATAAAACAAAATAAATAAATAAAATATCCTTCTCTACTTCTTCTAAATCCGAGTTAAAAAAGCTTGAAGTTACATACGTGTCACAGACTGGGCTAAAGCTCATACTATGCAACTATCCGATAATCCTAACCTTCCGATGTGTGGACCTTTTCCTTCACCATCAAACTACAGATTTTCAATGACCCATGTTTTGAAACCTTATCACCATAGAATCTGGGGCATTGAGTCAATGGGTGGGCCATACTTACTGACGATCATCACCACTAATGACCAGATTCTATGGAACGAGCACAGATGCTGCTCTTCTTGACAAGTGGCATCCCTTCGACGTTTTTGACGTGGCGCACTACGGCGCCCGAAACGAAGCTTGTACAAAAGTTGCTACGACGCAACACGCGTTATTGAGCAAAACATGCGGGTTCACTTATGACTTACCGACCGAAAACAAGGACGGAACCGAAGGGAGTGTCTCCGACACTATTCCCTTGGCCCACCGACGCCGTGTTCAAGATCCAACGGGTCGAATCAAGCTTCATATTATTGACCTTATACTTCTCTGTAGCTTTAAGTTTTTGAGAGTTTAGTAGACCGTTGGATGCCAATGGTTTCTGGGCTACTGCTCACCACCCGTGGTGAAACTTAATGAACGGTTCGGATTGATGGATCGGTGAGTAATCAAGAATATAAGTAATAAGCGAAAAAGAAAGGATCTATTGTCTGCATCTTTTACACTGTACAACAACCGCTTGATACATAAACAAACTGCTCAGATCTTCTCAAGGACGGCAATACCCCTCCCTTAATCTCTAACTCTCTCTCTCTGTCTTTGCGCCATCAAAACTGGGCTTGGTTCGGCTGAGCGAGATGAGTGGTGGAACGTCGACTGCTGAGAGAGAAGAAAGCAGCGAAAGAGTTAGCTATGCCGATCACAATCCCAGCTTTCACCTGACCCCGCTTCGGAATCGGACGGCCAGAAAAACTCTGGCGATTTCCACCGTTGATCATCATCCTTCTTGCGCCTGCCATCACTTCCCTTTCCTTTCTTTCGCTGAGTAAATGGAAACAATGGAATGAAGCAAGTTTGGTTCGGTTACTTCGGTATGGTTTGGTGCAGAGAAGCTTAGCGGTAAGAAAGGTTTATATAGAGAGAAGGCCAATAAATTGCCCTCGGTTTTTGGTCAAAACGAAATATCATGCCCCTGCTTTTGGACGCATTACAATTATGACCATATTGCCCTTATATATCATGTGATTTTTTGTTGGCGTGTTCCATAGAATTGGAAGTCCATCATCCTCAATAAACCCCAAAAACCACTCACTCAATCAGTGGGGCCACTCCTTGGATTGTGCATCGACCAAAAGTAAGACTGACTTTGAGGATCATGACCCTCATCAGAAACTTAATTCATATATGTAAGTGTAGTACTAGGATCATATGGTTTGATTGGGATCCTTTTGTCCATGTGTCTGGCTGAGTGGATGTCCTCCTGGGATCCAGACCGTTGAATGGTCCTTGAGATACATATTTGGTTTAAGAGACCAAAAATAGTACTAAAGGACGGCCATCTATAACTTCCTCTTCAATTCAAGTAAAGGGCATTTTAGTCATCCGATGAAGCAGAATTGGACAAGTGACTGGCACTCATATAATTTCACTAATAAAGTAGGGTTTAGTATTAAAGAAAGATAAAGGTATGTGTCATCCATCCACATATGCATCACGTGGTCATTTGGCTTATTTATAAGGGATGTGATTAGCACGAGGACTTTTGGGTTCCTTATCTTTTACCTAGGCGCTTTTGTTGGTGGCGCCAGCACTACTTTTAAAACCGGTCCAGTTCCAAACCAGCTATTACCCGTATGAACCGGAAATTGTATTAATTTCTTGTATCGGCAATTCATGATGAAACCCAATTTGCAAGACAGATACATCATCCATTTCTACCTTCATCAATCTAGATCATCACCGAATCGAATTGTATCAATTGGATGGTTACTATTGAATGGATTGAATGGTCTGGATCAAATGATTAGGCGGACCAAGTTCATGTTAAGGGGTCGAAAAATTGGCAAGTTTAGCATATATAGGTGGAACCCATAGTTGAAAATCTCGGGATCGAAGGCTGGATCAGTGAGCACCGATCCCGATCTAAATTGGAGGCTGGATCAATTGTCTCGGATGGTCTCGCTTGAGATGATGTGAGAGTTCTTCATGAACAGCGCATCTCGGGGGAGACAACCCCATTTCGGGATCGTTTCGATCGGGACGAGGTCGAAATCGAACCGATCATACAAATCGGCCCATCTCTCTCTCTATCTCTATCTCTAACACTGAAGTACAGTGTTTGAGGGAATATAGGAAGTACAGTGTATCTAGGCTTTCACTTTTGCTTTGGTTCATGAATGGGGTTTCACTTTAATAATGATAAGTATAGTTTATAGTTAGCAGTTAGGGTTTCCTCTCTTTTCACAGATTAGGTCATTTCCTCCACTAAGAAAAAGGGGATATTTGAAGTCCCACATGCAATGCACTTAAGTCATATCACAAAGACCCAAAACGTGCTAATTGACTGTTTGGTTTGAAAGAAAGAGAAACCAACTCAAAAAGATGGGAAAGTCGTTGGTGATTGCAACGTCCACTCACACACACACACATTAATTAATGTATAGATGAGTAAAGCTGTGTGTGTGCCCTTGAAAGCAAGGTAAATAAGGCCACAACTTGACTCCAACTTGGACCTAAGAAAGATTTTTTTATACCTAATTTAGTAGCTTTTTGCCCTTGTAGAAGAAACCAGGTTGTACCCTTTCTCCCAAGTAGAGGATAGGTCCCACCTAGGAGATCTTTTTTAGGTAAAAAAACCAACCCCCGGCCCCATTGAATGTACCATCAATTTGACCAACATTCAGACTTCAAAAAATGGCAAGTAGCCCACGTACAGAAGAAGTTGTATGTTGATTTGATTAGAATCAAGTAGGTTTTTAACCTAGAAGATCTCTTAGGTCCATCAAGTTTGTTGCGTCTTAACCCTATTACACATGGGCGGCATTGGTGACACAAGGGGGGTTTGTTTGGATGGAGGTTAGCCTATGCTGGATAAGGGGAAAACGTCTTTTAGAATTAATAATGCAAAAATGTGGCTAATTAATCAAGGATAAGCGCATTTTGCGGTTTCATAATCCTTACATGCCAAACTATTAAAGTATTTATCCTCGATTTAGCATCTACGGCAGAAATAGAAACGTCTGATCGATTTACGTTCACTTTTAGAATCAAATGAATATGACAAATGGACCATCAAATGGTTATCATCCACTGTTGAGATCGATCTGGTGCAGGAGACATCCAAGATGTAAGCATTACCTAACAACCGTTTTTCATACGATGCTCCTGGTCTATGGATCGAGGTCTAAAGGGGTCTCTGTGACTTTAATCAAGATATGACGATATGACACTGGTCGTTACGATATGTAAAGTGGAAGACTTATATGTAGACTTCTCTTTTGATTATTTGACCTAAACTAGCAGGGCCTTCAAGATCCCACTTTGGAGTGGAAGAGAGCATCCGCGTCAATCCTGGGTTGATTTTATCCATAGAATTTGAGCATTATTTGGGATACAAAGATCCAATGGTTTGAAATCACTTATCAGGCTGATAATTGGTATGTAGCTCCACCTAGCGATGGGCCTAACATCCGTACGGTTAGTCAAAAAAATTTTTTTTTGCTTGTTCCCCTTACTTTATTGATGCAACTTGCATTGCACCCAATTGTTTTTTAAATATTTGTATCACACCCAATGTTAAAATATTTGTGTCTCACCCAAGGTCATTACAGTCATTTAAAAAATATTGAGATGTCTATTCAAAGACTGTTAATGACTGTCTACAGTCAACATGGTCAAAGGGTGAGACGCAAATATTTTAAAAACATTGGGTGAGATGCAAATTGCATCAATAAAGTAAGGGTGTAAAGTAAAAAAGCCAAAAACGGCCTTTTAAACGGTTTTAACGGCCATTTAAACGGTAACACCCCAAGCCCGTTTCCGTTAAAACCGTTTAAACACGTTTTATAGGTTTTGAAAAAAACGGCCGTTTTTTTGTTTTAATGGCCGTTAAAATCGTTTAAACAGCCGTTAAAATCGTTTAAACGGCCATTAAAATCGTTTAAACAGCCGTTTAATTCCAAAAATTTCGTGAAAAAAATGGTCGTTAAATATGTTTAATTCCGTTAAAATCAGTTTAATTCCGTTAAATTCCAGTTTTTTTTAATTTCAAAATTTGAATTTCAGCGCCATTTTTTCCGTTAAAACCCGTTAAAATTCGTTAAATTCTGCTTTTCCCCCTTTTTTTTTCAGTTTTGTCCCTGGCCGTTTCAATCTGTTTAAACGGTAACGCCCCCAGTCCGTTTAACCGTTAAAACGGCCTCCTTTAAACCTTGTATGGAACCTAAAATGAGGGAAGATGTACAAAAAGCCCAAAGCCCACATAAACCAGGAACATCTGCGCTAACACCACATAGTTTGATTGGGCTTTGGTTGTGTCAGCACTGTCAGGCAAGCAGCCCTAATAAAATTGGGGGGCTAGGGGTTTTATTATTTTAATAGAACTAGTAATATAGATCAAGGTTTAAAAATCGGCCGTTATAACGAAAGTGATGGCCGTTATAACAGATTCGGACCTACCCCGCACCGTTACACACCTACCCCTGTTATTTTCTGAAAAAAAATGTGAAAAAATGGCTGTGTTATTGAAAATTTCAAAATTTGAATTTCAGCGCCCTTTTTTTTCTGTTATTTCCATTATTTTTCATTTTTTCCCCTTTTATCCGTTTTTGCCCCTGACCATTTTTTTTTCTTTATAACGAAAAAAACGGTAACACCCCCAGACCGTTATACCATTATAACGTCCCTTTTAAACCTTGATATAGATTAAGAAATTGAGACAATGTGCTACGAATCATGGTGAGAGGCAAACTATTTAAAAGCTTTAGATGCTGCTACTGTTTATCAAGGATTTTGGAGACTTCTTAACTAATATTTTCAATATTATTATTATAGAGCAAACATGATGTGACATTGAATGACGACATCTTAACCACGGTTTAAAAAATGGTCATTATAATGTTATTGCCCTGAACCTTGTTACGTTCTTTCCCATTATAAAGAAAAATCTATGATACCGACTTCGGTATCAAAATTTTGATGCCGAAGTCCCTCAATTTGCCACGTAGTAGACTTTTTAGGGCCCACTTATCCCGTGAATATTTGGCCCACATCTTGGTGGACCCACACACCAAGATGTGGCAAATTCAGGGA
Organism: Euptelea pleiosperma; assembly: GCA_035048495.1. NCBI lineage: Eukaryota > Viridiplantae > Streptophyta > Magnoliopsida > Ranunculales > Eupteleaceae > Euptelea > Euptelea pleiosperma. The sequence goes on from CM068545.1 coordinate 13,275,616, forward strand.
CTTTGGCATAAAAAATTTGATACCGAAGCCGATTATCAAAGAACAGCCCCCCTTATAACACCCAAAACCAAAAATATGGGATATCCATTATAACGACCATTATTTTGAAGAAAAATTTTTTTTTTTTTAACAATATCAATGTTTTTTCCTGAAAAATATTAAAATAATAAGTTTTTGACCGTATTTTTACTTAGATGTGACCCCATTATAAGGCCGCTGTAACGGTCATAACGGTAACGTTATAACCTTGATCTTAGCATTCTTTTTTTTTTTTTTGATATATTAGCAACTTTTTTTTTTGTAATTAATATATTAGCAACTTAACAATGAACTTTGAAACCCATTTGCACAACTAATAGAAATGTGCATTCTGTCCTGATAAGAGGCTCCTCCTTATCTCATTAGTTTTTTTTAGAAAATTGATCTCACTCTTCATTTGGTACTTGTTTATGTGATTTTCTTTGTTTGTTTGTTCTCATTGTTGGGCATACCTCCTCTTCTTAAGGTGGGACCCACTTCTTTTGTTCCCATTTAAAAAGTAATTTTTTCTTTTTTGTCTTTCCCCGTGCCTTTTGTAAGAAGTTGAATAGGCCAAAAAATAGAAAATGAGAGAATGAGGGTACGGTCATTCTTCTAAAGATAGTTTTTTGTTTTGCTTTTTGGGAGAGCTCTCAAGAAAGACAAGAGGAGAAAAGGGTTTCTTGAGGAGAAGAAGAAAAGAGATTGCTTCCAAACGGGATTTTCTCTTCGGGTTTGTGAAGGTCCATCCACAACGTCAGGTTCCTCAATCTCTTCTTTCTTCAAGTGTTGATTTAGGGTTTTCTTACAAATCCTAGTTGGTAAGTTTCTCCTTCTTCATTGTTGATTGTAATCTACCTTTATTTGAGTAAAGAATTTGATATCTAAGAGAAATTGTTTGTCTCTTAATGTTAGTATCCTCTAGTGTTATCTAGAGAGAAGTTGTAACCCATTATTTTTATAGTAGAAGTTTGTCGGACTAGGTCCCGTGGCTTTTACCCTTCTCATTGAGGGGGTTTTCCATGTAAATTTTAGTGTCTTATTTCTTTATTTATTTTCTACTTGTATTATGGTATATGCATTATTTCTTGTGGTTTGCACATAAGAGAAGGGGATTTTTCCCAACACTCATTCCATGAATGTTCATAGTTTTTCATTTTTTTTAAATGGTAATGAAAAGCTCATTTTCTATTTGATCAGACTTCAAGTATCTTTTGTTTTAATAGAACCTCGTCCACCCCCTCATTGAGCAAGAAGATTTAACGGAAGTTGTAATGAAGCAAAAGTAGGATGACAATGATTATTTATGCGACGGAAACATCATAAACGTGCCATCCAATTAACTATTCAATACATATTCATCAACAACGAAACATATATACGAAGGAACTATGGGATGCATTGAAAGTAAAATACAAAACCAAAGTTGTATTATCTTAGATATAGGTTGTCGGTCTGATCCTCTCATCCCTCGCCCACTTGGCCATACAGTAAGCCATCTCGGACAAAGATAGGGACACATGTCATTGTTACAGCCATCTACATGTGTTGTCAGAAAATACCCCTTACAGTGTTCCAATTGCACATCTCCAAGTGTCCCATAGACATTGAATAAGCTTACGTTCGGATCATGGGCATCACCTAATATAACCTTATATACATGTCCACATATATCCCCTCACTAATTTTCATCACCCTCCCGCTAGCAACAACCCCACCCTTAAAAGTCTTCAATTGATAAGTCTGATGTATCTATGAAGATGGGTCCTTGGGTGACTTGGAAAGAACATGGTGATGGTATTAAATGCATTGTTGCCTACAAATAATATATTAAATTCTAAAAAACACAAAGTTGATATTTTATCATTCTAAATATTAAAGAGAACTTCAGTAACATTCTTGCTTTCTTCCCCTGTTTTAGTGTGTTTATCCGCGCGCTAGACATCCATGTGGTCAGTAGGCCCAAAAATTGAGCGTTGTAGGTTCACTAGAGTCCTCTGTATCAATTGCTTAGGGAGTACTCCACATCCAAATTTTTTCTACAATTCAATTAGGAAAAGTACAATACATGGTACATAGTACAGGCACGGCGTGGATCGACAATGGTAACTAACGACGTAGCCAACCAATTATTGTTGGGTCAGGCTCCGTTGACAGCCCTAAAATGACATGATTCTGTACAGGACACAATATATACCACGTCGCACACTCTTGGAAGACTCTACAAACCAAAATGTAGTCTGATTAGGCATTTCTAGACGTTGGATTGGACTTATTTTCATGGGTTGATCTCAACTGTGGGAATTCTAGCAGTATTTGAGGTAGAAAGATCCAATGCCTAGAAATCACTACTCAGGCTGAATTTTGGTTAGTAGGTCCACCTCGGGATTGGACAAACATCCATACGGTCAGAGTCCTCTAAGCGTGTGTCATGTGGCACATATTTGTGTCCTGTACAGAATCCTGTCATTTTAGGGCTGTCAACGGAGCCAGACCCATAATTGTTTTCTATCAAGCTCATTTTTTTGTGACTGTGATTTTCGCTTCAGTTATTGCTCACCACACACCCGACTTCGCCTTTTTAAAATTTAAAGTTTATCGCAAATAGTATAAAGTCAGGTGCATGTGTGGTAGGAAGTAAAAGTCACACTTTTCAAGTCACAGAAAATGAACTCGAATAGGGAGATAGATATTACCAAGGCAACAATCCTAAGGGGGCGCGTTGGAATGGCCACTAGAATGACTTTTTGCGAACGACTTCTTCAAAGAAGTAGAAGTAAATTTAAGCATCCGCCATCTCTTCTTTTGGATAAGCAAGCTGCCTATCAGATGGATCAAGTCCTCCCATATCATCACCATGCTTTAATTTCATATCTGTAACCTATCTTCCTATCTTTCATTATGGTCATGCTTTACTTTCAAGTAAGGATAAGGTGGCTATTCAGCAACGTGCGATCAAAAAATATCATGTAGTAATAATAAATTAATAAATAAAAATAATTCAGAACAAAAAGTTGTATTCTTAGCCACGTGGTGTGTTTTAAGGGTGTTAGTATTTGAGTTCCTACTTTTCGTTAGTAGCAAAAAATAAATAATAAAAATCATACTCTAGGTCAATATAAAGGGATTTTTCTACACTCGCATCGGCCGCCGGTAGCATGAGTTGTGAAAGATAACCTTTTCTTCGCGTGATATGTCTGAAAACCAATGTGAGTGATTGTAGGGGCCTTTCTTGAAGATTAGTTTGGAGGGGTGAATCTGTAAATTGTGGCAACTTAAGGCACAATTAAAAAATTAAAATTTCGAAGTTGACCATGTAGAGTAGATATGTAGTTGTTAAGCGGGGTTGTTTTAGAAATATGGAAGAAATGACACTTAAAGTAATTAAGTTTTAAAATATAATTATTTTGAAAATATGAAAATAATGACATAATAAGTAATTAAGTGGTTAGCAAGGGTCTATGTTGAATGAACTTCTTTTTTGTTCTTGGCAGTGAAGGGCATTTAATAAAAGTAATAGGTGCCAATCTGAGTGTAGAAGAACTCTGAATTGATGGAGAATGAAAGTTTGAGCCGAATTGTACATATGCATGCAATTAGACGATTAAAGCAATAATCAAGGCACGTGTGGAGATGGCAGGACTTCGCTTTGGTCAGTAGAGATCCCTACTTCGAATCCCCCTAGGCCACACCTGGGATATTTTCTAGTAGACTTGGCACGTGTGGAAGGGTAACATATGTGTCCCGTAGGAATAGTCGGGTATTGTAGGAGGCCCAGAAACCCATGGTATAAAAATTTTTATCATGGAACCTAAAATGACTAAATGAGGGAAGATGCACCCAAAGCCCACATAAACCAGGAACATCTGCACTAGCACCGTATAGTTTGATTGGGCTTTTAAACGCTTGTGTACCAACCCTTCTCATTCAGAAAAGCAAATTACAAAGTCATGTTTCCCAATTATTAAGGTTTCCGAACAACCAATCATTTAAACATTGACGAGGATTAGGAGAAATTTTTTAATTTTCAGATATTAATTGATATTTTAGGGTGTGTTTGATTGCCAAGTGGGGAAATTGCATTTTCCTTGGGAAAACACAACTGTCCCTTGTTAGATAGTCATTTGAAATCTGTACAATTTTTCCTACCAAGTCATTTAAATCTGGATAATTTTCCCTACCTAGCCCGGAATTCATTTCTCATCCTGATAAGTGAGAATTCATTTCCACCTGAAAATATGTCTTTATTTTCTCACATGGTTGAAATATGTGTTTTCGGTTGCAATCAATCAACCATTTAAGGCATGTTCCTAGATGTATTTTCTCGGGAAAATTTTGTGTAATCAAACACGCCGTTAAAAAGTGAGGGGAAGCGACAAAATTACAGTCTTTGCAGTTCTCTTTCCCTAAATTGATCCAATTATTTGGGCCTCCCTTAACTTTTGCCTTGATCTATGTCAAAACTGGGTCTTGGTTGGCTGTATCAGGCAAGCAGCCCAGATAAAATTGGGGGGCTAGGGGTTTTATTATTTTAATAGAACTAGTAATATAGATTAAGAAAGTGAGACAATGTGCTACGAATCATGGTGAGAGGCAAACTATTTAAAAGCTTTAGATGTGACCGTATTTTTAATATTAAAATAATAGGTTTTTGACCGTATTTTTACTCAGATGTGACCCCGTTATAAGGCCGCTATAACAGTCGTAACGGTAACGTTATAACCTTTATCTTAGCAAATTTTTTTTTTTTTTTGTTTTTTGGATATATTAGCAACTTAACAATGAACTTTGGAACCCCCTTTGCTCAACTTATAGAAATGTGCATTCTGTACTGATAAGAGGCTTCTCCTTATCTCCTTAGTTTTTTTTAGAAAATTGATCCCACTCTTCATTTGGTACTTGTTTATGTGATTTTCTTTGTTTGTTTGTTCTCATTCCATGAATGTTCATAGTTATTCAGTTTTTTTAAAGTTAAGTTACATCATCTCAATGTAATATGTCCAAGAAGTCCATTCAAAGAATCTGAGAGAGAAATTGCATGGTATTTTTAAGGTGGGACAAATGGAAACAGAACAACCAAAATGGTACATGGCCGTCTGGATTTTTTAGTGTAAAATCAGATCACAAATGGCAGCATTACAATCAACATCTGATGATATGGTTGTAACCATCCGATCTATCGAATTCTCGTGCACAAAATGGTCGAAGACTAATTCATTAGATCAGATGGTTATCATCCAATGTTGACATCAGGTCTAATGAGGACATCGTGACTTCTATCAAGTCATGAGACTAGCCGTTACAGTAGGTAAGGTGGAAGACTTATGACTTGACTAGACTTCTCTTTCGGTTATTTGACCCAAATGGTAGTCTGAAGACTCTGAACTCTAAAGTCTGAAGTCTGAAGTCTGAAGTCGTCGCAAATACTATGTGGGGCCTTCAATAAGCTCCCACTTTTGAGTGGAAAAGCAATTACTTGTAGCTAGCCTATCATCTATCTTTTTTCATGTAGAGGATCTAGTAAATGATGCAGCATGGATGCACTCATGCACCCTATCCCCTCATCCACAACTGTGGCTCATAGTCTAATTGTTCAGTACCATTAATCAACAAGCTGAAATCAAACTGAGTAGACGAGGGGACGGTACGCACATTGCACGCGAACCAAAAGAAGGGGAGTGTCGCATTTGACACACGCTTGCGTTCACAATCACATTGTGTAAGGTAGGTAAAGACTAAAGAAACCCTGTTAAAACAAATGAATGGAAAAAATTAAACAACCAAAACAGGGTCATTTTTGGAAAAAAAATGCGAAAAAGACTAAAGTACCCATATTTAATATATTCTACTTATTAAGGACATAAGTAATTGAAAAAAAAAAAAGGGAATTTTTGACATACCCCCCATGTTATCTTTAAAATTCCTCATCCCCCCCCTTACAATTTGAAAAAGCTAACATATATACCCCCTATGACTCAGTCCACTGTCATTTAACTAGTGTTGACCCGAGTTGACTACCTAATTTTGTATTAAAGGACAAAAGTGCCCTTGTCTTCAGCCTTAGAACAAGGGTTTGGGTTTAGGCCAAAACCCATACCCCAAATCGAACATGAAAAGAGGAGATTAAAGATAAAAATTAAAACCCATTTTGGTAAACTTGAGATTTTTCTTTTTTTGGTTTTTTGATGAATTAAACAAAAATTGAAATAAACAAAACTCATGAAGGAATGAGATTTATTTTTATGGATTTTATTGTAGAATGAAATCTTAAAATTGAGAGAACTCATCTTTCCAAAATCCACATCTCAAAAGTTTAAAATATAAATTGCTTTGTCTTGTTTTTCATTTTTGTTAATGAAAATTTGAAAACTAAAATTGTATGCTTTTTTTTTTTAACCTTGGGTTTTAAATTATTGCCGGAGTGGTGGCCAGCCGGACATGAGACTCCGGTGGGTTGGTTGCCGGTGATGGGCGGCCAACCCATTGGAATCTCTTGGCTGGACATCCCCACAGCCGTTTGATTTGGGGTTTGGGTTTTGGCGCATTTTTGCCATTTAATACAAAATTTGGAAGTCAACTCGGGTCAACACTGGTCAAATGACAGTGGACCGAGTCATAGGGGGGTATGTCAGCTTTTTCAAATTGGATGGGGGGGTATGTCAAATTTTAAAGATAACATGGGGGGGTATGTCAAAAATTCCCAAAAAAAAAAAAGCAACCGTGAAAAGGACATTTTGAGAATTATGGGGATATTGTTACAAACGTAGAAACACACCCTTCATTCTTTAATAAGTAGAATAGATTTTGGGGGGATGGGTCTAAGAAATAGGGCCGTCTTGATGCAAGTTGAGGCCTAAGGCAAAAACTCTATATAAGTCTATTTTTTTATATTTAATATATTAAGTATTAATTAAAAAATTAACTCTTTCTATATAATAGGAAATCTTTATATGAAAACTATTTTTGATAATAAAAAATTATGAAAAAAATTTAGATGCAGAGGAATTCTCGTGGCGTTTCATAGATCATTTTTTGGCCCCAATGAATGTGTGGATGTTCAGCCCACCTCTTGGCTGGGCGGCTCAACCATAAGGCAAGTAAGGCAGTGGCCTTAGGCCCCATGTGAGAGAAGGCCCCCAGCCCAGGTGAGAGAAGGCCCCAGTCCACTAACCACATGGATGTTTAGCCCACCCATTGTTGGACATACAAACCAAAAATTAACCTGATTGGTCATCTCTAGCCATAGATTTTAGTACCTTTTAGGATTTTATTATAGCCATTTGATTCAAGCATCCTTTTTTAGTAGTAAATCCAATGGTTAGAAATCATCAATCAAGCTTATTTTTAGTGTGTTTATCCACCAATATGTGGGTTGAACATCCACACCATCATTAGGCACAAAAAATGATCTATGTAGGGCCGCGAGAATCCTCTACATGGACTACAACGGAAGTCCTATCATCTAAATTTTTTTCAATAGCTTTTGATTACCACGAAGAGTTGTTAAATAAGATTTTCTACCATATAAATAGTTAAAAATTTTAATTAATACCATATATTAATTAATGGGTCAGGATAGGTGGACAACCATTTTTGACAACCATTTTGGCAGACCCACATAGAAGATGAATGAATGGCTGATTTTTTGTGAGGACGATCTCCTCATCATATTGATCGCCCCACAAAAAATCAGCCCATTCTGAAATTTCTAACCCCATCAAATGTGGTTTTCAAGTTACACGGTAAAAATAAACGGTCTATAACTCTTCAACTTCTAAACCAGTCTACGAATATCAGAATTATTTAAATTTTTGTGAGGATGATCTCCTCACCATAGAGATCATCCTCACCAAAAATCAGCCGTTGATTCATCTTCTAAGTGCGTCCACCAAATAGTTGTCAAAAAATGGTTGTCTCCCATCCCGATCCTATATTAATATATTAAATATTAAAAAGCCTCATATGGAATTTTCGCCTTAGGCCTCAACTTGCATCGAGACGGCCCTGCCTCTTGGTGGATATACACACTAAAAGTCAGCTCCATTGATGATTTCTAGCTATTGGATTTACTACCCAAAAAACATGCTTGAATCCAACGGCTAGAATCATGTCCTAAAAAGTACCGAAATCAATATATAGCCAGAGATTCCCTATTAACTTGATTTTTGGTTTTTATATCCAAGAAGGGGTGGGCTAAACATCCATGTGGTTAGTGGGCCCAAAAAAATGTCAGATGTAGGACCTGGGCTAGGGGCCTTCTCTCACTGAGGGGCCCAAGACAGCCGCCTTAATGGCCTTAAGGTAGAGACCGTCCTGCTAAGAGATTCACTGAATGAACAGTTTGTATTGGTAACTTGGTAAGTACATCCTCAATACAGTTAAGGGGTAGGTTTAGTAATGAATTTTACATTTGCCATTGGTATAAGTCATTGGCTCTATCTTAATGCCATTAAGGCGGTTGCCTAAGGCCCCTTGGTGAGAGAAGGCCCCCAGCCCAGGTCCCATTAACCACATGGATTTTTAACCCACCCCTTATTGGATGTACAAACCAAAAATCAATATGATTGATTATCTCTAGCCATAGATTTTAGGACATGATTATTCAAGCATGTTTTTTGGGTAGTAAATCCAATGGCTAGAAATCATTCAAAGCTGAGTTTTAGTGTCTTTATCCACCAATAGGTGGCTGAACATCCATGCTAGTCATTGGTCCAAAAAAAAATTATCTATGTAGGGGTGAGAGTCCTCTGCATCTATATATATATATATATATATATATATATATATATATATATATATATATATATATATATATATATATTTTTTTTTTTTTTTTTTTTGTAGTTTTTTATTATCAAAGATAGTTTTAATATAAAGATTTCCAATAATAGAGAGTTTAATTTTTTAATTAATACATACATACATATATATATATATATATATATATATATTAAAACCTTATATGGAGTTTTTAATATAAACCTTATATAGAGTTTTTGCCTTAGGCCTCAACTTGTATTGAAACGGACTGAGTCACTACTGATTTTGTTTGACAAAAGCGTTCAACAAGCCCACGGAAAGTTGTCATGTGATCCACATGCTACCCTATACCCTTAAATCAAAGCTGATCAGAAGGTACCAACTTGCTAAATTGGTTATTTGTGAGTGTTGGACCACATCCTGGGTTTGAAACCCGCCTTTTCCCTCTGACAACTAATCACTGACCCACTTATCTACTGAAAAAAAAGAAAGAAGCAAAGCCAACCATAAATGCAATTTAATACGGTTCGCGCCATTGGCATCATACAACATAAATACATTACCAAACACCTCTTAGGGTTATCTTTAATTTCCTCTCATACTTTTATTTGGTTTAAACTATTTTATTCTTAGGGATGTTTTCACTCTAACTATAACACACTAATCACATCAATAAGAAAAGTGACACAAAATGCAAAAATAGCAAAAGAAACATGTTGCACAAGAAAACTCACACTGCACTCCTGTGTAGAGTTCTATTGTCATTTTTAAGAACTTAGATGTTGTTACTCGTGTTATATTTGTTCCTAGATGTAGAGTTCTAGTCATTTTTGTCAATTTAAGGAAATCGAGGGCATATTAGAAATAATAATTTATTTTACTTTTTTAACATTGAATGAGCTGCAGGGTGACGTGTTCTTTGGCACCAAAAAGACTGAAAAGCCCCTGTCAAGTAAATAAAATAAGAAAAGAAAAGAAGCAAAAATAAAAGTATTTGTGGGATATTGGGGTTTAGCGCGAGGCTCACAAGAAGGGGCTTCACCCTTTAAATAGTAGAATCGATAAGTACAAATGGTAATAGTCTCGAAATTTAAGATATTAGTAAAAAAAAAGATTTCGAAACCTACAGATTGTGAATAGGACAAAAAAAGATATTCCACAAGCAAAAAAGGAAGAGTGCGTTGGAATGGCACTAGGAATGACTTTTAGACACCAAGAAGTAAATTAAGCATCATATCTTTTCTTTTTCGATAAAGTAAGCATCCCACCTTCTCACATGACTATCTCATTCTTAGAAGATATCATTACCATGCTTTGAAGTCGAGTAGCCTCATCAAGTTGTGTGTTAGTATGCAATCCATCTCCGATTACGCTTTTGGTCTACTTTTTTTAAGTAAGGACTAAGGGTACGGCGGTACACCAAGTGCGATGCACGTGCACCTTACACATGTCAATCTCTTAGAGATCACTGACCATGCATAAAGATGTTTTGTCCGTCCCTAGGTGGAGCTACATACGAAAATTCATCTTGATTACTAATTTCTTTCTGTTGGATTAGAGTCTTTTTCATAGTTTGTTCTTTTACAGTGGATTTTGAGCATTATTTAGCTAATGACAAAATGACACCACCCACCATTGTACCATGAACATTTTTATTTATTTATTTTTTTTTTCTTTTTGGTGATGTTGCCCCCTTTAAACTATTTTTTTGAATTTTGCTCCCCTGAACAAAATCCTGGGAAGCACCTTACACATTACACATGCTTAGAGATCACTGACCCTATCGATGCTTGGCCCATCCCTAAGTGAATCTACATGTAAAAAATAAGCATGATTAGTGAATTTTAAGGATTTGATTGGGAGTTGTTTAGATAGGTTTTGATTATTAACTGTAGATTTGGAGCATTATTTGGGGTACTCAGATCCACAGGTTTGAAATCGCTAATCAGGATTATATTTGGTATATATGTCACCTAGGGATCGATGGGACAAAATTCCATACGGTCAGTGGTCTCTAAGAGTCATCACGTGGCTTATGCTATGGTCCCTCACGTCAGCATGCTGAACAACCTGGCGTACCCCACCCTAGGCTTTGGCTTTTAAAATGGAGAGGCATTTAATGAGTCAAGGTTTTGACTTTAAAGTGGAGGGCCATTTAATTGAAGCCCGCACTTGACGTCAACACCAGTTTTGGCTTTATAATAGTACAGATAAATAGAGAGGCATTTAATTGAAGCCCACATTGACGTTAACACCGGTTTTAGCTTTATAAAGGTTTTGGCTTTATAATAGTATAGATAAATAGAGGGGCATTTAATTGAAGCCCGCATTGACGTTAACACCGGTTTTGGCTTTATAATAATATAGATAGATATAGATAGATATAGATAAGGCTCGTCTACAGTTCCACAGACGTGTAGGAAATTTATGCAAAAACCGGGTCGCATCTCGAATCCTTCAATATTGCGTGGTTAGATCACAAAACGCGAGTTTAGTTTTCTACGAAACGTGTTGCTTATGGGTTTAGTCTGAATTGTACAAATCGAAGCTTAGAGCAATTATCATGGAACCTAAAATGAGGAAAAGTGTAGCCCTTACTTTACGCAGTTTTGTGTGTTATCTAAACCAACTTTGCAGTTACGATCCACATAGCTTGATTGGGCTTTTGAATGCTTTTAAACCAACCCTTTTTCATTCACAAAAGCAAATTACAGAATCGAAGTTTCCCAATTACTAAGCTTCCAAACTACCAATCTTCTAAGCATTCACTACCATTAGCAAAAACATTTTTAATTTTCAATTGAGAACATATCGAGAACATTTACTGTATAATTGGGTAGCATCTAATATGCTAAGAACATGTACCGTAAAACAATGATATTTCACTAAAATTAAGGGTTTTTTTTTTTGATAGTTCACGAATAATCGTGTATATGACAAGTTTAATACACCTCTTCATAAAATATGCAAATTTTACGGAATGTGGGAAAAGTTCAGCCATATAATGTTTTATTTTTCAAAAAACTTAAAAAAATTGAGTAAACTACGTGAACGACTATGGGTTGGACCAGCTCGGTTGGTTCTACCATGCAAGCCGCCGATAAATCGGGCGGCGGGTCAGGATTTAATTAATTTACTAGAATTAATAATATAAACTAAGAAAGTGAGACAAAATGTGGTACACATCGGGGTGAGAGGCAAATATATAATTTTTCCTAAGGATTTGGAGATTAATTAATCTATTTCAATATTATTATAGCATAGATTCGGTGATTCGATCTTGAAAGATGACATAAGAGGCTTTTTTTTTTATGTGACATTTTTGTTTGTTCTCATTTTTAAGTGTTAAGTTATTCATCTTTTGAACTTAAGTTACATCATCTCAATAGTATGTAACTTGTTTTTCATTGAATATGGTACATGGTCCATACTGAGGTAAGGACAAGAGGTCCATTAATAGAATTCTATGAGAAATATTATTAGAAATTTGATAGTATCTCCAAGGTGAAACCCATCCTTCTTGCATGTGCCTAAGGATGTCAACATCAGGTCGAGATCCAGCAGCATATGCAGCCCCGACCCAATTATGAATCGGGTCTGGAATATGTACCCCAACCTGGCAAAATCAATCGGTTCTAACGGGTAATTAAGTAGAACACAATTATTAATTGGATCCTAGGGTAGTGTTGGTTAAACGGGTACCCATTGTCACCCCTACATTGGTCCCAATGTTTACCATACTGTCAAGCTGTGTAATACCCTAATAACCAAATTGAGGAACATAGCATGTGGGATCTAATTCTCACTTTTCTAGGAAGGGTATTGGGGACAAACATACGTTGTGACCCACCACTAGATATAGGAAATTCTAACCCATGCATCGTATATAATTCATATCGCATCGGTTGATTCGCTTCGAATACAAACAGAAAAGCGTTAACACCTCATAAACCAAGTGGGTCATGCTATATTGTTTGTACGACACAATGTTCATTTTAGTAGGATCCCTACGGATTTCTATATAACTTTACTAGTTATAGATGGATGGTCATGATTCATTACCATGTCGCTCAATTAGTGAATCCAAGCGTGAGTGAAATATATCATGGGTTCGCTATAAAACTGATATGGGTTTAACGGGTCGGCCATTGTCTGTATAGATCGGTTTCCAGTTACAGCGCTACCAACATCGAGTTCAGACCCGTCCTTTTTATCCAATTTATCAATTACCCATTAGTCGATCAATTTGGCTGAGTTTGGGCATACAAGAACCTAACCGGAACAAAACTAAGTCATATGGGTTCGACCTTTAGCCCTTATAGTGCAGGACCTATAGTCCTATCTAGTGTGCTAAACTTCAATTTCACCCTAAACTTTGGTTTCTAAAATTCGAAAATAATTCGAGAAAGTTTTATTTAATTTGAAGAATTTATATAGAAATTGAAAAAAAAAACATGAAATTACATAGAGATATGCTTTTTTTTAGTATTTGATCTTAACTAGGACCACATAAGTTGCTTCTGATTAAAAAAAAGAAGAGAATGTTGAAAAAATGAAAAAAAAAATAAGAAATACTTTTCTTTCCTTGACCAAGATTTAATACCATGGTCTCATTTCACCAAATAGAGAGGAAAGCCCTTTATAATGTTCAACTTCTCAGCTTTCCACAGCCTATTTTATGGTTTTTTCTTGTCCATCCCAAGACCACAGAACCCACTAACCAAATGCACAACAGATTTGAAAAACACCAAACAGATAGAGGGAGGATTCATTAATGCCTTTATTTTGTGCCACCCACGCAACCCAATTCCCACTTAGCTTTGTATCGATAAGAAAAAACCCCACATCCGAGCATGTAGGAACACGTCTCTTCTTCTCCCGTACTAGTAAATGCCGCTTAAATTCTTCGTATAGGAAGGTGGGTCTTTCAGAAAACGCTTCTCCTCCTCTTTCTGGGTGTCATCAGAGACCTTCTTCTCCATCGATCATGGAGGACGACAGGATGGGTCTTAATTCCTTAGAATCCGAGAAATACTCAAAAGAATTGGAAATTGCTGTTAGAGTTGTCCAGATGGCTTGCTCTCTTTGTCAGAAGGTGCAAGAGAGCTTGCTTTCTAAGAGCAACGAACAAGTCAAATCGAAGGACGATGATTCTCCTGTCACTGTTGCAGGTAATTTGATTTCTCGAATGTGTTCTTTTTTCTTGGTGGGTATATCATGAATTTAATGTTTGATAATGGGTTGCTCTTGGTTTTGAGTTTGAGTAGATCTGAAATGGGAAAATGGGTTACTGGTTTTTTGTTTTGTTTTGTTTTGGAGTAATGGTTAAAGGCGTTATAGTTTGTATTATTTTATTTTATTTTTAATTCGTTTTGGGGTTTAATTTGATAGATTTTTAGTGGGTATGTTTTGGATGGTTGGTTGGTTTTTGCTTTTGGGTTTGAGATGTTGTAGGTTGGGGAAATGGTGTGGGAGTGATGGTTAATGGCATGATTTTACATTTTTTGGGGGTTTGAATTTGATATCTTTATGGTGGGTATTTTGAATTTGTTGTTTGATTTTGGGTTGGTTATTGTTTGGGGATTTGAAATGATTTCAGTTAGGTGTATGGGTTCTTGTGGGATGACTAAATTGGGTTGTAAAAGTGCTTTTCAACACGATTTTGATACTGTTTCTTTAAGATTCTAATTATTATTATGATTTTAAATTTTCTTTGTCGATAAATGTTTAATAAGGACTTGAATTGATAATTAGAACTGGTAATCTCTGATGATAGGTAATAGGACATGATTGATTTCATCCAAAAACTAATGATGATCTAGGCAGCTAGTATATGCACTTTTTCGAGGATGAGCTATTGAGTGAGAGAGTGATTTTATCATCTTGATCTTGGAAGAGAGGCGATGGAGAGTTGTCACTTAGGAATTAAACCACGCAGATTCTAGAATCATTGTTTATTCCCTTATCTTGTTTCTGCATCTGTTCATCATGGATGGGCATTTGGGTGGAAGAGAATAGTTATAATGATGCTAGAGGAGTGAGCAGGGAAGAGTTTTAGGAACCATATTTTAGAAGCATTTGAGGTAATTTTGTTGATTTGGTTTTTCTACTATCACGTGAATTCTAGGATGATTGCTGTATAAAAAATGAAACAAATTTGCTTATCGAGAGATAATAGAAACCGAAAGAGCATTTTTACGATCATATTTGCTTGCAACCATTTTGAAATCTGCTCCACTGAAATGATGTTATAGTAACTTAATATAAAATAACAATGTGGTTGCTAATTTGGATTTAGCTTGCTGAGCTTTGAAAAGGTAATGCTTTCAAGTTTCAATTGTGCAAGACAGGTCCAAATCTCATATTGGAGAAAAATTGTTGATGTCATGGAATTATGACAGTCTATTGAGTGAAAGATTGTGAATTAAGATTATAAATTGTGAATTAATATTGTAAGGCCACTATGTAGTGTGATTGTTGGATTTGTGCTTTCAGTGTCTAGAACATGGTCTTGTGCCAGAGCCATTGTGTTTGTGCCTACATTCACATAAAAAAGAAAAAAAAATGCACCTAATATGGACCAATTACACAAGAAGCTAGAAAATTGGTAATCTCATTAAGCTGCAAATGAGGAAATCCCTCATTATATTACCCGAAAATAGATTGATTCCTTCTTACATCTGACCTCAGAAGAATCGATACTATGGAGGAAGATCCAAGGAAGCTGTGATGCCATGTGGGCTTAAAAAGAAAATTAGTTGCTTGAAGCAAAAGCATATGCAAAAGTGGAGGAAAGGGAGTTGTTTGTAGGAAGTATATGCACTAAATAATTTAAACTACTTCAAATATATATTTATATTTTAGGAGCTTACTCATCGACTCGGTAGGAATTGCTTCTCTAGAATAATAGAAATGCAGAATCTTTAGGTTCAAAGTTTCTAATTAGCACAAAACTAGACTTAGTACAAATTCGATAGATTTTAGGTGGTTTAGATGGAATTATGGTCCACTATCTGGTGCTAGTAATGAAGGAAGCTTTGGATTTAGAGGTTTGTTATGAAACATATGGTGACCATCTCCATGATCAAGTTCTTTGAGGCTGAAATGATGAAGTGGGCAAGTGAAATGATCTTATGCAGGGTCCGCATATATGTGAAAAATGATGACCAAGCAAAAAAGGCTGAAAATGATAACCAACATCTGTGTTGTTTTCTGTTCTGCATGGTGTGGGGTCCCATTCCTAAAAATTTCCCAGCAAAAATTCTTTCTTGTTGGTGCTCTCAAGGAAAATGGATCAAATTCTTCTTGAATGTAGATTTACTGCACAAGATATATCTATCTTCGCATGGAAATTTGAGCTTTGTGAGATAGTTACGGCACATAAGCACCCCTTTACGAATGCTGTGGGCTCATACTCTACCCTTGGAATGAGAGCAGAATTATGGATTTCTTGTTGCAGTGGATTCAGCAGCCTTATGAGAACTAGCACCAAATTGGTATTTTCGTATAGGTGGCCTGTTTGTGAAGCTGGTCGATATGCTACTGATGGTCCACCTACAAGTAGAGGTTCCAGATTAGTTGTGGGTGGACATGCCAAATCTGCATCTTTAATAGCCTAATTTAAATTTTGTGTAGTTTTAGATTGAAGTATTTATTAATTCCTCGATTGACATAGAGACATAGAGACGTGATTTCTTATCGATCATGTGGCCCATGATATATTAGGTATTTGATAACAGGTTTTTATTGGCTTCATTGCCAGTTTGGGATATCTGAACATCTAGACAAGGTTTCTTATTAATAGCATGGCCCAGTAAATACTATGTTTGTTATAACAGGGTTTTATTGGCTTCGCTGCTAGTTTTTGATACACAAATGGATCATATTGGAAGGTTCATTATTGTATAACTAGTCTTTGTTGTACTATACTATAAAATATGGGAAAATATGTCTAGATAAATAGAAATATATCAGAACTATGGAAAATAACAAAGCAATTAATTTCTATATTGTTTTAGCATCTTAAAATGCAAAGTGAGGCTATCCTTTTGTGAGAGCCGGTCATCAGTTCAATTCCTACAAATAGAGTTGCTCACTCACATATCTATATATGCGTCTGATCATGTTACTTTGGCTAATTCTCTTGATTTTCTTGCATCAACAGATTGGAGCGTCCAAGCCACTGTTAGCTGGATACTATCGGATTGCTTTGGGAACAGAAATGTGTCAATTATTGCCGAAGAAGATGTTCAAACTCTTTCCAAGGCTGATGCTGTAGGCCTATTGGAATCTGTGGTCAGGACCGTGAATGAGTGCCTAGCTGAAGCACCCAAGTTTGGACTTAATGGTCCTGATAGAGCCCTCGGGACTTTGGAGGTTCTAGAGACCATCAGCCGATGCAACTCGACTGGGGGTCTGGCAGGAAGACATTGGGTACTTGATCCTGTGGATGGCACATTGGGATTTGTGCGTGGGGACCAATACGCTGTGGCTCTAGCCATGATAGAGGATGGAGAAGTTGTCCTTGGAGTTCTCGGGTGCCCAAACTACCCGATGAAGAAGGAGTGGCTAAATTATCACCACCGCTATTACCGGATAATGTCTAAGTTGTCTCCACCCACATCTGAATCTTGGGACAAAGGTTGTGTGATGTATGCAAAGAGAGGTAGCAGAGAGGCTTGGATGCAGCCACTTGTTCACGACAATATGAAGCTTGTGTGGCCGAACTCAGCAAGGCCGATTCGGGTATCCTCCATTGATGATCCAGCACTGGCAACCTTCTGCGAACCGGTTGAGAAGGCCAATTCAAGCCACTCCTTCACGGCAGGACTGGCACACAGCGTTGGGCTTAGGTGCATTTACTTTCATTCTGTTCTTATTCTCTATGCTTTCTACTTGGACAGCTAAAATAGTTTGATGAAGTCTCACTACCTTGGACACGCATATGATAAAAATGAATGGAACCAAAATTCTAATATAAAGCTAGAGGGACAGAATTATAAGTCTGTGCTTGTATTGTTTTGTTTTTCTTATTTTTTTGTATTTATTTCTAAATACAGTTTGAGAAATACTAGCCCAAAAAAGTGGGAACAAAAACTACATATTTTTTTAGTTATAACCTGTTTAGGTTTAAAACAAAGCAGAGTATAAAAATGGCAAGAGTACAAAAAAATGGAAAAGTACATCTTTTACGACTGAAATGGAGAAGGGTTTTTAAGAAAAAAATATTTTTTACTACGACAGCAAAAAATAAACAAGATTTGAGTGGCATAACACATCTTCTACAGCTGTGACATACCGACATGGAGAAGGGTTTTAGACGAGAAAAGATTTTCTGACTATGAATGGATAAGAATCATAAGATTAAACTGGATTTCAGTCCTGCAAAGTTAGTCTTTGCAAAATATGGATAGGTTTAGAGTTCCTTTTTTCCTGTTTGACCACAAAACAGAAGTCATAGAAAGGGGAAAGTATGTTAGTTGGTAAGAGTTGGGTTAGAAATGAAAAATAGATTGTTTGTCTTGAAAATTCCGTTCTTTGCCTTCTGTTTTTTTTTTGATAAGTAATTCTTTGCCTTCTTCTCTACCATTGCCTTCTGTTTTTTTTTTAATAAGTAATTCTTTGCCTTCTTCTCTACCATAAATAATGAAAACTTGTGTTTCGTCAGGCATTCGCTGCCAAAATTCTGCCTAAATGTGTAAAACATAAAATGTATGTATTTCAATGCAAAGATGCTCATAAGATAATGGGAAAATAAAAAGCTACCCAATAGTTCAGAAATACTATGGGAACTTTGTGTTCATCTGTCTTGACACTCAGCTCAGTGGCCGTACAATTGTATATTTTATCAAAATAGTGTTGAAACAATTGCTTTCTTTATGTTATTTTGAATCAATTTGCACAAGCCGACATTACATGGTTTTGGTTGGATCCCTGTTTTAAATCTTTCCTTACCCTTTGCACTCCAATGGCAGAAAGCAACCATTGCGCGTCTACAGCATGGTGAAATATGCAGCCATAGCTCGGGGTGATGCTGAGATATTTATGAAGTTTGCCAGGGCTGGATACAAAGAGAAGATATGGGATCATGCGGCAGGTGTTCTTATCATACAAGAGGCTGGTGGTGTGGTAACAGATGCCGGAGGGCGTCCATTGGACTTTTCAAAGGGTATGTTTGTAGAAGGTCTAGATCGGGGCATAATTGCTTGCTCTGGAGCCATACTACATGAGAAGATCATCAGGGCCGTTGATGCTAGCTGGGACTCCTCTAATCTATGAGGTTCTGCTATATAATACCAATGCAGCAATGGAGAACATGGTGTCTCTATCATTTGGTAGGTAGGGCTATCTAATAATGGGTATTTCCCATAGTTGAAGAACTCGATGAATTGATTTGTGTGGACTCAACCATTTTTCAGGCCTGCCAAATCAAAAACCCATGTGATGACTAGACTTTAAAAAAGACCAGACGTTGCTGGATACTTTTTCAAATAAATTTTCTCTGCTTTTTTTTTTTGCTTAAGTGCTTGACTGCGTCAATAATGACTTGGCCGGGTGATAAAGATTTCTTAATAAAGTGAAATGCAACGACCGATGTTATTTTATGTATTGTTTTGAAAGAAATATTTTTGTTCACATTCATTACATTTTTTTAATAAAACCATTGACCCATCTGAGTCATCTAGACAACTTGCTCAAGTCAAGTTCCTTAGCCAAGCAAGTTGATTCTGTATGACGAGTTCTAAAACTTTGGTATTACTCTGGCTTTCTTTTTCTCTGTTTCTGTTTTTGTTCTACCCTTTGTGGCTCAACATTTTTCTGATACTCCCAAAAAAAATTGCAGGACAAGTTGCTGAAAAGGGTTGCTGATGAAGGTCAGTAGTATCTACCGCAGGGCTTCACACTCTTCAGTTAAAAAGTGTGATATAAAGATGACCTACCAGTTTGTGTTATTACCATCGGTTGGCTCATCTTTTCTAGAAAGAAATATGTTGCTTCTTGGATATGCTCCCTTATTCATGGGCATATAATTTCCTTGTAAAGTTTCTCGTTTCTTCATAAATGACATTGTTCTATTTTCAGTGTTGTTATTTCATTGAATATATACACATATACTGTTGTAATCTTGGATCGTAACCAGAATAAGAGATTAGGGTTAGAGATGGAAGAGAGGAGAGGAGAAGAGAATTGGGGAAAGAGGAGAAATCGTGTAGAGCTTAGAATAGCCTACACGATTTCACCCAATATATATATTAAGTGAAGTTTTACAATATTACAAGGGCCCCCTGTAGAATATAAGATATTACAAGTAGGTCCCTGACAACACTCCCCCTCAAGCTGGTGCGAAGATATCTATCATGCCCAGCTTGGATAACAGGTGCTCTAAGATCCCTTTAGTAACACCTTTAGTTAACACATCTGCAACTTGATCAGCAGTATGGACATACGGTGTGCAAATAAGTCCCTGACCAAGTTTCTCTTTGATGAAGTGACGGTCTACCTCAATGTGCTTTGTCCTGTCGTGTTGAACTGGATTATGAGCAATGCTGATGGCTGCTTTATTGTCACAATACAGTTGCATAGACCCTTTGACAGGATATCCGAGCTCACTGAGCATAGTCTTCAACCATAGAAGCTCACATACACCATGAGCCATAGAACGGTACTCTGCTTCGGCACTGGAGCGGGCGACAACTGGTTGTTTCTTGCTGCGCCAAGACACCAGATTACCTCCCACATACGTGCAGTACCCTGATGTGGAACGTCTGTCAGTGACTGAACCTGCCCAGTCAGCGTCTGTATAAGCTTCAACTCGCAGGTGTCCATTCTTACTAAACAGGAGACCCTTCCCTGGAGCCCCCTTAAGATAGCGTAACACTCGGTGTACTGCCTCAAGATGTGGAGAGCGAGGGGCATGCATGAACTGACTGATGACACTGACTGCGTATGCAATATCTGGTCGTGTCAGTGAAAGGTAGATGAGACGCCCAACAAGTCTCTGGAACTGGCCTGTATCAGCAATGGGATCCCCATCAACAGGATTCAGCCGATGTTGCTGCTCTATAGGCGTATCGGCTGGTTTAGCTCCCAAGTTTCCTGACTCTCGAAGGAGATCAAGTACATACTTTCTCTGTGAGATAAACACACCCTGCTTTGACCTCGCAATCTCAATGCCCAGAAAGTATCTCAAGGTTCCCAGATCCTTGATTTCGAACTCTGTGTCGAGGTATTTTTTCAATCTACAAACCTCATCTGGGTCATCTCCTGTGACCACGATATTATCCACATATACAATAAGAGCAGTAAGACGACCTTGACTTCTCTTAATGAAGAGAGTGTGGTCCGCCTGACTCTGCGAGTAGCCAATCTTCTTGACTGCGGAACTGAACCTCTCGAACCAAGCCCTTGGTGACTGTTTAAGCCCATACAAGGCTTTCTTCAGTCTGCATACAAGTTCCTTACTCCCAGTCGGACTAAACCCCGGAGGACCTGTCATGTAGACCTCTTCCTCTAGATCACCATGGAGGAAGGCATTCTTGACATCCAACTGGTGGAGGGGCCAAGAAAAGTTTGCCGCGAGAGATAACAGAACTCGAACTGAGTTCATCTTGGCCACTGGAGCAAACGTCTCCTGGTAGTCAATCCCATAAGTCTGTGTGTACCCTTTTGCAACGAGACGGGCCTTGTACCTGTCGATACTTCCATCTGCTTTGTATTTCACTGTATATACCCACTTGCACCCCACGAGTTTCTTTCCTCTAGGCAATGGAACCAAATCCCAAGTACCATTCTTTTCTAGAGCTGTCATCTCCTCTAGCATGGCTGCTTTCCACTGAGGCTGGCTGAGGGCATCTGAGACACCGGATGGCAGAGCGACACTGGATAGGGAAGTAGCAAATGCCCTGTAGGATGGTGAGAGCTGTTGATAGGAAACAAAGTGAGAGATAGGGTGCTTGGTAACACAGTTCCGAACACCCTTCCGATGAGCAATAGGTACATCAATGTCTATGGGAAGGATAGTAGAAGGAGCAACAGACATATCATCATGAGGATCACTGAGGACACGATTACCTGGATCGAGTTGGATTTCCTGGCAGTGAGCTTGGATGGTGGACTGTTTCTCTTTTTGACGTCGTCTGGCATATGTCTTCAGCTGCGGATCCTGTGGCACAGTGTCAGTAGGAGATAAGGACAAGGGTACAGGAGACTCATCAAGCAAATCAAGGGGTACTGGTTGAGGAATCTCCCCCTGTGGAGGTATCGCACTCTCGTCAATACTCCCAAGCTCCCCCTGAAGAGAAGTCCGATCAACTGAGAAGAAGGGAAGACTCTCAAAAAATGTAACATCTAGAGAAACAAACCGACGACGGGTAAAGGGATGGAAACACCGATATCCCTTCTGAGTGGACGAATAGCCAAGGAACACACATCGGACGGCTTTCGGATCTAACTTGTCCTTCCTGTGATGGGCGTGAACATAGCAAACACAACCAAAGACCTTAGGTGGAATGGAGAACACAGGACAGGAAGGAAACAGGAGTGAAAGGGGAGACTTTGACCCCAAGACACGAGAGGGCATCCGATTTATCAAGTAGGATGCCGTCAACACAGCGTCAGCCCAATAACCCTTGGGTACCTGAGTACCAAGAAGAAGTGCCCTAGCAACCTCCAGGACATGGCGATGCTTTCGCTCAGCGGTCCCATTTTGTTGAGGTGTATCGGCACATGAAGTCTGATGAAGAATTCCATGCTCTTCAAAGTAGGAGGCAAGGCCACTGTACATGTATTCCCCCCCATTGTCAGTGCGTAGGACTTTTAGGGTGGTGCCCAATTGATTGCACACCATTTTATGGAAGGTCTGAAAGATAGTATGCACCTCATTTTTTGATTTCATAAGGTAGATCCAAGTGTAACGGCTGTAGTCATCCACAAAAATCACAAAGTAGCGAAAACCAAAGATAGAAGTGGTGGGATTGGGTCCCCAAACATCAGAGTGCACAAGCTGTAAAGGAAACGTACTTTTTTTATTACTAGTCGGAAAAGACACCCGACATTGTTTTGCAAGTACACAAGTTTCACAGTTGAACTCAAAAAATGGAATAGACGCAAACTGAGGTAACAGACTCTTCATGACTGAAAGCGGTAAATGACCTAGCCTGTTATGCCATCGCATTAACAGGTCTTTATTAACGCTAGAACTACTGACATTGGCACTAGACTGATGTGCAACAGAATATGAAGTCGGCTAGCTATCGAGCAGGTACAATCCACCATCCTCACGACCACTGCCAATCATCCGCCTCGTCTCCAAGTCCTGAAAAACACAGTGAGTAGGAAAAAAGGTAACACTGCAATTTAGGCTCTTAGTAAGATGGCTAACAGAAAGCAGGTTAGTGGTGAATTTAGGAACATGAAGTACAGAGGATAAAGACAAAGTAGGTGTGGCAGAGATAGTACCCTTCCCTGAGATAGAGGAGAAGGTGCCATCGGCCACACGGACCTTGTCCTTACCCGAGCAGATATTATAGGTGGAGAAAAGGGATGGCATACCAGTCATATGATCGGAGGCACCATAATCAATGATCCAGGAAGGACCAATGGGTGCCGTAGACACATGGTGGGCTGAATGGGATGTACCTGTCTGAGCAAAGGATGATGTAGGTGGGGAAGGGCCATCAAGCTGAGTAAGTAATTGTCGAAGCCTGTCAATGTCCATGCTAGAGAAGGTGTTGGACTGCCCAGAGGAAGGGGTCACATCAGAGGAATCTTGACTGGTGGCATGAGCAGCTGAGGTTCCATGTTTGCTACCAGAAGGCTTCTTTGAGGAGCCTTGCTTCCCCCCAGAGAACTGTGCGGGACGACCATGAAGACTCCAGCAAGTCTCCCGAGTGTGGCGACGCTTGCCACAGTGATCACATCTGAGTCGATCACGATCATCAAGATCCCCATCCTTCTTGGATGTGGGTTTGCTCAATTTCTGAGTGGCCAAGGCAGACTTCTCAGATAAAGGAACATCAGCATCTGTCTTAGAGCTCATGGCTCTCCTCCTGCTGTCCTCGCTCTGGATGTAGGAGTAGACCTGTGCAATGGTCGACGGCGGTGGATCTCTGCCCAAGATGTTTGCTCGAACCTGTTCATAGCTCTGGTTCAAGCCGCCAAGAAACTCGAATATGCGTCCGCGTACAATCATCTTCCGGAACTCCGTAGCATCCTTGGTACATGCAGGGGTGTAGGTCTGGTATCTACCTCTTCCCACTTGCTGCGTAACGCAGCGTAGTATGATCCCAAAGGAAGATCACCTTGCTTCAGATGTGCTATCTCCTGCTGAAGTTCATACATCCTAGCAAAATTCCCATCTTGGGAGTAGGTCTGAGATGCAGTGTCCCATATATCCTTGGCAGTCGGGAGAAAGAGGAAGCATGTGCTGATCGATGGATGCATGGAGTGAAGCAGCCATGACATGACCATCGAGTTTTCCGCTTCCCACTTCTCAAACGCAGCATCGGAAGAATCAGGTGCAGTGACGCGTCCAGTGATATAGCCGGCTTTGCCTCGTCCGGTGATGTACATCTTGGCAGATTGAGACCATGCGAGGTAGTTGGTCCCGTCGAGTTTCACCGTAGTGATCTGTAGGCCCGGGCTGTGATCACCATGACTTCCCAGACTGGGTGGGGCAACAATAATCTCTGACTTGGCAGAAGATGACTCCTCATATGTACTCATGGTAGTAGAGAAGACTTTTTTGATAAGAAATCACCCGAACTGCTGCTGCGGAGGTTCAAATCACTTTTTTTTTTATTTTTAAAGCCTCCTGCGAGCAACGCGAGCAGGATTCAGGCCTTTTTGGAACAACTCTTTTATAGATTTTCTATTGGAGAAAAAACCACCCGCGAGAAACTTGTGAATGGTTCCGAGGACCTAAAAAAGGTTCCTGGATAGGTGCGGTAGCACTATGGAGAGGTTCTGGACTCCTCTGAGACTTGCGGCTAGGTCCAGAGGGTCTTCTCTGACCTTTTGGAAGGGGCGGCTAGGCTTGCTGGCTCTTCTCCAGGCTTCTGGAGTAGGCGGCTATGCCTGATAGCTCTTCTCCAGGCTTCTGGAGTGGGCGGCTAGGCCTGGGAGAACTTCTCCAACCTTTTGGAGTGGGCGGCTACGGTTTCAGACTCTTCTAAAGCCTGCGGCTATCCATGGGAGATGATCTCCTTCTTTGGAAAGCCCTTCGCATCGAATTTCGCAATCCCTAGGGTTCTTCAGACCTCTAGGATTGAGCCATGGTTACATAACCATGCTCTGATACCATTTTGTAATCTTGGATCGTAACCAGAATAAGAGATTAGGGTTAGAGATGGAAGAGAGGAGAGGAGAAGAGAATTGGGGAAAGAGGAGAAATCGTGTAGAGCTTAGAATAGCCTACACGATTTCACCCAATATATATATTAAGTGAAGTTTTACAATATTACAAGGGCCCCCTGTAGAATATAAGATATTACAAGTAGGTCCCTGACAACATATACAACATATATAAACATACTAATACATTACTGATCATAATCAATTACTAATGACCACAGATCTCATCAGCAGTTCTTAATGTTTGTGATTGACTTTTTGGTTCCTACTCATGCAAACATACACTCATACATACATGCATGCATTGCACATGAATGAATACATGCTAATTTTGAGTGTTCCTGAATAACTGAATATTCAATACTTAGTATGTTCTTGATTTTTATGATCAACTTGGGGGTTTGTGACTGCCCACACACACACACATATATTCTAAGTATGCATTAAATCAATTAAAAATAAATTGCTGTACATGAAGAGAGGCCAAGCGAAAGAAACCTAAAGGCTACAAGGAGGAGAAGCCAAGGAGAAGGGCTAACCTAGTCTATAACAACTCAGAAACATCGAAACATCCTAAGATAAAAGGAGAAAGTAAGCTTTAAGGATTCCCTTTTACATGAATGCTACTTCTTTGAATGTACTCTTCTAAATCATGAGCATTATTTCTTTGGCAAACTCAACTTTCAGATTGCAACATATATTGTTCATGAAGGACATGGTGGCCTTTTCAGCATGTCACCTTTCCCCAATATATAGGTAATCAATATATATATATTGTGTCCTAACCTGCAAAGCAAAGCCGAGACTGACTATCACGAGTGCCTGCTTTTGTTGTTAGGTTGACCACAAAGGCAAAGGATAAACACTCCACAAAACACATTTTGTCACTATCGCAGTATCTTTCTTTTTTAGAGAACTGAAAAAAAGAGTTTATATGCTGTTTAGTGTGATTCCAACTAAGGTGCTGCAAGAAAAGGTGACTCCTTCCTCTAAGCCCTATGAACTGTGAGATTCCAATTCCCCCTTCTCAATCCCTCTCTTCTCTTTCATTTCTACTTCTTTATTCTTGTTTTTATTTTCAATCAATCAAGACAAAACCATGCGCTATAGATTTTGGCATGCTTTCATCCAACAATCGTTGTGGGATAAAGCTATTGTTTGGCTTCAATTTGGTATCAAAGCAAGTTTGCTCATGGGATACTTCGTGAGGCGGAGATTGCTTCTTGGATACGTGTGTGTTTTTCTACAAATGGAGTCACACCACTCTTGGAGGCGTTCTCATCAAGCTCAAAGGATCTGAGTTCGTGAAGCATGTCAGCTCAAGTCCCTCCTTTTTTCCTTTTTCTTTAGAATATAGGGGATGATGAGGTTCTACTCTTGGGGAGTGTATGGAAAAACCTATTTCAAAGACTTGGGATATGCTTGCTTGCATCTTGGTCCCAAGTTTTTGCATAGCTCGAGTTGAGGAGCAGATGTTTTATGTTGCCTCACTCATAGGGAATACCCGGTTCTATTAGCGCTTTTCTAGTTTGGCAACAAAACCTATGCATCTTATGAGATGCAAAGTTTTGAGCTAGGTTGCGGATGTATGCCTGCTTTCTAACTCTCCTTAGGGAAGATGCGTTGGGCATTTTTTGGTTTTCAGATGATTTCTGATATGCCCACGAACTCCTCTTCACTTTGTAAGTTCGATTTTTCTCGAAGTATTTGTACTAGGATTGTCGCCCCCCTATATGCTGTAAGCGTTTTAATGGGATTGACGCCCCCCATATTTTTTTTTTGATAAATAATATGTATAACTAAAAGGGGAAAAACCCCATAGAACACAAAACACGGTAGAACCTAAAAGGCCAAAGCCTATATACAATTAGAAAGGAGAGGATTCCTCTAAAAGATCCTCCCATCTAATGGCATTCATAATTGTATTCCACATTCGTTATTGGTTTCTGTTTTTGTAGTTTTTTTTTTTTTTGATAAAATGGATTTGATATTAAAGAGGGAGAACCCAAAATAGAGATACAACGGGGATCTCAAGACGAGATACCCCAACCAAACTAAGAAGGCACCGACTAACTAGGAAAAGGATCCTCTAAGCATCTCTTCCCATCTAAATACAAAAGCGTCAAACATACAACCTCGGAAATCCGCTGAGATAGAGGACCACAGATACAAAGAAGCTTTAATATTCAACATGACCCTCGGGATGTTTGCTCCTCCCCTTAAAAAATGCATCGATCCTTTCTTTCCAAATGTCCCACATAATAGCAAACGGAAGGATTCTCCAAAGGTACCCTTCTCTTCCCGAAAACACCCCTATCTCTAGCGAGTCATAAAATGCATTTTTAGTAGGTGATTTAGGAGATTTTTTAATTTTGAGTTTGAGGAGATCTTCGGGGATGGCGTTTAGCACCTCTATAAATTCACCTTATAATATTTTATTTATTATTGTTTTGAGAGTCGAAGTAAGATGTAGTTTGTATGCTATTAGAGTTATGTAATGCCTCTCAATAGGTGGTGAGACTCCATCTAAGGTGCTATAAGGAAAGGCGGACTTTTCCTCTAAGCCTTACAAATTAGTAAGCTTCCAATATTCCTTGTCTATCTCTCTTTTCTCTTTCTTCTCCACTTCTCTACTCTTGTTTTTTTATTTTCTATCAATCAAGCCAAAAGGCCCAAAACCACACCCAAGAGACTTCGGCGCTCTTCTGCTCGACATTAGTTGTGGGATAGAGCTATGGTCCGACATGAGTAAATTTATCTACTTTAATTCTATAAATTGACTTTAACAAAAATTGTTACTAAAAATCAACCAAGCTCTGCTCAGTATTACCAACACTGGCCTTGATAAGGTCATGCCAAGAGTCAACGACGACCCTTAGCTTTTCCTCCCTTACCATCGTTTGCCTCTATTGAGCCAAGTCCATAAACTCCATACTAACACTGTCAAGCTCTTTTAAGTTGTTTCAAATGTGACAATTGTGAGCCCCATCTCGGCTATTTGTAAAGTGGATGCAGGTCACGCTGTATCTTTTTATGGAGCCTCGTAATTCGTGTCACTTAAGGCTACCGTAGCCAATATATAGGCTACCACAAGCCTTAGAGTAAGTTGTTGTTGGATTATGGTGTCACAACCCTCTGAAGTGGTGATTTGTTACTGTGTTCTTTATGTCGAAGTCCCTGGAGTGATGGTTTGTTGCTTGTTTTTGATATTACAGCCTCTGAAGTGATGATTTAATACTTTTGCAAGGTTAGTGTGACATTCGTGTTGGTTAAATTCATCTTTGACGTAGTTGTTTGGTTTTGATGGCTACTTCAAATGATGTTAAAATCCCTATTTGGGGTATGTCAGATGGGGTTGGAGCCCATACTACCTTTGTTAAATTAAATGGTACAAATTATCCTTTATGGTCGCAATCGATTAAAGTTTTTTTTTTTGAAGAAACTGAAGTATAATACTAATGATCCTCCATTTGAAGGTGATAGTGGATATGATGATTGGTTGAGTGAAAATTCCCTAGTGTTGACCTGCCTATGGAATACTCTGGAGCAGTCCATCTGCACGAATGTGATATTTTTAGACACTGGTAAATAGGTTTGGGATGCAGTAAAAGAAATGTGTCTAGAATTTATCAAGTTTTTGTGACAATGTTTAGTATGAAACAAGGTGACAGATCTCTTAGTGAGTATTATGGCAATCTTTGAGGCATGTGGCAAGAGTTGCAAATGTATCATGCTCTCACTACTCATAGAAGTATAAAAACGTCAAAGGGAGGAGTTCTAGTTTGCCTTGTTTTTCTCAGGTCTGAATTAAGTTTCCTTCAATCAAGGGACATATTCTAGCCAATGAATCCCTCCTTAATCTTAAAAATGTGTATGCTAGATTGCAGAGCATTTCTAGGAATACAAACTTTAGGAGTGGTTGTTCTAAAGAGAATTCAACCCTTCTATCTTGTCGTGGGAGTGGTTCTGGCTGTCATGGTAACATTTCCAGTGGTCGTGAAAATTTTCTGGTGGTTGTGATAATTATTTCGGTGGTCGTGGAATTTTTTTTGGTGGTTGTGGTAATTTTTCTAGTGGATGTGGTGGTGGTAGAGGTGATCAACAAAAGCGTACATATTGTGGTACTATTGGTCATACTATTGATTGGTGCTGGGATAAATGGGGCAAACCAGCTTGGGAAAATCAAGCATTTGAGGAGGTGTAACAAACTACTACAGAGAATATGTCACGGGCTTCATCCACTATTAGCTTTGGTGTGACGAATTTTGGCCGTGTCTATTTCTCGTGAAGAGTATAATTGTCTACTCTAGAAGATTCAGTCTCTATCTGTCGGCCCATCAACATCGACTGCTACTTTGGCTAATTAAAGTAGCCATTAGCCTGTCTTATCTTGTGTCCCTTTTAGTGGCATTGTCGTTTGGGTCATCCATCTCTTCTAAGGTTGAGTCAGTTAATTCCTATGTTGAGTCTTATGTTGCTATTAGAGTGCGAGGCTTGCCAGTTGGGCAAAGATCACAGAGTTTCTTTTCCCATTAGTGTTGATAGTCGTAAGTCAAGCCCTTTTAATGTAGTCCATACCGACTTTTGGGGTCTTGCTCGAATTAAGAGTATGTCTAGTTTTCTTATTTTGTTATCTTTGTTGATGATTTTTTCCAAAGATATGACTATTTTTAATGAAAGATCATTCTAAGTTATTTTTTATTTCCAATCCATTCATAAAGAAATTGTTGTTCAATTTGATAAACCTATTTGCATACGTAGATCTGATAATTGACTTGAATACATGAAAAATTAATTGCAATTTTCTACATTGAAAATGGGATTATTCATCAACCTCTTGTGCCTATACGTCCCAAAAAATGGTGTGGCTGAACGCAAACGTCGACATTTGATAGATGTTGCATGTACCTTGATGATAAATATAAATGTTTCAAAAATATACTGGGGGGTATTGTGCTTACGACTTGTTACCTGATTAATTGAATACTTGTCTATTTTTGGATGGTCAGTCTCTGTTTTCTACTTTGTTTTCTGATGTTTCTATATTTGGTCTTCCTCCATTTGTCTTTGGTTGTGTCGTTTGTTCATATGTTGGTCTTGGTCGTGATAAATTATCTGCTCGTGCTATTGAGTGCGTTTTTTTGGGTTACTCTCGTACTCAAAAATGTTATCGTTGTTACTGCCCATCATTTTGTCGTTATTATGTTGGTGGTGTTATATTCTTTAAGGGTACAACATTTTTTTCTTCTTCTGATGGTCAATCTATGGATGGTAATTTATTTGCTGCTAATCTATTTCTCCTTCAGTGCCTTTACCTGTTGCTACTGATTCGCCTCTTGCACCGACACAGCCCTTACAAGTTTATCACAAAAGGGCCAAATCTACACCAATCATTGCTGCAGTGCCTGCTCCTCAATCATCTATTTCACATGAGGGTCTTTCTGCCGATTTACCCATTGCGTTGTGTAAAGGTATTTGTTATTGTATTCCACATCCAGTTGCTAAGTTTGTGTCATTTTATCGTGTGTCTCCATTATTCCGTGATTTTGCTTTGTCCCTTTCTATTGTTTCTATTCCTAAGTCCTATCAACATGCCTTGTCTTCTTTTGGATGGAATCAAACTATGAATGAGGAAATGGATGCTTTTCTTCAGAACATGTGGGAACCGACTACTTTTCCTCCCAAGAAACAGGCAATTGGATTTAGATGTGTGCATGCCATCAAATATCATCATGATGACACAATTGAGGGGGAGTGTTAGTGTGTTTTGTTATTTAGAGTATTATGGTCATTTTACATTATATTATGTACTTGAGTGATATGTATATATATACATACTTTGGATCTTTGTACCTGAAAGAGTACTCAAATTCCACCTACGGTTAAAAATCAACCCCATGAAAATGACTCCAATCCAATGCTTAGAAATTGTTGGGAATATATACTCAATCTGATGGAGGAAGACAAATTTAAAGAGAAAACTTTGATCTGTAAGACTTTAAGGCTCGATCAATCGACGACTTTTAAGCAATCTTTCTCTCCCCTTTTGGTTTGAACCACGAGTATATAGTAGGTGAGAAAATTGCTTTCTGGATACAATGAAGTCTCACTCAACACCATTGGATTCGGATTATATACGATTCGACCACAATCAAGAACAATTTGAAAATAAAATCTGACGATGTCAAATACTTGAGAATGAAACAACAAACTCATTGTAATTGGCTGAATTAGCTAAGTTCGACTCTTACTATTTTCTCTCTTCCCTCCTCTTCTTCTCTCTACTTCTCCATCTTCTCTAACTTTATAGGAGCAAGCTCTTTTTATGTGAGGGTCTAATTACATTGCACTGCCAGAATCCATGTTGCAATTTAGTTGCGACTCAGCTAAGTTGTCTTAGTTTTGGGAGTTACCAAAATATGTCGCTTACATTACCAAGTTGCCCTAATCATTGTAAACTCGAAAGTTGTAGAGGCTTGGGCCTGACAGGGACCAATTTGTGTCTGTTTTGGCACTGCCCATTCAGCACTCAAGTTTTAATTCCTTGTCAATGATGGACTAAATTAGTGGTACATCTGTCATGAACATCAATTTCAAGTGGGTGTCATCTCACAAGTATCCATGATACCATGGAAAGCTCTTTTTGACGTAGTTAATATATGTATCCTTGAGATTTGGACAGTGTTTTGGCAGGTAGAATCAGAAAATAACCATATTTCTCTTTATCATGCTTACTTGCTTCCTCACCTCATTTGGATTATGACTCACCTCATTTGGATTATGACCCAAGATTACTTTAACTTCTAGCAATAACCGATGGGTCTGAAAGTTCATAAGATCATTATCTCCATCGGAGTTGGTTTATATTCCTTATGTGAAGCACTTGGTTTCTCGTCTATATGCATTCACTATCACCCATTCACTGCCATAACACGTGGTCAAAAACAAATTGTCACCCATAAGTCACAGGTAGTGTGAATACTCCAAGGTGACTACATAATCTTACATTCCATCTTTTTTCCTTCCAGTCGCTCTCTTCTCTTTCTTCTCTACTGCTCTATTCTTGCTTTTATTTATTTATTTTCAATCAATCAATCTAAAACAATGCTCCAGAGATTTTGGCATGCTTCCATCCAACATCAGTTGTTGGGTAGAGTTATTGTTTGGCTTCAGTTTGGTATCACAGCAAGTTTGTTCATGGGACACTTCATGAAGTGGTTTTTCGCTTCGCAAATCTGGTTAAACCGAAGCTCGAGTCATCGGACACAAGCTTCTTGATTGAATCCTTTTGGATTAGATATTTCAGTTGAATCCTTCTTGGATTTGATTAAGCAACACTATGGTTTCTCCTAGAGTCGTGAGGCTATATTTCAATGCTGGTTTTCTTTGCAGCGAATTCTTTCACTACGTGTCCCTTTTTCACATTGGGCCTTTTTTCATTTCGAATCCCTTTTCACCTGTGTCTTTCACCGTGGCTCCATTTCACCTCGAGTACTTTTCACCTCAGGAACTTTCTGATATGGGTATTGTTCACCACAGCAAAGTCATTCACAGCAGGTCTCTCCTATATTTCATGTAGTTTATTGAGAAGTAGTTCTACATCAGTAGTATGAGTTTGAATAATTTCTCCAAAAGACTTCGCTACACTTTCAGCTAATATGGAAGACTTGGCTAAAAAACGAGCAGATTATGCAGCCTTGTGTATATTGCAGGTAAGGCACACCTAGCTGTCTAGCTTAAATGGACAGTGCGTACCCTCCTCTTGTGGGAGGTCGTGGGTTCAATCCCACTGGTCAAGTTTCCTCCATTTAGTGGTTGTGCTGTGGAGTCAAAATCCCCTAAGCCAGGTATAGCATGGCAGTCTATCCAGTGTGGCCTCCATCCATGCTTCCAAGAGTCTTGTGGTCAGTCTCAACCATGTTGCCTACCAAAAAATAATGTATGCAGATAAGGCCTACTTGGACTGTGAATAGGTGTGATATGGCCTTATGGTCGGTGTGAAGGGATTTGAGCTCATACTAAGGTTGACAAGGGAGTCACTAAGGTTTCGGGTG
Source organism: Euptelea pleiosperma (assembly GCA_035048495.1). Taxonomy (NCBI): domain Eukaryota; kingdom Viridiplantae; phylum Streptophyta; class Magnoliopsida; order Ranunculales; family Eupteleaceae; genus Euptelea; species Euptelea pleiosperma. The sequence continues at coordinate 13,308,798 of CM068545.1, forward strand.
TCTGGGATACATGCTACAGGAACAACTCATACAACTATGGCAGGAGAAAGGAGGGAGGAAGACGAGAGCTCAAGGGAAGAGGCGAGCAGAAGAAAGGACGAGGGGGAATGCATCCCAAAGAGAGTGACCAATGCCTCGAGATTGTGTCATTTGCTTTAAACACTTGGGCTAGTATTTATAGATGCCCAAGGGAGAGGTAGAAGCATTGGGTGTCTCCATCTTGTTTGACATCTTCTGACCACTGAATCCTAATATCAAAAAGGGTGGAGGTGGCACTGTCATACTGCCCTTTCCCTGACAAGAGGACAAGTCTCTTCTCTTTGTCACATCAGTCCCTAGTCAAGGTGATTCCTATCTTCATCGCTTAGGTGGGCAACTAGGCTAGTGCAAGACACATTGTGAGGCTAAATTATGTCTTTCCTTGTCACCATACTTACGACCTTATAGATCTCCGGCATGGCTATATGGATGCCAAAATCAAAGTACGGTTTGAATTGAAGGTCATTATTGGGCTTTAGTTGAAGATGTAGTCGACGAAGTGCAGCGCGAAAACTGAGATTCAAGGTGATAATCATTGGAAGAGCACCTTTTGGCATTGTACATGACAGTGTTTTCAGGACACGTCTATCAACTGGCGTCCCACTGTGATATAGTCAAAAGCGGGGTTTAATGCGTAGGTGTCATCGCTTGTGGTGCTAGATGTCACCAATTGACTTTACTCCGCTACACCTTGATAGAGAAACATATTCAATTCATTACTAAAAGAAGTGAATCTTGGAAAGCTTAACAAAGGTGAGAAATCTTATTATATAGCATTTAGCAGTAAAAAGCAAGCTTTTTTTTGGGTGAAAATGAAGCAGTTGATATGCATTTTACTGTGGTTATTAAGAGAATAATGATGCTGTACATGGAGATAAAGTGCAACACAAATCTCATCACTTGGATGAGGAGATTGAACTGAGGACAAGCATTTTGATTTTGTACATGGAGATAAAGTGCAACACAAATCTCATCACTTGGATGAGGAGATTGAACTGTGGACAAGCATTTCAAAATCAAACTACTTGATCAAGGTGTATGCTCTGATGTGTTGTGATTAATTACATGTTGCACATAATCATGGGACACATACACATGGAGATCGACATTATGCCTCTGAGAAGGGGAACTAAGAGAGACTTTGTGAGACTATAGCTCCAGACAGGTTGAATGCAGTTATTAGGATGGATTGATCTATGGTGAAGCTTGAAGTTTAAGATTTTTATGGGAAAATTGATATTTTTGGATTAGATTTCGAGCCTCACAACTTTTTATAGGATGCCAAGTACAGTTCTCTACATCTGAGCTTGGCGGTTGAACTTTCATATGGTTGGATCAGTTGCAAGAGCTTAACTTGTGATCAGGATGTGGAACCATTGTCACATGGATTGAGATGGATTACCAATAAGGATTGCAGTACGTGCCGGTTGACTATGTGCGACGAGTATATGTTTGATTTTGATGGCTACAGCAAGGTGAGAACAAATCCATTGTTCAATGCATGAATAATACTCTCGTAAGAATGTTGAATCGAAGGAAGTACTAGCCGGTCTATCACAGGTTGGGCCTCAAGCAACAAATCCAAGGCGATATCTTGTTCCAGCAATTTGTGATTCATTGAAGAATCGTATCAGATTGCTCCGAAGATTGAAGAAAAATTAAAGAAAATGGCACCGATGAGGAAATCAACTTTTGAAGCAAATGTCAAATATCTTAAAGATCAATTGAAGGTTCTAGTGTCACAGCTCAGCCTCAAATGTCAGAAAATTTAAACAGAAAGAAAACTTTTGCTTAAGGTAGGTAACTTTGAAGAATGTTACAAGTGTGATAGAATTGGACATGTCACTACACGATGTATAAACAAACTCTTGGTCTGGACTGAAGCAGGGATATTGAAGACTAAGGAGAACAAACAAGAGGAGAGTGGGGATGGAAAGCTACTTGGTACCAAACTCCTATAGTGATGGAGAGACGTTCATGCTGGAAAGAGTGGAGTGTGGAAATCCAACAACATGAGGTAGAGGATGATTAGAAGTGCCACAACATCTTTCAATCTGCACTAAGTCATTGATGATGGTGGTAAAGGAAACTTTGCTGCGAAGGCAGTTGTTTACAAGTTGCACCTTTAAGACAAAAGAACTGTCTCGAAAACCACAGCTCGAATTAAAAAAATGTATTTTTGTTTTGTATTTTTGAGGGGTTGCATCGGTGCAACACCTTTCGGCGTTTCTTGCTAGCATTCATTGTATTGTTTCCTTGAGATTTGGATTTTTGTTATGGCATGTAGGATCAGAAAATTACTAAATATATCTCTTTATAATGCATACTTGCTTCCTCACCTCATATGAATGATGACCCGAGTCCGACATTACATTCACTTCCTGCAATAAACCAATGGATCTAAAAGGTCATAAGATCAGCATCTCTCACTGGAGTGTGTTTTTTCCCTTTTGTGAAGCAATGTCACTACCGTAACACCTTTTTTCTGGAAAACTAATTGTCACCCCATGAGTTACATCTGGTGTGAAAACCCCAAGCTGACTATGCAATCTTACACTAGACCTGGCTGAGTGAACTCAGGTACTTGAAGTTATGCCATTTTTTTTTTCCTTTTCTATAAATACAAGAGATGTAGGCATTTTATGACAAATGTATGCTTTGGTTTATATATGGGACTCTAGTTTTTTCAGAAGATATATTGATTTGGCAGATGTATTCCTCCTTGCAAATGAGATTGCATGATGTGATGGGTCACTCTTTAGTTGAGAGAGCTGTAAAGTGTGAACTCACGTCAAAGCTCAAGCAAAATCAATGGAGTTGGGACTCTTTTAAGCTTTATCAGTCACCTCACTTTCGACTCGTAGTTTGGATTTGAATGAGAAAAACCTGTGTAGGCAAACAGGAAGTTAAAGGCACTATACCGGATTACGCCTGACTGGCCAGAGCTAACCCTGTGTCTAAATTCTGAACGTTTTCTTCATTCTTGCTACAGAATTACTTTCATCCTCGTCGTTCTTGACTTAGCTTTCTCTTGCCGAGGTGAAAGTTTCCTTAACTAGTCACAGCAATTGCAATCCCCAGGAAGTGAGTCTGCTTATTGCTATCTCCTTTGACCTCTTGTATGAGACAAGCCAACATTAACCAACATTAACGCAGTTGGTCCTCACTTTCCAAGGGATGGTTCCTTGCGAGAACGCATAAACTGGTGCGCTTCTGAATGAGACTCAATCCAGATATTTTTCATCCTTTTGAAAGAGCCCAAGTGGCCCCTCGCGTAATTGTCATACATTCCGCAAAATTAATAGCAATTCCGATACTCTCCACTAAGGCCCCAATTATTCTATAATTATTATTTCAAAAAATTGCAACTTTGCCTTCCCTACCGGAGTTCCCGATAGTGCTCCATCACAATTAATTTTAATCACATCATATGGTGTAGAAATCCACCTACATTTTTTGATTTGGGGCACTTTCCTTAGTTTTGGGCCAAGTCCAAGCTTCTTTAGAGTCAGCAAGTCAGATATTGAATTTTGTATATCCATGATAGAGAAAATAAGTCTTTATTAGAAAAATATTTGTTCTCTGTTTGGGAGAGCAAGTTGAGTTCGAAAATTTGTTAAAAAAATCAAGTTAATATGACTGTTAAAAATACAAGGATCCGGGCTTGATTTTTGGTGAGGATGATCTCCTCATCATATAGATCACCCCTACAAAAAATCAGCACATTCTGAAATTTCTAACCCCATCCAATGTGGTTTTCAAGTTAATGATAAAAATAGACGGTCCATAATTCTTGAACTTGTAAACCGATCTACGAATATCGGATTGATTTGAATTTTTGTGAAGATGATCTCCTCATCACTGTAGAGACCATCCTTGTCACAAATCACCCCATTCCAAGACTTCTAATTTATACATTGGCCTGTGTCAATTTTTGTTGTCAAAAATGTTGCATGAAATTGTTGTCCCCCAATCCTGACACTATATATATATAACAAAACAGGGAAGTTGTCTCCCCACTTATACCCCCTCTTATCTATTTAGACAAAGAAGGGCTGAGATCTTATCCCCCAAATAGATGGTGGATCTCAGCCATTCACACCCAATTTTGACAAACGCTTTGTTGGAGAGTGTCGTGGGCACTGGCCACCCACTATCTATATAACAAGTGACAGTGGTTGTCTTATACCCCTCTTATCTTATATGGCTTCAATAATGAGTGGCTGAGATTAACTCCCACCCAATTTTGGCAAACACTTTGTTATTAAGAATTGCGGGCATGGGCCACCCACGCATATAACAAGACAACTCAGTTGTATTCTCTTATATTATCCATCCATCTAATGTGGACGGTTAGATAAAGAGTAGTTGAGATCAAATTCATCGATCTAATGTGGACGGTTAGATTTCAGCCACTCAATCCGCCTCATTTGACCTCAATGTATTCAAAATTTGAATTTCAACACCGTTATTTTTTGTTATTTCTATTATTTTTCTATTTCTCCCTCTATGCGTTACAATCCTTTATAATGGAAAAAACGGTAACACCCCAATCCGTTATACCATTTGAGTGCCGAAGACACCCAATTTTTTTCAAACGCTTTTGTCGGAGAGTGCCGTGGGCACGGGCCATTTACTAGTATATAACAAAACAGAGTGGATCTCAGCCACTCACACCCAATTTTGACAAACGCTTTGTTTGGAGAGTGTCGTGGGCACGGGCCACCCACTATCTATATAGCAAGTGATGGTGGTTGTCTTATACCCCCTCTTATCTTATATGGCTTCAATAATGAGTGGCTGAGATCCACTATGCTTATCAATGGCTGAGATTAACTCCCACTTGATTTTGACAAACACTTTGTCGGAGAGTGCCGCAGGCACGGGCCACCCACACATATAACAAAATAACTCAATTGTATTCTCTTATCTTATCCTACTTATCAAATTCATCCATCTAATGTACACGGTTAGATTTCAACCACTCAATCCGCCTCATTTATTCATTTACTCCCACTCATTTGACCTCAATGTATTAAAAATTTGAATTTTAACATCATTATTTTTTGTTATTTCTGTTAAATTTTTTCATTTCTTCCTCTGTGCGTTACAATCCGTTATAACAGCCATTATAATGGAAAAAGGTAACGGCCCAGTCCGTTATACCGTTTGAGTGCCGAAGGCACCCAATTTTTGCAAACGCTTTTGTCGGAGAGTGCCGTAGGCATGGGCCATTTACTAATATATAACAAAACAAGGAAGTTGTCTCCCCACTTATACCCCCTCTAATATGTTTCAACAAACAAGGGCCAAGATCTTATCTCCAAAATAAATAGTGGATCTCAGCCACTCACACCTGATTTTGGCAAATGCTTTGTTGGAGAGTGTCGTGGGCACGGGCCACCCACTATCTATATAACAAGTGAAAGTGGTTGTCTTACTCCCCCTCTTACCTTATAGGGCTTCAATAATGAATGGTTGAGATCCACTATGCTTCGTATCAATGGATGAGATTAACTCCCACCCGATTTTGACAAACACTTTGTTAGAGAGTGCCGCAGGCATGGGCCACCCAAACATATAACAAAATAACTCAGTTGTGTTCTCTTACCTTATCCTACTTCATAAGATAAAGAGTGGTTGAGATCAAATCCATCCATCTAATTTGGACAGTTAGATTTCAGCTACTCAATTTCCCTTATTTATTCATTCACTCCCACTCATTTGACCTCAATTTATTAAAAATTTAAAATTTAAAATTTAAAAGTCGAATTTTAACACAGTTATTTTTTGTTATTTATTTTATTTTTCTATTTTTTTCATTTTTCCCTTTGTGCATTACAATCCGTTATAATGGAAAAAAAGGTAACACCCCAGTCCATTATACCGTTTGAGTGTCGAAGGCACCCAATTTTAACAAACGCTTTTGTCAGAGAGTGCTGTGGACACGGGCCATTTACTAATATATAAATATGGGCTGGGATACATTTACTCATGCTATTCTTACTAATATAATGATTAATGGATGTGGGGCCCACATGCAAATGAGTTAAGAGCTGATTTTTTGTGATGATATTCTTTTCAACATGGATATTAACTTCACAAAAAATCAGCCCATTCCAACATTTGTAGCCTTATGAAAAGTACATTGCAAGTTGAAAAACATTGGACCGTCCAATTTCACCGTTAAATTTAAGTCCATATTTTATAGGGTTAGAAGTTTTAGAAATTACTGATTTTTTAGTGAGGATGATATTCTATATATATATATATAGAATGACTCGTGCTATTCTTACTAATAGAATGACTAATTGAAGTCGGGCCCACATGGAGCTGAGTTAAGAGCTGATTTTTGGTTAGGATGATCATGGAGATCATCCTCACCAAAAAATCGGTCATTTTTTAAACTTCTAACCCTATCAAATATGGAACTAAATTTAACGGAGAAAATGGCTGGTCCAAAAATTTTCAATTTGCAATTATGATTGGGACAATCCCATTCGTCCCAACTTAAACGGTGGATGATGCAAGGATCACCTCACACGGTGGGTTTCAATGGGTACCAGATTAACCATACCATACAGGAACTAGTCTTGGTTATCTCAGTTTCTGGACTCTCTATTTCAGATCTAGACTTGAATAGACTCTCATGGGACCCAAAATTAGAAGTATATAATAGGTTCTTGTTCTTTGGTACACTAGTACATAGACCAAACCGGAAACGAAACCGACATATAGGGCCGGTCTGGAAACCGAAAAAATGGGATCCAGCTTTGGCTGGTACAAACCTGGTCCTCTTGGCCTGTATTTGGTACCCGTGTGGGGCTATCTTGCCTGGACCTTGCTTTTTTCTAAATTTTACCTTGAAAACAGGATCATAGTCTGTGTAGGTCTTAAAAACATTATATTTCCAAACAAACCCATATATTTTTTTTTCTTGGTTCTAATTCTGAATACATTGGTACCTGATCTAGAACGGACCCGTCGACACCCCTACCTTACGCTATTGAATATCATACTTGACCATGAATGAGTCGTCTGAGTCACGAGTTTTTAACCATTCTCTGAATGAGGACGTCAATGTACAAACCAGGGATTTTCGTGCCTATCCGACTCCTGATCCAGCTGCCAGGGAACAGTAGGTGTGGAGTTATTCAAGACCTGACCTACCACCCATCATAAGCCACGTCATACTTATATGCTGATGGATGGTGTGATCTTAACTGCTCCCCCTTCAAAACTCCTAACTCGCTTCTGCAATGAAAAGCAACTGCGCGTCCTCTTGTCAGAACACGCATTCATGAGAGGATATTTTGGTCACAAAGGAAGAGGATCACGTCTGTGTTTCTTACACAGGCGGTAGGGCTAGCCGCTAGCGTGAGCATTCGTCCGCAACCTGCATTCAATACGGGATGCTTCAAGGTGAAAGATGGCATATTAACTCCGTATTACACACCCTGCTGACCGTACCAAGCATAGACCAGCTGGTGTTAAGATAAATACGATATTTAACTGCTCCGACACTCAAAGACCCTAAGGAAAAGGATGTAACAAGGTATAACTGAGAGTTTTTCAAGTGAGGAAGCACGATTTTTGTTACTCATCGCTGTCATGTGGGTCCACTGACCGCATGGATGTTTATCCCACCCCTTGGTGGATATATACACACACAAAAAGTCACCTTTACCGGTAATCTCTAGCCATTAGATTTTAGTACTTTTTAAGGCATGCTTATAGCAGTGGAATTCAACATTTTATATTTTTTTAAGTACTAAAACCAACGGCTAAAAATCACTTTATATTTTATATGCCTAATACTATCTTTACCCTATTAATTTTTCAAGAAAAATTATAAATAACCACTTCAATCATTTTTATTGCTAAAAATATTCATGTAAGTCTTTAGACAAATTATAAATGACCACTTCATCATCTTTCCATATATAAAAATATGTTATTTTTTGTACTCCATACACACTTTTACTTCTAATAGGCAACTTTTACTACGACTGGGAAAGAAACTGAATATATTGGCATTGCCCTATGGTGTGCCTGATCTCCTCTTACTATTCGGTGTAAGGATATGTTTGGTGAGTACATTCATTGATGGGTAATCGATCGAGATATTTGTAAGTTACAACCAAGGGATGAATTCACTCAATATGGGACTGCCTACACATGTATCCTCTTGTAGAAACTTTGGAATTATATAATTGTTTGCATATTCAAATTTCGAAAAAGAAATCCCCACTATATATATCAGGTGAGCTCCTTCATGCTAGAAGGTTAACCTCGCAAACCCCCCACCTACCCGCCAGACTTCTCCCTCCTTTTGGTTGGGTCAAATTGAATACAGATGGGACCTGAGAAAAATGGGTATTGATTTCATCTTATGAAATGGATGAAATGCTAGTAATTAGGGCCAGCTCCCCTAGGTGTGGTTAAGACAACCGCTTAAAGCCCTCTAACACATCAGCCAAAGGCCCTTGAAGTTGAAAGCCCCCTTGAGTTGTAACAATTTTTGGTTTTGTCCATCCATTTTCACCTTCTCCAAAGTTCTTTAAAATCCCATAAAAGCATTAATGTAATTTAGTTTGGTACATATGGGAAAATTTGTCTTTTAATTTTATAAAGTTGGTTTAGAGGAGAGAAATTACATGCTTCATACTCCCCTCTCTTTCTTTAAAAATTGGCCGTTATAACTGATTCGGACCTACCCTGTTACGTTACACACCGTTAAAACAGCCAGAAAATAACAGTTGTTATAACGAAAAATAATGGCTGTTATTTTCTTTAAAAAAATGTGAAAAAACGGTCATTTTTTTGTTTTTTCCGTTATAATCCATTATTGAAATTTTGAATTTCAATTTCAGCGCCTTTTTTTCCATTTTTGCCCCTGACCGTTTTTTTTTTTTGTTATAACGGAAAACGGTAATGCTCCTAGACAGTTATACCGTTATAACGGTTCCTTTTAAACCTTGCTCTTTATTACTAGTTTTTTTTCAGAACATTTCTTTTTTTGGCTCGTGCTATAGAAAGGTAAACTCTGTTGCTAACTTGATTGCCACACAGACATGAACTTAGTCTATCTGCCAATTGTGGTTCGTCTCTCCATCATGGCTCATCTAGCCAATTTCGAATAACGAAAGAGAAGCACAGTGGTCCTTACCCTTCTTAATCTATTTGATCTTGATTAGGGAAAAACTTTTACTATTACCCGTTGGGACTTGGGGGCGTAGCGCATGTATCCCGTTCCCTAACGGGGCGAAGCGCATGAGACAGCACATGATGCAAGCACCCATTGCTTCATAAAGAGGACCATCGAAAGGAGGATGTCTTCTTTAAGTGGTACTATTTTTTTCCATTTATGTATTTATGTACGGATATAACGTGTATGAGTAGGAAGGGAGAATAAATGGTGGTGACCGTTGGGGGTATAAATGTAAATACGGAGGTGGGAGACACTCCTGAATGCGAATGTAAGAAATAATAGAATAAAATGAAGTCGGTGGTCCTCTTTCATCTACTTTAATTCCGGTGTCTCTGGTCGGCGACTACTCCTTGGGAAGACGGTGGGGATGGAGTAAAACTTTGGTCACAACGGGTTGTGACCGAAGCCGTCACAGCCCACAATACGGGTTACGTGGCATACTATTAGAGGGCGCTGACCGCATGGATGTTTGGCCAGTTCCTCGGTGGACCTGCAACCAAAAATCGGCCTGAGTAGTGATTTAAAACCTTGGGATCTTTGCACCCAAATAATGTTCAATAATACTCAAATTCGTACGGTTCAAATCAACCCATGAAAATAACTTCAATCCAACGTTTAGAAATCATTAATCACATCGATTTTTGGTTTGCAGGTCTACCGAGGGACTGACCAAACATCCATACGGTCAGCGCCCTCTAATAGTATGCCACGTAGCTCTTATTGTGGGTTGTGACCCGTTGTGAGTCTTGTGACCGACGAGGGGATGGATAAGCAAAAAATTTAGAAGTTGCATGCGACTTCTAAAACTTGTGGTCGCGAAGACTCGCAATAATCAATACCACTGTATTGAAGTGGGGCCCGCATTTTAAAAAGAAAAAAAGAAATATTCCTAAAGTGGTGAGGCACGAGGAGTGAGTGCCATATGGTCATCACTAATGCGACCTCACCTTTGAAGTCGCGTTGCGATAGCCACGGTTTTCTCGGATGGATACAAGGGAGAGAATATGAAAAACACGGAGAAAATCTAGCCCGAAGTAAATTTTCCTGAGGCGCTATAGGGATCATTAAAATGTGACATGTGGCATTCCTTTTGGGGCTCACTAATTCATGCGATCGGCTTTCACATAATGGACCTGCACACCAAAAACCATCTTGATTGGTGATCTCTAGCCATTCGATCTGAGCGTCCAAAAATTTACTATAAAAATTACCTCATGAAATCCAATGGCTATAGATCACCAATCAGGCTAGTTTTTGGTGCGTAGGTCGACAATCATTCATTAGTCAGTGCGCCCGCTCCCACAGCGCCGCAGGAAAAACTTGACTTTTCGATGAAAAAGGAGAGCTTTGGGGTTTGACTTTTGCTGTAAACGCGTGCTTGCACGGATCAAGTTTTACTGGAGAACCTATCTAATGCTGAAAGTGAGCATTCAAGATATTTGTATCTACACTCCATAAATGTACACGTGGTCCATTGAATCATAGATTTTAATATTGCCCCATCTAGCAGGTAGCCCACTAATTAGACGGTCCTGATTGGTATGTTGATATGAACGTTACTTATACAGCATCTTTCCTCAAATCAAGAGAGCAACAGGACGTCAATGACTTTGTAGCAAACTAAAACTAGTGGATGATCTAGTGCGCTTTCTCTCTCTCTAAAATGCATGGACGAAAAAAAAATTAGCAGGGTCCACGGCAACAGTTCGTGATGATCACAACTATTGCAGTACTTTGGATGATTACGATTCCACGATCATGATGTGTTATGGGAGTGCAGCTTGGCTGACAGGACTGTCATCGAGGCCGAAGACAAGGTGCAATATGAGCCACGTGGCACACTTTTAGAGGACTCTGACCGTATGGATGTTTGACAAATCCCTAGGTGGACCTACAATCCAAAAATCAGGCCTATTAGTGATTTGTAGGCGTTGGATTGGAATTATTTTCATGGGTTGATTTTAACTGTGGGAATTTGAGCATTGTTGACCATTATTTGACGTACAAAGATCCAAAGGTTTAAATCACTAATCAAGCTGATTTTTGGCTTGTAGGTCCACCTAGGGATTGGCCAAACATCCATACGGTCAGAGTCCTCTGAGAGTGTGCCACGTGTCTCATATTGTGCATACATCTCCTTGGAGACCCTAGATCCATTGATCGATTACAAATCCCAAAATGGAGAACAATGCTCATGTTGACGTGGTAGGATCAGATTTATCCTCACCGTCCTCATAACTGCACACCGTATATCACGTGTAGCTATGACCCACCGATCAATGGACCCAACCAACGAGATCTTCTAGGTCAGGATTTGACCTGATCGGATGAATGTGAGTAAAACTTCTGTCACAATCGGATTGCAAATCACACAATCACAGCCAATGAGTTCTCGGCACGTACACCTAAAAGCAAAAGCACATGGGCACGTTGCAAAAGCACTTGTGTACGTGCCGAGAACTCATTGGCTTGTGATTGTGTGATTTACAATTTCGTGTGATAGAAGTTTTACTCGGATGAATGTAACCATCAACTTAATTGTATATTTTGACTAATAATAGCGAACCAGTACTACGGAACTCTAATCTGACCACATCACCTTTAACTAGGAAGATCTGGCGTGGGACCTCATATGTTGCTACGTGTACATACAGAGGGAACGTATACCATGTAATATCTTATTGTACAGCGAATGTACCGAGACATTTCTCTTCAGTTTGCAACCTTGTATGTATACTGTATAGTTACAAGAATGCCATTCTTCTCCAAAGTACCAACATATGAGAAGTAGGGGGGTATTATGGATCTTTCACTCTAATATTGTACAGATAATGTTAACATGCGCACCGTATAAATGTACGTAGCTATACGTATAGATATCGTATAATACGAGATAAGGGGTTAATAATTGCACTCAACCTACTACTGTCAAAGAGACCCTCTCTCAAAGTCTCAACTGTCATCCAACACTACTCTCCTTAAATGCTTTTTCCTCCCTCCCTTCTCCACCCCTCTACAGTCTACATAAATACCCCTGCATCTCCTCATCTTCTCACTCACAACACCAGACATGAATACCATCAGTGGTTTTCTCCTAGCTGTTTTGCTAGCTACCGCCACCCTCTCCACATCTGTTCGGCTGGAATCCGGCAGTGCTTTCGATGCAGAGCTAAAGAACTCCAAAGCAAAAGACAACAACAACAACAACGGTGGTGGCAACGACGGTGGGATAGGTGGTTTCTTCCCCCCCGGTGGAAGTTTTGGAATACCACCAGGCTTCGATAATGGTATCATCGGCGGCGGTTATGGTAGCGGTTTCGGGGGTCCTACTGGGGGTTATTCCAAGGGCGGGATCATAAGGCCGACGGTGGTGTGTAAGGAAAAGGGCCCATGTTACAAGAAGAAGCTGACGTGTCCGGCGAAGTGCTTCACTTCGTACAGTCGGTCTGGCAAGAACTACGGTGCCGGTGGCGGTGGTGGTGGCTGCACCATGGACTGCAAAAAGAAATGTGTTGCTTATTGTTAGTAGTAGATAGACGGTTTCCCGGTTTCCTGTAAACCGGATAGTGGTTTTGTTTTTAGTAAAATAGTAAAAGTGCGTTTTAGTCTTTTAGATCACGTTTATGAGACGGCACACTTATGTATGGAGATGTTATTGTGTGTGTGGGGGCTATGGGAAGTTTTACGGTTCTTAATCGTTTTTGGATAATCGAGCTTCATGGGGGTACAGGGGAGTGGTTTTTCTTCTATATGTATTATATATATGAATGAATAAAAAGGTATTTTAGTAATTATGTGATCATCATATCTTGAATACCCAAATCTCGAAGTAATGTTGATCGGATGATCATAATTCTCCAATAATCCATCATCATCTAACCGTATCCCAACATTTCCAGGTAGGCTCCACAAACCCATTTTTCTATATATGCAGTTTCATGATTTCATCCACAAAATCAGTTGTTTTATTGAAGTGGATAGATAAAAGAGTGGGTGCGTAGAGAGCTAAACCAATTTCTTGCATTCTTATTACACTCAATGGTGGGACCCACATAGAGTTCATGTTGGATGATCCTTATCAGTTTATCACATGGCAAGGAAAACTTTATAATATTCATGTGGGCCCAAAATCATATGGTGTAAGCAAAAATTGGTAAGAAAATAGCAATTCCCTTTTTCTATAACTAAGATTTCTATATAAAGTCAAATTTAGTGCTGCCCCCTTTAGATATATTCTGGTAAACTAAAACTAATATATAAATCTAATATTGTCCAAAAATCCTCTACCCCATTTATATAAAATTAAATTTTTTTGTAAATGAGAAAAATGCATTTTTATGTGAAGAGAATTAAAGAAGGGCTAGCTATGTCCCACTACTTTCCTTTATCACAATAGTAGTAGAGTACTATAGATCAAGGTTTAAAGGGTACCGTTATAACGGTACAACGGTCGTTATTTTCATTATAACAGAAAATTAATGGAAAATAATGGCCGTTATTTTCGTTATAACGGCTGTGTTTTAAACCTTGCTATAGATGATTAAATGTAAGTTTGATCATTTCCTTTTCTCAACTATTTTTAGGTCATAAATATGTAGGTAAGCAATTAATTGGACTGGGTTAATTATTTTTTTAAGAGCCACTATCAGTGGGGTGGGGTCATTGTTTTGTAATTTTACATTTTAGTTAGTAAAACAAGGTTTTAAATAGTCCATTATAATGATATAACAGATACTGTTATTTGTTATAATGGCCGTTATAACAGTCTCCACATCTGAGTAAAAAAAGTCTAAATGTCATTTTTTCCTGTACCTTTATTTTCTCTTTGAGCGAGTCCCCAAGTAGCCCTTCCCGTGATTTGAACCTGTGACGTGGGATTGGTTTTGATACCAAATGTTAGGAACCTAACCAACACTCCAAAAGCACCTAGGTAATAGTGGAGCGCTCCACTATCACCTAGGATCTTTTGGACCCTTATACAATTTGGGTCATAATAACAAAGATTGTTATTTCTTGATGAACCCACTAGCGGTTTAGATTAGGTGAATTTGAAATATTTAAGATCCGACTATTATCCTTTGCTTCTGAAACAATCACCCAATTTTTTTGTAACTGCGACATCTGATGTTCATGATAACCATATACTATAGTAGGCACCAGGCTCCATCCGCAAGGCCCGCCAAGTCCAATTAGGAATCTCAAATGCTAAAAATCAAATTCAATAATTATAATCGCCTAAGAAAAATCAAACTTATCCAATAATTGTAATCATCCAAAATCAAGTTGGGCCGTGGTGTCCTGCCTTATGTACAGTAGTATTCTAGCACCATCAGGCTCCACATAACATAACATATAGTCCTATGAACTAAAACACCATCCAATACCACTACACTTGTGAGATCAAAAGTCATAATTTACTTAAATATCTTTCATAAGTATCAAACTAGAAGCATGTTCTAAAAGTAAGCTTAAAATAGAACTGAATTATTTTATTTCATACTGTACTTCTATTTTTATTATTGATTGAATTGTATTCTTTTTTAATTCATTTTTCTTTTCTATTTTTCATCTCATTTTTATTTTATTATAAATTTTTTGTTTACTCCAAGGTTTAAACGAGGCCGTTTTAACAGTTAAATGGACTGGGGGCGTTACCGTTTAAACGGATTGAAACGGTCAGGGGCAAAAATGGAATTTAACGGTTTTAACGGAAAAAAACGGAAAAAGTGGCGCTGAAATTCAAATTTTGAAAATTGAAAATTAAAAAAAAAATAGAATTTAACTGATTTTAACGGAAACTAAATGGAATTAAACGGATTTAACGGCCGTTTTTTTCGCAAAATTTTTCAAAATTAAACGGCTGTTTAAATGATTTTAACGGCCGTTAAAACCAAAAAACGGCAGTTTTTTTCAAAACCGATAAAACGGGTTTAAATGGAAACGGGCTTGGGGCGTTACCGTTTAAATGGCCGTTTTTAAAACCATGGTTTACTCTTCTTTATTTTCTATTTTTTGATAAATAAAAAAATAAAATACTATTATTATTATTATTATTATTATTATTATTATTATTATTATGTTTATTGTCATTATTATTTTATTATCATTGTTATTATTATTGTTGTTTTTATTATTATTTTTTTTCCTAATTCAATGCGCCCACTTGCCATGGTTTTTGGGCTGCATATGCTTGCATCCCTTTAAGGAGTTTGCAAGGGCTTGGCAACCACTTGCACGCCAGCTCATTTGCATGCCCCCAACCAATCACACGTAATCCCAAAATCGGGACAATTGGGTGCATTGCATCCACTTTGCAGTGAACCAAGCAGGGGGCAAGTGCTAAACTAGATCAAACTGATGGGTGATTGGGTATTAAAGCATTCCTATAAACAGTTTCTTTCAACACCTTAAGCTACATAATGAGAGGTAAAGAATGATCTCTGTTCAAACTGATGATAGTGATCTGTTTATAGAAGACACTTGTTAATATTTTGATAACTGAATCGTTTTAAAACTAGAACCAGACAGATTTACAAGAAAAAGGATCTGTCTTTAATGTGAGCCACGATCAAGCTTGTCATGGCAAGTACAAGGTGCTTTGGCCAAACAAAGAGTGTAGATCAAATGGTTACTATCAACTGCTCAAGTTGATTCTGTACCGACCAGGCAACAGAGGTATCCTACAAAATCCCAAAACTAAAATGATCGTATAATCTGAAGTCGCCCCTTTTTCAAAATTTATGAAAAAAAATAACTAGATCATTTCTATAAAATCGAATCTGGCAAACCAACATCACAAGAATGACTTCACCCAAACTGCGGCCTCTCCAATACAATATAACAATGAAGTCGCCCTTCTAACATGTTTTCAACTACCTCTTTCTGTTCATCAATCTCTTCTGATAATAGCCTAAGAAACAGCAACATCAACAATAAAAAAAAATAAAAAAACTCAAACAAGCTATGGAACATGTGACAGAATCCACTGTTGAAGGAAGAAAATTCTCTCATTCCTAGCTGAGGGCACATCCAACCTCCATCCATCCATAATGTCGGTATCATGCTTTCATTATGGTAGTACCATGTCATAGCGCTGCCCTCATGGCTCCTCTCGCAGCCTCTTGCTTCATCTCTGCAGCTTTGCCACTACCTCGGAAATACATGTATACTTGCTGCACAACAGATGCAAGAACAAATAGAGTGAAGAAAAAAATAAGCACACACACATGCAGACACACATAAAAGAAACAGACCTGAATAACCCAGATGCTGATTAGTGATTCGACGCAGAATAATCCAAATCCAATAAAGTAGAAGATCTGTAAGCAAAATGAAAGTCAATTAATATACTAAAAAAATTCTAACGTTTTGATCGCACACTGTATCAGACCTGATCAGGCCAATCAATTTAACAACATGGACTACTCAATTCTTTAGTGTATTTTTGCAGCACCCCCTAAAAATTGAAAATAATTAGTATAGCCCCCCTATACTTTTCAAACTTTAGGAATATCCCCCTTGACCTAGTCTAACTGTCAATAACGCACGTTAAACTGTGACTTGCTGCTTGCATCATAAGCCATTAATACTGTATCTGGAATATTTTGATCCTTCCATAGGTGCATTAATGGGCGCATGATGCAAGTCACGTTTTAACACGAGTCAATGACAGTTAGACTAAGTCAAGGAGGGTATCCCTACAGTAGGGGTTATAACTAATTCCTTGTGTCACAAAGATACCCTTCTTTATAACATTGGAAGACATACTTGTCCAGCCAAATAAAGTTGACTTGACTGAGTTCTGAATTTGATCAAATGATATTTGAACTTCAGTTAGCAATGACAATTTGGCTTTGAGTGCCAAGTATTTGAAAGAAGAAGATAATTCCTAAAACTTTAGTAGTGAAAGTTTCTTTTCATCTCAACCACTTAGATAAATAATTTGGAACATCAAGAATCTATGACAATATGATACTTCATGTCCATTATTAGATATCCAGAGATTTATCATTATTATTTAGATATATCCAAGGAAGCAATGCTGACTATAGATAAAGTCACTGATACCAGCCAGTGTTCATATTCTATATTTTCTTTATCAGTTTACATAGCAAAGAATATCAACCAGTGTTTATATTCTATATTTTCTTGATTTGTTCTACTTTAATGGCTGTATGATATGATATAAGCTATGTAACAAGGACACTGACACGGGTGTCGGTGTCTGACACAGATACGAGGTGTCCGACACGGCAATAGAAAAAAATACGATACATAGACACGTCCGTACATATATTAATTATAATATATTAATACATATGAATGCTTAAAATTATTAATAAATTAACAAAAAATAGAAAATAAAGCAGACAATATTTATTAGTTTATTATTGTATGGAGGATGGAACACACCAACCCACTTTTAGGAGTCAATTTTATATTAAAAATTATTAAAATAAGGGGTGACACGGCCATAAGTGTCCAAATGTGTGTCGGGAAGTGTTGACACGCGTGTCCAAGTGTCGAGGTATCCGACACGGCAAAAAGCCCTAAAAGTGAACTGTCCTTGTTACATAGGATATAAGCATATCAATGGGAGCCTGATATCATATCACACCAATACACTATGGTAAAAGCATCAAACTTACCCCAACCAAAGCATGGCCACCGATAACATCTATTGCAGGCAGGATACCTCTGTTCCAAAAGATCACATGAGACAACCATCATTATCAGAAGGGTAGCACTGTATATAAGAAAATCCTAACGCACGAATGAGACCATGGGTCAATTGGTTTAGTTACAGTAGTGGAAATTGAGAAATAAGATAAGTGACAAGAAGCAACATCTCTCTCTCTCTCTCTCTCTCTCGTAAGAAAATCCTAACGCACGGGCCAATTGGTCTCTCTCTCTCTCTCTCTCTCTCTCTCTCTCTTAAAAATGAGACACAAGGCTTTGACACTCTTTGACACTAGAAATTAGAGACAGCTACTTCCCTATCCTGAATGTTATCCAACTTTATAGGGGGGGAACTTACGTTAAAGATTTCCCTTTGAAAATAATAGGAGGAGCCACCGCAGCAAAGATGCAGAAGCCAATATGAAGCTGTAATCAGAAAAATAAAAATAAAGGAATGAGGCAACTCCCATAATTCTTAAATGTAAAAAGCTTCTTTATGACAAGATAGCAGAAAAGAACTTAAACACCAATCAAATAATAATGATAATAATAATAACTTACCAAGTAAAACATGAAGAACCACCCATACTTCAAAGCACTTTCAGTCCTGGAAAAGGGTAATGAATTATTATGTGATTAAATAACCAGATGTCACCAAGTAGATGCTCTCATACAAAATAAAAAAAACTTGAAAAGAAAATAGAAAAAAAATAAATCAACCTGATGGACCATAACAACAGACCACAACCCACTAGCCATCCAAAAGAACATGATGGAGCAAAACTATTAGTCACCCAATCGGGTCAATTTTTGACTCAGGAAACCTCATAAGGTTGGACAACTGGAATGTTTGGTCCTAACCCTAAAAGTGGTTCTGTTAACACTTGCACATTCACGGTCTAGAAGCCTCAGAATTCAGATTTTGCCTTGTGGATTATATAGAAGAGCACAAATCTGGAATAAACATAGATAACGGTAATACCTCATGGCACGATAAAGAGGGCGATACCACAATACATAGCCTCCTGGAACCCCAGCTATGAAGTAGATAATAGCAAGGAACCAGATTTTTACACCTACAACATAAGGCACACAGATCAAGATGACACAATAAAAAAAAAAGGATGCATTTCAGATTCGGCAGAACTCTTTGTATCAAGACGAGGAGAAAGAATAGATTCCAAACTAACCTTCTCCTTTAATCCAGGCTGTAGTAACTGCTATGATATTCCAGAGAAGACACGCAAACAACCCTGCACAAAATCAATAGTTCAAACACTGGAAGTCACTTTTGTGTATCAATGAAAGCTTAACAACCAAAGCTGCAAAATATCTCGTGGTTTGTGTCAACGACTTTTAGATACAGAAACAACAGCAGAATGATCAGATTAAGCCCTAGACCATCAACAGTGCCCATCTTACTAACACAAAATCACAACGAAGATGCATGATTTGTGGAGGTATGATCTTAACGACCAAGGACGATACAAGCAATAATAAATCACACTCATACATGTCTCTATCTTGGTCGACTTCTGAAAAAATCTCAACAACCCTTGCCAAATATAACAAAGACCATAGTTCAAAGTATCGTACTGTCTCAAACTCGTTTGTACCAGAAACCTAATTTAAGTAATCAAAACATTGCAGATTGCGCCTTTTATAATACATGAAAGATTATACAACATATTTTTAATCAAGCATTAAAAAAATTTTGGTGTAACGTATCTCCGTATCTTTGTCTATCGAGATGTGTCATTTTTCTCTTTTTTCACTTGTCCCATCTCAGTCAAGGAATCTCATTCCATCAGCTTACTGAGATACTGAAAGAGACCGAGATCTTAAACCTTGGGTAGGTGTATCTCAATCCCTGCATATCTGCCTTGAGTAATAGTATGCCAATGCGTAGACTCTAAAGACGGTTTCCCAATAAAAGAAACCAACTTTTCTCTGTAACTAACTCCCTTATTCCGAGTTCCACAACTGCTGCATCAGAACATTGCAATGAAGTAAACATATTCATGTCAAAAGAAGCCGCATCATTTTTCAACAATTTGGTCTTCAAATGGAACATAAAACTCCCTTCTATTGTGTGCTATATATGATTGTCCTTCACTTCTGTTTACTCCATGACACAAGATCTCTACTAATAGAAAGACAATCAAGAAATTGGCATTCTGTAATCTTGGATGAACGTCCTTGCCTGATCAGCATTTGAGGCATAAGATTTAGTCCATGAAGTCTATAACAAGTAGGAAGTGCTTCATGTCCAAACCTTTTTAAACTAATTTACCGTATGTAAATCTTAGCTTGCATATGAACAACTTGGCCACTATCCTCATTTCGAAAACTTCTTTCAAAATGTCCATTTATTTCAAGTTCAAACTCCTACAAATCTATGTAACAAGGACATGGCACTTTTAGGGTTTTTGCCGTGTCAAACACGCCAGCCCATAGAAATGTATAAGGCAAATTCTTCAGTGTGCATTAGAATCCTTCTATACGGTGCGCAGATTCAACATTTTGTGGCTATTGACTCTTTTTATAGTCAATCTGCAGTTCACTTTTGTTGATCGACTCATTTTATAGTCGATCAACAGTTCATATGGATAATTTTTTAGAGCAGTAGTAACTTTAAGTTTGGATCTTGCATAAAGATTCTTAGGTGGTAATTTTTTACAAACTGTGGTAACTATTTTCATTGTTAGCACTTTTTTCATTGATGTTAGTAACTTTCACACACGGTACATAAAAGATTATTGTGCGCCGTAAATATAACTAATATATTTATTTTATAATGATTTGTACGGACATGTCTGGGTATCAGGCTTCGTAAAGGTGTCGTGTAAGACACCTTGTATTTGCGTCAGACATCGACACACATGTCCATGTCATCGTTACATAGCTAGAAATGCATTTTCAGCTTGCTTACATACAACTTTGCCACCATCCTAGAGGCAAGGCGAGGGAATAACCAATAGATGGGCAAGAACAAATCAAAGGAGAAATAAATCAAGAAAATCACAATGACAACGATTTTCAACCCTCATAAATCCCCACCCTTATTACATATTTAAATCTACCTCCAACCAGGTAGAGGTAGGCAGCTTTGGCGTATCTTTCCATCTGCTATTATGTGGGCCATTTGGAAAGAGAGGAATCGGCGTATCTTTGAAGGGGAAGAAGAAAACGTTCCTAGAGTTATCTTGAGAATTAAAGCTTCCTTGTATCTATGGTCATCTATTTCGCCGGACTTTAGAAGATGTTTCTTTGACGCTTTTGTGTTTATATGGGAAGAGCTACTGCTAGGTTCTTACCCAGTTTGATCGGTGTTCCTGTTGTTTGCGGGTTTCTTGTCTTAAGATCCCTTTTGTAGCTCAATTTGGGTTATTTGCCCCTTTCTAATATCAATTCCAACTTATCAAAAAAAAAAAAAAAATCACTCTTCATGTGTTACTAAACCTGAAATTACACTTCTACCCCTAACTTAAATTAAAAATAAGAGATGGATTGACATGCCCTTATTATGAACTTATTTTCGAGTTGCTTAGGAGATTCTTCAACAATGTCACCTTCATTAGTTCGATATGGTCGATTGTTAGCAATAACACAATGATTTTCAATCTATTCTCGACACATGAAATTTTGCATCTTATGTGTTAATTGATCAACCTGTCATTGCATATCATGCATTTAATTGTCTCGACTTCAAATCACCTGCACACCACCACATCCATGCATGGTTCAAAGTATTGGGCGATACTGAAACGTTTCGATATCGCCCATGGGCATTACAAGTTTGGTATTATTTGGTTCCGTCCAATACTGAACGATACTTCATCTTATGTGTAAATTTGCACTAACATTTCGTTTCGATTTCACTAAGTTTTGTCCAAAACCAAAAGATACTTCCGATATGTTTTGGTATCGCTCATGTCTTCTCCCAGCCATATTATCAAAGTCCACTCCAATACCAAAAAATATGGTGGCAAGGATAAGTAAGAATCACTGGAGGAGAAAGAACAATTAAATGAGGATGGAAATCAGGAAAATCACCATAACAAGCAAGAGAACCATCAACAATGGCCAAGGCATAAACTACCTAGGCTCTATCTTCTCTATAATTTCAAAACTAAAATGAAAACCCTTTACATTATTTATTAGCTGCTCTCTTAACTAAGAAACCCTAATAGATCCCCACCCTTCATTACATCTAATCTCAACCTTCAATTCATAACTAAAACTGAAATAACTCTTTTACGCCTACCTTAAATATTAATAAAAGATGGATTAAATGCCCTTCTTACAAACTAATTTCCTAATTAAATTCCTCATTTATATGACCGATTTCTTCCGTTGTCCCTTTCATCTAGCAGATCCCCCCATTCGTCGCTATTAGCTGATCCTATATATATTCAGCAGCAATCATTATTGGTTTCTCTACATCACATGCTCAAGTTCAAGTAATAGCTCCTAGGAACTTGTTTCAAAATGTACATCTAGTGAAAACTCTAACTCCATGCTATAGTGGCAATCAACAGTCTAATATAGCATGCACCTTACCTAATAGGTTATCTTTGATTAAAGAAGTTGACATCATTCTTAGATTAAAATGTTCAATGCACACAAAAGTTGTACAACATATTAGATTAGATGTGTTCCCTTGTGAAAGAAAATCAAATTTCTATAAATTCCTAGAATACATTTTCTTGAAGTGCTTTAGCATATTTATCTTGACCCAATTCTAACAGTTTGAGCTCTTCAAGGACAAGTGGTTCTAGAATTTTCTAAACCTAATTCACGAAAATCTGACATTTCAACAAATAATTCTTATAAAAGATGGAAGCTTCAATCGCTAAGGGTGTTTTAACCTTTCAAAGCATCTCAATTATTGCACAAAGGAATGCAATGAGTGGAATCCCAAGATAGTTGCATTTAAATCTTGTAATCATCACCATCAGCCTTTTCCCAACGATATGGGATCGGTTGCACGAATCTTGTTCCTCAATTCAATCTTGTCTATAGCCATCTCTTCCGTTAAGGCAAGTGTCTAGGAATCTCCTCTTAGAACCCCATTCCACATCCATTTTGGCCTTCCACTCACCCTTTTAAGCCCTTCGACTTGCACATTTCTCCTCACTAATGCTGTCATTGGTTTTCATACATGACCAAACCATCTCAATCGATTTTCTCTCATTTTGTCACTTATTGGAGCTACTCCTATATTTTCACGAATGTGTTCATTTCTAAATTTGTATTACCACACTAATCAAAAAAAAAAAATGTATTACCACATATCCATCTCAACATCCTCATCTCGGCTATACTCATTTTATGAACATGTTTCTTAATTGCCCAACATTTTGTTCCATAAAGCATTGGTCTTATTCTGATTAGCACACATTTAGCACATAGCACTCCAAAAGCACATCTCCACTTTAGCCACCCCCACTCTAATTCTATGGAAAACATCCTCCTCGAAGCTTCACCTAGGTGTCGCTTAGGCAAGTGCTAGTACAAAGCGGTTGCCAAGGCGTCAAGGAGCTAGGCATTTAAGCAATCGCCTATGTTAGGCATAAAAAACTAATATTACACATTTTATCCATTAAAAAAAATTGGAAAATATATTTATTTTTTACTATTATTATTGTTAGTATTATAATAAACATTATCATCACTCGTTTCTCTCAATTTTTTTCAATAGACATACTATGTCTGTGACAACAACAAACACAGATCTTACAATTTGAGTGCATTTTTCAATTTAATAAACATTACTTCCAATTTAAAATAATACTTCCAGATATACCTCTATATACTTTTATCAAAATCAGTTTGATTCGGTCATCCAAATTGGTGTATTATGTCAATACATTTTTTGGGTTCTATACCTTCCAAATCAATAAGTAAATAAATAATCTTTTTTTGTCATACTATTTGTATTTCTTTAATTTTCTAAAATTACTAAATAAATTAATTTTGACTAGGCTTCGCCAAGCGTCGCCTAGGCCTCGCCTAACCTAAGGGACCCCTATCACCTTGACGTCACCCAATGCTTTTGACTACCCTAGTAATAAAATCTTCTGATGGTTTGGTTTAGGTGGATTAGTTGGGGCTCCTTAGCCAGTTAAGTGGAGGAGTTGGAGTTCCTTAGCCAGAAACAGGTGGTTGTTGCTCATCTTCAATAGTGGTTTGCTGTCCATGATTATCAGGAAAAAGAAAATCATACAGTTGGTCCAAATATATCAGATTTGATTCCAAAATTTAAGAAATATAATCATAAGGTTGTCCTTTCTCCCATATGGCTCAGGCAAAGGAGACTTGTACAAGAGCATCAATTATTATACATCACATGTTAACAATTAATATTCTCATGTTCAACATCAATGCAAAGAAACACTCGTGATGATTGAAGCAACATATAAATTATGTAGCGTTCCCTATCAAAAAAAAAATAATTATGTAGCGTTCCCATGAAGTTTGTCCTTAACTTGACAAACTTCATGTGTATGTGTGAGGAAGTAAATCAACCATTTTGACAACTGTGACACATAATTAAGTGTGACGAAGAGCCATTTCATGAGGTACAGATGGATTTGTGGTCCCTCAGAACTTTATACCAGTGATGCCACAAAAATAAGTCGGTTGTAAAAGATAAAAAATTTAAATCTACAGTAACTTGGCTGTCACTACAATACCCTCATAAATAAAATGATATGAAATACATTTGCAAAATATAAAACTAAACGTAAATGATCTCTTTAACAAGACCTATCAACTGCTTTTAACAGAGTCGAATGGCGAAATGGGATTCATGTTGCCGACCCCAAACATTTGGGATAAGGCTTAGATGACGATGATGAGCAAATCCTATCAACATGATGGAAATGATTTTTTTTGGGGCCAGTTAAAGTAGAGGTTCCAATATAGATTGCTAAACCTACATTATTATACAAAGGAAAGACCTAAATGCATACCAGCAAAATTTTGCACCAACTCACATTCCAGCATTTGAAAAATAATCCAAATATCACATTGACCCATGAAATACAGAAATAGCATAAGGTAACATACCCAACAATGTCGTAAATGCAACATACTGCAACCTTTGTAGATGGATTGGTATTTCATTTGCAATATCATGATGGATTAGGGGAAAAAATGGCGGCCAATTTTTCACCTCTATAATAATTCCAGCTGCAAAACAAAACGAAGAACTCAAATTTGTATATTACAGAGCAATACGAAGCAAGTTGTGTAGTGCACACTACAACGTATAAAAATTAGAAATTCTATATATAAGCAATGAAAAATACCTCGTGCTGCAGCATCTTCCCTCCGTTTTAGTTCCTGCATAACATCACGTAGACTGATCAGATATTACTAAAACCATTACATACATAAAAGACAAGCACAGCAAGATACGAAACAAAATGCGTGGGCAGTATCCATGTGTGGCATCAAGAAACCAATCTGATCAAGTACATGAATGCGAGCACACAAGCATGTGTGACGTATATAAAGCTACTGTATAATGGGACATATCATGAAATTTGAATGTACTTCACATATCTTTGAATAACCAGAAAGTACCTGTTCCCTTTTCTTCAATTCAGCCTCCTTAGCTTGGAGTTCCTTCTCCTTCCTTTTTAGATCCTATAATTGAACAAAAGAATGTTTGAGAAACTGAACTTCATGCAAAAAGAACATATAGATGTCAAATATGGAGCTCTTCACTTTCCTGAAAATTTGCACCTACCTTTGTTGTATCAAGAGGAATATCAATCGTTGCACCACGATCATAGTTGAAATCTACAGGTTCAGGAGGAAGGGGTGAAAGCCTTGAGTTTGTGGCTGATGGAACACTTGCAGGATTCTGGAAATCTCACCAAGATAATGTTAAGTCAGAGCACGAATAACGCATATTATAAGCAAGCAGAACGACACAAGTGCTTGTGCAACAAAAGCACCTTGAAAAAGAATGATGACGGCATAAAAAAGCATAGCAAATCAAGTAAACCTATCAAAACAAACACAATGATGCCTTTGAAACAGCATTCTGCTAGCACATAAGTGCAAAACAAGGAAGCTAAATTTTGTTCAAAGCAAAAGACCAAAAGGCTAACAGTATGGCTTGCAGAGAAAAATGTTAGAAATCTACAGTTATATTTTTAGTTATGACCAAACACTCATAATTGGATAATACTAAGACAATAGAAACATCCAAACCAGCAGTGGGTATGCAATAATGGTCAAATTCCAAGAAATAAAAAAAGGTACGTGACACAACAATGATGAATGGAACCAACTGCCACCATAGAAGTTATACCATAGGCTCCAAACTTGAAATCATGGTTCAAAGTTTCGGCCGAAACAAAAACGTTTCGTTTTGATTTCACTATAGGACGAAACTAATCTTTACTTCCGAAAAGTAATCAATTACACAAGCATTTTACATACTCTATCATAGAGGATAATTGCCCTTCAGGAAAATTGACGTTTCGTTTCGATTTCACTATAGGACGAAACTAATCTTTACTTCCGAAAAGTAATCAATTACACTAGCATTTTAAATACTCTATCATAGAGGATAATTGCCCTTCATGGAAATTGAAAAACTACAACCTCAAACACAAGAATGTGAGAAATGGAACCTGACAGTGCTTCATCATTAGATCGAACCAACTTGCTTTTAGACATGATTGTCATTAAGCAATTCCAGAGGCAATGTTCTAGTGGTAAGTGCATGTAAAATACTTAAATTTGTGACAGCATTGATGTTTGGTGTGCCCTGTGCATGTATAATGATGAACAAAATAAAGCCACCCATTATCTTCTAAAGTAAACCCAGGAGTTTAAATGTTTTCTTCTTAAATTCTTCTCATTTGGAATATGGGGTCGCCAAGTTAACATAAAAAAAAAGAATAATCTTCTATGTCCGTGGTTTCAACTTTAAGGTATTCCATGTATTGGGGAACAAAGACAAAATATCAACCCTAGTAATGTCTAACTTCTTTCCATAAGCATCCTTAATCCAAGTTTCGGTATTGTTCTGTTTCTAAATTAATAGCTTGTGATTCTATAATGAAATATAATCCTAAGAAAGGACAGTAATGTTGGATAGAAGACAGCACTAGGATGGAAAAAGATAGCGGCAGGGACGAATGCCTCAAGACTTCATTAAAGGCTGCATGAGTACATTTTATTAGAACTTTAACTATTGAGAAGCTCCATGAACATGATTCAGTGTTAAGGAGATGATTCTATTCCCATTTTCCACCCTCTTCTTTCCCATTATTTTGAATTATGTACATATATGAAGATATATTAAGCCTAAATCTTTATGCAGTCATATACTATGTTTCACGTGGTCTCAGTCTGTCATAACTAATGACGTCTGGGATGCTTGGGTACACAAGGATCTAAAACAAATTCTCATGCACTGAAGCATTAGATACCATTAGGCATTAATTGAAAGGCCGGTTGTACCAACTTACTGTTTCCAATTCCCTCCCCAATATTCTAACATTTAGCAACAACCAGGAAATATACACTTACGAATATATTGCAACAACCATTTAATAGAATCCCAACGTCTCATGTTTTAAATACTGTGCAAGTTTACAGCATAAGCGATGAGATAGATCATTACAGCTTAACCCCTGAGACTATGTTGAACTTCCAAGTAGACATAGCCATGTGACGAAAATTTTAATCCAAGCTTACGCATAAGTGAGAAATTCTATCAAATGGCAGAATTAGCTTATAACTGTAATTTACACAAACAATAGCAGAATGACACTATGCTTCAGTACAAACTGTTGCAGTAGACGAAAAAAACAGAGGTTATTCTTTGATTCGAAGCAGTTATCTAACCACAAAGGCATACACTGACATACATTGTTTACTTTCTGCATTCTCGACACATATTATCAATGGAGATCAAGCAAAACTTAAAAGAAAAGATGAGCTTACTGTTGTATAAAATGCTCCTCCACCATAGTTTGACTGACCTGAAGCTTTCCCCCTAACTGCTGGTTCCTGCCAATAATATTTTATGAAAAGGAAAGTTACTTAAGACACGCGTGCTACGTTAATTGATCCAAAGAATACACCAACCATTTTTACGAAGCATGACTAGAACCATAGTTCACATATATTAATAGAAGAGCTTCAATAAAGGAATGCATGTGAATTACAAGTGTCCCATGGAGATTAAAAAAAAATGGCAGGAAATGCACAAGATCAAGCAAATACGGTTCAAATGAACATTATGGACTTCATCCTCACCTATGTTATCCCAGTATGGCTGAGACACGGCTAGGATACATTATGGACATGACATTCACTCATGCAACAAAATTGAAAGAGTGACCACTTTCATTAAAAGAGGAAGCGGGAAGAAAAGAAACATGGATATAGAGGATCTCTACTGGCACATGCACTTTGCCTTGTTGGTTTTATATCTAATATTCCCTCTAAAATCCATTTTAGTCCCTGTGACATTATTCCAAATTAAACTAACCTCATCGTTCAGGCACATATTACCCATAGAGCAGCCATCGATGTTATATCATAAACTTCCAATAAGATTGGACCACAATGATTTGCTAGTTGCATCTATCTTATCCTTGAGTTGAGCCTGGTTGGTTAATTTGAGAAAACAATTTAATTCTTTTTTATGAATTAACTTGACAAAACATTCTCTAAGAAGTGCCAACAATTATATGGAAATCTTGGACACAGGAAACCCTTTTCCAGGTTTTTGTTTTTCGCAACAAAAGTTCATTATTTATGAAAAAAGAAAAGGAAAATAGAGAAGAAACAATACATTCAAGGGCCCAGGCAGGCAGCATGAGACGAAGTTTCTTGATTAGGTTCCTCACACAGCATGGATTAACCAAAGACTTGATCAACGAAGTAATATAACTGAAGGGCAATACACCCACTCCAATACATACAATAGTGTGGATTGTGTGGCAAATATTTTCCATATTTCAAAACCTCACTGTTCCTCCTTTCTGAAATGGCTTCTTCCTAAAGAACTAAGAGTTTTCTCCTGATTGAGGAATACGTACTATAATTTGCAGGTGTCTACAGTTTTCTTAGGCACCTTATAGGAATAAATATACCCACTCGAGCTCAAATTACAGCCCATTTACTTGAGTTGGCTAAACACCAGAATCCGTTACAGTTAATAAGTCAAAGGAATTTCATCCAAGGAAGAATAAGTTCAGAAGCAATCACAAGCTCCGTAAATGACAATAGGGCAATAAAACAAATTGGAACGAAACAACCTTATCGATTCATTTAATTAGAATTACATCACATCAACGCCTAAAACAACAATGTTCTCCAAAACAGAAATCTGAATTGCATACTGTATTTCATTCAATAGATAAAATTAAACACTGAAAAACCAGATCTAACAATTCAAACAATCAAACACCAGATTCAACTATAAATCAGCTCCTACTGTTGCATCAAGAAGAAAAAAAAAGGCAGATGAACCAAGCGTGCATTAAACAAACCACCAAAAAACCCTATACTAACAAAGTTCTCCTAGCTTATTTTTCTAAAATTTCACATGTAGACTCAATAAAGCACCAAACTGAACCGAATTCCCTCAAATCAAAGACTCAAAACCGATAAACACTGAAAACTTTCGCAGAAAAAGAATCATTGTTACAAACTCACCGAGAACGGATTGACTTCCTCTTCGTCGAAAGGATTGCTATCGTAACGGCCTGCCATGAGACTGTATTGCGAGAAATCGATCTATGAGACAAACAAAACCAGAGATCTGGATATTCAAAGGAAACAAAACTTGCGAGAGAAGCAATTCAAAATTTCCAATAGCAGATTTATAAAATTAGGTTTTTTTTTACTCTCTGGTGGAGAAAGAAAAATAGGGAAGAGAAGGGAATGGGATGGGTTTGCTTTGGAATGGACGACTTTGTTTATTTATTTCTTTATTTTTGTATTTTACGGGAAACAAAACTGAGGGGAACAACCAACTGTTCGCGCGGTGCGGAGATTTTCATTTCATGTGACCGACTGCTTTTTCTTTGTTGAGTTTCTTTTTTCTTTTTTCTTTTTTAAATAAGAGTTGTTGGTTTGTTTTTTTCTGTGTTCTATATCCAGGGTATAATGGGCCGGCCCACGAGAAGTTTCGAGCCTGCACTTGAACAGTTGAACTGTATCAAAACGGGCCTTGGGCTTGGGCTTATTCAGATTTTAGCAAAAGCCACAGGTCCAACCCATTTATACCCTTATCTATCTCATCCAAGGTTTAAAAGAGGCCGTTTTAACGGTTAAACGGACTGGGGGCGTTACTGTTTAAGCGGTCGTTAAAACGGATTGAAACGGCTAGCGGCAAAAATGGAAAAAATAGAATTTAACGGAATTAAACGGATTTTAACTGTTTTAAAGTTTTTAACGGATTTTAACAGAAAAAACGGAAAAAATGGAACTGAAATTCAAATTTTGAAAAAAAAAAAATTAGAATTTAACAGAAATTACACGGATTTAATGGCTGTTTTTTTCACAAAATTTTTCGGAATTAAACGGCTGTTTAAACGATTTTAACGGCCGTTTTTTTTCAAAACCGATAAAACGTGTTTAAACGGTTTTAACGGAAACGGGCTTGGGGCATTACCGTTTAAACGGCCGTTTTTAAAACCATGATCTCACTAACCGTGCATGGGTCAACATGCATTGTGTGATATACAACTTTTTTTCCACTCTTGCCCTTGTTTTTGGCAGTTTAGAAAGAACACACGTGGTTGGATGTTTAAGATCATCCGATGGAACCAAAATTTGGTCTTTAAAACCTTCTAATGGGGTCCACAATTTTGCGAAGTGAATCTACAGGCCAAGGAGTGATCTTTGAATGCCACTGCGCATCCTTACTCATAGTAGAGTGTAAGGTAAGTATGAGGAAGCGGAGCATAGTGCGCCTTAGGTGCTGAGCGAGAGGTTCGAGGAAGAAAAGTTGGTCCGGTGCTAACGATCCATTCATCACTTTTTTTTGGACGGCGACGTACTCATGGGTGATCGCGGATTCATGGTAGAAGTAGTTTTAGCTCTACATTAGGAGCACGGGGGCTCATGAACCAATGGATCGTGACAAGTCGTTACTAGAAAACCAAGCTCTTTGAAGTAGCCTTCCTACCGAGGAGCTAATTCCCGTTCCAAAGCAATTTGGGACCCGGTCGTGGAGAGAATTGAGAGAAGGTTGATCTTACCTCCGCTGCCTGCCTGTGCGCGGGTTGACTCACAAGAAATGCAGCTAGCTTGCCAACCAACAGGGATACGCCTTTGATAGAGCTGGCAAGCCTTTCTTCTCTTATGAGCGGGAGAGTATGCGGTTAGCAGCTGGGCCTCGATATCGATCAGATCAATTGCAAGGGAGAACAATTTCAATTAAGTAGAATATTGACACTATATATAGTTGCAACCAGACCTTCAAAGCATTCATCCAATGCCCAACTTGAAATCGGGCCTGAGCTGCTCAGCCCAAGTCCAACCCAATCAAGTTGGTCAGCCCATGCACTTTGTCATAGATATCATGCAATATTCATGTGGCTAGGCCCAAATCGGGCCCACTAATACCTCTTTTGTTCAAAGGTTTCATTCGGTATATCGCCCTTGAGCCCACACCTCCGCATACAAAAAATTCTCCTTTGGCCTCCACGGCCCGCTCCTGAGATGTCGCTGGTAAGAAACGCCGTCCGTTTAGACTTCTCTCATCTGTCAAGACTCAAAATTAATTCCCTCTTTTATATGTAACGCGTTTGTTGGAATTGACTGCCAAAGAAAACTTAGTGGATGTGAAGTTTGAATTCCCGTCTTCTTCTTGAATGTTCTAGAAGACTTCAAGACCAACCTCATGGTTATGAATGGCCTGATCATGGCCTCAGTCAGCTTTAGCTGCGTGGAAATAAAAATGAAAGATGTGAGATGCCACATTTATGGACTGTAGAATCTAGATTAATGGTTTTATGTGGTGTACTTGCCTGGGGTGGTCCGACTCCGAACCCAACCAAATCCAATTTCCAACTCTATTTACGCGACTATTTAGGCTCCATATATGGATTCCATTGACCCACAACCATTGGCCGATTGGACCTGACTAGAACCATGTTTGGATTACACATTTTGACCAGCCAGTAATAGGGCCAGGTCCAGCCATTAGAATCCATTGGATTGAGTCGACCTTGATCCAACCCGTTTACCCCACTAGGTCACTCCAGCCATTGCCTATGACTTCCTGATAAAGGGAAAAAAAAGATCTACAGATTGACCATGAATCGAGGGCCATATCACCGAATCATGCATCTCTACACATTCAATATCATATAGATTGATTGTTTTTTTCTAAAATTACATCCTTTATTACTGTAATCAATATGATCGCCGCCAAATTTTGCCTGTTCATTCAATTGATCATCTATTAACTCCTCAGCAATTCAACGCCTTATCAACTTTTCCATTGAGATTTCGTATGGTAATCAACAAAAAGTTTTACAGAAAACGATTAGTTCATTAGAAAGTGTTGATACGGAAAATGTTTTACTACGTTTACATGCAAAAATCATTTCTAGAAAACTTATTCCCGGCAACCATACTGGAGCCTTAGATTTTATAATCTTCAGGATACAATGCAAGTATAAGAACACAAGTCTTGAGTGTTTCATCTCTC
This sequence comes from Euptelea pleiosperma, assembly GCA_035048495.1. NCBI lineage: Eukaryota > Viridiplantae > Streptophyta > Magnoliopsida > Ranunculales > Eupteleaceae > Euptelea > Euptelea pleiosperma. The sequence continues at coordinate 13,341,431 of CM068545.1, forward strand.
GAGCGATCATAACTGACCACATCTTTCATCTTCTTAAGCACCTTCGTAGAACTTTTTTAACTCATTCAATGCATGTCTCCACTCTCGAATGTTATCGTCTCCGCTCATATTTTGATATGGACCAAGAAGGCCCTCGGTTGAAGAACCAGGGGTATTTTCAAAAAAGAGGTAATTTTGGGGATTCTATTTTTAATGGGTTTTTTTTTTTGTATTTTGAGAAGTGTAGGGTGAGGATTTGTTGCGATGAACAAAATGGTCAAGATTGGCCAAGGGTTAAGGATTGGCCATAAAAGCCAATGTTAGAGGGAAGAAGGGAGAATTTGTTAAGATTAAGTTAAAGGCTTTTTTAAGAAGAAAGTGTTTGGAGGCTCCTCCCACGATAGATTGAGAGTGGGTTAGCAACTCCAACCCATCTCTATAGTGCTTTTGCAAAACCCAACTCCAATCCATTTCTATATCCAACATCAAATTTGATATATCTCTATTCTTGACATTAAGGCCCTGCTTGGTTCGCTGCATTGGGATACATTTTGCACTCCAATACAAATGCGGTGAGTTGCATTGCAGTCACTTACCACAGTTTTTGGGCTGCACATACTTGCATCCATTATCTTAAAGAGTTTGCAATGGCTTGGCAACCACTTGTCCCCAACCAATCACGTGTAATCCCCAAAAATGTGGCAAGGTGGTGCATTTCATCTGATTTGCATTGAACCAAGAAGGGCCTAAATGTAGAGAGGCTACTTTTCAGTTTCTGAATTTCTATTTTTGTCATTTTTCTTGTGGAAAATTTAATTTGCACCCTAAATTTACTTATGAAAACACCCCACACCCGAGCCCAATCTCTCTCTATCTTGCTCATTGTTTCCCTCTTTCTCACTCACGTCTCTCTCTCTCTCTCGCTACTTCTCTCTCTAATTATTTTTTTAGAAAATAGTTTGTTTAGCCTGATCAAACCGAACAAACCCATCATGTTCGGTTGATCCAACCAAACAAATCTATAGTGTTCGGTTGGTACAGGACGAACAGTGGAATTTGTTTTAGGGAGAGAGAGAGAGAGAGAGAGTGGTGTGGGGTGCTGAGAGAGGGTGGGGGTATTTTGACAAAATTTGGGATGCAAATTAAATTTCCCTTTCCTTCCATCAACTTTTTAAATACCGTTATTAGCTTTACAAAGTTTTATTTCAAATTAAAAGAATCCCCAACTTGTTATAAACACCTTCTGTGTCCTTTTGAGAAAATATTTTTTAAGAAGATGCTTTTTTGAAGGGGGGTTAGTTGGAATTCAACACTTTTTTCAACATCCAATTTGAAGAAGATGCTTTTTATAAAATGTTTTTTGAAGAAACAGGTAGGAGATGCTCTTAGAAGCTTGGTCTCCCACCTCATTTCCTACAAAATTTGAGATAGAAGGCTAACCTCCCACTTACCATAGTTGAGTGAGCTAGTGAGTTTGTAAAGTACGTTAGTTTTTTGCCCCCTTTTTTTATTTATTTTCAATGCTCTTTTTTTCCTAACCAGCGCCAAACAATCAAACTATTGAAGTTCAGGAAAATCGTGAACCAAAGGCAGCCCAAGGCTCTACCTAAGCACCTCTTCCATTTGGCCCTTTTAAATTTCAAATAAATTGATTTCAAATTTAGGGGATAATGTTAAGTGGAGAGATGCTTAATAAGAGCATAGCTTCGCTTCTTCTGAGATGGTGAAGTTTTTCTTATTTTAATCTAGCGTAAATTGTTGTCTCCATGACGCAATTGTTAAGGCACTGATGTGAAAATTGCATACAATTTTGAAATACCGTTAATAACCTCAACATACCAATAATGCTCTAGATCAAGGTTTAAGGAGGCCGTTTTAATGGTTAAACGGACTGGGGGCGTTACCGTTTAAACGGCCGTTAAAACCGATTAAAACAGCCAGGGACAAAAATGAAAAAGAAAAAGGAATTTAACAGGTTTTAACGGAAAAAAAACGAAAAGCATGGCGCTGAAATTCAAATTTTTAAATTTGAAAATTAAAAAAAAATAGAATTTAATGGATTTAACGGCCATTTTTTCATAATTTTTTTTCAAAATTTAATGGTTGTCTAAACGGTTTTAACGGAAGCGGGCTTGGGGTGTTACCGTCTAAATGGCTGTTTTTAAAACCATGCTCTAGATATCCCATACGATTTTGAAAATGACGTTAATAACCTCAACAGACCATCCCAACTGTTTTTTCTTCTCAACAAATATCTTCTTCTTTCTTTTTTCAGAAAATTTTCTTCTCAACATATATAACTCCTCAATCGCCACCCTTATTTTTTAATTTGGATTTCTGTCTCTTCTCTTTATTTTCTTATCCTTCTTCCGTTTTGTTTTTTATTCTCTCTTCCATATTCGTCTTCTTCTCATCAGATATCAATCCTCAATCACGACCCTCTTTTTTTAAAATTTGGATTTCTCTATCTTCTCATTATTTTCTTCTTCTTCTTCATTCGTTTTTTTCTTCTTAGTAGATATTTTCTTCTCAGCAGATATCACTCCTCAATATCGGCCTATTTTTTTTTTTTTAAATTTCTCTCTCTTCTCTTTATTTTGTGTCCTCAGTGAAGAGGTTCCTCGGCCCTTCTTTGTTCTCTCTTTATTTTTATTTTTTCCATTAAATGGGTTGATTATTAAGACAAAATTTCTTGGAAAATTTGGAAAAAGAAAAATATGCAAGACCCAAGAATCATAACTGATAGGGAGCATGCAAGGTCGTTGGAAGGTTCCCATCGAAGAACCATTAGTCGTTGGTTAGAACCTATAAACAAACTTGGCATCTTGCCCATTGAAAGAGAATACCACTTTATTATTTTGAAATCTCTATCAATAAAAAATGACAAATTTCCAGCTGAATCTCTCAAGCTTTTGCTTCTCTTTGAATGCTTTGTTCCTTGTATAATGAGACCATTGACATGGCCGGGAGAGGAGAGAGATGAAAAATGTTGGAATGTATACTGAGAGTTTGAATGGGGAATGAAAGAGAAGAGAGATGAAAAACGTTGGGATGGAAGTGGAGAGAGAGAATTTAGGCGCCGGTGGGAGCTCGGTTGGAACCGTTGAGAGAATTGAGGAACCTTTTAGAGAATTCGTGTGGAGGAGAGAAAATGTGGGAGAGTAGAGGAGACAACATGGCAGTTAGGAAATGATTAAATTGCTGCCATATCACATGATGTAGAGGAAAGAAAAGGTTGTTGCCCACTTCTCTGCTATAGTATAGATATATAGATTTGACTCACACAAAAAAATCAAATTAGTTGGTGAATTATAGCCATTGAGTTTGGAATACACACAGCCTGTTCTTGAAGCCCAAAATGAAAAAGTACTCGAACCAATGGCTAAAAATCTTTTGGTGTGTAGGTCTTGATCAATCATTCATGGGGTCAGCGGGCCCAAAAGCATGTGCCACGTGACATTTTGAGGGACGGTGGCGCAGCAGTTTTATCCCTTTTCACCCACAGTCGCAGTAAGTTTGACAATTCTATTTGGAAACCATGAATTAAGTATAAATTTGGATTTGTAATTTCTGGAATTGTAATTTGATGCGTTTGGATGGCTAAATTTCAAAGAATTACAAGTTCATTTTTAAAAAAATAGGGATTTACAAATTTAACCCCTTGTAATTTCACAATCTAATCTCCTCATTATTGGGTTAAGACAGTCAAAATAAGTAAGATCCGAGTAAAACTAGATCTAGATTCGACTCGGAACAGTATCACGTGATTAATTCACACCCCATGATCCCACATTAGATTAAGCAGATCTAACCAACTAAGACATATGGTCGGATCAATGGCATGAGAATGGATTAGATATAGATAAATCCCGATCCACATTTGACTTTGAACATTGTGACCCGTATATAGATCGAGGTTTGACTTAGATCCATAACATGAGATTTGTATCCGAACAATATTCACATGCAATGATCCATATTTGACCCAAATGTGAAAACATAGATCGGATCCACTACCAAATATATAGTTATGTAAGGATCCAAGGCCCAAATCCTAAATCCCAAATTTCTGCTTCTGCTTAGATGGATGGTCAGTTAGATCTCCTAGATGCAACTCATCAGATAACGGGCCCCAAACATATCACCAAGCCCATGTATGTGCTCACCTGTACACCTATGCTGGTCTACTATCAATGCATTTGTCCAATCCCCGACTGCTCAATTGTGCACTATTCATTTCTAAGATCATTATGTTCTTGAGGCACACCCTGTTTAAAAGCATTTTGTGAGTTGACTCGGGTACGTGGCACACTCTCGGGCCAATGACCATATGAATATCTGGCTTCTCCCCTGGTGAATCTGCATATAAAAAATCAGACTGATTGGTGATCTGAGCAATTTTTTTTAATTTTTTATCATTGGCTTCTTGATGAATATGTTCCCAAGAATAAATTCTCAAAATCCCACTGCTAGAAATCACCAATCAGGCTGCTTTTGGAGTGTAGGTCCCCCAAGGGGTGGGCCAGACATTCATATTGTCAGTGAGCTAGAAAGAGTGCCACGTGGAATTTTTGGAGAGTTTGGAATATTTTTTTTTGTATACCGAACTCGGCATACTAGATGGACTCCAACACCTCACCTATGCTGCTCAAGAAATGCAATCAACAAAACAAAATTAAGAACCAGTGCAGTGGCTTCGTTACGCTAAAGATATACATCATTTATCAATTATATAATGGGTACCTGTATGGACTATTAATAAGAAATTTCAATACTTGCACATGGAGTAAAGTGTTCACATGGAATCGAATATGGTAGAAGGGAGATGAGGAGCATACAAGGAATCTGAGATTAACCAACCTTTCCATGCCTGGGGGCAATTCTTCAAAGTTAGTACCACGGAGGTCCAACACCTTCAATTTCGTAAGATTCAACCAATGATAGAAGTGGACGGAGATTCTTCATGTCAGAGATAGAATCTAGCAGGTATTTGATTTGAGTATTGGATAGGTTGAGAACATTAGCGAGTATGGGGCAGCTGGGGGTATACGAACGCTCTGTTATTAAAGAAGACCCTCTAAAGATCTTCTCTCTGTACCTCCTCATTTGGTGGCTCTTCTGACCGATCACCAGCATTGACCATGAATCGAGGGCTCACACGTCTGATGTCGAGGGCCATACGCCTAACAGAATCATGCATCTTTACACAAGTTGACATCTCATAATTGCTGGCTCTTTCTAACATGCCATTGTTTATTAATATGTTCAATATAACATGACCTTCATCAAACATTGCCTGCCTATTACTTCGAGCATCTATTAAGCCCTGATCAATCCAAAGCTTTATCAACTCTTCCATCAGGATCTTGTCACCTTCAGGATACGATGCACAATGTAATAAACAGTTCCTGAGCTTTTCACCTCTCAAGCGATGATAACTGAATTTCAGACTTTTAACGACCTTATGCTCCAAATTCCTAACCCCCCTTGTAGATCCTTCCAATTCATTCAATGCGTTTCTCCACTCTCGAATGTCATCTACTCCACTCATGGCTCTACCTACCGTGACGATTGTAAGAGGCAAACAAGCACATTCCTCGGCAACGAGCCTTGCAATTGCTTTTACTTCAGGAGCAAGCACTATGTCACGGCCAACTTTATCCATGAATAAGTTCCATGCTTCATCCTGTGAAAGAAGCTTTACTTCGAAATTTCTTTGGCATTTCATCTCTCGACATACTTCCAATGATTGAGTAGTCAATACTAACTTACATTCATTAGAAGGTATGGGAATTCCTACCTCTTCCAGAGAAAATGCTTCCCGCAAATCATCTAAGATGAGCACAAAGCTCTTCCTTCGATTCAACGTGTCTTGTAATGTGGCTGCTCTTTTTATTGGATCTTTAAAATTTGACAAATCTAAATTGACTGCTTTTGCGATGTCATTTTGTAGTCTCCCAACATTCACTGCTTTTGATACAGTGACCCAAATTAAAGTACCAAAATGATTAGTCTCTTTTTGTTTTTTACTGATATGGGTCATGATGGTTGTCTTGCCAACTCCCCCCATTCCATAAACACCAATCGTGTTGATCTCATCTTTTTTCAAGTCCTCCCAGATTTTTTCCAAGGTCTCCTTAGCTGACTCGCCCACTAATTCTGTTGTTGGTAATACCACTCCACAGTCTAAGAGAGTGTCAACTAGCAGACCATTAAACTCACCCTTCTCATGATGTTCAGTGACTTCTTTGATCTTCTTTACAACACGCATTCCCAATGTTAAACTTGGGAAATATCCCCTTTCACTATATTCCTTCTTCATGCCATCCACTTCACTTGTAACCCTCCTCGTCTTTTCAAGCCAAACTTCAACTTCTCTTTTTCGCTTTTTTCCTACCTGAACCTCTGCTTGATTCAATTCTGTGTTTATGTCATCCTCTCGGGTATTCAGCCCTTCCACTTTGCTTTCCAAAATTTTCATATTTTTTCCGAGGTTGATGTGACAACTTAAGCTTTCACCAATGGGTGCAACTACAGGCTTCACAATTTCAATTGCTGACTTCACAGTTTCAATTGTTGACTTCACAGTTTCAATTGTTGGCCCCCAAGAACCCATAGTCCAGGCACTGAACAATTACAAAAGAGTTCTGTTATATAACTATACTTGAAACATAAATAATACTAAACCAACTTCTAAAACAAAAAGAAAGAAAAGAAAACAAGGACCCTCAAATATGGAAGAAAAATCCAAATAATTAGATGCAAACAAAAAGAGTCCTTAAAGATTATCATTTAGGCAGTAAAAATAGATAAATCAGAGGGAGTATTTCCAAAAGCTGAACCTGATATTTCGGTGACAACAGCTCTTTAAGACTTTAACAAGTGACAAAAAGCAAACTCTGATGCGGATTTCAAGAGTCTTGAACAAGGACTTTTGGAATGCTGGAGAGCTGAAAAAGAAAATACATAGAAATCAGCCAACAACACCAAAACAAGTAAATCTGACCTGATCTTGGTGGACTGAAAGAGTCAAGAATAACCATGCCAAAGAAAAATGAACTTTGGTACATCCTTGGTGGACCTACACACTAAAAATTAGCCCGATTGATGATCTATGGCCATTGGATTTAAGCTTTAATCGAGGTCACTTTTAGTTGTTGGATTTGAGCATTTTTCCAGGAAATCAAATCCAACGGCTAGAAATCACCTATCAGGCTTATTTGTGGTTTGTGATCCCACTAAGAGGTGGGCCAAACATTCATGGGTCAGTGGCATAAAAGACTGCCATGTGGCATTTTTGAGTGATCAAACTGGATGTCCAGCCTTGGACAAAAAAGCTTCTCTTTTCTCTTTGACCTGTGATCCAATAGGGGTAATCCTATCAAATCAAGCCATGGGCCCACCCATTTTCATCTTGCTTTGACATGCAAGGAGTCTCAGGTGATTGGCATAGAATTTATTGGCATCCAATTTGAAACTTGCTATCAGGTCTACCATCAGTTACTCAGAAAAGCACTCCTATTGGATCACCACTCTCTCTTTACCTGATACAATGTCAAGGGGACCAGAACTTAATACAGAGAAATAGTAGTGACGGGGGAGTTTTTTTTTTTTAGTGTGGACCCTTTTTCTATGTGGAGCTGTGGAGCCATCGTAGTGCTGCCATCTGTAGATGACTAAAGGAATATTCTAACATTTTAGAATATTTTCCTGTCTAATTAATCACATGTGGCAGCACTCAGCACTAGAGATGGCTCCGCATAGAAAAAGGGTCCACATAAATATTCACTCGATAGAGGCTGACAGGTGTGTTGTACTATTAATACTATGATCCAATGGTTTGTCTCCACGTGGCAGGAAAAGGCTTGTTAGTTGTCTGGTTTCCTCTTTTCATTAAATTTATTCATTTAGTTGATAAGAAAGCAAAAATCTCTTTAAAGAAAACACAAATGCAACATGGCTGCACCTTCCTAAATCCAAATGAACCATGACTCAAACCTGGACCCAAACTGATGCAACTTGGAATCTGGTTTACAATCAGATATGAACTAAAAAGGGGCAACAATATTAAGTCCAACAACAGGTCATAAGAGAAGTCCAAAAGAATGCTCCAAACACAAACAATATGGGAAAAGACCTAATATTGATATCACGACCTGCACCCACTAACTACTAACCACTGACCTACTTGCCTACCAGAATAAATAAATAAAGACCCAAAAAGACAAATGCCCATCAATGTAACCAAAATGCAGGCTGTCCATGGATCGGGTTTGCGTCGGATCAGTGCTGATCCGGACACGATTCGATAAGAAAATATACCGATCCGATCCACTAAATCATTTTTTTGTATATTGTATATTGTATAATTCAAATTTATATTTTATTCACTCAAAATTGAAGTATTGTTCAATAATGATATAAAAAATACATAAATTGTCTTTATAATTATATATATAATTTTATATATATCGGATCAATTGGATCGGTACACGCCCGATCGGTACCAATCCGCGATAAGATATCAGATCAGCATACGTAGATCCATCAATAGGTGGACCAAACATCCATGCGGTCAGTGGGCCCTAAAGAGTACTCCACATGGCATTTTGGGAGGGGGGCTTCAAACTTTGAAGTCCCCGGGCAGGCTCGTTATCAGTCATTGAAAAACAGTCCTATTAAACTACTTAATTACTTTTCATGTCATTAATTATATTTTTCAATACAATGATTGATAAATAGTTAATTACTTTTCCATGCCATCATTCTTATTTTCAATACAATCCCTTGATAGCCACTTAATTACTTATCATATATACCATAATGAAAGGATCAAAATTTTCTCAAAGAAACACAAAGATATAGGGAATATTGGGAGGAAAACATTCGTAAGTGACAAAAAAGTACTATCAGTCCTGACCGAACACATTTCACCATTGATAAGGACACCATAGCTTGGCACACAAACCGACATGTGTGTTTGAGCATATAGCTTGCATAATAGGAATCTGAAATATGATTCCCTAACACAAGTAGGATACAGTGTATGCAAAAATGTTGCTGGGGAGGCTACAAAGAGGTCGTACGCTGACGTAGTGGTAGCAAATCAGAACGGTAGCAAAAATTTTGAAATTGGCCAATCTAGTGGCAAGGAATTAGTCGGATACAGTGAGCAAAAGGACACAAGTCATATCAACACAAAAGAAAAGTCTTGGGTAAGGAAAGAAGTCAGAGTGGAGGAGATGGAAGGTGTAGATCAGGAAGAGGATTATGGAAAGACGAGCCAGGAGGATACCAGCTTTTATTTGAAAGGGAAGAATGAAGAGGGAAAGAAGTACAAAGAAAAAGATATAGTGGGATCTGCTTATTCATCTTTTGACACCTTGGAAATGAAAAAGGCATTGGCTATTTATGATGAAGAAGACTTTATTGCCTCTTGTGAGACTGAGGGTTGTTGGCAGTGGGGTTTGGGCTTTGGGTTTGGTAGTGAATTGGGCCTGCGTGAGTCCATGTTAGATAGAGTTGTGGATGCCGGGCCGTCAGTTCAGGCCCATAGAGTTATTAGTAGGGCTGGGGATGTGAGCTCGGGTGGGGTGGGCTTCGATGTGGTAGAGGTTAGTGAGTCGGATAGTGTGAGAGTTGAGAGTCCTTTGCAGGCCCAGTTAGGCATATGTGTAGGGTTAGATGGGAGAGATTCGGTTCAGTTGGTGGTTCCAACAAAGGAGGTGGGTGAGGGGGGAAGCGAGGGTAGAGTTAGTGGGGGGTTTCCGTTAGGAAGGGAGGGGCAGCTGGGTACTGTTATGTTGGGTGGTCTACATAGGGCTAGGGTTGGGGTGGGTCCTTTTGGCAAATCTGTTGAGGTTGCTTCAGAGGAGGATAACAGAAGTGGTGACATCCAAGACAAGAAGAAGACAACTTCAGAAGATGGCAGTAGTCAACAACAACAGGCTCATGCGGCAAGACATGCCACATTTGAGAGTGGGAAAGACGTGGTGCGAGGGAAGATGAGAGATCATTCTAGTGAAAAGCTTTCAAAGGTAACAGGGGATTACACAAGAGGGAATCCAGACCAATGCAACAATGAGAAGGAATGGGAGTTCGTACAAGAAATCACATATTCAGCAGGGGAGAATCAGAAGATTGGCGAGCAAGATGAAAAACAGATAGGATTAGAGCAGAAAGAAGTTGAGAAAGAAATAGAGGGGGTTTTACAGGACAAGGAACTCAACACCGAGTATGCACAGACCACAAGGGGGAAGAAGAACAGCAATCCAATGGTGTCTAAGGATAAAGGCAAATCTACAGCGGATCCAGACGGACTTTCTTCTCACCTAATCATGAAGCGAACAACCACTACAGGTATTGATCGTGCTTTATGTAATTTTGATTTTTCACTTGCAATAGCTGAATGTAGAGATTATGATACTCAATTCAGTATGGGTTTGGGGGGAAACAATTGTGATAATGTTCTCAGTCAAGTGAGGGGAGAGAGTTTGGAGATAATAGAAAGATATGATCAGATTGTTGGTAGTTCATCAGAAGTGATCGAACCTAAACCATATCAGTCAGATACAATAGGTAGCCAAGAGGAGGAGGTGGAGGAAGGGATGAGAATTCAGTCTAATGTTTGGTTGATTCGAAATATTTTACGGGTGGGGGTTAGTATGGGATTGTCATGGGGAGGTTATGAGAGAGAAGCGAGAAACCTTTTAACATCCATTGTTTGTAAGGGTTTGAGTAAAGATGTGTCAAATAGGAGAAATGGTGTGGAGAGTGATAGAAGGGGCTCAGACTCTGGTAGTGCGATTCGGATTGTCGAATGTAGTGAGGTAAGAGGTACTGAAGAGAGGGGTCATATTAACAAGAAGGGATCAGAGAAGGAAAACAAGAAAGAAGATAAGAGTAGGGAAGGAAAGGGTAGTCCTAAGAATAGAAGCGGTACAAAACTGGCAAGAGAATTGCAAAGGATTAGTTGTGAGATGGTGAGAGAAGATTTTGGAGAAGCTGGAAGTAGTAAGAGAGGGAGAAAACCAATAGTTAGATATGAAACTTAATTTGTTATCATGGAATGTCAGAGGCCTCAATTCTAAAGATAGGCGGACAGCAGTTAAAAATATAATTTCCAAGCAAAAGTGTGATGTTATTGTTATGCAGGAAACTAAGATGGAACAATTCGATGATAAGGTGGCTGGCCAGGTTTGGAGAAGAGGGGATATTGGATGGTGCTTGCTCCCCTCTATAGGAGCTTCGGGTGGAGTGGTTGTGATGTGGGATGATCAAATAGTGGAGGTTAAGGATAGGCTTGTTGGGGCCTTTTCGGTCTCTATCCAGTGTCAACTTAGGAGCACGGGGTCTATATTTATTTTCACTGGAGTTTATGGGCCTACGAATAGTAGTGAGTGGGCCCAATTTTGGGAGGAATTGGCAAATATCCGAGGGATGTGGGAGGGTCCTTGGTGTGTTTGTGGGGATTTTAATGTTATTCGATTTTATGAGGAGAAAAAAGGGGGAAGAAGGAACATTAAAAGAATGAGGGAGTTCAGTGACTTTGTTTTCCATAATTCCTTGATTGATTTGCCTTTCTTTGGAGGAGAATTCACTTGGACCAATGGGCAAGAGAGACCTGTACTGTGTAGGTTAGATAGATTCTTAGTGTCCGATTCATGGGAAGACACATTCCCTGATGTTAAGCAAATTATTCTTCCCAGACCGACGTCAGATCATTCTCCCATTCTATTGCAAACGGGGGGGAGATCTAGCCGGCCTCGTCCTTTTAAGTTTGAAAACATGTGGTTGAAGGTGCCGGGGTTTTGCGAGAAAGTGAAAGAGTGGTGGAACGATATTGAATGCTCAGGGAGACCAGGAGAGGTTTTTAGAAAGAAATTAATAGAACTAAAATCAAAATCAAGAAGTGGAATATGATGGAGTTTGAAAAAGTAGAAAGAAGAAAGGAGGCCTTATTGGAGAATATTAATAGTTTGGATAAGGTGGAGGAAGAAGAAGGATCTTTGAGTATCGAAGACAGGTGTAGGAGGAACAGTTTGAGGGAAGAATTACAAACAGTTACGAGACTTGAAGAAATAAGTTGGAGACAAAAATCCAAAATCAAATGGTTGAAAGACGGGGATAATAACACAAGATTTTTCCATAGAGTCGCCAATGCTAGGAGGAGAATTAATTCGATAGAGAAAATTATCATTGGGGAACAGGAATTAGTGGAGGAAGAGGATATCAGAAGTGGGATTAGCAAGTTTTATGAGAATCTGTACAAGGAAAGAGAGCGGTTTAGGCCAAAAGTTGATGGTTTGGATTTCTTGATGTTGAACGAGTCAAAGAAGGAGATGTTAGAGAGGCCTATTTCCGAGGAAGAGGTGGGCCAAGCTTTGAAGTCAATGGAAGGAGATAAGGCTCCAGGTCCAGATGGATTTACTACAGCATTTTATGAGAGTTGTTGGGAGACTGTGGGCCTAGATTTTATGGCCTTGGTGAAAGACTTTGAGTAACATAATTACCTAGACCATGGTTCCAATTGCACATTTATCACCATGATTCCAAAGAAACAAGGCGCAGATAATGTTAATGAGTTTAGACCTATTAGCCTTGTCAGCAGTATGTATAAGATAGTGGCCAAGGTTTTAGCACTTAGAATCCACGGAGTGATTGCTGATGTTGTTTCTGAGGAACAAAGGGCGTTTGTTCCAGGGAGGCAGATCTTGGACAGTGTGTTAATAGCAAATGAAAGTATAGATTCCAAGATCAAAGAAGGAGGGAGTGGTTTGGTGTTCAAGTTGGATATGGAAAAAGCATATGATCATGTGAATTGGGCCTTCCTTGATTATGTCCTCGAGCGCATGGGCTTTGGTAACAAATGGAGAGGATGGATTAGGAAGTGTGTTTCTTCACCTTCTTATTCGGTTTTGGTTAATGGATCGCCGGCAGGCTTTTTCAAAAGCTCTAGAGGTTTAAGACAAGGAGACCCTCTATCACCTTTCCTCTTTGTTTTGGTGGTGGAGGTTTTCAGCAGGATGATGAAAAGAGCTCGGGAGTTGGGAAGATTAGAAGGTTTTAAGGTTGGTAGGGGTGGCACTACGATCTCTCACCTACAGTTCGCTGATGATACCATTCTCTTCCTACAAGGTGGGAGGGCAGAGGTGTTGTTCCTTAAGGGTGTGTTATGTTGTTTTGAGGCGGTCTCTGGTTTACATATTAATTTGGCCAAGTCGGAAGTAATCGGTATTGGTATGGACGATGAGGTTAGTGGGGCAGCTTCCATTTTAGGTTGTCAGATTGGCCATTTCCCAAAGAAATACCTAGGTCTTCCCCTAGGGGCAAGCTATAGAAGTAAAGAGATATGGGGGCCAGTGATTGAGCGAATAGAGAATAGACTAGCGAGATGGAAAGCTAAGTTCTTGTCTAAAGGTGGAAGACTCACTCTTATCAAAAGCACCTTATCTAGTTTACCACTTTATTACATGTCGTTATATACCATGCCAGTGAGTGTTGAGAAAAGGGTAGTTAGACTTATGAGAAATTTCTTGTGGAGTGGCAAAGGGGATGGTCGGAAGATTAGTTTAGTGAACTGGAAGGTGGTTACGAAGCCTAGGGAGAGGGGAGGGTTGGGTATTAGAGATATCCGTAGCATGAATGAGGCTCTTAAAGGAAAGTGGTTATGGAGATTTGGGATTGAGAGGGATAGTTTGGGGCGTAGGGTAATCACCGATAAGTATGGGGAAAGTACCATGGGGTGGATTAGTGGTAGGCCGAGGGGTTCGTATGGGTGTGGAATGTGGAGAGGTATTATGAATGGGTTACAAAAGTTTGAGGAAGGGGTGGTATTTAGAATAGGAAGGGGTGATAAGGTGTTGTTTTGGGATGATAGATGGTGTGCAGAGAGAAATCTTAGGACTGAATATCATGATCTTTACCTTATTTCTAATAAGAAGTCAGCTATTGTAAGTGAGATGCAGGTTACAGGAGTAGGTCAACCAGCATGGGAGTTTGGATTCCGGCGTCACCTCTATGACTGGGAAACGACCAGGTTGTCTGAGCTTCTAATCAAGGTAGGAGAAACTCCTGTTGGTAGTTCGAGGAATGATTCTAGGTGGTGGACTCTCGAGAAAACAGGCACATTCTCTATGCGTTCTTTCTACGGGGCACTGGAGATAGGGGAAGTTGAGCCATTCCCTACATCCAAGATTTGGGGAAGTAGAGCTCCATCAAAAGTTTGGTTCTTAGTATGGTGCGTTGTGAGAGGTCGACTTCAAACTATGGACTTTTTATGGAGGAGAGGAGTGGGTGTCATGGATCATTGTCCACTATGTTTGTGTAGTGGAGAGTCAGTAGACCATTTGTTCTTACATTGTAGATGCACTTGGCTTATATGGAATGAGTTGGTTAAAGAGTTTGGAATAGCTTGGGTAATCCCCAAAACGGTGAAGGACCTTTTATTTGCTTGGGGTTGTAAATCTTTAAGCAGACTTGGAAAAAGGATGTGGACTTTGACACCATTAGCGATTATTTGGGGACTATGGAGAGAGCGGAACAACAGGGTATTTGAAGGCAAGAGCATTTCTATGGAGGATCTTGTATTGGAAATTAAAGCTTTGGTATTTTTGTGGGTCAAATTGTATGAGGAAGGGAAAGGGATATTTTTTGAGGATGTAGTATTCAAATGGACAGAGTTGGTCGGTAAGGATCGAGATTAGGGGGGATGTGCGCATTTTTGTTGGGTGCGCTTTGTATTTCTTTGCTTTGTTTTCTTTGTACTGTTTGATTGCTTGGTAGGCTTCCTTAGCCTCTAAGGGTCTTTTAATAAAGCAGTTTATTTATCAAAAAAAAAAAATGTCGGATAGAAGTCCTGAACATGTACTCACAATTTATATTAGAGAACTCAAAATCTCGGCTTGACCCAAGCTCAAGGGTAAACCTATTTTCCAGGTCACAGAATCCTCACTCAAGAAATACAGTAGTTTTCTCAAGCTCTAACCGAGGGGGGGGGGGGGTGTTGGATTCTATGTACACCCACGTGGAGGTGTTCTTAGTGGGCTGCATTCCACTACCCCACATGGGGTTTATTCTCTATTACTTATGGGTTAAGTTATGGACCCATCCACTTAACCATCAATCTCTTTATTTCATGTTAGTGGGTTAAGTGGTGGGCCCATACGATTTCTCCTTTACTTGTAGAAGGGGTTTTCCCTACTTATAAATAATACTTATGGGAGATTGAATATTCACTTCAATCTCCCCATTCTCTCTCAAACCCTAATCTCTCATTCTCTCCTTAACCTGCATTATCTCTCTCTCTCAATCTTTAGCATATTGGTGACAACCTCAAACAACAACATGGTATCAGAGCATGGTTACTCTAGGGCCAAAATCATTATCCCCTAGAGTTTCCACGAAGATCTTATATGTGGGTATCCGAAGTCCGAGCAAGTTTTGAGCAAATCGCAGGGGTCCTCCTGCGAAGTTCTTCGATCTTTTCTGAAGCAAAAGAACCAGAGATCTATCATTCCTGGTGTATTGCCTACTATCAGTCGTCAAAGATCCACTCTATCCCTGTTCTTCAGGATTTTTTATCAATTTTTTTGGAAACACGTATATCGAGGTTTTTTGGGTCTTGATTTTCCTCGAGATTCGTGTCATTTTTGGGCTCTCTACCCAAATCGCCCATCTCATAGGGCCAGTAAGGTTCGACAGAAACTTATTTCAGAATTTTTGGATCATCGGATCTCCGGTTCCAAAAATCGGATCCCTAGCTCAGATTTTGAGTTTTTTATTTTCTTGAGATTCGTGCACTGCTTGGGTTCCCTACCCTAGCTGCACCTCCATGTGGATTATTTGGGATCTACAGAGTCTCGTTTGAGAATTTTCTAATCGTCGGATCTCCGGTTCGAAAAATCGGATCCTGTGCTCAATTTTTGGTTTTTTTACTACCTCGAGATTCGCACGTTGTTAGGGCACTTCTATCCTAGCTGCACCTCCCAAAGTGCTCCTAGGAACCCCTTGAACCTTGGTTTAGGTTCTGCAGACCTTCTGTTCGTCAGTTGGTTATTTCCAGGTCTTCCGCTGCGATGAGTTCATTAGAGGTTTCATCAGTTGAGGATAGCACTCCGTCTCATGGTTCTTATGGAGACCACAACCCCCAATTATGCATCACTACGGTCAAGTTTGATGGGACCAATTATCTTGAGTGGAAGACATCGGCACTCATGTACATCGGGGGACGTGGCTACAGTGAGTACCTCAAAGGAAAGATAGTCCAACCTGCCGCCACAGACAAATCCCACCAGAAATGGGTTATGGAGAACCTTACGGTGATGTCTTGGCTCCTCTATTCGATGCAACCCCAGATCAGCAGGGGGTTCATGTTGCTTCCTACAGCGAGGGAAATCTGAGATTTTGTTACCGAAACCTATTCCCAAGTTGGCAACTTTGCGAAGCTCTATGAGTTAGAGCAAGAGATTGCTTGTCTCGACAGGAGGAGCTCAAGCTTGGTACCTATTATGCTTCTCTCCGAAGAAAATGAGAAGAGATAGATAATTATCAGGACTACACCCCGGTCTGTGCTGCTGATGTGAAGTCTTTCCGTGCTATGGTTGTGCAGTCCCGAATATTTCAGTTCCTTTCCGGCCTTCATCCTAGCTTCGAGGCTGCCCGTGTTCAGATACTTGGCAGACCTCCTCCCCCTACTTCATTGGCACAGGTTTATGCCTACATTCAGGGGGAGGATAGTCGCCGCACTGCCATGCAGCTACGCAGTAGTAGTGACACTCATGATCGATCTGCCCTTGCCTCTGTGTCTCAGAAGGGTCAGAAATCTTTCCAGAAGAAGACCGGTGATGACAAACAACGTCCCAAGTGTGACCACTGCAGCCATCTAGGCCATGTAAAGGACACTTGTTGGGAGCTGCATGAACGCCCACCGGGTCTGGGCCCAAATCTACGTCAGCGATCTTCAGCGAGACAGGAGCCTCCTGCAGCACTTTCTGTGGCTCAGGACACTACACCCTCAGCACCTCCTACCACTAGGGATATGGACTCTTTTTCTCCCAGTGATCTTGAGCAACTTCGTCGTATGATAGCCCAGCTCAATGGGCAAGCCTCGACTTCTACCTCCACCTATGCCCAGACAGGTACTGGATCTGCTTTCTCTGTATCTACTGTTCCTTCGAGTACCTCCTAGATCATCGATTAAGGAGCCTCAGATCATATGACTGGTATGTCTTCAGTTTTCTCCAGTTATTCTATTTGTTCTGGTCTTGACAAGGTTATGATAGCTGATGACACCCTTTCCTCTGTTTCTAGGAAGGGCAATGTTCATGCCTCTTCAGCACTAACCTTGTCCTCGGTACTACATGTTCCTCAGTTTACAGTTAATATTTTATCTGTCAGTAGCCTTACTAAGAATCTTAACTGTAGTGTAACCTTCTTTCCTTCTCACTGTGTGTTTCAGGATCTGGAGTCGAGGCAGACGATTGGCAGTAGACATGAGGAAGGTGGCTTGTACCTCCTGGATCGCTCAGTTTCCTCTTCAGCACATCAGTCCAGCATCAGTAGCAGTAGTTGAGTCAATAAAGACCAGTTATTGCTTTAGCATAACCAGCTTGGTCATGTACCCGTGTCAGTTTTAAAGCGTGTCTTTCCTGCTTTCTCTTCTCTTTGCGATGTTCCGTTCCATTGTGAAACTTGTGAACTCGCAAAGCATTGTCGCACTGTTTTTCCTCCTAGTGAAAATAAAACTACTATTCATTTCAATATTCTGCATTCTGATGTGTGGAGTCCTGCCCCGGTGATGTCTTTATTTGGATTTCGATATTATGTTACATTTGTTGATGATTTCAGTGGCTCTACCTGGGTATATCTTATGAAGTCGAAAGATGAGGTTTCTTTCATTTTTCAGACCTTCCACAAGATGGTCACCACTCAGTTCAGTACCCCACTCAAAATTCTCCGATCTGATAATGGGGGTGAGTACCTAGACGGGAGCCTTAGAGATTACTTTGCCTCTCATGACATTGTACATCAAACTTCTTGTCCGTCGACTCCCCAATAAAATGGGAAAGCTGAAAGAAAAAACTGTCACCTTCTCGAGGTTGAGCGTGCCCTTCGTCTTGGAATGTAGGTTCCAAAATCTTTTTGGTCTGAATCCATCCTTCTGACTGCGTATCTCATCAATCGCATGCTATCTCGTATTCTTGGCTTTCAGACCCCTTTGTCTGTCCTGCGTCCCGATAGTCCAGCCTTCATTGTTCCTCCCAAAGTCTTTGGGTGTGTATGTTATGTGCATGTTCATCGTCACTCTCGTGACAAACTTGATGCACGGGCCTTGAGATGTATTTTCCTGGGGTGCCCTTCCACTCAGAAGGGATACAAATGCTATCATCCGAGTTCGCGTAGACATTTCACATCTCTGGACGTCACCTTTGCTGAGCACGTTCCATTCTTTGGCAGTAAGGTCTCTCTTCAGGGGGAGTGTGATATTGTGGATGAGAGCCCTGTCCCCATGCCGGTTCTTGTACCCATCTCCACTCCTGTGCTTATAGTCGAATCTGTGTCTACTATTGACAAGGACACTTCTACTACTACAGCGGCGGATATGTGAGTTTATGCCAGATCCAGGAAGAAAGGACAGGTCACTGATTCTGTGCTTACCAGTCTACCCTCAGATTCAGGTATTGTTTCTACCCCTACTTTAGTTCATGAGTTCTCAGACTCCTATTCTAGAGGAGGATCTACTCATTGCACTTCGTAAGGGTGTGCGCACTTGCACCGAGCACCCTATCTCTCACATCGTTTTTTACCAGTCATTGTCTCCATCTTATCAGACATTTGTTAGCACTGTTTCGTCTATTTCCTTGCCATCTACCATTGCAGATGCACTTAGTCACCCAAAGTGGAAAGGGGCTATGATAGACGAAATGCAGACTCTTGAAAAAAACAAGACATGGGATCTTGTTTCTTTACCCAGGGGGAAGAAACCAGTGGGGTGCAAGTGGGTCTTCACCGTGAAGAACAAGGCAGATGGTTCCATTGATAGGTACAAAGCTCGGCTAGTTGCCAAGGGGTTCACCCAGACCTATGGGATAGATTACTAGGAGACATTTGCACTTGTAGCCAAGATGAACTCAATCAGGGTTCTACTGTCCTTGGTTGCAAACAGGTCATGGCCTTTACATCAGCTGGATGTAAAGAACGTTTTTCTACATGGGGACCTAACAGAGGAAGTTTACATGAAAGTGCTACCAGGGTTGAAGCTTGCTGGAAGTGAAGACAGGGTGTGCAGACTGAAGAAAGCTTTATATGTGTTGAAGCAATCTCCTCGAGCTTGGTTTGAACGGTTAAGCAATGCAGTGAGAAAGGTAGGTTACACACAGAGTCAGGCAAATCACGCTCTGTTTGTAAAGCATCTACAGACCAGTATCACTGCATTGATCGTATATGTGGATGACATAGTCACTACAGGGAGTGACCCGACAGAGATCACAAAGCTCAAGGCCTTCTTGTCGTCTGAGTTTGGGACGAAAGATTTAGGACCATTGAGATACTTTCTAGGGATTGAGGTTGCCAGGTCATCGAGGGGCATCTTCATTTCACAGAGAAAGTATGTCCTAGACTTACTGAGCGAGACTGGGTATTTGGGTTCGTGACCAGCAGATACTCCTATTGATCAGAACCATCAGCTAAATTCCGAGGACGGTACACTTCTAGGTGATCCTGCCTTATTTCAGCGATTGGTTGGCAGATTGATATATCTTGCCTACACACGGCCTAACATTACTTATGCAGTAAGCGTCATTAGCCGATTCATACATTCACCTCGGTTACTACATCTTGAAGCTGCACACGGAGTCCTTCTGTATCACAAGGGGTCATCAAGTCGAGGCATATTGTTTGGAGTTCATGGCCACCTCAGGGTGGAAGCATACAGTGATACAGATTGGGCCGGTGCAGTGACCGATAGACGGTCTACATCAGGTTATTGTACCTTTGTTAAAGGCAACTTGGTGTCTTGGAGGAGCAAGAAACAACTAGTTGTCGCCCGATCCAGTGCAGAGGCAGAGTTCCGCTCCATGGCACATGGAGTGTGTCAGCTCTTGTGGTTGAAGATCATGTTAGCAGAATTGGGAGTCAAGGTGACAGACCCAATGAGCCTCTATTGTGACAACAAAGCAGCCATTAGCATTGCTCACAACCCAGTTCAGCATGACACGACTAAACACATCGAGGTTGATAGACACTTCATTAAGGAGAAGCTTCAGTAGGGATTGATTTGTACACCCTATGTAAAGACTCAGGAGCAAGTTGCCGATATACTTACTAAGGGAGTCAACAAGTCAATCCTGAATACATTGATAGCCAAGCTGGGCATGATGGATATCTTCGCACCAGCTTGAGGGGGAGTGTTGGATTCTATGTACACCCACGTGGGGGTGTTCTTAGTGGGCTGCGTTCCACTACCCCACATGGGGTTTATTCTCTATTGCTTATGGGTTAAGTGATGGGCCCATCCACTTAACCCACGATCTCTTTATTTCATGTTAGTGGGTTAAGTGGTGGGCCCCCACTTGACCCACACGATTTCTCCTTTACTTGTAGAAGGGGTTTCCCCTACTTATAAATATTATTTATGGGAGATTGAATATTCACTTCAATCTCCTCATTCTCCCTCAAACCCTAATCTCTCCTTCTCTCCCTAACCTCCATTATCTCTCTCTTTCAATCTTTAGCATATTGGTGACAACCTCAAACAACAACAGGGGGGATCCGAGAGCAACTGATGCGTTTAAAACACGTCTTTTTGAAAGCAACCTCGTTTTCTAAAAAATGTTTAGAACCATGGTGTTTTCAAAACATCACAAAAAAAAAAAAAAGACGTGGAATATTCAACAATTCAAAACTACCCTGTAATTTTAGAATTTGTGAAAATCTCATGAATAAAACTTACTCTAATTTAAAAAAGTTAAAGAATTATTTATAATATATGTTACCTATTTTGTGTTAATAAAATTGTTTTTAGAAAAGATTAAAAGATTCCTATGGAGACATTGATAAATGAAAAATATGTGCAGGAACTATTTTTTTTTTGATAAGTATATGTGCAGGAACTATCAATGTTACTTATATTGATAGACTTAAGGTAAACATCATATAGTTTCGGTACTAATATACTCATATTACTACCTAGTCTATATTACATCATGGGTGTATGCAAATATATGTATATGTTTTTTTTTTGTAGTTTTGGACTCAAAAGTATTAAACCTGAAGTACTCACTTATTGATCTTTCGACATTCTCGTCTTTTTGACTCCGCTAGCTTTTTTGAACCTAAATCGTTTTAAACTGTTATTTTTTCAGTAGGTGATGTTTTGTCGCTTCACAATTTTTCTGATACGTATAAAGATTTTATCGAGGAAAGACCTTGGAGGCTAAGAAAGCTTGCCAAGAATCCAAAACAAACTACACGTGAAACGAAAAACCCCAAAAAGCTCCCAAACCCTACCTTTAGACCCTCTCTCTACAAAACCAACCCATTTAAAAATGATATCTTCAAAAGAGATACCTTTCCATTCCTCATACAACTTAACCCAAAAATAGACCAGCGTTTTAATCTCCAAGAGAATCAGATCCAACTGAAAACTTTTGCTCTCAAAAACTGTATTATTCATCCCCTTCCACAATCCCCAAATAATCATCAACAGAGTTAAGGCCCACATCCTTCTCACAAGGCTACCTAAAAACTTCCCTCCCAAGCATAGAATAACTCCTTAATCGACTTAGGAGCTACCCAAAACACCCCCAAACTCCCTAAACAACCCTGTCCACATGATTCACGCGCATCTGCAATGTAAGAACAAATGATCCACTAATTCCCCACTCTACAAGCAAAGAGTGTAATGGTCCATAATTCCTACCCCTCTTTTTCAAAGAAAATCCATAGTCCGAAGCCTTCCTCGAACCACGCACCAAGTAAGAAACTGGACTTTTAATGGGGCCTACTACCCCAAACTCTAGCCGGGGGAAACTCCTCTAGCTCCCCCCTTCTAGTGCCCCATAATAAGAATGAATGGAGAATTTGCTTTTACTGTCATAGGTCCACCTAGAGTTGTCCCTAGAGTTAAAAGAAGGAATCTCTCCAACTTTGGTTAGAAGATCTGCCACCCTTGACGCTTCACGATTTGCTAACTATGGTCTAGAGGTATAGGGATATGGGCTGAGGTTGAGGCACATGTCCAACTGCCATAACAGATGGAAACTTAAGGTTCCTACCAGTCTACCACATGTCCTCACTACTAACAAGTAATAACTTCCAACAACCACTAAGGGAGTGGGCTGTATCTTAATTACGTTAAAAAAAACCCTTTGTTGGTACATCAATAGCCTGACTTCATGTCGGAGTACCTTTTGCAGGTACACTACAAGCAATCTGAGATTCATTCCGAGAAGAAGTACCAAGTTTGAGAAATTGAAGTGTGCAATCTAGATTTTTGGAGCAAATTGTGACCACAAAACAGTCTCTTTGGTCATGTTACAGATTAAAGAAGATTAGAAGTTAGAACTGCCACTCTATTGTGTATTTTTTTATTTGAAATATTACAGGCAAATAAATTATACAATTGCCCACTATATAAACTTTTGATTCCTATCACACAAACATATAGGTTGGGTCCATCAAGATAGGTTGACGCATTTTTTTCACATATTTGATTGTGGGATTATCATCCCAAAAAATCATCCATTAATCATTTGCATGTGGGCCTCAAAATAACTCAACCCGTATAGATGAGTGATTTTGAAATGCCTAATTTGACACGACCATGTGGAGCCCACATGCAGATGATTCAAGGGGTGATTTTTTGTTAGTATGATTTATATACATGGGTCAGGATCATAATTAACAATCTAGCATACAGCAAAAATACGGTATGGAAAAAGTTGGAGTACAATTTGGATTTGTCATTCAGAAATTTGTTAAAAAATTCTGCATAGAGTAAAATAAAATAAAAAGATATAAAAAAACCAAGGATTTAAAAAAAAATCCCATTTAAAAATATTATTTTCAATAAATCTGAAACAAGCATGTATAATGCATGTGTAATGTGTGTATAGTGTATACATGAATTTTACCAAGGCTTTGAAAAGTTTGGTTGTATAATACAGTTTTTCTTAAAAAATTCAAAGATTTGCATTTATACATGTATTATACGCAAACTTACTATCAATGGTTGGGATTAGGTTGACTGTTGACACGTACTGTGTGACACACTAAACGACACATGATTGTGGAGCCCATATAGCGATGAGTCGCATGCTGTTTTTTGGTGAGAGATGATCCTCACTAAAACCAGGCTTTTCTGAAACTTTTAGCCCTACCCAATGACTAAGACTTAGCCGCAAGATAAGGAAGAGGATTGTTCTCTCTAACAGAATCCAACTTAATAGTGAAATGAAGGATTCATAATTCTTCAATTTCTAATCCACTTTCCATTGGATTAGAATTGACACCAATGAGATGATTTTCATAAAAGTTAATCTTCACCAAAAAATCAGTCCCTCACTCATCTCCACGCAGCCCAAAAATGCATTCACATTAGAAAAAACCTAGTATACTGAGTTCAATATACCAAAGAAGTTCAGTATACAAAAAATTTTAAGGCAGGCCTACGGATCATAAGAATGTCTCACCCACCCTGTGGTGGACTTGCACACAAAAAATCAGCCTGATTGTGATTTCTAGACATTGGATTTGAATTTTTTCATCATGGGCTAGGAACCCACTCATGGGCATGTTCATGAAGCCCATAATGAAAAAAAAATGCTCAAATCCAACGGTAGAAGTCACCAATCAGACTGATTTTTGGTGTGTAGGTCCACTAACCGAACTTAGTGTACTGGTTTTTTTCTTCCCATTAGGCCTGTCAAAATGACCTGATCCAATAAAAGAAGCACATGTAATCCACATCCTTAAACT
The DNA here is from genome assembly GCA_035048495.1 of Euptelea pleiosperma. NCBI lineage: Eukaryota > Viridiplantae > Streptophyta > Magnoliopsida > Ranunculales > Eupteleaceae > Euptelea > Euptelea pleiosperma. The sequence continues at coordinate 13,365,386 of CM068545.1, forward strand.
AACTCAAGTCGAACAACAAAATAGATCTTATATCCAAAGTAGTTATGTTGCATAGAATTAAAGTGTTAACCAAACATGTCTTGGAGAAAATTGAAGATAGCAAGAGAGGAAGAAGAACCTGGTCTCTTAACGAGGACTCCAATCACTGAGAGAACTGAGAAGACAAACCCAGATGTAAAATCTGAAAAGCTTCTAAATCGAATTGGATGGCTGCATCAAGCGAAAACATATAGGTAAATTAACCAAAATTCAACACAGAAAATGAAGATTAATCATAAAAATTAAGGAATCAAAACCAATGGAGCTAGCAAGTCAAAAAGGACGTTGATTGGTACCTTCAAGCAAAACCCAAGTCTAGAACCAAGAGGGCAAAAGATGGACTTCCCTGGGATGTGCAATCGGTTCTCGGAGTGAGAAAGAAATAGAAAATCAGGTCCTTGAAATTCTCTTGTTAGGTTCTCCGATGTTTCTTTGAAGGTGTAAGAATTGCATCTTCGGCTACTTTACCATTTTGACCAATCACTCCACTCATTTGACTTTGAGCTGCTTTAACCAGTTTGTCCCTCTCCAAGTCGATTTCCACGAAATTGGCCCGGTGGGCCGGTACCCACTCTGTCCAGAATCCAGATCACCATTTTCCACGACGCTATATCAAACTTGCTGTATTGTCGCAACGGCAATTTTCTTTTCTCTGGAAGATATCTCCTTATCAACATTTGAGGCCCCCACATGTTTTAAAGTGGACCCTTCTGTCAACTATGTGTCACCTGGTACACTTTCAGAGACCATTGACAGTGTAGATGTATGGCCCACCCTTTGGTGGACCTACAAACCAAAAATAAGCATGATCGGTGATTTATACATGTTGGATTTGAGAATCCTAAATAATGCTCAAACACCATCTATGAAAAGAAGGAAACCCAATGGCTAGAACCACTAATTGGGCTGATTTTTGGTTCGTAACTCTACCGCAAAGGTCCATATGATCAGTGGTCTCGAAACACATACAGCTCGCTGTTGAGAGAATAATTCTCTCAAATAATAAATCTTTGATGACGGACATCCATGGCACACTCTTAGAGATATAGAGATTAGTGACCATACCCACATACCAAAAAATCAGACTGATTAATTATTTCTAACCTTTGGATCTGAGTACCCCCAATTAATGTTCAAATCCGACGGTTAAAAGAAAAACCCATGAAAAAAGACTCCAATCGAAACAGTTAAAAATCACTTATCAGTTGAGGCCATTTGACCATTGGATTCAAGAGAGCCACAGTCAACGAGGCAACAACTGCTCGAATCCCTGGAATCCAAGGCAAAACTGTGCGGCATGAGGCCATTTGACCCTTGGATTCAAGGGAGCCATAGTCTACCAGGCAACAACTGCGTGAATCTCTGAAATCCAACAGTTAATACCTTCAACTGGACAGTTTTTGTCCGGTTATCCGTGGGGTAGCACGACTCTTTCGTTTTTCGGAACATTTCCTACGGAGAACGAACCCCCGCAGGAAAGTCTAGTAGGGGTACACTGTAGACTAGAAATTTCCTAAAGCATCCTTCCAACTCTCTGCATGCAAAGTTGTGGATTTTGGACGGTTACTCGTATGTTCTTTCTAGGAAGGCTCAGAGAAAGAGGTTAGGATCCTTCTTGACATATGTCGTCGGAATAGAAGACCAAGTATATCATGAGAATGAAGCACGAAGGGGACATCCAAGTGCTACCACATGGATAACCAGACTAAAATATTTGCGGTAGAGGTCATTGATTGTTGGATTCAAGAGATCTACGGTCCTGAGGCAACAACTAGGACCATGAATCTATTGAATCCAATGGTCAATGGACTCGGTGTGTTTTTTGTCCAGTTATCCTAGGAAAATCTCGTCTGCAACCGTTTGATGCAAATGTTCCCAAGGCGAAGCAGCAACCATTTGCACTTGCGGACTAGATTTTCCCCGGTTCAGCACTAAAAAAGCATATAATTATGTGATTCAACACTAAAAGCTATGTCTGCACGAGAATTTAGTGCACAAGCCGAGATTCTATTATACAAGAATTGAAACGATATAAAAGTTTGAAAAGATATACGATTTTGGCACTTTCAAGAGTATGATTGCTTTGGTTTAACTCTATCTAGTGTTAAAGGTTTCAAATGAACTACAAAACGGCTTACTTATACCCAACGCTTAGAAATCACCGTTCAGGGTTATTTTTGGTTTGTAGGTCCACTTACTCACTTAGCGATTGGCCAAACATTCATGCAGTTAGTGTCCACTAAGAGTGTGCCATGTGGCTCATATTGTGGATTGTGATCGCTTTACTTACAGTCCGGTGTGAGCGAAGATTTTCTCCTATAGGCAGTGGCGGAGCCAGGATTCTGTTCCAGGGAGGGCAAGGCAGCAAGCGAGTATCAAAGTAGGGCAGACGGGCCCACTGACCGCATGGATATACCCATCCTTTGGTAGATATTCATACTGAAAATCTGCTTGTTTGATGCTTTCTAGCCGTTGGATTTAGTTCCCCAATTTTTTTTAATCCAGCGGATAGAATCATGCCTTAAAAAGCACTAAAATCTAATGGCTAGAGATTGGCTATCAGGCTGATTTTTAGTGTGAATATCCACCAAGGGGTTGGCTAAAACATCCATGCGGTCGGTGGGCAAGAGAGCCGCTGTGAGATTGAGGGGGGGCAACATGGTGCATCTCTACCTTGTTGTAGCATTTTTCTTCTGGAATTTTTTTTTTTGTTGTCAATTTTAAAGTTGAGGGGAGGCAACTGCCCCCTCTTGGCCCCCCCCTGGCTCCGCCACTGGGCTTAACATAGGCACGTACAATATAAGTCACACAATTTTTTCCAATTCAAGGTGGCACTAAATATTTTGGCAAAAATTCAAGAAACAGAGTATAGGTGTCCCATTTTGAGAAAATGTGACAGGCTCAAGAGCCCCCCTTTTTTCTGCACCTTCTCATGAGTCGTGTTCTCGGCCGTGGATTTAGAGAATCCAACAGTGGTTGTTAGCACCGCCAAAAATGAAAAAGTGATGCCAGCTCAACGTTAACAACCACTGTTAGATTCTCGGAATCCACAGTCGAGAACACGACTCCTAGAAAGGGTAGAAAAAGGGGGCTCTAAAAAATAGGAAACAATGTTTTTGGTCAAACTCTCTGTACAAAAATTGTTTCAAATAATTTTCAGAACTTTTTGGTGTATTAAAATAATTTTTTTTAATAAAATTTCAGTTTTGACCGTCGGATTAGTTTCTCTATTTAAATCGCTGAAATTAAATTCCCAAAAAGCCATTGAACGGTTGTTTTTACAAAAGTGATTTTATAAAATTACTTTCTTATTATTTTATAGAAATTATAAAAAATCATAAATACTGGTTTTAACGTAATATATTTTTGCCTCGTATTTTGGGCTGCTTTTCTCTCAAAACTAGTTAGTTTTGAAGTGACTCTGTTTTTCTTGTGTTTATCTTTATTAATGAATGGTTAATGCCTTGTCTCGAGTTTTTGTGGGTCGGGTCGATTGCCGGAGATTGGGGCATGACACAAATTACCATGAATTATGTTTGCATGTTAGTACATAATAGCAAGGTTTAAAGGAGGCCATTTTAACAGTTAAACGGGCTGGGGATGTTACTGTTTAAACGGCCGTTAAAACAGATTGAAACGGCCAGGGGCAAAAATGAAAAAAATGGAATTAAACTAATTTTAACGGTTTTAACGATTTTAATGGAAAAAATGGCTCTGAAATTCAAATTTAAAATTTGAAAATTAAAAAAAAATAAAATTTAACGAATTTTAACGGAAATTAAATGGATTTTACGGCCATTTTTTTCACAAATTTTTTCAGAATTAAAAGACTGTTTAAACGATTTTCCTAGGGCATGTGTGTGGGGAAACTTAGACAGTTAGACCAAAATGTTGCTCCATGCACACTAGAAAGCTAGGAACTTTCTGTATAGGAGGAACTAGACGGAAAATATTAAAATCCCAGTTGGACGCAATTGAACCATGGGAGCTGCCCACTGGAAGAGTCTCCATCACTCAAGTTAGTACGAGCAAATGATAAGAATAATCCCCGAATGTAATAAGATTCAATCCTCATTTACTGGTTGGATTCGAGAACAGTACTTCTCGGATCATGGACGTCGGCTTATAAACTCTTGGCCGAAATGTCGACACTTAAGATCCTGGCCATAATCCAATATCTCGACCGGATGAGACTCTTCTCAGATGATATTCTCTCAATTGAATTCAAGGACTCCAAGACCTCGGCCCTCTGGGTCTATGGACTGGAGCCTCATATCTGGGTCACGGGGTTTGTGGCCGAGAACACTATATCTCGGCCACTAGGTCTGTCGTCTGCTGTGCTATTTAAGAGACACGATGACACCACACGCTCCTCGATCGGCACATGCCGGGCACAGGATGTCAATCCATGTGTCACCATCTCAATTGTCCACGTGGAGGGTATGAATATTGGCACTCACACTAAGAGAATATTATAAAAAGTTAGAATACTGCATTTTACCACGTAGATGGCAAATGGCAGTACTAGAGATGGCTCCAAAGCTAGCTCCACATACAAAAATAGCATTCACATAAAAGCAGAGGACCACAGATTAAATTTTACAAACTCCACGCAGCTTATAAAGACGGACGTCACACACATAAAACATATACATCGTGCTCAAACAACTTACCGATCAAGAATCATTATTAAACAACTTTTAGGAAACTAAAATAAAAATAAAGATAAGCAAAAAAGATGGAACAGGTTCCGAGGACTCAAAATTTCACCAAAACTCTCGGCCGTGGATTTCACAAAATCCAATGGTACGTAGTTTTGCTTTGCTAAAGTGAATGCTAGCTCAGCACGCAAAACCACCTTTGGATTTCTCAGGATCCACGGATGAGTATTTGAGTGAAATTTTAAGTCCCGGATCCCGACCCCACAAAAAGGAATAATCATATCTTACCAAATCTAAAAATATAGGAGCTGGTTGCGCATGGTTTTCAATGAAGTTGATCTCAGCCACGGATTGCTGCATGGATGAAATAAGAAAGAGTTTAGGAAGTCTAATGCAACCAAACAACAACATCGTCCATTGCCTACTTACTACTCAATGCAATAATTAATCCTACACATATTCATTTATAATAGTAGCATTAGACCAACCTCCAAGGATTATATTCTTCGAAGAAGGGTTGAAGGAGGGTTTTGTCGTTGGGATGGTCCCACTCCAGTGAATCCCACCACCCTTTGTTTCCTATGATTTTTTTTGAGAGCCGACGGGGTTTCCATTTCTATAGATAGATGAGGGAGCCTTTTCAGCTCTTGACAATTATGTACACAAATAGTTTGTAGAGAATCACAAACCATTAACCCCTTCCGAATGCTCTTTAATTTCGGTAGATACAACAATTCCAACTTCTGTAACCTTGGGAGCAGTGTGATGGGATTGTTGTTCCCTTCACACATTTCTTCTTCTACTTAATTTGTTCAAGTTATCAAGATACAAATGCTCGAGACTTGCTAATAATGATGGGCCCACTTCTTCATCTTCTACCGACAAGATGTACTCTATCCCATTGCAATCATGGAGTTCACAACGTTTCAAATCCCTCACATTCTTTAAGCAATACAATTTTGATAACCTAGTGATATCGTTGCATGATTCAATACGCAACTCTCTGGTGTTGTGAGGGAGCACAAGGGAGTTATTTCCGTCAGTAAGATTGACTCCGTGTACTAATACATTTTTCTCCTCTTTCTCCTCCATTTGTCCATAGTCGCCAGATAACTCAAAGTCGACATCCCCTACGGTTAAATAGAAGTTCTTCAACCCTTGCATATCCTCACACCTGATATATTTATTAAAAGTAGGCAAGTGCAGGAAACTGGCATGCAAAATTTCGATGTGTCTCGAGTTCATGATCAGTCTTTTCACGCATGCTCCTTCGAAGCACAATTGAGAATTAACTATTTTGAGGTCTTCGAGAAAGGAAAGCATGGATAGTAGTAACCCACTTGGAACCATTGCTAGGACTAGGCCGTAAATCTCAGAGAGATCAAGGTGTCTGAGGTTAATCGATCTTCCCATGCCTTGAGGCAATTCTTTGATGCCAGTACCTTGGAGGTCCAATACCCTCAATTCTGTAAGATTTTCAAGTGAAGGCACATCAATTAATACTCTGCAATCACGCAAGATAAGTGCACAAAGATTCTTCAAGATAGAGATAGATTGTGGCAGGTGCTTGATTTTAGTTTTAGATAGGTTGAGAACCCTGAGGCTAGGCATGTGCGCAAAGAAAGAATCTGAGATCCCTCCCAATAGAGGGTTTTCTTGCAGTAGCAAAGTAGTGAGTCTGGGGCACCTGGGTGTATACGAAAGCTCTATTATACCATTTCTCCTTAAAGAAACTCTCTCAAGATCTTCTATCCATTTCTCCTCCTTTGGTGATTTTTTCTTTAACCAATTACCCACTTGCACCATGAATCGAGGGCTCACACTTGTGATGTCGAGGGCCATATCCCTAACGGAATCATGCATCTTTACACATTCAATATCACGACCATCCCTGTAATAATCATCAAATTTGATTGTACATGTTCTTTCTAACATGCTATTGTCTATTAGTATATTCAATATAGCACGACCCTCGTCAAACTTCGCCTGCCAATTCCTTGCATCATCTATTAACCCCTCACCAATCCAAAGCTCTATCAACTCTTCCACCGGGATCTTATAATCTTCAGGATAAAATGCACAATATAAGAAACAAGTCTTGAACTTTTCATTTCTCAAGCGTTCATAACTGAATTTCAGACGCTTAATGACCTTGTCTTTCATCTCCTTAACTCCTTTTGTAGAACTTCTCAAGTCATTCAATGCGTTTCTCCACTCCTGTATGTCATCCACTCCACTCATAGCTCCACCTATCATAACGATTGTAAGAGGCAAACGGGCATTCCTTAGCAACGAGCCTTGCAATTTCTCCTACTTCAGGAGCAAGCACCATGTCACGCCCAACCTTATCAATGAATAAGTTCCATACCTCCTCCTCAGCTGAGAGAACCTCCACTTTGATATTTCTTTGACATTTCATCTGTCGGACATACATCAAATGATCGTGTGGTTAATACTAACTTGGTTCCATTTTCTCTAGAAGGAATGTTAATTCCTATCCCCTCCAAGGAAAACACTTTCCACATATCATCTAAGATGAGCACAAACCTCTCCCTTTGTTTTAATCCTTCCTGTAATTTGGCTGCCCTTCTTATTTGATCTTTGTCATTCGACAAATCGAATTTTATTGCTTGTGCAATGTCATTTTGTAATCTCTTAACATTGGATGCTTTGGATACAGTTACCCAAATTACATATATCATCAAAAAGATCACTTAATTGTTTCAATTGATTATTGATATGGGTCATGATGGCTGTCTTGCCAACTCCTCCCATTCCATAAATACCAATCATGTTGATCTCATTGTCCATCAAGGCCTCCCGGATTTTTGTCAGGTTATTCTCAGCTGATTCACCGACCAATTGTGCTGTTGGTAATATCAGTCCACGGTCTGAGAGAGTGTTAAATAGCATTCCATCAGAAAAGCATCCCTTCTTCTCAAGTTCAGTAACTTCTTCGATCTTCTTTAAAACACGCTTTCTCAAGCTTACAGGTGGGAGAATGCTGCTCCTTTCACCACATTCCCGTTTTTAACTGTCCACTTCAGTTGTAACCCTCCGCACATTTTTAAGCCAAAGTTCAACTTCTCTCTTTCGTTTTTTTCCTGGTTGATCCTCAGCTCGACTCAATTCCGTGTTTATGTCTTCCGCTCGGCATTTCATCAACTCTTCTATTTTGCCTTCTAAATTTTTCATGTTTCCTTCGAGTATCTTTTCAGCCATCCCAATTTCTATTAGTGACTTCCCAATTTGAAGGATTGGCCCCACAAAATCCATTATCCAGCCACTGCATAATAGAAAAGAATTATGTTACAAAGCAACATACACTTGGAACATAAATGAAACCCTAAACCAAATTTAAAAAATAAAGTTAAAAAGGAATATACCAAGACTTAAACTGATCAAAAATTGAAGAAAAATAATCGAAACGATTAGATGCAAACAATCAGATTTTGGGCCCACTAGTGAACGCTTGAATGTTTAGCACACTTGGATATACAGGCCAAAACTCGGCTTGATTGATGATTTCTAGCTGTTGGATTTAGCACCCAAAAAACATACTTAAATCCAACAGCTAGAATCACTCCTTAAAATAGTGCTAAAATCTAATCAGGATGATTTTTGGTGTACGTGTATATCCACATGCTGTCAGTGGGCCCAAGCATCGAGATTTCGGATAAATATTCCCTCATGGGTATATGTATGTACCACTAGGCACACTCTTAGAGACCAGCCCGCATGAATGTTAAGCCCATTCTCAAGTGCACCTACAGATCAAAATTCAGTTTGATTGGTGATTTCTAGCCGTTCGATCACTTGAGTCATTTCATGGGTTCATTTTCAGCCATGGGATTTGAGTATTATTTGGGATACTCAAATCCAACTGCTAGAAATCACCAATCAGGCTGATTTTTTATCTGTAGGTTGACCAAAGGGTTGGGCCAAGTACTTATACTGTCAGTGGTCTTTAAGAGTATGGCACCTGTTATATACAGCTGTCGTTGAGGACTCATTGAGGAAATATTTACTGTGAGATTTCAGGCATAAAAGTTTTTCCTGTAAAAACATGACATATACGTGTCATACTCCTCCAAGCACACTTTTTTTTTTGCTAATTGAGAATGTATTAAAGAGCATGAAGAATATACAAACCCAAAGGGCGAGAAAGGAAAAGAAAAGAAGAAGAAAAAGGAAAAGAAGAAACCAAAGATCAGCTACTCAAATGACAAATGTGAAATATAACTGATAAGGTACTTCCACAGAAATAAGAAAAGATGGACGACAATTCCACAATTGATTAGAGCCAATAGAAAGAGAAGCCCCCTGTTTGGCACAACAATCAGCACTGAAGTTTACTTCTCTCCAAGTAGAGCTGAATCGAATGCTAAGGAATTTGGTTTTAACATCTTCCCATTTTGACCTGACCAACCAAGGAATATCATCCTCCTTAAAAGCTCTAATTGTCGATTCAGAATCAGATTCTATCAAAATATCCAGCCATATTCCTTTAGAAAAAGCCATCTATGCACCTTCAATAATATAGCAAGTGGTGATCCTCTGAGCACACTTAACTCTTGAATGTTTGGCCCACACATTTGGTAGACCGAGTCTCCAAAAATCAACCATATTGGTGGTTTCTAATTGGATTTGAATACCCAATAAGTTGCTCGAATGCAACAGCTAGAAATCAGCAGATGAAAAATCTACCACTAGAAATCACCAATCAGGGTGATTGTTGTTGTGTAGGCCCACCAAGGGGCGTGGGTCAACATTCAATGTTTGTGTGCTCGAAAGTGGGCCGTATAGTTTATAAAACGTCACCACTCTGTCTCTAATGATGCCATATCATCTCCTATATAAACGAATTCTTATTGTCTATGAATTCCCAGTTCTTGTCCTTATGAAATAGAGACGCATACAGACAAAAATATAGAAGTCTGATCAATTGACATGACTAATCTCTCTCTGTTCAATCTCTACTAATTTAATTTTTGACAAGGGAATTGCCTATATATATATAGATCGATCGGGGGACAACAATTTTGACAACATTTTTTATAACTTGGCATACCCACATGGAAGATGAATCAATGGCTGACCTTTTTTGTGAGGATGATCTCCTCACCATATAGATCCTCCCTACAAAAAATCAGCTCATTCTGAAATTTCTAACCCCATAAAGTATGGTCTTCAAGTTAACAGTAAAAAAAGACGGTCCTTAATTCTTCAACTTCTAAATCAGTCTACGAATATTAGAATGATTTGAATTTTTGTGAGGACGATCTCCTAACCATATAGACTATCCTCGCCAAAAATTATCAAATTTCAAAACTTATAATTTATATATTGGCCCGCGCCAATTTTTGTTGAAAAAAATGTTGTCAAAATTGTTGTCCCCCGATCTTGACCCATAAATAAATGATAAAGACACTAGGTTGATTTCATAAATCATTATCAATTAAGATCACTAGATGAGGCATTCCGATGGTGTTTTAATAACTTTATCCTATAGGGGTATCTTAATAATTTTGATAATAAGGTCATAACTTTTTAATCAATATTGGATTTGTGATCCGTTTAATGTTTTGAAACCTAATTTAAAGATCAATCAAGAGTATTTCATGCTAAATTTGAAATTTTGACGTCTTAGGCATAAATATAGAGCTAAAATTTGGGTATGTTATTATTTACAAGAATTAATAAATTTTATTAATAATTTATGGTTATTGTTGTAACAACTTGAGTTTTCTAAACTCTAATTGGTGTAAGCCTTAGTGTAGGCTATGCTCGTAGCACCCATAATTTTTTTTCCTTCGAAAGGCATTTTGGCAATTATATAAACTAGAATTAACTTGGTAATTTCACTTTCAGAATACATGAAATATAATCATTCAGTCAACCTAATAACCTTGGAGACTCCATCATCGAATTTAGAGGGCTTTCGGGTAATTCCTCGTCAGAAGAGTATTTCGTAATTAGAATTCCTTTTGACTTCCACACCTTATTTTTTGTCACCTTATGTTTGTTTGATCACTAGTATGTGGTAGTAAGTTATCTACAATTTCTAGATATTTTAAAAAAAAAAATTAAATTAGGGTATTTTCTCATTTTAAATATTTAAGTAATTGTATAATTTTTTTAGTATTTAGAGCATAACTTTTACCTTGATGTCAAAATTATAATTCATTTGATATTCTAGAATCTTTGGATTATTTGTGATAAATTATCATTTAATGAAAAATTTGTAATTTCACTAGTTTGGGTCTCAAAATTAGGTTTAAATTTAAGTATTTAATTAATTACAGGAATAAATAATTTAATTAGTATTTGAGTTTTGGTGGATCTTAGTAAGACCCATGTTTAGAGACTATTTTGAGGCCCATATTAGTACATTACCAAAATTAGGTCTAAATTTTGAGTATTTAATTAATTAAGAGAATAAATTTGGTGGAGCCTTTGTGAGACTTATGTTTGAGAACTGTTTTAATGCCTCTATTAGTACATTATAATTTTGAGATAATTATAATTTTTAATTAATTAAATATCACATAGTATAAGATCTAATTAATTAAAAACACGCTACAACTAAAATTTAAAAACTAAATACACTTAAGAGTTGTAAACCAACTCTTAGAATAGAAATTCAATTTTTAACTATCCTCTTGTAAGGGGAATAACTTTTTACCCCACTATTAGATTTACGATCTATTTAAAGTTTTAAAAACCTTGTTTAAAGATCAACAAAACATTGTTTTACGCTAAATTTGAAATTTTGACATTTCAGGCTCCGAAAACTGAGTTTAACTTTATATGTTAGAATAGTGACAAAAATCCACCTAAACCACCCTAACTTTATATGTAGAGACATGTCGTGCCTTGAGGCCAAAATAAAACTTATTTGGACTTGGATTAGACTTTCTATAAAACATGTAGTCGAAGGATTTGAAGTCGTTTTTCCGAATCTTAAGGCATTATCCTCAGATTCATTATACTTTTTTATTCTAAAATTTACACTGCAGGCTGACAAAACTGCATTTTATTTTCTGCATGAAAAATCAAATATTTAAACTCTATATTTCTCAATTTTTTTGCAGTGAAAGCTTATTTTTTTATAGTTTTTAAATTTAAAAAAAAATCTTTTGAAATCCTTTTAGTCATGCATGCAAATTCTGATTTTAAAAATTATAAAAAAAAAAAAATTTTCACATTTTTTAACTACTCTAGTTATGTTTTCAAACTTGTGTCAGAAGGGAAAATAGCCCTATAACTTCGTGACAAGGCTGAGATTCTACTCCATAGACTTTTTTTCTTTTAACTCATATCATTGTAGGTCTAATGGCCTTAAAGATCGCCTCATTTCGATCTGAAGAGATCAAGATATGATCTTCCAAAGTTTGAATGTTAGTGTTTTCTTACATGTGAAAATTCGTAATTTTTAGGTTTTTACTTATTTAAGCTTTTGGTTGACTTCCTTTAACCTTAGGTGGCTAAACTTGACATAGATTTGATATAGATTGACTTTATACCTTGAGTTATGTTAGACCCATATAGACTTCACAAATGGTTCGACCTAAATTTTCTTTTCAACCCTCATGTCCTAATCTTGGGTTTGGACCACCCATGGATAATGAGTTGGGTCCACGGATTGTGGGTTGGATTATGGTTCCCAGATTTAGAACGTGACAATGTAACCATGAATTAAAGTGTAACATAATTTACATACATTAACTACGGTCCTCAAATTCTATGCACCATATAGTGGTTGAAGTGGCACACCCAAAACGGATATTAGAGCCAAGAATTATAACTTTTGGATCGGAAAATGGTCAGATTCACTCCCAAATTTTATGAATGAGCTCCGATTCTAATTTCAATTTTTAAAAAGTATTTTCAGGTGGAAATGAATTCTCACCAATCTGGATGGGAAATGAATTCCGGTCTTGTTTTTAATGCGCCCCACAGTCCCCCGGGAAAAATGCTAACTTTTGGAACCAAACATGGGCTCAGAGAAAATACAAGATAGCAAAAGAGGAAGGCGAACTTGTTCTCTGAAACCGGCCAGCTACTCTCGAAGACTCCAATCACTGAGAGAAGACAAGCCCAGATGTAAAATCCAAGAAGCTTTGAAAACGAATTGGATGGCTGAATCAAGCAAAAGCATTTAGGTAAATTAAGCAAATTCAGCATTTAAACATAAAAAGGAATTGAAACTGTAAGAGAATAGAAACCAAATTAGCACCTCTCTCGGATGTTAAATCGGTTCTCAAAGAGAGAAAGAAATGGAAGATCAGCTCCTTCAAATTCTCTGGTTAAGCAGCTGGAATCTTGATTATTAGGAAACTGGCCTAGTTGTATCTGATTGGTTCTATCGAGCAGCATCCATTCAATTCTCCGATCCAATGTAACTCCAGGATGAACGGCTCCCTGTCGATCTCCAGCTTGTAGAGGCACAAACAACAAACGAGATAATATAAACAATGTCAAAGTTCGACTTCTCATAATTTAAAAACATTGGACAGTTTACCTGCCAAATAAAGAATGGACAATCTTCTTTTGCAACGATATTGGCCGTGCACGTTAGGCATGCTCTTTCCACGGAGGCTCTCTCTGTGAGTTGTGAGTCTTGTGACATCGCTTAGCAAGTTGAATTCAACTCGGCGGGGATGGCCGAGCGCCGTTTCCATCAAATGGTTGAAAAAAGATTGTGTGGAACTGTGTTACACATTGGGCACCGACCTCTTCAGATTAATCTTGACCGCATCATACTCCCAACGTCTATGATGCGTTATATTTTTTCTAGCTTTACCACTAAACTTTAACTGCGACTATTTAGCCTTACCAGTCCTCTAGTCGCTTTGTTGGGATCACAAGTGCATCAAAGGGCAGTGCACTGAATACCTTAAATGTTTTCATAATTTGCAAACGAAAATGGATTGTAGAATCCACCAGGCTCACCCAGATGAGATGACAAATCAGACCTCAAAAAGTAACTTTAGATTATTTTTTACCGGTTCAGCTGCTCTGCAAAACAGTGGCAAATCGGGTTGAGAAAGTGGGATTGAAGTTGAAAGGTTCCAATATTTTCTTTTGGTGAATTAATCTAATCTACTTTTTAAAGAGTTACTAAGGTGAATTCCCAAACATACCCCTCTTGTTTCATTTGATTTATGTAAATTATTCACTTGGCAGGCATGTTGTGGTATTTTAGAGTCAAAAGGCATATGTCACATATAACTCATTCAGCTCCTCCCTTATAAAAAAATATCATTGTTTTTTTCATTTTTAAAATTTTTTTTTTACTTTATAGGGGTACTTTGGTTATTAAATATTTTAACATTTCAACTCAACTCGACATGACACCTGAACTTTATCCCTAGAAAAAAATTGATTATAGTGTCCATGGTCAAAATCGGTGATGGACCCACTACTGAGCCACATGAAAAAGACTAATCCAATGGATGGAAATTACTATTCGGGATGAATTTTGGTACGTAGGTCCAATTACAGATGGGCCAAACATCTAAGGTAGGTAGTAAAAAAAAAAAAAAAAAACATCCCATTCCACATCTCAAAACACTAGCTATATAAGCCCAATATGTCTTCCACATGTTAGGAAACCTTGTGGGGCCCACTTTTTAGATTGCGCTTTTTTCTAATTTGTATCCAAAAGACTCAACCGACTTTGGTCTTTCGAAAACACATCACAAAAGTTGAGTGGCTTTCAAAAGCTCAAAAAAATCGCGAGGCTTCTAAACCATCATCCCATCTCCTCTCCTTCCTCCACCCCCACATGCCAAGCACACGTTTAAGATCAAATGCTCTACTTTCACCGGCTGTAATATACTGGGTAACTACCGTAATTACCTACAAACAATAACATAACTGCAACAACGTCAACAAATCTCTGAGAGAACCTCCACTTTGATTTTTCTTTGGCAATTCATTCTTCGACATACTACAAATAATCGAGTAGTTAATATTAACTTGCATACATTTTCTGTAGAAGGTATGGGAATTCCAATGTCTTTAAGGAAAACACCTTCCACATATCATCTAAGATTAGCAGAAACGACCTCTTCCTTCGTTTTAATCTTGCCTGTAATTTGGCTGCCCTTCTTATTTCATCTTTATCCTTTGATAAATCTAAATCTAAATCTACTGCTTGTGCAACAACGATAAGCTCTTCTTTTTTTCAATTCCTTTTGTTTTTGTTCTTGCCCTTTGCCATCAACACGCTCTTCATCAGCTTTTGGTGGCCCGATTTCCACATCAGTGGTTTCATACTTTCATCAGCCATCAGCAAAGCAACCCAAGAAAGGACTCAGATCCAACGGTTTGGATCAACCCATGGTTCAGCAGATCATGGTTGATCGTCCTTAGACTCCCAACGGTTGGCGATCAACCCGTGATCACGTCTCAAGTTCTCAACATGCAGCTCCTCCTTGCTGCCCCACAGATCTTCTCCTCCCATGTTCCCTTGAAGCACCAGCTCGTACCCCTCCATCAACAACTCGATCGTACATGGCAATCGTTCGACCTTCTGCCAAGTCTCTACAGCCAGCTTCCCTCGCAAACGGCAAACCACCTCCTCGAATCTTCCACATGCAGCTCCTCCATTAGCATGCTACTCCAACTCAGGACAACTGTCCCTAGCAAGCCATGCGCACCTCGTTTCACTCCCTATACTCTTCCTCTTCGTACAACCCACCATGGCGTTGCACATGTCAAACTCTCCCAATCCATGCCACACCCTTCACCCAATCAGGAATCAGGATACAACACCCCAAACCAGCCCCGTCTGCACTTTGGCCACTTATAATAAGCGACACTCTACGCCATCTCACCATCATCCTCTCTCCTCTAACCGACTTATCTTTCATCCTCCTCATTGGGCCAGCACACTAGCACGCATGCACCAACCCAGCTTAGAAACCTCTTCTCTCTCTTCAAAACCGCCACCTGCGCATCACAATCTCGCACACCATCTTCGCCCCACCTCCTCCTTATCGGCCTTCTCTCCCACCTCGACCAGGGACTCCCCAACGTCGGTCTTGCTGGCCATACCATATGCCAGACCAACTAGTGACCGGTTCTCTTCATTCTCGGCCAGCAGTTCCTCCGTGATCTGTAACTTCATAGTAGTCGATTCCTTGCTCAACAAAATGTCCACATGCAGCAGCCCTTGATGACCTCCTCTTCATTAGTTAGTACCTATCTCCTCCATGTACAGTATCATTAGACGTTGGATCTACATTCAGGTGCCACAAACCAGTAACTCATGCCCCAGCAGGTTCAACATTTCCCACAGATGGCGCCAAATTGTAAGGGATAAAATCATCCCTGAGTGGGGACCGAATTGCCACCCTTAAGAGATTAATGACTAAGGATGTTTGAAACATCCCTAGGTGGCATGACGACAGAATCAGGTTGATTAATGGTTTATAACCATTGGATTTGAATTTTTCAAACTGTATGATTCGTGAATTATTTTGGGGTACTGAGATCCACCGCCTAGAAACCATTAATCAGGTTGATTTTTGGTCTTCAGGTCCACCTGAGGTCGTTGATTTCTAAGAGTACAACGTGTCTTTTTTTTAGGTTCTGCCCCGACGCCCGAATCAAAATTTTCCCACAAATGTCGGTTCACTGAAAATGATACCCGAAATGTTTTCTTAGATTGCAAATCAAAATGGAATATGGAATCCACCAGGCTCATCCGGATGAGAACACAAATCAGACCTCAATACATTAATTTATACCGGTTCAGCTGCTCTGCAAATCAGTGACAAATTGGGTTGAGAAAGTGGGATTGAAGTTGAAAGGTTCCAAGATTTTCTTTTGGTGAATGAAAATTTATATTAAGCAACAGCAATACTACAGGAACGATGAGATGCTCGTCTATAGAAGTCATCTCTAATGAAAGTCTACAAGGATTGAGGAGGGCTTCCATCTCAGACTGGGGGATAGGTGTTCGTGGCCAATCCGCAGCAAAGTTGCCTTCTCAAAGGCAGTGCCGAACTTGGAATCGTTGAAGTTGTTTTCCGTCCTACGAAGCGCTGCAGCTTTTCGTTAGATCACCGACCCATCAATTTTGCACTTAACCAACAGCCATGTAATCAAACAATAATTCTAGTGGGAGGCAAAATACAAAGGAAACATGTGGGGATATTATACAGAGAGAAGAAACGAGGTCTGCTCAAATAATGAATTAAATTATGAGGGATCTTAAACAGAATGACAAGGATATGTGGAATGATTAATATATCCAACAAAAGTTCACAAATCTCAAAGATTGCGTCTTTGGCTTCTTCTGAATGGGTCAACCCAGTCTTTGTCTTCTCTAGCAGCCTGGTCCCACCGCTGTCGAAATTTTTGAAGCTCCATGGTTGATTGCCTCCTTATCTGCCATATTGAATCCATTATAAGTACACCCAAACCTAAAGAAACAACTAACCCAACATGCATTCCTGGCGTAAGCTTTAAGAATATGGACAACATGAAAAGGCCAGGAAACAGAAGCCCATCACAATTGTGGTTATAAAAGCAGTCTTGGCCTTTTTGCTTCTTGTTGCTTGATTGCAAGAGAATGTACCTTCAATGCCATATATGCATGCATTTTGTATATTTATAATGAAAACCAGTTGTTTAATCAAATCAAAGTAGGTAATTAAATATTATATAGACAAGGGGTGTTCTGGATCAATCACCCATCAGGAAACATGGTGCCAATGCTACCAGGATATGTCAAAATAAAGGTTGTAGCCATGTCCACACTTAGACACACATCGACTCTCCATGTCAAGTTGGTTTCCTGGAGACATGGTGGCACTTAACACTCCTAGACAAGAAGCATAGACATAAGAAAACTAGACAGTCTTGTAAAACCTAAGTTGATGGATTCAGCCTATGCTTCACAAAATTAGCGCTGTGATTCACTGCAAAGAGATTGAGTATAGCAGATTACAAGCTTAAAACTCTCACCTCAGACCGCACATCAACTGCTCCAGCACCTCGATTCTGTGAATCAAGAGATTTCATCAGAACAATGTGTTTCAAAATTAAGGACTAGTTCAGTTGCTTTGTTACGCTGAGGATATACATCATTTATTGATTATTGTAATGGGTACCTGCATGGACTCTTCATGAGGACTCTCTTTAGATACCTGCACATGAAGGTTGAAGAATTTTTTACAACAACAATAACAGCAATCTGGGTAGGATACTTGAATTAGAAATGAAATGCAAACACTAACAAATATAAGAAAGAAAATAAATGATCGGATCAACTCTGTTAGATAAATAATCCAGTTCCTCGAAATATGAATCTGAGTAATCCAATTTGCATACAAAAAGTAACACCCGGACTGTTTAAAATGCATGGTTCCGCACCTGAACTATAACTCTGCTAGCATAATTCCCCTTCATCACCTATACCCTTAACAGTCCATCTGTGTTTGTTGAGCCGGTACCTATAGGTACTATTTCCAATTAATCAATTTGGATAGGGATTATGGACCTATTCAGTTATAGGTGTCCGTTTGAATCAATGACTTCTAACAAAATCAGCACAACTTTTTCCATAAAAGAAGTCAACTGAGGTGAAAACAAACGGCCTATATTTTGGTTTTCCCTGATTTTCGTTCGTACAACTTCACTGAGTTAACATGGGTAGCCCATTTGACTGACCTTACTAGCAACAACTTGGCGACCACTAATACTGGTCTGAGGTTAGAAGGAAGTCATTCCTAAAGTCGATGCACACTCTAATGTCATCCTTGTTCCAAATAGGGAAGATGAGGCCAATCCAATTTGGAAATAGTGAGACAATTAAAAATTCAGGTTTGTATTGTTTAACGACTAGATGTAGTGCAAAACCCTAATTGCATCTCAACCCAAATTTTTTTTGCATAATCCACTCTCTAATTGGATGTAAAGATTGCTAATGAACAACTACAGTAGATCAGTATCGAAGCCTTATCTGTTCGCATATCACCAAGCAAATACATCTTGTAAGATTTTAGTTCAACAGATCTTAAGTTCCGCTGGGATCAGGCATGTACCTATCTTTCTAATTGTCAATTTACCACCAAAACCCAAGCTTGCTTTTATTTCATATTTCTAAAGATTGCAGAGGACTCATTCCTGAGTTGTCGAACTAGTCAGGACTAATTTTTATGATCTAATTCCCTAGAAAAGGTATCCACGATTTATTAACTCAAAATCAAGCCCAATGTCAAAGTCTCAAGGTTGAAAAATCAAGACATGATGATTCAAGACCATATCCTTTGCAATACTAACAAAGACCGAAAAACTTTTGGCTTTTTGAAAGCCTGTAACTGGATTGGATTTCCAGGCCCTCTACATTTTCTAGTTAGTCAAATTTTTTTAAGTTCTTTTATCATTTTCAAACTTTTCAAAACTTTAATAGTAGACAAAAATATCAGAAATAGTCCGAGATCATTGGTTGTCCAAAAGTCAAGTAGCAATGCAGCTAGGAAGCACCAATATATAAAACGAAGAATATTTATCTATGTAGTTTAACGTAAAAGTTTAAGTTGCTAACTGCGATGATACAAACTTAAATGGCTAAAAGTAACTATTATCTGAAAACAATACAAACAAATACAAAATCTGAGGCTTTGAAGATGGATTATACAAAATCATGGTAATGCTAACTGAGGTTTGGAGATTCCAAGGTATTGGAGGAGGATCACAAACAATATTCACGGGTAATATTAGGGGAAAGTTTTGCCTCATGCACTGCTTGACCTAAAGAGCGTCACACAAATCAAGGTCCGACCATCAATACATGGGAGAGGTGGGACCACATGATTTGACAGGAGAATATTCAACAAGGAGTTGAAGTCTCACCTCCCATGTATTGATGGAGGGCCCTTGATTTAAATGGCGCCCTTTGAATCAAGCATTGTGTGAGGCAAAAAAATTTCCTAACATTCGGGTGCAACTGAGCAAGTGGCACCTTTGGTAGAGTCTTCCTGAAAAAAGCTTGTACTTTCTCCTTTTCTAAGGTTGTGTTTGGTAAAACTTAATTTCAGCACTGAAAGTTTAAAGTGCTTAAGTGATGAAAGCTTAATTACTTATGTCTAAGTAATCTCGGGTACTTGACAATTCCATTTATTATTGCCCCCCATTTCTGGTAAATATATGCAATAACAAAAAACAGAAGGCTACTTATCTTTAAAATCTATAGCAAAATTTTCTATATCTGAATGTTTTCTAAAGAAATGTAGACTGGATATAATATATCCTACAACTACTGCAAAGTATAATTGAATTTATAAGCAGGTACACTCAGGGACGTCCCAATACAAGTTGAAGCCTAAGGAGAAAACTCTATATGAGGCCATTTTGATATTTAATATATTATTATATATAATACATTTTTTTTCTTTTTTTATATAATACAATTAAAAATGCAACTCTCTAGGTAATAGAAAATCTTTATCTAACAACTGTTCTTGATGGTTAATAACTATGGAAAAAAATTTAGATGTTGAGGATTCCCGATGCAGAGGACTCTCGTGGCCCTATATAGATCATTTTTGGGCCCACTAACCGCATGGATGTTGAGCCCACCTATTGGTGGATAAACACCAAAAATCGGCTTGATTGATGATTTCTAGCCGTTGAATTTACAACCCAAAAAACGTATTGAATCCAATGGCTAGAATCAATCCTAAAAAAGTACTAAAATCTTGTGGCTAGAGATAACCAATCAGGTTGATTTTTGGTTTGTATATCCAGCAAGGGTGGGCTAAACATCCATGTGGTTAGTGGGCCCAAAAAAATGTGCTAAGTAGGGCCATGAGAGGGAAAACTTTAGATGCAGAGGACTTTGGATGCAGTTGATGGAAAGGACTCTCGCAGTCCTACCTAGCACATTGTTTTGGACCCACTAACCGCATGGATGTTTAATCCACCCTTTACATACCAAAAAAATCACCCTGATTGTTTATATCTAGCCATAGATAGTACTTTTAAGATTGATTCTAGCCGTTGGATTCAGACATCCTTTTTGAATATTAAATCCAACAGCTAGAAATCATCAATCAAGCTGATTTTTAGTGTGTTTATCTACTAATGGGTGGGGTAAACCTCCATGTGGTCAGTATGCTTAAAAAATGAGCTATATAGGGCATGGACTCAGGGCCTTCTCTCACCAAGGGGCCTTAGGGTAGAGACAGGCCTGGGTATACTAAGCATGTCTACCAATGCTAATAACAGGAATTAATAAAATATACGAATCCAGTAAAATATTAGAACTTAAAATGAAGGCAACTGACCTTTCTAGCAGACGAGCCTCCCAAAGTTTGTATACCTTGATGGACAATGAATTCACTATCAATGACTCCCACCTTCTTTGTCCGGTCACCCTGTAAATTCAAGGTAAGACTAGTGTATTCACGACCAAATAATGTTTCTTACTACCTAAAGTACCAAGCCCGAAACAGTAAAGAGCATTTAAAATGCACATAGAGTAGATCAAAATACTTTAGTTGATTGCTCATATGATACCAAAAATAAAAAATAAAAAGCACTAAACTAATATGTATCGGAACATTCCAAATGATAGCATTTGCATATCTAAATGCAACGAGAACCTATTATCTCTACCTGAGCTAGGACATTTAGAAATATCTTTACACTTATGTTATTGAGAGGACAAAAGAAACCTACATTTTCAGTTCTTTCTATTAGAATGATAAATTCCCGCTTTTAGAACAACAGTACTATGAATGTTAAGGATCACTAGACTCAGAGAAAGGTAAAAAAGATGTACAACATATCTAAATTATATTTGTATTAAATAAAAAAGAACAGAAGATACAGCTAATGCAAACTTAGAGGTGATATACAGATGATCTGTCTAGAAAGGAGTATGGTGATGTTCAGAGCAAAAAAAAGATGACAGAAGTTCTTGAAACATAGACTTTAAATAAATCTCGATATACCCTCTATGATGTGGTTTGAAAGAACTAGAGGCACAAAAACAAGGACTCGGACAATTTCTGCTCAAGCAATATATTTAACTACATCTCACCTGAGCACAATACCCAAGTTTCATATCCATTCCCCATCCGTGAACGAGATCATTCTGCACAAATTCAAAAATCTCCTTAATGAAGTGGCATGAGTACTTCAATATGCTAGAGAAGTGCAAATATGCATTTGCATAAATGATAAGCTATAGAGTATCAGCTTACATGGAATGATTCAAATACTGAAAACGTGAAGGACAAGAAAGAAAAGCTTCAACTAATGAATAGGTCAATAATCCGATACAGAATGTAGCTTTAGCACATAAAAGTACACGCTAGTGTTCAGCATCAGTTAACTAGACCAATCAAACTTATGATTAAAAATTGGAAATATAGCCTTTTCCTTTTCTTCTTTTTTGGTTGGCAGACTGGAAAAGAATCCACAACCTCACAGGTGTGACAACACACTGTCCAATAATTACAGGCTTGGCAAGAGCCATTTTCCGTAGTCATACTTCTAATAAGAAGTTGGCTCAACTTATATAGGATCTGAATGGACCAAAGTGTACCTGGATAAGATGCCAAGCACAACGCCAAGCAGATCTTGAAAATACTGGGGCCATCCCCTCCACCCATCTATTGGAATATAAACAAGTAACTGTTAGTGTGAAAGACATACCATGGAAGAAAACAGGAAACATTTTCTTTCAGCCAACCACTGTAAGCAGATATACAGAAGCGTAGATTGCTTCTTTATTGGTTAAGCATCTTCATCACGCTGTTTTGCAATTTGACGATGCAAACAAGGACAATCTGGTAGTGTCTCAAGAAATAAAGATTAATTGAGTCAACCAGAAACTGAAACAGAGGAGTATAAACAGAATCTAAATAGAAAAACCTACCCAGTACAAGGTGGTCCCTCACTGGCATCTGAACACTTAACACTTCCTCGACTGTCATAGATTCTTCTGCATTAAATAATGAATAGATCATGATTAGTAATAAAATCTTGGCATTTTGAAATTTACACCACTCATTCTGTTAAAAGGCACCCCATTCACCTATGGACCTTCTTATCTTTTTTGCGGATGGTAATTCTGTGATGTATTTCTGACGAATTTGGGTCCAAAGCCGGCTGAGATATCTCCAGTCCTTCTGATTTCATTATTTTCAAGTATCTGTAACAGAAACCCTTCAAATAAACCAAAAATACATCCCATAGTGGAGAAAAAAGAAATGTTTTCCAAAACTAAGAAACCGACAAAAGCTGCATCCCATAGTGGAGGAAAAAGAAATGTTTTCCAATACTAAGAAACCAACAAAAGCTGTTTCAAATCCCTTAACTTGCTGCACACAACTAAAAACTCAATTAAATTACTAACCACTGAACTATATATACTCCTTACTTTTTTGGTAAGCTAATCTTGGGTCAGTTATAGCTGTACAGCAGCCAGAACAGTAAGAGATAACTAAACAGTGTACCCAGAATGTAGATAGAAGTCTGGGGAGCGCTAAAACCATTGGAATGGAATAAGCTTTGGAAGATATTTCCATCATGGAGAGAGAAAAGAATGAGACAGAGAAGAGAAGTATAGCATTTCAGACAGAAAGAAGAGGCTCAAACTCGCCAATGTTAAAAATTGAATCAGTGTTTTTTTTTAATAAGTAATAAGAATCAGTATTTCAATAATAAAAAAATGTCGCTGTATCCAATCCTGCAGCATGATTATAAATACACTATTCACAAAATCTAGAATGCTCCAACTCTGTACAGTTACCAGAATTTAAAAGCCCAACACGTTCTGATATTACCCCTAACACTTCCAGCTTTCCAGTGCATTTATCAATAATTTTTTCCACTAGGAATACACACTTGAGAGAAAGACAACACCTCAACATAAGAGACTAAAAAATATAACAACAAAGGCCTTGATATGTACCTTCCTGGGTGGAAATTCTCTACTCCCAAATCTTCATCCCAGATAAATATGTAATCATAAATGGACACAACATCCGGATGTAGAAAACGTTTTGCAAACCACCTGGAACAGAAACACAATGCCACACGAGATCAGGTAAATAATGTTTCGAGTAAACTCAGTTCCAATAAAGATAAAGCACCAGCTTGGTGGACTATAAACTGGTGGGGCCCAACCCCATAACGTGTGTTGTGGTTAACTTAGATTCCTTACCATTTTGTTTGGTTGTGAGCAACTATATGAATGGCCTTGTCATTCCATTCGAGATCTTGCCACCCGTCCACATTGCCATCGTAATGGAATAGAATAACAGTAAAATTCTCTGAAAAGAACTGAACTCTCTGAGATTAGACACAGAATGTTCTACTCAAAACCCAAGCAGAACATAAATAAAAGACTACCTTTTGAACAATGGTATCAACATTTTGCTTCTGCTTAATACCAGCTGGAATTGCCAGTAGGTTCTGATGACTCGGATCATTAACCTGAAAAATGGAAGCTGCACATATCATTAATGAACATAGCTCATCTAGAAGGGCATCCTACATTCTTCTGTCTTCAATCATTATCTATCAGAAAGAAGAAAAAAAATAGCTATATAGCAATATAGATTGAAAAATCTATGGAAACCTGTTGGTATACCATAAGGAGATCTAACAAAAACCAATGGCGTACTAGTACACATGTTGCACATGCAGAAGTCTTTCGGACATGCCATTAGTGGGTTCTGCCTATGAAACAAAATTGACCCGATCAAATGATGGTAATAATCCAATCCATCACACTCTTTGGGACAAGAAAAATAGCAAGAGTCCAGAAGAATGTCTACAAAATAGACTGTTACACTTCATCCAATCGGGCCTAAACCACCAGCCAATGAAGACTAGCAAACATGTCAAAATTGCACATTGAAAAGAAGCTAACCTTTAAATTTGAGCTACTTGTCAACCATAAAGGCCTTAATTCCAAATCTGAACTAGCTTGAACTATACCCTGAGGTAAATGATCCACCTTAACAGAAGCCTCATGAGATTCCTAGATGAGAGAAACAGAGCCATCTTGAGGAGAAACAACGAAGGAAAAATGGCAAATAAAAAGTTACCATGTAAGGAAAATGCACTCAACCATGCAAGCTAAATATTCCTAGAAGAACTGTAATTGTAGCAAGAACTAAGAAGGTTGTAGTATGTTCATGCCTAACAAGCTCATACAACCAGGGCAAAAAATGAAGAACATATAATACAAGGCCGATGGAAAGAAAGGCATAAATGATCATGATGGCGAAATAGGATTCATGTTGCCAACCCCACAAATTTGGGCTAAGGCATAGATGATGGTAGGATAAGGTTTATTACCTTTACTGTGTCAAAGGGATGTAATCTAGCTTCCATCTGATAATTTCAGAGAATTTTATTAGTAAACAGGCCACAAAATACATAAGAGTCCAAATTCAAGAAAGCAATTCAATGTACAAACAGTTGAAGTATATGAAATCAAAGACCTCTGTTGGGTAACTGTATGGACAGTCTATCAATGGCACTATGATCCACATCACTAATGTGCAAGTGGGTGCAACCAACCATTGGGTTCCACGTAGGAGATGTTCTAAGCCAAACATCTACCAAATTGGATGGTCATACCCATCCTGATAATCTATTTCCTTTTCCCTACCAATCAACATTTATTTTGACTGATCAAGATAATTCCCTAGGCAATGTGGTTAGGACAATTACAGGTTCACTTTTTCCCTAGAATATCTCCTCAGTGGCACCATCAAAAGGTGCAATGCCATTTGTAGGCCCTTAGATTTCCTCACTCTAGAAGACGCAAAAGATATCCATGTACCTCTGTATGTTGATGCTGATAATTTGTCGTTCTGTATACAATGAATAACATAACTGTACACACCATTCCCATAAATGGCACCTGTTTCATCTTAACCCCATATGCTCCCTGCACTTCCACTCTTACAATTAGAAATTGTAGAAATCAAATCAAAACCCATAAATATGAGAGCAATTATTTAGAAGTTAGAAATTATATCTTCCTTCAGAACTTAGCAAAATACACAAGTGAGAAAGGAAACAAGGTAATGTATAAAGAACAGCAGTCTTACCCCATCAAGAAAAACTTTTCTGCTTCTTGACAGCCATCTCCATGATTTTAGTGCCGTCATAGAAAACCAGGGTTTCCTACTTAATCTCACAACATGCTGTGATCAACAAGTATAAGGCAGAGAACAATATTAGACATATTCCAAGCAATTATAAGCAATTGAAGGTCCATATATTCTACTATAAATTAGAGAATATATCTTCAAAGAAGTATCGCTACCATTACAAAGTGGGCAGTTCTGTTCGAGCAAATGAAGTATAAATCCTTCTCCAATCTCCATCCACAAAATAATTAGAAATCAAAGAGAGAAACTAATATAGAATATGCAATAAATTCCAATATCAAATTCTAAACTCATTGATGAAATCATCGGCAAAACGAAAAAGTCGTAAAAAAAAAAAAAAAAAGTGTTTTCTCTAAAATAAGAAAAGTCACAAAAAAGGAAGAAACAAAGCAATTTAAAAGTGATGGATTCCACTAAAGTTCACAAGTTCACAAATACAAGTACCCACCTTGAAATTTCAACAAAAATTTAGAAAGAAAAAACTGATATGAATATGTAGCCGGTCACCATACCAAATTCGATAAAAGGAAACCAAATAGGTGGCAATAAAATCCAAAGAGCTCAAACCATGCAAAAGGTCTTTCAGAGAAGTTAATTTGTGGAGACCCATGATCCAGAACGTCCAAATAGAAAAGCCAAGCCTCCATCAGCAAGAGAAAGACAGTTATCCCCAAACAAATTGGTACATAAAGTTTACTTTCCTTCTTGTCTTCTCACCTTTAATGTCTAAACACTAATGCAGTTCTCACAAAAGACAATATGGAAAAAAAATTGCAGCTGCGTAACTGATTTTAAGCATTAAGAAGCAGAGATTAATGGACTAGAACGCAAATAAAACCCAAGAACACAAAAGCAGTAAAACAACCAAATCATCTTCGAACACAAATTGGGCCAAAACAGCTAAATCTACAGCAGTTTAACAAGAAACCCCCGCAATAAAATTACGACGAGTTATGGCGTGTACCGGAGCGCACTGTGTGCTATAGAGACACGGCGATCCGCTCCCCACGTCTGTGAGAGCAGATTCCCTTGGAGCTCGAGCATAAGTGCGTCTTGGAGTGCCTTATGTTCACCTAAATACATTTGGGATTTGTTTAACAGAGGTTTTCTCCTAATCGTCATTTTTCTCAGCAGATTTTATTCCCAATATCTCCCCCTTTTTTCTTCCATTGAAGAGAATATCATACAAAGCAATCAAACGGAACGGAACTAAACTGTCCAAATAGAAATTTCACAGCTAAAAGGACAGAAGAAATTACCGGAATACCCCTTACACTTTGCAATCTCGGACCTTTCTCACAGCAATTTCCGACGAACAAACGTTAAACCCACACCAGAATTTCTTTTTCCCAGAAAAAATTTGACAAATTCAAGTCAGCAGTCAGGCGAAATAACGAGAAAACGCGACGAAAACGTCGGTATATCGGGGAAAAAAAGAATCTTTGACCTCTTCCGGCACTCAGAACCAAAACAGCAGCTTTTATAGGCGAATAAACCAGAAAAGGTACGGAAAGAAGAGAAAACTCAGAGAAAAACGATTGTCTGAACTTTTCTGGATCTGATATCAGGCGAAGAAACTGAAAGACTAGGCAAGATCCTTCTTCATAACTGAACGCTTCAGCTCTTCACTATAATCTCAGCTTCATAACCACAAATTCCAATGCTTTTTCCGGCTGAAAAAAGGGAAATTTAGCTGATTCAATGACGAAAACTGACCGGAAATGGTAAAATCTGCTCTTATCCGAGGGAAAAACAAGGAGAACGATTTTTTTTATTTTTCTGGCAACATTATGGAGCTTCTCGGTTCAAAGGCAAATCGAAGAACAGAGAAATCTGAACACGAAAACAACTAAGCTCCAAGATCACTTACCTTATAAACAGTAATCACGAGATTTACTTTTTTGAACAGAAAAGGAGGGAAAACGATTGAAATCTGCAACACGGGAAAGATCAAAGAAATTCCGCCAAGCAACTGAAAATCAGCGGCGATATTCCAGCGAGATTAATTTGATTTTCAGCTATTTTCAGGAAATCCGGTCGATGAATCCAAAGAACAGAGGCGGAGAGAAAAGAAAAAACAAACAAAAAGGAAAGAAAGCGAGAAAAAAGAACAAAAGACAATAAAGAGGAAGAGTGAAACTCAAACTCGTAAAAGTGTGCGAAGCGCCACGTTTTATGGGAAACTGCATGCATTCTCACCGACGAGTAGCCCGTCTTTCGAAGTCGTGTCCTTATTTTTATCGAAAACTACTCCTCCTCACCTCAATAGCCATGCTTCTGTGTTTAATTCATGGCTCACCACTATATGGCCTGTAAAAACACCAAAGCATCCACCAATGGAAATTCTCGCTTCCTAGATCAATGGCTACGATGATAAATAAATATTGCTTAAGAGATGGCCCACTTGATTCAGCTCTCCCCATCAATCCATCTAATTTTTCAAAATACACGTAGGATCTACAGGCCATCCTTAATACGACAATCCTTATGTAGGAACTGTATCAGTATCAGATCATGGTTGAAGCCCCCATCGATCGGATCACGATGATCACGATCAAAACCCATTTTTTTTGCGGTGATGGGAACTCAGTAATCCTGATCAACGTTGATGACGGACCACAGTATGAGCCACGTGACACACTTTAGAGACTCATGATCGTTTGGATGTTTGGCGCATCCCCGGGTGGACCTACATACCAAAAATTAATTTTTGACTGATTAGTGATTTTAAACGGTTAAGTTCAACCTATGAAAATGACTCCAATCCAACCCTTAGAAATCACTAATCAGGTTGATTTTTGTTCTGTAAGCCCACTTAGTTTAGGCCAAACATTCATACGGTCAGCGATCTATAAGAATGTGCCATGTGGCTCATATGGATGTCCGTCGTCGACGTTGTCTAATAGTCTAATCTAGTGTACCTGATTCATGTCTTGATAACAGGACTTGAACCCAAACGAGTAAAACTTGTGTCACAAGATGTTGCAACGGAAGTCGGTCACAGCATTCAATACGAGCCACGTTGCAACTATTAGAGTACGATGACCGTATGGATGTTTGGCCAGTCCCTCGGTGAACTGGTACACAAAAAATCAGCTTGATTAGTGATTTCTAAACGATTCGGTTGAAGTTATTTTCCTGTGTTGATTTTAACGGTAGGAATCTGAGCGTTATTGAGCGCTATTTGGGTGCAAAATATCCAAAGGTTGTAATTCACTTATCAGGCTATTTTTGGTTTCTAGATCCACCCAGGGACTGGCCAAACATCCATACGGTCGGCGCCCTTTGATCGTGTAACACGTGGCTCGTATCGAGTGCTGCGACCGGCTTCTGTCACAAGATGTGTGACACAAGTTTTACTCCCCCAAAACACTGTTTGGGGGCAGGTAGTGTTTGGGGGCAGGTCTTTGGGTAAAACCCCAAAAACACGGATAAAACTTTGATGACAGGGCCTGTCATCGAAGTTTTACTCCAAAAACACTTCATTAAGTTGGGGGAAGTGTTTCGTATGTACTCTACTGCGGCGGCAATTTTGTGAGGTGAGGCACAATCAATTGAGTAGAACCGCCACAAAATGAGTCATTTGACAAACGAGCCACTTGCAAACAAAAAATCACCTGATTAGTGATTTACAACCTTTGGATCTTTGCAGTTTGCACCCAAATAATGCTCAAATTCCTATGGTTAAAATCAACCCATGGAAATAACTTAAATCCAACGCTTAGAAATCACTGATCAAGTTTATTTTTGGTTTGTAGGTCCACCTAGTGATTGGCCAAACATCCATACGGTCATCTCCCACTAAGAGTATGCCGCGTGGCTTGTATTGTGTGCTGTGATCGACTACGCTCACTGCATAGTGTGAGCGAGAAGGTTTACTCCGCCGCCCCTGCTCCACTGCACATATGGTATGGCTCATGGGCTGATCTATTCTAACCGTCAATAAATGGCCCACCAGTTAGATGGCCTGTGAGAACACTAATAGAATTTATCGCTGCCATTCAAGTTTATTTCCAGATCAATGGCTACCACGGTAAACCAACATTGTTTAAGATATGGCCCACTTGTTTCAGCTCTCCCCATCAATCCATCCAAATTTCAATGTGTACGTATGACTTACAATCCTTAATACAACGATCATTATTCAGGAACTGTATCAGATCATGGTTGAAACCCCATCAATCGGACCATGACCATTCGATCAAGATCAAACGGTGATGGGAACTGTAATCCCAATCATGCAATATTGGAAGTGAAACACGTTATTTTTCCTAATGCATATATTAGTTTACTATATTAATTTGCTTATTGTAAATTGGGATTAATGTAGCCTCGACCTTCAAGATTCTAGTTTTAATGAATATGTCCAAATCCAAGGTTTACGTTTCAAAGTTGTTCACCAAACAATAAAAATAAATAAATAAATAATTCCAAGGTTGTTAACAACTTAGCCCTAATGTCCATGCATCGATAGCAACATTTAAGTTTGAATAAGCCAAATTATGATGAACCCCTCGAGGGATGAGATCATGAGACCACACCAAAGTCAGCTTGCTACAAACTGTAGACCAGGGTCTAGTGATGAACATGTGATGTCGCCACCGACTGTTACACTGGTTCCCATCGAGGGCTTTTATCATCCACCGTTGCATCTTTCTCTGAATGGTTCGATATGTATAAAATAAGTACAAAAACTCGCGTTACAATTAATCGGGGTCCACCTCTTGACTCTGGAGATCTTCTAGGTGAGACTCTTAGATGGAGGGTCCCCCTCCCCTGGTAACAAATGAGATTTGTGTGCAATGTCCCACCTTAGAGATTTTCAAAGCTACAAGATATTTTTACTTAGGTCTGTATGGTACTTTACCAGAAAAGGATTTGTTTCTTAGAAAAAGTGTTGATACAGAAAACGTTTTAGGCTCTGTTCGGGTTTATAAGAGGCCGTTTTAAAGGTATAACGGACTGGGGGCGTTACCGTTAAAAAGGATTGTAACGGACAGGGGAAAAAATGAAAAATAGTGGAATTTAACGGAAAATGGCACTGAAATTCAAATTTTGAAAAAAATGGAAAAAAATTAATGAATTTTAAGGGAAAATTAATGAATTTTAAAGGAAATCACGGTCGTTTTTTTTTTCCATAATTTTTTCAGATTTTAACAGCTGTTAAAACGATTTTAACGGCCGTTAAAACGAAAAAATGGCCATTATTTTCTAATCGTCAAAACATTTTTTAACGTAACGGGGCGTTACCGCTTTAATGGCCGTTAAAACCATTTAAACAGGATTTTTTTAAACCATGGCCTTGAATAAGTTTTCTAGAAATGATTTTTGCATATAAATTTTTTTTTCTGTGTCAACACTTATGGACATATACAAATCCTTTTTCTGCAAAAAAAAAATTTATCCATCACCATACAGAATCTTATATGCAAAAATCATTTCTAGAAAACTTATTCAGGACAACTATGCAAAAATTTGAAGCCTTATATCCTTTTAGTGCCCGCCATTCAAGCCCTTGGTGTCAAATTTTCATTGGACAAAGTACACCAGACTCCTTCCATTGGCTTGTGAGGGGCTCAAGGTACACTTTATCCAATGAAAATGGGACAGAGCTTGTATGGCTATATTCTTAGAAAGAGTTTAAAAAAAATTGTGAAAAAAAGCCCCTTATGTTTCCTTTTTGTTATAATTTTATTGAAATTCAAAATTTTCATTTTATCCATGTTATTTTCCATTTTCACCTTTTTTTCTGTTTTTGCCCGTGTGTTACAATTCATTATAACAGCCGTTATGATAAAATAAAAACGGTAATGCCACCCGTCAGTATACCATTACAAGGGCCCCTTTTAAACATTGAGGGTCTGTTTAGTAGGCCACCGCAGTGGAAAATAAAATATTTACGCATGTTAATATACGTTTGGATGTGTTTGGCACGCATTTGCCCAAGCTAAATATTTAGTCGGGCTCGCAAATTTGTCTGCCGCGATAGAAAATATTTGATCACCTTCCCCCATTTAGTAAATATTTTCACACCAAATGAGCCTACGTGGGAAAATCATTATTTTCAATAAAATGAGTTTTTTGATATATATATATATAAAATTAAAAAGAAACTCTTTGGATCCTGTAACGTAATATATGAGTCCCACGCTCACCTAACTCATATTTGACTTACTTTGATATGTGGGACCCACACAAATTAAAAAAAATGAAGTAAGCTAGCCAATACTCGTACAAGACATTGCTAAATATTGATATGCACAAATATTTAGTTAAGATATTATTCGTCTAGCTATAGCTAAATATCCGCCGTTAGAACTCTTTTTCTGACATACCAAACATGGCCTAAGCGATAGTACAGTCTGCATGATGGTTATTGTAACATGGGTTGCAACAAGAGTAATAATAAACCCTAAAATGCTGTTGAAATTGTAGATTTTTGCAACAGTTAAAGCTCTTGACTGGTAATGATTTTTCAATGAAGAATTGTTAGTAATGGCTAGTTGGCAGTTTTGAGACTGGTTGACAGCAACACTAACATATTTGCTGTCA
Organism: Euptelea pleiosperma; assembly: GCA_035048495.1. Classification (NCBI taxonomy): domain Eukaryota; kingdom Viridiplantae; phylum Streptophyta; class Magnoliopsida; order Ranunculales; family Eupteleaceae; genus Euptelea; species Euptelea pleiosperma. Next base: position 13,397,796 of record CM068545.1, read on the forward strand.
TAGTAAGGGTGAGTGAAAAAGAAACTTAGACACGGACATGACTGGAATTGTACAAGTCCAAAACGAGCTTCTCGAATTAAGAACTAATAAAATTATAAGTGTATTATATTTCTTGTTTAGCCCTAATTTTAAAAGCTAAAAAGTCATTGGGACATACATACATGCATGCACACTCACTAACTTTTTGGGGGTGCTTTAGATTAAAGTTTTTAAATTTGTACTGATTAATCGATACACCCGATGGGAACCAGTCCCAATAATTACTCCGACTTTCGAACTTTCTATTTCAGAACCGAACCTAAAAAGACCCAAAACCGAAGTATAGGTTTCGGTTCTTCACAAACTAGTATTTGAAACCAAATCGATTAGACCCAAAACCGACATATACGGTAGTGTTAAAAATGTGAAGCTTCTTCGAAAATATCCAGATAGAACGCATCGAAAGGTGATTTCCGCTCCCCAACATGGGCTCCATGAAACTGACTCCATATTTACTGAACGACACGTGGCATGTTCTTGAAAACCATCACTGTATGGATGTTTTGAACCCGTCTTTGACGATGGTCTTCTAGAATATGACACATACATCCGTCGTTCAGGAATATGGACTCCATAAGAGGAACCAAAGCAAGGTTTAAAAGAGGCCGTTATAACGGTATAACAGACGGGGAGTTACCATTTTTTTGCCGTTATAACTAATTGTAACGCTCAGGGAAAAAAAACAAAAAATAACATAAATAACGGAGAAAACAAAACAAATGGCAAATTTTGAAATTTGAAATTCAAATTTTCAAATACGGAAAATAACGAAAAAATTAAGGTCATTATTTTTATGCGTTTTAATGGTACGTAACGGGGAGGTCCGAATCCGTTATAACGGCCGTTTTTTAAAACCATGAACCAAAGTACTCTTCATCTCTATCAACTAGGAATATCAATCTTGGAATAAGAGGAACCAAAGAATATTCAATGGGAAAATATAAATCAGCAAATCAGATTATTCACAAGATCTTTAGGGATGGGGTCAGCTAGAAGATTTCGCACGGTGGAGGACTCTAGAAACTAGAGGCACGTGTTGTTGAATTGGGCCGTGTATTTGGAGCCAACCTTTTTTGCATTGGTTTTGCTTTAAATTCTGACAGTTGGTGAAAAGTACGCGGATATTGAGGGCCAAGAGGCTTAGTGGGCGAACTTTTCAAATGCTGGAAAATTTTGATGATTGAGAGGTTAAGCATGTGTGGATAGAGCGAGGCAAATAGGCCAACTGACCTTTTAGCCTCGTAAGCCTCTTATCATGACCACGGAAAAGTTTTCTACGATAATGGCACTCACAAGTTACGTGTCATTCATTAGATATTTTTTTTAAGATCCTTTTGCTATATTTGTGTTTGAATATTAAGAATTTTTGAGACTCCACTTATGTTTAAAGAGGTTTTGTTTTGTGAGTGAAATATTTTAGTCTCATATCGAAAAATGAGAAAAAAGTCACTTGATATATAAGTAATTCTTGTCTCATTGCTTTGTAAAAGCCTGGATGCATGGTAGAGGTGATACGATACCATATGCATGTGCGCGCGCCAAGCCATGAAGCATAGTGGATCTCAGCCACCCATTATTGAAGCCATATAAGATAAGAGGGGTATAAGAAAACCGTTAAATTTATGTTAAATTCTATTTTTTTTTTAAAATTTTAAATTTCAAATTTCAAATTTTAAATTTTGAATTTCAGCACCACTTTTTTCCGTTAAAATTATTAAAATTCATTTTTTTCATTTTTGCCCTTGGCCGTTTCAATCCGTTTTAACGGTAACACCCCTTTCGAGGCATAAAAAGTGGGGCTCCTGAGCCTGACCCTTGGGCTATATGTAGGTAAATAGTAGGTGACCCATGCCCACGGCACTTATTGACAAAGCGTTTGTCAAAATTTGGTGTGAGCGGTTGAGATCCACCGTCCATTTGGTGTGATAAGATCTCGGCCATCCTTTATGAAGCCAGATAAGAGGGGGAGACAACCGTCCTGTTTTGTTATATAGATAGTAGGTGACCCATGCCCACTGCAATCATCGACAAAGCGTTTGTCAAAATTGGGTGTGAGTGGCTGAGATCCACCGTCCATTTGGCGTGATAAGATCTCGTCCATCCTTTATGAAGCCGGATAAGAGGGGGAGGCAACCGTCATGTTTTATTATATAGACTAGTGGGTGGCCCATGCCATCGGCACTCATTGACAAAGAATTTGCCAAAATCAGGTGAGCAGTGGAGATCCACCATCCATTTGGGGGAGGATTAGATCTCGGCCCTTCTTTGTTGATGCTTATAAGAGGAAGTATAAGTAAGGAGACAATCAATGTGTTTTGTTATATAGAAAAGTAAATGGTCCACGCCCATGCCCACGGCACTCTCCACCAAAAGCGTTTGCAAAAATTGGGTGCCTTCGGCACTCAAACAGTATAGCGGACTGGGGCGTTACCGTTTTTTCCATTATAATGGATTGTAACGCACAAAGGGAGAAATGGAAAAATAACATAAATAACAAAAAATAATGGTGTTGAAATTTAAATTTTGAATAAATTGAGGTCAAATGTGGCAGATTGAGTGGCTGAAATCTAACCGTCCACATTAGATCTATGGTTTGATCTCAACCACTCTTTATCTAACCGTCCACATTAGATGGATGGATAAGATAAGAGAATACAACTGAGTTGTCTTGATAGATGCACGGGTGGCCCGTGCCCGCGGCACTTCCGACAAAGTGTTTGTCAAAATCAGGTGCGTGTTAATCTCAACCATCGATATAAAGCATAGTGGATCTCAGCTACTCATTATTGAAGCCATATAAGATAAGAGGGGTATAAGGAAACCATTAAATTTCCGTTAAATTCTATTTTTCTTTAATTTTTAATGTTTAATTTTAATTTTTAAATTTGAATTTCAGCACCACTTTTTTTCCATTTTTGCCCCTGGCAGTTTCAATCCGTTTTAATGGTAACACTCCTCTCGAGGCATAAAAAGTGGGGCTCCTGAGCCTAGCCCTTGGGCTATATGTAAATCCAACCCATTTCATTCCTTATATGTAGGTAAATAGTAGGTGACCTGTACCCACGGCACTCATCGACAAAGCGTTTGTCAAAATTGGGTGTGAGTAGCTGAGATCCACAGTCCATTTGGTGTGATAAGATCTCGGCCATCCTTTATGAAGCCGGATAAGAGGGGGAGACAACCGTCCTGTTTTGTTATATAGAATATTAAATATACAAAAGGCCTTAGTGGAATTTTCGAGTTAGGTTAGAACTTAATAGACGTTGATGTTAAGAATAAGTTCTAGAAAACTTTTCTAAAGATAACCATGCATTTTATTATTTAGAAAAGTTATTTGTCATTTAGGAAAGTTATTAAAAGCTAAAAGACTAATTTTGATATATAAAAGGGTCAGGTTCGGGGGACAACCATTTTTGGCGTACCCACGTAGAAGATGAATCAATGGCTGATTTTTGGTGAGGATGATCTCCTCATCATATAGATCACCCCAACAAAAAATCAGCCTGTTCTGAAATTTCTAACCCCATCAAATGTAGTTTTCAAGTTATACGGTAAAATTAGACGGTCCATGATTCTTCAACTTCTTAACCAGTCTACGAATATCGGAATGATTTGAATTTTTGTGAAGATGATCTCCTCACCATAAAGATCACCCTCACCAAAAATCAGCCATTGATTCATCTTCTATATGGGGTATGTCAAATGGTTGTCCCCCAAACCTTACCCTTTATAAAAATATACTTAGATTGTGAAAGAAAACTTTTGATACCTAATGTTGGTTGGGGCCTGCCTAACACTACACTATTCTCCAAAATAAATAAAGATCTCATCTAAGCTTTTTGGTAGGCAAGGACTATTTGATGAGCAAGACTGTTTTTAACGAGACAAACTCTTAGGCCCTGTTTGGCAACCAGACATGGATTTGGAATTGAATGTGAAGGTGGTTTTGAACAAGGTTTAAAAAATGGCCGTTGTAACGGATTCGGACCTCCCCCGTTACATTATGGACCGTTAAAACATCCAAAAAATAACGGCCGTTGTAACGAAAATAATGGCTGTTATTTTTCCGTTATAAAGAAAATAATAACCGTTATTTTCTGAAAAAAATTGTGAAAAAAAATCCGTTATTTTTCCTTTTTGCCCCTGAGCGTTTTTTTGTTATAACAGCCATTATAACAGAAAAACGGTAACTCCCCCCTGTCCGTTATACAGTTATAACGGTCCCCTTTATACCTTGGTTTAGAACAAGTGGCCTGGTATCAACACTCACAGAGATGAAACAAAAACCGAGTAATTAGTTACGCACCCCAAGTTGCACTAATTGACTCGCTGCGTTGGTTTGACGCCTCAGCAAAGGCGCAGCGCACCACGCGACATATTTGTTTTGGGAGACGACAGCGTAACTCACAGGTTGCACGACAACATTAGATTTCACTACAATTCATAAATTGGACAAATCCGCAGAACACCACCGCCTAGTTTGCGCCTTTTGAAATTAACGCCACCATAAAAAAAACGATCCCAAAACAGCATTGGCGTGAATTTGGGACCTTCAAATCTTATGTTAAAATAGCTGCTTTGGCATTACAGAAAACATGAAATGTGACCAATCGAAAATAGCCACCTACACATGGGCCTTAGAGCGAGGTGGACCAAAGAAAATCCATATGTTAAACCTCATCTTATAACATTAGCACACATTGAGATCCCTCCCCAGTTTTATTGTACTACGAACAAAGTAGTATAATCTAAAGCAAGGTTTAAAGGGGACCGTTATAAGGGTATAACGGACTGGGGGCGTTACCGTTTTGTTATAACGAAAAAAACGCTCAGGGAAAAAACGGAAAAAAAATGGGAAAATAACAGAATATAACGGAAAATAACGGAAAAAACTGAAAAAATGGCTCCAAAATTTCAAAAATGAATATAACGGAAAATAACGGGAAAAAATGAAAATAACGGCCTTTTTTTTTCACAAAATTTTCAGAAAATAACGGTCGTTATTTTCGTTATAACGAAAAAATAACGGAAAATAATGGCCGTTATTTTTGTTATAACAGCCGTTATTTTCTGGGCGTTTTAACGGTCCATAACGTAATGGGGTAGGTCCGAATCCGTTATAACAGCAGTTATTTTCATTATAACGGACGTTTTTTAAACCTTGATCTAAAGTGGAATGGTGGGCCCATCTATTAATCAATCCATTCATCTTGCTCCACATGGCAGTACCAAAAGCTGAGTTCATCTATTGATCAACCCGTTTATCATTTGAGATACTCCCATGTTATCTTTGAAATTTTACATAACGCCGTAATTTGAAAAAACTAACTTATCCCATGTCCTGGACTCCTGTCCACCGTTTATGGTCGGCGTTGATCCAAATTGACTAATAAATTTTTTTGAAAGATGAAAATACACCTTTCTTCAACCTTAGAACAAGAACATGTAGTATTGTTCTTTAACCTTGGAACAAATATTACACCAGAAAAGCCCCACCCCTTCTTTTTCCATACCAAATTAAGCGTGTAGTCGAAACGAATTATCAAACGGTCCTAATTCACTGTTCTCACAATGCGCAACTCCACTAAGGGTGTGTTTGATTGCACATAACATTTTCCCGAAAAAATACATCTGGGAAATCCTATAAATGGTTGATTGATTGCAACTACGAATACATTTTTCTACCATGTGAGAAAATAAAGGCGTATTTTCAAGTGGAAATGACAATGGGAAATGAATTCTGGGCTTAGTAGGAAAAATTATCCAGATTTAAATGGCTTGTTAGGGAAAATTACACAGACTTAATTAAAATGTCTATCTAACAATGGACGGTTGTATTTTCGTAAGGAAGTTATGCCCACTTATTGGTGGATAAATGCAGTTAAAATCAGCTTGATTGATGATTTCTAGCCATTTTATTTACTACCCAAAAAACATGCTTGAATCCAACGGCTAGAATCAATCTTAAAAAGTACTAAAATTTGTGGCTTGAGATAACCAATCATGTTGATTTTTGGTTTGTATATTCGGCAAGGGATGGGCTAAACATCCATGTAGTTAATGGGCCCAAAAAAATGTGCTATGTAGGGCCTGGCCCCTGGGCTGGGGCCTTCTCTCACCAAAGAGCCTTAGGCAATGGCCTTAAGGTAGAGCCGGCCCTGCTGGTTGGAACACTTCACCTTTAGCATGTACCATTGACGGGCTTCAAACCCATGAGATATTGATTATTTAACCTTGAAACCACCCATACATTAGTGGAATTAAATTGCTCGCCAGAGTAGCTGTCAGCTAACCGTGATACTCAAATAAGTAGGTCAAGTGTAATGACCAGTCAAATTACTAGCCCATCGACCACCACAACCTGTTTGATTTGGATTTAAGGTTCCGACCAAAAGCCACGAGCTCTTGTGATCTAAGGTTGAAGAAAAGGTTATTTTTGTCCTTTTAAAGTAAATTGTTAGTCACTTTGAGTCGATGACAATTAACAAGGGCGGATCATATGTCAAATTTCAAAGATAAAAATGGGGTGTATGTCAAAAATTCCCAAACTTTTAACTTCAAGGAAAAAACGATTGTTTCTCATTTCTCCTTAATACCAAAAAAAAAAAAAATACGACTGTTTCTCATTAACCGCCGTGACTATACAACAACTGTAATTTGTAAATCTAACAAAATTAACTGAAAGTTTATACAACAAAATACTGATTGAGGGTTTCATCTTCTCCAAGGTCTCTTCCTTCCCTTTGCCGGAGTCTCAGGCCGTTTGCAGGAACTCCCTCGTCCTAACTTCCCCGGCCTACCCACGCCTTTCTTCACCACCACCACTGACGACTCCGCCGAAACTCGGCATCGCGTGCCTTCTTACTTTCTGGCGTCGGAGTCGCTTCGGCGGAAGCTTTTCCCGCTACTTTGCGGTTGCATGGACGTGTGCTTCTAGGCTTTACCGGAGGACTACACCCCGGTGATTCCACCGGAGCCTCTACCTGAACTTGATTGGTTCTAGACTTTACCGGAGGATCACACACTGGTGGTTTTGCGGTGATGTCAGCAGCAGCACCTGAATCACTACCGGAAACTCTTTGATTCAGCCGGAATGTTTTGGTGGCGAGATCTCTGAGTGAGACAGCCGAATTGTATTCGCGTGAATTCTTGGGATAGAAAACCATGGCGTTGTTGGATAGCAGAAGCAAATCTCGGAAGAGTTCTCTGGCGGATGTGATCGAACGGTCAGAGATTCTCGATCTTATAGCGTCGAAATCCAGGTGCCGACGGATCGTTTTCTTGTATCTCGCTCTCTTCTGTTATGGTAAATAGCGAAAAGAAAGGGAGTCAGCTAATGGTATTCATGGTCAATAGAGGTGCATTTTGGTCATTTACATAAATCACATATACACCTAGTGATATCCAAGACTAATAATAATCATAACCGTCAATTATATAGACCAATTCTTGACCATGACCCTTTAATCTGATCGTCCAAAAAGGAAGGCAAGAAGAAGAATTAAGATCATCAGATAAGGTCAATTAGTGGCATGTGTCCTATTGGTTTGACCTTTAATAATGGCCCCACCCTTCCGTGTGGTGCACAATGAATCTTCTTTGGGAGCCACGAATGTTTGGTCCACTGCTTGATTGATCTACACAAAAAATCAGCATGACTTGATGGTTTCTAGTCGTTGGATTCGACCATTTTTTGGGTACTCAAATCCAACAGCTAAAACCCCAATCAGGCCGTTTTTTTTCTGCTGTGGAGATCCACTGTGCGCCAAACATCACATGGAAGAGTGCCACGTGGCATTATGGGATGGGCAACAAATAAAAATCGCCGCAGTCAAGGTTTACAAGTCTGGTACCAACGGATGAGATGTTGTTAGAAACTTAGAACCCGCCATCCACCTTAATAACGTACTTCGCTGATAAATGTAGTCTCTTTTTTCTTACCTGGCTCTCGAGCCGTCGTCGAAACACAGACGCATTCTCATTCTCCATAAACGAATTCAAAATTTCAATAAGGTCAACGATTTTCTCCCCACCACTATGACCCTTGTGATCATCCCTATCGGAAGATCTGACACTCCGATCGCAATCGCCCGTCGATTCTTCTTTATCTCGACCCTCCACGGCCGAACTCAACACGTCGCTGTCCCCAACACTTCCTTCTTTACTACAATCCTTCCTCTTTCTCTTCCCTCTCCTCTTCCTCACACTCCCTCCTCCGCCACCCAAGAAAGTCTCAACACTCGTCGTCTTCTCTCTCTCTTCGAGCTTGATCTCGGTTTCTTGAGTTGACACCGCTGCCGGAATTTGACATTCCGTTGACCAATTCGTCCTTGTTTCTTCGGTGAAACTACTCGCGGATAGTCCATCCTTGGATATATCTTTGCCGGAAAATTCGGCTCCCTCGGAGTTTCCAACGGAAACCGGTGATTCCGTCTGGTCGGAGTCGTATTTGACGTGGCCCACTTTTCCTTTCTCGGCCTTTAGATTCTCAAGCTTTGATTCGAGAGACCTGAAATACGATAATCCATGACCACCTTACCTTTTAGTTCACAAATTAAAATATTTATAAAGATTAATAATTACAGAGGAATAATTAGTTGAAAATGTGAAGAGGGTGTAAAGAAAAACTTCGCTGACCGCTCACAATATGTGCCACTTGGCAAATTTTTAAAGGACACTGACCGTATAGATATTTGGCCAATCCCTAGGTGGACCTACAAATTAAAAATCAACCTGATTAGTAATATCTAAGCGTTAGATTGGAGTAATTTTCATGGGTTTATTTTAACCGTGGGAATTTGAGCATTATTGACCATTATTTGGGGTACAGGTATCCAAAGGTTTGAAATCACTAATCATGCTGATTTTTGGTTTCTATGTCCACCTAGGGATTGGCTAAACATCCCTACGTCAGCATCCTCTAAGACTATGCCACGTAGCTCATGTTGTGGGCGGTCGGCAGAGTTTTACTCAGACAGTGTACGATCTTGCTTCCTTTGAGACGTACACGTGGCAAAGATGGTATCAGAGCTAAGCCCAATGCAGCAAAAATGGGCTTGAAGACATAATCATATCCATTATGGGCTCTGAGGTCTGTACTGGGCTTTATTTTAAGGGCAGCTACCTACATAAATGGGCTGGTTGTAATGTTTGGCCTACGCTTAAAATCAGCTCGATTGGTGACTTCGATCTCCTGGATTCAAACATCTTCACGACATGGGCTTGGAACCCACACATTCGCATGTTCATGAAGCCCATGATTAAATAATGCTTGGCTGCAGATCCACACATGGGTTGATTTTAAGCCGCCAGATTCGAGCATTATTTGGGATACTCGGATCCAAGGTCTAGAAATCACCTATCAGGCTGAATTTTGGCCTGTAGGGCCAACTGGGAATGCCAAACATCCATACGGTAGAACAGTGTGCCACGTTGCTCACAGGATCGTCAATCAAAACTCGCTCTTTACACCAAAATAAACCAAATCGAATGCGTAAATACCGACCCAATTGAGTCTTCAGATTTCTCCAACTCTCGCTTCAACTCTGCAACCCGTTGCTTTCGAAGCTCTTCAAACAAAACCCTGCTATAAGTAAAAAAACAACGGTATTTTTAAAAAGGGAATCCAACTTTAATTAAATGCTTAAAAGACTAATGTAGCCCTATTCGTTTCGACAAATATGTACAAGAATCTTTTAATTGTAAAGGCAATTTCGTAATTTTAAAGGATGACCATCTTCACAAAATTGACATAAATACCCTCTACCTTACAAAGATGTCGAGGGGTATAAAAACTAAAAGAATTAGGGATATATCGGTCATTTAAATCGCAGAGACACGTGGCGCATTTCGTCTTAGACCTTCGAGACCTTCCATTGAATCGTTGTCTTTGGATAAAACTTTGATGACCGGGCCCTGTCATTGAAGGAGATGACAGGGCAGCAGATCTCGGCACGTGTATTTTGAACGGACTGGTCACTTCGGCCTCACCACACACGTACCCAGGTGAGTACTTGAGTGCTTTTTGCCAAAAGACTCACCTGTGTACGTGTGCGGTGAGGACGAGGTGGTCCAACCGTACAAAATCCAGGTGTCGTGATCTGCTGCCCTGTCATCTCCTTCGATGACAGGGCCCATCGAAGTTTTACTCGTTGTCTTTTACCCCCTAAAATTAGTTGGAAAATATATAACCGATATGGCAAGAGTACAACTTTGCTGACGGACCACAATATAAGCCACGTGGCACACTCTCAGAGAACGCTGAGCGTACGGATGTTTTGTCCATTCCTAGGTGGAGCTACCTACCAAAAATCAGTCTGACTAGTGATTTCAAACCTTTGGATCTTTGTACCCCGAATAATGCTCAAATTCCACGGTTGAAAATAACCCATGAAAACGACTCCAATCAGGCGCTTAGAAATCACTAATCAGGCAAATTTTTTGTCTGTACGACCACCTAGGGTTCAGCCACATCCATAAGGTCAGAAATCTCCAAGAATATGCCACGTGGCTCATATTGTGGTCCGTCGGCAAAGTTCTACTCATAAGGCAAAAAGGGAAGAAAATCTTCAGTAGGCTTTTCATTATAAATGAATAAAATATTATATTTTAAATAAATATTTAGAAATAAAATATTGCCAACTCACGTGCATCCACAATAACGATCTTGCAAGTCCTCGTATTTGGCTTTACACACCTGCAACGGAGACGTTATTTTTTGTTATTTGAAGATAATTAAAAAAGAAAAAGAATGTAAAACAAATTTTGGACAGATATAGCCCTTTAAATTTAATAAAGGTCAATGGCGTTCTTGTAATACTTTAGAAAATAAGAGTGGGCTTTATTGACTTGACAATTAAGTCCTCCTTATAACCATCAGATTTAAACGGAGTCGTTTTCGCGTCTCAGGATTGACCCTAATGATTTTTTTCTAATGACCAAAATACCATTTAAACCGCTTCTCAAACGAGGTTAATATTGTAAATCTACACAAAGATTAGGGCATTCTCGTGACAAAAACCAAGAAATTTCCATGCCCACCAAACAGAGGATTCGTATCATTTACGTCAAAAGGTACGTATTTATATCGTATATACGAAACCAGGTAAATACGAGAGGATTCTCGTTATCCGAGAAAAAGTAGATACGTTGCGCCAGAAATACTTTTTCGTTATTTTTTATTTTTTGCCTTTTTCACAACAAAAAATTAATTCGAGTTCGAAATAAACGTAAGGGGGAGTTTCGAGATCGTTTCAAAGAAAAATTCCTAAAAAAAAAGTTTTCTGAATTATAGGAAAAACAAATCTAAACGAAAATCCCAACATTCGCCGAGATATTCTAGCGTATTTTATATCGAAAATATCACGATATATTAGCGAGAAATTAACCTCGGCCGTGAAGCAGTACGAATAGAGGGTCCTGGCTCGGAGCTCCTCAGCAACGGCGTCCCAGGCTCGGATTCCGTGCCTGTGAACGGCACCCCCAAGAACGAGCTCCTCCCACGTACCCCATCTCATCATCACGTCCGTCCCTGTCATCCTACCTGGCTCAATCACAGTCTTCCACGTTAACCCGAAGATCAAATCACCGTCTTCTTCTTCCTACGCGATCGGTTCACGTTAGCCACTCCTTGTCCTGGAAAAATCAATCTCCTCCCTTCCACGAAAACCGACCGTTTCGTCACATTCAAGAAAAACCCAAATAAAGAAAGCCCCTGGGAGAGATTCGTAAGGTCGTAAAACCGCTTTTGGCGAGATAGGTGGTATTGAGTATGTGGGGGAGGGAGAGCAAATAGTGGTTTTTATAAGAAAAAGGTGGGTTTCGGAAGGTGGTTTTGAAGGGGGAAAGGTGGTCTGGGGTTTCTTTTTATATACGTGAGACGAGTATTGACGTGTTCGTTTGGTCGAAAGCCAAAAAATTGAAACAAGTGAATCCAGAGAAGAGAAATGTATTGTGAGAGAGAGAGAGAGAGAGATTTATTGGGTTTCCTTTTCTTTTTTCTTTTTTCTTTTTTTTAGGGGTTCCTTATCACAGAGGGAAAGCTCTCTCGCCTTTCTCGCCTCTTGCCCCCGTCCCTGTATTTTTTTTACACCCACCTATTCTTCGTAATCTCCTATATATTCCTATCTTTTCCTTAAATGACATACATGTCCCAGGCCTTTATCTCCTTATCTGTTTGTTTTGAATCTTTTGTTGTTTATTTTCGAGTACAGCTTTGCTGCCGGACATCCGTCATCAACGTTGATGACGGACTACAGTATGAGCCATGTGGCACACTCTTATAGATTGCTGATCGTATGGATGTCTGGACCATCCCTAGATGGACCTACATACTAAAAATCCACCTGATTAGTGATTTCAAACCTTTGATATTTGTATCCCAAATAATGCTCAATTTACACGGTTAAAAATCAAGACATGAAAACGGCTCCAATTCAACTCCTAGAAATCACTAATCATGCCGATTTTCGGTCTGTAGGTCTACCTAGGGTCGGGTCAAACATCCATACGGTCAGTGATCTATTGGAGTGCGCCACGTTGTTCATAAAGTGGTCCGTCATTGACTTTGACGACGGACTCCGTCAGCAAAGCTCTGCTCTTTATTTTGTATCTATAAAGAAAAACTTTGCCCTCAGCGCTGGAGAGCACTCTAAATACCACGTGGCACACTCTTGGGCCCACTGACCCATAAAACTTGGCTCACTCAATGGTACTCAGCCTGATTGGTGATAAATACCCATTGGATTCCAGCATTTATTCATCATGGGCTTGGAATCCACCGATGGGCCTGTTCATGCCCATGAGAATTAATCGAAATTAATTGTTTTGAACCGTCAAAACAAAGGGTATCGATAATTTGATTGGTGCCTAATGGCCAATCCAAAGGTCCAAATTGAGGAGACGGTACGTGATTGATCATACATCAAGCTTGGGTCCCACTACAACGGGAAAAGAGGATAAAATTTGATTGGCGTATTATTTTGCTAAGAAGAGAATTTATTTTATTTTTAATTGCAACGATAATACCGGTTTAGAAATATGGATATATTTGACATTATTAGAAAACCTAAATATCTTGTGGTCATTTCCCGTCCACCGCGTATCCTTGATTTTTCTAATATAATTACAACTTTGCCCCCATTCGTGATTCTTGGTTTACCTGGACCGTCAAACTGTAGACCTTTTAAAGTGGAGAATTTTGGAAGGTTCCTGTCACCAAAGTGCGGGGAAATTAGTGTTTCGACCACAGTAATTGCTGGAGTCAACTCACAGACTCATCATCAATCTAGATCGTTCATTTAGTGGGCCACCAATTGCTTGGGACGGTTGCGGAAGAATCATTCTCACCCTAGTTGTTAAGTTAGGATACGGGAAAAGTTCGAGTATAATTTGGTTATAGTCAAAAAATTCGTCGATAAAAATTCGGTCAAAAATTCGAAAAATGGTAAAAGTTCGCAATTGCATTCATTCGTGTTTTATTCAGCTACGATCCAAAAATTCGATGTTAAAAATTCGGACATTGGATCCAATGTTGTTTTTCACCCATGGTTTGTTCATGAAGTCTGTAATGAAAAAAAAAATTCTAAAATCCAACGACTACAAATTACATATCAGACTAGTTTTTGGCTTATAGGTTCACAATGGATAAATCTAACATTTATGAGATCAGTGAACCTAAAAATATTTAGCACAATAATATATTGAATCTAATATTCATGGTTCAGAGTGTCCTTTTACCCAAATCTCATGTGCACCTGATAATAATATATTGAATATTTATATCTATTCAGATAACTTTGGATGCCCTATGCATCAGGGTGGAGACGATGAGGAACGTGAATTCAAGAAAGAAATTAAAGTTTTTTATTTTTTTCCCTTTTTATTTTTTATTTTTTACTCTATTTGTAAGCCGAATTAATCGTCTTGCCGAATAAAACGCGTTTTAAACGCATTGCCTTAATTATTCGCGAATAATTCCGAATTTTTGAATTGTTCAGCTGAATAATTCGGTTTACCTTATAAAATGAATCGTTCGCGAATAAGGCCCTACTTGGTATCGCCGCAAATATTTGTTTGCAAACATTTGCAACATGTTTTTTGTATTTCTAGGTGCTTGGTTGCACCCTATAATTATTTACGTAGGTAAATATTTTCTGTGAGTCCATATTTTTTACGATTTGAGCTGCTAATGTTTGCAGCAAAATATGGCCGCAAACATTCACTTTTTGGCTTGAACTTCCTTAAAATATATATAAGATTTGGCCCCTAGATGCAGAGTAAAATTCACTCACTGCCCGTGATGACTGCCACAATATGTGCCAGGTGGTATACGTTTAGAAGACGCTGATCGTATGGATGTTTCGTTTAAGTTTTAAAGGGCCCGTTATAATGGTATAACGGACTGGGGATGTTACCGTTTTCTGTTATAACGAATTGTAACACTCAGGGGTAAAAACGAAAAATAATGAGAAAATTACATAAATAACAGAAAAAAATGGCGTTGAAATTCAAATTTTGAAATTTCAATTTTAATTTTCAAAAACAAAACAATAACGGACGTTTTTTCACAAAAAAAAATCTAGAAAATAATGGTCGTTATTTTCATTAAAATGGAAAAATATCGAAAAGTTATTTTTAAAACGTTTTAACGGTTCATAACGTAACAGGGGAGGTCTAAACCATGGTTTGGTCAATCCCTAGATGGGCCTATAAACCAAAAATCTGCCTAATTAGTGATTTCAAATCTTTGGAGGGTCGGGCTGGGGGAACCCCTGTTTTTGACACCCATTTTAACGTACCCACATAGAAGATGAATCAATGGCTGATTTTTGGTGTGGACGATCTCCTCACCATATAGATCACCCCAACAAAAAATCAGCCCATTCTGAATTTCTAACCCCATCAAATGTGGTTTTTCAAGTTACATGGTAAGAATAGATGGTCCATAATTCTTCAGCTTCTAAACCAGTCTATGAATATCAGAATGATTTGAATTTTTGTGAGGATAATCTCCTCACCAAAAATCAGCCATTGATTCATCTTCTATGTGGGTACGCCAAAATGGGGGGTAAAAAATGGGTGTCCCTCGAGCCCGACCCATCTTTGGATACTAGTACCCAAATAATGGCAAATAATGGTCAGTAACGCTTAAATTCAACGGTTAAAATCAATCCATGAAAATGACTCCAATCCAATGCTTAGATGCTCAAATTCAACAGTTAAAATTAATCAATGAAATCCATTAATCAGGTTGATTTTTGATTTGTTGATCCCCTTAGGGATTTGCCAAACATCAACATCCTCCACAAATGTGCCACGTGGCTCATATTGTGGGCTGTTATAGGGGCAATCAATGTGGAGGGTCAGCAAAGTTATACTCCTAGATAGACATCTGGACCCAAAAAATAACATGATTAGTGATTTCTAAAAGTTGTATTGGAGTCATTTTCATCTGATGATTTTAATCGTGGAATTTGGCATTATTTGGGGTACAAAGATCCAAAGGTTTGAAATCACTAATCAGGTTGATTTTTAGTTTGTAGGTCCACTTAGGGACTGGCCAAACATTCATACGGACAGTGTCCCTCTAAAGTATTCCCTGTACTCAAATTGTGGGCGGTCAGCAAAGTTTTATTCGGACCAACAAATCATTTGGTTCCCGCCCAAAATCAACTTACCTGGACCATCTCATGATTCTCATCCATTTGTTCCGTTGTTTGATTGGTTGTAATCTTCCAATTCATTGACATTGTTCGTAGGTGATCTCCATCTCTATTTTGGATTCATCAAATACTCGAAAAATATTTGCATTGCACCCTCCACCCAAGCAATGGAAAGTATTTGCAACTGATTTTACGGGTTAATACCAAGCAACAGAAAATGTTTGAAGCTGTAAACATTTACAAAATAAATATTTGTAGAGGTAAATATTTACATCCCACAAATATTTACTAGATACTAAGCAGGGCCTAATTCGCGAACTGGCAACTAGGACCCGATGATCCTAACCTTCTGATATATTGACTTCTTTTTTCAATCTTTAACCAGCTCTTGATCATCTAACAATTAGAATCAACTGGTCGCTATGCTTTAGCACTATGGCCCACCAAATGATCGATCGGTCCAGATTTGAATACTTTTCTATAGTGCCCCACACGATCTGTAATTTGAGGAGAGGATGGATTTGACTGTACAGAGAATACGGATTTCTTTTTGTATCGGCATTTAGGGAAAGAAGGATACATTTGACATTGTTGGGAAAGCTAAATCTGTCCGTCCATGACTCCATGTTGCTTTTATTGTTGGGAATATATTAGAATATAGCCTAACCTTAAACAAATTATTACTAAAATGCCCTCGTACGTGTTATTTAATCTATCCTAGACTGGACCGTCAAAAGAGGAGACTTCCAAATATGGAATACTTTGAGACACGTCACACGTCACACGTCACACGCCCACCACTTCCTAACTGTGTCCAAATTCGTAAAGAGGCCTTCATAGACCTCATGGTCAACAAATCAGCACTGCTAATTTGGTGGGCCACTGCCCACCTCCTGATGATCTCTACCCTCCAATGTGTTATATCTTTGTCAAACGTGATATTAACGAATGGTCAGGAAGGATCAACGAGCCGGAGGCCACATGTAGGGTCCGATACCGAATTCCACCACCATCTTTTTTTTTTCCTGGTAGGAATTCCAGCAACCGAAAATAGTCCTTTCCATCATGTATATCCCGACACGTGTCACTGAGTGGATATGTGCCACTTTGCACGTGAGATCTCATAAAGTTTGCCATGTGGCACTCCACGAACCACAGGAAGATCGCATCGCTTGCCACGCACGCCACGGCTGAGCATGATAGGACCATGTTCATGGCCCAACATGTATATACCTGACGCTTCCAATGCCATGCACCATATTTTGGCATTAATATCTTGAGCATGCACCATATTTTTGTATAGGTGTCTAGTATTACTACATACTAGACACCCAGCTCAACCTTTTGTGGGTTCAAGCTACGGACTTATTGTAACCATCCGATTGTTCATCATGTTTTCTTTTGGAGATCAAGAGGATTGCAATAGATTGAGTCATCATCAGGCCAACATTGATCGAAGGGAACCCCTTTGTTTACTCCTTTGAGACCCGTTGACTTGAGGGATTTAATTATTGCATGTGTGCCACGTGATAATTGTGTCAATACTACTCAATTCCTAATTAAATTTAGAGTTGATCTTGCATCTTTGGCATTACTTTATTAACTTCTCAAACAGGGAAATAAAGATAGTCCCACATCGGACAGAAGAATAAACACCAACCCCCTGCACCCATATAAAAAGATAGCTACCCCTTCAGGAAAAGCACGCAGCCGTGCGGTGAGCACATAGCGAACTATTCTTTCGCCTTTTACTAAAGAATACCGTGTGCTCGCCGTAAATAGCGGCATACGCCTATTTTTGGAGGGTTTTCTTAGTTGGAAACCCCAACAAAACAAAATAGAATGTTTTAATAGAATATTTAAGATAAAGGTGGACCTATAAAAATCAAAATTATTCAGGCTGATCATTGGCACTAGGGCTCATTTAGCGATAGTGTCACGTGATATATTCCAAACGGTGTGCAGTGGTCACTAATCGGGCTGTTTTTCAGTTTGTCGGTCCACCTGCTGATTGGCTAAACATCCATACGGTCAGAGTCCTCTAAGAGAATTCCACGTGGCTCATATTGCGCCCTGTCATATTGCAATTTTAAAGTGACCAACACGCCAGATAAGGAGAAAATTTTGACGTTGAAGTCGCTTGGCCCACCACTTGTGGACACCAAAAATTTAAATCAACTTGATTGGTGATTTTTATCAGTTAGAATTCGCACAAAAAATAATGCTCAATTCCAATGACTAGAAATCACCCAATTAAAACGCTGAAATCCAACAGCGAGAAATCATCGATTAAGCTGAGTTTTTATGTGCAGGTCCAACAAAAGCTGAACCATACGTCCATGGTTCTGTAGGCCCGAAAGAGAGCCACGAGTCATTTTTTGGAAGGAGACGTTAAACTTTTAAGTCCACCGGGTACAGCAAACTTTGAATCCTTTTTTTTTTTTTTTTTTCCTGAAATCTATTTTTTTCTCAAGTTGAGACCAAGTCCTCAAGTCGTCAAGTTAGGCCTTTGAATAGAGTCATGGAAGAGCACATGTTTAGGTGTTTGACTTTGTCAGATACAGATCTATTGAACTCCTTCTGAACACATTTGGTAACAAAGATTTTGTTGCCTCCAAAAAAGCCCACGTAATCCACAGATTATCTGCACTCCTAAAAGTCCAAGCAACATAAAGTTCATTACAAAACAGCCCAATAATTTCTCCTTACGATCTTCGAGGTTCTGCCCAACCTAAGCCTGAAACTTCACTTTGTGTTTTATGATTCTTTATAAGCTTCAACCATTATTTTGCAGTAACTTGCAGAGTAAAATATAGAAGCTAGGAAGTTTAACAAAAAATGAACCGATTAAGAACAAAATTTTACATTAGCACTGCAGTAAACATACAATATCCATACATGGCTGCACACATTGACATACATGATGCAGGACCTACATCAAAAGAATGGCTGGCAAATATGAAGGTTTCCGGAAGGATCCACTGATGATACATCGCTTTCTGAGACAGTTGAATCAGAGTAAATGAAGCTGATTTGATTTGAGGTTCACCTTTGGACATCTCTTGAGCTTCAGTGCTTGGTTACCAAACAGAAAGAGGCGGCAGCAGAAAGCACAAAGCATATATCAAAATAATGAGATTCCTAGATGATAGCGATGCCATAAACTATAAGATCACTGAACTATACCTCAGTGTGCAAAGGGTTGCATTTATGTGCATCTTGTGAAAATGGAAACAAGGAGCTACCATGCAACTCCCAAGTAGGAATGGGTTTGGATGGCAATGGTAGGTCATGATTCTTGAAGAACTAGATTCAATTCGTGGGCACATTTGGCAAGTAACCCACCCCTCCTGCACCAAAATAACAAAAATAAGGAAAGCTGTATACCCAAATTAAAAAATGGTTCAGTGTTAAACATTTCTCATTGCTAGGTAACTAATAAAAGGAAACTGGCCAAACCATTCAGCAAAAAAGGCTTACCACAGTAATAGGGAAAAACTAAAAAGAGCCCAATGAGCTTTGAAGGGAATCATCTGAATCTGAAATTTTTTAGTTTAAGAAAAGAGGCATAGTGTTATACTACATCATATGAACTCCATACTTTACCCAATCAGCAATTGAACCCATGGATCATCTCAGCAGAGAAAGCCAACAGACTGAAGGACAGCGATGTAGGCAGATAAGGGCTTAGTTTGATGAAGTATGCTAATATGGCAATGGGTTGATAGGGAGATGATCATTGCACGCCAGGAATTGTTTGGGGTGAATGTTCTAGCCCCTTTCTCCTGTGCAGCTTATGTGATAAGAAAAGACAAAAATTTCCTTCCTGACATAGTTGTCCCTCACTAACACTTACTCCTGTTGAGGCCGGACAACATCTCGTACATCAGTGTACGGCCCCTGACAGTAGATAGCCTCATCATCTCTTGAAGGTGCCTCACAAAAGGCTACTTCTAGAAGGCTAGAGTAAAAGGCAACCCTTAGAAAGCACAACCTTCAGCTAAGATGTAAGAAGGCGCCGTCTTGCAAGTTATACTTCCTTGGCCCCAAACCTACGATCTCTCTATAAACCCCCGTTGATAGTGCAATGTGCGAGACCACATTACTATGGTTCGTGCATTAAAGCCTAAATAGGCTACTTTGTATGGCAGCCATATGGCATGGATGTGCTGCCATGTAGCCACATTAGCATTCAGTGTCGGAAACTTACAGCATAGCACCAAAGTGGCACTAATGTGGCAAGCACTTGAAATACGCCATCTCCAAGTGGTAAGTGTAGAGTTTCCTTAAAGAGCGCATAATGAAGTACTGCCTGTGACGGGGGATAAAATCTCTGTGAATTTGACACCAACACATGTTTGACAAAGAAACAAAACGCCCACCAGTCAACAATCACCAGGAAAAGCTTGACATGCCACAAGGACATTGAAAAATGTCATAATAAACAATACCTATGACCACAAAAAGATGCATGTCACAGGAATATGGCAAAAGATTAAAGCTGTATTAATGGGATATAAATAAATAACAACTCTCAGTGGTGCCTAAGTGTTAGGCATGAAGTAACCAACACATGTTAGACACAAGTTCTTAAAGATGCAGTGTCCACACCACATGTGATGGCTCGATCAGTGACTCATATAAGCCATCTCACTTGTTTTCAGACTCGAAAACCAACTACCAACACTACAGTGTGCAGCTAGTTTTGAAACTACTGGAGAAACATTGAATCTAGAATTTCTAGAGGTGTGCAGCTTGTTTTCATCTAGAATTTCTTTACAGTGGCTCAGAAGTCCAACGGTAGTATGCTTGTTTCTAAAGTACACCATCCAGTCAATCATTGTTGCATAGAGGTGAGTAAAAGATAGGGCGACAAAGGGAACAAGACTACTCTTTAAAAGTTAATAGTTTGAGAAAAGCTTGCTTACCTTATCACTGAAGGAAGAACTTGCTTGATCTTTTGCAACTGGATAAAGCACTTGTTGCAACATTCACGCCTGTGCTCATTTGCTCAGATATAGGTGTGTCAGCCATGTGATCAAAGTTTATACCATCTCCAGAAAACAAAACAGAAAAGATTATAAAAAAGGTGCATAAAAAACATTAAAACAAAATACCTATGCTCCGCCTGAAGATCGACCCCTACAGATGGAGATGCTGACATGGTCGAACGGATTACCGGCCCAAAAATTGCCACAAGCTTCAGTAGTATTTCCAATGAGACATTTGTGTGCCTGTAATTTGCAACATAAGTGACATCATCTGCAACAACTAAAATCTGAACCCTGCTAGCATGCAATCACTGGGTAAAAGACCAGAAGCATCTTGGTCCTCTACGTAGTTGAATAGAACCACAAGCAAAGATATTTTATTGCCGAAATGTCTTTTTACTTAGTCTTAAACTATTAGCAAAAATGTCTTTTATAACCTTAATCATTTAAAGCATGTAACAAACCTTTTATTTATTTATTATACTGATTTTTGTGTGTGTGTGTCATTTCTTGTTTATTAATAATAGGAAACAACAAAATAAAAGGCTAAAAATTAAAGCGATAAATAAGAAATGTAATGATGCTTTCTTTTTTCCTTTTGTTTGTATAAATACACAGCTGTTTTTCTTAACCCCCTTCTATTAAGAGGAACCATTTACTAACTTCTTTCTCTTTTACACTATTACTTTTTTAACCATTTGGGCTTGAGCCTGTACCTCAAATGATTGATGTTCTGCCCTAGAAGCATGCGGTTATGCATTTAAACCATGCCCACCCAACTGGAAAAAAAACCATTTGCTCATTTCTTTCACTCCATAATTTATTTATTTTTCCCTTATATCTTTCATTATAGAAAGAAATAATATAATATATGGATAAAAGTCCATATATATATGTTAGTTATTATTGTTAATGTAATAAATGTACCAGTCTGAGGCCATTAGGGGTTCACAGACCGAACGACACCAGGGGTTCGGGGGCCGGGACTCCCGAGCTGGCCGTTGTTTCATAGGGGTATTTCAGTAATTTTCTTCTTATTGCTCCGTACGATTCTCTCTTTCTCCCCAATTCTTCTCTCTTTCATTCTCCATGAAACACTACCAATATATAAATTAACTTCTTTTCTCTTTCTTAATATTAGAAAATCTGTGGTATTTCACCCAATTATGACCTAACATACATGTGGGTTACCTAATATTTATTTTTATTCTTCTGTAGACACAGTTTGTTTAACAAAAACCGAAAAAGGACATGAAACTTTTGGACTATGACTTGCCAGTTGATGAGGTTCAAGCAGTTGCAGGCCTTTGGTCACAAATGATAACCACTTCGGTAAGATGGTGGCAAGCTCCGAGTTCCATGTCTTCCAAGACTCGGTAAAATAAAACCTATTCATCTTTTCAAAAACAAAAAGTGGAGTACACAAAGCAATACCTGTCTATATTGCTATTCAGTAACCCTGTAAGCATAGGCAGCAAACAAGAGAATAGATCCAGGGTAACAATGTCCATTTTCTCCATAAGAACACTGATCACATCAGCTTGCACCTACATCATGAAGCAGATGATCTATCAGCATATATCACATAATAAGACCAAAATATAGAATAAAACCGCACTGTAAATGTCAGAAACAGAAACAACATATCAACTCTTGAATAGAATACCTACAGAATGATCAGGCAACTTCCCAACAGCATAGATGCCACCCTTAATGTCATTACGTCCCCAAAAATGCCGCACCACCTGCAAGCGTGGGTTAGACATAATATTATCTACTTATTTTGAGCAAATGATAATGCTAGGAACAAAACTGACAACGGAACATTCTACTTGAAAACTGAAAACCGGACAAGAAAAATCTTGATAAAACAAATAAGTTTGTCAGATTTTCATAGGCAGTAGTAGCTGTGTAACTTAGATGAAGACATTTGTGCCGGAATCAGACACGGACACAAATATATATATATACTTTATCATATAATGGACATGCCAACATGTCACGTTTTCCAAAGGTCATTGTGGCTAACATCTTGTATCCGTGTCTGATTCCGGCATAAATGTCTTCGTCTAAGTTACACAGCAACTACTGCCTATGATGCCCGGATACTTCAAAATGGGTGCCGTATCCGTGTCGGATACTTCCATTTTGAGTGTAAATGCCGTATCTTCCCCGTGTCGGTCCCGTGTCCTTGCCGTATCCGGGTAACATAGACTACTGCACTACTACTAGCATAAGGAAGCAAGAACAACCAGCTAAGCCAAATTTTGAATAGAATCCGGAGGTTGTATACATGAATGAGTTGAAATTACCTGTAATTTTGTGAGACGAGACCTGAGAGTACTTAACAATATATCATGATTTTGCATCAGATCTTCAATAACATCCTCATCTTTTGCAGATGCCAACTCCGTTCCAGACGCTTGAGGTTGTACTTTCTGTTCATCACCAAACATCATGATAAATATTGGCTGAGTTTATTTGACCATATTTGTCTATATAAATGCGTACATGTACGGGAAATTTAGTTCATATGTGGTTGCCACAGCCTTGTCCTTCCCATCACACCCCAGGCGCAAGTATTACTATGGAGCTTCGGCAACTGAATAAAATTGAGTTGGCTAAATACAATGAATTATATAATTACATCAAAGGCTATCTTAAAAAGAGTTACTGAAGCTAAACATAACTTCTCAGTGATACGAACATATAGTGGAGTGTTAACGATAGCACTTGATATCATTCCAAGGGTAATATATCCCCAAAATGATTCAACAGATGTAATAAGAGGAGAATGATGGACTACTATTGCAGTATTTATCATATAGATCAAGGTAGTTAAAGGCGCAAGGCGCACTTAAGGCGCTATGACCTCTAGCGCCTAAGGCGCAAGGCGAGGCACACGCCTGATTGAAGCGAGACGCAATATTAAAAATTATAAAAAATATAAAAAATAAAGAAAAACAACATCATAAAATAACACAATAAGTAATCATTAGGCTATAAAACATAAAAGATAGCGAATGTTGAAAATCTCAAGTAACCCAAAAAGCAGTTCTAGTTAACATTGTCATTATCTAAATACAAACAAGTAATCAAAAAGCCATAAAATATAAAATAACAAATGTTCAAAAAATCAAATAGCCCACAATTAGTTCTAGTTAACATCATCATCATTTAAAATATAAATCATTAGCTTCATCCCCATCATCATCAGATGTGTTAGCCTCCTCAATATAGTCTTCCTCTTCTTCTTCTGTCTCCTCTGAATTGGCTCTTCCTCTTCTGGCTCCCTTATTAAAGCCCTTGCTCTTACTCTGGACCTTATTGTGATCTAGTATTTCACGTTGATTCACCAACTCCAGCAGTTCTCGCAACAACACTCCATGTTAAGCTATCATCCTCAAACACCAATTCATCTTTTGCTACTCCACCTTCTGTTTCCATCTCCTCAAGTAGTCATTTATTGCTTTCATCAATGTCTTTCAATGAGATAGGTTCAATTGTATCTCTCCTATCATACCGGCGATGTTAAATATAATAGACCAAAGAACAATTTTTTTATAAAAAAACATGTATTTTAGTGAGGCGCGCGCCTGATGCGCCTGGTTTGAGGCGCACGCCTTACTAAACACGCCTCGCCTTGACCCTTTTAAAGCGCTTTAGGTGTACCTTGCGCCTGAGGTGCACGCCTTGACTACAAAGATATAGATACTACATTTTCACCATAAACCCAAGGCACACATGACACATGTAGGAGTCCAGAACATCGAATTGATGGACCTCACCTAGAAGAGTTTATTCTCCGAAAATTGATGAGATCGTTATAACCATTCGACAAGTGGACATTAATCCAGAGCTATGTTACCCAGGTACAACAATGACATTACCAGGTAAGTGATGGGACAGCATTTACATTTATAAAATGAAATGTACAATACGGGTATGGCATTCTCTTTGAAGTGTCCTGCTAGTATCGATATAAACAATTATTTGGAGTACAAAGAAACACAGTTATTTAGATGGTTAAGACTGTCTTTTGATTTTGGATCCTGGAGATCTCCCAAGGTAGGAAGGACCAGGTACCATTCATTGGATTCCAGAACATTAGCTTGTGCAACATGCTTGCAGTAAAGATGCCAATGCTCTTGTACAATATAATTATAACCTATTGGAGGTGTAACATCAAGTGCATTTCTTATTTGATGAATTGAATGTAGAAGGCAACTTTTACAAACACCATAGCATTATGCAGATCTGCAAGCTTGACACTATTTCCGTTGACAAAATAAAATGATGCAGGCCGACTAAAAGCCAGCCAGAGTTTGCATGTCAAATATAGCAAAAGTAGACCATACCAGCATGGGAGGTAGTTTATCAGTTTCAGGTATCACTTCAGCAGTTGTACTGGTTGTCAGAGCTTCATTGCTATTACTTCTGTCTCTCTTTTCCCATCTCTCAACTAAAGAGCGTGTCCTTCCAGGTTCAACTGTCCAAATGGAAAAAATTAAGGAAATCAACTTCTATCCAGCGTATTATTGAGTAACCTCAGATTGCATTTCCACGTGCATACCTCCATTAACGAGTTTCACAGAACTTATTCCCCTGCTGAAATTCTGTGATTCAGCACCTGCAAGAATGAAGAAAAAAAGAAAAGAAACGAAAAGAAAAAAAATCAGATAATAAAAATGCCCACTAAATAAAACCATATACGGTCAGAATCTGATAGTCATAAGAATATAATACAAGAAGAAATTGTACTATGATAATATCAAGTAGAACTTAACAGTTTTCATGGCTAGAGCTCGAAGGCGTCTCTGGTGAAAGAATCCTATCAAATTTCTCCGCTACACTCCTGATGACCGTATGATTCTCCTCACAAGTTTCTGTAGCTTCATCTTTTGTCAGAATCCCAGAATGGAAGTTTGGATCCGTCATAATGTCTAAACCACTTCCCTTGCTGATAAAAGATCCAGATTCAGCTGCAATTGACAACTTCTCTGCATCACATCTGCTATTTGATGGTCTCCGTATGTGAGTTGGCTTGAGTAGCATACCAGGACTGGTTCTTTCAGTGGTGACAGATTCTCTTCTAGAATTGGCTGCATATTCAGCATTTGCATTGTTCCTAGGTACAATGACAGGAACAGTAAAAGGTCTACTGGTTACTTGACTACTAATTCTTTCGTGCACTGCTATTGGAGGACTTTTCTTCAGAGTTGATGGATTACTGGTTTCAAAGGAATCCAATGGGAGTACCACCTTCGGAGCTTTAATTGACCCAACTCTTTGTGGAGCAATATTATTGCTATCTGTAGCTTCACATGGAACAACACATCATAGCAAAGGATAAAAAATGTCATATAGGGAACAAAAATATACATCAGAGAACTACTCATCAAACATACATGTATATATTTGGACATGATCTTCGCACTCAAGTGAGAATTAAAATACCACACTCGACCATGCATTGGTCCACCACTCCCTATCCCTTTGGGCAACACATGTCAACCAATACAAACTCAAGTATCCCATCACTTGAGAGAGGAGATCATTCCATATATGCATCATATCAGAGAACCACCAAAATAATGAAGACGTCATAATACTTATTCAGGGGGAGACAAATGAATGACGCCATCATCCCAGCCTAACATATAGATGGCGCACACCCATGGGGGTCTGATCTAAAGACTTTTTTCCAGGACGGGCCACATCTTGTTCTGACCATCCAAAAGAACAGGGAATGTCGGATAGGATCATCAGATCAAGTTGATTTTGGCCAACAACGAGATATTATTGGGAGTTGTGGAACCGATTGACTTCCCACACCCTGGCCAATAACATAGGCAGGATGGCTGAAAAATCCCCTCCCCGGTGCACCAGCAGCATTAGTCCTAGTAAAAAACTATTAGCTACACAATATGTTGGATTAGTAATGCAAGGAAACAAATATTATGATCTTATGTCGACTCCACTTGGGGTGCGAGTCAAACAAAAATGAAAACTTACTATCCACATATATGTTTCTTATCTCTGTAGTCTCATAATCCTGAGGAATGGTTAGCAACCCTCTATTAGACTTTAAACTGCTTCCTAGTTTCTGTATAGAATGACTTTCCCGGATATTAAATTTTTGCTCCATATGGCCATCTGACCAGGGTACATTACCAACTCCATATGGCCCAATGTGCTGACACAGAAAGAAAACAGTAGAGCCTCAAGTCATATCTTGCACAATTGAAAAAACAAAGTGAAGCACATTACAGATCAGGAAATATATCCAACCATATTGACATGAAAGAGAAAAGAAAGGAAGTACCGAAATATCTGCAGCCCAAACTCCGACACAGTTTCGATGGTAAGAGCAAGCCAAAAGCTTTCCCTCATGAATACCGAGGTCACCCAATGTAGACCACCCCATATCAACAGCGTCATGGCATATTATAGGCTCCCATGAAAAAACCTATTCACGCGAACACAAAAAATGTGAGATTATGTTTCCAGCTACAATCACACAAAATAACATGATGGAAGACATAATACCTTCAAACTATCATCCAACCCACAGAACAGGGTCCTTCCATCAGGATGAAAGGCCATAGAGCGTACTCCTGTGGCCTGAAAAGAAGCAAAATGAATCTGTAAGGAAATGAGATGAAACTTGAATACTCTTGTACCTTATTACTTGTGTCTTGAAGTTGTTATTTCATACAATTCTGATATATATAGCCACACAAACTAAGCAACTTCACCAAGTGAAGAAAGAAATGAGAGATAACCAAGCATGCAAAAGAAAGAAGGTACAAAAATTGAAACCAAAGAAAATGAAAAATCTAAGAAGAGCATGCCAAAGGCATGCTATCTCGCCCCGAACCCGACCCATGACACCTCAGTCTGACCCGGAGTACACAACCTAGACCCATGGTCCCGGGGGTAAGATATGAAATAAATAGAAGTAAAACTACACTCAAGGGGTGTGTTTGATAAGGGCACCATCCATGTGTCCAATTCAAAGGGTCCTCTATCATATGGATGGTCTGGATTTACTACATCAGCTCTCCACATGCAAGAAAACGGAGGCCTTAGCACAGAATGAAGTCAAGCGAGACACTCAAAAAGATTTTTCTTAGGTTTTTCTTTCTACATAGTAGTGGGAATTGTACGAGCTTGTCAAGGTTAGTTTCATGGCATCATGGTATTAGCTATGTTACTCAAGCATGGCAAGGGACAAATCCAAGGTATGTCATGGACATGGCATTCACGCTTAAGAAATGAAGTGCCAAACCCAGGTTCGACATCCATTTTGAAGTGTCAGGGAAACATAGGGTATTGGGAACCCAAAAAAGTTAACATATTTTTCCATGATAAGAAATATTTAATTAGTATCTCGAATGTTTAAATAAACTATCCTAGAAGAAAATTTGATTGTTATAAGAGTTTAACAAGTACAACGAAGCAGATACAGGAAAGGAACAGTGGAACACACAAACAACTTATATACCTCAGGTCCAGCAGATCCAATCAGTTCAAAGGTTTCTAGATCCCAGAATTTTACAGTTCTGTCTGCAGAACCTGAAAAGCAAATCATGTGTTACTCCTTACCACCAAATAAAAGGATGAGAAAATGCTCATGTGGCATAGGAGGCATTGAATTATAAATTTGAAGCACCTTTAAGGTGCATTTGATAAGAAGTTTCAAGTTCTGAAGCAAGAGACCATCCCCGAGTAAGTTATTCAAGTGAAAACCAAGTTTTTCAGGAAATTAACTACTGCTGCATAATGTATGAAAATGCTCAGCTTGCTAAATGGGAGGTGGACATGCAATCACATGTTATTCAGCACTCTCGAAAATTAGGCTGGTACCAGCAACCCTTCAATTATCGCCCTCTTTGGAAAAGGCCAGCACAACTTGATACTCACAGCCAAGCATGCCCTAATGAAAATGTATGCTAATAATCTTACAATTCAACTAGGGAAAAAAAATATGAGGTTGCCTACATGTGGAAGTACAAAATATATGCTACATAGGTCCACGGAATGATTACATATGAGTCATATGACTAAAATTTAATCAAACACCTTAACGACTCTTACTGTATCAGTAAGACTTCTGCAATTCCTTGACATCGATCTTCATGATTAGAGATCAAATAGTGCAAACAATAAGCTACTGGAGTCCGGGACCACCCAAAGGTTTCACCCTGAAAATGATTCAAGCAAGCATGTTACATTGCATCAACCACAATTTTTTTAACACCTTATGGTATCGGCAATAATTCTGCATTCCCTTGATGTGTATCCACATACCACAGCCTCATTTCCTGGATCAGCAACCCTAACTTCTTTCACACCTTCAAGGATTCCATATAATGGCACTCAAGCCTCTAAGGTCATCAATGTGGCCTAACCACGTGCTGGACCATGCAGGAAATGGTCAAAACAAATCAATGGGGCTTAAATGTATTTGTGGTCATCAATCTGGACTTTCAAATGTTGGGACGCCACTTGGATTAGCCACAACCTAAAATTTATACCATTCAAACAGTCCTATCTTTCCAATTAAGAGCCTTCATTTGGACAGGAACCCTACCATTAATTGGTCAATAATGCATCGAGTCTGACAGTTAGTATTGTAGGAACAGTGTGAATTTTGAATTGTTTCCAATACAAGCAGTGGCCTAACAGTTTGGATGGATTTGATTACAACCAAGCATCCACCCAAAGGGAATCCCTTGTTCATAATTCCTTTTCAATGTATCGAGTTGACAAGTTTGCATAACAGATCTACAAATACATGCCACATGATAAATATTGAGGCCTTAAAGCAATTAATGATTTAAAATAGTTGGGGGATATGATGGCATGGTTCAAATAATCAGCATCTCGAATAAAACAAGCAAAGAAAATGAGCAGGAATTAAAAAGCGCCAATAACTAGATATGTAAAAATTACAGATGCACAGAGGTATAGGGTACTCCCACATAGGAGTTACATGCATACCTGTAGCTAGAAGGAACTCAAGAGGATGAAAATCTATGCATCGAATTTGTCCTTCGTGGAATTTAAAATCATGCAGGAGCTTGCCAGCAGTTAGATCCCATACCTGTTCATATGATTTGAAAATGAATTAGTTGCAGTGTTGAATTGATGAAAGGGAGAAAAAAAATGCATTGCAAGCTACAATGCTAGCACTAAACTCCACTATTACCTTAACAACATTGTCTAATCCGCCAGAAACAACCCAGCGACCATCAGGAGTGAACCTAATGGTACTAACTCCTCGAGCATGGCCCTTGTACGTGTGAATGCATCCTTTCTTTCTAATATCCCAGACCTTAAGATTAGTATCCAAAGAACCAGATGCAAAGAACTCACCAAACGGATGGAATTCAACAGCAGTGCAATTCGATCTGTGTCCCGTAAGAGTTCGAAGAACTACACTTCAACCACAATAACATCCAAATTAGAAGTGGCCACATCCGCATCCATATAGTGTTGGAACAACAGAGGTGTTATAGGGGGTAGAATCAATCCATAAGATTAAAGACTCGTATTTGAGATTGAGACCGAGCTGCTGGGCAGGTTCCCGATTAAAGTCAGACCCAGCCAACTCAGTGAGTTAATTCAGACAATGAACACTTCGTGTCTCATGAGTTCTGACTTTTCGGGTGTCTCGTCAAGGTAAGACATTGAGCCATGTCAGCAAGGTGTAAACTAAATGGTAGGTTTTCAATTTATCCAGTCAATTGGGAAGGGGTTGTAAGTTGTAACGATCACACTCACTCTTCGCCTCTTCCAAGTCCCACAGCTTTATTGCACCAGTCGAAGCTCCAGAAACCGCCAAAACCTCTGCCGAATCAAAAGTTACGGATTCAACTGGACTTGTGTGACCAGACAGGCTCTGCATATTTACACAAAAAAAGACAAGTGGCATTCTGTCATACCAAATAATCTTGCACCTATGGGAGAGACCTACTAGCCACTTTACATTTATGACCATAAAACTGTGCCTATAAGAACTTATTGGTTCAACATACAAAGACATAAGTGGATGGTTTCAATCCATAAACTTTCCTGTGTACCTAACATGCCCAAAATGGCCGAGATTACATAAACATAAACATAAACAGAACCATCTGTCAGTTACCTTTGGTAATTAAGGACAACAACTCAAGGCAATCAGAAGCATCTCTTGAAAGCTATTAAGTCTGAATTACGATAAATTTATACAAGCAAAAATATACGGTAAATGGAAGGTTCAAGGTTTGAACTGACCAGTAATGAAGTCGGTTTTCCGATAGCCCATAGATTCACCTTGTGGTCTTCTCCGCCAGTAATAAGAAGTCTGCGCGACTTCTTGCCAATGTTTAAACAGCTGACACTAGACGCATGAGCTACGAATTCCTCTAAATCAATTCCTTTAAGAAAATCAAGCGTTCGAGATTCTACTGATCAAACGAAATATATGATTCGAATTTCGAGAAATTATATAGTTAGATCTCAGAGGGGTGGGGTATTCTTCAAACAAGGCAGCTAAAGAATCCTCCAAATCGACTCATAGAAGTAGAGCACACAAGAAAGCATAAATTATATCAATGCAAGCTTAAATCATATATACATGGCATGAAACCCTAAACCTAGATCAAGATTAGTAAAATCTTAGCTCATTCAAACCAAGAATTTCAGCTAACTTAAGCCAAAGGATACGCAGTTTATATCCGCGCTTCGCCATTTCCGTGAGAATCTAGAAAATTTCCTGCAGGATCTTCTAATTAATCATCTAAGAAAACGAAATCAGAGACAGAATCGACGTACGGAGTGTAACCGGAGCTTACCTGACACGAACGTGACCGTGAAAGTCAGAGATATGAACACTTGTTGGAGATTTCAGAGCTTCACCGTTGAAGAGAAGAATCAGATTCAGAGAGAAGAGGTGGAGAAGTTGCAGAAATTCGCCATTTTCCTTATAGTGAGAGAGCTCGGAAAAGAGCGGTATTTTGGCTTTCTGGTGAGGAAATGTAAGCAAGTAGAGGAAAGCCGTTCACGGCTTCGGAATTCGGACAAGGATTGAGACAGTTCTCTTCTGGTTACTTGGATATTGACCAAAATGCCCTTCAATTTTGATTCAGTTTAAAATTTAAATTATCAAAATACCCTGGGCCTGAACTCTGAAGTACGACAATTTTGACGTTTGAACTTTGAAGTTTGAACTGCCGAATCAAATTCAAGCCATGAAGGCATGAACTCATTTTGTTTTTCTTGTACAAACAAATTATACAAATTTAGTTGTAATTTTATAAAGACGCTAATAAAAAAGGGTCGGGCTCAAGGGACCCCCATTTCTGACCCCCTTTTTTGACCCCCATCTTGGCGTACCCACGCAGAAGATGAATCGATGGCTGATTTTTGGTGGGGATGATAACCTCACCATATAGATCACCCCAACAAAAAATCAGCCCATTCTGAAATTTCTTACCCTATCAAATGTGGTTTTAAAGTTACACGGTAAAAATCAACAGTCCATAATGCTTCAGCTTCTAAACCAGTCTATGAATATCAGAATGATTTGAATTTTTGTGAGGATGATCTCCTCACTATAGAGATCGTCCTCATCAAAAATCAGCCATTGATTCATCTTCTATGTGGGTACGCCAAGGTGGGGGTCAGAAATGGGGGTCCTTTGAGCCCGATTCTATAAAAAAAACGGAAAATTGCAGAAAAGAAAATAAACTTTAATTTATTTACAAAAAAGAATACAACTTTTCGCAAATCCCAAAAAAGAAAACGAAACGCCCTTTCTTCGTCTGCTGTCAGTCCGACGACTGACTAACGAATGACTGATGGCTGACACGTCTGACAAACGCCCTTTTAAAGGGCGTTTATTCTTAAGAAATTTTAAAAAACGTCCCATAATTCCTCAACTTCTAAACCAATCTACGAATATCGGAATGATCTGAATTTTTGTGAGGATGATCTCCTCACCGTAGAGATCATCCTCACCAAAAATCAGCCATTGATTCATCTTCTGGGTACGCCAAAATGGGCATAAAAATTGGGGTATCAAAAAACGCCCTTTAAAAGGGCGTTTGTCAATAAAAAACGCCCTTTAAAAGAGCGTTTTCTACTGACACACGCCCTTTAAAATAACGTCTGTCAGGTTGTCAGATGTCGGACTGACACTGACAGACGTTTTTCAAAAAGGCGTTTATTACTGAAAAACGCCCTTTAAAAGAGCATTTATTACTGACACATGTGCCACGTCATGAAACGCCCTTTTAAAGAGCATTTCGTTTTCTTTTTTGGGATTTGCGAAAACTTGTATTCTTTTTTGTAAATGAATTAAAGTTGGTTTTCTTTTATGCAATTTTCCGTAAAAAAAACAACCTAAAAAGCTTAGTTTTGATAATTTATATTCTCATTGACGAGGACCGTTGATTGTTTGGTCTTTAGTGGATTAATGATCAAAAATCCACAACTGTTTGATCACGGGACTTTCATTTAGACCATGGCTGTCAATTTCATTGACCAACCAAAAAACATTATGCTTTCATCCAATGAGGTGCATATGGGAATCTACATTAGGTGTGGCTGCTGGCTTTTGATTTATAATTTCTATAATAAAAAGGAAAAAAAATGTAACAAGGTATGCCTGAAACTTTCTGAAATGCGGAAGCTAGATTTTTGTTACTCACCATTGTTATCTGGGCCCACTGACTGCATGGATGTTTATCCCACTCCTTGGTGGATATAGAGTAAAACTTCGATGACAGGGCAGCAGATCACGGCACTTGGATTTTTGTACTGGGGACCACCTCTGCCTCACCACACACGAGTGAGTACTCACCTGGGTACGTGTGTGGTGAGGCCGAGGTGGTCAGTCAATACAAATTCCACTTGCCGAGATCTGCTGCCCTGTCATCTCCTTCGATGATAGGGCCCGGTCATCGAAGTTTTATCCGTGGATATACACACCAAAAATCACCTTGATTGGTAATCTATAACCATTAGATTTTAGCACTTTTTTAAGGTGTTCGTTCTTATAGCCATTGAATGCAACCATTTTTTTAAGTACTAAAACCAACGGCTAAAAATCATCAAACAAACTGATTTTTGGTATGAATATTTACTAAGGGATGGGCTAAACATCCATGCGGTCAGTGGGCCCAGATGGCAGCAATGAGTACCAAAAATTCCGCTTCCATATTTGAAAAGATTTCAGGTATACCTTGTTACATCACGACCCATGGATGTAAATAAAAAAAGGTCGTGATGTAACAAGGTATACCTGAGATCTTTTCATTTGCGGAAGTGGCATTTTTGGTAGTCACCACTGCCATCTGGGCCCACTGACCGTTTGGATGTTTAGCCCACCCTTTAATGGACAATCATACAAAAAATCAGCTTGTTTAATGATTTGTGGCCGTTGGTTTTAGTATTGAAAAAATGGTTATGCTCAACGGCTATAAGAACATCTTAAATGGTGCTAAAAAGTGTTAAAATCTAATGGTTATAGATTACCAATCAAGGTGATTTTTGGTATGTATATCCACCAATGGGTGGGATAAACATCTAAGCAGTCAGTGGGCCCAGATGGCAGCGGTGACTACCAAAAATGCCGGCTTCCGCAAATAAACGGTTTCAGGCATACCTTGTTACATCTTTTTCCAAAAAAAAAATCACTTTAAACATGGAAGAGTTGTTAATGGCCAAAATGACCGTATTATTATTATTATTATTTAAGATTATTATATTGTATAGGCATTTTTTAAAAAGTGGCAAGATAGGAATAGCACAGTTTTGAGAACAAATGGAGAAAGTTACTCTCTGAACCTTATGTGGGTAATAATAGTATAGATTTAACGAGAGGTTGTGAAAACTTTGTAATGATTATATAAGTTGAAAAAGATCAAAGACACCTCAAGTGTGCATGAACTTTATAAATATTATCAGATGTATGCTGAAAACAAAATAAGTTTATGTGGACATGGCCATAGAGATAGGGATTTTACAACAAGAAATAAAGAATATTCTTTTTGTAAGGTCCAAGTTTACCATTTAAGTGAATAACGTTGGAAGGAAGAAAAAAGAGAGAGAATAGGAGAAAATGACCTCAATGATGTCATCATTGGTACTGTGAGAAATTTTCAAGTAGAACACATTGGATGGTGGATCCTACCGTTGACATGAATAGCTCTTTATAGACCATATTTCAAGTCTATAAGATTTGAGCTTATATAAATTTCAATAAAAAAAGTTATAAACTCTTATCAAATCCAATCATCTACTAAACTGATTTTTTAGTGTTGGAAAAACTCTTATCATATAATTAATTAATTTTCATTGTGTATCGAGCGTAATTATTTATTTGAACATTCATCGGGTATTGATACATACTATTAGTCACGTGCAACGTTTTGAAAGTCAGGTTATGAGTTAGTTAGTTCATGTGTCTATCATCATTACATTGATGGTTAATCAGAAATATATATTTTTGTGTATGTTCGAAAATTTTATTTGTAAATTGATATAAGATGATTGTTGTGGATGTCATTTGTTGATCTCCTTAACGCGTATCTTTCGTAGATTCGTTCTTTGATATTTCATATATCCCTTATGACATGTTTCTGTATTAATTATATGTGGAAAAATATTGAACATGTTGTTATGTACACCTATATACGTACACTAGGAGAATTTAATGTAATTTTTATTTGCAGGTCGATTGGACTCACTCTTTGTGCACACTGCACTTGGTTCACTTGAGAGTAGTTTTATTTTGAGAGATTCATGTAGTGATCAAGACTGAGTTGTATTACATTCAGTTATTGGGTTACTTCTTTCAGATATTTGATTTATTTAGAAATTCAATTTTTATTTAATTTTTAGAAGGCTCGTATTTATCACCTCAGACAACATCTTTATGATGTGTGTTGAGGATTCATTCCCGATCATGCCTCGGGATATGTGTTGGCACCGGATGTGCTGGACCCAAGTCTCGAGACGTGACACCCGAGTCAAAAGATACGACAATTCTAACAAAACTAGTCAAAAAATCTAAAAGCATTGCACACCCACAAATAACATCTAAAAATTCAATTACTTCAAATAAAATTAATTTATCACCATTCCACCATTCAAAATAATTTATTTAATTAAATAATTAAAATATGATCCAACCAAATTAAATGTATTACAAGTCTTTCCAATCAAAAATAAAATTTGAAAGAGAAACACAAAGTTCTCTTTGGTCTTCGAATCCACCGAATCCTCACCCATTACACCAAATCTGATAAGGGTAATACGATGAACCACGAAACTGAATGGCATGATATTCAAAATCAATTTCAATAATAAAATATGTATAAAATAATATATAAAAAGATTTAGAGATTTTTTTAAGAAGAGAAGCATAGATTTAAAGAAAAACATGTAAAATAAGACCATACGTGTATAGAAAGATGAGTAACCTACCTCTCTAGCTAAGTAGAATATCCAAGCCTTCTCTTCAATGGAGAATCTCATAAATCCCAAATGTCGTAACTTCTTAACACAAACTTTCCTGAAGATTTTCTAATTAGACACACTCCTTTTCTTTTCTCTCCAAGACCCACACCTTCCAGTCTTGAATGGCTAAATTCTCTCGACCTTAAAATCAGATCCTCGCATTAACAATGTCAATTGGATTTAGTGAACAAATTCTGAACAAAGCCTTCCAATTAACACACATGATGATCTTCCCACATGCAGAGCTATCTCATCTTGGTCAACCAGATCAGTTAAAATACATCTAAAATATACTGTACCCATTAGGTAGAACTTAGGAATGGCCTACCAACAGCATGGACGTACGATGTGACGTACATGAGGGATGAAATTCAGCATTGAAACGGCCCCACCTAGGACACCCCCCAGGGAAAAAAATACAGTGGCCATCTAAAAATATATATTTGTTAGGAAAATAATGAAAATCAAAACATGCGATGATAATAAGCCAAATTTTGTTTTATAATTCAAATTTTATATTGCACGTGCTGAGCACATGTAAAGCGCGATTACCCAGTTCTAGTCACGTGACACTATTTTGGGTCCACTGGCCCATGAATGAATTGCCCCCTTTGATGAACCTACATACCAAAGATCAGCCTTGATTAGTGATCTCTAGATGATTTCTAGCTGTTGGATTAAAGCATTTTTGGGTGGGCAATTCATTCATGGGTAGTGAGCCCGAAAGAGTGTGCCAGATGGCAAACTTTTAAGAGCCTCGCAACGCTGCAACAAGAGAGCCCCCCAGCTTAAAAAACACTACTCTTCAAAAATGTCTCTCTCCCAGTCTCTACGCACGGTGGAAGTGGACGGCTGAACTCTCCATCACACGTCCGATTAATTCCGGTTGACCATTGGGTATCACGACTCTTGAAGAAACTGTCTTGGTCCCTTTTCTACAAAGAGCTCCATGTGCACAGCATATGTTCCATCTTCGTACACGCTGCTTCTTGTCATGACTTGAATATTCTTTGTTATCTCTAGTATGTGCAACCGTGCAAAAATGTCTGTTTGCAACCTTAAATTCCACTTATTACTCTGGTCAGCGACTTAAAAAAGACCTTTCAACAATAAATAAAAACTTGAAGATACCTTCGACCCATGTTGAGGTGGGAATGGGGGTACCTGTTAATTGATGAGAGCTCTCACAGCCCAGGCACAACGACAATTATTAGGGGCACACTCGGTCAAACTTCACTCAATGCCCAAGATGACCTCCAACAATATAAGCCACGTGGCACACTTTTAGAGGACGTTTATCATATGGATGTTTGGCCAATCCCTAAGTGGACCTACAAATCAAAAATCAACCTGATTAGTGATTTCTAAGCATTGGATTGGAGTCATTTTCATGGGTTGATTTTAGTAAGAATCTGAGCATTATTAACCATTATTTGGGTCCAAGGATCCAAAGGTTTGAAATCATTAATCAAGCTGATTTTTTTGAGTTTTGGTTTGTAGGCCCATACTAGATTGGCTCATACGGTCAGCGTCCTCTAAAAGTGTGCCAGTTCGCTCATATTGTGGGTGGTCACCGTGGGCGGTCAGCGAAGTTTTACTCCACACTAGTAGGAGTAAAACTTGTGTCACAAGATGTTGTGACGGAACCCAGTCACAGCATTCAATACGAGCCACATGGCATACTATTAGAAAACGATGACCGTATGGATGTTTGGCCAGTCCCTCGGTAGATCGGTACACAAAAAATCAGCTTGATTAGTGATTTCTAACCAATTCTATTGAAGTTATTTTCATGGTAGGAATCTGAGTATAATTGAGCATTATTTGGGTGCAAAAATCCAAAGGTTGTAAATCACTAATCAGGCTGATTTTTGGTTTGTAGGTCCACCGAGGAACTGGCCAAACATCCAAACATCCATACAGTCAGCGTCCTTTGATCGTGTGCCATGTGGCTCGTATTTAGTGCTGTGACCGGCTTCCGTCAAAACATCTTGTGACAAGTTTTACTCGGCTAATAGCCCGTCATGAGAGCCACCCACTAGGGCCCACTATGCCAAAAGCAAGAGAAACCCATCCCTCTCTCTTTCTTTTTCACCTTTATGTTGCATTAGCAGGTGGGCCGAACCCACAAGCAGAGGGATTGGACCCATGACCTCCCCATGTAAGGAACATGCCTCTAACCACCCCACGG
This sequence comes from Euptelea pleiosperma, assembly GCA_035048495.1. NCBI lineage: Eukaryota > Viridiplantae > Streptophyta > Magnoliopsida > Ranunculales > Eupteleaceae > Euptelea > Euptelea pleiosperma. The sequence continues at coordinate 13,436,189 of CM068545.1, forward strand.
GAGGGGAATTTTGTTTCTTAAGCCAACTTCATTAAAGCAAAGCAAAAGGACCATCAGATCCCCTCCTTGTCGGATAATTGACTGAAGAAGCCAAGGGGGAGGGGATTGCCAACAACCATACTTCTCGAGAGTTTTTAGTGGGAGCAATTACATTCACTATGAATGATTTCAAACTATCCAACCATCCAAAAATACCATTAAAAATGGAGGATTGCCTACAGCATCAGATTCCAAAATAAACCCCTCTGCGTTCAGCTCGGTAGCCCTTTCCAGGGCCCACCTTACTCCTGCAGCTCTGCTTCTTCTGAAGATTGGAGTTTCTTCCTTGATCACCTGCTAAGAGAACGTCACCCTTGTTCGTGATTTCCTCTCAGATACTGCAACATACCAGCAGAAATATGCCAATTGCCCCATGTATAGTTTCCCACATCCATGTGGCATTAGAAGGGCAGGAAGATTTGGGAACTCTCTTTAGCACAGTGTTCCCAAGGGATTCAGGGTTTTGCATAATTCTTTAGCAATCAAGACCTGGTTATTTTTGTTCTAAACAAGGGCACCTCTTCCCGTGTAATCAAAACACACCCTTATCTTTCCCCATGAAAGAGCTCCACTTCCTTTTACAGATAATAAAATCAAACACTGTTCTCTCTTCTTGAAGGAGTGGAAATAGACAGAAGAGGAGCCAGACACATTACCAACTTAAAATCGGCCTATTGGATCATCCTAACCATCTGATGCATCAGAAAATTTTCCCCGTCATTCACCTAGGTTTTACTTTTCTACTTTCAAACCCATCCTAAGTATTACCACTGGATTAAATGGATACCATTCTTTAATTATGGTCTACCTTTAGCCTTAGAATGGTTGCGTATTACATCCTGCACGTTCATCAATTTCTGAAAGCATCTGTGCGTTGTATACAGCAAACTAGAGATGGAAGAGGGCTCTTCCCGGAAATGATGCTCATTGGACAGTTTTCATCTGCGAAATTTCAAGTTTATGATATATACCTTCAAAAGATCAGCTAACAAACCCTGTCACACAGCCCCAGCACATAGGAAAAGATGGAAATTTGAGCCTAATACATTCAATAGGTGCAGAAGAATTGTTAGTTCGGATGAGATGATGCAAAGAAGCATTCTTTCCCACATGAGTTGGGACTCGATCAATACATGGATACCACCTGTGGATACTATATTCTACCAGACAAAGGACAACTTTCTAAATATTTGGCCAAGGCTAACACAGCTAGAGAGGGAGTTGCAGACGGCATACCAAAGGAGGAGACTTTCCTGGCCGGCTAAGGATAAGAATAGGAAGTCTCCTAATGCTAATGTTTCCCAGAAATAGAAACCTTTTCTCTTTGAGAAACAGGAATGGAGACTCTGTGCACTCCAAGTCAAGAAATAACAAGTCTCAATTGAAATCCCAATTCTTCTAGGATCAGGTTGATTTATAAACTAGGAGACGGTGGTCTCATGTGAAACAGTACAACAGATACAGAGAGGGGTTTCTTTCCATTCCTACCCCAAATATATCTTCTTAGATAAAATATTTATAGTATGTCATTAACAAATACAACATAAAACCAAAAGCATTAAGGCCATTATTTTTTCTTCTTGATAAAGGAAAAATAAATTTAAGCATGGTGCAATTACACCACAAAATTGGCATTCACAATAATTAATCACACAAACAATAACAAAAACAATTGGATTAGCACATATAAGCGACATGAATCAATCCTACTAAGTTTAATGAACATAATGATCACAACTAATGGTGTGGAAGAATCGAAGAAACAGTGGGATCCAAACAATTTTGTAGAAGGTTACCTCGAAGCCTCCCTCCAAGGAATCCTTAGGCTTATGAATTGTTGACCATGTTAACCTAAGCAACGGGTTTGTAGCTGTTTACACTTGCGCCTCCATCTGGGTGACCTAGCACATTGTGCCTTTGCTGGCTCACCATTTTGAGCGGACATCACCAAAGCTCATTCCTAACCTAAACTAGTCCCCATTCGACCTCTTATTTGGGGTCTCCCTCTGTATCATGTGTAAGAGATTCTGGACAATTTCAGACATTGATGGGCGGAATTCCGGCTCCGACTGCAAAACAGACATAGGATTAGCTGACTTAATTTTCATTAGGTGATGATAACAAATGTCAAAAAGAAGAACGGACAGCCCACATTGCATATTCTTTTGTTCTATTCATAATCAAAATACCCTGATACAAGAAACATTAGAAATTAAGAATGGCACATGAGCATCTTTTGTATTCTCATTCCCTGTCAAATCTGTCATTGAATTTAGATTAAAAAAGGGCAGTATTTAAGAAAAATGCTGTTAAATATTTATGAAGGACATGAGGAGTCACAGACAAGCTACTGAAACAAATATAAACATCTTTCTTGTTATCATGCGCCATTCTTCACACTACTTGTATGTTTCACCAGTAACCTAAGATAATCATTGCTTGAAAATTAGACAATCTACCATTAGCGTTCCAGTAGAAGCGATGAATATAAAAGTAATGGAATCCACCACCCGATGTGTCCCAAGAAGGATGTCTGCTACCCCAAAAAATTGATAATTAAACACCCATGTTACAGACCTTCGACATACCATAATTTTTTGGACCTTTGATTGGAACACAATGGGTAGGATGGTTACAATCAAATGTTCAGAAAAAACAATCTGCGAAAAGAAAAAGAAAAATTATATTGGTCCGGTCAATTTGTGGCAAAGATCTCTTGTCAGGCCTGTTGTATGGTGGATCCTATCCCCCAGCAATGAGTACCAGTGTCATTACTCATTAGTAAACCATCCTTAGTTTACCTGACGGCACCATCAAGTTACTGTATACATAGGGATCGCACGTGGTCCTCGTAAATAGTCATACTCAGTCCACCTAGTGAATCTTCTTTAGCGAAAAATCTACCCCGATCAGATAAACATAACAATTCGATCTACGATATTCATTTCACTATCTTGCCATAATTGACACTGAAAAGAATCTGACATACTGAAGGTTACAATCATCTGATCAGGTTGACATTCAGTGTACTTTCCTAGGGCAGACTCATGGATTGATTGGTCCCAATAACCTGCCCATTCTACCGCCACACCATTTACGGACTCTTTCAACTTTTACAATCCAATAAGACCGATTATACTTTCTGTGTAAATATTAGTTCATAGCTTCATATGCACAATATTATCTCTCTCAGTTATGGTAAACCAACTGTATAGACGTGCAAGTGAATTGGATTTGTCAAAGGTTGTCAAGTCTGTCACATTATGTCTGTCAAACACAGACACACACATCCATGTCCATCTAAAAGATTATGAAGCCAGAGAGATGCCCCTTTGGTATAAGTTTCCTGCAAACATAAAAATTTAACAAATTAACAAAAAGGACACAAATAAACTCACCTGAATACACGGAGAAATAATGTCGGCAAATCGTGATAAAGATATAGCAGGATAAGCTCCATTGAGAGCAGGATCAACCATCCTTGACAATGTATCAATATCGTGAAGCTGATGGATCGCCCATCTCACCAAAAATTGCTCCCCTCGAGGCCTTGACCTATAAATATTTTACAAGAGAACAAATAAGTAGTTGTAAAAGAACCGGGTCATACACCCAAATTCGTTAAATAGGCTTTCTTACCTGTCGTAGGACTTTCTCCCTGTAAGGAGTTCTAACATTACAACTCCAAAACTGTATACATCACTCTGGTGAGTATAAGTTCCAGTCTCAAATTCTGGAGCACCGTAACCGTAAGCTGAGAGGAGTTGTCCGGACAACTGGAAATAAAAATATCAGTATCAATACCAATATATAAAGACTGGAACTCATGGTTGAAACTTTAGCTCAATTGGACTTGCTTTGTGTCAGTACTGTGACTTTTGTCAGGTTGTTCCCAGCTTTCCTACTAAAACTTAAAAACTGAGAATTGGAAACCAGGCTCAGGCAGGGCCGTCTCGATGGAAGTTGAGGCCTAAGGCGAAAACTCCATATAAGGCCTTTTTTATATTTAATATATTAATCTATATATATATGATAGAAGAAAATCTTATGTAACAACTATTCACGATAATCAAAAGCTACTGAAAAATGTAGATGCAGAGGACTCCTGGGGCCCTACGTAAATCATTTTTTGGGCCTAATGACTGCGTGGATGTTCAGCTCATGTGTTGGTGGATAAACACACTAAAAATTGGCTTGATTGATGATTTCTAGCCATTGGATTTACTACCCAAAAAATGCTTGAATCCAATGGCTAGAATCAATCCTAAAAAGTATTAAAATCTATGGCTAGAGACAACTAATCAGGTTGATTTTTGGTTTGTATATTCAACTAAGGGGTGGGCTAAACATCCATGTGATTAGTGGGATGGGGCCTTTTCTCAACTAGGCTGGGGGCCTTCTCTCACCTGGGGCCTAAGGTGACCGCCTTAGTGGCCTTATGGTAGAGACGGCCCTGGGCTCAGGACACAACCAGTTAATCAATTTGGTCGGAACCCAAGCATCAAGCTCCTGAAAGAGATGGTGATTTTCATCTTCTCAAACAAGCCATCCAACATGATTGACACACCAATCTCTTTCAAGTTTACAGAAGGCAGAAACAGGATGTTTTCAGTTTGATCCATTCAAGTCACACACATTTCACTCCCCTCACACAAATTACTTGAAACCCCCCAAGAGGAACACTCATGTCAGGGCAAGAGCATGAAAAGAGTCTGCTGTCACTTCTTGTGCCATACACATGGCACACATGAAAGTGGTCAACCAACCATCCAGTTGATGGCCAAGGAGATCTCCTAGACTAAAATGTGATCTAACTGGTAAATCCTAAACACCTGATCAATTGTATTCTGTTGAACAGTCAGGAAAAATAACATGATAAATGGGCAATAAATGAGTCTAAAGATCAGATGATTAAGATCATCCAAATGATTCAACCTCTAAGCTAGGAGATCTTTTGGCGGTAATGGAAGTGTGCCACAAGTACAGCATGGAGCAATGAGAACAACTTCCTGTCGTCCCATCCTGATGCTTAGTATACTTCAGTCCCCATATCCTTCCCAAACACCCTAATATACTTCAGTCCCCATATCCTTCCCAAACACCCTAATGTAACCATAAATACAAAGGAGCACCATATTATGGTGTACCCGAAGAGCATCAAATCACATGCACCATCAAAGAGGCATAATGATATTTACTATTTATGGTAAATCAAGTTTTTAATACTTGTAGTAAAATCTCATTTTTACTATTTTAGTAAACTCTGAATTTACTAATTTTAGTAAATCATGTTTTACTATATCTAGATAGGTCCAACAGATTCTAGAAGATAGTTGAAGGAGCTTTAGTAATTTCAATAATTCTAGGCAAGTGTTTATTTTTTTAGTTGTTTTTAGTTGAATTCTTGTTTAAAAAGATAATGTAATTAGAATAGGGAAAGTCTTATGAGTCAAGTCATAGAAATTTTAGGAGACTTTCTAATTTCTATTTTAGGTAGTAGAAGTAGAATAGAGGGGAGGGGAGGTCTCATACCTCTATAAATACATGTAACCTCTTTATTTAATTATTTTATGAGATAAGAAGAAGAAGAAATTATTTCATTTCTACAGTTCTTTGTTTAGGATGTGACTCCTGTATTCTTTGGTGGTGTAACTCCATAAACATTTTTTCTTATGTGGTGTGACTCCATACTAATGGAACCCTATGTGATGAGACTCCACTTCTCTTTCCATACTTTATCTTTATTTCCACTTATCTCTTTCCGTACTTTATCTTTATTTCTATGTAAAATTCCGTAAGTTTCTGTTTCTTCTAGTTCTTCCATCACTTCTCTGCCAATAAGCAATCTCTACAATCAGTCTCATAAAACCCTAACCTGTGATAATTCATCCTATCCTCAAACCCAGTGGCGGAGCCAGGATTTTGTTCAAGGGTGAGCAATAGTGTACAGATTTTGTTCCAGGGTGGGCAAAAGTGTACTTTTCCAAAGTGGGCAAAAGGGTACTTTGAAAGGGAAAAAAAATTCCTTACTAACTTTTAAAGTTGAGTTGCCCACCCTCACCCCTTCCTGGCTCCGCCACTGCTCAAACCCTAATCCTAGTCCCTATACCCTACCTGTATAAATCCAAACTCCAGAAATATTTCTCTATCCTAAAACCAGAATTTTGAGCAATATCAGTCCTTTATTTGTTCATAACAAGTCCAGAAAAGTAAACCCTAGAAGTCCAGAATGAACTTGGAAATTGTTAAACCTTATTCTAACGATAAAAAACAAAGAATTTGCTGTGTTAGTGACTCGAGTTTATGACTGGCATCATTTACTAAAGAAGCGACAGATCAATTAGTTGCCAAAATATGAGAAACACAAGATACGATGACACAACAATTTGTGGATATTAGGGTTCAATTGAATGACTTGATGAAGGTATTCGTGGAACGAGAAAGTATCATATTTCAGCACCTCCACCAGGTAATACACATGCTTCTTAAGTTCTGTTACCAAGATATCTAATTCTTTTATGGTAAAAGAAGGACCCCGAGAAGTTGAATTGCAAAGCTGCTATTCATGATGAAGAATGTCCACAAGAGAAACGTGCTGATATTTCGATGATTCCTAATTTCCTATAAACAATCACCTGTAGAAAAGTTGGAGGGCAAACGTTCATCATTGGTTTCTACAGATGTGTTATCAGAAGCTGAGGATGGAGTCAAGCAAGTACACTCGATAAGGGTTGATAGCAAAGTGGATCAGATGATCTATTTGAAGTTAGGAGGAACAGGATCAAGGGTGACAAAAATGCATGGAAAACCCAGAGAAAGAAGTTAAAGAAGAACAAGAAACATAGTGAAAATAGAAGAAGTGGAAATGGGGAAAAGCACAACTTTAATGTCCTGAGTTTTGACTTTCCCAACAAGCAAAAACACTCGTCTCCATATGACACATCTAGAATAGGTTGGAAGAAATCATTTTTCGAACCTCTAGAATTTGAGGTCGATTTCTTTTGAATCGAGAGGGATTGATGCAGACAGAAACACATGAAGGAGCACCATATGGTGATGCACCCAAAGAGCATCAGATCACATGCACCATCGAAGAGGCATAATGATGGAAGAACTAGACCCTATACCCTACCTATATAAATCTAAACTCCAGAATTATTTCTCTCTGTCATAAAACCAGAATTTTGAGTCATACAGTCCCTTATTTGTTCATAAACAGTCCATAAAATGTAAAACCTAGAGCCCTTAACCCGTACTGACGTTCAATTCTAGCAGTCCGGCATCACCCCAGATGAATCATTGTAGCACTTCCATCTTCTTTTCCTTGTCACTTTCACTCTTAAGCCTTGCCACATCATAACCCATTACCATCAGTCTATTTTATCCTCGTCATTCTTAACTCCTGTTTATAATTTTTATTTCGTTTTTATTCATTGCACTCCCATGATTTGTAATCAACTCAACCGTTAGAACTTTGAAATCCAAAGATTGGCTCCCAAGTCAATTCAACATTTCCAGATATTGGTCAGCACCCAAAATATATAAAATATCCAACTGGCTTTAAGGATTCTAAAATATTGATTTACCTGACTAACAGAGCCAGATGATATCAAAGGAGCCAAACCGCAATCAGAGACACGTACTCCAAGTTCATCATCAAGAAGAACATTGGCAGACTTGAAATTCCGGTGTACAACAGGTGGTTGGCAGACCTCATGAAGATACCTTGACCAAATAACAAAGAGACAGTATTAGCTCTCAAATCATCATATTGCCTGTAGAGGAATACCCATGTAAGGGTGGGAGAACGGGAAGAAACCGTCCTATTTGTCCCTGCACGTAACAGACATCTGCAAAGGGAATTAGGAGCTCTCCATTTAATGGGTCCAGCCTAGGAAATCTTCCAGGCCAAAATTTGAACCGAACAGATGATCCAAACCATCATATCCCTTCTATTTTATTGATTAAAGCGTCATATTTATTTGACTGCTCGGCAGAAATCAACAGATTGGATGACCATCATACAAGCTGGTCGATTTTTGGCTAGGAGATCTCCGCTAGAAGGAATTCAAAGAATCTTTTCCTCCACGTGGACAAACTGAAATACAGAAGATAACTTGTCCCCAACCTCCCATCCTGCCGTAAGTATTCCTTTTGCTTACACAGAAATAGTGTCTACTATTTCCATGGAAGACCTATGAACAAAATAAAAATGATTTAAATTTTATTTGAAGCATACTGGTACTGGGATGTTGTACTTACTCTAGAGCTCTTGCAACTCCAAGGGCCACCCGGACGCGAGCATTCCATGAAAGTTTCTTATTGAATTCCTCGTCAGAGTGGAGAGCATCGTGGAGTGTTCCATTACTGCAGTACTCATAGATAAGTAGCCGTTGCCCATGCTCCGCACAGTAACCCAAAAGCTCAACAATATTAGCATGTCGAAGCTTAGAGATACTAGAGACCAGCTCAAGAAACTCTTCATCAGCCTGCCGCATGGAAGCCACATTGTCCAGTTTCTTGACTGCCAACAGCTAAAGAAACATCCAGAATCAAAGAAATAAATGTGAGGATCAGAAGCCATTGTGTGCACATAAAGGAACACGCGCACACACACATCAAGTCATCATGCCCTTTATGCCCTAGGGGAAACACGTGCTTCAATGGCCGAGGATGACATATCCAAAACAGAATTAACAGTGTTAAAAGAATCAATGCTGTAGTATTTCAAACAGACTTCAAGAATTCCATTGTTTTACTCGAGATTTGTCCAAAGTGAATAGTCAAAAAATAATGAAACTGTAATCTAAAAGAGAGAGAAGGCTGACCAAACTTGGGTTTGGTTGCTTGCAGCTGATAGAGAAAACCCAATCCAAGCGTAAATCGACATATGGCACTTGGAATTAAAAAAAATTGGTGGAGAGAGTCGCAGAAAGTTGCTTCCACCATCACCTTAGCTAAACTAGGTCGGTAGGTCCTATTGAAGGAGTACTTTTAAGAGTGGAATTTCATACGGTCCTTATCAATTCGGATTTTCATGAATAAAATGACACGATGAAACATCATTTTCTGTCGGTAATGGCTGAAGAAGAGCTCCTAGGGTCTGCTTGTTTGGTTGGGGATGTTATAAGCATGTTTTATGTGATAATTAATCAATAAGATCACTTTCCCATACGGGCCTTAAGAGATCTAACATTGGTCAATATAGAATATATTTGTTATGAATAGGAAGCATGGAAAATCAGTCAAGATTGCATGGAAATGGCTGTTTTAGAACGCATGTTCCTCGTATAATTCTGGGTATTTCTGTAAGATTTCAATTGTATGTGTTACATTTAGTGATTTACCCACAAAGATCACATAATACTCTAGAAATGGAGACACACTTCTGAAGTATTATGGTGCAAGCTGGTGCACTTTGGTGCAAGTTGGCGGCCATAAAAGGGAGAGGACTACCGAAAATGAAGTGGATTGAGGTAGTATGGAAAGATTTGAACACACATGCCTTGACTGAAGATATAGCTCTAAATAGAGTTGAATGTCAAAATAGGACTCATGCTGCCGACTCCAAATATTTGAGATGAGGCATAGATGATGATGCCCACACAGAGGAATAACAGTTCAAAACTTTGAAAAACAAAAATCTGCATATAACAAAGAAAGTCAGCAGAAGAAGGCTAGTGGAAGCATGCAAGAGATTGGAGGGAAGGAAATGGGGAATTCCGAGAAGGAAAGCAACACCTACCACCACAATGTGACAAATGAGGTAGAGCCTAGAGGACAAAATCAAGTGAAGGTCCAGTTTTCTCCACATATAGGAGACTGAGTTAAGGGACTAAACCAAACTGCTAGATGGTAGTCCCACTCAATCAGTTTCACTTCAAAATCAAAAGAATCTTACCTTTCCATCAGGTAGCTCTGCCCGATAACCACTGCCCAGCATGCCTCCTCCAATCAGATTTTCTTGAGAAAAGCTATTTGTATATTGCTGAAGAGATGCAATGGTGAAAGACCTCACAGAGGTTGGGGGATTCAGACTTCTGGTTGGAGGCCTCCCTGTCATTACTTCGGCGGGCACAATCGGTTTTACAATGACTTCATCAACAAGAGGAGGAGGGGGAGGAGGAGGAGGAGGAGGCGGAGGCGGAGGCATTAACATCCTATCCATTCCCATCGCACCTCTCTCATGCTCCTCCTTTCGCTTTGGAATCACACCCATTCTTTTCCTGTCTGTCTCCTGATTGTCCTTGGGGTTCGGAATTGCACTCCTTCTACTAAGATCTATCCTGTGTTCATCCTCTGGTCTCACAACTGCCACTTTTGGAACTGTTCACAAAATTTTCAACAAACCGTTTATGGAAAGCAAAATAGAACCATTTAAGGAAATAAAATAACATAAACTAAAATTGGAGAACACACTGAATAAAGATAAATTTACCTTTCTCTATTTGATCATTTGGTTGGACCAAGGACTCGCTGTCTTTAGACTTCTCTTTGGGATCTCTATATGCACCCATTTCATGCCTCTTGGCAACCCTGTCAGCCTCTTGCCTTTCTTTGAAACATCTCGACATAAAAAGCACAAGTACTAATGCTATTATAATAAAACATAACACCCCTGCAATTGCAATCCAAACGATCCTTTTAGTTGTCAAAAATTTTCTTGTTCTTGCAGGACTCGGTCCTTCTGGTGCAGATGGCCCATTTGCCTGTTTCCCAGGTGTTTCTTCAGAAGCTGGTGGCCCGGAAATACGTGGGGGTGAGGGTGGAGGTGGGGTTGGGGGTAGGGGTGAGGGTGGGTATGATGGAGCAATAGTAGCGTTAAACAGGTTTCCATCCATTCTGCACAGTAGATCCAACAGTTACCAATGGTCACGAGGAAGCAACTATTAATTCATTAATGGGACCCACATTCATTTCCTATTGACATTCTAAAATCTTTCGCAGAGCACGAAAATATCACAAAAACTATATAAATTTGGATGTGCAAAAATAATGGATGATAAGCACATTGAAATGCTCGAACCAAGGCTACACATATCATGATTTTAAGTCTTGGCCGACACTGGGTTAAGTCGCTGGAGTCGACTCAGTCTCGATAGGGACCAAATCATATTGTCTTGGGGCCATTTCCTATTATGATTTCACATTATTAACCAAGTTGATCCCGAGACCAAGTTGACTCACCCAAGTCAACTCGGTCTCGGCAGCAAACAATCCCATGGCTGAGATAGAGTTAAAAACCATGAATATATGACGAGTAGCCACGCATAATACCTCTGTACATGATTGATAGGGACACCTGATGGTGTAGACATTAAAGGTACTATTTTTTTATAAGATACCCATGCAGATACACTCACTTAAACACACAAAGGAAAGTAAACTTTGTGTTGTTTCATCTACTACTATTTAATTATTCATGTAATAACATATCTTCCACTATTATTCTAGAATATGAGTAATCCACATACATATGAGTGTGTGAGTTTCCCAGTGTTGTCATATCTGACACCAAGACCCATGTCTATGTCTAAGTTACTAGGTATTAATGCCTTAGTATTTCCATATAGAAAACAATTTCTTTCAAGGATAAAATAAACCAAATATGCCTGTGATGTGGCTCTCACTTGAAATTTGGAATAGCCAGCAACTTCTCGGGTATAGGTCCAAAGAACAAGTTATTCTCTATATTCCTGTGAACAAGAAAACATTTCAAGTCATAAACCACAAAAGGCAACATATGATACCTATCGAATTCCAATATAAAAGCGATATCTCAAACAATAAAACCATCTTAAGAAAATAAAAATTAAACCCAACATTAAAATCATGAAGTGATCAAGAAGTACAAATTTCTCAGGGGAAGATCTTGTAAGACATCCAGGGTCCCAGATAATTGATTGTCCTGCAAGTGCCTGCCAACCAAAAAGTTCACTAAATTCATAGGCATGGAAGATATACAGAAATAAACAAGCCTTACTAAAATAAATTACCCACAAGGTGGTCAGAGATGACAAATTTTCCAAAGAGGAAGGAAGTTGCCCGCTCAAATTGTTAGCAGATAGATCCCTGCAACAGGATAAATGATCACACATGAACCTAGAAAGCAAATATGGAAAGGAAGGCTTGCCAAAATTAGTAGGGGATCCATACAAATTTATTAAACCCGGAAGAGCCTGAAAGGCATCTGGTATTTCTCCAGTTAAACGATTGTTGTTGAGCGACCTGAGGGATATAAAAGACTCCAAACTTAAAAACAAATAACATAACAACTCCAACACTAGCCCTCAATTTAAACAAGACAGAAGAACAAACTTACATGTCTGTCAATTGAGATAGCAAGGATAAAGAACTCGGGATGCTTCCTGTGAACTGATTAGCTGAAAGAAAACTGCCAAGATGAAGAAAATCATATGTTTCGTACAATGTGGTGCTTCAGAAAGATAGCCCAAGCTCACAGACAACACAGAGATGATTTGCTTAAATCATTTTGCTAAAGAACAGTGATCAAGATTCAGAACATACAAGTTCTTCATGGTAAGGGGCAGATTGGATGGAATGCTCCCCCCAATGTTGTTGTTGCTCAGATCTCTGTATCACAACAATTGTACAAAACATCAATGAAGGGACCCACAGAGACCATATCTAAACCAAGTTGAATATTGCAATAAAATTCAGAAGGCAGTGTTTGCCAATGTGGGGAGAAATGAATTTTGACGCTTCCTCCCCCATCTGGCTTCCACAAGTCACACAACCAGAGGGAAACCATTCAATCAGTGGGCCACCTCTTGGTTGTTCACTGGGCAACCCAAAATCAGACCGTAGGACGATCCCAATCATGCAATGGGCTGATTTTTTGGCTAGGTGAAATCCTAGGTGGACCCTGTCAATTTAATTGCGTGACGCATGGATAGTGAGACAGAAAGGAAGCATGAGTATTCATGCTTTAACACGTTATTATCAGATATTGCCTCGAGGTTTACTACTGATAAGAAGTAGATGATTAAGCCAACAAAATGAGATTATGAGAGTAAACAAAACTAATGTTATCAATATCCCAACCAATATGATGGACCGATGCAAAAGAAGCAAAAAATTCATACCACTTACATTGCTGTTATTGAAGAAAAGAAGTGTAATTGATCACCAAGTCCTCCTCCCAAATTGGCACCATTAACAATTCTGTCAAAAAAAATTTATTATTTGGAGAATAGAAGTGAAACATTCATTGAGGAACATCAATCATTAGAAGTGGGAATGAAAAACGTCACCATACATTCCAGTAATGTTTGAATTGACACATTGAACACCTTGCCAAGCCTCCAAACATGGGTCTCCTCCATTAGGAATCCATCCAGGAAGGGGAGGGTAGCCTAGTGCAGCATATAAGGTATTCATCGCAATAACTGACAAAATTCAACAACATTAAAAAAACTCATTATAATCTAGTTAAGTAGAGCATCACAAGCTGGAAGAGACTAAATGGGAAATACATTTACCCTTGGCAATTTTTAAAATCCTTAGATCTACGATAAAAATCAATGTAATAATTAGAATTGTTGTTTTACCATCTTGCGGGTCAGTGTATCCATGGGAAAATGGTGCAGTAAATATCACCATCAACCAAATGAAGACCCGTGTGTAGATCTCCCAATTCAAGTAATCCATAGCTGATCGCTCCAAATCTGAAAACCTCAACTACACTGCAGCAATTCAATTCAAACATTTCGTTATTTTCTGGAACAAAATTGCCCCATAAACAAATCAAACAAAACCCTAAAGTCACAAAGCTAAATCAACCAAAAAAAAAGTCACACAGACTCTACAATCAAACTGAATCTCAGAACTCAAAAGGACTCAACAGAAGAGTTCATGAACCCAAAAACCTCCCACCAGTCACACAGAACTTAAGTACACAAAGCCGTTAAACCTGAGAGAGGTTAGATTTCTCCAAACTTAGCATAGATTCAGCTTAACTTAGCAGCTAAGCTTCCATTAGTCCAGCAATCTAAAAACAGATACATGAATACAAACATTTTATATCCGAATTCTAAGAGATTTAGTGAAAAAAGATGAAGAAATAGAGCGATTGAAAACCCTAACTTCGAGAGAGCTGGAAAGGTAAAAGGCAAAGCGTACAAAGTTTACAGAGGTACAGACGTCTGGATTCAGCTCTGTCTGTCTCTTACCCCTCTTCGCACTTAAAACCAAAGAGTCATAAACTCGTACATATCTTCACTTATATTTTGAGAGAGAATCCTTTGACGTTTTTAGAATTTATAAAATATTTCAGGTGGACTGGGCCGACAACTTATACGTAAGTCGCACGTATTTTCAACGGTACAAGACTGGAGTCACTGGACTGCTGTAGTCCATTTTCTTTTTGCCCATTTTAGGCCCACAAAACTCCAATATTATGAGTAAATATTTGCCAGCCCATTTGACGCCCACAAAACTCCAACGCTCTAACCTCGATTAAGCCCATATATTTTCTTGTGATATTATGAATAAATTTTTGATGCGCTCAACAATTGCTAAGCAGCTCTCGACTCGATATGTACCCCAACAACACTGTTTTCAAGTTTCGAAATTTGAATTATTTTTTAAAATAGGGTTGTCGATTAACTGTAAGCTTAACGACAAGCATTTACTTGGATATTATAGCCGTAAACATAATATGAATGATGCTAAATATGCAACGAGGAGTGCTCGTCCCGCTTATTTGTTCACTCACCCAAATCCATTTGCCCTTGTGTGGACACATTTAAGTAGATGTTTTGGTAATTTACATAAGATTGCTTGATTAAACATCCTTGTAGGGGGGGGCGGCACATGACAAAGTTGAGGGGGCGGCGCAATAATGAAAAAACGAGGGAAGGGGGGCAATTTCACTCTAAATTAGGGTGTTTTTGTAAAGTACACAAAATTAATGAATTTTCAAAGTTCGCGTGGGGGCCTCCCTCTTGGCTCCGCCACTGATGGCAGGTGCACCAAGCACTAAATACGTCAAGAGATGAACCTGAACCAATTTACTATCATTTTTTGAAGGCTTAGGTTGGGTATAAATCGCCTTAATCATCCAGCGCACAACACGGCACCTCGCTCATTTAGCTGTAATCATCTGAGCTCCAAATAACAATCAACATAACCGAGCTACCTATGTTTATGTGAAATTGAGATGATCCGAGTACGCAATACCGTACATGGAACTCATTCCAAAAAACAATTCTCCGGCATAATTTCATTCCAAGCAATATGGTCATTCGTCAAGGAAAAGTGTTGTCAAACATTGGCCTTAATTGAAAAGCCCATAATATAAGGCCCATAAATATGTTGTCAATGATAATCCCAAAGTGAGATAAAAGCCCATTGGGCTGTCGCTCCATAAATAGCCGTTTGTCATGACTTAGAATAGTCCGGCTTTAAATACCACTTTTGTAAAGCGTTTTTTTTTTCTTTAACGGGCAAAAGAAAGGAAAAATAAAAAAAAATGTCTTAAAAAATTAGCCGTCTTTATCTCTTTTTATTTTTATTTTGTGTAATCGGTCTTTATCTCTTTATCCAACTATCCCCATCCTTAATCACGGAATTGAGCTGGAATAGACTACGGTGACTGAAATTACAAACAGCTCCCCTTTTATTGGTAAAAATCCCCCCAATATCCTGAGCAGTTTTACTGTGGCTAAATGCCAATTATTTATAGGAGGCAATGACTCAAGTCTGTCAATCTCGTAATTCAACCTAACCGAGCTAGGTTTTACTGGTTTTGAGTTCAGAACATACCAATCTCAAGGTCGGGTTCGGGTTCAGGTTGAACCATTAGAACTTGAGTCAGTTTCATCCAGACTTGTTCACTTAACCCCAATTCATACCGAGGTGGCATTAGGTTGGGTCAACTTTGAGTCTTTTGAACCGATTTTTATCAATTTCGGGCTGGGGACGTACTGGTCTCAAGTCATGGCGGACTCTAATGGTTGTTTAACATAGTATCAGAGCCTTAAGACCTGAGAGGTCGTGGGCTCAAGTCTTTAACAGAGTGTGTTTCCGCTGAAAAGGCTTGTTAGCAGATAGTGTATTCATGTGCATGTGTTATATTGGCCCGATAGTGTGTTCATAGTTATTTCGCATTTCCCCAACAGGTCGATCTTTTGGGTTAAATGGTTGTTTAACCATTAGAACCTGAGATGGTTTCAGATAGGTTTCAATAGGACTTCAATAAGATAAATGTGGTAAAACTTGGAACTTGAGAACCATCATCATGGACTCGAAATTTTCTATTTTAGGTTTTTTAACCTGGATAGATCATTTGTCTGACCAACTGGTTGAGTTGGTAAACCAGGCCAGTCAATAAGTTCAATGGCGGGTCCGGATTTGAAGACACTGAATATGATTCAGGTTGTGCCCAACCCGTTGCCACCCCCACGGCGAGGACACAAGAAATGCAATAACGTTTTTTTTTCCTTTGAACGAAATAAGGCTTAAAAACCGTGTGAAGGGTATTTAGGTCAATTGAGGCGAAAATGTGTCTCACTCCCTTTAGTTATTAAATTGGGGGCGTAAGTCATTTTCCTAACAATGTGGCTGTCAGAACATAAAGACGATTTTTCTAGGTTTTAAGTAATATCGAGGAATATGGTGGGACTGGGATCCTTTTTTATGTTTCTTTTGACGCAAAACCTATTAGGTCATGAATTGTCTCATGTGAACTCATATCCATCACCTTTGGCGTGCTTAACACGCACAGTCGTCAAACGTGGCATTCTACTGCCACGTGCCACTATTTGGCTAGACCATTGGTGAAACCGATAATATCGCCATGTGAGTGTGTGTGGCACTATAAACGTCATGTCTGTCATTATAGTCAGGGATTAAAACACGTCCATTGTAACGGTAATTCCCCAACCCGTTATGTTGTTTTGAAAAGTAAGTTTTAAAAGGGGCCTTTATAACGGTATAACGGACTGGAGGCGTTACCGACTGGGGGCGTAACCATTTTTCCGTTATAACACCCCCAGTCCGTTATAACGAAAATAACGCTCAGGAGCAAAAATGGAAAAAAAATAACAGAAAAAATGTTGCCGGATTCAAATTTTGAAATTTGAATTTTAGATTTTCAAAAAATAGAAAATAATGGAAATAACGGCTGTTTTTTTCTCAAGGGGTCGGGCTCCGTTTACAGATATAAATTGACAGGCAAAATGACAGGGACACAATATAAGCCAGATGGCACTGTTACAAGACTCTGACCGTACGGATGTTTGTCCTATCCAATGGTGGACCTACAAACCAAAAATCAGCCTGATTAGTGATTTATAAGTGTTGCATCTTTGTACCTCAAAATTACTGCTCAAATGCCCACAGTTGAGATCAGCTCATGAAAATAAGTCCAATCCAAAGCCTGTAAATCACTAATCATACTGATTTTTGGTTTATAGGTCCACCATAGGATAGGACAAACATCCATATGGTCAGAGTCCTGTAACAGTGTGCCAAGTCGCTTATATCGTGTCCCTGTCATTTTAGATCTGTCAATGGAGCCCGACCCTTTCTCAAATTATTCCAGAAAGGAAAAAATAACGGCTGTTATTTTTTGGGCATTTTAATGATACATAACATAACAGGGAGGTACGAATCAGTTACAACGGCCGTTATTTTTGTTAGAACGGCCATTTTTTAAACCTTGTTGAAAACGACACTCAAATCGCGTAAAAAAAAAGGGCTCAACAACACAACGGGCATTATTTTTACCAAAAATATATTACCGTTACCAATGTCATACTGAAAAAAGAAATATTCTGACCATTATAATGGTAACATTAAGGGACCATTATAACGATATAACAGACCGTTTAAAACCTTGATTAGTGTAACTGCCAAAGACTCGTATGTGATCCACATCTGACCGTTAATAGAGATTTCAAGAGAAGGCCCCACAAAAAAAAAATGAATTCAAGAGAATGGACAGTGACCATCATTCAATTGTTCGTAGCACATAAATAAGATGAACTCAAACATTCCATTGATCATTTTCTCTTTGCTAATCGCAATAAATAAAACATATATGAACTCAATGATTCAGTTTTTGTCCAGCAAAACCCTATTTATGTGATGGTTACGATCATCCAATCGGTTGTGTTAGATATCTTGTACGTATTCCTACCGAAAGCATTGTTTTGCAGAGATTTTAAATGGTTGGGGGTTGCATGGGTAACGTGCCCTCGGCAATTAGAAATAATGACATTTTTTGTCTGGACCGGTCTATATAGTTTGTAATAGGGTACTTTGAGTATCTTATTGTACCAGGGATTATATATTTTTTAAAGTAACGTAAATATTGAGAAAGTGAAAATGATAGAAAATGATATACTATAACTAATTATTTAAAGATAGTAAAATAACTTTATTCAAGATGTAGACGTACTACCGAACCACGTAAATCTGTTGTGTTTATGTGATTGATCTTTTCTGTTTTCTCTATTTTTATTAGATCACGTGGAAGGTCAATTTTCAACACAATCAATGCCAATATTTGAATATAATTCATAGTTGACCCATCACTTTGATGTTGTTGCTAATAAAATGACTCGCTCCAATGAAGCTGACAAGTCTCCATCCTTGTTGTAGTCACAATTATGGTTTTAAAAACGGTCATTTAAACGGTAACACCCCGGCCAAACCCGTTTTCGTTAAAATCGTTTAAACATGTTTAATGGATTTGAATTTAACGGCCATATTTTTGTTTTAACAGCTGTTAAATTCTGAAAAATTTTGTGGAAAAACGGCCGTTAAATTCTATATTTTTTTAATTTTTAAAATTTTAAAATTGAATTTCAGTGCCATTTTTCTATTTTTTCTGTTAAATTCCGTTAAATTCTATTTTTTTCCATTTTTGCCTCTGACCATTTCAATCCGTTAAACGGCTGTTTAAATGGTTAAAACGGCAACGCCCCCAGTCCGTTAAACCATTAAAACGGCTTCCTTTAAACTTTGGTCACAATATCTCTCAAATAGGAAAACTGGAAAAAATGGAGATCACCAATCACAATGCAACATTATAACATTCATTATCAAAATCACAATTTCAATTGGAAGCAGCAATATTGCAACCATGTGGCGCAACCGTATACCTTCCACATGTCATTTTTACAGATAGCCATGTGTATCCCACTTATTGAATTCAATAGTGAGAAAAGTAAAAGAGGGATTGGCTTGAAACTGAGAGTGTGAAAGGGGAAGCAAGAAAGTGATGTTCCAATTGACGGTGAGCTCACGTGATAAAAGGTAAATTGATGCTTTGACTAAGAAAAGGCTCAGGCTCCAGTTACCGTCCTAAAATGACAGGCTCCGGTTACAGGACACAGGATGAGCCACGTGGCATACTATTAGAGGACTCTGACCGTATGGATGTTTGGCCAATCCCTAGTGGACCTACAAACCAAAAATCAGCCTGATTAGTGATTTATAGGCGTTGGAGTCCGACCCATTTAAAAAGTAAGAATTTTGTGGCCATTCAAGTAAAGACACGAGACGAAAGCTTCCGACCTTTAAAATTTTCTGCTTAAGAACGTAACTTTTTCTTTATGCTACGGAGCCTCTACTATTATTATAATAGAGTGAAAGACACGTACGTACGACTTACTGCCTAAGGAATAGATATGATTTTCAATGAATAAATCTTTGATGACGGTGACGACGGACTTCCATGGTCAACAACGTACGACGGACTACAGTATAAGCCACGTGGCACACTCTTAGATACCACTGACCTGGACGTTTGGCCATCCCTAGGTGGACCTACATACCAAAAATCAGCCTGTTAGTGATTGCCCAAAAAAATGCTTGATTCCCACGGTTGAACCCATGAAAAGGGCTCCAATCAATGGTTAGAAATCACGAATCAGGCTCATTTTTGGTCTGTAGGTCCACCTCGGCATGGGCTTCTAAGATCATGCCACGTGGCTCAAAGTCTAGTCCGTACATACGTCATCACAGTTACTCATGTTCAATGCAGTAGCGTGCAAAAAATATTCACTTCTTGTATGTAATCAATGAGAAAAAATTTGCTGTCGGGCCCAAGCATTATTCATTCAGGCCCAATGACCTAGTGGATTTTTGGTCCACTTCTTGACGAACCTACACACCAACAATCAGTTTGATCGGTAATTTCTAGCATTTAGCATCTAAAAGTAATGTTCTAATCCAATGGTCAGAAATCAACCTATTAAAATGCTAAATCCAACAGCTATATATCACCACTAAATAGATTTTTTGATGGATTGATACAACTAGAGGTGGATCAAAGTCACCAAACATTTATAAGGTTAGTAGGCCTAAAAGAGTACTCCACGTGGCATTTCGGGGGGATGAAGTCTGCAAGGGACTGCAATCTCAGATTCTTAATCAAACTTTATTTTTTGGTTGGCAAAGTTATTCATATATTACACCCAACATGGCAGCACAAGTGGTTGGTGTGTATCCACCTCTTTCAGGAGGTGGGGTCAAACCTACACAGGCATGTTTCCTCCTTTGAGCAGTGTGCTAGGAGTAGAAATCCCCTTTACTGGCTTGACCGAGTCTAAAAAAAAAAAGGTTATTCATATATTATCTATATAACAAATAAGCTCAGTTGTCTCCCCGTCTTATAGGCCTCATATATAGATAACTGATATCTTATTTGCAATTGAACCGTAGATATCAGCCACTCACACCCGATCTGGGCAAATGCTTTGTTGGGGAGTGCCGTGGGCACCGGCCACCCTCTAGTCTTTATAACAAAACACAGTGGTAATTGTCTCCTCACTTATACCTTCTTATAGGCTTTAACAAATAAAGGCCAAGATCTTATCCCCCAAATGGACGGTGGATCTCAGCTATTCACATCCAGTTTAGCAAATGCTTTGCTCGTGGGCTTGCCCACTAATATAATAAAAAATGAATACAAAATGCTTCATTTCCCTACATAGTATGCCCCATATGTAGTTGGGAAAGAAGACAATTTTGGCAAGCCAGCAGAAACCAAAGAAAGGAAGAATAAAATGAAAACTACTGACGTGACCTATTACAGAGACAAATAAGAGGTCCTGGCCCATTAAAGCCTGTAATTGGGTTGTAGAAAGCATCATATCCCCATTAAAGCCCCTCCATTAGAGGGGCTTTCCTGAAGATATAGTGTGCGTGGGACCATTGAGAGAAATTTCAATTTTAAATTTTGGCACTTCTTAATGAAGATCGTTAATTACAGAGGTATCCGCTGAGCTGAACCTAGGAGGACCAACCCTCCATCATACCAACATACATAAAGGCATTTATACTTCTCAATTGCCCGAAAAAAAATATGACCCACAGAATTTTTTCGCACGTTCTTGACAATTGACCGAATAATTCACATATTATTTTTTCAAAAAAAAACCTCGATTTTTAAAATGTGAATTTCTAGGAAGATATATTTTACCCTGAACCAAACATAGCCTTAGGGTTTTTGTTCAATTAATGTCCATTTAGAAAAGTAAGGTTTATTAAACTTGGTCGGGTCGGGTTGTTTTAACCTTCTAAATTTTAGGTTAAAATAAAGCACAACCTTAGCAAATGAATTTAACAAAAAAAAAACTTCTAAATAAAATTGCATGGACGCAGGCAGTTCAATGGCAATCCATCCGGTTGGAAGGGGTTGTTGTTTCAATGGCCCGACTTGAGCGAGTTGACAATAATAAGCTGGTTTTTTTGTTTTTGTTAATTATTGGGTTGATGTTCAAGCCAGAACTTAAAACACTGATTTATATAGTCGAAGTGGGTCTTTGGGTCTAGCTTATTTTATCAATTTCGATTTTTTTTTTTTCTATAAACTTTAGGGCCGGATTTGATTTGAGATAAATGAAACCCAATTGGGCCGAAATATTTTCATCCCTAAAGTAGGGTTCAGGTTTGGATCTAGTATGGATTCGAAAACTTATCTGATCAGGATTGTCATATTTGTACATGATTTGATAAGCTATAAATACTTATCAGAACAGATTGGGGCTGCGAATTCTCAAGTCCCATGTAATCTTTGATATGGGGCTATGCTCATGTGTGCCTAGAAGAATATAAAAAAATGAAAAAAAAAAAAAGGACAACACTGTTCTTCCTTTGTTTTCTTGTGCTCATGGTGCCCCTAAATGAACCCACCAACTTAGTTCTAAGTGGCATACCAACTACCAACATGAGCAGATTTTTTGAACTGTTAGGCAAGAAGCTATGTGGTGTTTAGTAGCTCGTAATGGGTTGATTTTTATTAATGTCTTAATTAATATAGTTATCAATTAATTTTAATATTCATAATAATGTTTGATTTGAGTTGAATTGTGTTGTGTTTATTGGGTGGGCTTTAATGGGCCAATTTGTAGATAGTTTAGGCCCAAAATAACTTAGTTTATAGCCCAGTTGATATCTATGTGCCTTAGGCCCATTTCTAACCCTACTTATCCAATTTTAGAGCTTTTTACGCACTCCTATTTAAATATCTTTTAAAGTGACAAAAATCACTTTTAACATAAATTAATCAAAAGAAACTCTCCCTCTCTCAACCCAAAACTAGGGTTTGGGAAAATTCTTGGTGTAGATCTTTGATTTGTCTCCTAAGAAATAATCAAGTTAGTGAATCTCCACTAGTCCACTCTCTAGGTTTTGTATTTTGATTGTTTAATGCATGCTTTTTATGCTTAGAAACCATGATCGGGGTATGTAAATTACTTTTATTTTTTCCTTTGATTAATTGTTGTCGTTCTTCGTTGGTTCCTACGCTTAGGGCATTGAGCGAAGTTTGACAAAATTTTTTTGGCAAGTTTCTTTTACAAAAAATTAGAGGTTTCTCTTTGGGTTTGGGTTTCTTTGTGATTTTAGACTTGAATTTAAAACCCTGGTATATAGTATTCATTGAATCTAGATCAACTCTAGTTTTCAAAATAGTTGAGTTTATATTTTTCAAACTTGTATAGATTTACTAGTGCAATTTTAAAGATTTGTGCGTGGGTTTTGTCTATAGCGCAGTTGACCAATCCAAAGGGGCGGTCAACCGGTCTGTAGGGTCTTAGGGAGGTTAACCAACCTAGCCTAGAGACAGGTTGACTAACCTATAGTGCATTGGGGGTAGTTGACCGGCCTTGGGGTTCACGTAGAGAGTTCGTATTGACCTCCCAGAGTCACTTTCCCTGGGTTGTATGCAAGCCCTGATGGTATACTTGTGAATTGTTTGCTTTGATGTGTGAGACTATTAGTCAAATATCTAGGGATACTTAAATATATGTTCTTCCTTCATGATTTTTGATTAATTACCATAATAGTTCTGTATATGATTATCAAGCATGGTAGTTGTTTAACTTAAATGTAAAACGTGTTGATAAATGTTAATGCTACCTAGCATGTTATTGCTCTATTTGTCGAGAGATACGATGTGTTATGATTAGGTAAATCATGCCTACATATTAGGGTTTGTCTGAAATGTTAGTTGTGTACGAGCATTTCGCATACCTCATTTGGTGGTTATTTATAACCCTATATAAGCAAACAGGGAACAATGAGATGTCCTTAGGTGAAAAACCCCAAATTATTAGAGTCACTTGATAGTTTGTTTATCAAACTATTCGTTTATCAAACGTATTGCATCAGCATTACATTCATTTTGAGTTTTAATGAAGTCCCATGAGTTGTTGGATTCTGATTAACTGTTAGTGTACATACATCGATCAATATATGCATATTTGCTTTCTCATTATAGAATTGTAGTTATGTCACTCTGATTATGTTATTTGCTTAATGTGTGCACACAACAAAGCATGTGCATGTTATTAATATCTGCCTATCTTGCGAGTATGTTGTACTCACCCTTGCTATATACCTGCATGTATTGCAAAAAGTGGCTAAGAGATCTAGTGATGATCTAGATTAGTTGGGTAGTAGTAGTTAGGATGCTTTTTATTAGTTAGTTAATTTTTGCCAATGGTATTAGTGGAAAGTTCGGCCTATCTTTAAAGTGGATATCACCACCTAGAATCTTTTTGCACAGACTAGGCACATAGGGTTTTTTGGAGTTTGTCTTAATAATTCCATTCATTGTGTAATTGGCTCGATATTTCAATAGATCTAAGATAAACATTTAGACTTGACACATACAGTCACCAGAATGGGGGACGGTCAACCACGAGACTTCGGTAGGGTTGGCCATCGGTCATGGGTGGCCAACAAACCGGAATCTCGTACCCGACCGTCCACTACAGCTACTTGATTCGGGGTTGGGGTTTTATCCCAAACCCACATTTTTGTTTTTGTTCCAAGGTTGAAGAAAAGGGTAGCATTGTCATTTAAAAAAAAGTCATTAGTCAATGACGGTCTTAGATGGTAGACGGGGTCATAGGAGGGTATGTAAGTTTTTTTCATAAAATGTGTGGGTATGTCAAATTTCGAAGATAACATGGGGTAGGGGGTATGTCAAAAATTCCGAAGGAAAAAATCAATTGTGATGCTTTCTACCTCCATGCGGATAAAACTTTGCCCAAGCTACTGACTGCAACAAAGTCAGTGACACATACCTGAATCTGTTATTTTTTTAAAAATAAAACAGGGACAAAACCAAGGTTTAAAGGAGGCCGTTTTAACAGTTAAACGGACTGGGGGCGTTACCGTTTAAACAGATTGAAATGGACATGGGCAAAAATGGAAAAAAATAGATTTTAACGGTTTTAAAGGAAAAAATGGTGCTGAAATTCAAATTTGAAAAAAAAAGGAATTTAAAGGAAATTAAATGAATTTTAACGGAATTAAACGGATTTAACGGTCATTTTTTTCACAAATTTTTTCAGAATTAAATGGCTGTTTAAACGATTTTAATGGCCGTTTAAACAATTTTAACGGCCGTTAAAACAAAAAAACAGCCGTTTTTTTCAAAACCGTTAAAATGTGTTTAAATGTTTTAACAGAAATGGGTTTGGGGCGTTACCGTTTAAACGTCAGTTTTTAAAACCATGGACAAAACGATGAGATGGCGCGAAACAAAACCTATAAAGGTTAAAAATCCACAGTCGCTGACTTTGTGGCAGTCAACAACTTCGCTGACAATCCACATTAGTGCAGTTTTATCCCCTCCATCCTCACTTTTATTATCGAACGGTCAATATTGTCTGAAAAAGAGGTAGGCCCTGACATGACACTTCAGATTCATGATCTCGTTTGTGATGGGTGCAACAAAGACGCCTGGACTCTTTTTCCCTATATTTTGTTCTCCAACGAGTAATAAATCTATCGATCAAGTGGGTGTGATCTCTCGATCCTAGTTAGCAATTTGTCATACATAAAAAATTTGGGACGGCAATAGTACGAATATAATCTGTTTAATTTTTTTTTTGATATATGGTAAAAAAATGTCAAATAAATGAAAAAAAAAACAGTTTGAGAATAATTAGTGTATAATACAATTTAGTATAAAAAGTCTGACACCAAAAATTTGTGTGTACATGACCAAACATTAGCTTTATATCCGTCAGATTTAGTTTTTTCATGGGTTGATTTTCAACCATGGATTGGATCATTATTTTGGGGTGGGTACAAAGATCCAATGGCTAAAAGTCACCAATCAAGTTGATTTTCAACCGAGATTGTAGATCTCCCGCATAAAAGAAAGCATGTTATTGATCACTAAGAATGTGTCAATGGAATTTCTCCCCCAGGTGTCAAATTGGAAGTGTTATTAGAAAGTTTTATTGAAAATAAGAAGATACAGAGAAAAACGGCGAATAATACGTAGAGTTCAATATGTACGGTCGTTTAAAACGTTTTGAAAAACTCACTATTCGGTAGGCTCTCGATCAAGTGACTTAAAAGAGCACCGGTTGATCAACAACGGTGGGTTTAAGGGCTACTACCGTTCAAGCTTTGCAATTGAAGCTTAAGCCTTCGCCACTCATCAGTTAAACCTGCGAAGGCACCAAAACTGAAAACTTCTCTTTTGCGGAGACCATAGAGACGATGCAAGTCGCTTCAAATACTCGCAGAATTTCTAGGGTTTTGAGAGCTCCGATATTTCTCCAGTCAGAGCGATTTCTCATCTCTGGTGTTGAAGAAATCCAAGATTCTCGCAGCTCTTTCCAATGGTGGAGTCAGAGAAGCTTTTCTGTTCAAATCTCCAGTATTTCAGGTATTTTGTTTTTCTCTTATCGATCCCATGTTTTCGTTGTATTTTTACAATCTTAATCTGTGTATGTTTCGATGAACGATTCTCATTTTGAAGATACTGAAACACAGGAGCTACTCATGGAATTCGATTTCCCGTGGCACCGAATGTTCAACATTTGGGGAATCATCCTATGTTGGGGAGAGTTTCTTATGCTTCCGAAGCGAGCGCTCCGGACGTAGGCCCTACAGGTTCAGGTTTGTAAAAATTTATTGAATCCGATCCAGTGTAGCATATTTTGTGAAATCTTCTTATTTGCTTTCAATTTCTCATGACACCGAATGTTCACAATCTCAGTATCTGTTGGTGAATATTCTTACTAATTTGATTGTCTGCAGAGGCTGTGAAGGAGCTATATGAGAAAATGCTTAAATCCGTTGAAGCGGAGACCATGCCTCCAAATGCTTGGTTGTGGTCACTGATTGAAAACTGTGCAAATCAGGAGGACATTACACTTCTATTTCAAATATTGCAGAACCTCCGGAGATTTGTTAGTCAAACTTCTCCCTACTTAATTAATGTTTTCATCTAGAATCAGAATTGTTCTTTCTTGTCAGTTTAGGAATTTTGTTTCTTTGCCTGCAGAGGCTGGCAAACCTTCGCATTCATGCAAACTTTAATAATAATCTTTGCTTAAGAGTTGCTGAGGCATGTGCTCGTGTAGGTGCCCTCGACTTTGGTATGTCTTTGAAAGTGTTCCTCTTATATTTGAACTTTGAGTTATTGTTATATCATGACCACCTGTTATTGATGATCTATGTAGCGTAAGCAAAATGATGGATTTTTTTTGCGTTGATTTCGGTTATAAAAGACCGTTATTTTTAATTTCTGAATTGCTTTTACATATAATGCAATTACAAGTATAATAATTCATTAATAGTTGAGTTTGAAAACCATACGTACATAATCTACAAGGTTTTGAATAATGAAAATAATGGGGGTAAAGTTGGTGGACCTTGACCTTTATTTACTGTTATAATGGTGTTTTCTTTTGTATTTTTTTCTTCTTTATTTATTTGAGAAAAAAGAATTAAAATGTCATATACGGTCATATGATAAAGAGATAGCGGCTGTTACAATGGGGATAACGGTTAGTGACAGCGGTTATATTTAGAGCTGTTATTTACATATGCAACACAACATTTATTGACTGTTACCTTTATAACAGCTATTATAACAAATGAACAATAGTGGTAACAGTTTTTTAAGACATTATACATATTTACATACATACATGCAGATACACTAAGTGTCATCTGTCTTGTACATGTAACTGTTTTTATGTAAAATAGTTTGCAATATTTTTCATTTGAAGTAAAGAAGTGTTATTGCCTGCACGAGGACTAGAAATTTAATGATTTGATTGCTTATATTAAAGGAACTTTCGTTGAAATGACAAAAAGCAAATTATAGCAAATGGTACACCTTAAACATGAAAAGAGAAAAGAATAAAATGCGCGAGATGTTCATACATTCACTTCTATGTTAGAGGGCTAACACCTCCATACACCTCAGAACATGTGTCAAGGTCTATTTTTGTGTGTAACCATGTCAACACATAGATATGGTAAAAGACCCTAAACCTGTATAGTCCTTGTTACATTGCTTTGCATTTTGGGATGATGAAACAAAATACTTTCCTCGCCACCTTTTGCCAAGCATTTCTTTTTCTGGTCTGAGCAATGCCTCCTAATAGAATGCCCTTTCTCTGAGTAGGTATAGAGTAACTTTTCTCTACTTTTGGCAAGATTGGGGGTAGCTGTCATGGGTGGTTGATGTGTGATCCTGTTCGATGTTGCCATAAAGTAGTTTTTTAATGTTTCGAGGATATTTTTTATGGGTATATTACACATTAGTTCTGCCTTTTCACTTGATAACAGATTATTGGTCAGATTACATATAAGTTATCTTTTTTAATTTTTTTTTTTTGAAAATCTTGTAAGGGATTCTAGCAACTGCCGGCATAATACTTACATATTTTGAGGTACCATCCGTGTCTGTCTTACTCCATATCTTCACATTGTCAAAAATCAAAGTTGGATTTTCACAATTACTCTTTTAAAACTGCCATGCATGTTCTTTTTTCCAATGACACATACTCTTCTCAATGTTGCTTTTCTTGCTGTGTGGATATGCATGGTTGCAGTTGTCTTTAACTCTTCATGCTTTGGTTTTATGAATCTTCATGGGACATATTCAATAGAGAACCTATTAAGTTGGGACAGCAAAATATTCTGAAATAATTAAGCTTTTATTCTGATATGCAGGCAAGAGAGTGCTATGGGAGCATAATGTGTACGGATTGACTCCAAGTATTGGATCCGCGCATTATTTGTTGGTAATAAACGATTTTGAATATTTTTTATGAGTAGAGTTCAACTTTTGCACATACTTTGCTATTACTTATGTTAAATGTTTGGGAATATGAGACTGCAGTTGTATGCTAAAGAGCACAATGATGCTAAACTCATGGTGGAAATCATGAAGCTCCTGAAAAGGAACCATTTGCCACTGCAACCTGGTACAGCTGACATCGTTTTTAGGTAACATGATAGATAGCTGCTTTATGTTTTTGTTATGCTTTAACTCTGGTTTTGAAAGACTAGAAAAATTTGTTTTCTATACAAGGAAAGTTGAATGATCCATCTGATCGATAGACATTCTGCTGTTTCTTATGATGGGCTGTCAATAGGCAGGTGGGCCGGCTGTATGGCATCCATGCTTAGTAGAGAATATTTCCTGTACCTCAGCATTGAGAACCATGCATGTGTTGGAAGGCCCCATCTATAGGCTAGAGATGAACCAAAAAGAAGCTAATATACATTGGATTGCATTAAGCTAGTCACTTGGAAAAGTCAATGAAGCGATACACACCTCAACTTCATTTGAATCTTTATAGCTAATGCCCAATGAACCTGTACTATGCCGAACATGCCTCTCTTAGAACACCTCAAAATAAACCCTTCAATCTGGCAGTGTATGTATTGCCCAATGAACTTTTATCAAATTTATTTACACACCCTTTAGGCTGGGCCTACCAAAGGAGCTTCTGATTGTCAAGGTGACTTCCTCTTATCTTCTTATTTATTTATGATTTGTTTACTTAACACATGCGAAGTTCCATTCAACACACCATTAAGGTTCTCTTAAAGTGAAAACCCTTAAAAATGCTCCTGCAGGGTGCTAATCCAAGCAATCCCAGAAGGTCACAAAGGAACCAAATAAAAGCTTTGATGCAAATTTCATTCAATAATCAAAAGTCTTCTTAAAATGATCTCTTAACAATGATTTATAAGAAAATGGGTGCTTCCCAAATCGGTGTCCAACCTATTTACAGATGGTTCTCTAAAGCCTTTTCCGCTAGAGATGGTATACTATGGAGGCTCATTCCTTTCGCAATTTGCTGGGAGGTATGGAAAGAGAGAAATATTCGTATATTTGAAGATAAGAAGGCAGAGGTGGAGAAGATTATCTTGAAGATCAAAGCTTCAGTGTATTATTGGAGTTATATCATTCTCGAGCTTCAGCATTTCAGATTTGAAGATTTTGTGTTTCGTTGGGATCTTTTGATTTCCTAGTGTAGGTTTCCTTGTTGGGTTGGGCGTTTGGCTTTTCGGGGCTTCAACAACTTTTTTTTTCTTCTTTTGTATAGCTCTTGAGGGCCTTCTCAGCCCTGCTTTAATACATATCTTTTACCAATAATTTTTTTTTTTATAAGAAAATAAATCCAAAAAGCTAACTTAAGGACTAAGAAACTAATTTGAACCATTGATTTAAAATGACCTAAATCTAATTTTCAAAACGATTAAAATACCCTTAAATCCTGTCACTATTACGCCCAGATTTCTAACACATTTTTGAAGTCCAAAATGTCAAAATCTTAAGAAAATCCATGAGATAGGTGTTGTAAATTTTAGACCAAGCTTTCCAATGCAACTAACAGCATCGCAATTGGATATTTGAAGAAAAAGATATGCCTTCTACGAGTTGACTGTAGCATTTTCCCTCGGTTGGAGAAAACTCGTCCTCGAGTTTGTTTTGTCGTATTCCCATCTTCTCTCTGGTTTTTTTTTTTTTTTTTTGTGGTAATTGATGATGCACACCAATAACTATCCACAATTTACATTACTTGGTTCTTAGTTTCTCGCTTGGATTCGCTCAATATTATAGCTTTGAAACATCTCATCTTTGTTGTAGATGGCTTTATCATCAAATATGGGTCTATCATCATCTTCTCCAATAATCTCCTCATCAAAGATTGGTGGTGACAACCAATCTATTATAGAGATAGATTCTTCTTCCTTTGGATACTCATCTTGATCACTTTTTTGACGTTGATGTCGATGGTCATAATCATGTGGACTAGATGGATTATGAGTAAGACGTCTGTGCTGAACGAGTTGTTTTCCCCATTACTCGATAGATTTCCGGTGTCTCATTGATCCTCCGATGCTGCCTAAAAACTGCAAAAGTCATGGTAGTAATTTTGTAATTTGTTCCAATGATTCGTTGATTTCTCTCGTCTATTTTTCTAATCTTTCCATCCGAATATTGGGATCGCAGTTGTTTTCTCTTCTCGGCGGCACAACTTTTGTTGATCAAACCTCAACTTCCAAGGAACGGAACTTGCTCTGATACTAGATAACGCAGGCAGAGCTCTACTCAACACATTGTTAAGGTTTTCTTAGAGTGAAAATGCCTAAAAATGTTCCTACATGATGCTAATCCAAGCAATCCCCATACTTTACAAAGGAACCAAATAAAAGCCTAGAGACAAATTTTATTCATTAATCAGAAGTCTTTTACAATGATCTCTTAACAAGTATTTATAAGGAAATAAATCCTAAAAGCTAACTTAAGGATTAAGAAACTATTATGAACCATTGATTTAAAATAACCTAAATCCTAATTTTTAAAATGACTAAAATACCCCTAAATCCCATCACTACTATTATACCCAGATTTCTAACCCAGTTTAAAGCCTGAAACGTCAAAATCTTGACAAAAGTCATGAGATTGATTTCATAACAAGCTTTGCTACATATCTAACGACATCTCAATTGGATATTTGAAGAAAAAGATATGCCTTCTACAAGCTGACTGTATCATTACTTATTTTTGATTATTAAGTTGGCTTTAGTTTTTCACAGCAATGTATTGGTTGGTGAATTTGAGCATGGCTTTAGTAAAAGTTACCCAACTTCACGTCCACATTGCATGCATGCTGAATAGATAAGGTTAATTTCCTTAGACTTTGGCCTATTTGAGTATGTCGATATACATATCCATGCTAGAATATATTTCTACACATTTTTTTTTCTGGTGGTGAAATCTTCAATCTCTCTTAATAGGTAGTTTTTGTTTTCATTTAGTTACAAATCATTTTGCATCATAGTAGATGTTAAGGTTCTATCTATCAACTATTGTTTTATTTTCTTCATTGATCTACAGCCTTGTAGTTATCAAGTATGGTATCCTTTCTACAGTGTTCAAGTATTTGACAGCTCAAAATGTTCAATTCCAAAGAGAATATGATTCATATCATCCCGGTGCCTATAACTATGGGTTCAAATGTTATTCTACAGCTTCAGTGTTGCAATAGTTTGTTTAATTTTATTTCTGGCTTGTCCAATTGCAGCATTTGTTACAATACGGATAATTGGGAGCTGATCTCAAAGTATTCAAAAAAGTTTACCAAGGCTGGAGTGAAACTTCGTCGGACTACATTTGATACTTGGATGGAGTTTGCTGCCAAAATAGGTCTCTAAAACCTTCTGCCTGTTTTTTTTTCTTCAGAAAGAATGAACATTTTTCTCACAATAAATGTTACATAATCTTTCAATCCTTGAAGATTCCACGTGAAATGTGATGAGCTGTATGAAAACTTAAATTATTGATAAAGTTATCCTCGTTAGTGTCAGTAATCCTAAAAAAAATCAACAAAGTCAGTGGGAAGCTTTTAAATCACTCAGTATTTAGTTATGTAGTACACTGGTTCAACACTTCATTATCCAAGAAACTATGTCTTTTATCATTTCTGAACAAAAAATGGGAGCTAGTTGTTGCAGGGAAGACAAGGCTCGTGGAGTGCAACTCCATAGAGGAGTACACATGGCAGTATGCTAGTAAATGCTACAGCTAGCAGTTTGAAGCCAATAGAAAACGGAAGTGAGCTCCTGCACACTCGCCCCTCAAGCCTCCGTTTGCTGGATGCGTGCTATTAGCGCGCAACAGCTTCCTCCGATGGGCTCGCTTCGCTTTTGTTGCGGAGCTCGTGCCTCCCCATCTAATACAGGGGCATTTTCACACCGGGCTCGAGTGGGGCAGCCTGCGTATATGGGGCACACTCAGGGTGGGATGACTCGTGTGAAATGAGACCCACGAAGGAGGGTTCGACCGAGGGCCTGATCATGGGCTATGAGATAAAGGAATTTAATCTCACGCTACCAACAGTCGCGGCTTTTAGGGAGTATTGGTTAAATGTCCTGCATCACCATCCCTGTTTAGTCTCCCACTTCTGATCCTGGATGCAATGGAAGATTTTGATAAATGCGCCAATGTCCCCCCCTCCCTTCATAAGGCCTTTACGTGTCTTTTCCCCCTCGAGAAGGAGAAAGAAGAGAAGAAATTATTGATTCTCTTATTTCATGTGAACGGCCCTATCTTGAATTGAAAGGCTTTTCTAGCTATACACCATGTTGAGAAAGACCAACATCCTATGTACCATACTATTTTGGTACCCCAAAAGGGTCCAAAGTGAACATCTGCAGTTGTTAGTTGACTGGAGATCCCAACAACTGAAATCTCCACATAATCTCTCCCCAGAAGCCAATCTTCTTAACTACCATATATATTATTCGAATTCACCATGGGTTCAAACAAAGAAACAAAACAGACACCAAATTGCTTAATTAGAGAGCTAATCTAGAGATGATCAAACTGTTAAAAAAAAAACTAATTTTTTCGATTATTGAAAGAATATCTGTGTTGTTTGATAACTTCATCGAGAGGTCTTAGTCTTAAAGCTCGCCTCAACCATTACCTTTTTTGTCAGAAAGAAACACGGACTGTGATTTCAAAAATCCAAGGAACGTAGACTTCATTCACTGTAGAACTTGTTTCTATTCTGCTCTTCCCTTTAGTTCTGAGGGGAACTGGGGGGGGGGTCTAGTGAGGTTAGTCCTCAGGTCTAACCCAGTGTAGAAAACGGAAGTGCGCTTCTGCACACTCCTATTTGTCTAACTCATGTTAGCTGGCAGCATTGATAAGAATCTGGTTACTGGAGTGCAATCTATGGGTATGTACGTGGGATAGATTGATCTCGGCACTTTATTGGGCCATATGATAGATCTATGGACGTTGTGTTGATACACGAATCAGCACATACCTATCTATGTACTATAACTATAATAACGATTCGGGCAGGATGCGTGGCCTGGACTTGACGACCATCTTACTGAAGAAACATGATACACACACACACACATATATAGCTGCATCATTTCCTTTATGTGATGTTTATTATTGAAATTATGTTTCCTAGGATAGTCAGGGATGCACTTCTTTTGACATCGTATGTTAGGTGTGATCGGGACTCGACTTTTTGGATCTGGCACCTTATGATTTTTCATTAACCTTTTTAACAATTCAAATTGCAAATTGTAATTAAGGGACAGACCACCACTGCTTCCACGGTCCTCATGACCATACTAATAAACTGCTATTATAAATCATTACCTACTGCCAACAAAATTCAACAAATGTT
Source organism: Euptelea pleiosperma (assembly GCA_035048495.1). Taxonomy (NCBI): domain Eukaryota; kingdom Viridiplantae; phylum Streptophyta; class Magnoliopsida; order Ranunculales; family Eupteleaceae; genus Euptelea; species Euptelea pleiosperma. The sequence continues at coordinate 13,470,196 of CM068545.1, forward strand.
GTCAAAGTCAGGCGCATTCCATAATTCTCTAATGAATCACAACTAAATAAATACTCATTGGCTTTAGGAATCACACCTAACCAATCTCAATGCCAATATTACTGTTGTATAATGCGCAGTCTATTTGCAATGAAAATCCACAATGTAATCAGGAGCACCTTTAATGGCCAAAGTCGACACAAGGGAAAACCACCAGGAATAGTGAGCACTGGAAGGATCGCAAATCTTTGTATGGAACTGGTAAAGGATATGATTAAAAATTGCTAGATCTTTGGTTTTAGGAGGAGAAGTAAAATATTTGAAGACCTGGTTTACTTTCAGATATCTGTGGTCTCTCGGACCCATTTTGCGTTGTAACTGCTCTCTTCATTATCAATGAGGAAGCAATTTTTGGGTGCTTATTTGACTATGTTGGCCCCTATTTCTCTTTTCACGTAAAGAAAACAAAATTCTCTTTCATGTATAGAAACTTTCTGGATTTCTATTTTGCAGGAGATGTTGAGTCTATATGGAAAATTGAAAAGCTGAGATCAAATTTGATGAAGCAACACACTCTCGTGAGCGGATTCTCATGTGCAAAGGTAATCTCCCGTCACATACCTCAGACATACCCACATTCATTCCCATAATCTCGTTATTGATTTTAATTACTTGGCTTCAAGTCACATGAGGTGGGAGTAGTGACAGTCTCTTAGGTTAGTTGTGGGAAATTAAAGAAAAGAATGTACCTTTGAAGTGTCGTTGATATTTTAAAGATAGCAGATTTTTTTCTACTCTTAAAATATTGCCGTTTCATACTAGGTTCTCTAAACTAACCAGATTATGCCTGCTTCTAAGAACAACTTAGGTTCCCTAATTGTACTTCAAAATGTCTTCCTGCTTAAGGAATGCTCCCCAATGAATGTTTCTCTAGTTCAAAACATTTTTTTATTTATTATTTCAGACTTTTCTGGTTATTAAATGGGGTATTTGGTCTTCTTGGATATACTCCTCACATTTTTCGTAGGTTGGGGAGAATCTAACCGAGTTTTCATGGAACTCCAAAAGTGTTGGGGTGAATTAATTGTTTGTGAGTTTTTTTTTGAAGTTGAAGGTAACATATTAAGTTTGTTTTCTAACGTATCCTTCACAAAATTTTCGACCACACTCGACTGTTTTTTGTGATGTAATAAATTTCTACACATCCAAAAAAAAAATCTAATATTATGGGCGTTTATTTCCTCCCATTAGAGATGTGGACAAGATATTCTGGATTAATCACTGTAGTGTCAGTAGGAAGATAGAAGAAGAAGGAGAAGATGAAGAGCAAGAGCAAGGAGGAAGATAGAAGAGAAAGATGAGGAGAATAGTAGTTCAGAGTTAGACCCTCTCTTAATCACTTTTATGATAAACTAAAATTTTACAATACCAAGTATGTCTCATATCGAAGTAAATTACCATTATGCTCCCCCATCCTAGTGTTGAACGCACATACTGTATTTCTCATCACTCCCCCTTAAGAGGGGCATAGATGATCATACCTAGCATACCAAGAAGAAGATGGAACTGGTTTCTAACAACTCCCAGGAATTTATACTAGTTGGTCACTTGACTTGACAAACGGTAAACAAATTTCTTCAAATGCAACTTGTTCACGGATGAAGTGTCTATCCACTTCAATATTCTTGATCTTATCTTGCTGAACGGATTGTCGGCAATATTGATGACTGCTTTGTTGTAATAGTAGAGCTTCGTGGGCTCTTCATCTTTCAGCTCGAGCTCATGAAGAAGAGTCATTAGCCATAGGAGTTCAGCCACCCCATGAGCCATTACTCTGTACTCAGCGCTGGGCCGCTGGCTCTAGCCACAACTGTCTATTTGTTGCTCCCCCATTTCAATATATTGCCTCCAACAAATGTACAGTAGCCCAAGGTGGATCTCCTGTCCTCAAGGAAATCGGCTTAGTCCGCATCTGTATAGGTTTCTAGTTTGGGATGTCAATGTCGGACAAACAATAGGCCTTTACCAGGGGATGACTTGATGATGTAGAACTACAAGGAAGAAGCTGTAGCAAGATGGGTTTTAGACCTAAAGGTTGTGGGAACAACCCAAATAATAAGGGTGAATAGTGAAAGTTTCAAGGAAAGTTAAGGTTAGGGCAATAGGTGATCAAGAGTTTAAAGTTTAGGGTTGAGAATTTAAAAGAAATTCAGCAATGAGCAAAGAGGGTTGAAAAGATGAGAAAAAGATAGAGAATCCCAACTAGAATCACGCTAGGAGGGTTGCCAAGCATCACACTTCAAGAAGAGAACCATAGGCTGCAAAGATAATTTTTATTCATTAACCCCCTCTGAAAAACGTGAACAATAACTTAATAACTTATAAGGGTTTATGGTTGCCCTAAATACATAAAATGACTAGAATACCCTTAGCTTATAAAATAAGCAAAGGTTACTAATAACCACTAATGACTGGACTGTAACAGCACATGGAAGCTGTTGTACATCAAATAAAAAAGACAGAACTACCCCAAAAATAAAAGACTAAACTACCCCTACAACTGTAAATAGTTGGAAATTACAAAAATACCCCTGTGCTGACAATAAAAGCTAATGACTACCAAACAATAAACTAATATTTGCAGCCACTAAACATATTAAACTAAACTCCACGATGGATGACGACCATCATCGAATAAGGCTATCGCCACTTGGTTAGTCTTCTTTCTCCTCGCATATTGCTTGAGAGGTTGATTCCCATCACTTGAGGTACTGAAGGATTCTTTCAGCTACCTCTAGATTAGTGGTTCGGAGGGGGGCGTGCATGAATCGGCTGATGACATTGACTGCATATGCAATATAAGGTCTTGTGAAAGACAAGTGGGGGAGCCTCCCTACCAACCTTTGAAACTGTCCTTTATCAGGCAGTGGAGATCCTCCTTCCTCGTTCAATCTATGATTGGGTTCAATTGGAGTATCAGTTAGTTTTGCACCCAATTTCCCAATATTCCTAAGAAAGTCCAAGACATACCTGTGTTTGGATATAATGATTGCTCTCTTATTTTGAGTACTTCAATTCCAAGGAAGTATTTTAATGTACCTAGATCCTTGATTTCGAATTCTTTGGCCAAGAACATCTTGACGCCATGTACTCAGAAGGACAGTTCCCAGTTACAATGATATCATCCACAATAACATAGGCAGATTTGGACACAACGCTCTGCTAAGGTTTTTTAGAGAGAAAACCTCTAAAAAAGCTCCTGCAGGGTGCTAATCTAAGCAATCTAAAGAGTTCACAAAGGAACTAAAGAAAAGCCTAAAGGCAAATTTATTCAATAATTAAAAATCTCTTTTCTCAATGATCCTTTAATAATTATTTATCTATACTACTTTAAAACCAAAACCTGGGTTGGGGCACGCCCCCTCACGGGGCTTCATAAGACGCCCATTCACGTGCAATGCACGTGCCGTCCCTAATAAGAAAATAAAACCTAAAAGCTAAGTTAAGGACTAAGAAACTAATTTGAATCATTAATTTAAAATAACCTAATCTAATTTTTAAAATATCCTTAAATCCCGTCAGGCCGTCATTATTTTTACACCTAGATTTCAAACACATTTGAAGCCCCAAACATTACAATCTTGATAAAAGTTGTGAAATAACTAGTCACAAAAATCTCCGATTTTTGAATTCACAAATCAATTGTCGATTAATCGACTAATACTTATATTTTCCCCTTTTTGATTTCGATTTTTTCGATTTTTTAATTTTGATTAAGAATGACGAATCATGTTTATGAGTTATGACTTATTATTATGGAATTATAGATGTGCTTTTCATCATATAAATGCGTTTTGTTAAAAACAACATTTCTAACTTGAAATATGCCATGATATATATTTGAATAATTTTGTCGATTTTACCCGATTTTTCCCGACTTGACCCCTTGTTGATTTATTGCCGAATCCCGACTTTGTGTCTATTTACAACGCATCAAACAGCTTCTCAATTGAGTAATTGTGTAAAACGTTATGCCTCATGGAAGCTGACTGCATCATTCTCCTCCCATTAGAGAAAACTAGCTTTCAAGTTTACTTTGTCGCATGTCCATATTCTCGATTTTGTCTCTTCTTCGGTGGTAATTGATGGTGCAAACCCACAACCAACCACATTTTACCTTCCTTGGATTTTCGTTTTGCGATGATTCTGATTCCATATTGTTGAAATGTCTCCTCTATTTGCACCAATGATGACGCCTTAGAAGATTTCTCTAGAAAAGGATCCATGTATGCACTTCTATGAATAAGATAATCGAGCACATCATATTCACATGAATGATCTTTATCAACGTGCACAAATCCATCTATTCCAACACTTGAATCTTCACTTTGATATTTTCCTCAAACACTTCGCTTGTTTTGCCATCATCTAAAGCCTCTTCACCTTTATGCTGTTTTTCAACTCCATCAAAATTAGGAAGCTCATGGATCTAACCATTAGTATAGATGGTTCGTCATCAAATATGGGTCCACTATTGTCTTCTCTAATAATCTCCTCATTGTAAATAGGCTTTCCATTGAGGATAGATCCATTATTATTTTCTTTAATTATCTTATCATCAAATATTTCTGGTGACTACCAATCTATTATAGCTATGGAATCTTCTTTCTGTGGATATTCATCTCAATCATGTACCTGATGTTGATGTTCATCATGATGTACTAGAGGAGTATTGAGTGAGATGTATGTGCTGGACGAGTCACCTTCATCATTACTCGATGGATTTTTGTATCCCGTTGATCTTCAGGGCGTCGCTCTAAAAGTTGCAAAAGTCGCAGCAGTACTCTTGTAACTTGTTCCAATGATTGCGATTGTTTCCTCTTCTTGACAACAGGACTTTAGTGGATCAAACCCCAAGTTCTAGGGAATGGAACTTGCTTTGATACCAAATAACTCAGGTGGATTTGGACCCAATGCATTGTAAGGTTTTCTTAGAGCCTCTTTCAGGGTGCTAATCCAAGCAATCCCGAGAGTTCACAAAGGAAAAATAAAAGCCTAAAGGCAAATTCATTCAATAATCAAAAGTCTTTATTTTACAATGATCTCTTAACAATTCTTTATAACCCTAAAAGCTAACTTGGGGACTAAGAAACTATCTGAACCATTAATTTAAAATAACCTAAATCTCATTTTTAAAATGATTAAAATACCCTTAAATAATGCGAAATCCCATATTTGATGCCGTAAATAATGCGAAATCCTAAAAAAAATATGATACCATAAATTTTAGTTTTTAACTAATTTAGTTATTAATTCCCATAATTAATAAGTACTTAAATTTTAGACCCGATTTTGTCCTGATGAGCCTCCCTATGAGCATGGCAGCCAGAAAGTAAATCATGAAGTTCATCACAATTTCCTAAGAATTATAAAAATGAATTTGCAGAAAAACAATTCTAATAGATTCAGGAACAATATATCTGAATTCACTACACTTACAAGTTCAATTATTCTATTGTTATGAGCCTCCCTATGAGTATGATAACCAGAAATGGATTCGTGAAGCTCGTAGACAAGCAATTTAAGGGAGTCCAGAACAGTATATCCAAATCCATCAAACATAGAAGTTAGTTCAATTACTTCAAGTGATGCCTCTGGACTTCCGAATTTGTGACTATTCTGTGACATTCATTCATTCATCGAGACAGGAGCATGAGTCATTTGAGATGGGAAAATGAAAGTTAATTCACAAATAGTTATATTCACTGTGCATGTTTTTTTTGGAAGGAATCTCTGAAAAAAAATGGAATATTCAATTGTTCCTTATTGGAATGTAAGGTACTTGCTAAGTACCCACCAGAAAAGTACTAGAACAGTTCTGATATGGGAAGTTATTACACTAAAAAGAGTTGAATGGCGAAATAGGATTCAAGTTGGTGATGAACAGTTTGGACATGGCTACATAGGTAAAAAATGATGAACTAGGCCATGGAAGTTAAGGGAAGGATGAAATACTGATTTTTTTTCCCGATAAACGTATTAGTTTGCAAGAAGTATTTAAATTTGTTTTGTTTCTTTTTTACTCTACAGGGGTTTCTACTTGAACGTAAGCCTGATAGTGCTGCGGAAATCATTCATATCCTCAATCAGGTGGCTATTATTTTGCTCATGGTTTAGATTATGAAACTGGTCATAGGTATTTTTCCAAAAAATCGAACATCTTAACAGTTGAATGACGGTAAGTTTGATTCAGGTGGCTATTATTTTGCGCATGGCATAGATTATGAAACTGGTCATAGGTATTTTTCCAAAAAATTGAACATCTTAACAGTTGAATGATGGTAAGTTTGATTCAACTATTTGCTCCTCTTAAATGTGTTTTTCTCATGACCAATTTTTTCCTCTGTGCTCGTTTGGACTGATGTGAAACTGAATAGCACAAATTAAAAAAATGCAGGAAAACATTGATGGATGAAAAACACCTTTTGCAGGTGTGAATTAAGAGGCGCAAAGTGGGCACTGTCCAAATGTCCAGTAATCCCAAGACACAATTGCTGCACATTAAAAATGGTGCACATTGTGTTTTGGGGTCAGTTCACAATTGGCCCGTGGCTTAGGAATTTAAATTGGAGCAATTACTAAACACCTCCAGTTTCCCATGGATAGGCAAAATCCGTAACTTTTGTGGGTCCATGAAATTTAACTAATAGAAATGACCATAATGCCTTAATCTCCTGGAGGTGTTCATTTCAAGTTAAATTGCTGAGAAACAGGTCAGTATTGGTAATTGGTTTTCAAAGGTACCTATACAACTTACACTACCCAGTTGTAAATATGCATAGGCCAAATCCTGCGTACAATTTTTGCACTTAAGGCCCTGTTTGGTGATCAGAGGAAAGTTCTCTAGAAAAGGATTTGTAAGTTAAAATGTGTTTGTTGATCGAGAAAACTTTTATGGACATTTATGGGTAAGAATTGTTTCTAGATAACTTTTCTAAGGGAAACCATACATCGTGGTGCTGGGTACCATCTGGCATCCATTGTGATGTTGTCTGCCTTACACACTAGGAAGTAAAATAAGAAACGTACTGCAAAAGACTTTGAACTTTTCCTTTTCGCCAGAGTACTGTTATTTGATATTGGCTAGTTTACATTGCTATTGTATGCACTAAATATTTGCAGGTGAATAATAAAGATCTTCATGACTTTGATTTTTTTCCTTTTCACTAGTGTTGTTGGTTCATTTTGTTGAGAACTTGAGATATTTAGTGTTGGCCTGTGTATGCAACAGAATTTGCCTGACGTGAAGAGGCCAGGTATCGCAGTCGAACTTCAAAAGCTGGTAAGCGAGTGGCCTTTGGAGGTCATAAAGCATCAAAAAGAAGAAGACAAGAAGGTATGTTTTTTAACAGATTATTATTGCAGTTTTAGGCTGAAAAAGCAGATGGTTTATTGCTTGTGTCTAAGATTTTAGACTGGGCTCCTTGGTGGAAAATCAATGTTAAAGACGATCAAAATTGACTTGGGAGTTGGCCAAGTCAACCTTGGTGGTGTCTGGTTATGAAGCTAACATTGTGGCGCAACATTTTAGCCAGCACAATAATTACTAAACCTTTAGCTATAAATATGTTAAAAGTAGTTTTACATTGTATAGCATGCAACATCATTCCCATTTTCACTGATGTTATCCAGGCAGTGTCAAGTTCCTTGAGTAGTGATATCCAGGCGATGATTAGCGGTCTCGTAAACATGGGTTTGGAGGTGACTGTGAATTTGGAGGGTTTAACCAGGAAAGAAGCCATCCCATGCTGAATCATTAAGCAGGTGGATATCCGTGCTTCAGTAATGATTTTCAGAAGGGCACTTTGCCCATCGCTTTTTATCCGAGACCAAGCAAATCTTCCTAAATAATATTCTGGTTGATCCAAAATTTTGTTCCTATTTTAAGTTACATTTAATGTCCCAATCAAATTTTGTTGTTAATCATGTCTTTATATTCGCAATTGGTGGTTTATTGAGGTGCCTAATCATACGGAAAACAAGAGCTAGTTTTTCTTATTTTCTTTTTTGATAGGTAATGCAAGAGCTATTGTTGGTGGTAGAAAGTAGAAACCATGGTTTAAAAAACAGCCGTTATAACGGATTCGGACCTCCCCAGTTACGTTATGTACCGTTAAATCGCCCAGAAAATAACAGCTGTTATTTTTCTGTTATAACGAAAATAATTACTGTTATTTTCTGGAAATTTTTGTGAAAAAGGGCCGTTTTAAAAAATGGTCTTGTTTTGTGCGATGTTGATTAAAAAAACTGAAATATTGCAAAACTGAATTCACGGTGGTCGGTAGTGCTGAGCTGGCATTCACTTTTGCTTAAGCAAAACCACCGTTGGATTCTTGGAATCCACGTCTGAGAAGATGAGTTAAAATTTGAGAGTAAAAAAGGGGAGGGGGGTTGAAATAAATGGAAAACGTTGATAGCGAGAATACAGTCCTTCAATTTTCTGCCCCAAAAGTCCAAACATAGCATCAGCTGTGTTTTGGGAAATTTTGAAGTAGGGATGATGCGCCACTTATACCCATGGTTTGGGGGTGGAATCAAGCAGACACATCCGTTCTCCTGTCTTTTCATAATTAAAAGATGTACCTTAGTAAAGAAACGTGTAAAGCCTGTTTAGCCAACGAGTCCGCTAGCTCTTTTATTGAGCCTGGACTTTTATAGCATGGACATAAAAGTCTTGAAACAGAGATACCAAACTCTCTACACATTTCTTCTGTATTTCGAAATCGATATCTGCAGTTGGAGCATCCGGAGATTGAAGATCCGAGATCAAGCTTCGATTAACCACCGCCATCAACATCAGTCTTTTCTGAGGTTGGAGAGATCAACATTATACCTTGTTTGACTCATGTCTCTTGCGTTGCCAATGGGAAAGCTTGTTTTTTTTTTTTAACGAGCTCACTAACTCAAATGTCAAAGTGGGTTTCGAACCCAGGTCTGTGGTACCAACCAAGGTTTAAAAGGGGCCGTCAGAACGGACTGGGATCGTTATCCTTTTTTCCGTTTTAATAGCCATTACAACGAATTGTAACGGACGGGGCAAAAATGGATCTGAAATTCAAATCTTCAAAAAAAAAAAAAAAGGAAAAATAATGGAAAATAACGGAAATAGCAGCTGTTTTTTCATGTTTTTTCAGAAAATAACTTTCTAAGCGTCAAAATGGTTCATAACGTAACGGGCATTGGGCGTTACTGTTTTAACAGCCGTTAATTATTATTAAACATGAAGTTTTTTTTTTAGAATGTAATAAATAACGGCCAGTAAATTAAATGTATTATTTCCATATATAACGTAGCGGGGCATGACTTAAGACCGTTATAACACTGTTATTAACGCTTTTTTAATTGATAAACTATGGGAAAAAAAATCAATTAATGGAAAACATCGTAATCAATCCATTATTTCCAATTACGACGGCATTTTAGAAAATTGCTTTAAAAAAAAAAAAAAAAAACAGCTGCTATAAACAACTATGGTTAGAACCCTAGAATCTCTGTCTCTGTCCTTGAGTTTGAAATCGACTTTTTCTCTCCTAATCCACTAAGAAATATGGAATTCCAACAACTTTCTGGCGAGCTTGTATAGTCAAAATAAAATTATATAAATAGTAAAATATAGATCAAATGTTTGTATTTTAATCCATTTTTTACGATTTAAAATGCCGTTGATTCCAAGCTTCCCCTCGGACATAAACCATTAATTAATTTAAGTCAATATTAAGGTCTGATCTAGGACTATATGTTTTTTGGCTGGCTTAATGGGCTTTCAAGGCTAAGCCCATGTTTGATTGGCTTTGAGTTGACTAAATGGGCCATTAAGGTATTTTTGACTCGTATTATAAAACAAATGTGTAAAAACATGTTTTAGATGTTTAAATTTAAAATAAGCATATTTTACTCAAGGTTTTAAAACTCGTCGATTCGACTCAACGTAGTACTAAATCTGTAATGCGTCGCCAAGTTGACTCAAAAACTTGGCCCAGGCGGTCGGCTTGAGTTGACTCGCAAGTCAAAATATCACGAATTTACTAAATAAAGAAGGGGTATTATGACCAAAATTGTATATTAACTTTTCCCATTCTGGAACCCTAAATGATGAATATTATGATCAAAATATTTCTCTTAAATATTTTCAACTTTTATCTATTTCTTATGCTTTTTTTTAAAAAAAAAAAAAAAAACCATTTTCTTATATTTAATAATTAATTTAATGACTCACCCAAGTCGGCGACTCAATGAACTTTCAAGTCGAGTCGATTTTTTGAGTTTTAAACATGGTTCAAAATCTCGGCCGGTCCAAATTTGATCGATCCTGGCGAGAAGACCCCAATATTGTTCAGATCGGTGGGGGTCAGGATTGCCCGATCCAGAATGGATTCGGCTGAGACTTTGAACAATGGTTTTAAAACATTGGGGGTATCCAGACAAGTAGGGCAAACATTTTCTAGCTTTTGGTGGGCAATGCATGGGCTTATATCCAGATTCCAAACCGACACTAGGCCCAACCTACTCAAGTTACAACCTGAAATAATTTAAATTTTATATTTGAAAATTGGATTCTTAGGTTTGAACTTTTGAATAATTCATTGGTAATAGTTAAATTTATCTTGAAAAGCATCTACCCCGACATTTGTCAAACCATGATTCAATAATTTTTTACTTTATTACAAAAAAATCCATGGATTTGTTAAAAGATCTCTCTTTAGTGCTTTACACCTAAAAAATAAATTAAAAAAAAAGATATTGTACTGCATGACCCTCGGCACGGTGTTTATTATTTTTATGTTTTATAATTTCGTGGGTTTGAGCTCAAATATAGTGCAATAACTACGCGTTCCAAGTGAAATGTCTAAAATACCCCTCAATGCTTGATTTAGCGACTTTGGGTCATTTGAAAATTTGCAAACTATCAACATAAAATGGAGATGAATTATTGAATTTTAGAAATTTTTTATAAGGGAACCTCTACAGGCACCCACATCTTTAAGCTAGGCACCCACTCCCATTTTAGGGCCACACACATTTGATGGGCACTCACTTCGTCTTCTGCAAACCCCACCCAACCCCACTTCGTCTTCTCCACGCATCACCGCCACTACCACCAGCCCATAGGCTACACATAGAACCAAGTTCTACAAATTACTAGAGAGAGATGCGGTGGGATGCAGCGGCGGAGCCAGAATTTTGTTCAAGTGGGGCACAATCAATTGAGTAGAGCCGTATACGATATGAGTCACGTGGCATGTTCTTAGAGATTTTTAACCGTATGGACGTTTGCCACAATCCTAGATGAATTTATAGACCAAAAATTAGCCTGATTAGTAATTTCTAAGCATTGGATTGGAGTCGTTTTCATGGTTGATTTTTTACCGTGGAATTTGAGCATTATTTGGGGTACAAAGATCCAATGGTTTTAAGCCATTAATCAAGCTGATTTTTGGTCTGTATGTCCACATAGGGCCTGCCCAAACATTCATACTGTCAGCATCCTTTGACAGGGGGCAATAAACTAAAATTGAAGGGGGCTCTAAGTTCAAATATAAAGTAAATTACAGAAATTTTATTTTTGTTTTAAAGATTTTCAAAGAGAGAGAGAGAGAGAGAGAGAGCCCAAACTAAAAACACCAATTATTTTGGTTAAAGACCCTGATGTTTTTTGTGGGTGCTCAACTTAAAGACATGGGTGCCCATAGAAGTAATCATTTGATAAACTTGCATGGAATTCCAAAGATTTTACATGTCTCAATTTTTTAAAGGTAAGCAAGAATCCAGATTCTAGAAAATTTCATTTATTGGGGGCTAAATATGATTTAATTAGATTGTATTTTGGTCCGACAGATATCCAACATAGTGCACGTCAATTGGACAGTCCCCTTTGATAAGCATGTGCACCCTTTTAATTTATGTCCTAAGGATAACCATACGTTCACAAAGATTGCTCGGACCCATCAATTTAGCTAATTAAACTGCGAATCAACAAATTAAATCTACTCATAATTTCGCATATCGAACAACGAACCGACTAGATTGAGCCAACTTGCGAACCCAAAAGTGTCCATGAGAAGGACCTTCTTAGTAATCCTCTTGACATGTTGGGTGGAGTTGATAATTAAGGGTGTCAATTTGTACCGGAATAATCAAAACCCGATAAGGATTCATCCCGATTATCCTGATTCTGAACTAGCTATTTCAGAATCGAACCCGAAAAGACTTGGAACTAATAAAGACCGGGAATTAAAGTATATAATAGGTTTTGGGTTCGGTTGTGAATTTAGGCAAGAATTGGGTTAATATGCAAAATGCATTCTACGTTAGCTTCAACGGACCTTGAGTGCGCACGTCAACATTCCGAGTCGTGTCTGTCTCTCGTGGTCCCTCTCGGCCATCACTGCCTCCTCCATCAGTGGACCCCACGTCACGAAGTTTAGCACCGTGATTGATGGCCTAACTGTCACACGTCATCTAACTTTTAACAAGAAATCTGGGTTATTTTCTTCTGACAAATTTGCCCTTTATCTAAATGACTAAAACACCTAACTTCTCCAACAAATGGCCCAAACCACAATATAAAGTTTTGTTCAAACTTGGCTGACGGCAGGGACAAAAAGTTACAAACAAAATCAAGGGTAGTTCCGGTAAAAAAATTATTTCGAAAAAGATCAGCATCTCAGTGGCTTTTCCGTAAATACCTACTATTCAACGTAACTGAAAAAGATTCAGTAAATACCATTTGCCCACCTGTTTTGCCGGAAATGGAAAGCGAAGGAGGTGAGACTAGTTCATGTAAAACTTCTGTCACAACGGGTGTGACCGAAGCCGGTCACAGCCCAAAATGTGAGCCACGTGGAACACTATTAGAGGGTTCTGACTGTATGGATGTTTGGCCAGTCCCTCGACGGACCTGAAAACCAAAAATCGGCCTGATTAGTGATTTAAAACCTTTGGATCATTGAACCCAAATAACGCTCAATAATGCTCAAATTCCTACAGTTAAAATCAACCCATGAAAATAACATCAATCATACGCTTAGAAATCACTAATCAGGCTGAGTTTTGGTTTGCAAGTCCACCGAGGGACTTGCCAAACATCCATACCGTCATAGACCTATAATAGTGTGCCACGTGGCTCTTATTGTGGGTTGTGACCGGCTTCGGGTTGAAGTTTTACTCGCTTAGATGAGAGCGCGGACGTTAATCTATTACTGCTAAGCTCACGGGCTGAACCGGTTATCCCAGTACGGTACTTTGCTCACTAGAATTCCCTGATTTTGCGGAGTCGGCGCTCAGAGTTTTAAATGCAATTTTCCTAAAATATGTAAAGCAAAATTAATATAAGGTCAGCAGTCAACAATCAACAATCAACAGTCAACGTGCTAGCATGATCTCGGCCCTTGTTTGGGTATGGAGAATAATTAATGAAGGGTCCACTAACAAAGTCTTCCATTGTGATGGTTCTGTAATCTTGCTCATGAAGGAGAAGCCTCTAAAAAAAGGCCACGTGGGCCTATTTTGGGCCCACCAAACTATAGATTTTTGGCACATCCGCTGATGGACCTACATACCAAACATCAACAAGATTGTTGATTTCTGGTGGATGGATTCGATCATTTTCATGGGTGTTTAGTAGGCGTTAGATTCGCAGCTTTTTTTGGTACTTCAATCCAGCGGATATAAATCACCAATCAGGCTGGTTTCATGTGTGTATGTCCTCCAAGGGGTGGATAAAAAATCCATGGGTCAGTGGGGATGAAAGAGTGACAAGTGGCTTTTTTTGGAGGGATAGACATCAAAACAGGGAGGACGTACTCCTTTGTTTACACCAATTGATGGTCTTGAGGTTCACACCACACTAATCTTGAGAATGCTTTGGACCTTAACAAGGACCCTCATCCTCAAGCTAAAAGGACCATTTTCCACTGGAATTGTATTGATTAACAAGAGTGTGACACCTGTAGGTACATAAAATGGTAAAATACTGATGTATCAGAATCTATACACTGCATCATATTGGATCGGACTCGCAAATGATTCAGTGCTTCGCAGTCTGATTTACAATTTTATGTACTCACAACACCCTCTAAAAATAGTTATTCTTAGGACTTAGCAAAGTTTTATAGAAAAAATTTTCACCATGAATGTTCATAAAAGTTTTCTTGATCAACACTTTTGAACTTAGTGTATTTTAGTAATACCCCCTGAAATTTGCAAATGATTAGTAATACCCCCTTATATTTTAAAATTTGAAAAATACCCCCTTGACCTCCGATGCCATTTTTTTTTTTTTTGTAAACTAGACTATATTATTAAAACGAACTAAGAGCAACCCTCACCCTCCTTAGAACAAAAAGGAATCAGCCAGGGAGGAGGTGAAGACATAAAAAAACAGAAGACCAACTAAGGGCCTTAGTGGCAATACAGTCTGCTAAACTATTACATTCATGAAAACATAAAGAGAAGTTAAAATCCAATAGATGGTCTGCCAAAAAAGAGAATATCCACACCTACAGAGGATGAATTCCACCCCAAAAAGGAACAATGACTAGTCAATTGGTTCACCAAAAAGAGATCATCCCATTCCACTATCATTCGAGTAAAACCAGCTTTTACCGCCTGTTCAAGTCCCCATATCGACGTTTTTGCTTCTGCCTTTTCGGACAAAAATATCCTATCCTTACGACCCATTGCCATTAGAAAGGAATTAACAGAATCCCAAGTAACAAAACCAAGACCCGCACATTTGGCATTAGTGTCCCAAGAACCATCAGTATTGATTTTAACCCAACCAATAGGAGGAGGCCTCCATACTACCGAAGCACGAGAAAGATCTGAAGAACGGGAAACCAATGGAAGAATATACGAAGTGACATATTTTAAAAATGTCAAAGGGTTAACATTGGAAGAAGAAAAAATCAGATCATTCCTAAGAAGCCAAAGTCTCCATAATATAAAACAACAAATGGCAGCCTGGAATGAATCCTCTTATGATTTGCTAGTAGAAAGGGTAAGAATGTTGAGGAGCCAATCAGAAACCAATGTCTCATCCATTAATGAAGTTCTGAAAGTTAATGAAGAGGTGAACTAAATCTTTGCCGATAGCGGACAGAGAAAGAGAGGCACTCATATTCCATAGAGCTTTCCATTGATTTATGGATAATGGGTGGGTAAGACTAAGGATGGGAGGGGATGGTAGGAAGGTGTAAGTCGATTTAGCTGAAAAACTTCCTTTGTGATGAAATGGCCTAAACCATCGATCTTCAAAAGCCTGAGAGCTGAGGTTTAATTGTAGAATTGCATCTCCATCTTTTCGAGTAAAAACAGAACGAATTAAAGGAGTATTCCAAGTTCAATATGGGAGACTAAGATCCATTGCCAAATTGAAGGGACAATTAGCAGGTCGAATAGGACTAAAGAGATGAGCACATTGATCGAGTATCAAGGGATCCCTCCAAATATCAGTTGTTTGGCCATTACCAATAAGCCTTACAAAATAAGGTTTATAGAGATCCCCAGCCTTCAGAACGAAGCAATTCGGGAAATGTTTCCAATTCAAGGTTGGGTTCAGAAAGAATCCGCTAGATTTTCTTGGAGAGGAGGGCAAGATTTGCTTTGTAAAAGGTACGAACCCCAGTCTCCCTCCCTCTTATGATTACAAAAAAAAGATGTAAGGCCTTAGGATCACGATGCATATCACCTTTTAATGTAAGTCAAATGATAGTTAAACTAGGTCAAGGGGGTATTCCTAAAATTGGAAAGTATAAGGGGGTATTACTAATACTTGTAAATTTCAGGCTGTCTTTATTCGTCTAAGATGCCCTTGGTGATCGAAATAAGCACTTGGAACTTGTTTAGAAATTTAGGGACAAATTTGAACTTTTCATTTAGGAAAAATGGAAGATTTTCTTAATGGAAAATTTCTAAAACGAAAAAAAAAACTTTAATCTATTTACAAAAACAAAAAATAAAATTCTGACATTTACAAAAAAAGTAACTAAACGCTCCCTAACAAAAATAAAAGGTGAAAAGATGACTTTTCTCCCTAACAAAAAATAAAAAAAGCTGAAAGGCTGACAAACGCCCTTTTAAAAGGCAAAGGGCGTCTAAACCTGACGGATGTCCTTTAAAAGGGTGTTTTCCCATAGAGGAGTAAAACTTCCATCTCAATACGAGCCACGTGGCACTCTTAGTGGACAATGGCCGTATGGATGTTTGGTCAGTCCCTCTATGGACTTGCAATCCAAAAATCAGCTTGATTAGTAATTTACAACCTTTAGATCTTTGCACTCAAATAATGCTAAATTCTTACCGTTAAAATCAACCCATGAAAGTAACTTCAGTCCAACACTTATAAACCACTAATCATGTTTCGTTTTTGGTGTGTAGGTCCACCTAGTGATTGGCCAAACATCCATACGGTCGTCGTCCAATAATAGTGTACCATGTGGCTCGTATGGGTACAAAAGTTCTACTCTCTATGGGCAAACGCCCTTTAAAAGGGCGTCTGTCAGTTTCGGACGTCCTTTAAAAGGGTTTCTGTTAGGGAGAAATGCCCTTTTAAAGGGCGTTTAGTTACTTTTTTTTTTTTGTAAACCTCAAAATTTTATTTTTGTTTTTGTAATTGTAATTAGATTAAAGTTTTTTTTGTTTTAGAAATTTTCCGTTTTCTTAATTAAAGGGAAATTTTCGTTGACCGGAACCCCAGAACGTCACTGACCCACAGGTTTATGATAAATTTTCTGCGACTTTTCCAGCACTGCAAATTTCAACTTGTTTACCTGTTGGACGGGTTACCTGGTACGGATTTACCGGACTTGAATTTACCACCGTACGCCTATATATGGAAAAGAAAGAAAACGTAGAGGACTCTCAGTCTTTCTTACTCCCACTCGCCTGCTGCGCACAGAGCGAAACCAGAGGAGTTTTCGTTCCGTCGAAAGCAGATTTTGAGCTTTTCCGCAATATTAATGGCGATTGGCAGAGAAAACGAGTAGGAGTTGTGCAAAACTTTGAAGCGAGAACACCGACGAACCAAAGCGCGTAAAACACCTCAGCTGAGATCATCATCAAAAACAGCTTACACAATTTTCGATTTTTCCCCCTTTTCAGGCGTTACTTCACTTGCCAAAAGTATTCTTGTTTGATTCTGCTCTTTCTGCTCTCGGGAGATTGCAATCAATATGCTCTGCAACACATGGATCTGAGCTGATTCCGGAGTTTCTTCGCCATTCGAGTTCTTGACTGTGAGTACGGCTGTAAAACAAACAATCCCTAAAAAACTCCTTTTCTACTTTTGAATCTCTCCTTTTTTTTTTTCAAAATTCTTCCAAATTGGAGACTTACTAGTCTTGATGTAGTAATGTAAGTATGTAACTGTTCTCACGCATTAATTCTCTCAAATCGCAGGTTTTGGGCTCGATCGACTACAGATCAAACCTCAAAACTCATCAAAGGTCGAAGTTTTGCTGAAAATGGGGAAAACTGGGAGAGATTGGACACAGATCTACGCGATCTACGGGATGGATGAATGGCAAACCCTCATTTTCCTCCTAATCCAAGCTCTCCTCTTCGCTTTTCTGTCTTTGCTCTTTCTCCTCTACTTCAGTCCTATCTGCTCTGTCTTCCATTCTCTCTTCCCCGCTCTCCCTGCCGGAGCCCCTCGCTTCATCGCCGGATTCACTGGCTCCGTTACCGCTCTCTCCGCCGTGTGTCTCTTCTTCGCCGCTGGCAACATCTTCTACTCCTCCGTCTCCCTCCACTGGGACATGGCCCAGCGCATGATCAACGTGGTCAATGACTGGTCAACGGTCAAAACCGCACTCGACATCGGATGTGGCCGCGGCATCCTCCTCAATGCGGTCGCGATGCAGCTGAAAAAGGAGGGCAGCTCCGGCCGTGTCGTTGGCCTCGATCGCCGGAAAACGACAGTAGCGACGCTACGGACAGCCGGGGTTGAAGGTGTTCAGGAGTATGTGACGTGTAGGGAGGGCGATGCGCGTCGTTTGCCGTTCGCTGATAATTACTTTGATGTGGTGGTGTCGGCCGTGTTTTTGCATACGGTGGGGAAGGAGTTTGGGCATCGGACGGCTGCGGCTGCGGCGGAGAGGATGAAGGGGCTGGGAGAGGTAGTTAGGGTTTTGAAGTCGGGTGGGGTCGGTGTCGTATGGGACTTGGTGCATGTGCCGGAGTATGTGCAGAGGTTGCAGGAGTTGCGTATGGAGGATATACGCGTCTCTGAGCGTGTAACGGCGTTCATGGTGAGTAGCCATATCGTATCGTTTCGGAAGCCAAATCAGCAGGTTGTGGGCCCTGCGGAGGTCAGGGTCGACTGGAGATGCAACAATATCGGTTAATATGGAAACCCAAAAAAAGAAAAGTTTTTTTCCTTTTTGAAGAATTTTGGATTTCTGGGGAGACGAAGCCGAACCAGATTATCTGCACTTTTAGTTTTCTCTTTTTTCCAAGGGAAAAAAAAATGGTATCATATTGTGTAGGAGAGATATAATATAATATATTGATATATAAACATGTTTGATGTTATGTTGTGAATATGTGGTGGAGATGATCACATGAGTGACTGTTGATTGATCGTACGGTTGGGGGTAGTTGTGGTTGGAGGATGAGAATGAATAATTGTAAATACTTGAGAGAAAATATCTGGGTGTTTATACTGAAATTGTAATTGAAGTGGATGAATGATCTTGATTGAACGAGTGTTATTTGTTAGATCCTATACCTAGTCCGTATCAGTACTTGGGTTTATCACGTGGTGGGGTCATCAATCTGTCCATTAAGATGCACACTTTCTTTGGGATGATCTTGTGGCGTGGTGGTGATCACACTGTGGTCCCTAAATCTTGTTAGGTGGTGGACTGCGACTTCCAAATAATTACCCATTTGTCTATTTCTCTCTGTACTATTCAAGAGATCCTGAGCGTTCATCGTGGCCTTTCCTACCTTTTCCCACTTTATTCCTAAATTGCTATTCTTAGATGTAAGAATTCTTTGGTTTCAGTTTCAGATGTCTGAATTTCAGTCCTTTTAAAACTAATTTAAGACTGAGGTCAGTTATTTCTTCTCTCAGCCGCCGACGTCTCTCTCTAAAAATTCCGTCTGCCACATTTTTCACTGATTTTTTTCTTTAGAATTTTCAACAAAAGCTCTTACCGAAAGAGCTTCGCGATGATATCCAATATTTACTACAAAGTTTTAACTTTTTACCATGAATACTTGGCAACACCTTTCGTGACAAACTCTCAGAGATCACTCACCGACCGAAATTTCATCCCGAATATTAATTTCCATTTGTTGGATTAGTCATTTTCATGGTTTATTTTTAACCGTGAATGACAAAAGAACACCACCATATACCATGTTATCGTCTTGAACCATGTGATCATTACTCTTTTAATAATGGGGTATGTACGGTACATGTAATTAGCTTTTTTTTTTTTTTTTGTTCAAACATGCACATTGATGATGGACCATATTATGAGCCACGTGGCATACTCTTAGAAACCATTGACCGTATAGATGTTTGACACATCCCTAGATGGACCTACATACCAAAATTCATATGGATTAGTAATTTCTATCAGGTGGATTAGAGTTTTTCATGGTTTATTTTTAAGCGTGGATATTAAGTATTATTTGATATATTCAGATCCAAATGTTAGAAATCACTACTCATGCTGCTTTTTCTTATGTACGTTTACGTAAGGGTGGTCCAAACATCCATACAGTGAGTGGTCTTTAATAGAGTCCGTCATCAATGTTGACGATGGATTTCCATCACCAAATTTTTCTAAAGAGTTTACATATTAACCCAGAGAAAAAGTAAAGTTGGATAAAGACTAAAATACCCTAAAAAATAAAAAGTTTTAAAAATAAAAAAACACAATAGAGGTATTTCAAGAAAACTATTGTGTTAATTGAAAGAAAAAGTAAAGTTGTATAAAAACTAAAGTACACTTATAAAGTAAAAAAAAATGTAAAAATAAAAAAACACAACAGGACATTTTTGGAACAAAAAATGTTTAACGTCACAACGTGGCCCATTCATTACAAATAGTATAAATAATGAACTACAAAACAATAATATACTTGTTTAAGTGTCATTTAAAGTATACAATTAACACATTTTTAGTATTTTTATAATTTTAAAAATATCTTAAATGAATAAAAAATTACTTCTAAACGGCTACTCGACAAAACTATCGGCAACTAAAAATTGCGAGTTTAAAAGGAATTTTTAAAAAAATATGGAGTACAAAAATGTTCAAAAATCTGATTATCCTATTGTTTTCGACTGTCCAAAACTCGTATAATTATGATGTTCATGATCATCAAGCTGGATCCGTTTTGGGATTGTCGTGTAAGGTTGTTAATAGACTCATATTTCTCGGGTCATGGTTGGCCAAGTTCTAACCTAATGGATATTTAGATCTTTAAAGAGCCCTCGGTGCTATACAATTTTTAAGATTGACAGAAGACGTAGACGTACATAGCTCTAAACAGAGTCGAATGATGGAATAAGATGAACATTGATTTGGATCCACCTTGATTAGCAATTTGATCTTAAGGAATGTTTGGCTGTCGTGTTCTTATTATTTCCCAATGTTTTGAATTCCAGGTTGGACCCGACGGTTCAACCATTCGGATTGTCAATTGGTTTAAAAACCGGGTCCAATGGATGGCAAACCGCTAAAATTCCCACACACAAAAGAGTGATTTGCAGATAATACAACAAAATATGAGAATTTTCATCTAAAAGAGGCAACCTACGGATCAATTATTTGCCAAATTTGTGGTGCCCCAAGAAATTCTGCACTTTCTTTCCTGACTTAGTGGGTGCACGAGATAACAAATTTTTGTAAAGGTAGGAATAAACTTTAGATGTAGCCCATGCAGAGGACTCGCGTGGCCCTACATAGTGATCTGTTTTAGATCCACTATACATACCAAAATCAACCTGATTGTTTATATCTAACCATTGATTTTAGTACTTTTTAGAATTGATTCTAGTCGATCGTTGGATTCAATCATAGTTTTTTTTTGGATACAAAGATTTTTAGTCTGTTCATCCACTAATGGGTGGGTTAAACATCCACGTAGTAAGTGGGCTAAAAAATATGACCTTTATATATAGGGCCACCAGAGTCGTCTACATCTAGGACAGGCTTGTATTTAAACCTAAAAGGAAAATTTATAGATGGTGGTCCTCCTGGCACCATTGACGTTTGTGGCATCGGATACCGTGACATGCAGTCCTTTGAACAGTTGCTATTTTGTCTTGTGTAATGCAAAAACACTAACTTCACCATATTTAAGAAAATTACATTGGGAGTGAATTTCACTTTATAAAGACTAGGGGGACGCCACGTGAGATTGATGCACTTGTACTTTACACGTGGCATACTTGTAGAGATCACCGACCATATCGATGTTTGGCCCATCCCTAGGTGGACCTACATGCAAAAAATCAGTTTTTAGGATTTGATTGGAGTCAGTTTCATTGGTTGATTTTTAACCATAGATTTCGAAGATTATTTGGGGTACTCAGATCCAAAGGTTTGAAATCACTAATCAGCCTGATATTTGGTATATAGGTCCACCTAGGGATGGGACAAACATTCCTACGATCAGTGGCCTCTAAGAGTGTGACACATGGCTTATACTATGGTCCCTCAATGATGAGCATTGGCGTGTGCTGGATGGGCAACCTCGGTTTTGGCTTTATAATAGTATAGATAGATAGATATTTTCTATACGGTTAACACATTGCAATAAGATGTGGAGGGGAGTTTTAATAAATGTGTGGTTCATCCTATATACTTACACATGGGTTCTATTGAAAATATAAGAACGATGGCATAGAAAAGTAATAATGGAGAAAAAAATTGATCATGGCAATACAAGTTACACTTCAAAATGTCACATGACACTCTTAGAGATCATTGACCATACGGATGTTTGTACCATCCCTAGGTGTACCTACATACCAAAAATCAGCCTGATTGGTGGTTTCAAGGTGTTTGATCTTAGTACTCCAAAAATAATGCTTGATTACACCGGTTGAAAATGAATCCATGAAAATGACTTAAGCAATTGGTTATAAATCACCAATCGGGGTGATTCTTGGTTTGTAGGTGCACTTACGGGTGGTTTAAACATCCATACGATCATTGATCTTTAATAATGTGCCACATGGTGTTTTTAGGTGCAGCCCGAATGCCCATTAAAAAAAAAAACACCAAGATCAATTCGAATGGGTGAGTACCTTATTTAATAATTTTTTGTAGTTTTTAGTGGAAAATGGACATTTAATGAACTAATAAGTGCCTATGTCTTTCTTTTTGACAGACGTAGGTGCATAGGCGAACGTGGTGTGAATGTCGTGGTAACCATTATATGGCAACCCAAGGTTTAGCTTTAAACTAGTGGGGGAAATAGATTTTGGATAATATATATAACAATTGTCTTTAACAGGTTACTGCCAAAACATAATTTGGACCTTACATCCAATGGGGCATCATACTAGGGCTGAAAGTGTGGGACATCCCACTCTACAATTTTTGATAAAATAGAAAATAAATACAACCAACAACCCATATGGGTTGGCTTACAAAAACAAACACAGAAAAAACCCCATATGGGTTCATACAAACATACATCATCTTTTAATCTTGTCTTATAGCCGATGTTGGATTTTAGAGTTTTACACATGCTTATTCAATTCTTTACTTTGGCGGAACAACCGTTGTAACATTGAACCCCTCTTTTGGGTGGAGATTCAACACATGAGTGGCTTCACACTTGGCAAAACAAAGTCTACGAGACTAGCAAGTCATGAAAATTACCAGATTAAAAGATATTGTATGCATGTTTGCATGAACCCATTGAACTTCTTCTTCTTTCTCTCAAGAATTAAGTTATTTGGTTAAGTTAATTAAATTTTTTGTATGAGGTTTAAAAGGGGCCGTTATAACAGAATAACAGACTAGGGGCGTTGCCGTTTTTTCCGTTATAACAAATTGTAATGCTCGGGAGGAAAAATGGAAAAAATGATGCTGGAATTCAAATTTTGAAATTTCAAAAATGGAAACTAACGACCTTTTTTCACAACTTTTTCCAGAAGTGTTTTAATGGTACATAATATAACGGGGGAGGTCCGAATCCCTTATAACATCCTGTTAACATTACTATCCTGGGCACGAGCTACCATCTTGGCCATGATTTGCTCTTACTATTTTGGGTACGATTTGCTTTATGTCAACGTTACTATCTCGGGCACGAGTTAATATCTTGGCCACGATTTGCTCTATGTCAACATTACTATCTCGGGCACAATTTGATCTTATCATCCTTGTAGGATTCTAAAACTGTATTTTATTCTCTTTGTATTTTCATTCCTTGTAAGGAATAATCAAATCAAATTTTTTTACAATATTTCTCTTTTGCCATCGCTTTGGACTTCTTCCCTTTTTTGCTATATTCACATACATCATTAGACATGTCCGACCTTGGAGATCTTTTATACCAAAACCCAAGTGATTAAATAAATGTAACAATTAATCTACTCTATATATGAACTCTTCTAATCATCAAATGTAGGATCACAAATTGGTGATACCTTGATATCAATTGGCATGGTTTTTAAGGTAGGTGATACTCTATGAACTCTTCTAATCATCGATATTGTTGTTGACTAACGAAAGCATCCGATTCATATAATTTAATAAAGTAGAAAATAAATACAACCACCAACACATATGGGTTTATGCAAACATATATATATATATATATTATATTTTAATTTAGTCTTATAGTCGATGCCGAATTCTAGACTTTTATATGTGCCAATTCAATTATTTACTCTAGCAGAATAGCTAGTGTACCATTGAACCCCTCTTTCGAGTTGAGATTCCACATATGAGTGGCTTCCCACTAGGCAAAACAATGTCTATGAGACTAGCAAGTCATGAAAATTACCTATGATATTGCTTCACCTTTGAAGAGACAACTTGCCTTTAATTTACTTGTTCCATGTCAACTATCTCAGTCTCCTTCCAAGCTAGATAAATTGATAACTCGCCCCCTTCGAGCTAACCTGCATCAAATATAGACGCAAGTGCCATTGAGAATACTTAATGAAAAAATTAATTCTCTAAAATTTGAGTATCCACTATCTCTTTGAAAATGACCACCTTTTGGCAAACTAAAATCGAAATCAATAGTAAGTCCTTAAATGACTTATTACTGACTCAACTTGACCCCAAAGTGAGCCATTGTGTTTACCACCCAATTTATCATGCTAGGTCTAGATTAATTTAGAATAAAATAAGGAACAAATAACAATTATCTTTCTTCAAAATTAGTAATAATAATTTTATTTGGGAAGAACTCATCATCACTAAAATAGAATTTTTTACAATCATAAATCAAAATAATTTTGGCATGCTTGGAAAACAAATTAAAGGTAGACAATATTAAACTTTTTTTTGTTTTACTTTTATTCAAAATTCAAAAACCCATGGGTTCGGTTTTAGCCATGTGACCAAACCCAAAAGCCCAAGTAATGGGTTCCATCGCCATGTCCAAACCCAAACCCCAATATATACCATCTTAAGTTCTTGTCACAATACAACACAACTATTCTTAGCATTTTCGTAATATCTTTTCGCATCGACATTTGATTTCACTACAACAAAAATCACAACTTATGGCGTTCTTTGTACGTCATAAATGACTGTTTATGGAGTTCTAGAAACGCAATACCATCGTTTGTTTTATAACTCCATAAATAAATGTTTAGACGATTCTTGATGTGTTATATAGTTAAAGAAATTATCTTTCCAATGATACAAGTAGATGAAGGTTTCGTTGATGCTTTCAACATTTTATTGGCATTTGATGTTGAATTTATGATCAACTTTATCCAAAATACCATATGCTCCTATCTCTACACAAGTGACTTAGATGATTAAAAAATTGATCTCAAAAGTTTTGGGTTCTCTTGTGTTCCTAAAAATAAGCTTATCAAATTCAGTTAGGGTCCTCAAGTTCAAATCTAATCCCAAAATTCAAGAACACAAAAATAAATTTATAGGCATAATAACAAAATTATATCCTAGCATGACAAACTCCCAAAACCTTGGATCTGACAACAAATAGTCCCTAACTATACTATTAGGTTGAAAAGAGCCAGTGCTCTAATGCCAGCTTAAACATAACAATTCAAGCAATCTCAAGATCAATTCATACGTAATAACTCGACATTAAATTAAATACCTCGAATTCTATATACTCGATCACTGACATCTCCACAGCCATTCTAGTTTTAGCCTTATTGTAAATCTTTCGATCAAGTATCTAAGAGCTTGTTGATGTAAAGAACCAATTCTGGAGAGCAATATAAAAGGGAATCTTCAACTTTTTTGGAACCCTAACTTCTTAATGTGGTACAATACTAGGCCTTAAAAAGTATGGGACGTCCCTCTTTTACGGTGCTTTTAAAATTTTTCACAAAGTCTCATCTATCAACGGAAAGTGAGAGTTGGGGATGCACTATAATAAGAAGTTGCTATTTTGCCAAACTTCTATTTTCTAAACACACCAAATATTCCACTGTCATCCTACTATATGAAAATTTTCGAAACCAAATTCATTTATAATATATCTCGGAATTGACATGTTTATGATTGATGAGATGTAATGACCTTGCACATGTGTCTGTATGTATTATTTCATTTCTATTTTATGCAACTTATTTTGGACTCATCCTCAAAATATTCCTTTGCTTGAATTCTAATTCTGCCATATATAAAATAGCCATTTTTTGAGTTTAAACTCATTTATCATCTCTTTTAAGATTAAAACATGTATGACATGATGCGACAAAATTTTTTGTACTTAGAAGCACGAAAGAAAATAAGGTTTATTTGCGATGTTAGAAAATAGTTCTAATAAAAAATTATTACCGCTGGTTAACATTTGTTGCACATTTGGTTCATGTATTAGCTTGCTTACATTGTATCTTATCAACTTTTGTGGGTTGTACATAATAAAATAACATAAATATGGGTGAAGTGAGTGTGGCGCCGACATATTAGGTCAAAGAATTCCAAATGATCTCATTTTTATCTTTATTTTATGTTATTAAAACTCATTTTTATCATTACTAATAGGTTCACATGTGTGTTGCATGTGAACAATTAGAGTTATATTGAAAACGTGGATAATTGGTTAAACGAAAATATTTGAATCAGAATATGAACGAAAGATGGTTGCATGAATCAAAAAAGCAACTGAGTGAAGCATGAATAAGAATTTGAAGAGCAGAGACATTCCGGCCTTGTAGAAAAGGACATACGACAAGCAAAGAGCGAGTGTAACCGTGTGAATCAACACATAAAGAGGGATTGTACAAAATCCTAACCGATCCATTAAAAAAAAATTATAAAGAAGAAGAAAAATTAATTCTAGAGGGAGAAGGAATGTCGTGGGAGAAGGAAAGTCTGATTTTTATTTTTTTGAATTGTAGGGGAAAAAGGAAAGCTTAGGGGGAAAAGAAAGTGTGGGAGAAGGTAAGTCTCAAGTCACGGGAGAAGTAAAGTTTCGGGGTAGTAGAAAATGGTATAACAGTTATAAAAAGAGAAAAAAAATGAGTTTAAGTCAATTAAAAGTTTTCTCACATGGGTGCTTTTATAAGTAGTATAGATATAGATTACACACACAAAAAAAGATATAGATATAGATTATATATTAAAAAACTCAATTTTATTGAATAAGCAAATTTTCGGCGAGAATTTTTTTCACCAAATCTTAACATCGTGTGCAAATATTTTACCAGGGGTGGGAGGTTATACTTTATTTACCCACATCGGCGGGCAAATTGGTGGGCCTATCAAAAATATTCGTGTGGAAATGCAGGGCCAAGCATGTGAAAAACGTAATTTGCGCGCAAGTGCCCCATATTCACACGTCCCAAACATACCCTACAACAAAACATGCTCTAAGGTTGCACCCAAATCGATTTATGGGCTCCCACAACCCATACCCAACGGGTTAGCAGGTCAACCAGACCCATCAGCACCAATCACATGTTTGCCCTTCGAAACAACTGTTTTGGTCACTCCACAAGCCGATGTGATCCTACAAACAGATCTGATCCAGGGGCATTTTAGTAAGTAATAATCTCCAACCAACAATCCCTCCAACCTCCGAAGTCCAAAGACTCCAAACATCAAAATCTCTTCCAACAAAGAAAGCTAAGAAGTGGGGAATGAAATTGAGACTCTCTTGCACCTAATTTCGCGCGTGTGAGAGAGTGGCAAAGACGCGGCCATGTATCCTCGCATCCTATCCCTGGTTCGATCCTCCAGATCCTCTCAATCTCTCCACCACCACCAATTCTCTCTTCGAACACTCTGTTCCTCATCTCTGCAAACCACCAAACCCGAAATCCCCCAAACCCTATCCGGTCTCAGAGAACGCCTGGCGGTCGAATCTCCATCGCTTTCCGATTTCATCCGTCTTCGAGAGAACGAAGAATACTCAGTGGAGGTTGGAACGAAGAAGAATCCCCTCCCGAAGCCCAAATGGATGAAGGAATCGATTCCCGGTGGATCCAAGTACGCTAAGATCAAGAAAAAGCTCAGGGATTTGAAGCTCCACACAGTCTGCGAAGAGGCTCGATGCCCTAATTTGGGGGAGTGTTGGTCTGGTGGTGAGACTGGAACGGCCACTGCCACGATCATGATTCTTGGAGACACTTGCACTCGAGGTTGCAGGTCCATATTTACTACTTTATTTTGGCATAGAATTTGATTATTTATGAGTAAATTAGAATTCTTTTTTTTTTGTCTTTTTATTCGGGCATTGGAGTTTGAATCTGCTGCTCATCAAATTTTTTATGCTGTTTTCCTTAGTTGTCTATATTACCGAATTTAGATATTTAAGTGATTTTAAGCTCTGTAATTTGATTACCATCAGTAAATAAGAAATATATCAGGGTGCAATGTGAAAGCCAACCAAACTCAGAATCACGAAACACAGTCGGCTCATTAAAAACTGGTCCGTTTAAATGGCCACTCAAGAAATTTTATATGATTTATGTTATTGAAGCAGGTGGATGAGTATGATGTGGGAATTGGATTTTTAATTTATTCCTAATGATTCAAATACAAGAAAAAAATAGAAATTCGGATATGTTGCAGGGTTTCATTTGAATTTTAAAACTAAAGACACCTCTGTAACTTTGAAATGTTGTTCAATTAGAGAATTCTTATATGAGGAATAAATAAGTATAATAAATGGAGGATTCATCACCACATAACTCATTTCCATACGAATTTCAAAAAAATCAGAAGAGGTGAATGCAGCCTATTTGATGAAGTTCAAGGATCACTGTTTGATTCGATAAACATGGCTACTGGGGAGGGAGGGAGCATGGAGTACCTTTGGTTTTTTTAGAGAGAAGTGGGGTATCATTGGTTCTGTATTGAACAATTTCAATTTTTAAACAGCCTGGAATGCTTTCTTCTTTATCTTTTTCACTTCCCTTTTTCCCAGCTTCTGCATTGTGAATTCATAATATTTCTTCCTCAATTGTGTAGTCCTCAAAGCTTAAAGATCTTTTTTTTTATATAATTCTGTCCTATTCTTTTCTCACTTTTTCAGTATCTTTTATATGTCTACCCATAATTTTCAACAATCCCTACTATGTTCCACCTCTTAAACTTTATAGTTTTTTTTTGGGCAGTGTTCGAAACACTATTTGTAGGGTGTTTGCATTAGTTTTAAAGAAACATGACATTTTTAACTATTTTCCATAATTAAATCGATTAGGTATCTCTATTACAGTTTCATATATCGTGCACTAGATGGTTGAAACTAAGAAGGGTATCTCTAAATTGCAGCCTAGTTAGCTTGAAACCTTTTTCAAACATGATTGAAACTCGTTCATACATGATTAAAACTATGCAAGAAGGATACTTTGTTTTCTAAGAATTTTCTGTCGAACACCTTGCCTTATTCATGTGTAGGACACATGCCCACACACCTTTTCAAACAATCTCAATTAATTAAAAAAAATTGTATCCAACTATTATTTGTGTATAGTTTATGTGATTTTAATGTATATTAGCTAATCTAAATACATTCTTTCTATATTGCATACTTAACATGGACTAAAGTATTTAAAAGATATATCTTTCAGCATAAAGAATGAACTGTACAGACATGTTGATGTATTTAGTTTGTGGGGGTCAGCGTGTCTTTGTATCCGTGTCGGTCACACGTGTCCATGTCCTTGTTACATAGGATGAAAGCATGTTTCTGTTACAATTGAACCACTTTCAGAAAAGTACATATTTTTTTGAAGCCCATTTCAACTGTATACTAAGAAGGTTTCTAGCCAATACCTGATATGGGGACAACTGGTAAAGGATGCAAGTAATCTAAATTTGGTTTCTAGTTAATGTAAGAAGGAAAGTGTGCAACCCATTTGCTTAAAAATGTCCCGTTGAGCACGTCTTTTGCAATTGACACATATGCAGGGGAAGAGAACTTCAATTCACCCTTTTCTGCATTTTCATATTAAATTCATCTAAAGCTTTATTATTATAGATGTATATTTCTCTATACTATGCTGTTATGAACCTGCATTGATACAGGGGGCACACCTTTCTAGTTTAACATATACCTAAATAGATATGTCCTATTAGAAGACATTACCGAAGAGAGTGGAAGAGTGGAGCAGGATTTTGGTGTAGCTGACCCAAATAGTTGCAATAAGATTTTGTTGATTGATGTGTCATGTCGGTCCAAGATTATGCGTAACTTTGACTGACGCTGACTATGTTCCCAACTTAATTTTTTTGCTGTAGTAAGTATTTAGTTAAAAATATTAATGGAAATTTAGATCTGTGAAACTATTAACATGAGGAATGCAATTGGGGATAATTGTTTTCACAAATGACCCCTTAATTTGGTTCAAGCTGTACCTTTTCAATGTGGAAATGGAAATGAAACACATGGATGTCATTGTCGAGCAGTCTATTGTGTCTCAGTGATGGTTATTTGTTCCAAAGTTTCAGTAAGGCTGCAATAACAGAAAATACTTCTACCTTAGGTTTATTGGAAGTTCTGAAGTTTGTTGTTTTGCATGTGCTATCTTTCAGATTCTGCAATGTGAAGACATCACGTACTCCTCCTCCACCCGACCCAAATGAACCCTCCAATGTAGCTGAGGCGATTGCATCATGGGGTCTGGATTATGTGGTGATCACAAGTGTTGACCGAGATGATTTACCTGATCAAGGAAGTGGTCATTTTGCAGAGACGGTGCAGAAGTTGAAGACACTAAAACCAAATATACTGATAGAAGCTCTTGGTAAGAATATCTCTTATAGTTAACTTTTATAATTTTTTTTTGATAAGGTATAATGTATTAAAAGAAAAAATAGAAACTACAACAAGGCGAAGGCAGGAGGTCGAGGAAACCTCCCCACCAAAAAAGCAAAATAGCCCTAGTTACCCCTATTCATGATATACTAAAGGCCAACCCCCTCTACATTCTTTGTACAATTTATGCCAAAACAATATTAGAGCCTTGATGGATAGGACAATGTCAAAGCTAGACACTTCCTTTCCTTCCAAAGACCTCACCAAACCGCATAGGGAAGAAAACACCATAATCTCCAGCTACATGGAGGAAAACAGAGGTAAGTCCAACTACTAATAGTCTGAACAACAATTTTAGGAAGAACCCAACATATCCCGAAAGATCCAAAGAAAAGACCCTACACCTCCCAGGCTACTCTACAGTGAAGCAATAGATGCTTGACGGATTCCCTTGCGTCTTTACACATAATACAATAGTTAACCATCACTCTGTTTCTCTTTATGAGATTATCAACTGTGAGAATCTTTTCCAATGAAGCACACCACACAAAGAAAGCCACCTTGGATGGATCCTTCGGCCCCCAGATCTTGATTGACGGAAACGCACGTCTCCAAGAGATATTAGCTAGTGCTGGCAATGATCTCCAAGACCTATCCAACATCTCATAGAACGAATGCACAGAGAAGCGTCCGTCGGATCTACCAGCCCACAACATATTGTCCTCCCTGGATCTATCTATCACCTTCCCATCCAATCTTTGGAGAAGGGCTGCCATGGTAGGGATCTCCCAATCATTTAAATTGCGTCTCAAGCCGAAGTCCCATGACACTCCATTCCTCTCTCCTCCAAAACAATCTTGTACCGTGCAATGTTTTTTCTCTAATATCGCATAAAGCTGTGGGAAGTCATCCTTGAGGGCCTATTCACCACACCATACATCAATCCAAAAATAAACCCTATCTCCAACTCCCACCTTGAAGAGAATGTTAGCATAGGACACCCCTCCAAACATCACATCCATATGGAGTCCGAACTCTGCAACTAAACCAGCCCAAAGCCTCGCACCCGTGTCTCGCCTTGATTGCCTTCCTCCACTGTGAACATGGTTTAAAATTTCGGAATGTTTCGTTTCGTTTCTCCGAGACAAACCGAGACATTACGATACAATCTAATTCAATTCAAAAAATAAAAAAATATTATTTCATGATTTTGGGAATTTTTCAGAATATTTTGTAATGTTTCGGAATATTTTGTAATGTTTCGAAAATTTTGCTTTTCGCCATTTTTTAATGTTTCGTTTCATTTCAGAGCTTGTCTCGGTTTTTTACTTGACCGAGACATTCCCCCGAAACGAAATTTTAAACCTTGACTGTGAAACGCTAAAGCCATTTGCCTAGAAGAGCGGAGTTCATTATTCTCAGATTCTTCATTCCTAGACCACTCACCTTCTTGGGAGAACAAACGATCATCCAATCCCCCAGAGGATAGCCCTTCCCACCTACCCTGCCAAACCAATAGGAAGCAACAAATCATTCTCTCTACGCTTCTAGCCACCCCAGAGTCTAGATGGCATGGGGAAAAGAGATACGTAATAGGTGGGAAGGTTGGATAGAGTGCTCTTAATCAGAACAAGCCTCCCTTCTTTGGATAGGTACTCAGCCTTCTAGATTGCCAATCTCCTTTCACATCTTTTCAAACTAGGGTCCCATAAAGCTATGGACTTGTACAGAGCACCAAGGGGTAAACCGAGGTACATTGTTGGGAGAGAAGCTATGGAAACACTAAGAGATGAGGCAAGATTAGTAAAATCCTCTACTACACCATCGGATAGGCTTGTACTCTTCTTGAAGTTGACCTTAAAGCCTGCGAATGCCTCAAAGAAAGCTAAGAGGTCTCTCAATGACTGACATTGATCCTTGGCTACCCTAAAATATACTAGCGTTTCGTCGACAAACTGAAGATGAGAAATAGTAGGGCCCAAAGCACCCATCTGAAAGCCATACAGGATCTACTACTTGTTGCCTTTATAATCATCCTCCTGAAAGCTTCCACTATGATGTTGAAGAGGAAAGGAGAGAGAGGGTCCCCCTGTCTCAATCCCCTCGAGCTCCTAAAATACCCGACTGACGAGCTATTAACCAGAATCGAAAAAGAGGCCGTGGAAATACACTTGTAGATCCATCTTCTCCTAATCTGGCCAAAACCCATCCTCTCCAAAAGATAATCCAAAAGTCCCAACAAACATAATCATATGCTATTTCTAAATCGATTTTGCAAACAATACTTGGCTCCCTCGATTTGATCCTTGCATCTATGCATTCATTCGCCACCAAGACTCTATCCAGAATTTGCCTCCCATGAACAAAGGCGCCCTGTGAAGGAGAGATATCATCCCCGACAACACCTCTCTGATTCTGGTGGTGAGAACTTTAGCCAGAACCTTGATAGATTCATAAATTAATGGATGCTAGAATGTGAAGAAGGTTTGTAGATGTAGCGGAATGGGTTTTTAGAAAGAGCGGGGGGGGGGGGGGGGGGGGGGGGGGGGGATGGACATTGCGTCAGTTTTAAAGATATATTTTTAGAAGACTTTAGTTTGTGGTAAGTATACAATATAGACAGTTTGTATTTAGATATGTTAATATGCATTATTACATATAAACAATATCTTATGACAACTCAAAATATATATTGGAAAATTTTCAGATTTGTTGGAAGAAAAATGTCTAACATGTGTCTAGCACATGAGCACAACATGCCAAGTTTTCCAAAAATGTTCGTATTACAGAGAGGAGGACAAATATAAAATCCAAGTCTCTTAGACCTTAATTAATCTACTCTATGTTACTTGGATGCTTCAAAACCCCCGAGGGTACCCGTTTCAACACAACAGGACATGGGTATGGTATTTGATCCATGTTGCATATACCTAGCCGTACCTAAATATTTTATATTAAAATAATATTTTAAGTTTCAGAAACATAAAATTATTTTAAAATTCATATAAAATAGTAAAAAAATTATATTATTAGAAGAATATTGTAATATGAATTATATAGCTATGTCTCAATAACCTAAGATTGGGGGTCAAGCAATTCTAACATTTTGCCTGTACCAAACACAGTCAACATAGAGTCTATATTAAACATAGCTGGCAGATGATGCACATGGAGGGAGTGGGATCACTGTTTGATGGGTCCTAGTGTGGAGATTCCCTATGCCAATAATTGGTCTAATCTAGTGATCATAAATCTTGAATGTGTTGCATTATTCTTCACAGTAGGAAAAAGTAAGGCAAGTGGTCCATAGAAAAGGTCTCTGGATTAGTTGTTAGGATCCATTGAAGAGATCGGTTTTGGGCTAGTGGATTTTCTAGATCCACCAAATAATGAGTCTCAAATCCCCTCTGCAAGTGCAGATCATGTTCCAGTACACCACAGTTAGGTTTGGAGGGATGTTAGATGTGCACCTCTTGACCGCGTTCTTGAAATTCTTGAAACTAAACATAGCCTATTGCCGAGGGGATGAATCAAGGTGAGTTTGTTGTACAGTATATTCAACACATCTTGTGCTAAATGTTCATGTGTGTATAATGGTGATTCTATCCATGATAATAAATTGCTATGCAAATTGTAATTCTCATTTTATGTGTCTTAGAAATTTCTGAAAGCCCTCCTAATTCCTTCTTTTGTAACCTTGCTTGCATTTATTGTAATTGTGTAGTTCCCGATTTCCGAGGAGATCCGGGCTGTGTAGAGAATGTCTCAATATCTGGATTAGATGTTTTTGCTCACAATATCGAGACAGTTGAAGAGCTTCAGAGTGTGGTACGGGATCATCGTGCTAATTTCAAGCAATCTATAGAAGTTTTAAAGATGGCCAAATACTATGCTCCTGCTGGTACACTCACCAAGACGTCAATAATGTTGGGCTGTGGGGAAACACCTGATCAAGTGGTGAGAACGATGGAGAAGGTGAGGGCTGCAGGGGTTGATGTCATGACATTTGGTCAGTATATGAGACCATCAAAGCGCCATATGCCGGTATCCGAATATGTAACTCCTGAAGCATTTGAGAATTATCGAACTCTTGGCATGGACATGGTATGCTCCGACTCTCTCAGTTACATAGATACTGATTTTGACACGAGTTTAATTTATTAGCTCCACTTATACCCACATAATAGTAGCTTCAACTTATTTAATCCTTGTACTATTCATGCGAAATGGGTAGAACCATCATAATTTATTTGGAACAACCAACACATATGAATCTGCAACCAACACACCCACACGTTACATAGAGAAACTCTAACATCAATATACAACACAATAAACCTAAACTGAAAGAGAAGAAAATATAAGAACACTTAAGAAAAAGAAAAATTGCATTACTACGAATTTAATAAGTAATATGCAAGTTCAAAACCCGTTTTCTGCAACATCAGTACAAACTATAAAGAAAGCATTTTCGCTCAGAAAATGTGTATTGATGTTACTTTATCAATAGTATTTGTCATTTTATGCGTTGATGTTATTTTCATCATCATCAGCTTCTTCTCATTTTTATCATATTTTCTTTAATTTTTCCAATGTTGTCTGATACGTAAGGTAAACGCAAGTCCTACTAGTTTGGGCCCTTTGGGGCTGTTCATTACCAGCTCCACTGTTGATAGTAAAAATTTTTCTCCTCAAAGTTTTAAATCTTCCATGGTTGCAAATTCATGTGTTGGTTGTTCCAAATAAATTGGCATCACAAACACCATGTCAAGGGTGTCTTATATTTCAAGTATCTCCATCCACCTAGTTTGAGTGGGCGGTCATGATTTATTAATGTTTCTGCTTCAAATTTGCATTTTTGACCAAGCTAGCACTTCCTACCCATAACTTGCTTCCTCGATCTAGTCTTCTCAATTGGTGGTCTCCTCAACATCTAGCATCTCTTTACTACAGTTTTTCTTTGATTCCCTCATCACTTAGGATGGTGTCTCAGAATGCTCTAAAAGTCCTAGTGGTGATTTGGTACCTTTCTTTGTTTGATGCATTTAGCCATTGTCCAAAGTCCAAACTCATTGTTTTTTCCCATATCCCTCTGATCCTATGTTGCATGGATTCTTCTAGACAGGAGAAGTATCTGTGTTAGATTCTGATCCTCCACAGATGCTAGTGCAACATTTATGGGTTTCTTTTTTTGCATTTTCTTTCCTTGCAAGATATTAATTGACATTTACCATGTTTATGAGTTCATCTATTTTCAATTGGACTTTCTATCCAAACTTAGCATTACATATATTTATTTATTTTTCTGTAGGTATATGATAGAAATCTTAAGATGTCACACTATCCATTATTATTTTTTTGATAAGTAATCACACTATCCATTATTATTAGGGGATTACTATCTCCAGAGCACATTTTACTTCTTTCATAGCACCAATGTGCTATGGAAATAGTAACTCCCTTATATAAAAAAAGTAAATTTGTTTAATTATTTTAGTACACCACTAATCGTATTTTTCAATGGTCACCAAATTTGACACTTCGAGCTAGTGTACGAATTTGACATCCGTACCTGTATCAATGCAATATAGCTCCAATATTTGATGTGAAAGTTAATTAATTGCTTAAAATTATAGTTAGTCTAGAGTTTCCATCATGGTTTTAGGTCTTGGATGATCCCAAGTCAACTTGGGATTGCCCAGGACAAAAACATGAGACAATATGTTGACTCACTAGAGTTAGCATGTATTTTTTTATGTTTCTCATTGGATCATCTAAGACAATGCCGAGATTGCGTTCTCTCGCTTGGACGATCCAACCTCCGAGACCGAGTTTAAAAACTATGGTTTCAATAGAAATTCTTTGTGTTTGGTTGTCTTTTTTTGTTTTATTTCCAATTAAAATCACGTCTTGGAGTAATCAAATAGTCTTACTAATGATCTGCTAATTCTTTGTTTGAGCCATTTTAGAGATTCATTGCTTTCTATTGCCTTATACCTCCGAAATCCTTCTTGGGTCACAGTATGTGCACCTTTCAGTTCTAAACAAGGGTTAAAGTATTGTATCATCTCGATATGTATAACATGATATGCGATCTTTGAATCTACCTGTACAATACATTAGGGAAATTCCAATACATATCAGAAAATGAAATAATTTTTTTTTTTTTTTGAAAATTATAGATAATTTATAAAAGATTAGCTACTAATAATGGATTATATGTATGCGTGAATTGGAGGGTGACCCCCATTACATGTTGATCTAAAATGTATTGATAGGTACATCACATCACCATATGTCCTTCTTGATGTTTTATTGCTCATATTTATCATATCTAAGCATTAAACAAGTATATTGTAGCGTATCGTAACATTTGTTCGACTATCATACCATAGCTTAGAACAAAAGAATGTTTTGTAAAAGCTGGGATTATTGCACAAAATAACATATTTTTAGCTTATCTAAGCATTCGAGATAGTCTAGTTTAATATATCTTACTGTATCGGTCATATTAGTGCGAATCGATGTACAAAAGTGTGTTTTTATAGTATATCGTGTTTGAATAGGTGCTTTGAAATAAAACCTATGAGCCACACTATGAAATATTGAGAGAGTCATGGAGAAAAGATTAGACAAGAAACAACAATATCAAAAAACTAGTTTGGTTTCATGCCAGGAAGGCCAACAATTGAGGCTATCTTCGTACTATGACAATTCTTGATCTGGAAAAAGCATATGATAGAGTTCCTAGAGAGTTAATATGGTAGGTGTAAAAAAAAATGGTCATAAGTCGTAATATGACATTATTAAGGACATGTATGCTAGAAAAATAACTAATATGAGAACAATTGGTGGTGACACAAGTGAGCTTTCAGTTACAGTGGGTTTGCTCCAAAGATTGGCCCTAAGTCCGCATCTCTTTGGACTAGTTATAGATGGATTAATTGCTCATATTTAAGGAGAGGTCCCTTGGTATATGTTATTTGCAGATGATGTAGTGTTGATTTTTGAGACAAAAACGGGAGTGAATGCAAAATTAGAACTATGAATGGATACTTTAGAAAATAAGCGTTTTAAGATAAATAGAACCAAAACAGAATACATGCAATGCAACATTAGTTTAGTCACTCGTAGGGACGAGATATTAGTTATATGATGGGCAAGAAATACCCAAAGTGACAATTTCATTATTTAGGTTTGATATCCGCAAAGATGGAGAAATCGGTAATGATGTGATCTATAGAATTAGTGCTGGATGGCTAAAATAGAGATGCACTTTTGGAGTATATGTGATTGACGTATACCTATGAAACTAAAGGAAAATTTCTATAAGACAGCCGTAAGACCAGTTGTGTTATATGAAGTTGAATGTTGAGCAATCATGAAACATATTCATTAAGTGAGTGTGGCAGAGATGAGAGTGTTGAGATGGATGAGTGGAAAAACTAGGTAAAACAACCAGAGATGAGCACATTTGAGGAAATCTAAGAATTGCCCCCAATAGAGGATAGAATAAAGAAAGTCGATTGAGATGGTTTGGGCATGTACAACAAAGACCAACAATGGCACCAGTGAGAAGGAGTGCTTTGGTGCAAGTTGAAAGTCATAAAAGGGGGAGAAGAAAACCGAAAACGACATGGATTGTTTAGTAAGAGAAGATTTGAATGCATATGCTTTGACAGAAGAAATGGCTTTAAACAAAGTTGAATGGCGAAATATGATTCATGTTGACGACCCCAAACATATGGATAAGGGTAGATGACGACGATGTTTGTAGAGGTAGTTTAATTGCTTTAAATATCATGTTTTTAGCTTATCAAAAAATCATGTTTTTAAGTTATTTATGCATCAAACCCGGTTTAGAGTAATGCATTGACATGAATTTTTGCGTATCGAAGCTCGTCAGTGATTTTCCCAGCGCATCAATACTGTATTGATATGTACTGTGTTACATATCGGTTTTTCAGCTTAGTGATATGCTAATAAACACTAATATTTTAAGCCTTGCTTCCAAATGAAGAGATGCTTTACAGGGGTATGTGCACATGCCCAACATGTATTGGCACATCAAGGTTTGCATTGTTTTGGCCTTCTACTGCTACTTATACGCTATTTCCTTTTAATTGTATTTGCATTATTTGAATGTATCTACATTTTGTTCATGGCTGGACTAATAATTCACATAAGGCCATGATGGGATCCTACCATATTATTGGACTTATGATTCTGTAGGGGGTTGTTGACTTACATATGGGTATGTGACAGACATGGAAGATGTCTGGATCATCCAATCAATGGGCTTTCACCTAATCTAATCTTGTGGCTCAAAATTCAGTGTTCTGGCACAATTGTTACACTCAATAGTTCAATTGTTTTTAGCCATCCCGTAGAGAGGCAATTCAATAGAATGCAAGTGATCGTTCTGGCAATCCAGCGTTCTGGCACGTGGGGATCTTATTGATTGGACCTCATGCTTCAGATCAATTAGCATGTGCACCCCCCCATGAACAGTAGAGACCCCATATTAGCATGTGCACCCCATGGTACTATCACTTTATATGGTTGCATTACTTGCATGTCGGCTTGACAGCTTTTCTTAGTTACTTAACACGCATTATCTCTAAAATTCTAAATACGAAAACAAGCATATATCCATTTTATAAGGAACTTGATCCTTAAGAGAGTTATGAACGCACTTTTCCATTTATTCCCAATGTACTCTGCTTTTTTTTCGTACCTATTTTCATTAACTACGAGCAGTTTCAACTTTTCCAACGTAAAAAATTTACTCTTCCTTGAGTTGCCACAATTTACAGATTCACCGCATAAAATTAATTTTCACAAACTAAATCTTTGGGTAACTTTACTATTTTACCTCTTCTTCCGAAAATGCCCCTAGATTCATTCACTCACATACAATGCATGTGGCCACTTACTAGTGACTAAAGACTACATTTGTTCCAAATCTATTTTCAAAAAAAAAAAGGAAAAAAGAGAAAAAAAAGGAGAAGAAATTGTACCATGAAAACTAGACGCATGCATAGACTTGAGTTGTAAGTTTAGCTTCATTTTTCGTCCTTACTGTATTTCATAATTGTACACTTTTTACCCCGGTATATAATTTATGCTATGGATGTGGGCAGGGGTTTCGTTACATAGCATCTGGTCCCATGGTCAGATCCTCATACAAGGCAGGTGAGTTTTACATCAAGTCCATGATCGAAGCGGATCGATCCTTGTCTTCTTCCCCGCTTCCAGTCTCCTGAGGAAAGAGAGGTTCTTGAATACCCTAAACCTAACTTGATCTCTATTTACTGTTTTCTCTCTCTCTCTTTCTGTTGCAATGTATATTTAATTCAATGTAATTCTTGGCTCACTCTTGCCACATTTATTTAGAAATGCCCATAATCCATGGGGCAGTCCTCTTGCTTTCAGGCATTAGATCTGCCACATCCTTTACTTCTGTGCAAGTATGGTTTTCTTCATGTAGGAGACTGTTGCACCACAACTAACTATAACAATATGTATGCAACGTCTGTTAGTTCTGTTGAGAAAGTTAGGGTTTTGGGAGAGAAGATGAAGGACAATGGAGAGAAAGGGAGAAAGACTAACTCAAGGCTCTAATAGACAATAAAGTTTAGAAGGACAAAACTGCCCTTACACTCTTACACACCACAATAAACCTGTATAACACTAAATACGAGCTCTTAACAGTTATTAATAACTAAGTCTTTCCTCAACCGAATGTTAACTCTGACCTCAAAACTTTATTACCCATCCTCTCCTTCCATTAGTTGGTTAGTCAACCCATCTTGCACTCTTGTTTCTCCTTCCCTCAGGCAGTCTTCATATTTACGAATTTTAATTTGTTTAGTCATGATTTAAGGATTGAATTTTAGCTGTCACTATACCAGGTGCACACCAAGGTTGGGTAAGGTTATGAGTTTATACAGACAGACAGACTTGCTCTGATCTCGAGGGTACGGGGACACTTCTAGACTTATTTCTTATTTTCGTAGTTCTCAATAATACACGTTCAGGCAAGAACAAGCTATGTGAAGCACGGATTACATACCCATACATATGTCCACTTCGGTCTACACAGGTATCTCTAGGGAAACTGAAGGATCAGGTAAGATGTTTCTGGTCAATTTGAGGTCACAGAGATGGTAAATAGTGTCTATATCAGTCAGACTCAATGCACATTGTACCTTGACATGCATGTGGGACGGTGGAATCCGGCTCCACCATTCGATAAGTCCAATCTTGATCCGATGATTGGAACCATGACTGGTCTAAAGAATGACGACAGGTTGGATGGTTATGATCATATATAATGT
This sequence comes from Euptelea pleiosperma, assembly GCA_035048495.1. Classification (NCBI taxonomy): domain Eukaryota; kingdom Viridiplantae; phylum Streptophyta; class Magnoliopsida; order Ranunculales; family Eupteleaceae; genus Euptelea; species Euptelea pleiosperma. The sequence goes on from CM068545.1 coordinate 13,510,971, forward strand.
TGTTTTTTAGTGTCGTAGATCCCCCTAGGTTTCCCACCACACGTATGACAGGTGAAGTCTCTGTTCATGACTCATGAGCTATAGTATAGACCAATGTTCACAAATCCTAAAAAAAACTTGATCTTACAAATATTAAAACACAGGGACCTCAAATATATCCTTTTAAGCCCATATAAAAAGAAAATGGCTTTAAGGGAACAAGGACAGAAATGGGTCCCAAGTAGGAGCTCTAAGCAGTGCAAAGGGTAATATCTAGAGATAGGAATATAGGGCGGTTAGAATAAGAGGCATCTTTGGCCTTAGTTGTGTACCAACAACCAAGGTACTTCTGGTATTTTATTTCTGCCGTGATCTAGTTTGGCATTGCTTGACGGCCTTCCTGTCTTTTTAGTATTCGCATCCCATGCACTATGTATGTATAGGGCATTCTAGCACTGCACACGGGAAATGAGTGATATGAGCCACGTGGCACATTCTTAGAGGACTCTGACCGTATGGATGTTTGGCCAATCACTAGGTGTACCTACAAACCAAAAATCAGCCCCGTGTTGGATTGGAATTATTTTCTTGGGTTGATTTTAACCGTGGGAATTTGAGCATTATTGACCATGATTTGAGGTACAAAAATCCAAAGGTTTGAAATCACTAATCGAGCTGATTTTTGGTTTGTAGGCCTACCTAGGGATTGGAAAAACATCCATACGGTCAGAGTCCTCCAAGAGTGAGCCACATGGCTAATATTGGCCCTTCCTGAGAGGACCCTGTCATCAAAGTTTTACGGAAGTTTGTTGAATTAGTAACACGTGGTAGACCTCGCTGTACTTTAGATCAGGTCAGGCCCTTTGGTCGCTAATGCCCGAACGTAACGAGCCGTTTGGTCGCGAGTCAACAATGTCGGTTAAAGGAACTAAACAGTATTCCAACCCATCAAACAGCGAGAAATTTTTGATACAAGGAACTTACATATAAACGACGACGTGTAAAAGAAGACAATTAAATACACAGTAATCTTACTACATTTTTGTCTGCTTGTGTATTTAATTTTGTCTTCTTGTACACGTGGTGACCAATGGAAGAGTTTCTATCAATTTCTTATAGAAGGAGATTCTATAAAAATTCTCCATCAATGGCAAGATTTTGAGTGGAAAGTTTCTACCAATTTCTTGTGGTATGTTTTCTGCACCTTTTGGTTTGGTTTGGGATTTGTCTTTGATATCTTTTCCAGTGAGCTTTTCACCACTTTTGACAGAAATGTGCCTCTTTTATTTCACACATGACTTTTTTGAAAAGACAAGAAGTAAGAAGAAAGGGGTGATTTTCATCCATTTCTTCAAATGTTGACTGGAAGGAATAAAAAGCTCATTGGAAAAGTCAATTCCTCTCCGTTTTCATAATTTGATTTCAGATTTTAAATAGAATCAATCAAACTATAGAAGGGTTGATATTCGAACTGTGTTGGGTGTTGGTCAACAATGGTAAAGAATGGGGCTGAACTAACCCACTTTAAACTCAACCTTGACTACCTTTTTAATGTGGTCGTGGTCGTGGTAGGTTTAGGGTAAGTGTCGTACAAAAAAATAGTTTGGGAGGGCAAGCTGTTGTAGTCCAAGAATTTCCCACCATTAGGATCTTACTAGTTCAACCAATATTCGAGGAAGAGCGCTAAAATGAAGAAAAATAAGAATTTAGATCCTTCACCCCGAGGTTTTGGGTGACTTACAAGTGACAAAAAGGTGTACTCCATCAAGATTGAACATGTCACTAATAAACAAGAAAAATACATAAACACACATATATATATATAAGCTCAGGATCGGGAGACTAACAATTTTCACAACAAATTTGACAGCATAAACACACTCGCACTCACATATATTTAGGGTGAGGATCGGGAGACTAACAATTTTTACAACAAATTTGACAGCATAAAAATGGCACAGGGCAAAGTATAAATTAGAAATTTTGGAATGGGATATTTTTGAAGATGGTCTCTATGGTGAGGAGATCATCCTTAAAAAAAAATATCAAATCATTCCAATATTCATAGACCGGTTTACAAGTTGAATAATTATGGACCATGTTTTTTGATCGTTAACTTGAAAACCACATTTGATGGGGTTAAAAATCAGCTATTGATTCATCTTCCATCTGGATACGCCAAAATTGTTGTATGAAATTGGCGATGATATTGTTCTGAACATGGATATCAACCACACGAAAAATCAGCTCATTCTAACATTTGCAACCTTAAGAAAAGTGGATTGCAAATTGAATTTTTTTGAATCCTCCATTTTCACTGTTAAATTTAGGTCCATATTTGATAGGGTTAATAACATGATTTTAAAAACGGCCGTTTAAACGGTTTTAACGGCTGTTTAAATAGTAACGCCCCAAGCCCGTTTCTGTTAAAACCGTTTAAACACGTTTTATTGGTTTTAAAAAAAACGGCCGTTTTTTTTGTTTTAACGACTGTTAAAATCGTTTAAACAGCTGTTTAATTTTGAAAATTTTCGTAAAAAAAACGGCCGTTAAAATCGTTTAAACAGCTGTTTAATTTTGAAAATTTTCGTAAAAAAAACGGCCGTTAAAATCGTTTAAACAGCTGTTTAATTTTGAAAAATTTTGTAAAAAAATGGCCGTTAAAACCGTTAAAATCCGTTTAAATCCGTTAAATTCTATATTTTTTTTCTTCTAATTTTCAAATTTCAAAATTTGAATTTCAGCGCCACTTTTTCCATTTTTTTCGTTAAAATTGTTAAAACCGTTAAAATCCGTTTAATTCCATTTTTAAAATTTTTTTTCATTTCCCCCCTGACTGTTTCAATCTGTTTTAACGGCCGTTTAAACGGTAACGCCCCCAATCCGTTTAACCGTTAAAACGGCCTCCTTTAAACCTTGGTTAATAGTTTTAAAAATTACTGATTTTTGATGAGATCATCCTCACCAAAAATTAGCTCTTAACTCATCTGCATGTGGCCCCACGTCCATTTTTGACATGACATCTTGGACAACTCCAAGATCTTTCCGCTCACACGAATCTTGAACATGTAAACAAAATACTCACCAAGACCTCAATGTCGGGGGTTCGAGCCGTGTATAAATGTACTATATCATAACTTAGCATTTCTTTTAAAACTAAAACAATGACCCAAAATGCACATTGAATGCCATGTTTTCCATCACCACTTTAAAGTCCCCCCTTCCACAAAAACCACGGCCGGGTTACTGCCTACGTCTTATCCTAAGTGACCAACCAACCATGTGCCCATTTAACAGACGACCTCATCTGATGTATAACTGACACGTGTCAATGAAACTCATGTGTCCACTTCCTCATTATAAACAAGATAATGACAATTGCGGTGTCTGATCAAGATTGCTAGACCAGATTTTAATCTCACACACACACCTACCCAACCCCTGCATCTATTGTGTCCGGTGTTTAAAATTGGATTTCAGAAAACAAAATCATACCTAAACGAGGAGTAGGTGTTAAATAAAAGGGAAAGGCACGGAGAACATTCACCGTACGTCTACGCTAATAAATTATCTTAGTACACAGATGAGGGCACCCATCTATAAGAACCAAAAAGGTCAAGCCCCGCATTATCTTTTGTCTCCTCTCAACCTGAACCCTAATTTAAATATGTTTCCCTCGTAAAAAAACTCTTTCACTGTTAAAAAAACAAAAAACAAAAAAACGATGGCAGTTCCGTAAAATACGTGTAATTTAATTCTCCCTCTGGTGTAAGTGTAAATTTGTAATAGTAGCAGTCTAGCAGATCTCCGTCTCCCCAAATAAATACTCCAATTGACTCTCTTCATCTGCCCAAAAGTATATTCTTCTTCTTCTTCAATCAGCTCCAAATCCCAACCCCACCACACAAAGACAACCCATCCTCTTCTCATCATGCCTCTTTAGTCCTCTTCAATCTACTCCTGCACAAACAATGGGTTGCTGTTTCAGCAAAAACCAGGACTCCAATAATGTTAAATCTCCATTTCCAGTGCCGGAATCTGACATCTCCTATGTCAAACCTCCTCTTCCTCCGTTTGAAGAGGAGTCTGTTAAGGAAGTCCTCTCTGAGACTCACACGCCCAAAATACCGTCTTTTCGAAAGATAGAAGAAGAGAAAATGTCCACATTGCCTTCTCTTTCTAAGATAGAAGAAGAGACGAAGGTCGAGAAGAAAGCTATGGTCAATGCAGCTGAAGAGATCTCTGAAATCTCTGAGATCTGTAGCTTGAGCGAGAGTGTTTCCACGACTGCTTTTACAGAGAGGAAAGAAGAGGATGATGATGAAGAAACGAGTCGCGACAACGGTGAAGTGCGGCAACGGGTTAGTAGATCTCCTGCTAAAGTCCCCAGAAAGCGTTCTATTTCCTGCGAGTTAGCCGGAAGAACTGAGAGGGGACGCAAATCTCCGGCGAGAGGATCAGAACCCTCTCCGTCCAGGAGAAATGACAACACCGTGAAGTCAGTTTACGGCACGGAAGTGGGTCAGTCAGCGTGGCGACGGATCTCTGGGAGCAACGGACCGAAGCGAGATCTGGGGGCGAGTTCCGGCAGGAGGTCGAGGTCTCCAGCAACACGTACTGACGCCGGCGCATCTAAACCAAACCTGGGCAGGAGCCCGTCGTCAAGGAGAACCGGGCGGTCCCCGGGGCGGATTCCGGCGAAAACGCCGGAGAAATGTCAGAAATCAGAGGAGAGTAAGGAGGGACAACGGCCAACGAACGAGTCCCTCGAAAACCCCCTTGTCTCCTTAGAGTGCTTTATCTTTCTGTAGTCTTTTAGAACTTCTTCTTAACACTTGGTGGGGGGATTTCGCCGGAAAATCATACGCATTGCCGGGAAGAAAATGTGGGTCAGATTGTAAATGATGCCAGAAGGAGATATAGAGGTCGGGGAGGTAGCCGTAATTTCGCCGGGATGTAGCCGTAATTTCTTTTTGTCATTTTGTAAATTATAAACGGGGAAGCAGGAAACACTGGATCGTAGGAATAAAGTTGCAAAATATTTTGGTGGGGAAATCGTAGATTGTAACATTTCTCGTGATCCGGGTCATGTAGTTTCGGATCTAGTAAAATCCGTTTTCTTTTTTTGGGAGAAAAGAAACTTCTTTCCTGTGATTGAAAGACCCGTTTCTCGTTGATCTGTCATCAAATCTCTAGCAGACAGAAAGCTAACTTCATCTGCATTTAGGCTGTATTTGCTTTACGAAACCCTCAACGACTACGCTTATTGATTGGTGACATTTGGGCAAATTGTTGATGATGGCGTTTTTGTAATTACTAGTTAGGTTAAGGTTAATTTGTCATGTTGTCAAATCTATTCAGTTCATATTTGGTTTCTTGGAAGGAACCAAATATAAATGGACTTGTATTTGTGTTAGCGTATAGGATTCAGCTTCATGACAATATACTCCCCATGTACTAACCGTGCGAAGGTTATCAAGATTCACACTGCGCAAATCACGAAGTGTATCCAACGGTCCGAACGCTAGGGATAACGTATTCACAAGGTTGAAGCATCATTTCCCTATAATTAGAGGGGTGAATACCATGGTTCGAAATCTCGGGATCGGCGCATCTTGCCTGAGACAAAATGAAACTTCTTTGGGGAAGTGATCTCAGCGTGAGACGATCCGGTTTTGGTTCGGATCGGTGGGCTTCAATCCTGATCCAGATCGCCTGATCTAGAATGAGATCCGTCAAGACTTCGAGCCATGGTGAATACTGGCTCGGTTTTTCTTCTGCCTCTGTTCAAATATTTTCTTGATGATATCTATAACTACTTTAAAGCCAAAACTGGGGTCGGGAACGCCTTTCAGATCACAGTATGAGTGCCCTTTTTTTTAGAGAAGATAGAAGCATTCCCAAACAGGGCCTTGAAGTTTGATCTTTTCACTCCCAAACAGAAACGTAACACTCGTTTCGAGCGAGCCCACGGATGTTTGGCCCACCCTTGGTAATCCCAGGTTCCAATGACTAGAAATCACTAATCAGGCTGCTTTTTTGTCACAAGGGTAGCCAAACATCAATGGGTCAGGTGGGTTGAAAGACTGTGCCACATGGCATTTTGGGAGAGTAAAAATGTGCCACATCAAGAGTTGTGCCCAGTGACACATCAATAATTTTCTACCATTCTAGAGGCGGTGGTACACCAACCGAATGGCGTGTATTTGATGATCTTACGTATCATGCACAGGTTTTAAAGTCCCATCTCATCTTTCTGTGAGGTAAAATGATAAATTCATGCGCGGTGTTACTCAAAAGGCTCCGCTACTTTCACATATTCACACACAATCCATGATCCTTTATGTCGGGTGTAAAAACCGTGACCCATAGATTAACACGAGACTTGAGAGAGTCCCGTTTTCAAGCCGTTGGGTTGGACAGTAGTCCTCATGGCAGATCAGCCGCCTCTGATGTTTCTACATTTTCAATCTCTTGGGAATGATTTTTTCGTCTCTCTCCTTCAAACAAACAAAAGCAGAGACAGGCATTTGGCAACAATTTGAAGGTTTGAAATAAGACGCTAGATACAGATGACTCCCGATGCAGTCGATGCAAAGATTGTTATGTTTTGTGGAGCCTGATGGTGCTAGTTTACTATAAATCAAGTCACTATTAGTGTGATCCAGCTGATCACAGTTTACTGTTACCGCTTTTTTATTTTTTTATTTTTTTTATAGAGGTTTCTTAAGGTCTTAAGGTTGTTTTCGTACTTTTAAACGCTGATATAAAACCCTAGTTTCATTTTGGAGTTATCTAATCAGTATGAATCCATGGACGTATCTCAATCCTAAAGGAACCACATAAATTTCTGTGCTGTGTGTCTGCATCTTCATTTTACTTTCTTTCTTTTGATTACGTCGTGGTTTGCTTGAGGGTGCCCCGATAGAGATTCTTGGAAGTTATAACGGGAAAAAATGTTGGTTTGGTGTTACTATTATTGTAAAAGAAAAGATATTATTGATAAAACTTAGATGATTACATTGACCTAATGAAAGATCTTATATAGAGCATTACAAGTAACAAAGGAAAGAAATCCTAATCAAATCAAATATAATCTTAATCTAATCAAATCAAATCAAATCAAATCTAATCGTAATTGATATTTATCAATTTTGGTAAAGATGCGGTGCCTTACGATACTTTAATAATTAAAACGGCCGTTTTTAAACCAAGCATGTAGAACGTTGCCATCTAAAATTAGAAGAGACTTGATCTCTCTCCCACACAATAAAGTTTTCAAAGCATGAGATTCATTAGGCTCAGCAGGATGCCCAACTACAAGCCAACTGTGATTAACTGAAGGCCGGAAAGTTAATCTCATCTGCCTTTATACTGTATTTGCTTTGCGGGCCCCTTAATTATGCTTAATTTGTATTAGGGTCAGGATTTGGGGACAACCATTTTTGACAACTATTTTTTACAACCATTTTGGCGGACCCACATAGACGATGAATCAATGGCTGATTTTTTGTGAGGATGATCTCTTTACCATATAGATCACCCCAACAAAAAAATCAGCCCATTCTGAAATTTTCAACCCCATCAAATGTGGTTTTCAAGTTACACGAAAAAATAGACGGTCCATAATTCTTCAACTTCTAAACCAGTCTACGAAGATCGGAATGATTTGGTTTTTTGTGAGGATTATCTCCTAACCATAGGAGGTCATCCTCACCAAAAATCAGCCATTGATTAATCTTCTATGTGGGTCTGCCAAATGGTTGTCAAAAATAGTTGTCAAAAATGGTTGTCCCCGGATCCCGACCCTTTATATTAATGTTGCCTTAAGGCAAGAGATGGCTTTAGATAGAATAAGGAAGAAAAAGATTCGTGCAGCCAACCTTATACCGTTAAAAAATGACTTATGACGACGAGGATGATATTTCTTATAATGTACTCCCAAAATCCAAATCCTCTCAAGGTCTTCATCATGAATCACGAACTTAACCCAACAGTCTAGAATCTAGGGTCTAAATATCATTGTCTAATAATTAAAAAGCCAACGGTGGTGCTGTCTCTGGCAATCTGGCTGTTAGTTCCAATGATTGTGATTTTTCCCTTAAAAAATGCCACATGTTACACTCTTTTCGAGCCCACTGGGATGTTTGGTCCACACCTTGATTGATGTACAAATCAAAACTATCCTGATTGGTGATTTCTAACCATTGGATTTCAGTGCTTTGAAAAAAAATTCTCAAATTGGCTAGAATCATCCACTAATCAGATTGATTTTTTTTGGTAAGTAGATCCACCAACGGGTGGGCCAAATTTTCATGGGGCCAGTGGGCTACATGGCATTTTGGAAGGAGAAAACATAAAAAAATCGAGCATTTCTTAACATCATCCAGAAGAGGAGGTGGTACACCAACTGAATAACCTGGATTTGATTATCTTACAACAAATCTACTTCAATGTTCAAACACGGACGCATGGCCAGATATGACCTAATTTGTTACCTGAAGGTCAGCAAAGCCGTTGACTGCCTACACTATGAGCCACATGGCTCATTTTTTAGAGGACACTGACGGTATGGATGTTTGATTAATTCCTAGGTGGACTTAAAACCCCCAAATCAACTTGATTAGTAATTTTGAAGCATTGGATTGGACTCATTTTCATGGGTCGATTTTAACCGTGGGAATTTGAGCATTATTGACCATTATTTGGGGTACAAGGATCCAAAGGTTTGAAATCAATTAGCAAGTTGATTTTTAGTTTGTAGGTCCACCTAGGGATTGGATAAACATCCATAGGATCAGCATTCTCTAATAGTATGCCACGTGGCTCATATGGTGGGCGGTCAGCTAAGTTCTGCTCTAAAACCATCTTATTTATTGTAGTATAGCCAAGGTTTTAAATCATCTGTTATAATGGTACCTATTACGTTTGGGAGGACCTATTTCCAAGAATTACTGGTCAAACAAACTATTTGCATGCTAGAGGAATTTGCTTAGAATTCCCAATGACTTTCAATTTCGTTGTTTGGAAAACTATTGGGAAATTGAAATCCAAACAGCGAACTGTTTGTTTGGATAACAAAATTGAAAATCATTGGGAATTCTAACTAAAAGCAAACTGTTTGCTGGTCAAACTAACAGTTCGCTGTTTGGATTTTCAATTTCTCAATAGTCATCCAAACAGCGAAATTTAAAATCATTGGGAATTCTAAGCAAATTCCAGAGTGCAACCAAACACAAAAAAAAATCTCTTCTTTAACATTTTAAGTTCTAAAAATCATACCTAGACATCTAGCTGAGATGGTTTATCATGGGGGGTTCAATCCCACAAAAACAGGTTTCCTCCTTGTGCAGCTGGGCCATGGAGACTACAATCACCCTTGCGTTGGGAGACTCAAGAAGCCCAAGAAAAAAGTAGTTAAAAAAATCCAATGGCTATAATTCACTAACCAGACTAATTTTGTAGGTCCACCGGGTACACAAAACCGTGTCGGATTGAGGACATTTTAGTCATTTGGGGACTAAAATTGAATTTAGGAGGGTGGGCGACTGAGACCCGTTTTCAAGCCGTTGGGTTGGATAAGTGGTCCTCACGGCAGATCAGCCGTTTCTGATGTTTCTCGAAATTCAGTCTTTTGACAAATGTTTTTCTCGTCTTTTTCCTTCAAACAAACACAAAGTGATGGGTATTTAGCAACAATTTGAAGGTTTGAAATTCAAACTAAAATATTTGTTTTCTTCAGCCCAGCAACTCAGCCCAATGTGTAAGAAGTCCCAGTACTGTGGATCCTTTTCATCTCCTCTGTCTGTGAGGAGATAACCCCTGCACAGTTCAAAACGGGCGGGAGTGCTTCATCCACTCCACGTTTTGCTTCGTCCACGACTCCAATAGTTCTAACTTCTTAGCGTGGTTTAAAAAACGACCGTTATAACGAAAATAGCGGCTGTTATAACGGATTTGGACAACAGCCATTTTTTCCATTATTTTTCCGTTTAACAAAAATAATGACCTACAAAAGTCTCTTAGTGCCGCTATTTTCCCTTATAAATTTTATTGAAAATTTGAAAATTTTCCGTTATAAATTTTATTGAAAATTTGAAATTCAAAATTTGAATTTTAGTGCTGTTATTTTCCTATTTTTGCCCCTATTTGTTACAATCCGTTATAACGGAAAACATTCATGGGGTAAGTGGTCCTAAAAGAGTATGCCAGATGACATTTTGGGGAGGGGTCCTATCAGACTTCATATAGGACCTTGTCCTATAGACACTCGATTCGGTGTAAAGAGTCGGAATATATAGAATACGTACTCGACCACCATGGTCGTTTTTATAGACTATATATGGGTAGTTTGATAGAGGAGCACGTTTCAATCTTGTAGTGTGCAAGATCATGCCGATGAGCTAGGGATATCGTGGAGTCATTGGTGGTTCTGTCTGTAGGCTTCGGGCCTACTAGTTCTTGGATACACTATCTCAACTTCTTGAGATATGGTCAGTACTAGAATCTTCCGTTCTCAGTTAAGATTAGAGATATTGATAAAACTTTTACTGTATGTAAGAATCCAGGGTATGTGGATGCTGAAGTCTGTATCTTGTTTTCTATTAGAGTGAGAAAAATGCTCCACATACTAAAATTTTCCCGGAAATTTTGATACAGGCGTCTGTAACTCTGTATTGAAAACGAACTCTACTTATACATGGTGTTCAAATACAAGTTATCAATGGAACATCATCATAAAACTAATAAATGGCTGTCAAGAGTGGCTAGAGTTTAACTGGTATAGTTCCCACCTTGAATTAAACAACCTTTTAAAAAAGATTTGAAGAAAGATCCGAATTGATAAATATGTAACCATATTGCCATATATATCAGATTTGGTCTGCAGCAGCTTCTTCTGAATTCATAAATCTCTCAGCAGGCCTACAACAAAACCAATGAATGATATAAGGAAGAGTTAAGGAAGTCTTAGGAGATGAAAATAAAACACTTAAGGTAGTATTAAAAATTCATTCGTAATACTAACCTCATACTGACCTAATACTTCATTTCATTGAAGAATGGTTGAAGGAGCGTTTTGTCGTTCGGATGGTCCCACTCCAGCATATTCCACCACTCTTTTCTTCCTCTGATTTCTTTGAGAGCTGGTAGTGGTGGTGGTTGTCCTCTACTTTCCATTTCCACAGAGAGAGGGAGCCTTTTCATTTCTTTACAATTATATACAACAATAGTGTGTAGAGAATCACAAACCATTAACCCCTTCCAAATGCTCTTTAATTTTGGTAGACCACTCAACTCCAGCTTTTGTAACCTTGGGAGTGTGATAGTTTTGTTGCTCCCTTCGCCCATCTCTTCTTCTTCTTCCGTTTCTTCTTCTTCTTCTTCTTCTTCTTCTTCTTCTTCTTCTTCTTCTTCTTCTTCTTCTTCTTCTGTTATTATCTCCTCCATCTGCTTACAAAAACCTACATCAACACATTCAAGGTTTTGGAGGTGCTGCAACAACTCAGGCCAGAACAGGTTCTTTATATGATGACAGCAACGGAGTGTCAAGTGCTTTAAAGTAGAAAGGGTGCCACATGGCATAACTCCCTTACAGAGTGCACTTTAATTGTATAAGTCATGAAGACCCAATTCCTCGAGGCTTGGTAATAATGTCGACAGACCCACTTCTTCATCTTCTACCGACAAGATGCACTCTATTTCATAGCAATTATAGAGCTGACAACGTTTCAAATCCCTCGCATTCTTTAAGCAATACAATTGCGATAACCTAGTGAGATCGTAGCAATTCACAATACACAACTCTTGGGTGTTGTGAGGGAGCACAAGGGAGTTATTTCCATCAATGAGACTGATGTTGAGTACTAATACATATTTCTCGCGTGTCCAACCATACACAAAATTGAAGCCATCACCCATTACAACGAAACTGAATTTCTTCAACTCTTGCACATGCTCAGACCTGACATATTTATTAAATGTACGCAAGTTGGAGAACCTAGCATACAAAATTTCTAAATGTGTCGACTTCATGAGTTCATCCATGCATGCTTTTCCCACCATGTTCATTCCCATTTCAACAGAATCACCAGGATTACCTATTTTGAGGTCTTCGAGAAAGGAAAACGTGGATAGTAACCTACTCGGAAACATCCTTGGGCCGTGAATGTGAGAGAGATCAAGGCGTCTGAGGTTGACCAACCTTCCCATGCCTTGAGGCAATTCTTTGATGCGAGTACGGTGGAGGTCCAACACCCTCAATTCTGTAAGATTTTCAAGCGAAGGCACATAAGTTAATTTTCTGCAATCACGCAAGATAAGTGCATGGAGATTCTTCAAGTCAGATATAGAATGTGGCAGATTCTTGATTTTTGTTTTTGATAGGTCGAGAACCTTGAGTCTAGGCATGTGCTCAAAGAAAGAATCTGAGATCCTTCCCAATAGATTGTTTCCTTGCAGTAGCAAAGTAGTGAGTCTGGGACACCTGGGTGTATACCAAAGACCCATTATATCATTTCTCATTAAAGAAACTCTCTCAAGGTCTTCTCTCCATTTCTCCCCATTTGGTGGCTTTTTTATTAACCGATCACCAGCTTGCACCATGAATCGAGGGCTCACACTTGTGATGTCGAGTGCCATATCCCTAACCGAATCATGCATCTTTACACATTCACCATCAAATTTATTACTTGTTCTGTCTAACATGCAATTGTTTATTAGTATATTCAATATAACGTGACCCTCATCAACCCTCGCTTGCCTATTCCTTTCATCGTCTATTAACCCCTCAGCAGACCAAAGTTCTATCAACTCTTCCATCGGGATCTCATGATCTTCAGGATACAATGCACAATATAAGAAACAAATCCTGAGCTTTTCACCTCTCAAACGATAATAACTAAATTTCAGATGCTTAATGACCTTCTGTTCCAAGTTCCTAACCCCACTTGTAGAACTTTTCAAGTCATTCAATGCATTTCTCCATTCGTGAATGTCTTCCACTCTACTCATGGCTCCACCTACCGTAACGAGTGTAAGAGGCAAACGAGCACATTCTTGGGTAACTAGCCTTGCAATTTCTTCTACTACAGGAGCAAGCACCATGTGACGTCCAACTTTGTCCATGAATAAATTCCAAGCTTCCTCCTCTAAGAGAACCTCCACTTTAATTTCTTTTTGGCATTTCATCCCTCGACATACTTCAAATGATCTAGAAGTTATTACTAACTTGAATCCATTTTCTCTAGAAGGTATGGGAATACCTACCTCCTCCAAAGGAAACACTTCCCACATATCATCTAAGATGAGTACAAACCTCTTCTTTCGATTCAATGTGTCATGTAATTTGGCCGCTCTTCTTTTTGGATCTCGAACATTTGACAAATCCAAATCGACTACTTCTGCAATGTCATTTTGTAATCTCTTAATATTCAATGCTTTTGATACAGTGACCCAAATTACATCCTCAAAATGGTTATTCTGTTTTATTCGATTATTGATATGGGTCATGATCGTTGTCTTGCCAACTCCTCCCATTCCATAAACACCAATCTTGCTTATCTCATCATTTAACATGCACTTCCAAATTATTTCCAAGTTTCTTCGAGCCGCTTCACCCACTAATGTTGTTGTTGCTAATGTCTCTCCACAACTAGGGAGAGTGTCAACTACCAATCCATCAGAAAAGTGGCTTTTGTCTAGAAGTTCATTAACTTCTTCCATCTTTTTTGCAACAAGCTTTCCCAACCTTAACCTTGAAATATATTTCCTTTCACCAACTTCTTGTTTTATGCCATCCACTTCAATGGTAACCTTCTGCTTCTTTTCAAGCCAAACTTCAACTTCTCTCCTTCGCTTCTTTCCTTGCCGAACTTGATTTAGTTCTGTGTTTATGTCACCCTCTCTACTCTTCAGCTCTTCCATTTTGCCTTCTAGATTTTTCATATTTTCTTCAAGGCTGATGACATGATTTAATTGGTCACCAATGTGTGCCCATACCATCTTCACAATTTCCATTATTGAGTTCGCAATTTCAATCTTTGATGCCCAAGAAGCCATGATCTAGGCAATACACAATTACAAAAGAAGTTTTTTTTACAAATCAATCCTTGGAACATAAATAGTACTAAACCAGGTTTGAAAAGAAAGAAACAAGTTAAAAAGAAACTAAAAATGGAAGAAAAAGACTAATCTGTGGAGCATTTTCCTGTGGCTGGACTCATACAAACATGCAATTTGGCACTTTTTCAGGCCCACTGAACCAAGAACAATTGGCACACCAATTGATGGACCTACACACCAAACAACAGATTGATTGGTGATCTCTAGCCGTTGGATATGAATGTTTTTCATGAGGTGATTTCTTGCCGTGGATTAGTACTTTTTGTTTCTTAGACACTCTGGTTGAATGACTAATCAGGCTTATTTTTGGTGCGTAAGTCCATAAAAGTTGTGGGTTAATCATTCATGAGTCAGTGAGCCCCAAAGAGTATGCCAGGTGGTGCATGTTACGTGCTCCAAATCTCCACAGGGAAAAATGCTCCACAGAATAAATACCATGCACACATACACTCATACGTACCAAAAAAAAAATTATATTGAACAGTCCATTAAAAAGTCCACAGATTTGACTTAGATTAGAGACTCAAATCATCCAATTGACTGTACAACCCGTTTGCGATAATATGCTTACAAAGTTTCTTTTCTTTTTCTTGAATTGTTTTATTTATCGTATTGATGGGCTGTGTATGGAGATAAGCTTAAAAACAGCAATAAGCCATCATTTTAGCAGCTTTTAACCACATATCCAAAAAACTATCTGTTTGGTAAAACTGAAATGTCACTTTATAAAAGCCCAAATCACCATAACGTCTTCTGCTAATTGCTTTGGTGCGAAGCCGTTCTTAAAAAAAAAAAAAATCTTTACAAATTAACCTTAAAAATTATAATACCAAAATTACCCCTTTAAAGTCCCCAAAGTGTTTTTAACTGCATTTAACTACTTTTAGGGGTAACGTAAGTGCTTTTAGAAAAAAAAAAAAAAAAACTTACACTATAAAATAATAATTTTTTTTTTAATAAAAGAAGCACTTTTCTTGCAAGGCTACCAACAGGTCAAAACAGCTTAATTCAAACATAGAAAGCATGTTTATAACATTTCTCATCTATAACACTTAAAACTATAATCCAGTTCCTTGAAAGATTAATCTGAGGAAACCAATTTGTATACAAAAAAAATAACACCCAGGTTGCCTAAAATGCATGAAAAAAGTAGGCCCCTATAAGAACTATAACTCTTCTAGAATATTCCTTTTTCATCACTTCTTCTAGAACAGTCCAGAAGTACTGTTTGGTTGGGCCAATAATAGATCGAGTTACTAGATCTAATTAATCAGATTGGATAGGGAACACTTAGAAAATAAGTGATAAGTAATTAAGGAACGATTTTTGGTGAGGATGAACTCCGATTATGTTCCCAAAAAAATCAGCCCATTCTGAACCAAACAAACCTGGTTAGAGAAAATCAAAGAGAGCATAAAAGAAAGAAGAGCATGGTCACTTACGTAGATACGATCTCAATTCACGCAGTGTATAGGACGAGATAAAGACATATAGCTACTGAAGAAGACATGGTTGGCACCTTCAGGCAAATCCCAAATTCTAGAACCTCTCGGCCCAAAGTGAGAAAGAAATGGAAGATCAGATATCCTTTTCAGCACTCTCATGTGTTGGTGCTTTAGTAAGGACGAGCCTAATAATAACATAGGGTTATTAGAACCAATAGAAATGAAACAAACCAAAAAAATCAGCCTGATTAGTGCTTTCTAACCGTTGGATTATAGTCTTTTTCATGGGATGATTTTCAACGGTGGGATTCGAGAATTATATTTTGGAATACTCTTTCCAAGGAATTGGCTGGTTCGTGATTTCCAATTTCAAATTGACTATCTTTTTAAAATGTTTATTCGTGATTTCCAAGAAATTGCCGTGTTCGTGATCTCCGAGCAATTGGTTGTTTTCCATGGCACCCCTTGATGTGACATGTAGAATTTGCATGACCAGCAATGGTCTTGACGGTCCACAATATGAGCAACCTCGAACATTTTTAGAGTCCACGTACAACAATTACATTTAAATTAAAAAGTCCATCAACTAACTATCCCTTCCCCACAAAAGTCTCATCTTAATCATCGTTAATTTGTCCACTTCAAAAACAAGTTTAAAATCTTTCTTGCTCAACAACGATTATTCTAACACCAGATTCTTCTTGCTATATTGAAGTCCTTTAGAGTGAGAACGTTCTCGGATGTGAATTTTTGTATGATGGTTCATTTCTCCGCAACTTTGGATCGAAGCTGGCAAGTTCCCCAAGTATAATTGTTCACCTTCTCCTACCACCTCGTAAGAGGAAAAAATATTTGTCAACAAAAATATGCTCGGTGGCTCTATTGTCCAACCACCAGTCTTTCGGATTGCTTACAAAGTTGATTTTGGAGATTAATGCTTAAATGTTACCACACTTTCAGTTACATTAGCTTGAGCTTGACCTTGTTAGTTCTTCTGATAGCCTTGAGTTTTACGGTTACGATAGTTCCAAGCATAATGCATTGGCTTCTGACAAACGAAGCAAATCCTTTCTACCTTTACTTTTGGTTTCAAGTCTTTTTTGAACTACTTATTCTTTTTTTTGAACTTCTTATGTGTTTCTAGTTTATTTCTAAACTTCTTTTATCGATCTTTCCTTCCACTAAATAGGCATTGAATTTTAGAGCAAAATCATAATTTTTTATTCTATAACCCAGTAGTATCCGTAGCAACTTTAACAGTAAGGCGACTGTCAGAAATAATATGAGCTAAATTTAATATGTTTAAGTAGAACAACATTTTTATTTGTCATTTCTTAAAATTACTTCCTTAAAAAATTTATGGTTTCTCGGAATATTTCATTGTTAGTTTGAATAGTAATAGTTAAACAATCACTTTAATTAAGATTGTTAGATAATATGTATTAATGTTGTATGTATTCAGAATAATTATAATGGTTACACAACTTTGAAATTCGAGAAATAAAACATGACAAAAAAAAAGATATAGAAATATAAAGAGAAGATAAGAACTTTTCGGTAGGTGCACGTCAATGAAGTTGTCCTTGAGGTAATTGACACCCACTGTAAAAATGTCCGTAGATGCTAGTAGTCTTTGATAGACGCTTACCTCCCAAGATATCACCCTTCTTCCTCAGTCGTAGCACTGGACTAAGAAGAAGGAATCCACTGTAGATGCCCAGAAATGTAACAAGAAATAGAGAATAAGAGAGATTGAGAAGAGAGAAGATGATTTGTTCGTATGCTTTCGGTGTGTCTTAAGCCTCCCCCAACCTCTGTTTATATAGTGGTTCTGAGGTGAGATCCGTTGGACTCTTCATCAATCGTGCCAAGGCCTCAACAATTCAATTATTTAATTAATTAAATATTATAAAACCATCTATATAACAAAACAGGGAAGTTGTCTCCCCTCTTATACCCCCTCTTATCTATTTAGACAAAGAAGGGCTGAGATCTTATCCCCTAAATAGATGGTGGATCTCAGCCATTCACACCCAATTTTGACAAATGCTTTGTTGGAGAGTGCCTTGGTCACTGGCCACCCACTATCTATATAACAAGTGACAATGGTTGTCTTATACCCTCTTATCTTATATGGCTTCAATTATGAGTGGCTGAGATCCACTATGCTTCATATCGATGGCTGAGATTAACTCCCACCCGATTTTGACAAACACTTTGTCGGAAAGTACCGCGGGTACGGGCCAGCCACGCATATAACAAGACAACTCAGTTGTATTCTCTTATCTTATCCATCCATCTAATGTGGACGGTTAGATAAAAAGTGGTTGAGATCAAATCCATCGATCTAATGCGGAGGGTTAGATTTCAGCCACTCAATCCGCCTCATTTGACCTCAATTTATTCAAAATTTGAATTTCAACACCGTTATTTTTTATATTTTCTGTTATTTTACTATTTCTCCCTTTGTGCGTTACAATCAGTTATAACAGCCGTTGTAATGGAAAAAACAGTAACGCCCAAGTCCGTTATAACGTTTGAGTGCCGAAGGCACCCAATTTTTACAAACGCTTTTGTCGGAGAGTGCCGTGGGCATGGGCCATTTACTATTCTATATAGCAAAACACATTGGTTGTCTCCCTACTTATACCTCCTCTAATCCTCCCCCAAATGGAGGGTGGATCTCCACTACTCACCTGATTTTGGCAAATTCTTTGTCGAGGAGTGCCGATGGCATGGGGCACCCACTAGTCTATATAACAAAACAGGGAAGTTGTCTCCCCACTTATACCCCCTCTTATCTGTTTCAACAAAGAAGGGTCGAGATCTTATCCCTCAAATGGACGGCAGATCTCAGCCGCTCACCTGATTTTGGTAAATGCTTGGATGGGGAGTGTCGAGGGCACGGACTACCTTCTATCAATATAACAAATGACTGTGGTTTTCTTATACCCCCTCTTATCTTACATATGACTTCAATAATAAGTGGCTGAGATCCACTATGCTTCATATCGATTGCTAAGATTAACTCCCACCCGATTTTGACAAACACTTTGTTGGAAAGTGCCGCGGGAATGGGCCATCCAAGCATATAACAAGACAACTCAGTTGTATTCTCTTATCTTATCCATCCATCTAATGTGAACGGTTAGATAAAGAGTGGAAATGTGGACGGTTAGATTTCAGCTACTCAATCTGCCTCATTTGACCTCAATTTATTCAAAATTTAAATTTCAACACCGTTCTTTTTTGTTATTTTTCCATTTCTCCCTCTGTGCGTTACAATCTGTTATAACAGCCATTATAATGGAAAAAACGGTAATGCCCCAGTCCGTTATACCGTTTGAGTGCCGAAGGCACCCAACTTTTGCAAACGCTTTTGTCGGAGAGTGCCGTGGGCATGGCCATTTACTATTCTATATAACAAAACACATTGGTTGTCTCCCTACTTATACCTCCTCTTATAAGCATCAACAAAGAAGGGCCGAGATCTAATCCTCCCCCAAATGGACAGTGGATCTCCGCCACTCACCTGATTTTGGCAAATTCTTTGTTGCCGATGGCACGGGGCACCCACTAGTATACAAACGTAACAAAGACCAACAACAATCACATGTTAAGAAAGTATTGAAATGTTTAAAACATGGAGGAAATCAAAAAGTCGTTTGAACAAAAAGATAAATTGAGCACCCCACATCCCACAACTCACAACCCAATTGTGCGACGAGGAAGGTGCACATGTATCGCACGTTGCTTCCCCTAGTGCTTATAACCTACCATGTCTTGTACTTTTCCCATGTCAACTGCAACATTCATTTTTTTTCTTGGAATTGATTTTTTTATTTTTACCTCTTCCAAGAAACACTTCCACTTTTGATGAAAATGCCCCTCTTGAAAAACCAATAATTTATTTATTTGTTAGATAAACTGGGTTTAGCTAGGTGGGATCCTAATTTTTATGACAGATGACGGACTACATTATGAGCCACGCGGCACACTTTTAGATATCACTGACCCGTATGGATGTTTGGCCCAGCCCTAAGTGGACGGACCAGGCTCGAGGGACTCGCCTGTTTGCACTCGTCATGTCACTCGTGTTCTTTGCCATGGATTTCGGTTGTTGGATTCTCGAAATCGATGGCAAAGAGCACGAGTGACATGACGAGTGCAAACAAGTGAGGGACTGTTGGATTCTCAAAATCCATGGCAAAGAGCACGAGTGCAAAAAGGCGAGTCCCCTCAGCCCGACCCATATAAAAAACAAGCCTGATTAGTGATAATGGTCAAATCAGAGGGTTAAAATAAACTCATGACAATGATAGTAATCCAACAGTTAGAAATCACTAGTCAGCTGATTTATGGTATGTAGGCGACTTAGGATGGGCCAAACATCCATATGGTCAGTGGTCTCGGGTGTGCCACATAAATCTTGTGTTTCTTCTGCATGTAACTATTTATCTTCTTTGTAGTTGCTATCCTAAGTGGTTCATCAATGAACCACCCACTGCACCCATACCTTAGCATGTGCTTACCAACTAATCAATCTCTTTATCATTAATATCAGTGGACCACCTAGGTTGAATACCCACATGGATTGGCTCCAACCCAATAATCTGCTGTTCCAACCAACCAATAAATGAATTTTCTGTATCGAATTGCCTATTCGATGGTTAGGATCCTCCAATCAACCTGATTGCAGTCAAATGATCAACTAGGAGGGACCCATTGATTGGATAAACAAAAACCCATCATGTGCTCAATGCCATCTCCCCATTATGCATTTGCAGATTATCTAACAAAAGAAGAAAAGCATACTAAGTACAAGCAAAAGAGCACTCTTTCCCCATCTCATTCTGAACACCAATACTATTACCTCATTTTCTTTACAGGAAGACTCGGGCTAATTCGACATGGACCCATTCGAACAACCAGAGAGCTAGAAAATATGTAAGAAAAAAGAACAAAAGAAAACCCGGTCCGGAGTTCAATATATGCGTCCCGAGTTGATTCCCAACTGGCCAAAACCTAGCCAAGTTTTCCTCAGTGACTGCAATATACACAAAACAAAGAGCATATGTGAAGGAAATGCGACTTCGAACTCGAATCATAAGTGTAGGTGCTTCTCGTTTCGGGTTGAATTTGCTTAAATTGGGTCATTTGGTTTGAAATAAAGAGTAGGAATTGTTAATTTCCTTTTCCATGTCAAGTTTTGAGTTCGAAATCGAGTTCAAGTTTGAGTTTGAAGTGGGTTGGCCAAAGGGTTATGTTGATGAAGAGGATGCAAGACGCGCTCTGGGGGGCATGGTGCAGGCGCTGGGTGTGCGATGAAGGTGGGGATTTCTTCTCCAGGCATCAACACTGAAACCCCTCTGGCGTATACCGACATCTGCAATAGCATTATGAACAAACAAACAAATAAATAACCAGAGTGGCAGGTGGTAAGCATTCAGTCCTACATTAAGGAAGAAAGTAGAAGTTTTATTAGTTCCATGCAAAACTACACTGTACCATAACCAAACCAGAAACTAACATTTACTACTGACAACCAAGAACTGCAGCCACAGCAGCTGCTATTGCTACTGCAACTATTGCTCTGCTAAGGCCCTGTATGGTTTCCCTTAGAAAAGTTTTCTAGAAAAGAATCTTACGCATAAATGTCAATAGAAGTTTTTCTAGATCAACACCCATCTTAGATAACTTTACTGTGTCACCATACAGGACCAAAGAGTAAATTAATGCATGTGGATGTGCTAAGCACCATAGAGGTCGGTAGTGTGGGGATACTGGAGTCCAGACCATGCACATATCCACCGTTCAATAACAGAGCTCTAGGGATCAGAAGGTTATAACAATCCAATAAAGAACCATAAATTGGAAGAATTTTCTTGTGGTGGACAAACCAAAAGATTTAAACACCAAAGTCGACTTCACCCCCAGATACCAATGGAAGAAATTGTATAATTGATCCCAAAATGCACAAAGGAAAATAGTGTACAAAGAGAAACCAAAACATGGAAAAGAGTCCATGTGTTGGATCATCAGATCTCTGTAATTCTCCTACTAATTACTAAGTCTAGAAGACCTTAGAAGGACTAAAAAACACAAATGCTAAGAACAAAGGGAACAGGGTTCCTAGCACCCACCTCTACGAAGGACTAAAGAAATGCAAATTGAAAAACAAAGAAACAATCCTTCCTAACAACCATCTCTAGAACATAAGAGATCCCATCGAAAAACAAAATCTTCAAAGTACAGACCTCGGAACTGAAAAAACTCTAGACCAATGATACATCAAACACTTGATGTTAAGAATGACAGAGACCACTGCTTCCTTTGCCTTCAAAGGTTCTATGATTTCTTTCCTTCCAAAGGCCCTGGTTGAGCACGGGAAAAGAGTGAATGCCAGCTCAGCACTATCAACCACTGTTGGATTCTCGAAATCCAAAGCGGAGAACACGACTCCTGAGAGGGGTCAGAAAAAGGGGGTCCCCTGAGCCCAATCCATAAAAAAAAGTAACTACTACTAAGACAAATGCAAGGTGGTTACTCCATTGTCCACCAATGTGGGTAACCCACCAACCAATCTCTTTTTTGTTGGATGCTAATAACAAAAAATGGGATTGAATGGTCATAGATCATCACATCAATTAAATTTTCTTGGCTAGCTATAAGCAGTCCAAGAGGTGATCTATCAATTCGACAGCACAGATCGACGATATGGACCACCCATCTATAGTTTGAGTGGCAATAATGCATCTCAGATGACAGATTGAGTAAGAACAAAGACGACATTGACAAAAACACAATCATTTAATGTTTTAATAATCCATTTTTTTCCTTTCTTTGTTTTACTTAGGAGGAGGAGAATCTTGGCAACAACTGACATAAGGATCTGACTTCTCTTTCTTAATTTATATAGAAAGACATAAGATGGTGGAGGGTTAGATAACAATCTCTTTTTTTTTTTCTTGTTTATGTTTACAAATCTTATTTTATGAGTAAAATACATTTAAAAATAATACCATTGTCTGCAGGGTTTTAGACTTATCCTTATTCTTAAAATAAGGGAATTATCATATTTTTAAAATGAAAATGCTACCCTACGGTATACCGGACAAAAGGTCGTACGGTAGAGGCCATTCACCGTTGAATTCTAAAGATCCACGGTCCACAAGAACAACTGCAGATGTTGCCTTGCCGACCGTATTCTAAAGATCCATGGTATAAGCAAACGTTAAAACGGATGGTAATTAAACCTTGATACATATATGAATAGCTGGAAACATGAACCGTTAAATTAAGATTTGCCCATAAAGAAGTATAGGATGGATGTGCAAGAAGATCTTTGTAGTGGTGAGAGGAATCATAAGGGTTGGTGGTCATGCCATGTGCATCATGGTGCTAGGCACCTACACAGGCTAGACTCTACAGCCAATATGAGCCTGCACGTGGTCTAAAATTGGACCCAAACGAGTAAACCTTCGATGTCACACTGCAGCCAATATGAGCCACATGGCACATTCTTAAGGGGACACTAAACGTATGGATGTTTGGCCAATCACTTGGGAAAGAAAGAGTTATAATGGGAAATAACATAACGGGAGGGGGTTTACCATTGTGAGAGCCGGCTTTTTTTTATACCATGGTTTGGACTTTGGAGCATAAAAGTTGTCACAATCAGGAATGAAAGTCCACACATCAGGTGCTTAGGCTCATCTAGTCCACACATCATGTGGTCAAGATCATCCTGTTGGTATTTTCTGGGACATTGCCCATACAAGAGCTGGCCAACAACTTGAATGGTCCAACCCCCATGAGTATATGGGCTCCTTTGTGTGGTCTTTGGTTTTCTCATTTTTTTTTAAATAGTCGTGACAAGGGCTTGTGAGCTTGTCGTCGAAAAAGCTCTTTTTTTTAATAAATAATGCAGCAGACCAAAGAAAACTGCATGCTTCCCGCATCCCCTATCCAAATCATGGACCATCCCAAAATCCATCTGTACCGTCCAATCAATAGACCACCTCTTGAACTAGCCATAGCTCAGAAAATCACTTTCTGGAAAAAGTTGACCCTGCACTTATTAAGTGTACATAAGAGCGTGATTTATTGGACTTAGGTTCATCTGATTAGTGTAACATTTGGGCTATGGCTAGTACACGAGGTGGCCCATCAATTGGAGGGTCCTGATTGTTCACATAATGTGATGGGACTTGGGAGAAGTATGGACTATGGAGTTTCTATAAAGTTATATATTAAAAAAAAAATTCAAGACAGAAAAAAAGAATAGCAACAAGGTGAGCTTTCAGTAGACGAGGAACATCCAAAGCTTTTTTATCCATTAATAAGAAAATACAAAAATACCCCTTACTTTGGAATAATATCACAGAAATACCATTAAGAAAGAAAAACCTGAAATTATTTCAGTAACAGGGTTTGCAGAAGAAAAAAGCCTGCGTCCACTTATTTGCAGGTTAATTACAGAAGAGTCGTTATATAATACGTTATATCTGACGCTGTTTGCCGTCAGGTAGCGCATTTTTGTTTCTCACCGCTCCCATCTGGGCCCACTGACCGCATGGATGTTTCGCCCACACCCCTTGGTAGACATTCATGCCAAATATCAGCTTGTTCGATATTTTTTAGCCGTTTGTTTTAGTACACAAAAAAGTAGTTGAATCCAACGGCTAGAATCACGCCTTAAAAAGTACAAAAATCTAATGAGTAGGGATTACCAATCAGGGTGAGTTTTGGTATGTATATCCTTCAAGTGGTGGGTTAAACATCCATGTGGGTGAGTAACAAAAATGGCTTTTGGCGTCAGGTATACCTTGTTACATCTTTTTCCATTACAGAATAGCCAGCAAAATAACAGATGTATTCTCTACCGAGTCAACTCATTTGCATGTTAAGATGTAAGAAAGAAAATACAGAACACACACAGACCCAAAAAATTTGAGTAAAAAAAAAGATAAAATTATAGGAAAAAACAGTAATTAAAAGGGGCATTGCCGTCAAAACAAGAGATTTAGAACTTTTACAGAACACCCAGATAAAAAAAAAATAGAGGGAGAGAGCTTACTTTGGGTGAAGGGTGATCAAGCTTGCCGTTGAACCCCATCTGTGCCTCGAGATCCCCGTGATTCCGACCGCCAGAAGCCGTTAGAGCCGTTGATCCTGGTCTGAGGAACCGCTCGAAGATGGCCATAATGAGAAACATGGAAATAAGTATAGCAGTGGCAACGAACCCAAAAGAAACAGCATTTACAGAGTTATCAAAATGTCTCCAATGCTCCTCTCTCTGCACATATAAAGGCGCTCCTGAAGGCGGTAAATCCCAGCTATCTTCACCCATTCTCAGCTAAATTTAGCAGAACTTCCCTTTCATCATGAATCAAACAAAACCCACCAAAACCCACGAGGAAAGAGACAATAAAGAGAGAGAAATAAAGAAAAACCCAGCTCGCCTTCTCTTCATGATATTGCGGTTGTTTGTCTGTTGAAGACGGTCATTGCTAGAGAGAGAGAAAGACGATATGATGGCTTCTTTGAAGCCTTTTTTAAGCCATGATCAAAGCTACTAAACCTCTTCTCTTCTCTTCACAGAAAGCAGGGGAAAAAAAAAGGCAAAACAGAGAGAGAAAGAGAGAGGTGGAGAGAGAGAGAACATGTGACCTCCTCTAAATAGTTGAAAAGTGAGCCAGCTCTCTCATATACCAATACTTTATATATACGTACGTACAAGGACTTTTAACAGCGAGGTGGACCTCCCTAAGGGTGGATTTGGGAATGGGCCTGGACTTAGATTTGCCCCATTAGTAAGCCTACTTAAATTCTTTTATTCACTTCGAATTTGATATGTATAAATAAAAGCTATAAGGTGGGGCTTTTTTTTTTTTTTTGGGGGGGGGGGGGGTGTGGGCTAGAGGATTACACTATAACAGTTCTTTGGCATTCCTTTGCTGGGCCATCTCTTAAAAATAAATTGGAGCAAATATGATTGCCTAACATGATAAGTGGGCTTTATTAGATTAGCCTATCTAAATTCAAAACCCATTGATAGCTAGGACACTTTTAGTTGGGCCATCTCTTGGTAAGCCCAATGACAAGTCCATGAATGAATAGTCCTCCTAGCTTTATTATGTAATTGCCTCATATTCTCGAAATAATCTCAGCATTGCCATTGTACGGTTCCATTTTTATCAACAGTTGATTTTATTTTGTCGCATTCTCTTAGGCATCGATGAAAGGGATGAGTCAAACAGGCAAAGAAAAATGAGGTGCGCAGTTGTCAGTCCTGGCCGGACCTATTAGATGCTCAGGTGGACGTAGGGAAGACGGTCCGCCCGCTGAAAGCCACATTATTAAAGATTTAAATCCGTCTAGTAGGGCCTCAGTCGTTAATCTGAACCGTTCAATCTCAATGACCTACCTAGATTGGCATTTGCCCCAGGTCAAATCAAGCAGTCATATTTATCTGATAGTGAAATTTTACGTAGGATCCCATATTTTAATGAACGTTAAAAATAAAGCCATCACTTGGATGGTATATAAGTGACCCATCACCGTCAGATTACCAGATATATTGTTTTGTAAATTGTATGAGAGCTACACCAGGTATTAACCCGAGACATTTTGGTCAAACCGGGTGGTGAGAGAATCAGTGGTATTTCTGCAGTATTTCCCTAAATGGTGGGCATATCTCTTCCCACTATCCTTCAAATCTCAGCAAAACGGACAGAGAAGCCACAGATTTCATGGGAAATGATAAAAAGTACGTATATTATCTCGAAAAAAGAAACAGCTCGTGGTCCCCACGGGCCGTGCCACGTAGCTGTTGCTGACGTTTCGTCCAAGTTGTATCTTCGAAGTGACGTGGCGCACACATCATCAATAACCCCTCATTTGCAATCACATGCTGCATGTCCCCAGTACATCGAGCGCTGGTCCCTTGCATGGGAAACTTTTACACGCGTCTTCGTGAGAAAAATTCTTCGTAGGACCGGACACGTGTCGTGAGCTGGTGTGGTCGGGAATGAAAATAGCATTAAAGGACTTGTTCTCCCTCCTCCCCATAACACGTCCGACATGTCACCTTTCCATGTCGGCCTTTGCAGGTTCCATCCCCGCAAGTGGTCGCCGAATCTCCAGATTGTCTCCTTCTAAGGGCCCAGATTTCTTCTTAGGGATGATCACGTCCTGGCCGTACGATTGAACTTCTTCTATATTTACCAATTCTCAACCTCGAGTCAAACTAGTCACCTAAATCACCATCGATGTCAGGTATCACGCGCGCAGGAGACGTGTCACATTATGCGCTTTGATCGAAGATCACACGTGTGATGGCGTGTGGAAGAGGAGAAGCTATTGGTAAAAGATGGAGATTTGACGAGAGGTATGAGTGGGGATGACCGGATGAGTGTCAGAGGGGGGGTGGGTCAGATGGCTCGTGCGAGCATGCCTCACGTGAAGACTTTTTCCTTTCTTTCCTCTCCTTTCTCTTCTTTTGATAAAACTTTGAAGTTGAACTAGTAGAGGCCTAGAGCTTTGATTCCCGACTATAACTTTGCTGACCGCTTACAAAGTACAAAACAAGGAACAATGTTTAGGTGGGCCCTCCGGAACCTGGATGGGCCACGAGAAGCATGGACCATGTAGCTCTCAAGTCCCATAAAGCCATGATGGAAAGATCCTAGCCTTTGTTCAATTGATAATTTTGGTCATTCTTTTCCATTTTTAGTTTTCATTCTCAAGGTGATTAATCAAGTGGTTATCGTTGTAATTTTTGGAGTGGGCCACACCCAAGAGGTAGGTGAATTCACTTCCCTGGCGCCTACGAAATGATCTGATGATGGTTATACATTAGCGTATGATCCTGACGATGGTTATACATTAACGTTGTTTCGCCTTTCCCAACGTGTTGATTTTTTGGGGTAAATGGTTCTTTAACATGGTATTTCGAATGTTAAGGTCTGGGAGGTCGTGGGTTCAAGTCTCTAGCGGAGTGTATTTCCACTGAGGGGCGTGTTAGCAGAGGGTATGTTCTCGAGCACGTGGTGTATTGACCTTATGACCCGTTAGTATACATAATTGTTTTGCCCTGTATGATCAATAAGCCTATCATGAAGAACAACCCATGATTTACTGATCAAAATAGAGGATTGAATAGATGGTTAAGATCATCCAAATATGTGATTGTAAGACCATGGTTTTAAAAACGGCCATTTAAACGATAACTCCCCAAGCCCGTTTCCGTTTAAACACGTTTTATCGGTTTTGAATAAAACAGCTGTTTAATTCGGAAAAATTTTGTGAAAAAAAGGCCCTTAAATCCGTTTAATTGCCTTTAAATTCCGTTAAATTCCGTTTTTTTCGAATTTTCAAATTTTGAAATTTGAATTTCAGCGCCATTATCTCCGTTTTTTCCATTAAAACCGTTAAAATCCGTTTAATTCCATTTTTTTCTATTTTTGCCCCGGGCCGTTTCAATCCGTTTTAACGGCCATTTTTAAACAGTTTAAACGGTAACGCCCCCAGTCCATTTAACCGTTAAAACGGCCTCCTTTAAACCTTGTGTAAGACCATGATCATTATCTATAAGTTTTAATTAAAAAAAATATGCTTAATTTGATTATTTAGGGTCTGTTTGGAACTAAACCCGATTCTTCAATTCCATCCTTGAACTGGACTAGGCCGCTATAACATGAGCTTCCAAACAGGTCCTTAACAATGAGTAAAGATGATTTATACAGACTCAAAGTAGAAGACTTGGGACTTGGGAGTTCCACCCACAAAGAGCATTCCCATTTGCATCCACAAAACAAAGCAAAGCAACAAATGCAAACACCCTTCCACTCCAAGCAAGTCCTTATAGCTTAATTAGCAAAGTTAAAAACGTATATTTTATAAAAATGTCGAAAATGCCCTCGTTGAAGCCCCAATTCCACGAGAACTTGGTAGATATAGATGGCGTGTTTTGGTTGATAGAAGAAGCCTCTATGAGACTTGAACAACACAACAATGGCTACAAAGCTCTTTGTCCCCCTCCTCTTCCATTGGCTCAAAGCTCCTCCACGCGTCCCCACTCGCTGACGTGTCGAATGTGTGGACCACTGATATGGATCTAGTCAGCTCACCGGGTATGCGATATCCTGCAAGGAAATACAAGTGGGTCCCAATCGGGGCCATGGTTAGATAAAGCCTTTGTGTTGGGGACCAATTAACTTCAGTAGCTTCTGATGTGGAGATCGGGCAGCAAAGGGTCTGTTGATGGGACCCATTCACTATGTTCCATATGTTGAGTTTCCCATCATAAGCCTCGATGTGTCCCTTCCACGCGTTTAGGCAATCTCCTGAACTGAATAGCCTACCATCAACGGCCACAATTTGATTAGGTGGTACATCTAATTGCCACATCCCCACCAGGTCCCACTCGCCGCGCCACGTGTCGAATACTTCAGCTGAGCTTCGCTCCATAATATATGGAACTGTCCTACCAGAGTCCATCTTCTCAGCAAAGCCACCAACCACATGGATCTTACCTTGCCATGTCACTCCCACACATTTGTACCTCAAGGTAGACATGTTAGGCAATGGGGTCCACTCGTCAAGTGCAGGATCGTACACCTCAGCAGATGAAATCCCTCTAGCACTAGCTAATGTGCATTGTCCACCTGCCACGTAGATCTTATTATCGCAAACCGTGCAAGCGAAATCAAATCGTGGGATGCCAAGTGGCGCACACTTGGACCACACATCAGTATGAATATCGTAGCGTAACACCGTTGGGAGGACTTCAATGTCTACCTCAACAACATCATTGGAGCCATGAAAACCGCCCTTGCGACAAAGCCGGCCGCCAATTATGTAGATTGAGCCCCCTATCGCAACCATGGCGAAACCCTTGAGGACATGGTTGTCTCTGAGTCCCGGGACTGATCCAATACGACGCCACGTGTTGTTCGATGGGTCATAACATTCTAGCCAATTAGACATGTTCGTGGTGGAGATTGGCTCTCGTGGACAAAAGGAGGCGACGACTCGATAGTCGGTGGCGGAATTTTCCGGTGACGGTGGTGGAGGTGGTGGGGAAGGAAGGGAACCCATGGAAGAGGTTGTAGTAGTGGTAGTGGGCAGTGGTTGGTGTGGTTATGTATGCGGTCGTCAAGCGGAATTGTAGCTGTGGAAGAACAGAAGATATAACAGAAGTCCGGCGGAGATGTCCATGGAAAGCTTGTTTGTGAGCATCGAATAGGAGTTAGGTGTAGAGGGAGCGGTAGCTTCTAGTGTCCTTTGGAGGTGAAATCTAGGGTTTTCTTGTTTTGATTACGAATGTGTGGGTTTGTTGTCTCTCTTTTTGTCTCTTTGTTAAAAGTTGATGATTTTTGGTGAGATCAAGGAAGATTGACAAGAGAATCAAATGAGAAGATTCGAGGAAACAACAATGTTTCTTACAATCTGAGGAGGCCGTTATTTTTGTTATAACGGTAACGCCCCGACCCGTTACGTTTTTTCCGTTATAATGCCCTTAACCGAAAAAAATGGGATATCCATTATTAACGGCCATTATTTTGAAAATAAATAACTTTTTACTGCTATAAAGATTTTTTCTTTAAATAATAAATTAATATTTTCTGACGAGGGGTTGATGACCTCCTTCAAGAGCCAACGGATCAGCGAACAATGTAGTCCTGCTGCCATTTTTTTTTTCACACGGATATACTAAGGGTGTCATAGGGCTATAACTCGGGCAGGTTGGGTTGGATTGGGTTGGGTTAGGTCAGGTCGGGTCTAGATTTTTCAGCCCGCGCCCATCCTGACCTTCATATTAAAATTGTTTATTGATCAATACAATGACCATTATGCTAGGAATTAAATAATAGCTTTATTTCCATATCCTGTAAATAAGATCATATTAACAAAATATATGTACATTTATATTCGTCATATTTACAGGTTTATTCATACAAGAAGTACAAGTTCAAAATTCTCCATATAATTTTGCTCTTACAAGTTACACATGCCAAATTATTTCCTCCAACCGTAGATAGTAACACAATTGCATATGGTGACACAAGTTTATAATAGAATGACATCTACACATTAGCGAACCTCACGGCTTCAGTCAAGACTAAAGAAAAAAGTATCTCTATTATTAGCAACATAAGAATGAGCTTTTCAACTACTC
The DNA here is from genome assembly GCA_035048495.1 of Euptelea pleiosperma. Lineage (NCBI taxonomy): Eukaryota > Viridiplantae > Streptophyta > Magnoliopsida > Ranunculales > Eupteleaceae > Euptelea > Euptelea pleiosperma. The sequence continues at coordinate 13,541,700 of CM068545.1, forward strand.
ACATTCTCGTACAGAATTGAAGCTTAATTATCATACTGATATTTGGTGTAAGGATATGTTTATTTACGGTGTATGTTTGATTGCATAGAAAATTTTCCCAAGAAAATACATCTGGAAAATGCCTTAAATGGCTGATTGATTGCAACTTGGAGCACATATTTCAATCATGCGAGAAAATAAAGGTGTATTTTCAAGTGGAAATGAATTCTCACCTATCTAGATGAGAAATGAATTTCGGGCCTGGTAGGAAAAATTATCCAGATTTAAATGGCTTGATTGGGAAAATTATACAAATTTAAAAATGGCTATTTAACAATGGACAGTAGTGTTTTCCCAAGGAAAATGCAATTTTCCCACTTGGCAATCAAACATGCCCTTAATGTTGAATTGTTCCAAATGCTGTAAATTAATTTTGTTTTTTTGACCGTGTTCTATGTGTCAATCTTTCTAAAGCATAGATTTCTACATATTCTTGTCCATTATGTAACAATTTTAACTCAATTATTTTTGAAATAGGCATCCACTTTTTTATTTAAAAATTTATATTTCTTTATGCTCTTCTTCAGGGCTGGGCTAAGGCCTCACCCTTATAAGCGAGGGCTGGGCTTAGGATTGGGTTAGGCCCTACCCAGGCCGACCCGTTGAGAATCCTAGACAAGACTGATGTGATCCCATTATAACCATCATTATAACAGTCATACTGATAACGTTATGGTCCAACCTTAGCCCAGCCCTAGACATGATTGAAGTGATCACATTATAATGATCATAATTAGCGGTAACGTTATGAGCCCGTTAAACAATATAACGAATTATAATAGTCATAACAGTAACATTATGTGCCCGGCCGCCATTTATAACCTCGGATCTCTCCACGGGGCAATAAATATTTGTGTTGGTTTCTAGGAGGATTTTAGTAAAAAAGATTACCTTTCACCTTTGGTTACTTGAAAACCTAGATGGGGTTGTTTCTTAAGAACTTAAGTGGAGAAGCATGTTAATTGAAAAGAAAACAGGGAAAACATTTTAGAAAGAAAAGAGTTCTATAGTGACCAAAATGTCCTGCTTATATTCAACATGTAGCAAATATTTCAAGGTTGTTTTTGAAATTTATGTATGTATTTAATAAGTATATATTGTGCGAAATGGATAAATGTAAAATTTATAGTCTAAAATACCCTTATTTGCATTGGAATAAGTAGTAGAGATGTTAGAGTATTTTTGGAAAAAGAATACAAAAAAGTGTTGCTCGTCACAACGGGGTCGTTTTCGTTAAATATGGTATAGATAACCCTTAACCCAAAAAAAAAAAAAACCTAAACAAACAAACCCTAACAACAATGCTACAATCCGGCCTAGGCTTCTATTACCTAGATATAATGAGGGTAACTTAATATGACAATGGATCAAGTATGAGGATCCTTGGAATTTTTTCTAAGAAAAAAATTAAAATGGAGAATCCATATTAAGTACTGTACCGTTCTCAAGTACATGAACGGTTGCGTTATCGTAGTCCCCGACAATTTTTCTTCAAGACCGGTTTTTGTTCACCACATTATATCTATGACCTTATGGTTGTGGTGCAGTACATCAACCAATTGAGCTACAGACTGAACGCCAACTAGTTACCAAATTATTCAAGACAATATGCAAACCTTTTCAAAAATTGTCATTTATTCAAGACAATATGCTTTACTAGTTACCAAATTATGCAAACCTTTTAAAAAATTGTGAACTAAATAACTAACCAGTGAACTAGTTTAGACCATAGTTAGCAGTTCGGCATAAGGCATAGATTTTAAACAGGAAAAGTTCGAGTTTAATTCAGTCTTAGGATATAAAAATTCGGTCATTGTTGAAGTGTTATATTCATTTAGCCTTAAAAGCCTAAATATTTTACCAACGTTTTCATTTTACACAGCTGTTTAATATATTTTTTTATTTTTAAAAATTATAAAATTCATGTATTAAATGCGAATAATACACATTTTATTCTTTTAATATTAAAATTTGCTATTTTCTCAGCCTTAATTATTAAACGTTTCTTCAAAAAAAATATGAAAAATTCACGTATTAAACGCGAGTTTACTAACTAGGGTCTAGACTAAGGCCTTGCTTGGTTCGCTGCACTTGGATGCATTTTGTACTCCAGTGCAAATGCGGTGAGTTGCATTGCAGTCACTTACCACAGTTTTTGGGCTGCACATGCTTACGTCCATTTTTTAAAAGAGTTTGCAAGGGCTTGGCAACCACTTGCATGCCAGCTCATTTGCACGCCCCCAACCAATCACTTGTAACCCAAAACTGTGGCAAGTGAGTGCGTTGCATCCAGTTTGCATTGAACCAAGCAGGGCCTGATTATATATTTATCATTTTATCTCTTAAATATATTGTGAAGGTAACAATGAGTAAACAAGTTGATAAAACTAATCATGATCTAGTAGTAACCCCCAAAAGACAAGAAAATCTTCCTCGAAAGCCACACCTTGAATTAAAATATGTATATATGGTTCGGGCGGGGTGGCATTTGTGCCATTTAGGCGTTATTTGCTAGCATTCCTATATTTAATATTTTATTTTTAGTAGGAGTCATGGTCTTCTCTCTTTTTTTCCCATTAGCCGTTACAGAAACATGATAGATAACACTTTAAGGGCACATCAAGTTGAGAGATGGAAAGGCGCATATTCAAGGCAAAGCACATGGCTAATATCCCTAGGTTTTATTGGACATAGGTCTGTCAATGGATAGTCGAAAATTTGAATTTGTATTTGAAAAATTAAATATTATCCTAAATTTTAAATTTTAGATTCATTCGGAGTCATTTTTTTTTCTAATATTCGAATAGTGTTCGGATACAGATTCGGATATTGTTATATCCAAATCAATAATATCTTATCTGGTATATTATTTAATAATTATATATGACTGATTATATTATATTTATTAAATTATATTTTTAATTTATAAATATAATTATATATATACACTGTTATATAAATAAAATTAATTTTTGTATATAGCCAATTTTTGGATAAGATATTATCAGATATCTGATAAGTGAATCAGATTCGAATTCGTATATTGATTCAAAATATCCGTCAGATATTGAATCGGATTTGGATCTCAAATATTTTCTTCGGATTAGGATACCCTTACATCCGAGCCAAATGATATTCGTTGACAGCCCTAACTGGACAAACACGAAATGCTACACAATATTGTAGCCTAACATGAAAGAAGATGTCATGTCGTCAAGATGAATAACATTTTGGGATAACCTATAGTTTATATCCTTTAAAAAAAGAAAATGTTGTACATTGTACATTGCAAATCTTTTAAGTTTTGCAACAAGCAAAACAGTACGAGTAAAGTGAAACAAGGATAAAAATCCCCCGAATAGTATAAAAAATTGGATATAGGCAATTAGAGGCTAAGGAAGCCTACCAAAAGCCTTAAAGAATACAAAAACCAACAAAAGCAAAATAGCAGCGAAAACAAAAAGACTACCCCAACCCCACAACATCCTAAACCTACGGCCCTACGACCTCCCATTTTGCGATTTTTTTATATTTTATTTTTAATTAATTTAGCATTGACTCGGGAGTTAATTTTCCTGAGTAACTTGACAAGCGAGTTGAGTTTTCGAGTTTTAAAAATGGTTAAAATAGAGTTAGTGGAGCTAATCATGTGGTGGTGATAGGTAGAATGCCAATGAAATTAATAATTAAATATATGTTACTTAGAATAATTTTTAAAGAATGTTTAGGGGTTGTTCAATCTAGGTTATGATAATTATACTTGATTTAGGGTTATGGAGATTTTAAAATTAATTGATGTCGATAAGTCTAATCTTGAATAATGTGCATAATGTCGGTACACCACGTGGTGTTCCAATTAACGATGGTAAGATTAGAAACTTTGGATTGATTATTGAATAATATTTGCCTCTCAAAGGGGGTGTTTGGTTGTGATGATAACCCTATTCAACTTTCTCATAGATTATTATGGTAGCTCATCGGTTTGCACACACACTATGGGAGTAGAATTATTTTACAGTTAAAAATGGACTAAAAAGTGCTCCAAGCAGCTGATACGAGCTTAAAAGAGTTCCCAAAAACTCGGTGGTATTTGGGTTGCAGGAAAAGCTTGCAAGGAACATTATATCGCATAAACCAAAGAACTCCTTTTTTTCCAAATAATATATTTACATTATTTACACCCCTAAAATGCGTGATTTTTGTTGTCTAACCATTTTACTCTAAAAGCTTAAGCTGTTAGAGGGAGGTGTAACTATCAAAGGGTTCATGGGTCTAACAAAGGTCGAGTGGCCACACGGCCAAACGACACACTCCAATAACATGTCACCCTCAGTACTTTGTCAAGACTCGAACCCACGGCATCCTGCTCTGATACCATGTTGAGAACGACTTTACTCTAAAAGCTTAGATGATTAAAGGGATCAAGGCGCAATAATGTATATCAAAGGGTTCATGGGTTTAACCAATGCGGAGCCACGAAGGGGCCAAGGGCCCCCCTCACTTTGAAAATTCTTTACAATTTTTTTTTCCATCCTAAACTGTCCTTTTCTTTGCTTTGCCCCCCTCCCCCCTGATTTTTTTTTCTTTTTTGTGATTTTGCTGCCCTCCCTCCCCTTGAACAATTTTTTACGATTTTGCCCCCCTTGAACAAAATCTCCTCTGGGTCTCACATATGAAAAGTGCTGGCCACTTAGCCAAACAAGACAGCCCACGACCAAGTTGGAACAGGCCAATTTGGATTTCGATCAGTGACCACCGATCCTGCCTATGATGCCGGGACTTTCATCCATGGTTGGACAGTTTTTTGGGCGTTTGTGCTTGATTTTTGTGTGTATTCCCTTAAGACGATTTACAATTGCTCCCCACTAAATAGGCATTGAAGGTGTAAAGTAATAAGAAGCTCTCATATGGAGAATTATACACGTCCTACCCGACTACGATTGAAACAGATGTCCTTCAACAGCTCGTCGATCAAAATAAAGGGACCCACCAATCATTCATCCCTGTTTCAGGACCAGGCTCAACTTTTATCAAAAGTGGGTCCCAGGAAAGAAAATGCCAAGTGGCGAATCAAAAGGTATCGAAACTCAACCACTAAACAAGATAACAGGCCACTAAAGAGAGACAAGGATGGCCACCTCAGCAAAGAATGACAGATCATCGGATAAGGGGCCCACAATCCACTTTTAGAAAAAGCAAAGTGGCATACACCAGACGAGTGGGGCTGAAGAAAAGATGGAGAGATGACATGGAATGAGACAAAAGGGAATTTTAATGAGAATATCAAGGGCAAAATGGCTTTGGAGATGAAGACAAAAAAAAAAAAAAAAAGAGGAGTTTTAAGAGGGAAACCACTCATCTTTGATTGCAATTATGTTCGGAGACAAACAGTTGGGATAAGAAAAAACTTGTTCGGTTGATTTGATTGATCATGGGAGAGAATTCCTCGCCGATTCTTTTACATTGGGATTTCATCTTTCTGGAGCAGTGTGAAATTTTTTTTCATTTTTGGTGGGCGGAGCCCTTTGAATTAATCGACCCCAGGAAACCGTTTCTTTGGGATCTGTATTAGATGGGTCATGGAACAAATTTCATTAGAATCGGATTCGGACTTGATCTGGGTGGATCCAATATAGGCCCGCTAAACTTAGACTTAATTGTTGTTGTGCGCGTGCGTTGGACTCATGAGGTTCATGTGTGTGATGGGTATCCTTAGATATACATTGTCAAGCCTCCCTCTACAAGTTTAAGCTTTTAAAGTAAAGTGGTTATTCAACATGGTATTAGAGTGAGAGGTCTTGTGTTTGATCCCTGGGGGAGCATGTGTCCTGTGTTGTGTCTTGTATGTCCCGCACGTGCGGGGGAGTGTTGTTGTGCATGTGCGCTGGACTCGTGTGGTCCATGTGTGTGACGGGGATCCTTTGATATCATGGTTTGAAGCCTCGGGATCGGAAGTCGGATCAGTGGGTGTCAACCGTGATCCGGATCGGTCCGATCCAACAGTGTCTCAGGCCGTCTCGCTCGTGACGACGTGAAGTTTCTTCACGAATAATGCATCTCGAGTGAGACAATCCTAAAATGGATCCAGATTGGTGCATGTCGATCCAAATCCAAATGTCCCAATCCAAAACGGGATTGGCTGAGACTTCGAACCATGTTTGATATTCATTGTTAAGCCTCTGTCTAACAGCTTAATCTTTTAGAGTATAGTTGTCAACACCAATATGGTTTCAATTGATGGGATCCAGACCCTGATTGGATCAGGGCACCCCAAAATTATTTAACCCAATCTTGAAACCTGCTAAATTTGATGTGAAGAAAACAAAATATACAAAATGTCAAGTCAAGCAGGTCATGACTCGTGGTTCCTAGACACAAAACCGTATACGTTGGACCCATACCTCGATCCAGACCGGATTATCGGGGTCGGTTTGATCCCACGCTGAGAAAGAGAGAGGCCCAGCACGTTGTAGCCTACACATGGCCCAAAAAATTATCACCTGGAACTGTTCAACAAACGGGCCACCTCTTGGATCGGATTATTCTAGCAACTACAACTGCAAGGTAAATCGAGCACGAGTGAATGGATGTTTTCCTGATTATTAACTTTGATTTTTCAACCATGTTTCATCTCTAGATCAGAAGGTTAAGATCCTTCCATCAATGTCCAGTGTGAAATTCGTGACATGTGATGTATCAGTTGGCCCTTCAACGGACGGGTCTGGATCAGTGTAGTGGTGGGCCAAGAACACGGTAGGTCGTAGAGGGAATCATCTTTTTTGCTCAGTGTACCATGGCATCTTATGTTGACCTGGGGACTAAGTGGTAGGGACTAGGGAGGATGAAAGGAAGTCGTCCTTCCTGCCTGCACAGACCGTATGGTACACATGCTGAACCAAGCAGAAAAAAGATAAAACTAACGATACAGGAAAAGTTTGATACAGGATTCCTTCAAAATGCCACATCAAACTCTTTTGGGCACACTTTCCCATGAATATTTGATCCGCCTCTTGGTTGGTGATTTCTTTAGCTGTGCACTTCCTTATCATGGGCTTAGTACCCAACCATAGCCTATTCATGAAGACTGTGAGGATAAAGTAGGCTGATTTTTGGTGTATAGGCCCAACAAGGTGTGGGCCAAACATACATGGGTCAGTGGGCAGAAAAAATAGTGGGCCTAGAGGGCAACGGTGGGTAACAAAAATGACGATACCTGACGCCACTTGTTACATCTTAGACACTGTTGGTCAATAAAAGACATGGTGCACTATGGCCTTGAAACGAGAAAGTCTTCCATGTATCCATGATAAATTTCATTCTTGATTTCTGGGCCATAAGATCTCCAAGGTGTGGCACCCACACAGTAGTGGTGGATCAGTTCTGGAATCGACACACGTCTCATAAGAAAGTAGGAAAAAGATGTAACAAGGTAGACGCAATTTGTCACTCACCGCTATTCTCTGGGCCCACTGATCACAGGGATGTTTAGCCCACCCCTTGGTGGATATACACACCAAAAATCATCATGATTGGTAATCTCTAGCCATTTGATTTTAGTACTTTTTTAAGGCGTGATTAGTCGATGGATTCAACTTTTTTTTTTAGTACTAAAATCTAATGGCTAGAGATTACCAATCACCAAGGGGTGGGCTAAACATCCATACGGTCAGTGGGCTCAGAGAGCAGCGGTGAGTGACAAAAATGCTGCGACGTCAGGTCTACCTTGTTACATTACGACCCAAAAAACAAAACATGTGAAAGCGTAACGTTACCATCATCCCTTGGACCAGGTGGTCCTCGATATTTGCACAGCGCATATCTCCAAGACCATTCAACTCTGGACTAGAGAGGACGATGCTGTAGTATCGCCTTCACGATCATTTTCCCAAAAAAATTTCGCCACTTTCTGAATAAGAAGAAAACAAGGCCGAGGAATTCAACGATGGGTACCGAGTTTGGGTATGATCGGATAAACGGTATCATTTTGCAAGTGAAACGACCACACACAAACACGCGGAGAGAGAGTGGAATTTTAGCGTCCCCATGTAACAGTGGCTACTGCAGTAGCATCAGCACTGCAGAGAACGGAATTTCTTTAAAAGCCCAAGATGATTGCATTTTGCATTTGCTTTTTGTTTTTTGGTTTTCCTTCAAAGTCTATAAAAGAAGAAGCCTTTATGGGTTTAGAAATCCCAGAAACTTTTGTTTAATGCATCTGGTCTTGGCACTAAAATCCTAACAGATGGGTTGGGTTGAAAGATTGGCACAGGTGAATGATTACAGCAAGAAGCACTGCAGAAGCCTTATCTGGAGAATGAGAGCGGCAATGAAGAAGGCCGTCAAGAATGGGAGCAAGCAGAGGTTCAACTTCCAGTATGACCCTTCGAGCTATGCTCTCAACTTTGACGACGGCTGCTGTGACTTAAGAGATGGAACTAGTGCATTTCAACATACTCAAACTCGGAACAATTCTTCCACTATAAGTCCTACTTGGGTTTACGTTCTCTGGATGAAATCATAACCCGCATTACGTTCTCCGGTTTGATTTGTTTAACAGTGGCTGTTTGATTTCAGTTGGTGGAACACGAGGCAGTTCCGAAATTATTTTAGGTAGTCTGATTCACTGTTTCTTCCCTTCTTACCAGTCTAGTATTTTGAGTTCAAAGCATATTTAGTCTTTTGAAATTTCTTCCGTTTGGAACACTAATGATCTTGATGTTAAGGATCTGAACAGTTAACTGTGGCCATGAGTAGAATTGGAGCAGTGCACTTCTTCATCTACTTCTTGGATCACTTATTTTACCTTGGTCGTGTTATTTCTTCTTTATAAAACAGAAGTTGTTCAAGTTCAATAGGACTTGCTTTTTTCCTTACATTTTAGGAAGGTGGATCAGATTCTGATGTTATCGACCTGACATAGTTCTTGTAGTCATAAGTTGATGAAAGTGATTCTCCCCTTTGTTTTCACAACCGTAACCCCTTAACCTCTAGTCAGTGAACCCTGCAAGTTTCAGCTTTCAAACATTAAACATTCCAATTGGCGCAGATAACTGAACCAAGGTTTTAAAAACGGCCGTTTAAATGGTAACACCCCAAGCCCGTTTCCGTTAAAACCGTTTAAACACGTTTTATCGGTTTTGAAAAAAACGGCCATTTTTTTATTTTAACGGCCGTTAAAACCATTTAAACAGCCGTTTAATTTTGAAAAATTTTGTGAAAAAAACGGCCGTTTAATTCTGTTTAATTTCTGTTAAAATCCGTTAAATTCCATTTTTTTTTTTTTTAATTTTCAGATTTCAAAATTTGAAGTTCAGCGCCACTTTTTCCATTAAAATCGTTAAAACCCATTTAATTCCATTTTTTCCCATTTTTTTCCATTTTTGCCCCTGACCGTTTCAATCCGTTTTAACGGTAACGCCCCCAGTCCGTTTAACCATTAAAACGGCCTCCTTTAAACCTTGAACTGAACAATGAAAGATAAGACGTCTAAACATGGGCAGGGTTATCTTGCACGAGTCCTATTAGAGAAGTAACCATTCTTTAATATGCACCTGCGTATGTTAATGAGATTTGTGAAGAGATCCCAATATATTTGCATTTGTGTAAATACCAGTACATGATAGAATCTTCAAACTGTCAATTAGTTTTCATAGTATGGAGTCCTAATCACGTTGTCTAGAGGAACTTCAATCCTTCCCAAGAACATGAATCAGAGCTGAATAATTCCTCATTCAATATTCTCAGAAACCAATACTGAGAAGGAGTTCAGCACAACAAGGGGGAAAATAAGTAAAACAAACAAATGGTTTGTATAATTCTAAAATAATGGTAAACAAATTAGCACAACTTTCACTGGTAGCAAAAGAATTTCATTAGTAACCTTTTAGTTAGATGTTATCTCGGTCATTTCTGGAAAGCGGAAGCCACCTTTATTTGTGCCATATCCAGTCAATGATAATTATAAAATTTGAAGGACTCAGTAATCACCAAGATCGGAGTGATGATGATCATCATTAGTCCTGCGTTCCAATAATATGTTTAGGTATTGTTTTGCAGAGAAAATCAAGAATAATAGAGTGATGATTGTTATCGTGATAACGATACTTTACTAATAAGATGATAAAAATAATGTCAACAACTATGATCCCAAGTAGTGATAGTAAAGTAATGATGAGTACATCAAGAGTTTCCTGCTGCAAAACAGTGAGGGAAAGAACCAAGGAGAGCAAACCCTATTTAGCTTGTACATGAAATGCTAGAAGAATCCTCAAGATCTCCACATTATGAATAAAATGAAAGCACGTCAACAAACAAGCATGTGTACAATAGAAGATCAAAGGCCAGAGAACTTCTCTGAGGAGAAAAAAAATCATACTACCAAAATATTAAAAAAAAATATCCACTAAGAAACCTCAATACAGTCCTATGTAAAGTATTCACATGACTCTCCAATCTGTTCACTTGACTTGCAGTACAACAGTGACTGACCTGGGCCTTCACATGGGGAGCTTTTAGATCATTCAAATGGCAGGGTCTTCAAGCACGGCAGTCGATAAATCATTGATGCGAGGATAAGCGGCCTTCTCATCAAGCTGGTTCTGAGCCCAAATCAGCATCTTTAGCAGGTTCGGCAGCTTGGGATCTGTGATTTACAATAGCAACCGAAAATACTAATTACAGGTACATACCGCATAGAGATTTATTACAAGAATAAAATTGATAAATACCAGGACAGGTACACGGTCAGGACAACTACGATTAGTAAAACTTTTCAAGAAAAAGGGCATAGGTGCATCCTTCTTTGGTCGTCAAGGAAAACCAAACTGCGTATTTTTAGATGCATGTACGTCTCAGCGTGCATGTGTGAAACCACTATTCACTTGCCATGATTAAGTGTGCTAGAAAGCAGATGTGAACCTCTTTGAGCATGCCACCAATTTTGAGAGTTTTTGGAGTTGAGCTGAAAGAGTAGCGTGAAAGATACAAAAGAAGTCAACTATTCCAAGTACCTTATCCAATGGAAAGGCTAGTTGTAATACACAAATCAAACTCAAGATCAAGTTATTTCCCGGGTGGGGGGGGGGGTGGGGGGGATGACGGGGGGGATGCAAAATGGTGGCTTGGTGTTACACTGTTAGGTGGAATAAAGAAGACAAAGAAAGTGGCAGAAAACAGATTTCTAGCAACAAGACAAGCCAAACTCAGTGGAGTAGAATTTCTCCGAGGGAGAATTATGCAGCCCAAACTAATCACTTTATTTAAGCCATATTTTTATGAGCCAAAAATAATGCCTTGTGTTTCAAGATTCAAGAAACTCAATGTTTTCAATTGATAGTTGCAGTTAGCTGGAGGTGAGAAGCAACTGTGAATGTCTAACTGTATGGGAGTACTGATTAAGCTCACCCTCAAAACTTACTCTCAACCATCAGACTCATGGAGTAGATATGAGACCTGCAAATGGGTTGGGCAGATGACATGTTTTAAAGTTGGACCTTATGTCTGCAAGATTTACCCAAAAGAGGAATTGGTGACTTGCAAAGTTGATGTAGGAGCCCTATGCAATGTTGATTCAAGTGTCATGTGAAATAAAGAAGAGAAGGAAGAGGTGGACCATTATACAATGAAATTTCCAGCAAGATCAAATTTCTCCCGTCCAGAGAGAATGATGCAGTCCAATCTTGTCAACTCATTTAAGGCCGTATTTTTGTAAGCCAAAAAGAGTCCAAATAAGTTAATTTTTGGTACTGATAGAAATATTTGTCAATTAGATTTCTACCGAGAACAAGTTACACAATTCCAACATCATTTGAACAAGTTATGGCCAGATTACGGACATGGTATGAGTGCATAATGGAGTATATTTGGAGTAATTTCAAGCATGTTTTAAGGTTCCTATCAAGTCTTAATCTAAAAGTGAGTCCTTAGTATGTTTCCCAATTGAGTCACGTGGGAGTCTCCAGTTGGTTTCAAATCTTTTCTTAGTTTCTACTTTGTGGTAGGTTGATAATTGGAAAGTGATATAATGAGAAGTCTTGTTGAGATGGATGTGTGGTAAGCCATGGAAAGACAATTAGAAATGAACATATTCATATAAAGATAGGAGTACCCCAATTAGTGACAAAATGAGGGAAAGTCGATTGAGATGTTTTGGTCGTGTACAACGAAGACCAATGACAACACCAGTGGGGGAAAGGCCAAAATGGACGTGGATTGATGTTTTGAGAGGAGATTTTTTAAGAAACTTGCCTTAACAAAAAAGATGGCTTTAAACAGAATAGAATGGAGGAAAAAGATTCGTACAGCCAACAAAATATCGTTGGGATAATGCTTATGATGATGACGATGTAATAAGAAGTCTTAGACTCAAAAGTCTAAATTGATTAGAGAGTTACATTGTCTAGTTTAGAAAAGTCCTTTAAGAAGTTTTCTTTTTCATGTTTTATTGTAGCATGATTACAATTAGAAGAGCTTTTTTGGCTACTATCCAGCCATCTATAAATATCCCATGCACTCCTCTACTTTACACAATCTGAATGAAGTGTTTCTTCTGGGCTGCTGTGAGGTGTGAAGCCTTGCTTGGATGGTGTGATTCCATACTCCGAAAGTTCTAGGCTGGTTGACTCCAACTCTAGGGCCTCTATAGGAATGGTGAGTATCCACTTCATATCCATCTCTTCTATATCTCTCTTCTTAATTTTTGTTTTCTACACTTCTGTCTGGCATCAATTTGGTGTTAGAGCTGGTGTCTGGCATCACAAGTGTCTTTCAAGGTGATGCGAAGGAAGATGATGAGTTTAGATTGTGGAGAAACGTGGCCATTTAAATGAAATTGCTAGCCTAGCTTGTCCATGCAATGTTATATGGAACTTTTCTTTCTAATTTGTATGTGGGTGCTTCAGGCAACATATGCAACCATTGCAAGTTCAGAACATGAACCATTATGTCCACAACCAAATGTACTCGCAGATATATACACAACGTATATATCCGGTGAATATACAGGAAAGCTACAATATCATGGTTTTAAGTCTCAGTCTTGGTCTCAAGATCATCCGCACCAAGACTGAGTTGACTCAAATGATCTGGACAATCCAAACCCAAGAAACGAGAATGGTGAGACGACCGAGACAAAAGAAAAACCGATAAAATTCAGAAAAATTGAAGAATAAAAAAAAATTATAGTATAAATTTTGATTTTGGAATGCACATCCACCAGCTCGGACTGAACCCTATTAGTAATACAAAAAAAAATTATAGTATAAAAAAAATGATAGTGGATACCCCTCGCAGACACTGAACCCTATTAGTAGCTCGGACAGTGCTGCTTCTGGCTCTCTATTTTCTAGTAGAAGCTACAAATAGGTAGCGGGCCATCGCTCCTGGCCTAATGGTGGAGATGCACGACCCTTTTTCGAAGGTCTAGTATATTCATAGCTTTAGATCAATATGGAGTGGAGGAAAGGTTGAGCTACCTGTTGGTAAATTCACTCTGGAGTTTAAGAAGATTTCTGAAGTTCAAAAGTAGGTTAACAGGGTTTGGAAGGTCCCTACAGGAGTTAAGGTCAGAAGACCGTAATGACCTGTTCCTTTTCATATTCCCTTCCAGAGCTGAAGCATTTAGGATCCAGGGATAGGATTGACAACAGATCATCTAATTTGTAGAGGGCGCACTATGCTAAATATGTGTTTCCTTTGTAGATCGCCTAGAGAATCAGGAGACCATCTTTTGATTTATAGCGCCTTCACCTGGGAGATTTGGAGCGCATTCTTCCAGCTGTTTGGGATTTGTTGGACGCATCCTAGTAGTGATTGTAGTGTTTTAGAGCTGTTTTCGAGCTGGCCCCTTAAGGCTTTTGGTTCCCAAGCTCTTTCAGCATGGGGGTCCTTTTTGCAGTTTGTTGTGCTGTTTGGAAGGAGAGTATTTTTTAATACAGGGTTAAAGGTGTGCAAGTTTTAGTTCTAAAGATCAAAGCCCTTTTATTTTTGGTCTTCTATTCTTGGTGATTTTAGAGGCTTGTCATTTGATGATTTTGTGTTCAGACGGGAGGAGGTCCCGACAGGGATGGGACATTGTCCCAACTTGTATTATTGTATAGTTTCCAAGGGCATACCTTCCCTTCTTCTTTGTTTCCTTGTACAAGTAGTTTTCCCTTATTTTTAACACAATATACTTATATAAAAATAAATAAAGATATTATGAACTTATAAAAATGAGGGAGGAAAACTAGAGACAGAGATCAAGTTAGATGCATTAGGAGTGAAGACCAGAAACTTGGCTAGGGACGAGGAGATTAAGGAGAAATTGAGGAGTTGCTTCCAAAAATCGTTAAATGAGGGCTGCGTAGGGAACTCAAAACTAGGAGGAGACGCTAGTTATGCTACTAGAGACACCGGAGGGCATATAAACTCTCGTAGGATTGGGTCACAGAAGTGAAAAGAGGCTTTCACTAAGATATAGATAGGAAGGCTCTAGGCCTCGATGGTATTCCAATAGAGGTTTGAAAGTGCATGAGAGAAATTGGATTATGTTGGTTAACTAAGCCATTCAATAAGATTTTGAAGACGAAGAAAATGCCAGATGAGTGTAGAAGTATCACGGTACTTATTTACAACAAAAAAAGGGTGACGTACAAAATTGTACTATCATGGAATAAAACTTAGGAACACAATGTAATATTATGGGAGAAGGTAATAGAAAAAAATTTATTAAGATAAGAACAATAATATCGAAAAACCAGTTTGGATTCATGCTAGGGAAATCGTCAATCTAGGCTATCTTCGTACTTAAACAATTAATAGAAAAGTTTCGAGACAAGAGGAAGAATCTAAATATGCTTAGAAAAATTATATGACAGAGTTCCTAGAGAGTAATTTGGTGGGATTAGAAAAAAAAGAATCCTAAGCGATGATATTGACATTATTTTTTTGTTGGGTAAGCAAGTTAGTTAGTACTTAGTAGTTAATAGGTGAAGGTGAGTTTCGAACCCAAGTTTTCGGTATCAATACTCACAAGCCTTGCCAACTTAGCAAGCCGGCACCTTCAGTCACAAGTGAGTTTGCACTAGGGATCGACCATGTCCAATGATATTGACATTATTAAGACATGTAGGAGCGGTAACTAGTGTGAGAACAATCGGTGATGAGACAAGTGAGTTTCAGCTACAATGGGTTTGCACCAAGAATCAGCCCTAGGTCCTTACCTTTGTGCACTAATTATTGATAGATTAACTGTTTGCATTCAAGGAGGGTCCCTTGGCGTATGTTATTTGCAAAAGACGTAGTATCGATTGATGTTGATGAGACTAAAAAAGGAGTTAATGCAAAATTGGAGCACGCCTCAATGTGAGACAGCATCCTCGCCTCAAGGCTTAAGCCTCGAACTCGTTTATAAGAGGCTTACACTTCACCCAATCGAGGCTTAAGCCTCAAGACGTAAGGTGCAATCGAGGCTCAAGCCTTTACTATGTGGGCAAATACCCGGCCAAAAAAAAATTTTCTTATTTCCTTCTCCAAAATATCCCGCCCATTTATCTTCTATGCAACAAACATCCCTAATAAAGATGATTTAAATCATCTTCTTCCTCTTATTTATACAAGTATATATGACATACATGGTTTTCGCTTGAAAGTGTTTCCAAAAACTACATTTTTATAGTGGAGAAACTAAAACTTCTAGTGTTAAACTCTTAACTAGAGCTTTATGTGAGCAGATACAGATTCTTGAGATTGAAATCAATGAATTCTCAAATAATCAACCAACCATAATCGTCAAACGTCATTACGTTTGCAAAAAAATACGTTGATTAGTTGTTGGGCCGACCAAATAAGGGACAATACCACGAGCAATAGATAATATTGAATTAAAATTAATAAATAGAAATTATGATACGAGAACAAGTGAAAAAGGCCTTCAAATGATAAAAAAAAAAAAAGGATAATTTTTTGCTTCATAGGCTTCACATAATAACTAGCCAATGCTTTAAAAATCCCGCTTCAAAATGATCTTTATGGTAATCATAAAAAAGAAGTGCTCCTAACTTCTTTTCTTATTTATTTCTCTATTGATATAGTTATTTAATTTTTATGACTTTTAAGGATTATTAAAGCTTTTTTCTTTTAAAAAAAAATTAAGGCTTATGCCTCGCCTTATAGGGGCAAAAAAACCTCATATTGCTTTTTAAAACATTGATTACAACTATGGAAGAATTCTTTAGAAATTAAGGGTTTGAGATAAATATGACCAAAACAAAATACATGCAATATAACCTTTAGTAAAGACACTCGTAGGTATATGACATTAGTTATGACTAATGACTAATGAACAAGAAATACCCTAAAGTGGCCAATATTGTATCTAGGTTCGATTATTCACAAGGATGGGCATATCTGTGGAGATGTGATCCACAGAATTAGTGTTAGACGGCTAAAGTGGAGACATGCTTCAGGAGTTTTATGCAGTTGATGTGTACCTGTCAAGCAAATGGGAAAATTATACAAGATAGTCATAAGATTATCCATACTATTTGGAGCTGAATGTCGGGCAATTAAAAAAATATATTCATAGCAAGAGTGGTGGAGATTAGGATGTTGTGATGGATGAGTAGAAAAACTAGGAAAGACAAATCAGAAATCAACACATTCGTAAAAACCTAGGTATAACCTCAATAGGAAAATAAAATAGGGAAAAATTGATCCGTTGAGATATTCGTTAGATCGATCGGTTGGCCTCCAATCGATCGAGCGTTCTATGCATTGATCGGAGAACAAAATCAACCCCTGCCATGTTTCTCTCAAAGAAAAAAAAAAGTGGTCAAATAATTTTGCCTCTATCAATCGGACCGCGCGCAGAACATTTACAAAAGACGGTTTAGTTTCCATTTTTTACACCAATGCTTACTTAGGCAGTTTTCCTTTTTGCACCAACTCCTAATTAGGTGGTTTCTTGATGTTTACCTATAAATAAGACTTTAATACATGGTTGTAGGGACTTTTGATGAATTTTATTAATTGAATTGAGTTTCTCTTCTTTTCTTCCCTATTGATTGGTATTCTTCTCTTGAAGAATCAACAAGCTTTAAGATGCCCATTGTTCTTGGTAATTTGAGGAGAATCAACAAGATATTGAGGGAATGTTAAGTTCGATTAGCCAGATTCATCCACCCAATTACTCGTTGCATCAGTTGGTATTAGAGCTTCTGTCGATCTCGCCGACATGCTTCCAAGGAGACATCCCGATCAACGCGAAGTTCCATTAGATGATGTGCACAAGCTAGATACAATAACACGAATCTCGCAACAACTATCCCAACATGATGCTCGATTCAAAGCACTGCTCCAGGAGTTTGCCGCTATGAGGACTGAATTCCGACAGCAACGCCAACCCCGAAATCAACGTCACTTGGAGGAGGAAGAAAGTGAGGAGAACGATTTCAGCAATCCTTTTGCCGAATATGGTCCATAAAGGAGTAGGCCCGTAATTGAAACCCCTAGAAGGGATCCTGATTCAACTTAGGAATCGATGGGAGGTCAGTTTGAAAATCAAAATTCTGAACTTCCAAGGGAGTCTATAGTCGGAGGAATTTCTCGATTGGGTGAATACTGTGGATGAAGTACTAGATTTCAAGGCGACGCCAAAGAACAAAAGGGTGCCATTGATAGCAACTAGATTCCGAAGAAGGGTCGTCACTTGGTAGCAACAAATTAAACTTACCCACGTTCGACAAGGAAAACAGAAGTTGGAATCGTGGGAGAAGCTGAAAAAGCAAGGTTCTTGAGTCACTTTTGGCGGAGTTTGTGGAGGCTCGCAAATACCAAGCTTGATTTCAGTAGTGCATATCACCCTCAAACCGATGGTCAGACGAAGGTTGTGAATTGCTCTTTGGGTGATTTTTCTTTTTTTTTTTGAAGTGTAAATTTTATTAAGGACCGAAGCCAAAACCAGAAACAATCTTAACCTAGAGAGGTCGAGATGACCTTCCCTAGGCTCTAGCAATAGAAACAAAAGAACAAACAAACCCCATTAACTCTCTTCCCTATTGCATATTGTATCCCAACAAAAAACAAAGTCTTTAAAGAAGAGACCCCTGCAATTTGGAAACGCCTTGGACCAAAGGAACATCAATCCTTTGATGTTCAAAATAATGTTATGCAGCTCGATTTGCTTTCCCTCGAAAACCCTCTGATTTTTCTCCTTCCAAAGTCCCCAAATAATGGCAAACGGAAGCATCCTCCATAAAATGTTGCCTCTAGAAGAGAGCTTTTGATTTTCAGCTATAGAAAAGGGACATAAGAGAGCTCGACATAAGCCATATCATCCCAAACTCCAACAAGAACGTGGACCATACTTCCCTGGCCATATCACAATGCATCAGAAGATGATCCACAGATTCCCTGCTATGTTTACACATCCAGCGATAGTCCACAATAGTAAACCCTCAAGAGATCAGGTAATTAACCATCAATATACTGTCTAGAGAAGCCTCCCACGCGAAGAAGGCCACCTTATTAGGAATCTTAGGGCCCCAAATAATTTTTGTAGGAAATGTCAAAGTGTCTAACCTCTGGATTTGCTCATAATAAGATTTCACTGAGAACGATCCTCCTTTCATCCAGATCCAGCATCTCCTATCTGGGACAGAAGACCGAAGGTGAGTATCCTGCAACCTCGATAGCAGCCTAGCCATAGGTTCTATCTCCTGAGCACATTCCTTAATAGACCAGTTTTTCCAATTTGATAGAAGATATAACTCCGGGAAGTCCACCTCCAAAGGATTATCACCACACCATAAATCCTCCAAGAATCTGATCCTATTGCCATCCCCGACCTCAAACTGGATCCCATCAGTAAAAGTCCCAAAATTCTGAACAATCCCTCTCCAAACACTACAACCGTACGGGCTCGTAATTGTACTACTCTCCCAGTCATACGACGAAATCCCATATTTTTCTGTTGTGGCCCTTCTCCAAAGATTGTACAACTCTTCCCCGAACCTCCATAACCATTTGCCCAATAACGCCTGGTTCATGGTTTTAAGATCCTTGATTCCCAAGCCTCCTTTTTCCTTTACCCTACACACCTTATTTCATTTTACCAGATGTATCTTGTGATCTTCCGTGCTACCGTTCCACAGGAAATGCTTTATGATCTTCTCCAATGAAAGCAAAACACTCGGCATCTTGAAAAGAGACATAATAAATGGGTAAACTGGAGAGCGTGCTTTTAATCAAAACGTCCTTTCGATAGATACCTGGTCTTCCACAAAGCTAGTCTTTTTTCAAAAACATTCAATCACCGGCTCCCATATGGACTTAGATCTATACGCCGCCCCAAGTGGAAGGCCCAAATAGGATGGAAAAGTATCAATACTGCAATTCAGAATGTTGGCTATCCCCGATATGTCATCTACCTCCCCCACCCACAAACTCTGCTTTTATTCCAATTTACCCGAAGACCTGAAACAGCTTCAAAACAACACAATAAACCTTTGAGAAATATGAGCTGAGAGGCATCCGACCCAAGGAAGATAAGAGTATCATAAGCGAACTAAAGGTGGGTAATGACAGGAACACCGGAAGCCACTTCAAAACCTTTCAACTCTTGTAAGTGCACTGTTCTTTGTAACATTATACCCAAAGCCTCTACCACCACAATGAACAGGAAGGGAGATAGCGGATCTCCTTGTCTCAACCCCCTAGAGCTCTTAAAATAGCCTGTCGGACACCCGTTCACAAGAATAGAAAAGGAAGCGAAGAAAATACTAGGTGATTTACTACGTAGCTTGGTTGGCAATCATTTAAAGACGTGGGATCAAAAACTCTTTCAAGCTGAGTTTGCTTTCAATCGCTCAATGAGCCATAGTACTAGCTTCAACCCATTTCATATTTTCTATGGGTGCGTTCCGAGGTCTTTACTTGATTTTGGCTCTTGTTCCAGACTTGACTCATGCCCATGGTAAGGCAGAAGATTTCATTGATCAACTCCAGCAGATTCACAAGAGTACTCAAAAGAATCTTACAAAAGCTACTATCAAATACAAGAGTGTTGCGGATACAAAACGATGTCATGTGGAGTTTGAGTCAATGATTTCGTTTAAGCTGTTCTTACAAAGGATCGCTTTTCAACGGGAGAGTACAAGAAGTTGGCCGCTCACAAAGTCAAACCGTTGGAAATTGTGGAAAAGCTTAACGCAAATGCCTATTGTTTGAAGCTTTCAAATTGTTTGCGCACTTCAGATGTGTTCAATGTCAAACACCTCATTTCATACCAATTTCATACCAAGGGGATAGTTCAACGGATGATGATACTTCGAATTCAAGGGCGAATTCTCTCCATCCAGTGGGGGGATGATGTAGATCAAATTGCCACGGTGGATCTATAGAATTTCGATCGATCGAGAAGTTAGATCGATTGGTTGGCCTCCAATCAATCGGACGTTTTATACATCGATCAGAAAACAAAATCGGGCCCTACCCTGTTTCTCTCAGAGAACAAAAAGTGGTCAAACAATTTTATGTCAGATCGCTCGGACCCCGTGGCCAATCAATCGGACTGCGTGTAGAACATTTTTAAAAGACAGTTTAGTTTCCTTTTTTGCACCAATTCTTAGTTAGGTAGTTTTCCTTTTTGCACCAACTCCTAATTAGGTTGTTTCTTGATGTTTACCTATAAATAGGACTTCAATACATGGTTGAAGGGACTTTGATGAATTTTATTAATAGAATTGAGTTTTACTCTTCTTTACTTCCCTGTTGATTGGTATTCTTTTCTTGAAGAATCAACAAGCTTTAGATCCCCATTGTTTTTGGTATTTTCTGATGAAAATCAACAAGATATCCGTGGGAAGTTGTGTTCAATTAGCCGGATTCATCTGCCCAATTGCTTGCGGAATAAACAAGTCAACTCGGTCTTGGCCAAGACTTAAAACCATGAGCATAGTAACACTCCAATGCCACCCATAGCTAACACAAGAAATCTTAGTGATTAATTGAAAATTGAAACTGCCATAGAGCGATTTTTATAATGATTAATAGTTTTTTTCTAAGTAATGAATAATAGTTGTTCTAGGTCATTAATGATGGTGAGACAAGTAGACAACTAATATTACACCATTCACTTTGTATACTAATGCAAAACACCTACTTTAAATAAATACTACAGACACAATCTCCTAACCTTTTTCATGACTTTGGCTAGTGAGGATGGCCGCATTCACCTCACTTGCTGTTTTCAGGCGCTGCGATATGTCCAGAAGCTCTCCAACAGGGCAATTGGAGACATCTTCAAATGCCAGCAATGCAACTGTCCTCTCCAGCTCTTCTAGAAAGCTTTGCTGCAAAACACACAAAATTGTTTAAAGCTTAGTAAACCAGTCAAATATAAAGCTTTATAACTTTAATAAGCATAATTGCTTGTGTATTTTCATCCTTGTGAATTCAAGCTTTTCTTATCTAATGTGAAGAAGAAAACTACGTAAGGTGTTCATTTCATAACTACCAAAGTGACAACAGAAAAGGCATACTAAGTTCATAAGAATTGATGGTTACATTTTCTTCACCCCTTGGTGCAAGCTCCTCCTGAGCAAACTCCAGAGCTTCTTCTACTTTTCCATTGCGAATTAGTTCTATCAACCTTTGTTGTTGCAAATGGAAAAATAATTGGGGGTTCGTATCCAGTATCTGCATACAAAAAATAAACAAAATGTCAGAAAATTCACATCCCAAGAACAAAGATTCCTTACCAAATATCAGGAACTATGTACCTCCTTGACACCAAATGATAATTCATAAATAGTAGATTTTTTTTCAAGGAATAGGCCTCATGAAAAAATTGTGATGATATTAATGATATCTTGTAGCTCTCCGGGCCTTTGTCAATGATTTAAGCATTGATTGAGAAAATAAAAGAACAATGTGGTTCCCCAATCTATGACAACCTAGAAAAATAGCCATGCATTACAACTAGCAAAATTTGCAATTTTCAAGTTTTCACAAGCAGAATGTAGAAGATATACAGATCACTAAATCACCAAATGTTATCAGATACGTATTTTATACGTATATAGCATATTTTGGGTATTATGTAAATACCCCTTGATGTGAGGGGTATACTTGTCTTTCACTTGTGGTCTTTTATATAAATAGAGATTATAGAGTCATGGTGACCTAATCACATGACCTCCCTTCTTCTCTCTTCTCTATCTCTTCTCTCTTCTCTATCCTCTCTAATGTGAAACCCTAAACCTAACACTAATTCTCCAATTCAACTCCAAACACTACAACAGTTCTATATAGACACTCATCTAAGGTGACGCAGCTTCAGTTAAACAAATCTACTAGCTCTTTGATCCTTGACTCTGATAGCCCCAGTCCTCGTGAATTATATTGGCTGTAAACACCCAATTCAACCTCTTGTGACCACTCTGACTCTGAAGGCTTCCCAGCAGATCACTGGGTCTAATACCCATTACTGGCAACTTCCAAAAGATTTAATAACATTTGTAAGAAAACCTTCAATGCTTCGATGGCTTGTGTTGGATTAAGAAACCGCACATTAACACAATAACAACTGTTCAAACTAGTTCATAGGACAAGCATAGTTAAATCCTTTAAGCACTATAAACAAAATATTAAAAAATTAAGATGATCACAAACTTGTGGAGATGCTACAGGATGATAAAATATATAGCAAAGGCTCTGAAAAAAATTATAAACAAAAAACCTTGGAACATTATCAAAAGGAAAATTCATACAAGTATTTTTATTTTTTTATTTTAGATTAGAAAATCCATGCAAGATTCTCTCAGATCTGAATATTACAATTAATCCTCCACAAAAAAACAAAAAAAAAACTGAATGTGGAGAGCATTACAAGAGTCCAATAGGATTGGACTCCTATAATCTCTCAATCAAATCTAATCCTATTTGATAGAACATTACAAGAGTCCAATAGGAAGGAAACCCTATAATCTCTCAATCAAATCTAATCATAATATATCATCCTAATCTTGTGATAAGATGCACCAATAATAATATGGTGTATCTCACACAACTTATTATGATATATATTCTCTAACATTCCCCCTCAAACTCATGGGGATCGGAGATCGACAATCATCGTGAGTTTGCCGAAATTCAGTGCCTTGAAGATCGAGCGCCGTTGAAGGATGCTATCGCCATTATAAATCGCCTTGATGATTGAATCACCTTGATCAAGCCTTGAAGTCCGTGCTTGCCAGTAATGTAGATGGTTGTCAGCCAAAATGGTGATCCATGATTAGTCACGCAGGATCTTGTCCCAGAGAAATCTTCGCTTTAGGCTAGACCGGAACCTGTCAGATTTTAATCCAAATAAAGGGCCTCGTTAGGCCAAAAATGTGTGGCCATTTATTTGCCTCACAAGCTTGGGCTCTATGAGCCCACAAGCAATGAAAGGTGTGGGCCTCTCTTGGACCTCACACAAGTTTGGGCTGTAAAAGTCCACGAGCAAATCTTGTTTTTTTTTCAAAATTTGTTTTTCATCCGAACCAACACGGAAAGAGGGTTTCCAAAACCCATGAAGAAAGTGGTTGGAGATGGAGGCTCATGGCGACGAAAACATCATTGGAAGCGGCACTCGATGTTTCGGTTTTCAAAAACCAAGAACAGGGTGCCAATGGCTTACGGCTGTGACGACGCCGACGGCGATGGCGTTAATGGCATTAGCGGAGGAGGTGTCGACAATTGTAGTGCTCAACCCTCCGATCTGAGGTGGGCCACTAAAGCTACAACGTTGATTGAGCTCGGGTGTTGATTACTTGATGGTAGATAGAAGATGGAATAAGCGGACGAAAATCTAATGGTTGATGGTGGGTGATGATTACCGGGCAGACGGCGGGAATGCCGTCCGCCGAAAAGGTGGCGAACGTCGAGCACAAGTCAGTGGATGACCCGCTCTGATACCATGTAGAAGCTTAAGTTTATTGAATAGCTTTTTTTATAATTACATAGACCTACTCAAAGCTCTTATAAAGAGCATTACAAGAGTCCAATAGGATTGGACTCCTATAATCTCTTAATCAAATCTAATCCTATTTGATAAAGCATTACAAGTCCAATAGGAATGAAACCCTATAATCTCTCAATCAAATCTAATCCTAATCTTGTGATAAAATACACCAATAATGATATGGTGTATCTCGCACAACTTATTATGATATATATTCTCTAACAGGTTCAAAAACAGGGATCAAAATATCGATCAAAAAGACAAGAACGTCAAAAGATTGATAAGTGAGGCTTCGGGTTTAATACTTTTTTACTCCAAAAATACGCACTCAAAAAAACGTATACATATATGTGTATAAGACCATAATGTATATAGATTGGGTAGTAATATAAGTATAATAGAACCGAAACTATATGATTTTTCCCTTAAATCTAAGTAATATAAGCAAAAATATTTCCAAAAGAATTCTCATTTATAAAGGTCTCCAAATGTGTAGGAATTGGTTAATCTTTTATAAAAATATTTTTTTAAACATAAAAATTGGTGACATATATTATAAATAAAAAATATTCTTTTAATTTTTTAAACGAGAGTTTTATTCATGAATTTTTTTGAAAACGTTAAAATTACAGGGTTGTTTTGGATTATTGAATATTTCATTTTTTTTCCCAATGTTTTGAAAACACCGTGATTTGAAACGTTTTTTCAAAAGATGAGGTTTTTTCCAAAAAATCAGGTTTTAAATGGAGATTTGCTAACTATGGTCACAACTTGACATGGCTATACATATGGGATCCATATCGGATATGGCTCAGCCTTATCCAAAAATTCTATACCAAATAATATCTAAAAAGCATATAAGTATTTTTTTTTTTTTAAATAACAATAACTCTTATAATATTAGAAGAGTGATACAGTTTATCTATATAGCCGTGTCCAAGTATCCCAATGTATGGGGATCAAGCAAATAAGGAACATAAAACCCAGACGCCCGATACTAGGGGTGTCAACGGGTCGGTTCCGGTTCGGTTCCTAAGGCTACCAGAACCGGAACAATCGGTTCCGGTTCTTATCGGTTCGGTTCCTTAACAGTTCCGGTTCTCAAAGTGATGGATCCGGAACCGAAACCGATTATGTATTTATGTCGGTTCCGGTTCCGGTTCCGGTTCCGGGTATATTGGGCCAAATCTTGAGAAAATCAGAATATTTACACTATATTTATTTATTAGTACCGGTTCTTATCGGTTCCGGTTACTTTTAAATCGGTTCCCAAAAATGTGGAACTGGAACCGGTATTTTCGGTTCCGGTTAAACGGGTAAAATTGACAGCCCTACCTAGGGGTGTCAATTTTACCCGATTTAACCGGAACCGAATAGGAACCGGAACCGAAAACACCGGTTCCGGTACCACATTTTTGGAAACCGATTAAAAAGAACCGGAACCGGAACCGAACCGAAAACTAATGGTTACGGTTCCGGTACTCTAATATGGAACCAAAACCGATAAGAACCGGAACCGAACCGATAAGAACCGGAACCGATATATAAATATAGTGTAAAAATTCTCATATTACCAAGATTGGACCCGTTATACCCGAAACTGGAACCGGAACCGACAAAAATTACATAATCGGTTCCGGTTCTGGTACCATC
The DNA here is from genome assembly GCA_035048495.1 of Euptelea pleiosperma. Classification (NCBI taxonomy): domain Eukaryota; kingdom Viridiplantae; phylum Streptophyta; class Magnoliopsida; order Ranunculales; family Eupteleaceae; genus Euptelea; species Euptelea pleiosperma. The sequence goes on from CM068545.1 coordinate 13,567,375, forward strand.
ACTTTGAGAACCAGAACCGATAAGTACCCGAACCGATAAGAACCGGAACCGTTTGTTCCGGTTCTGGTCACCTTAGGAACCGAACCGAAACTGACCCGTTGACACCCCTAGCCCTACCCGATACCCATTCCCCTACCCAGGTAACATGATTGAGGAGTGGCATTTGTAGAGTATGCATGTAAGGCTAAAACCACTTATCAAAAAAAATGTAAGGCTATAACCATACAATCATCTTTCCCAGCTCCACCTGAAGTTAGGATTAAATATACAATAATACAAAACTATGGCATGTCCAACATAGTACTTCTTTAAGTTTCTTTACAATATCTTTCAAATTCTTAATAAGTACACTGTTATTGCGCACTAATAATAAATTAATAAAAATTACAGTCATAGAAACAAACACCTGTAATCACCTGAAGATGATCAGAGTAATGAAGAGTGGAAATAGCAACCTACCTCAGGATTCAAATCGTTAACTTTCTCAATTGCATCCTCAACATTCCCACACTGTACAGCCTTCTTTACGGCCATGCGATCTGTTATTGTTCCAAGATCTATGTCTGCTATTTATTGATAAGGAGAATCTTTTTTTTTTATGTATAAGGAGAATCTTATACTTTAAAATGGAGCAAACCATCTTCAATAGCAGAAGCAAAATGGGACCAATATCAAATCAGAAGAAAAAAAAAAAAAAAGAAATACCATTAAGTAAGGATACGTTCGGTGCCAGACTCCATTCTGAATCTTTCTGCAGCTTCAACATAACCCTCCGTGACAAGAAAATTCATCACCAGCTTATTCATATCTTCTTTCCTAATCTTTACATCGTTGAGCCTTTTCTCCCACTCCTCCCTCGTAATCACTTTCTTCGATGTGGACTGCACGAACACGAATTCTATTATATATTTACACATTTCTTGATATAATTGGATAACTACACATATAAACTCAAGTGAAGAACCAGAGAAAACCCTAGACTTAAATCTAAAATTCCTATTACTTCCAGAAACTAACACAAAAAACTCAATCTTAAGAATGAGAATGAGAAACTAATTACCATCGTTTCGATCGCTGCAAGTTGACCGATTACAATCCAGAACAGTGACATCAGTACGCCTCATTCAAACCCATCGAAATCGAGAACTAATCCTACGATTTCCTCTGATACCCAAGCAAACGTTCAATCCGATCAGAAAATCTTAAAATGCAAATCAGAAACTTCTAGGGTTTGAACAATCTGATCTCTTTCATTTTCAGAGACCCATTACACGAATGGTGAAAAGGAGAAATTAGGGTTTCGATTTGAAACCCCAGAAAAATAGCGTCACAGTATTTCGAAAAGTAATCCATTAGAAAAGCTAAACAAGAGTGGCAGAAATGTAAAATTGGAAAATTATATAGTGACGGAAAAGGCAGTTCAGCGGTCGAATTAAAGCGGAAACGCACCTTTCCGTATGGTTTTCCGACGAGTCAACAGCGGTCTCTGGTTTACAGTTGTCAGATTCCGGCAATTACTTTCCCTCCTTATATCTTCGACGTCGCTGTGGCTTTTTCGTTTTAATTTGGGGCAGGATGATCGTTCTTCCCTTTGTTGCCACGTGGTTAGCACGTGAGCAATAATGACACTGGTGATTGGACTATCAATGGATCGGGTCGCCCCGATCATCCGATATGATCCAATCTGATAACATCGGATCTGGATTAAGGTATTGGGTGCATTGGTCGGGTCTGGATCTAGGAATCGTCAAATAGATTTTGGATCAACATCAATCATATCCGATAATGATACTGACCTTACCGGAATCTGACGCAAGTGAGTAAGGATGTAAATAGATCGATTCGGATCTGATTATGGTTGATCAAAAACCCGATCCATTATCTTATCAGACCATGATATCTAGATTTGGGCTTGATCCAATGGACCCAATACCTCGATCTGGACCCGGTCAAAATCAGCGTCATCTCATTAAACGTTAATGGCCTAAGGCAAGAACTCTAAATGATATTTTCTTTGACTTAAAATATTAATGTAAATTTACATTGATTAAAATTTTCTAACTCTCTATATAATAGAAAATGTTTATTTAAACTTAATTCTTGTTTTTTGAGATGCAAAAATACTAATTAAATTTTCAAAAAATTTCATAAACGAAAATAAACTTAATTGATTTGCAAAAACAAAATTAACTTTTTGACATTTACAAAAAAAAAAAAGTAACTAAACGCCGTTTGAAAGGGCGTCTCTGTCTGACAAAATTTAAAGCTGACAGACGCCCTTTTTGCCCATAGAGGCATAAAACTTCTGTCACAATACGAGCCACGTGTCACACTCTTAGTTGACGCTGACCGTAAGGATGTTTGGCCAGTCCCTAGGTGGACGTGCAAACCAAAAATGATTAGTAATTGGGAAATTCTATTTGCACTCCACAAATTCCATAAGCACCCCATTTGGGTGCTTTTTGAACGAAACTACTCTTAAACCCAAAAAAAAAAACCCAGCACCTCTCTCTCTCTCAAATGTTCCACGGCCAACCCAACCGTAGGGCCTATGAGAGAGAGAGACGTACCTATGGTGGAAGTAATGGCGACGGCATCCTCCTTCTTCTTGTTTTATTTCCCTGTTTTGGGTTTTTTTTTCAGGTGGGAGAGAGAGAGGTGGAGAGGGAGGGACGAAGAGGGGTGATGGGGTTTTTTGTTTTTTGTTTTTTGTCTCAAGGGCATTTTTGGCCAAAAAGCACCCAAATGGGGTGCTTATGGAATTTGTGGGGTGCAAATAGAATTTCCCTTAGTAATTTACAACCTTTGGATCTTTGCACTCAAACAATGCTCAAATTCCTACGGTTAAAATAAACCCATGAAAATAACTTCCATCCAACACTTATAAACCATTGATGATGTTTATTTTTGGTGTGTACGTCCACCTAGTGAGTGGCCAAACACCCATACGGTCAACGTCCACTAAGAGTGTGCCACGTGGCTCGTATTGTGACAGAAATTTTATGCCTCTATGGGCAGATGCCCTTTAAAAGGGTGTTTGTCAGCCTTTTTCAACTTTACTTTTTGGCAAGCAAAATCGTCAGCCTTTTTTCACTTTAATTTTTTTCAGGCAGAGACGCCATTTCAAAGGGCGTTTAGTTACTTTTTTGTAAATGTCAGAAAGTTATTTTTGTTTTTGTAAATACATTTAAATTTATTTTCATTTATGAAATTTTCCGTTAAATTTTTTAAGAAAAGCCCTAAAATCCTATCTTAAGTGTAATTTTTTTAAATGTAATAATTGTTACAAGTCACTAATTGAAGAAATTCTTTAAAAAAATTATCACAAAAAAGCCCTAAAGCTTTGGCAACAAAAAGGCCTTCTCCATTATAAAAATAAAAATAAAAAACAAAAAACTAATAAAATCCCTTAAAACCTATATTTATATTTAATGATCATATCATAAAATTTATCCAATAATAAGAATGTTAATAACCCTAAAAGCCCATGTTCAACCCTACAATCAAATAAGAAATATAATAATGGAAACGTAGATCTTATCTTTTTTGTCGATAGTTACGACACGCGATTGAATTAAAAAAGTACAATTAAACTTGGTTGTTTGCACATGAACTTATAAGGCTCTAATTGTTTTGTAGAGAGATAGGGAGATTGAAATTCCTTCTGTAGAGCCTTGAGAAAGAAAGGGATAGAACCCTGATTTTCCACAAGTGAGGAGAGAACGAAAAATCTTCTTTTTCTAGTTGAGAATGAAAAAAGAGTTAAGATTTGATAAGAGTTTTTTTGTATATCATTGAGAGGAGTTGAAAAGGCTAGAGTATAGATGTCCTGAATTTTGAAGAGTGTTTTCTTTTATTTTTATTTTTTTGACAATTATTGAGCGAAAGGCCCAGAGACGTTGAGAGATTATGTGTTCTCAGGTTAGAATCGTTTATGCTTTTTTAAAGGGTCTTTTTGTGATCACATCTCTTTTACTTCCAAGAAAAATATGTCATAAAAAAAATTTGTTTAAAACTTAACTCCTTTTTTTTCCATTTCACATCTACTGCTTGGGATTGTGTCTTGAAACAAAAAGACACCATTTTCAGTTGTCTCAAAATGTAAAAAGTAGATGAAGAAATATAAAGTTGAAGAGCTGGTGGCCTTAGGAAATGTGAGATGGGGAATTGGGGCCGTAGAGAACACGAAGAGATGAGAATTGGGGGCCTTAGGCAGTTGCCTCAACCGCCTAATGGTTGAGTCGGCCCTAGATCCTATATGCTATCGGAGCTTATTAAATCAAATTGGGGTGATTTTAACATTGAGTATATATGATCAATATACAAGTTAAATGTGAGTTAAAGAAAACAAAAGCTTAAGTTTTTAATTCAAATGATATAATATATTAATTTTCAAGTTTTGTGTCTATTTTGGATTCTTTATGTAACAATAGTGGGTAATCTATGAAACCAGTTGCCCCCCCGCCCTCGATCATCAGCATCCTATCATACTCGTCAACGAATTGTATGTTTTCCAACATGTCATATTTATCGTCATTGGATCAAAGAAAAATAAGTCATGATTTGCCTTTTCCATAGAACATTTTCAAATTAATTGAACCATTTTACTTTATTAGTATGACTAATAAATTATTTTACTGTTGCACAAGCAACTTTCTATGTTAATCTAAACTCACAATCAACGTGGGCTAATTCCTATCATACATTGATATGTCATGTCACTTTCATGTTTGTAAGAACACAAAATATGTAGAAAATAATTCTACCTGAATAATAGACAATTATATTGTTTGTCTCTTCCAAATTCTTAACACATATGATAGAATCATTATTTATAAGTTGTGATTAGTCTTTTGAATTCTATACTCAGGATTTAATTGTTCAAAAACATCCTTAATCCATGACTAAATGACTCGACTTGTCTTTAGACATGATTAATGTTAGTCCCAATGTAGTCATGGTATGTTTAGACATGGAATGTAACATCACATAGACTTAGGTGGCATTTGGTAAATTACGTTATCAGATCTAAACGCTTAAAGTGCTTAAGGTTTGAAGAAATAAGGGCTTTCCTTTTTTTTTTTAATAGCTTTTTGTACTTTAACCAAACACCCCATTTTTTTGAAAAATGCTTAAAAATCGTAAAAGCTTATTGCGATTTTTAAGCTTACCCAAACGCAGCCTTAATGGCTTAGGTCTGAATTGGATTGTTTGGTAAAGATCTTAAGTCTTAAAATTAAGGCAAGGGTATTGTGGGTATTTTAAAATGTTTATTAGGACACTTTCGTAAGTTTTTAAAAGAGAAAGCTTTGAAAAGAGGGCATTATGGGTATTTAAGAGAGAATCTTAGAATCTCTTTTGGAGATGCTTTTCGCCGAAACCACTTACCACCTCCAACTCACTTTTTGCTTATGTCTGGATTTCACTTTTTTTCAGACCTTAAGTTGTTTACCAAATGCTACTTAATCGCCAAAATCACTAAATTTCAACCCATTTAGACTTAAGGTCTGAATAAGGCTACGTTTATTTTTTTTTTCACACGTGTTTCAGGAGGTGCGCGCTTTGGAACCTACGCATATTCAACGAGCGCGACTTCGAATGTTAGGCATCTGGAATGATTCAATAAATCGCGCGCGAAACAAATTATGCGTGTTTGTTTGCGCAAATGACGGTGCATGTTACGCCCGATTCAATGCATCGCACCACATTATATAAAATATATATTGACTTTTTGGACTGCCAGGTGGACTCAATTTCGATATTTTGTTTCTAGATATACATAAAGAATTATAATAATATATCATATTATTATATGATAATCATATATAATATTATTTTATTATATTATATTATTATAATATCAATATTATTAATATTATATTAATATTATAATATATTATATAATAATATTATTATATTATATTATCTTATTATTATATAATATTATAATATTATATAGATATTATTTTATATAATATATACAATATAGTAAAAATCATTTTTTAAATATAGTGCGATGCACCATAAGTATGCCTTATGGTACAACGATGCGTGTTATAATACGCGATTTCATGCGTGTTCCGATTCTCAGGGGGTTGAGTGTTGCAACACGCGCATTGGCACACATTGAGGGCCCTGGTGCACATTGTGAGTCCCGCACATTAGTACAAACAAACACACATTTTTTGGCTGAGTTGCGCACAACAGTGTCAATGCGCGCACATTTGTAAAAAATAAAAGCAGCCTAAAAGTTTTACCAAACGGTACCATAGTTAATTTGTAGTAAACAAGATTGTCTTAAAAACTTAATATTTGCTTAATTTAACGTCTATCTCATAGGCTTAAATTAGTTCAATCTTAAAGCACTAAGTGGTTGGCTATGACATATGTCTGTTTCATGGACATTTTGGTATTATCCAAATTGTCCCACAACAAAGGTCAAATATTGGAGTTATGAAAAATAGCCCTAGTCGTGTTTTGTCTCAAAAACTCAAAGTGACTTAAAAACTCAAGACATCTCATATAGAAATATCATATTCATGACTTAAAAAATAACAAGTGAATTAAAAGTGAAATTAAAGAGCCTGTACATGCTTGATGTATGAGTGTATGCAAAAAGCCTATATAGGCGTAAGTATGAGCCTATACCGTCCTCTAAACATTACTTAAGAAGCATGCAAGTCCTGGGTCTTTCCGGATTCGATAGGGGATGTATTGAATAGTTGGCCCCTAGTTCCTAAGTGTCCTAGAGGCAAATTGCTTTGGAAGATGATACCGATTGCAGTTATGTGGGGGATCTGGCTAGAAAGGAAAAAAAGAACGTTTCAAGCAACGAGAGCTTGTTCCAAGAAGTTATGTTAAATATAAAGGCCTTATTGTTCAGTTGGGGTAGCACTTCGAGGGAGATACGGGCACCCTTGTTCTCCTTGAGATCTTCTTGATCTCTTTTTGCAATAAAATTTGACTTATCAAAAAACAGAAGCATGCAACATGTAGCACGCGCCTCTTAGCGATTGAAATCCAAACACCGGGTGTTACGAAGATGCCCCAAAAAAGTCGAGACACCCACTCCTAAAGTAAATCTTGCCTGACCACCCACAAGATGAGCCACATGGAACATTTTTAAAGGACGGTATGGATGTTTGGCCAATCCCTAGTACTTGAAATAATGTTTAAATTCCCATGGTTAAAATCAACCCATGAAAATAACTCTAATCCAACAGCAATCACTAATCAGGTTGATTTTTTGGGTTGTAGATACACATAGGGATTGGCCAAATATCCATGCAGTCAGTGTTGTCTAAAAATGTGCCCAATGGCTCATATTGTGACCAACGGTCATTGGCCACTGGTCAGACAAGTTTTATTTCCCAACTGCCACGTGGCACCCTCTTTAGTGGAGAAAAATTTTCAAGCAGTGGATTTTTGAAGCAGCGAAGCAATGGTCAATCACATGGCACCACAATCTGCTTTTCAAAAAGCTTTTCTAGGTTTGCACCGAAAGCAACATGAGATTGTGGTGCCATGTGATAGGCCACTACTTCAAAAATTTTCTCGTCTTTAGTGCCTACTTATCCCATGAATGTTTTCTTTTTTTAAAGGGCTTTTTTGCCTTTTTTTTTTGATAGTTACCATCGTGGGAGGGCCCCACTAATGAAGTCAGGTGAAACTTGGACCCGGTCAAGCCAGTAAAGGAGATATCTACTCCTGGCACACTGCTCAAAGGAGGAAACCTGCCTGTGTGGGTTTGACCCCACGACCTCCCGAAAGAGGTGGATACACACCAACTATTTGAGCTGCCATGTTGGGTGGAGGGGTTTTTTTGCTTTACCCCCTTACTTTATTGATGCAATTTGCATCTCACCCTTTGACCATGGTCAACGTCATTGACCATAGACGGTCTTCGGATGGACAACCCAATATTTTTTAAATGACTATAATGACCTTGGGTGAGACACAAATATTTTAAAAACATTGGGTGCGATGCAAATTGCATCAATAAAGTAAGGGGGACAAGCAAAAAATCTATTTTTTCTTTTGAGGATTGTGAGCTAAAAACCTTTCTTCATTTACTTTTGGCCTAACCGAAGGTGGACATACAGACCAAAAATTAGTTAGATTGTTAAATTTTAAGCATTGGATTAGAGTCGTTTTCTAGGTTTATTTTATTCGTAGAATTTGAGCATTAGTTGGGGCACAAAGATCCGATGGTTTGAAATCACTAATCAGGCTGATATTTGGTATGTAGCTCCACCTAGCGATGGGTCCAACATCCGTACGGTTAGTGACCTCTAAGAGTGTGCCATATGACACATATTGTGGTCCCTCGTCATCATTGATGAGGGACACTAGCGTGCTTAACAACCTGTGAAGGTGAATTCCTTTTATAGTTCACAATACTCAAAAAAAAGATTACCACCAAAGTGGTAGCTCAATTGGTACGAGCTAGTATTCCAGGGTTCCAAGGTCAGGAGTTCGAGTCTGAACATAAGTTGAAACCACTTGTGGAAGTAAAGCCTGACATTGGGCCTTGTGGATAGGCTTTGGACTCGTTGGATACTTTGGTGGGGCTGTGGTGACGGGCTCGCCCTTCGGGCAGTAGCTATGGCTCAATCTGGACATTCTGCAACCGGGGGGGGGGAGCTCTTATGGTCATGCCCAGGGAGGGTTGCTACGCTAGTCGCCCCCTCCCCACCTTTTCAATCATCAAAAAAAAAAAAAAAAACTCAGAAAAAGATTTTGAGCTCACATTCCTAAAAAAAACCTTAAAAAATTTGCTTGTCCCCCTTACTTTATTGATGCAATTTGTATCGCACCCAATGTTGTTAACGTATTTGCGTCTCACCCAAGGTCATTATAGTCATTTAAAAATCATTGGGATGTCCATCCGGAGACCGTCTATGGTCAACGACGTTGTCCATGGTCAAAGGGTGAGACACAAATATTTTGAAAATATTGGGTGACTTGCAAATTGCATCAATAAAGTAAGGGGGTAAAGCGAAAAAGCCCTTACCCCCCCATGTTTGAAATTTGACATACCCCCCCACAATTTGAAAAAGTTGACATACCCCCCTATGACCAGGTCCATCGTACGTGGATTGAAGTTGACCCAAATTGACTAACATATTTTTTTTGAAAGGACAAAACTGCCCCTTTCTTCAACCTTAGACTAAGTGAGTTTGGGTCAAAACCCGAACCCCAAATAAAACAACTGTTGTGGACGACCAACTATGAGACTCCGGTACGTTGGCCGCCCATCACCGGCCACCAACTCACCGGAGTGTTGTTGTCGGCAAACCACCATTCCATTCGTGAAAAAATTGATTAGCACGAACAACAAAAACTTCTCCATCACTTTCTTATATGGGGATCTTGGCTGAGGATGCACTTCTTTAGGGTCTTGATATAATTCCTCATGAGGGTAACTTGTTGCTTCCAAGATGATAGAAATAATCCCATGTGTAGATCCTGGTTTTATGCTAGTCATAAAAAAACAATTCTGCTCAATCCCAACGAGGGCAGAGTTGCAATGTTAAGAAATCAATAAAATATGCTGTTTTGAGGAAACAAATAACAGTAAATAGTAATATCAAGCAACTTTGAAATACCTTAAACCATAGTTTCCTACTGGTTCTGCAGACATGATACCCATTACAGATGGTGAAACGTGTATAACTACAGATTTTATATTCATATAATGCGCACAATCAGTTTGAGAATTAAATCAGAAAAAAAATATTTTTGATTTGGCAAGAATGGTGGTTCACTGGTTTGCCGGCAACAACACTGGTGAGTTGATGGGCGGCCAACGTACCGGAGTCTCATAGTTGGTCGTCCACAACAGTCATTTTATTTGGGGTTAAGGTTTTGACCCAAACCCACTTAGTCTAAGGTTGAAGAAAGGGATAGTTTTGTCCTTTTTAAAAATATTTGTTAGTCAATTTGGGTCAACTTCAATCCATGTACGGTGGACCAGGTCATTGGGGGAGGAGGGGGGGGCGTAGTATTCCCTTTTTAAATCATCCATTTCGTTTACCCCATGGTTTAAAATCGGTAAAAACTGTTTAAATAACTGCCATTTTTCTCTCGTTTCAGCAGCTGTTAAAATCTGGAAAATTTTGTGAAAAAATGACCGTTATTTCTATTAAAATCCATTATTTTTTCCGTTAAATTCCATATTCCTGTTAATCCGATAAATTCCATTTTTTTTTTTCTATTTTTGCCCCAGTCCGTTACAATCAGTTTTTAGCCGTTCTAAGGGTAATGCCCCAGTACGTTATACCGTTAAAACGGCCTCTTTTAAACCTTGAATTACCCCACCCTTTGGTGGACCGACATACTCAAAAATCAGTCCCATTAGTGATTTCTTAACCGTTGGATTTAGCATCTTTCTTCCTGGACTCCGGGAATGGGTCTGTGGATATTGCCAACTTCCAAGCTCATGATGAAAAAAGCTGAATAACCAATCAGGATATTACAGTGCAACCGCAACCAACTTTGTTAAACTGCTCTAACTTGTACAGTTTCTTCTCTGTTAATGGAACCTTCGCCGTTTCTTAGAAGACCGTTCGCGTTGTTGCAGTTGCAGGCTTTAGGTCGGATCGACGCGCTCTGAAATCTAAGTTACTGTTTAGTAGAATTAGGGTTTCGAGGTTGGGAAATTACGTTTTCCCATGGTCTTATCTTCTGATGTCGAAGGCTGACGATACTTCGGGGTTTCGGTCATTTGGTAAGTTCCCTGCTGATGATGATTCATACAATTTCTTGATCGATCTCGATCGACTCTTTGTTTCTTTCAAGTAGTTCGGATCCGTTGCTTCAACAGCTGGTACGTTTAGCCGTTTTTCTTTGAAATCATTCAATTTCTGATTTTGAATTGGAATTAGGTATTGTTCTCACATGCTTTAGTTTCACTTCACATTTGTTTTCTAGTATTTTATAAACCATTTTCAAATCATATTTTTAGATTTGGGGGGGGGGGGGGGGGGGGGGTGGTGTATGAATGAGGTTTGTCTCTTTGATCTTGTAGTAAAGATGCAGGTGACGTGATATGATACTGTGCATTGCTTTTGCCTCTTCATTGGTTATAATCATGGAAATGCAAGGGAAAACTATGTATCTAAAAATGTCCGATTCGGTGAACCTCGAAATATAGGATTCGTGGACTCGGCAGTATGTTGTAAATAATGTGAAACAAATTAATAATTTTTTATATAATAACGAGGATGATAGTGGATAATGTGATAGAATATTTTATGATTTGTATCATAAAAAGGGAATACATATATGTAATCTTATATTTGTAGCATAAAAAACTTCAATTTAAAATGTAGAACTTATAAACTATGGAAAATGTTAATTAGTGTATCGAAAGTAGGAAATGGAGAAGCAAAATAGGATTTGGAAGTGTCACCGAAGAACTCGTATCATGTCGGACTCCAACATGCGTTCGACATGGGTACTTTGACTGTTTAGAAGAATCCATGCAACATAGCTTGTAAGCAGTGACTGTCAAGGAAAGAAAAAAAGCTTTTAAGCATTGAAAACAAATGGTAGACAATGGGCATCTTGGATGATGGGACATATTTGATTTACCTTCTAAATTGTGCTTGTATTGTAGTTTGTGTTTTTATAACTCAAATGCGCCGTTGGGTAGCACTTAAAAAATGTTTATGGAGCCGATAAACATAACTCGGCTGCACCTCCCTTAATTATGTTTCATGTCATAATGTTTTGGTTGAACCGCTATAAAGAAGCCTTAGAATGCAATGTATCGTAATGTTTCGACAATTCGACCAAAGTAGTAAGAAACATGCTTTATTGTGGGTTTAGAAAATCATATTAAGGAGTGCGAATGATGTAGCAAACTCCATAGAGGTTGAGGAAAATTTGTGAATGCAATCAAGTTGGTGGAAGGAAAGGAAAAGGCCCTTGGAGCAAAGTAGTTAAGCCGTTAAGGGCGTAAGGCGCAAGGACCCCTAGCGCCAGAGGCATTAGGTGAGGTGCACGCATGGCTGAAGCAAGGTGCAATATTAAGAAATATACCAAATATAAGAAAATATTGGAAGATGAATTCTAAACAATTACAATATTCAATTTATGTTATTACTAACTGTTGGTTATTGTTTATGTTTTATGTAGGAAAATTTCCCACATAATTAACAAAATTGTTGTTTATGACCAGAATGTCAATAATTTTTTTGAAATCCGCACAAAAGCACTGATTTTCGAGTTTGACCTTAACCTTTTTAACAAAATTCAGAACTGCCATGCAAAAGGCACTGGCGATGTACCTGCAACGACCGTACGCATAGATCCTTCCCAATAAAGCTTGATTTTGGAGGCTTGAAAGTAAACCGTTTGATTGTCGATGCTTGTCATTGGTTTGTCCATGCTTGTCATTGGTTTGCTCTTTTGATTGTTGCCGCAGATATTGATCATTATTTGAGTGGAGTGGCCCATCATCACTGACCATATGATGTTTAACTTATCTCTCTTGGTGGACCTAAATACTAAGATTTAATTTATCCATTAGATTAGAGCTTTTCTCATAGGTTATGTTCTTAATCGTTGAAGTGGCCCACTATTTTAGACTGTTGATCGTATGGAGGTTGGAATCAACCTTAAGTGGACCTACAACCATCATTTAGCCTAATAGCGATTTTTAAACATTCCATTGACTTGGGTACGAGTCATGCTATCATTTAACCTATCTTGTCATTCCTTGTCCCTTCTTTGTCATTTGGTTTCCCTTCCTTGTCATCGGTTTTCCCTTGTCATTTGGTTTTCTTTCCATGTCATATGGTTTCCCTTGTCATCGGTTTACCCTTCCTTATCATCGGTTTATCCTTCCTTGTCATTGGTTTGCCCTTTCTTATCATCTGTTTGCCTACCTTGCCATCTGTTTGTAAGAATTTGATTTTGTTTCTTAGAATCTGTTATATTTTTGTGGGACCCTGATGCACCTAAATCATTACATATGATGAGAATATCATATCATTCATGAAAAAATATACACATTGGTTAATTTCATATATACACATTGGTTACACATCGTTGTTCTCAATTTAATATACACAAGAATGTATAAAAATATATGAAAATTATATTTCCTCTATCAGGAGTCTTTCTCATTCTCAGCTTTTGAACCACTCGATTTTCACGTGGTATTGCATCACTTTCGGCATACAATCGGATTGTACTTGTTCATTTCCATCAAGGTTATTGTAATAACCTTGTAGACTTTGTCACCCAATTGTTTTCATTCCACCCATTCCTAGTTTCTGCACCACATTGTATTCACGACATCTTTCTTTATCTTCCATTACCCCGTCGTAGAAACACATGAGATCTAAACTTCCATTGGAATCCGTCAGAAAAAAGAAAGAGTTCCTTTGACTTCTTACCGTTTTACAATCTCCGCATAATGGGAAGCTTTGGCGAAGAAGACGGAAAAAACAAAAGATAAGAGAAAGAATGAAGAAATGTTGGAGAAGAAGTGGATTGTAGAGGAAGAAAGAGAAAAAAGCTTTAATGAACAATTTCGTAGAAGAAAGTGGAGAGAGAACATGATTTAAGGTTCTTATAGGGAAGGGAAATTTCCCAAATAATTAATGATTTGATTAATGTCCTTGCATGAAAAAGGCAAGTTTTGACGGTAAGGGTAAAATTGTCCAAAAATGAGCCCAAATTGTTGTTTTGGGCATTTGAAAAGTTATTGACATTTTGGTCATAAACGACGATTTTATTAATTATTTAGGAGATTTCCCTTTTATGCATGATGAGGGTATTTTTGTCTTTTCCCTTTATGTTATGTTATTAATATAAAAAAGGGGTCACTAGTGAGATTCTTAAGTAGTTTGATTTGCTCTAGTTTCTCTCCAACGATTCTCACTTTTCTCTTTTCGTTATTCTTTCTAAACCCTAACTCTGATTACATGGACTTATCAAAAAAAAAAAACTCTGATTACATGGTATCAGAGCTACTCCTAATCTCACCCTTCTAACTTTCTAATTCATTTCTTTCTCCTTTTTAATTTTTATTTTTTATGGTTTGATATCTTATAAACCTAGGGCAACAATTTTTCTTTTGTCATAGGGCTGCTACAGGCTTATGTGAAGGCTGCAGTGGTCTCTAGTGCCGTGTAGAAAATTTTGTGGGTTGATAATTGGATGCCGCAAGGTCTATGGACCCCTATTGATGCTGCTTCAGGGTACTAAACCTTATGACGATCTGATTTTGTGAAGTTCTTGGATATATGTGAATTCGGTGTGCTGTTCTATCAATATATTTTGGTATTTTTTGGTTGATGACTCTCTCAGTTTGAATAAAGGAGTATTTTCTGCATGTGGACTATTGGGTTTTTGTCCCACAGTTAGGTTTTGGTCTAGAATCTCTGAGGTGCCGCTGCACCCTCTGTTTGTTGGTTTAGATGTTGCCGCAACCACTGGCTTATAGTTAAGGTGTTGTTGCACTCTCAAAAGTGGTTTGTTTGATGGTGTAGGTGCTGCCGCACCCCTGGTTGGTAGTTTATGTTAGCTGATGGTGTGTTCCCGCACACGTGTTGTGTTGGCTTGATGATCCATTGGTATACATAGTGGTTTCGCCTTTCTCCAACAGGTCGATCTTTTGGGTTAATGGTTGTTTAACATGGTATCAGAGCCTTAAGGCCTGGGAGGTCGCGGGTTCAAGTCTCTAACGGAGTGTATTCCCACTGAGGGGGCATGTTAGCGGATGGTGTGTTCCCACACGTGTTCTGTTGGCCCAATGATCCATTGGTATACATAGTTGTTTCGCCTTTCCCCAACAGATCGATCTTTTGGGGTAAATGGTTGTTTAACAGTTTAGGTGCTACCGCAAGCCCCAAAGTGGTTGTTTAATGTTTTTATTGCTGCCACACCTCCCCAAGTGGACTGATTGATGTTTTCATGTGCTCCAAGTTGTGATTTTCGAGATCCCTTCAATATCTTGCGCAACAACAACGACAAAGAAGAAGAGGTTATGGTTTCTGAGAATACCCACTTCGACTTCTTCGAAGGACCATCTGTTGAAGAGCTTCACTTCCGGTTGAGCGACGACTGCCATGGTTGCTGATGCAGAGAGGTTCTTGAGTCCTCCAAAACCCTAAAACGCTCTCTCACCAAAATCAACCCCCCTAACTGGTTCACCAACGATGGCTGATTGTTGATAATGACAAATATGAATTATTGAAATGAAAAAAAGGTTTTAAAGAATGGTAGATTTGTAATTTCCCTTTACAAGACACTTGCGTCACAACATGCGACGCACATTATGGGTGTCAAAAATGTTAACAAGTGTTAATGGTTTTAATAAGCTGTATCATTATTACAACTTAATAAGCTATAATCGTTATTCAGTGTGATGCGCCGTATTGCTAAAAATACACCACAAGTTTGGTTTTAAAAAGTAGGTTTGGCAGAACGAATTTTTATGATATGATTGGACGGATTCAAAGGTATTGAATTCACAGAGATTTAGTCATAAAGGTCAAAAAATTTGACACATGAATTAAGGTAGATCTAATGAAAAGTAAGTCAGAATTTTGTTTATTGTATGAACAGAAAACCCGCAAAACGTCTGGAAAGTGTTCAAACATTTCGAAAAGGGCCATAAAAGAATATGAAAGGATTCATGGATAACGTAGGGAGCTAATGTCCACTCCGGTTTTCTAAATTGACATGCAACTCGAGGTAAATACTAGTTACAAAAGCGTCCAAGATTTAAACTGGACACATTGAAAATCTGTAGAAAGCCTAAAAATTGTTGATACTTTCTAGAAAAAATAGAAAAATATTTTTGAATGATTCAATGAAAACTCTCAAGACTAATAGTCACTCTGGATCAGAATTGACATGAAATCCTAGGTAAGAATGAGCTGGGAGATCCCGAATTAACACCAGGTACAGACCGAAATCTTGAAAAAAATTGAGGAAACTACTGGTACTGCCCCCAATGCAATACCCGGATACTTGTACTAGTGCCTCGTACTAGTGACGTGTCGACACGGATACGGACACCCTACTGACATGTATCCCCACGTATCCTTCATAAAAAATTGAAAAAATTAGAAAAAATAAAAATTTTGAACTACAAAATAGGATACTTGTATCCGTATCCGTGTCATGATTAAAAATGTCGAGTCGTATCCCCGCTTCCCGTATTTGTATCTGGGCATCATAGGATCCAACCATCAATTTGGATCTGCATTCGGAGAGTACTTGTTATAGTAAATTCGTGAAATATTTGCGAACCATACGAATAAATACAAAAAACAAATTAAACGTCGCACAATCGAATTATTCGGATTAATTCGCGAATCTGGATAATTTTGTTAAATAAAACGTTGGTAGCAACTTTTGGCATTCTTTCTGTTATTCACTGAAATAAAACTTTTGGTTTTCCCTTTATGTTTTTCATTAAAATAGCAAAACGAAGTATAAAACCCTTTCCCTAACAAAGACCTTTTTTTCTCTTCTCTTTCCAAATTCCAATGAAGACTCCCTTCTTTTTCTTCTTCTTCACTCCGGCCCGTGGTGGTGGTATCCACTCTCCAGTCTCCACCCAGTTTGTGACTGTTCACCATCTTATTCTTCTTCTTCAACTGGCGGTTATGTGGTCTCCACTCCAGCAAGCGCCATTCATCGGTAAGTTGTAAATCCGACTGGTGGTCTCTGCTCTCCACTCCAGCTGGTCACTGTATTCTTCTTCTTCTTCAACCGGTGGCTGTGTGGTCTCCACTCTAGCAGTGCGCAATTCACTGGTAAGTTGTTAGTGACCATTAAGCCGACGATTTTTTTCTTCTTTATTTGAAAAAATTAAGCCGAAGATATGTTCCTATTATGAATTAGTGGACCTTCTGATACAAGAGGAAAAATACTATGGAAGCCCCTTCCTCACACGTTTATGGGAGAATGTGAACATGGTATTTAGATACAAGCCTAGTTGGCTTAAATAGGGTATTCAGATAAAGTTTGGATACAAGAAAAAAAATCTACTTCCAGTTTTCTGGATGTGTCGTGTTGTGCGAAAAAAAAATAGCGTACCGATTCATGTGCCCTGTTCTTTACACAACACAACACATCCATAAATGTTTTCTCTTTAAAAGATGTTAGACTGCATCTGGAAGTAGGTGGGACGGTTGCTGTTCAGAATTCAGCTGGCAAAACGTTGTTTGCAATGTTTGGATCGCAAAACATCGAAAAACATTGACGTCACTATTCTTGAGCATGACTGTGTTTTTGGATATTGTTCATTTGGATAGAGCCACTTTTGTGCGTCATCACTTGCACTAATCAGATACAAGCCCCCAAAATAGATCTTTCAATGCACACACACACATACACACTTGGGGACAACTTTTTCATACAACATTTTTGACAACAATTTTGGCGTACCCACATGGAAGATGGATCAATAGCTGATTTTTGGTGAGGATGATCTCCTCACAATATAGATCACCCCTACAAAAAATCAGTACATTCTGAAATTTCTAACCCCATCAAATGTGGTTTTCAAGTTAACGATAAAAATAGACGGTCCATAATTCTTCAACTTATAAATCAGTCTACGAATATCAGTTTGATTTGAATTTTTGTGAGGATGATCTCCTCACCATAAAGACCATCTTCGCCAAAATCATCCCATTCCAAAACTTCTAATTATATATTGGGCCGCACCAAATTTTTGTTGTAAAAATTGTTGTCCCCCAATCCTGACCATATATATTGATAGAGGAAATTTTTCTAGATGTTTTATGTGGTGATTTGATGTGTAATATGGTGAGTTGGTGACTAGAGAATTTTTTCTAGATGTGTTATGTGGTCCGTTAAAACCAGAAATAAAATAAAAAAAGTAGCTTTTGCCCTCTTAGAATACCCCAAAAGAATGCTCGAGAATCCCCACGGCTAAATATTAACCCATGGAAAAGGCTAAACATCTTTACAATATCTCACTGGAGAACTCTTTATATCTCACTGTAGAACTTTTTTTGTTTATGGTGTGGTAAAAGTTTGATGTAGGACGAATGTGACGGCTTCCAACTAAAGGCTGAGATTAACAAAAAATTATTAAGAACAATGAAATAGAAAATTTCATGCTAATCACATGCAAATAATCAGATTTAAACAAATAAATTTATTAAAATTCAAGGTCTTCACACAATCCCACAATATTAGACCCGTTGCTTTAACGGCGATGACTTAATGGAAGATGAAACTTCCATCAAGCTCAGGGAATCAGTTAAGGGATGAAATAGATCTGAAATGACTTCCTTTTCTAAGAGATTATAAGTCATTTGAAATTCAGGAATGTTTATAGCAAGTTTCGGGGCTTTCTGACAAGTATCAGATTTTAGCCAAGTTCCGGGAGAAAAAGAAAATTTATGAAAAATTAGGGTTTGAGAAGAGGTTAATGGTTTCTATGGTTACCGCAGAGATCTAGGAGTGTTTGGGGTTTATGGTGAGGGTTTAGAGTGCCACAGGGAGAACTTGTGTAAGGAGGGTTTCTATTCACGCGGCACTATTCATAGTTGTGATCAATGGTTAAGGTTTCGAGATAAAAGAGATATGGTTGGGTTTTCTAGATCAAACTTGATAAAAAAAGAAAGAAAATAAAGATGGAGAAATAGGAGAATAAGAGAGAAGAGATAGAGAAAGAGATAGGGATAGAAATATACCTCCGGCTTCGCACCGAATTAGCTTGGCTTCGCATCAAGAGAAGATGACTTCACACCACGAGAGAGAGTTTTCAAAGAAAATTTTATTTCTTAATTCATAATTTTCATCATTAATGAAAAATTACAACTAAAAGAGTTTATATAATAACTCAAAATAACCTAATCTAATTTTAGCCATCCATCTAATCTAATGGCTATAAAAAAAAAAAAGCAACTTAAAGCAACTAACCAAAATAACAATGAGCCTCATAACTTTGGGCTAATTGCAAAGACACCCAAAACTATAAAAAAAACATCAAAATAAGCCTAGAAAATAAATAAAAACTCTTCGAAAGTTCCCTACACAGCTCACTTGCATCTTTTCAATGTGGAGTCTTCATGATGCACATGCATGTAAGGTCTTCAAAATCTTTTTTTATTGTCTTCCACTAGTAGAACCCATATGATGCTTTGATGTCCGCATCAAAGTTACTTGAAAAGACTTGAGATTAATAGGTGTGAGCAAGTCGTTTGCTTCGACTTAGAATAAAGAAAAGAAAACAAGTTAAGGGTTGTTTGGTTACTAATTCAAGTCTATGATAGATGCACTTTATATATGCATTTAATATCTGAATTTTTGAACGAATTTTAGAATATAGAATTCGAATTATGCTCAAACAATTCCTGTACTGCATTTTTTTTGTTCTCCGAATTTTTGGTCAAATTTTTAACCAAATTACTGAACGTCGAATCCGATTTATACTCGAACATTTCCCGTACCGTAATATTGCCGAACTCCGAATTGCTAACGATGGGACTTGTTAGATTCATCTTACAGTAGAGGACTTGAATACCATACCTATTTATGTTGTGATTTGGGTATTCTTTTTACTAAAGATTTTGCAGATATTGGCTAACCTACATACTATAAGCTGAAGAGATCTCTCAATGCCATAATATTGGGGGCAATTGTGGACTTCTGTAAAGAGGGTATAGAGGCAGCATTGGTAGCAACAGGTCTATAGGTGGTTGGAGTAGTTGCCTAGTTGGGTGGGATGAGGAGCTAGGTAGTAAGAGGCATTGTTGGCTAACAATAATTTTAAGGTGGACCAGGGAGTAACAAGAGGAAAGAAGGACCAGTGATTAGGTTGAGAGCAAGAGAGATCGAGAGAGAGAGATTGAGGGTTGAGAGAGCGTGGGAGTGGTTATCACGGAAACAAAGCAAACCTTAATGCTTTGTTCGCGTGAGCTTTTATATTTTTCTAGGTGGTTACATTTTTTTGAACGACCCTGACAGCTTTGGAACTTATCTGAGTCTTTCCAAACTCTGACAGATTTTAAGAACGGTTCAGAACCGTTCCAAAAGATGTATCTCAGAACACTTATTTGGAACGGCTCTTAACAAATTTTGGGAATGGTTGAAAATATGTCAAGTTTGGAACGGCTTAGAACCGTTCCAAAGGTATGTTAGAGCCGTTCCAAGTTCCAACAAGTAAACCTATACGTAGCTTGTACACAAAACTGGAATTCTTTTTTACCATTTTGGAACGGTTTTGAACACGCTTATTGCAAACACACTTATGGATTGAAAATAAGAGGTTTCGAAAAAAAAGTTTACTAATTAAAAGATGCCAAGTCAATTTCCTGAAAATTTAAATCCATATCTCTTCTCTCTCCTCTTAGTAGTTGAACTTTAAAAATACATAGACTATTTTAGCCTTTAGATAAGTCATGAGGTTATGCTAAAAAAGTAGGGCCATAATTGTAAATAATGTTTAAAACTAAGATTACACTCAAAGGCGGCCTAACAAGCACACCAAATAACCGTTTCTTAGTATAAATCTAGATATAGATGAAATTAATTAGGAGTAATTATTTTGGGACGAAAATAGTGAGCTGAGTTGGAGAGCTTTTAGGGAATCTGGAAGGAGAGAAATTCTAGAATCTTTGAAGGAAAGGAGGAGGAGTTGGCGATTCTTATTCTTAATATCAAGGGCCTTAGGCTCCTTTGGTCGAAATTGTTTACCGAATGTCGCAGTATCTTTTTGAGGACTTAGTCTTTCCTTTGTATCTTGTTTGAGGGAGGGGAATTAGTCCCGTCTCTCGTCCTTTTTGTGTTGCTAGCTTCTGGGTTTTGTTCTTTATAGGTCATCTCGACCTCTTTGGCTGCTCTTGTATTTTCTTTTGACGTTTTGCCCTCAATAAAGTCTACAATTATCCAAAAAAAAAACTTTTGGGGGTTGAAAGAGGTAAGAGAGTTGAAGAGAGATTTTAGGAGCAGAGAGTAAGAGTTATTAGGTAGTGAGAGATTTTTAGGAGTAGATAGTAAGATGGAATTGAAAAGAGGTAGAGTGAAGGAGAAAATAGTTATTAAAAGTTGATGGACAGAGTAAATTCATGGAGAGATTTCAGGAAGAGCACACGTGATTGCAGATGAGAGGTGTTGGAGCTGTGTGTTAAAGGTGTAGAACCAAGATGCTCTGCTTGATTAAAAGGGAACTTTAAATACGTATATTACTCTTTTCTAGCTTATTTTAGCTCATAAAAAGGTTTAACTTTCATGAGTTTTATGGTAAATTTAAAATAAAATGAACAACTTTATAATTGCATAAACGTAGTTAGTATTGATTCTATTGAATATCATTGTAAAGATTTCCTTTAGAGTTTTCTAATAGATACATTTTTGCACTAAACTATCTTACAAAATGAAAGTCACGAGTTTTTGAAAATTTTAAAGAAAAAGTTAGTTTTAAAGAGAGAGGTGGGTGTTTGAGAGAGGAGAAATTATTTTTGGAAGAGAGAAAGAGATGTAGGTGGTTGGAGAGAGGAAAAGTTGCCTCGGTCTCCTTGCAAGCCACTCAAATTTTAACAACAAAAGTGCTTTATTCAAAAAACAAAAAAAAAAGACTAAAAATGCCCTTATATAAACCACTATGTAATATCTGAATAAAAGAAAATGTATTTTGATCAGTAAGCCTCATTGGGAGATCTTTTCAGTGTCTTCTTCCTTTTTCAATTGATGTGATAAAATACTCATGCAAAAAATTTGTGGTTTTTGCAGCAAAAGAAGAGAGAGATGGTTGGATCTGCATTCGGAGAGGATGAGACCGGTAACCTTCAGATTCGTCTTACAGTAGAGGACTTGAAATTTCTGTTTATGGTGTGATTTCGGTATTCTTTTTTATTGAAGATTTTGCAGATATTGGCTAACCAGCATACTATTAGCTGAAGAGATCTCTCAATTCCATTGCATTGGGGGCAGCTTGTGGAGTTCTGTAAGGAGGGTATAAAGACAGCATTGGTAGCAACAGCTCTATAGGTGATTGGAGTAGTTACCTTGTTGGGTGGGATGAGGAGCTAGGTAGTAAGCGGCATTGTTGGCTAACAGTAATTTTAGGGTGGACCAGGGAGTAACAAAAGAAGAAAAAAAAAGGTCAGTAACCAGCAGATTACATGAATGGCGTTTGAAGAATCTATATAGATTCTCTTTTATTACTTTGGTGGGGGGGAGTGTTATTCTCTCTCCCTCTCCTTTCTGTTGTAATCATATTGTTGAAGAGAGTTAAAAACCCTAGAGGAAAGTAAAAAAATGTGAAAGTTCAATGAAAATTCTATTCTTAAGAGTGTAATCAGAGTTCTGCTATTATTTTCTGATAGAAAGAGAAGCTGGGTTTTGGAAATGTTACTGTAATTAGTGCATTTGATGAGATTAATCCTTGTTTTTTTTTTTTTTTTTACTTTCTCATATGGGAGATTGATCCTAGTGGGGTTTGTAATGTACTGCATGATGAGCAGAGTCTGTGTTTATATCCTCTTGTGGAGGACAGATGAACACGGTTGACAAGTTGCCTGCTGTCTCAATCATTATTGTTTTATTTTGATCAGATGGCAGTCAAGGTTGGGGCCAATGTAGATGATGAGCTCCACTCGTGTTCACTACAAGTTCAAGAGAGGTTGGTGAATTATTGAGTGTTTTAAGACCTGGACTGGACTGGCCGGTGCCGTGCTGAGAAAGTGAATATTGACCTGGATTTTTGAACTTATATTTTTGCTAAAAAAACTGGCATAACCTGGATGGTTCACCTGATTGACCAACCGGTTAACGGTCGGGTTTTAAAACATGAATTGCGACCTAGGGGAACTTCAGTATATATACTAGGGAAACGTCACGTGCAAGTCTTAGAGATCACTGACCAGGTCCACATGGATTGTTGGCCCATCCCTAAGTGAACCTGTATGCAAAAAAACAGCCCGATTGGTGATATCTAAGCATTTGATTGTAGTCATTTTTAGGAGTTGATTTTTAACCGTGGATTTTAAGCATTATTTGGGGTACTCAGATCCAAAGGTTTGAAATAACTAATTGGTATGTAGGTCCACCTAGAGATTGAACCAAACATGATGGCATGAAAGGTAAATAAAAATCCATATAGATAGTTTATCGGATTACAAATCCAAAATCTAAATCCGATCCGATAAGCCGATACATACCTACATCGGATTTCGGATATATCCGATCTATTGACAACCCCTACTTTTAGCAATAAATTTTAGAGATGGCTGGTTTTGCCTGCCTTAGAGCATAGATGGCCTTAGAGCATCTCCATCTATGCTCTAAATCAGTAACATAGAGACTTGTCAAATGGAAACCGTACTCTAAAAGGGTTCTCTATTTCACAGCCCTTATTTTGAGTCTCCAAATTTCTTCACCCATCATTGAATCTCTAACCTATCTTTAACACTATTCCTTTTCGTTATGGTTTCTATTGGGAGTGCATATTTGCACACCCCATTTCCTATCCCGGTGGACTCCCAGTCGGGGCACACCCCAAAAAGAGAGATCTCTCTCTAAAACTTGGCTGACCAGTGACCGCTCACAAAATGAGCCACGTGGCATATTTTTAGAGGACACTGACCATATGGATGTTTGGCCGAACCCTAGGTGGACCTACAAACAAAAAGTCAGCCTGATTAGTGATTTCAAACCTTTCAATCTTGTACCCCAAATAATGGTTGATAACGCTCAAATTCACTCGGTTAATTCAACCCATGAAAATGGCTCCATTCAACGCTTGAAAATCACTAATCAAATTGAATTTTGGTTTGTAGGTCCACCTAGAGATTGGCCAAACGTCTATACAGTCAGTGTCCTCTAAAAATGTGCCCTGTGGCTCATTTTGTGGGTTGTCAGTGATGGTCACCGATCAGCCAAGTTTTAGAGAGATCTCTCTTTTTGGGGTGTGTCCCAACTAAGAGTCCACCGGGATAAGAAATGGGGTGTGCAAATATGAGCTCCTTTTTCTATTTTACCCTTCTTTATGTATCACTCTGGGTGGAATAGTATTTTTAGAGATGAGAATAGAGATATGTGGTTGGAGTTAAAAACTAACATTGAGGTGCTCCAAAAGCACTTTATAATTAAAAAATCTCGGTTGGAGATGCTCATGTTTGCCGCAGTCCTCTTTTGTCTATTTCCCATCTAATGCAAGGAACAACCCATGTTCTCTCTTTCTTTCCAACCAAATTCTAAAATTCATCATTATCGTTACCACTTATCCCAAATGCATCATG
Source organism: Euptelea pleiosperma (assembly GCA_035048495.1). Taxonomy (NCBI): domain Eukaryota; kingdom Viridiplantae; phylum Streptophyta; class Magnoliopsida; order Ranunculales; family Eupteleaceae; genus Euptelea; species Euptelea pleiosperma. Next base: position 13,591,620 of record CM068545.1, read on the forward strand.
AATCGGATTTCGCCTTAAGAGTGACTCTACATACCTGTTGTCTCTCCCCAACAAAAAAACGGTCGCATGTGGAAGTGGAAAGGACTAAAACTAGTCATTTTCCTTGCTGTTGGTTGGCATTGTTGGAAACATTTGCAGATACCAATTGAGTTGGTAAGGTTTGGGAGTGTTGATACCACAACGTGGGTTCAAACCCGCCATCACCCACTAATCACCGACCTGCTTGCCTAACCCTACTACTACTACTACTACCAAAAAAAACGAAAAAAAAAAAAAAAAAAAAAACCTAGATATTGACGAGTAATCTGCAAACTATCAAAATATTGATCATCACGACCTTCAAATAAGACATCTACCTAAAATATCTGACAACATTACGTGCATGACAATGACAAGTAAGGACCAAATACCCATTTTATCCTTTTAATTTCTCATATGTTGGGTTAGAAAGTTGGATTTTTGAGCATGACCCCTCAGAGTGGCAACATAGGGCCATGATCACTAGGTGTAAAGGATCATATTCAAGCAGCAAAAATCCGGAATAAGCACATGTTTTGATGATTAATATTTTCAGTAGCGAAAAAAGAAAAAGCATCCACCTAACTGTTACAAACCACATGCTTTGATTGGCTTACGAGTCCTAGCTGTTTCAAATCATATGTTTTGATTGGCCGACATGGGGGTGTGAAGGGGGTTCGACCATGTCGGTAAATATAAACATGATTAGATGTGCCTATGAGTCTAATGATCTTTGATGAAGACGGATTACTTCACAAAGTACAATTAGTACATTCCATGTCTTATGTGATTAGAGCGACGTCTAATCTCTAATCTTGTCCCGACGGAAAATCCGAAAATTTTCCTTTCTTAGTCGGCGAAGTTGGTTCCAAGATACATAATTAGTCTTGATTAGATCGCATGGGCCCATTAACACTAGGGTTCAGAAAGATGAGGTGCAAATCAAGGTTTTAAATTGGACCATTATAACGTATAACGGATGGACATAGGGCGTTATTGTTATTTCCATTATAACATCCCGATATTTTAACTGACAATAACGGAAAATAATGGAATAAAAATAATATTTTTTTATTATTTAAACAAATAACGGTCATTATTATTTATGATTTCACATTTCAAAATTCAAATAACGGTCGTTATTTTTTTATTATTTAAACAAATAACGGTCTTTATTTATTTTTTTTATTTAAACAAATAACGGACAGATTTTAAATTCACAATTCAAAATTCAAATAAAAAATAAAATTTAAAAATATTGAAAATAACTGAAGTTTTATTAGAAAAAAAGTTATCAAAAAATAAGGAAGGATATTTTCATTATAATGGGATAGGGTTAAAGTGAAAATAACATAATGGATCAGAACGTTACCGTTATAACGGTTGTTATTTTCGTTATAGTGGTCGTTTTTAAAACCATGGTTCAAATTAGAGAGAAGATTAGACTTTGGTACCAAAGGAATCCATCATTCATTTTGGTACCAAGATGCTCATTGGTACAAAGGGAATTCAGTGAACGGTGCACACATGCCAACTATTCCATACCCCGAGAATCACGTTGTTCAACTGCGTACCCTGCCAAGTGTGTTCACGCCTTTTCAAACTAAAAGTCCGGTGGGTCCATGAGATGCCTCACCTTGACCTTTTCACACGTACCCACTTCAAGGAATTAATTTGAGCAAGCACAGACTGTTAATATGGTACACATGATCTACCAACCCATTAATACAGACTGTTCAATTTGTTGACCCATCTCAGGATAGAACATAGCCCCCCCAAAACAGATTGATTGGGATTGATGGAGAATCTTAGAGTCCGTTTGGACAGGTGCTTGAAAGTGAGCTTTTGTTTCCTTAAATAACAGAGCCTATACAGGATATAAATGGGCCGAATACCTTGTCAATGTGGGCCTTATTCTGGATTTGTATAGACCTATTCCGATTCTGCAAATCAGATTTATCTTCTGAGCTCGTTTTGGGACTTTTCCTTCACTATTGGACTTCTACAAGCTTTTGACTTCAACCTGGACTAAGTTGGGCTTCTTTTAGAACACAAACAACAGTGTTACCAAAAACCCCAAGTGGTAAACGTAATTTTTTTTAATGCAGTTTGCTCTTGTTGCAGATATCTTGAGAATGCAACACGTGGCACAATCTTTTGGGTCCACTGACCCATAAATTTTTGGCCCACCTCTTCGTAGAAGTGGTCATAAAAAAATCAGCCTGATTGCATTGTGATCTCTAATCGTTGGGTTCGAGCGTTTTCATGGGCTGTTTTCGAGCTGTTGAATTTCATGCAGTTTTTTGTGTACTCGGATAAAATGGCTAGAGATTATCAATCAGGCTGATTTTGAAGGGCACGTCCACCAAGAGGTGGGCCAAACATTCATGGGTCAGTGGGCCCAGAGGGGTATGCCACGTGGTGCATTTTCAAGTGACCTGCAATGCTGCAACGAGGGGAAGTGCAGTAAATATCCCTGCAAAATTCGATACACGTTACAATTTACTCTAATAATTAATAAGACAAAAATTTTAAATTGATTTGTAGGTATCTCAAGATACAATTTTGGCTAACGACGAAACGACACCACTGTGCACTGTGACAATGTCCATGGACCCCGGACCATGTGATTATTGAAAAAGACTCCAATCCACCGGTTAAAAATCACCGATTTGGCTGATTTTTTGTTTGTAGGTCCAATTAGAGACGGTCAATGTGCCAAACATTCATTCAGTTAGTGGTCTCTAAGAATGTGCCACGTGGCCTATAAACATTGTCATTAAAGATTTACTCGTACTGTAGACCTGACTATAGCTGGAATCCATTAGATCGTCTCGCGATGCGTGTCAAAACCCGTACCAGAAAAGTATAAGCAAATGGGTCGTGATGTAACAAGCTGTAGCTTACGCCTAGCACCATTTTTGTTACTCACAGCCACCATCTGTGTCCACTGACTGCATGGAAGTTTAGCTCACCCCTTGATCACGCCTTGAAAAGTACTAAAATCTAACGGCCATAGATTACCAATCATGTTAACTTTTGGCTTGTATATCCACCAACGGGTGGGCTAAACATTCTTACGGTCAATGGGACCAGATAGCAGCGAGGAGTAACAAAAATGGTGCTAGCTCATGCTTTTGCTGTATGCTACAGCTTGTTACATTGCCACCTTACGCGCAGAGGATTTTCTTCAAGCAAAAAGATGCAGCACGATTTTTGTTATTTACGGTTAAAACCGTTTAACTGGTTATTTTAAACCATGGACAAAACCAAGGTTTAAAAGGGACCGTTATAACGGTATAGCGGTCTGGGGGCGTTACCGTTTTTTCCGTTATAACGAGGAAAAAAAATGCTCAGGGGCAAAAATGGAAAGAAATGAGAAAAAAATGGAAAAGGGGAGCTGAAATTTAAATTTTGAAATTTGAATGTCAAAATTTAAAAAACAGAAAATAACGGAAAAAATGGCCATTTTTCACATTTTTCCAGAAAATAACGATTGTTATAACGGAAAATAACGGCCGTTATTTTATGGGCGTTTTATCGGTGCTTAACGAAACGGGGTGGGTCCGAATCCCTTATAACGGCCGTTATTTTCGTTATATTGGCCGATTTTTAAACCTTGGACAAACCATCTATGCAGGTCAGTGGGCCCAGATGGCAGCGGTGGGTAACCAAAATAAGCGTCAGATACCTTGTAACATCAACGACCAAACTTCAAACCATACAATATCAAGCTGCCGACCTGTAGCCTTTTGACATTCCATTTCAAAAGGCTCATGAAGGTAGACAGAAAGAGAAGATTGATTTAGATAAAAGTCCCGCAACCCATGATCTTCAAGTAGACTCCGTGTCCGCGTGTATGTGTATGTGTATGTGTATGTGTCAGTGTTTGTGCGCGTGGGCACGGGCGTGTTATATTATTTCACACACGCAAATATCGTACGATGGTCCTCAGCAACCAACGATAAGTTGCAAATTGATGGGAGCTTAACCTTCTGACGTAGACATAAAAATTGAGCAGTTCGAAACTTTTTGGAAAAATCTATGATGCACACTTCTGCATCAAAATTTTGATGCAGAAGCCCCTCAATTTGCCACCTAGTAGACTCTTTAGGACCCATTGGTCACACAAATGTTTGGCCCACACCTTCGTGGACCCACACAGCAAAAATCAGTGTGATTAGTGATTCCTAGCCATTGAATTTGAGCACTGTTTCAAAGAACAGCCAGTATTTTTTGATCTATCTTGTTTGTCTTTTGAAATATGAGTAGACGTCTGTCCGCAAAGTTGTTGACAGAGCACAACATAAACCACGTGGTACACACTTCGATGAGACTGATCGTATGGATGTTTGGCCCAACCATAGATTTAGACCAAAAATTAGCTGGATTAGTGATTTCTAAGCATTGGATTGGACTCGTTTTCATGAGTTGATTTTTTACCCTCAAATTTGAGCATTATTTGAGGTTAAAGCTCCAAAGGTTTGAAATGGAATAACTAATCCTAGTTTACCCATCATTTGACGGGTGCATCTAGTATGCAACAATTTGCCTACTTTAAAAAGTATGCAAACATTGTATCCACCATTGAATGCACATTGAAAAACGTGTTTTTAATTTATAATTTTTTTAAAATATTGAAATAACACATTTTTCAAGGGACATCCAACAGTACTGACAATGTTTGCATACGTTTAAGTATGAAAATGGGTGCATACTAACATTAAAACATGAAATGCATCATGTGCCTGTTAATGCACTTATGAAAGGACCATAGTATTACAATTACAATGCTAACCACGGGTGATTCAAGTCTTTTTTTTTCTTTATAGATATTGTATATTTTTTTAGAGTAAAACTTGCCTGTCACCCACAAAATGAGCCATGTGGCACGTTTTTAGAGGACACTGAGCATATGGATGTTAGGCCAATCCCAAGGTGGACCTATAAACCAAAAATCAACCTGATCAATTAGTGATAGCGTTGGATTGGAGTCATTTTCATGGGTTGATTTTTAGTTTTTAACCGTAGGATTTGAGTATTATTTGAGGTAGAAGATCAAAGCTTCTTCTAAAAATGTGCCAGGTGACTCATATTGTGGGCTGTCAGGGCATCCATGAACCGTCGCTGGTCAGGCAAGTAAGTTTTACTCGTTTTAGAGAGTCGTTTCCCACAAAGGAGGGCAGTAATTTTATGATGCTACTCTTGTCCTTGAGCCACACGTCCCAAACAACCAACACTTTCGAAATTAACTGTGGTAAGATGTTTCCAAATATAGATTGGGTCGGGCTCAAGGGACCCCCATTTCTACCCCCTTTTTGATCCCCATCTTGGCGAACCCACATAGAAGAAGAATCAATGGCTGATTTTTGGTGGGGATGATAACCTCACCATATAGATCACCCAAACAAAAAATCAGCCCATTCTGAAATTTCTAACCCTATCAAATGTGGTTTTAAAGTTACACAGTAAAAATCGATGGTCCATAATTCTTCAGCTTCTAAACCAGTCTATGAATATCAGAATGATTTGAATTTTTGTGACCAAAAATCAGCCATTGATTCATCTTCTATGTGGGAACGCCAAGATGGGGGTCAGAAATGGGGTTCCCTTGAGCCCGACCCATATAGATTTGATTTGCTTTTGCAGCAGAAGCTGTTGGTAGTTGGTACACTAATGGCACGTTTGGTAGGCCACTGCAGCCGGAAAATAAAATATTTACCCGCATTAATATTTGTCCGGGCGTGTTTGGCACGTATTTGCCCCCGCCGAATATTTAGTTGGGCCCATGAATTTGCCCGCTGCGGCGGAAAAACATTTGATCACCTCCGCTCTAAATAAACATTTGAAAACTTTGTTAATTTTAATAAAAATAAGTTTTTTAATATAAAAAAGATAAATATAAATTTTTTTTGGATCCAATGAACTAATACGTGGCTCCCACACCGGCCTAACCCATATTTGACTTACTTTAATATGTGGACCCACTTATTCAAGTAGACGGTATCGGTGGAAGCAAAAGTGAACCATCATGTTCATGTTTGTTCTGGACGTGGATTTCGAGAATTCAATGGTGGTTGTGCTTTGGCAAAAGTGAATGCTAACTCTTCACTTTTGCCAAAGCACAACCACCGTTGGATTCTCCGAATCCAGCCAGAAAATAAACATGAATTTGTTGACTTTTGTCGGCCCTCGGAACCTGTTCCTTAGAGCTGCAGAGCCATCTCAAGTGTTGCCATTTTTACGTGACGAAATGGAATATTCTAACTTTTAAGAATAATCTATACTCAAATCATGTGGGTCCCATTCTGTCATGCACTTTATACCAACAACAGATGAGATGGCATACAAGGAAAAAGGGTCCACAAATAAAACGTGGATTGCGAGAATCCAATGGTGGTTCTGCTTTGGCAAAAGTAAATGCCAGCTCAGCACTCCTGCTAAATCACACTACCATTGGATTCTTGGAGTCCACGTCCGAAAACAAACTGAACTTGTTGGTTCACAGCCAGACCCTAAAAAAAAAGTGAGCTCATATTTGCACACCCCATTTCCTATCCCGGTGGACTCCTAGTCGGGGCACACCCCAAAAAGAGAGAGATCTCTCTAAAACCTGGTTGACTGTTACCGTCAAATAAGCCACATGTCAAATTTTTAGAGGACACTGACCGTATGGATGTTTGACCAATATCTAGGTGGACCTACAAACCAAAAATCATCTTAATTAGTGACTTCCAAGCGTTGGATTGGAGCCATTTATTAACTGTAGGAATTCGAGCATTATCGACCATTATTTGGGGTGCAAGATCGAGAGGTTTAAAATCACTAATGAGGCTGATTTTTGGTTTGTAGGCCCTCCTAGGGATTGGCCAAACATCCATACGGTCATTGTGTTCTAAAAATATGCCACGTGTCTCATTTTGTGGGCAGTCAGTGAAGGTCACGGTCAGCCAAGTTTTAGAGAGATCTGTCTCCTTTGGGGTGTGCCCCCACTAGGAGTCCACCGGGATAGGAAATGGGGTGTGCAAATATGAGCTCCCAAAAAAAAGGGTCAGACTCCAGGGACCCCCATTTATGACCCCCACTTTGGTGGACCCACATACAAGATGTATCGATGGATGATTTTTGGTGAGGATGATCTCTATGGTGAGGAGATCATCCTCATAAAAATTCAGATCATTCTGATATTCATAGACTGGCGGTTTAGAAGTTGAAGAATTATGAACAGTCGATTTTTACCGTGAAACTTGAAAACCACATTTGACGGGGTTAGAAATTCCACTGATTTTTTGTAGGGGTGATCTATATGGTGAGGAGATCATCCTCACCAAAAATCAGCCATTGATTCGTCTTTTATGTGGATCAGCCAAAGTGGAGGTCAAAAATGGGGGTCCCCGGAGTCCAACCCTAAAAAGAATTACTCCCCATTCACCTCGACCATGGTTCAAAATCTCGGGATGAGGGCATAGAACTCGTTTCGGATAGCCCAAATATCAGTCGGTGGCTTCCAATCTCGATCCGGAGAACAGGATCGGCCAAGACTTCGAACCCTGACCTCAATAGCCCCTTTGCATCCCACGTGTACCCCTGACAACAATGTTCCAACACTATTTAAACCTTTATATCCGTAAACCAAAAAGGCGTTTCAACATGGTTCAAAGTCTCGGACGATCCTGCTTTGGATTGGGCATTCGGGATCGAGATTGGAGCTCACCGATCTGATAAAAAATTAGATCGTCTCACCCTGAGATCATTGTTTCCCAAAGGAGTTTCACTTTGTCTCGGGCGAGATGCGCCTATCCCATTCTGGACCGAACCGATCCAGGATCGGAGCCCACTGATCTGCCTCTGATTCTGAGATTTCAAACCATGGTTTTCAAGGGTATATGTTGGATGTAGAGGACTCGGATGGAGTTGGTGTGTATCGACTCTATCCTCATGAATCCACGTTGTCCACTATCTGGGCCCCGATTCTTGCATGGGACCTTGGCTTGGTGCTTGCATTGATTCAATCCCCTTACTGTTTGACTAATAATAATAATATTGTTATTATTAGGGTCGGGCTGAAGGGACCCCCATTTCTGACCCCCTTTTTTGACTCCCATCTTGGCGTACCCACGTAGAAGATGAATCAATGGCTGATTTTTGGTGAGGATAATCTCTATGGTGAGGAGATCATCCTCACAAAAATTCAAATCATTCTGATATTCATAGACTGGTTTAGAAGCTGAAGCATTATGGACCGTCAATTTTTATCGTGTAACTTTAAACCCACATTTGATGGGGTTCGAAATTTCAGAATGGGCTGATTTTTTGTTGGGGTGATCTATATGGTGAGGTTATCATCCCCACCAAAAATCAGCCATTGATTCATCTTTTACGTGGGTATGCCAAGATGGGGTCAGATATGGGGTTCCCCTGAGCCCGACCCTTATTCTTATGGCAATTTCCACAAATAAGTGGTAAATCAGAAGCTTATTACTATCGAGCAAGTTTGACTTTCGAGCTATAACTAATGAGTACGTAAAACTTTGATGAAAGGCTCTGTCATCGAGGCCGATGACAAGGTGCCATATGAGCCACATGGCACACTCTTGGAGGATTCTGACCGTATAGATGTTTGGCCAATCCTTAGGTGGACCTAAAAACCAAAAATAAGCTTGATTAGTTATTTCAAACCTTTGGATCTTTGTACCTTAAATAATGTTCAATAATGCTCAAATTCCCTCGGTTGAAATCAACCAATGAAAATAATTCCAATCCAATGCCTATAAATCACTAATCGGGCTGATTTTTTTGGTTTGGACCTTTATAGGTCCACTAAGGATTGGCCAAACATCCATACGGTCAGAGTCCTCTAAGAGTATGCCACATGGCTCATATTGCACCTGTCATCCAAGTTTTTCTCATAGCTAATCAAGAGATATTCCCACAAATTCAGGCAAACGTATGATGTGCTAATAAACGGAGAGGACTTACAAACTCTCTAACAAGAAGTCACCAAGTACCCACCTCAGAAAGTATGCCACGTGGCTTACAAAAAAAAAGTACGTACCCACCTTAAAAAAAAAAAAGGGGAAAGTTTAGACAAAAAAATTGAAGTTGTTTATTCACCCCCCGTAAGCTGTGCTATGGAACCTTTTAATGGTGCAAACGTTTAGAATTCTGAGGAGGACCTGGTTGCTGGTGCACCTAGGTGTCTTGAACTGGCTCATAGCCACTCCATTCCCAATTGAGTACTCCAAAATCTTCTTAAACGTCCCCCTTTCAACAATGCAGAGCTCTAGAGGCCCGATCGAATTCGTCTTCCTTGAGACCACGTATCCCTGATCGACGAATGAAGCATCCATCTCCCGGCAACATTGATCGAGAATCGCTTCCTCAACTTCACCCTTGATCTCCCAGTAGATGACATAGTGCCCTGGTTGGTTGGTCAAATTGGCATGGCTAGTGAAATCGACTACCTCGGCTCTTGCTTTGCTCAATAGCTGGGACCCCCTTTCAACTACCAATTGAAGGTCCTTTTCTGTATTTTTGTCGATATTTACAGTCAAAATTAGCTTTCTTCTGCAAATAAAGTTCAGTTTGGGCGTCCCTTTGTAAAAACCAGCCACCTCCACCACATCACCTAATCTAATTCTGTAGAGTCCTGAAAGTACAAAAAAGGACAAAATACCAAACAAGGCCTCTAAACCACACAATCCATACTTATAAGCTTTAACAAACAGCCTTTAATTATTTCTAACAAACTTATTATAATTGCAGACAGCACCATTAATGATAAAAGAGGAAAAAGATATATTCAAGATTTATTTGCTTGTGCATCAAGAGGCAGTATGTGTCAATGTGCCGGATGTGGTCGGTTGATGGTAACCAAAAACTGTTCTACAATGGGGAATACAAAATCAGGATGTGGGCTCACCCCGACCGACATGTTCCGTATTCGGAAATCCAAAGGGTCTGCAATATGGGTCCAGTTTGACGATCTAGGTCCCAAAGATGATCCAGTTTGACAATCGAAAAGATCGTACGGTTAGCATTATATATTCGATCGGGTCAACTAAAAGAGATTTACTAGTTAAGACACGTACATGAAAATGGTGGGTTTTGACACCCTTCTATGTTCACCACATGAGAAGAAACTTTGCTACATGAGGGTCGTTGGTGGGTAAGAACTCCCCTTCGCACGCACATGTTTTGGAAATTTAGGGCATGTTTGGATAACCAATTTCAAAAAATACTTTATTTAAAAAAGACTTTTTTTTTAAAAGATATTTTGAAAAATATGTCGTTTAGATCATCGTTAATGCAAAATGTCTTTATCTTCTCTTAATGGGCTCGCCATCACTATAATTGATGAGAGAGATAGAGTGAGAGTAGGTTTTTATTTTGTTTATATCATGTTCATTGAGCTAGCAAAATTTTAAAAAGCCTTTTTTGACTTGAAAAACACGTTTCAACTATCCCTTTGTTGAAAAAATTTGCTGGTGCTAAACGATGGGGCAGATATAGGTGAAGAAAAAGATTCCCTCCCATGCATCTACCCCAGCATTTGCGGGAGAAAATTTTGGCTGTTCCATTGCAAAGGGAACGGGAAGGTACCAGTAATCAAGACAACAAGTTGAGGTAGGGTCCACATTACCTTTGGAATATCTCCTTTTAATATATGTGATCATCCCCACTTCAAATGTGGTCCTGATTACGTCGACCACGTTTTTGTGCAATTCCACGTCTTTTTGTAGTCGAATTGCAACAGATATCGTTCAGCAATTTTTTTTCTTCTTCTCTTCCTCTTATGTTCTCCAAAGCAGCCCAAACATCATAGCGTTTTATGCAAAACGCGTTAAGCAGCACAAATTCAATTATTCAAAATTAGATTTGGGGGATATATACACACACAACACACACGTCTTGTCAACAAGATTAAGAAGATGTTGCGATGCCACTTTAAAATATCCCCAAACAAGCAAAGAGAACCAAACAGATCACAATCTACTAGATTCTTTTTTTATATATATATATATTTGTAAGCAATCTACGAGATTCTTAATTTAGGAAATAATTAATCATTAATTGAGCTAGTTGTACGGTCAGCATCCATACTTATCAGCTGCATTTATCTTCTTACCTTGAAAACAACGCTAGTTTCTCACTTTCTATGTTCTAGTGAGGGTAAAGGTTGAGAGAGAGAGAGGAGAGAAACTAACCTGTAAAAGTGGTGAGGACAACCTCATATTCCTGTCCAACCTGAACTTGAGAGAGTGGTACTGGGTCATCTTCTATAAAATCATCAATGGCTGGACTGTGATCTTGTTTCTGTCTGTAAAGAGGTATGAACTCAAAGTAAGAAAAAGTGGGTATTACTGCAAAAGTAACATTCTCAGGAGGATTTAAAGGATCCATATTAACCCCAATCCAACTCTCTGTTGATCCATAATCAGCACAAACAATTGGCAAATCCCCTGCATAATGTCTTAGTTTCTTCAAATAATGTTGCATTGATCCTGTCATTATTGAATATACGTATTTTGCATTAGGCCACAGCTTTGAAATCAGAGAAAACCAATTGAATATTTCTAACTGTTTGCATTTCTCTTCAATCCTTGAAGCCAGAGTTGGGTTTGGAGAGATAATAATCTCCAACACAGCTTTTCTCATCTTAGGTAAGGTGACTTTTGTTGAACTTAGACTTCCTTCCCTTATATCCTTACATATATCTTTCCATACCTCTTCAAAGGTCGTGAAAGCTTGCACTATACTGTAAGCAAATGTGGAGGTGATGAACTCAACCTGATCGGAGAAAACAAGGCCAAGAAGGAGATGACAGTAAGTCGATTGCTTATAGTCTCCACCTGAAATTACTTCTTGTGGGCTACAAGTAAATGATTTTGTTTTCTTCTGTTTAATCTTGAATTCTTCACTTGCAAAGTAATGGGTTGTGGCTGTTCCTACTACTAAGCCTCCCTTGGTTTTGGACCGTTGGCTGCTGTAAATGAACTCAAGGATCCTCCCTCCAGCCTTTATTGGAAAAGCCCTAGTGCCACCACCAAAAGATGAAGATAAAGAAGAAGTTAGTAAAAAGAAAAACCAGCTCAACTAGATATTAAAATCTAGGAAGAATGAAAAATTAACAATAACCCATTATTATTCCAAACTTGATCATCTTCTTTTCCTTGGTGGGAACTTGATCATATCCAATATAATGAAATTTATTATGTTTATAAACATCAAACCAACACATGGCCCCACAATTGATAAACATCAATACAGCTTGATATGCATTATTCAGAGAAAGAAGAAGATACATTTAAGAGTGAGATGGGTTGCAGACCTTGATCTATAAGCAGCTGCCAACCTAAAAATCTGAAGCGAAGTCTGCGAGCTGTGGCGAGTGAACGGGACGTACTTTTGTCTTCCCTCGGTTGTTCCGAACTACACCGCCAGTCGCATCCAGAGAGAAAAACATTAAAAGTGTAAAAAAAAAAAAAAAACCTTTGTACGAAAGCAAGGAAAAAGACCATTAATATAAAAAAAAAAAACAATTCTTTATTGTTTTCAACAAAGTCTGCAGAGCTTGTTCTTTATGAACTGTTATTCCTAGCTCAGATGGGTTCTCTCCCATCTATACTTGTAACCATTAAAACTTGAAAAAAAAAGGGATTAAACACCAAATTAGTTTAATAAAGAGAAAGAATTAAAGGATCTATGTACCTTAAAGAGAGAGTGGTGATGGGTTCTTGAGTGAGGATTGGAGAAGAATCCCCATCTGCAATTCTCTGTATATATGGCTCAACATCTGCATGGGAAACAAGAGGGACTAAAGAGGTGTAAAGGGATTCAAGAGCGCAAGGCTCCATCTCTTGGATTTTGAGGTCCCCCAACCATCTCTTAAGGTATTCAGTCCTGAAATTCTGTTCAATAATGCGTCGAAGCGTCTGGGTCTGAACCATCCCGGCGTTCTCCGCAATCTCGTCGAACCATCTGAGAATTTCATAGTCTTCATGGCTGTTGTTGTTGGTTGCAACTGGTTCCATATGGGTGATGGTTAAGATTGGTAGTGAAGGATAAGATCGTGATAGTGCTGCCCCTCTCTCTCTAGAGAGAGAACCCACCCAAGAGCCCACTATGAAGAGTAGAGTATCTCTTCGTTTATCCGAAACCAACCCAGTACTCTCTCAACTCTCTATCTTAGAGAAGTACGATAGCATGTAGACCACAAGACGGGCTATCGTTTGCAGATAGAGAGATTCTTTAAAAGGATGGAGACGAGTAGCCCCCCCCCCCATTTATAAGCGACCGTTTGAATTTTACAACGTCATATTCCACAACTATTGCTATTTTCTAATTTAGCTGAATAGAAAATTAAATGTCACACAAACACCTATCTTTCCTTATTCACTTGCATACTTGCATCAAGTAAGCTCAATGGATGGTTTAAAACTATTATTGTCTGTTCAAAGTAGGGAATACACACTCCACGTGTTGATCTTGGTCAACTATCATGAATGAAAAGTACTATAATAAGGTGCATGAGATACACGGTGTCAATACTGTTTTCACAGTCATCTTAATTAGGTTTGTACCAATTAGTTTCCAATGATGCGCTTTTAAATCAAAATAGTCAAGAAATAATTAATTTATTTAGAAAATATAAAAGCACTCCATGTAAAATTTTAGAAGCAAAATGATTATTTTATCCATTTTATAAGGTAAATAGGTATAAAAGGGAGCCCATTGTATCCCCTCTTATAGGCTTCAATAAAGAAGGGCCGAGATCTTATCACTCAACTGGACGGTGGATCTCAGCTACTTAAACCCGATTTTGGCAAATGCTTTATCAAGAGTGTAGTGGGCACAAGCACCAGGAGCTCAGTTGTCTCCCCTTCTTATAGGTTTCAATAAAGAAGGGCCGAGATCTTATCTTCCAATTGGACGGTGGATCTCAGCCACACACCCGATTTTGACAAATGCTTTGTCGGGGAGTGCTGTGGCCTGTGGGCACGGGCCACCCACTAGTTAATTAAAAACAAAACTTCATATTTCAAATACCATTTGCAAGGTCACTTCTCTTTTATTATAGTATTATAGAAAATTACAGGTGAAAAAGAGGGAGAGAAGGGCATATCTCATGGCAAAAGTCGCAAAATGTGGATCAACTTTTACCCTAAAAATCCTTTTATTAGGGTTAGGACTGTAAATCATCTAATTCTATGTATAGAACTTTTGATTGGAGTGGAAAAATCATGCCAACTGCGGATGATAATTGCCCCTTGAATGTATGGACTTTCTTCTGAATTAATTTAACCACATGGTAGTCCAAGCCAAGGTCTGAATCTTGATACAAGAGTTAAAATTGTCCAGTCAAAATGCCTTTTGTTAGACCCTATATGGTGAGTAGAGGAAAGTTTTCTAGAAAAACAAAAAGAGCTATAGATATAACAAAAGGAGGAAAAGATCCAAAACGTATATCAGCTCCAATAGTTGAAGACATCAAACCAAATTCAAATTCTGCAGAATCTCAGGAGAGCGTAGACTTTAGAATCCATTTCAATTTCCAACTTCTTGAGGTCCCGGCCTCGAGCCGATATATACTGAAGCCCAATGATTAGAGAATGCGCCTCAGCCTCAGCCTCGGTTGAACTAGCTCTCGATTTTCAGCCGCATGGGAGAACACAATGTCGAGAGAGAGAGAGAGAGAGAGAGAGAGATTTTCTAAAAGAATTAAATGTGAAGGGATTTGGTAGAAATGGGCACAAATTTTACACCGGCTGGCTGACGTAACCTCTCCTCCAACTCATATTGGTACGGGACAAGGCATTTACTTCGCAAAGTGGACCGTTTCACGTTTCACTGGATTGGGCGGCAGCTAGTCCTATCTCTTTGGTCAGAAACCAACTAATGCTGTGCCCGAGGACACCAAAGTTTGAAATCTCCACTCCGAAAATGCCAGGTAGAGAGCACTCTTTCAGACCCAGTGATCACATGGACGTTTGACCCACCTAACGGTGGACCTACACGCCAAAAAGCAGCTTGATTGGTGATTTCTAGCAGTATATATGCCACCTGAAAAAATCTCAAATCCAACGAATAGAAATCACCAATAAGCCGATTTTTAGTGCGTGTAGGTCCACCAAGATGTAAACTGAACAGGTCCTGTTGGCCTCGAGAGAATGGCATGGGGCATTTTAGAAGGGTGATCGACATCAAATTCTGAAGTTTCCAGTGACAGTAAACTCGGGTTCCCACCGCCATCAACCTTGGTTTCCTCTTAAAACCAAAGTCGTGGTCCTACCAACAGTATCATCTCTGCGAGATTCCACTGCATTAAAGATGGAGGGTCCACCACACACACCTCTAATGGATGAGCAGTGTTAGCATTCACTAGTGGGCCGTCCTCCTTTGGTCCAAAACTGTGGTTATCGACCCCTTCAAACGTTCTTGTCCTTTCTAATGCCCAAGCCCCCCCACCCCAACAAAAAATGGACATCCGTTATAACGGCTCTTATTTAAAAAAAAAAAAACTGTTCTTTTACCGTTATTGATTTTTTTTAAAAATATAATCAAATAATACTATTCTGACCTTTTTTACTCTTGATGTGACCCGTTATAACTGTCATACCGGTAACTTTATGGGACCGACAGTCTAACGGTAACTTTATAGGACTGTTATACCGTTATAAGACACCATTTAAAGCCTTGCTCAAAATGCTTATAGTCCTCCGTATTCACACCACAGAAATTTAAAGACTATCGAATGAACTAGCGTTGTCAGAATGATACCATCGATTCATAAGAGGAAGAACAAAAAAAAAGAGTATACGTACTTTCTCCCACAGACAAATTACCTTTCTATCCTAAAGTTGCATTTGGGATTGCGGTGACTAGGGCTTATAACTTATTGCTATAGGCCGTGGGTAAAACCAAAGAGTTTGAGTATCTTAGGACGATTTTGTTATTTAGAAAATATATATATTAAAGACTATCAAGGGTAGTTTTGTTATTTAAAAAAGATATTTTATGATTTCATTTGTCATTTAGAAAAGCTTACAAGGGATTGTTTTGTCATTTAAAAAATTATTAAAGGTTAGAAGCGTAAGTTTAATATTTATAAAGTTTTAATTCAATTTAGAAACTGCGATTCGCATAAGCTACAAGCAAAAACAGTTTTCAACTGCTTCTATTTTCTTGAAAACCTGTGAAAAAGTATCATTTCAACTTGCTAAAATCCATAACTGCAATAAGCAACCTCTCTCTCTCTCTCTCTCTCTCTCATCAACAATGAAAGAGATCCGAGTGATTTCTCGAAGATTATGGAGTCAAAAATAAATCTATAAAAATGGTTCATTTATCGTCCCAAGTCCTAAATACTCTAAATGGACAACCCAAATCCTCAAAACAGATTATACACCAATGGCCTGTCTGAAAGGCTCATGTTATAAGGATCTAGCCCAATCCTAGCTTGGAAGAACTCATTTGATATTGCAGCCACTTTTCAAAAAGCCAACTCTAATCCTGTTTGAAGGACAAAATCTCAAAAAGTGGGCCATAATTGGTTACCAAACATGGAAGAACAACGGACCAGAACTGACCTTGGTTGGCCCAAATTTTTGGATCCCAAACAAGCCCTAAGGGAGTGGCGCCAATTGACTTGTCCTGATCATTTGAGAGGACAAGGCATTCCTCATCCCCCAATTGGTTTTTCTTTGGGAAAATGATGTAACCAGCTATGCCTAAAACTTTTTCAAATGTGGAAGCACGATTGTTTTTACTCACGGATGTTATTTGGGTCCACTGACCGCATGGATGTTTATCCACCCTTTGGTGGATATACACACCAAAAATCACCCTGATTGGTAATCTATAACCATTAGATTTTAGCACTTTTTTGAGGTGTGCTTACAGCCGTTTAATTCAACCATTTTTTGAGTGCTAAAACCAATCGCTAGAGATCTTCAATCAAGCTGATTTTTGTTATGAATGTCTACCAAGGGGTGGGCTAAACATCCATGCGGTCAGTGAGCCCACATGGCAGCAGTTACTAACAAAAATGCACTTCCACATTTGAAAAGATCTCAGGTACACCTTGCTACACCACGACCCTTTTCTTTTTATAAGCAAGCAAGTGCATTTGAAGTTTTACCAACTAACACGTCCATCAAGGGGTGGGCCGAACATTAATGGGTCAGTGGGCCTGAAAAGTTAATTTTTTTTTTTTGTAAGCCATCCATAACTAAAACCAATCAAAGAGGAACCAACAACGGACCTAACCCGCCGCCGTAGACAGTTGTCCATCCTTAACATATTGTAGGGTTTTCACTCGCCACGTGTTCGACGGAGGACAGATGGGAGCTTAATCAGTCAAAAGAATGGAGAAACAAGACACCAGATCCCATTATCCTTCCTCCATTATTTCATCAAAGAGAAACTTCTTTAATCGAGAGATGTGAAACATCAATATTCTACTTAAGTTGAGGTGGGTCCATCCATCCTCCCCACCCTGGTTAGAGCTTGTCAAGATTTTTGCCAACAGACTCTACACTTACCAAAAGAAAATAGGGGGCCGGGTTTTCGGCCTCTGAGAACCAACCGCGTATTTGTAGTATATAGATATTGTTCAAGATTCGTATTTACATGAACACAACCATCCACAAAACATGCTTTCTATTTTGAAGTTTGACATTTGAAAGAGACTATCACCATCAAGGTTCATTTGGTCCAGCACTTATAAATGTGAATCTTAGTCACATTAAGGGCCTATTTGGACGGACCCCGTAACGGAATTTTTTGCCTTGTGCATTTCTTCACATAAATCAAATATTATTTATTAATAAATAAATAGGTGGAGCCGCCAAGGTTTAAAATATCTTTTTGTCTCGTTGTTTCGATCGATTGAAATGAAACAAAACAGAACGAGACAATAGAAAAAATAGTATATGTCTTGATAAAATTAAACTTTTTAATATTTAATTATGTTACAAACTTGATTTTTAGCATGGCTTCGAGGACCCCCCTTTTACTGATGCTTCTCCGTGCTCGAGCATGGCCGTGGATTTGAAGAATCTAACAGTGGTTGTCAGTGCCCCAAAAAGTCAAAAAGTGATGCCAGCTCGGTGCTGACAACCACCGTTGGATTCGACTCTCGGAATCCAACGGCCTAGCACATGAACACGAGAAGGGTGAGAAAAAAGGGGTCCCCTGAACCCAACTCTTTTAGCATTTATATGCATGATTTTAAAAACGGCCATTTAAAAACCTTTTAAACGGTAACGCCCCAAGCCCATTTCCATTTGAAACACGTTTTAACATTTTTTAATTTGACGGGCACTTTTTTTGTTTTAACAACCGTTAAAATCATTTAAACAGCCGTTAAATTCTGAAAAATTTTGTGAAAAAAATGGCTGTTAAATCCGTTTAATTCAGTTAATATCCATTTAATTTCTGTTAAATTCTGTTTCTTTTTTTAATTTTTAAATTTCAAAATTTGAATTTCAGCACCATTTTTTCTATTTTTTTCATTAAAATCCGTTAAAAACCATTTAATTCTAGTTTTGCCCCCGGCCGTTTCAATCCGTTTTAACAGTAACACCCCCAGTCGGTTTAACTGTTAAAACGCCCTCCTTTAAACCTTGTTTATATGTGTTATAAAAAAAAAACACAGATTAGGTTTTTGACACAAGACGACACATTTCCCTATGTGACGAAACAAAATTTTGAATAATGGGTAGAGCCCACATGATTTGAAGGGAAAATATGTAATAATTGACGGCTCTTGATTTGTGTGACGTTCGTTCCACAAGCAATGGTTGAGACTTGAGAGACTATTCCCGGAAACCTTTGCGCCAAGAAATTGTCAGACCGAAAAAGGCCACGAAATGCAATTGGTGCTATGTTTCACCCCCCCTGCTCTACCCAGTCTTGCACAACCAACAACCAAACAGAGCCTAAAACAATTAGGTAAATCAAGCAGCTCACAATCAGGTTGTTTTTGTACTAGTTTTATAAAAAATAAAAATGTGGTGCGTTGTAAACCACGTAGCACAAATCGAATACAAATCATGAGACTGTGACTAGTACGGTTCGAAAGTGGTCCACTTCTTAGGTCACCCGTATATTGTACCCACTATATTAGAAGATTTCGACCGTTCAACATAAACCCTAAAAAAGCATAAAATTTATTAGATCACTGAGTTTGATTTTAACGCACTGACGGTGTAGGACGCCTGCTCTGGGAGCCCGTGTTTGCTGTCTCCGGCAGCAAGTTTTAAAAGGGGCCGTTATAACGGTATAACAGACTGGGGGCGTTACCGTTTTTCAGTTATAACGGCCATTATAACAAATTGTAACGCTCAGAGGCCAAAACAGAAAATAACGGAAAAAATGGCGCTGAAATTCAAAATTTTCAGAAACAGCCTTATTTTTTCACAAAATTTTCCAAAAAATAAGGGTTGTTATTTTCATTATAACAGAAAATAACGGCCAATATAACAAAATTAACGGCCGTTATTTTTAAAGCATTTTCACTGTTCATAACGTAACAGGGGAGGTCCAAATCCATTATAACAGCTGTTATTTTTGTTTTTAAACCATGTCTGGCAGATCCATTCATGTTTGGTTCACCTCTTGTTGGACTATACATCAAAATTTTAATTAGTGATTTTAGGCGGTTAGGTTGAGCATTTTAATGGGCTGATTTCTGGCCATTTTGTTTTTGAACTTTTTTTTAGTTGCTAATTTCTAACTGCTAGAGATCACCAATCAAGCTGAGTTTTGGTGTATGGGTCTATCAAGAAGTGGGGCAAACATAAGGTTATAGGGACTGAAAGAGGGCTCCATGTGGCATTTTTCGAGGAGAAGACTTCAAAATTTCGAGGTCATTGCGGGATTAGCTACAGATGTATTACAACAAACGTTAAGGATGTGGATCGGTTGCCTGCTTATTAATTAAATTAGGGGCAGTTGCGCATGCATGATAGTTTATTAAAGGCACATTTTTCAGAGAAAAAAAGGCAACAGCGATGGCTCATGGGGTCAGACTCAGACTTATAGTTTAGGAGCAATATATATATATGGGCTGGGATATAATGACTAATGAACATAGGGCCCACATAGAGATGAATTAAGGGCTGATTTTTTTGTGATGGTATTCTTCTCAACATGGATATCAACTTCACAAAAAATCAGCTCATTCCAACATTTGTAGCCTTATGAAAAGTGGATTGCAAGTTGAAAACTTTTTGACCGTCCATTTTCACCATTAAATTTAAATCCATATTTGATAGGGTTAAAAGTTTTAGAAATTGCTGAATATCACCAAAAATCAGCTCTTAACTCATCTGTGTGTGGCCCTTAACAAATGAACTCATCCGGGGGTAGTTTTGAAAAATTTGTATTGATTGCAATTGGTAATAATCACTAGAAAAAGTAAAGTAGGAAAACATTTTAAATTTTGGGTACTTTTAGTTTTAGGTCGTGTTTGATTGCAAAGTGGGAAAAGTATATTTTTCTTGGGAAAACACAACTGTCCCTTGTTAGATGGCCATTTTAAATCTATATAATTTTTCCTTCCAAGCAATTTAAATCTGGATCATTTTCCAACTAAGCTTGGCATTCATTTCCCATCCAGAGAGGTGATAATTCATTTCCACCTGAAAATAAGCCTTTAATTTTTCACGTGATTTAAATATGTGTTCTCAGTTGCAATCAATCAGTCATTTAAGGCATTTCCCAAAATTATTTTCTCAGAAAAATTTTCTATGCAATCAAACACGCCCTTAGATTAAATAGGAATGGACAGAAAAATCAGAGTATATAGAATAGATTTAACGGTATTTTATGAAAAAATCTGGACCCTGCACTCTAAGGGGTTGGTTCATTATAGAGTAGAATAGATGAGTTAATTTTTGTAGCCAAGCACTTGATGGAGTGTCCTATGAGAAAAAAAAAAAAAAAGAAGAAATGAATAGATTGAAGTGGACAAAACAGGATTCATGACCTTCCCTTGTTCATCTTGGGACCCATAAGCTCATGAAAGAGAAAGTTCCAACTCAATGGCTTATATGAAGTTATGAACAGACAAAAACAGCTTTTAAAGGGACCACAAATAAAAAAAGCAGCTTTTATTAAAGTGGACCACTAAAATAAAAGCCAACCTTCCTGTAATTTTGTTCTGAGATTGAGATACATTCATATCAACCATTAACCAAAGTAGATAATACAAATAAATAGTAGCCTTTATACGGCACCGATATCAGTCATGCGTACCCTTGTCACTGAACGGGAAATGGTGCTACGGACAAGCCGCATTATATCGGTAATGGGTCCATTCCTCTTCTCCCTACAAGAAAAAAGGGGGGATCGGCTTTCAATATCGATGATAAAGATAAGATAATGCGGCATGTCGCTCACACCATACAGTTATGTTTAACGGACGACAGAAAAGTGTAATGCAAGTATATATAGCAGAAATATCACAATTTAGATATTGCCGATACCCATCTCTATTTCGAAATATCTAAGCTTAGATGGATAAACAGTCGATTTATATTTGGTGAAGAACAAAATCAACAAAAAACCAAAATTGACAAAATGCAAGAACTCCAGAAGGACTACTTCGTTGGCGTTGTTCCGATTCCAAGGCTTGAGTAAAATTCTCATTTTCCGCAAATTTTCGCCGTCTGTTTCCATGACGGACCTCGTCCATTGTGGAAAGCACTTCGACGAGTCTGTCGTGGAAAGTCAGGGACACCCTTCCGCTTAGGGTTCATTGCGGAAGACGGCACTTTCCGTGATGGACCTGGTCCATTGGTGAAAACGCGGAAAGTCAGTGAGAGGCCTTTAGTTGTGTTAAGGTTTGTTGTGGAAAACAGCACTTTCTGCGACGGTGAAAATCTTCTGCAAAAGACTAGACCCATCGCAAATTTTTAGAATTTTGAAAGAAAAAAAAGATTTGACTTGCCACAAGGAAAGCACATTATAGATTAGAAATTGTGTGAATTGAATTTCATCAAATAAAATGTGTAATTTCTGGAGGAATAATATTAACCAAAACATTAAAGTGCTATATATGGGGTAAAAAATAAGTGATACATTTACAAAATAGAAAAAAAAATCAGCAAAAGTAACATCCGTTTCGTATAAGTACCAGCTTTCACATTGTCCCGATTTGGCAACCTTTGGCTAAATTTATATGCTATAGCCCCGGCCTTCTCATCAATCCGATTTGGCAACTCAGGGTGTTCCTTTGGTGTTACATAACATGATTCAAGAGGATCTACATGCATAGCATAGACATGTCATTCGAGAAAAATTACAGGACATTGATATTTGGTACTTGGTGCGATGGGACATTCACACTAAATGAGTGTAACTTTGTCATACAAACTCCCATTGTGATGATTCTTGAGCCATTGGAAAGAGGAAAGCTTCAAGCTCCCTTCGCTATGCCAAACAAGCATTTTGTTTGGTAAGTTTTCGACCTCTTTTGAGATTTCTTACCCCTTTAAAATCATGGTCGCAGTTGCATATTCAATTTATAGAATCTTTGACCGAGAATATCTTCGAATCCATAGAGATTCTACAGATGCACCAAAAGAGAGTTTTGATGTAGTTGCAATTATGATTCGAATATTATAGTAAGTATTGTCTTAGTCGAACTAGGAAAACCCTACAATTACATAAAGGGTTATTAGGCTGTATTGAAGACAGATTAACACGAGGAAAAAGATTACTTTAATTATTTTCCATTGTACTTGGTTATTTCTCAATTATTGTTTTAACATCCGAGTAGGACAAATTAGAGGGAGTGATTCATCTTCTCCTAATCAGATCAAGTTTGAATCATAGCTAGTTTGGTCTTTTTTGTAGAGAACCCTGATGTATGGTTCTAACACGGGATCAGTACCAACGAACTGATAAAGAACTCTCAAATCCTCTTCAATCATAGAGAAGAGAAAGAAGATGTCAAGAAGTGACAACTTGATGGATTGGTTCTCTCAGATAGAGCAACATATGCTTCTCTAACAGATCTAGTATCCCAGTTGGTGCATGGACCGAACTCAAAATCCACTTAACCTTCACCTAGTACGAGAAAAGATATAGAACGATAGAAGGAAACTGAAGATGAGAGGAGCGAGGAAGATGATGAACCTCTCGAAGCTGCTTCTCGAGGTAAGGATAAATATCAATTGCCACCATTTAAGATTGAAGCAAAAAATTGATATTCTTGTATATGATGCTTCCATTGTTTGCTCGGTACGAAGTACGAAGGAGTGGAATGTGAGATTGATTCGTGGTTGGGCTTGTGGATCAACTTGCTTCGGAGTTGTTGATGCCAAAAAATCCAGATAACTGGATTGATCAATTAGAGACCAATTTTACAATTTATGGATATTCAAATACCCAGAAGGGATTGATCAATTAGAGACCAATTTTACAATTTATGGATATTCAAATACCCAGAAGATCAGTTTTGCACGCCTTAAATTATCTAGCCATGCCCTAACGCGGTGGAACTCGTACATGTGGGGCCAAGATGTATCAAGGATGACATGGATAAAGTTTAATGAATTGATCAAAAAACAATTTTAACCTATTGGCTATGAGGAGGATCCGTGGATCAAGTGGCAGTACATACGCCAAAGATTTGGCCAATCTGTACAAGAGTACAACATTGATCTTCACAAACAAGCCATTCTTCTAGAGATTTCTATAAATGAACATGAAATCTTTATGAAACATATCTGTGGGCTAGTTGAATACATCCCAAAGGAATTAAAAACTCTTCAAAGTTTGCACCGTTGACGAAGATAGTGAAGGCAATTGCTATTGAAGTAAAGAATAAGAAACTGAAAAAGGGATGACAACAAGAAAGGTAAGTCTTGTGGGAAACATGGCAAAAAAAGGGAGCGCAAGCAAGAAGCAGGCGAATACTAGAAAATTATTGCGACCACCATGAAATTAATGGGCACGTTAAGGAAAAGTGCTGGAATCTCCATCCGAATTCGCAACCAAAGAAAAAAGACGAGGAAAGAAGGGGAAATGACCAACAATCTTGAGCAGCATAGAGTTACAAATTTTATCAGAATTAAAGGATACTAATGAAACTCTCCTTCATGGCCAAACCCTTGAATCCATCATCGAAAGAAAAGAATTATTTCCCTTGAAGATTTAAGTGAAACAGAGTATCATAAAGGCCATTATTGACCCTGCTAGTTAGAAGAACTTGAACTCCGAGTTAGTGAAGAAGATGGGACTCGAGACCACGTCTCATCCTTGTTCATATCCGTTGGGATGGATACAGTAGGATGTAGAGATTAAGATCACAAAACAGTGCAGCTTCAAGTTTGCAATCACTGAAAAATATATCGACGAATGAACCTGTGAAATGATGCCTTTAGATGTCAACCAAACTAAGAATACTGTTGATTTTTGTATTCTCACTACTTCCCCTCAAACACAAGTCCCAAATTAAGCCTTCAGATTGATCAACTTTCAATGGTTGGGTAATTTTACTTCCAAATGATTTTGTGATATCAAAACTTGGTGGCAATAAGTTACTACAGCAACAATTATAAATGAGAACATTTCTCGGACTGACAAATTGGAGGTCATAATAATGCAGTAGAAAAGAGTGAATCATACATCACACTAACAAACTGGCCTAACAAAATGAGAAGAGATGATTGCTCCAAAAGAAGATCATACTTGAATTAATATAGAAACTTGGGTAACAATTACCATTAATGAAGATCATATTTAGTTGATATTCTGGCAGCAATTAACCATTAATCTTCCCCCAATGTAGGCCTGTCAATGGATTGGGTAATGTTTTGGTTTCTGAGAGATCCAGAAAAGATCTCTTTAGATACACAATAGATGACAGTGGTCGAAATGTCCAATAGAAAGAACACCATTCAAAAGTAAAAATATTTGAAGCAAAACTACACCATATATGTCCTTACACTGATGCAATCAGGAAAGGTATTCAGACCAGTTATGTCACCAATCTGATTCTAATTCAATTTGCTCTGATTCCTTTAAAACAAAATACAATACACAAGAGGAATGCAGATATACCATCAGGTCTGCAAGTGTACACGAAAAACATATACAGCCCATCCTTAGGAACATGGCAACCATCAAAACTGTCAGCATTGCCATTTAGACGGTGAATCACTGAACAAGCGGTAATCCAAACCCACATGATAAATACAACGAAAGATGGATTCTCTTTACATAAGAGATGACCATCAACTGTAAATGTGAAGATAATAAACATGGTTTCCCAAGTACCCAGTCAGAATTCAACTGTCTAAGAGAATCCGAAACTTAACTCGTTTTTTGACGCTACCCCATCTGTCGTAGCCTATACCAATCTTACTATGCATCAATTTCATGGCCAAGTCGACATTACCTGCTTTTCTCAATGCGTTGATTAGAACCGTACGAACTCTTCCAGGTATCTCACGACCCCTATCAACAATCCCATCAGCCAACTTGCAAGCCTGCTCAACACGGCCTGCTTTGCACAACACATTGATCATATCCTCAAAAGCTGTCTCAGGAATAACTCCCATTGGTGCTAGCTCATCCAATATTCTACAAGCCCTGGCAACCTTGCCTGAAAGACAAAGCCCTGTCGAAAGAGCTCTGAAAGAAGCAGGAGTTGGCGTGATACCCTTATCAATCATCAACTCCCACAACTTCAATGCCTCTTCATTTCTATGTTCTCTGAACAATCCACTGATGAGTATTGTGTATGTGTAAACTGTCTGATCACAACCTTCATCTTCCATTCTCTTAAAGAGCATTACTGCTTCGTCAACCTTTCCACACTTGGCAAACGCATCAATAAGTGCGTTGTAGCAATATGAATCCCGTGTGCATCCTTGGTCCGCCATCTCTTCAAAAAGCTTCTCCGCTTCATCAACTCTCCCAGCTTTTCCAAGACCATCAATGAGACTTGAATAAAAAACGGTGTTAACTGCTACACCATTCTCAATACAGAACTCATAATACTCCATAGCCTTGTCCAACTTCCCTCCCTTGCATAAACTGTTAACAATAACCCCATATGTAACCTCATCCGGTTGGAATCCTTCATCCTTCATTCTCTCGAAAAGCTTCATTGCTTCTTCTCCATTCCCATTTTTCGCATATGAATCTATCAAAGCTGTATAAATTGCCACATTAGCTTTACAACCTTTTCTAACCATACCATCAAATACAGCAAATCCTTCAACAGATTTTCCATCTTTGCAGAGCCCACTAATCACTAAACTGTACGCATGAGGGGGAATTTCCAATTCCTTTTCTTCCATTTCATGAAAAAGACTCAAACAAGAATCAAAATCCCCCTCTGCATAACACGATTGGATCAAAGTCAGGTAAGTAATTTTATCAGGATTAATATTTTTCATCTCCATCTCCCTAAATTTCTCCATCGCTTTCCTTGTTTTCCCCGCCTTACAATACCCCTTAATCATAGTATTATAAGTGACAAGATCCGGGAGAATTTTCCCACCTTCCATAACCTCGAAAACCCTCTCTGCAGATTCAATAAACATTGAGTTGACCAACCCATCAATCAAGAAATTATAAGTAAACAAACTAGGCTCGATTCCATTCTCCTTCATTCCACGCCAGACCCACAACAATTCCTCAACCATTCCTAAAACGCCAAAACTCTTAATCAAAGAATTCGATGCCGACACAGTCATTAAAAACTCCCTATCTCTAATCTCAGCATATATACATTGAATACGCTCGGAATCGTTCGCCGAAGACAAAATATTAATCAATGAAACATAGGAATCGAGCTTATGCGAGTAATTCCTCTGTTGACCAGACCAACGAAAGAATCGAAAAGCCATTTCAGGGTTTCGCCCAAGCTCGGCAGATTTCAGCATGTAAGCAACGAAATTAGGCGATAATTTGATCAAAAACTTCCTGCAGTAATCGTTTAGATTGGATTCCATGCTCGGAGACTCGTCTAAAAGGTTGACAATCCGATTGATCCAAGGTGAGGGTTCGAGATTTTTAGGGTTTACAATGAGATCAGATACATCGACAAAGGGTTCTATCCATTCGGGAGGAGGAAGGGAAGTAGAAATGCACCTCGAATCAGGGAAAGAATATGAGCTCGAACCGAACTGCGAGGCTCCTGCTGGTGCGAGGAGAGGTCCCTGGAATCCGCCATTGTTGTACGGAAGGAGAAGAGGTCGAGTAGTGTTATGAAGAGAAGTGGAGAGTTCACAGAGGCTTAGTGGAGAAGTTCGGGAAGAGGGAGAGAAAAATCTTGGGAGGGATTTTCTCATCGGGGATCGGTTAGGGTTAACGGTTTAACGTTTGGCGAGGGTTTTGAATCGGTACCGAGGGTCAATGAGCTACTTGACAAGAAAGTTATATTTTAAATTATACTATCAACATCTGGTCCCATGGTCTAGTGGTCAGGACATTGGACTCTGAATCCAGTAACCCGAGTTCAAATCTCGGTGGGACCTTTCTGTTTTGGTACCTTTATTTCATCAATTTCCAAAAGGTGGCATTATTTGCACACATCTTTTTTTGACTAACACCCACAACTTAATCTACACACCCAAAGTTGAAGAAAAAAAAAAACGCCGAACAAAGAAGAGGAACGCACCACCACCGTCATCTTCTTCTTCACCATCACCACCACCACCACGACCGTCATCTTCTTCACCATCACCATCACCACAACCCCACCTCCACCATCGCCTTCTTCTTCCACCACCGCCGCTACAACCACTACCCCACCATCGTCTTTTTCTTCTTCTTCTTCTACTTCTATTGCCATCACCACCACCACCGCATCGCTCTTAAAAAATAAGTTTCTCGCTCGTATCGGCACGGTAGGGTAGACATGGCTTTGGCCATATCAACAGGCAACGGTAGATATGGTTTTGTGCGATAGATTTTTTTTAAGGGAGAGAAAAGAATAAGAAGAAGAGAGGAGGAGGCCCGCCGCCCAAAGAAGAAGAGGAGGAGGCCTGCCGCCCACCACCGGGTACAAGAGAAAGAAAGAGAGATGTACCTGGTGGCGGTCCTCCTCTTCTTCTCTCAGGATGATTTTTTTTGTTTTTTTTGTGTGTATAGCTTCTTTGCACACACCATTCCACACCAAAAGGTGGGTGTCACTCAAAAAAGATGTGCACAAATAACGCCACCCTTTGCAAATTTTGATTTTTCCCTCCCAAAAATGCCACGTAGACGGGCCGACTGAATGTTTATCTTATTTGTTGGTGGACCGATACAACATAAATTAACCTAATAGATGATTTCTATCTGTTGGATCTGAGTAGCATAAAAAATGTTCAAATCCAATGGCTAGAAATCACCAATCAGGCTAATTTTGGGTTGTACTTCACCGATAAGTGAGCTACATAGTCATAGAGTGGCACTTTGGGAGGGAAGGACCAAGGTTTTGCTCTTCCTCGGTGGAGGAAAAGTTTTTCCCGATTGAACAATAAAAGGGATGTTCGATTCCGCATTTCACAAGAGTTTCCTGGGGCGCTGTGGGGAGCAGAAAATGCACACATGGCAACTGACCCATGAATGACTGGCTTTCCCTAGATGGACCTGCACACCAAAAATCATCCCGATTGGTGTCTAGCCATTTGATCTGAGCTCCCAAAAAATTACTTGAATCCAACAGCTAACAATCACCCCCATAAAAAATGCTCCAATCCAATGGTTATAGATCACTAATCAGTATGATTTACGGCGTGGAGGTCCATGAAGGGTGGGCCAATCTTTGGCAATGTTCTTCCTCGGCACGTCATCATCGCTTCAAATGTGTCTAGATTTTTAGGAATTTTAGCAATCTTCGCTCGGTCCTCAAAGTGTTGGTGCTCGTTAGGAAGAAAAGGACCAACAACCTGTACTTCGCATCCTGAAGCTTTTAGAAAATGTGAGTACTTTTTTTCTTGTTATCCTTACCAAATTTGCCAGTTTCAACAGTATTTGTTCTACTCAAAACCAAATATTCCATTATAAATGAGCTTCGGCAATGAACAAACAATAGAATTACATGAGCACGATTGCCCTCCATTTAAAATCAAATCCATTTTTCTTAATAAGGAAAAAATAAAAAAGAAATTGAATACAAATTCCAGCTAGATTATGGAAATGTGATACTTGAATTTACACCTCTAGATATGTAGGATTTGCAATAGGAGGGAAAAACAAATCCAATTAGAAGATGGAGAAATTAGTAAAATGGCCTCAAATACACGTATACTCAAAGATGGACTCTACTGGAATCATGCTGGAATGCAAAATGAGGAGCTGAGAGCTGGAGGCAAGACACAAATCAGGTGTGGGCCAGCAGGATTGCAGCTTATGTTGGCCTCACCGACATTGGGCAGCTTGAGTTGAGGAGGACGAACATATCCGGCCACCAGTGGCACACATATAATCGAGATAACAATCCTTGAACCTGCAAAATATTCCAAAGGCATTTAAACCACTTAAATGTCGTTGACATAGCATAATAAGAGGTCAGGTTCCAAAATCATTGATCATACAATCCATGGCCTTTGAACTGTGAGATAAAAAGCTATGTCCTTTTTGGTTGTTTGTGTGAAAAAGAGGTTGAGACATTATGGATTGCAGAATCACAGAACAGGAGCCTTTCAGATCATTTTTTGGTAGCTTGTGAGTGGATAATTCATCAACAATGAGTAGGTAACTTATAAACCTTGCTTTGTGGCCACTGAAACATGCCCTCGCTTCCTCCCAGCTATCATCCAGTTCTCAGGATTTGCGTTGACTTCATACAATACCTCATCCTGTTGCACAAGTAAACATAAATTTCGGGCATTTCAACAAGATTATCATACACACAAACTGCTACGAGACATACTTCTGGGGTTGAATAATATTTGCGAGTACATTATCTACCTTTTCCTTACAACCTTTTAGCACCAAAAAAATTAAAACACCCCTAAATTTTTCAGAAAGCAAACCCAATTGCTATTTGTTTCTAAAAGGCAAATGAAGGTAGGATTACATTCTTGTTTGTTGAAATTGATAGAACCTCTTTTTACTTTGCAATTGCAGTTTTCCATACAAACTAATTTTTTCTTTCTATTTTTATCATTAACAAAACTATGATTTTATCTTGACCAGATAGAATACAGCAAAAAGGCAGAAACCAGAGGTGATATGGTATTGGAAGCAACAGAAAGTCCCCAAACCACTGTATAAAACCTAAATGAAGAATTGGGTGAACTCCAAAGTTGAAATAACAGAATCCAGAATCAAGTTGGATTAATGGTTTTACTTGATTTATTATAAAGACTGAAAACCTGAAAAAGCTTTTCATATTCTCAGCTGAGGTTTCACATAAGGATTGCGTGTATCAACTGGTAGAGTTATTGCATCAATTAAGAGTGGATTTTTCTTCTTAGTAGAAAGAAAAAATTTCTCATTAGCAAAAAGTGTAAGAAGCTAATTTGGCCAACCAAAATATCACAATTATTTTGGTAAAAAAATAGAATACTCTATCCAGTATCTTAAAGAAATTGGTTAGTTTGAGAATCCATCAATAAAGGAAGCTTCTCATGACTTACAGTGTCAGGGGAAACCGCTTTCTCCTCAAAATCCTTCAACCTTTCAACTCTCCATCTCATGCTAACCAGCTGCCCAACTCTCAGGCCACCTGAGGGGAGGGGAAGGAAACCAACTGCCAGGCATGGGTCAAGCACAGGCCTTTGTAGAACAACTGCACTCCTGAAGAGCATATCCAGTTTATCACCTTTGGATCCAGCAGGTTCCACAGCCACAGGTGTATGTGCTCCGATAGTTCTATCACCCGAGATTCCATATCTTATGTTTAATATACTGTCTGGATGCAATGCCTCAGCTTCATCTGTAAAACGAGAGAACCAGTAATTGTTTGTATTGAGAAAACCACGTAGAATGGAAGAGGGAGTCAGATGGTACTAGATGGGACATACTGGATTCACTTTAAATGCACTCTTGCTGTATGGGAGAAATGTAACTAGCACATGAGAACTCCAACTCTTCTAGGAAGTTATATATTTGGAAAAAAAATATAGGAATTCACATCCCAACTTTTTCCTTTAATTTGCGAACTTTGTTAAGGCCCCAGCCTTTTTTATAGTCCAAAGCTCCATCGGATTAAAATTAAAACTAGAGGGAATGAGAGTACGTTCTTACTTTGTCCTACTCTAACGCAAAAGCCAAATGCTCAGAACTCAGCTGCTGGCTCAAGATTGTCCAGTCCCCAAAAACAGTCCTCAAGATTCAAAACATACATCCCATAGTAAAAAGAACAGACCAAGTCATTCATCAACTTGGCCATTTTTTTTCTTCTTGTTAATATAAATGGGTTGATCAACTCCCACGGTCCTTAGACACAACCAAGTTTATGACGTGTAGAAACCAAAATCATGGTTGTGGGTGTTTCCAAATGGTTTCATAACTTTTTCTTTGACTGAGAGAGTGCTTTAGTAATTGTACACACCTTTTATCCCAGTCTGTACCAAAACCAAGCTTGCATAGTCGTGGCCATGTCAAACTCAAAAAACCAAATATCAAGTTTTTGAGCATTGATTTGAAGACCGGTTATGCGGATACTAAAAACTCTCAATCCAGATCAACTGGGTACACATAGAGAGTTCAGATCTGCGTACGGCTCTAAGTATTGGACTTGCTTGATCCCCAAATCATAGGGCACAGAAATGGGGCCATATATGCAGCCAAGCGTCCCTCAATCAGGCCAAACCCAGAGCTGTAAGGCTTTGCATCCCTAAGGCCGCTAACTATAGAAACAGAAAGCAAAGATGTTACTAGAAAACCCATGAATTTGGGTGAACTGTTGATGCAACTAGTATAGAAGATGATATGCATCTGGCATTCCTGATTATGAATCTAAATGTGCCTAGATTGATGAAAGAACCATTGTCACAATCAAAATTGGCTAGAACAGAAGCTAAGATCTGCATTCATTGAAGAGAGAAGGAAAGTTGAGCTTATAGGAAATATTGGTATATATGAAAACCAGGGACAATTCATGCCTTCATTTATTTTCTTTTACAAGTGAGGCATTTCTCTATCAACGACAACTTCATGATTATCTCCTTTTCTGGGAGCCCTTGAGGGGCTTTTTAATTACTTGATCCATGATAAGAAAGCCAAAACTGCAGAAGATGTGGCTTACCTCCAGTTGTCACACTCCCTAAGCGGATGCCAAACAGGATTCCTGCTCTAGATGAAGGAGAGATAACAAGAGGGAAGAAGCTTGAACTTGGTCTCCCGTCACCCTGTCCTATATGAACAAATCCAGCTTGAAGATCCAGCCAAGCATCATAGATGGTCAATGTGGCCTTCACTTGGGAGTGTAGTATGACCTTGAAGTACCATAGAACAAAAGGAAGCTTTAGATTCAAATCTCATCAGAATAAGGGTCTGTTTGGAGATGCAGGCCAGCAGAGGTCGAAGGCGCACATTCAAGTGATCTCATGAACCATGGTTGATAAGCACATGGACCCCTTCATTTTCTGCTTTTCATCCCTAGAGTCCAAATATTGAGCC
Source organism: Euptelea pleiosperma (assembly GCA_035048495.1). Classification (NCBI taxonomy): domain Eukaryota; kingdom Viridiplantae; phylum Streptophyta; class Magnoliopsida; order Ranunculales; family Eupteleaceae; genus Euptelea; species Euptelea pleiosperma. The sequence goes on from CM068545.1 coordinate 13,624,218, forward strand.
AGATTCATTTTTCTCAAAAGGTTTAAATGAATAGGGCTACACATTCAAGAACATGCGCTAGTATCCCAGCTGGCCTGTGTTCCAAGTAGCCCCTAGAAGTCAAAAAATAATCTAATCATGCTAATGAATCATGCAGACCAGACAAATTTTCTAAGGGAAATACGCCATCTCAACCCGAATAGACTGAAATAAGATGGCCTAAGGCATTATAATATCACTAGTCTCTATATCTTAGGAATCAAAAGAAGAAGCTTAGATCATACACATGCTAAATATGGACCAATCATGAATCGAGGCTCATTCGTAAATAATGACTCAGTAGGAGCCAGGTCAGCATTAATTTATTTACAATTGGAACTTGTAAATCGAAATGTTAACTATCGTAAGGTTGACCTAAATGTATAGATCCTTTATGAAAGAGCAGGGTACTATGCTTCAACTTAACTTAGTTAAAATTCATAACTAATTCAAGGGAGTTTAATTTGAAATTGAGAAGTTTTGCAAAAATTTGCCAACTTAGAGATTGGAGGCATTTACGGATTTGTAATATTAATGTAGCTTAAATGAATGAAAGAGCATGAAGTTACAAAGAAATTTTTTACCCATGAACAGCTTCGAAATACGCAACCCAAGGAGCATTTGATCTTGATTTCAACTCTACAAGTTATTTTGACTTATAAAAACCTTAATGGAGTGGTCATTTTTCACCTAGGAATCTCCCAAAAGAAAATAAATGTGGAGAAAATGGGCATAGATGTGTTTTAAACACTTCCCATCTGTTTTAAAGTTTCGATCTTGAACAGTAAAACTCGACAAGATATTACAACTTACAAGTAAACTTCAATTTGCAAGGTCATATATAAAAAAAATCGAAAACAATTGCCAGAAATTTGGCTAATTTTATTACTATGTGAAAGAATTGCTGAAGCACTAAATTTGCAAGAAAACAAACTTAAATATCATTTGGTGAACATAATAGTCAGAAAATGTGTTAAGTAGACTCAGTCAACATAGCCATTATATATAGAAAGACGAAAAATTGAAAATTCAAAGCTATAATACCTGCAAAAGCAAAGTCCCATCGTTGCATTTATCTGCAACACGCGTACTCACATGGAAAGGATCAGTGAAATGCACAGCAACAGTCCTGTACATTGAGATCAGCTGTTTCAGTAAAGTTTGGATACATGGATTGTTAATAAAATGAGAACTGCATTAGGAAACTAAGAGAAAATGAAAAGAATATGCCTTTCAAAGGTCTGGTTGTAGGATATTCCAAATTCAAGCTTCAGAGCTACTGTTCTCATTCCATCTACAATACTCTGTCTCTGGGGAACAACTGTCCATAAACATACATCCGCGTAAATGATTTAGGAGCTGGATGCAACAAACAGATGCATATAATGGAAGCATTGTAATAGACAGCAACCTCCGAACCTGATGATGTTCCTCTTGCCAGCCTATTGTCAATAGCTTGGACTGGAAACCACAAAACAGAAGTTATATCACTCGCCCAATCTGGCAACTCTATTTTACCATCTTCAAGTGTCAACTGCGTAAATTCTTCGGTAGCAGTAGAACCATCATTTTTTGCATCATCAGATTTCCCTGTGTGAGCACTGCTCTGCAATACCTTAGTGTAGCTCTCCATCTCAATAACTTGGGAGTCCTCAATCTTCAGGCCTGGACCAGTATCTATATGCAAGACAGCACCTTTGAGGGAGTAGTTAATAGGCCTTACTATTAGTCCAACCCACTGTGGTTCATTCATTAGCAAAGCAGATGAAATAGCTGCAGCTAGATCAACTAGAGGTCTTGGCTTGAATACCTAAGAAACGAGAAAGTTGATTAGATACTTAAAAAGAGAAATTAATTCAGTCCCTGAGTTACATACTTCTACAACATAGGCTAATGAATGGCTCACCCAGACATGCATGTGTGCACACACATGAGAAACAATAATAATCAAAACATACACATGCACACCCATGTTCTTATTTGGATTAACTTGACTCGAATTTTGACAAGCTATGTCGGAACCACGTGGAAATGAGTGAAGGGGATGATTTTTCGTGAGGATGATCCCACAAAAAAATCAGCCAAATTCCAAAATTTCTAGCCTTATGAGAAGTGGATTACAACTTGAAAAATCAGGACTGTCTATTTCACCATTAAGTCCGCATATGATAAGGTTAGAAATTTCAGAATGGGCTGATTTTTTGTGAGTATGATCTCCGTGTTGAGGAGATCATCCTTACCAGAATCAGCCCTTGATTCATTTCCACATGGGTTCCACATAACCGTGTAAAAATCCATGTCAGAATATCCCTTACTTTTTATAGGGTTGGGATTGGTTGGCATACCATTTTTACACTAAATGACACATGATTGTGGGTCCCAACCACATGAAGATGAGTTAAGGGTGAGGATGATCACCTCACCATGGAGATCACCGTCACCAAAAGCAGTCTATTCTGACATTTATAGCATTATGAAAAATGGTTTACAAGTTGAAAAATCTCTGGACCGTTCATTTAACTTTCAACTTGAACTCCACATTTGATAGAGTTAGAAGCTTCAGAAAATGGCCATTTTTTGTAAATATGATCCCTGTGGTGGAGAGACCATTCTCACAAAAATCAGCTCCTTCTGAAACTTCTAACCTTATGAAATGTGGAGCTCAAGCTAACAGTGAAACGGACGGTCCAAAACTTTGCAATTTGTAATCCACTTCTCAGAAGGCTAGAAATGTTGGAATTGGCTGGTTTTGGTGATGATGATCCCCCAGTCAACCTCACCAAAAATCACTTCATTCTGTCATTTCTAGTCCTAGGAAAAGTGGATTACAATTTAAAAAATTCTAGAGCTTTCATTTCACCATTATATTTAAGTCCACATTTGATAGGTTAGAAATTTCAGAATGGGCTGATTTTTGTGAGGATGATAAAAAATTCAGCCCTTCAATCAACTCCACGTGGGCCCCACATAGGTGTGCTGCGTGTCAAAATAACTTAATCCTGTATATATAGTGTTGCAAAATCGCAAACCATTAAGAGTTCAGGTTTTCCAGGCTGTTTTGTGCAGACTTTGAAGCATGCAATGACAGTTCTGCCACCTGACCCCCTCTCCGAGAGACAAGTTTCAGCCCAAGGGATCTCCACCATGTGGCAAAAAGAAAGTCCCTTTATTTGCTCCCCTTTAATTTAAAGAAGATAAAAATATTCAATGGCTATCATACTCAGGGGGGGGGGGGTTCCAATACACAGGACAGTAGGGGGGACTGACGTGGATGAGGGCACTATCCGTCTAGCTAATCCAGAGGGTCCCCTATCCAATGGAAGGTCTGGATCGGCCATGTCATCCCTCCATGTGGCAGAAAACCTGTCCTTGCAACCTTCCAAGCATGCAGCTACTTCACAGGCAACCTCTACCTTTCGCCAACAAAAAATCTCCTAGATTATATTATTCTTAAACCCCATCTTTTTGTTCTTATCTGAACGTCAGAGACACTACCTTTAAGATAGGTCTGGCTGGCTTCTCATAGCTCATAAAATCATCACTGTCTGCAGGACCACCTTTGGAGAAACTGTGAGATCTAAATCTTAAGTGCCCAATCTGCCCAGTAAGAACCCCCAAGACATAGTACCCTGGCTTTTGTGGGGGTAGGGCAAGGGTAATGGTATTCCTACCAGGCTTCAGTATGGTAGCAGTGGAGCTTCTAATAGCCTGAAAATTAGAAGCAAATCAAGTAATTTATTGAGAATAACTGCCTGCAAACAAAAAATGCAAACCATATGAACTGATGTCTATTACAATGGCAACGAGTAAGATAGCAAGCGTACCTTAACACCCTCATCAGCACTATATGTAGCTATCAATGTGAGACTAAGTGATTCAAGAGTTATATCATCAGGAAAGCCACTCCAGACTGTCACAGATAATGTACCAGGATCCCCATCACATAACTCAAGTGGTGGACCAGGATTGCCAGAAAATGTTATTAATGATGATACATCTAAGGGAACAGGATGCTTCATTTCACTATGAGCGAGCCGAACAACCTCTAATTGAAATGCTTGGCGTTCCTTGGTCAAGAATAAGCCTTTATCGAGTGAAAGCAATCTCACACAAGACGAGAGATAACCAGCTTGATCGTTGAGTATCTTCTGACACTCGGCCAAATTGGGAAGGACTTCAGCCAACAGGTCCTGCCATCCTTCACCAGAATAAAGAGCGCAAACCTTCTCATATGACTTTGCAGCTAGATCAAAATTTCCATGCCTATGGTAGACAGCTGCAATCTCACCATCAAGGACAACTCCATGTCTTTTCCACCAAGAACGGTGGTAATTATCAGCAGCACCTTTTGTTAGCTCCAGATATTTTTGCTGCCATCAACAAAATTGGAAGTCTGTAAATTCATGGATATGAGAGAGGCTTATGCTTATAAAATGCAACCCTTAAAACAAATCCATGGAGTAATGCCCCATAAAATACACGTACACAAGAAAGTAGTAATAAAAAACCATGGGAATTTCACATTTCTTGGAAAGTAAGGATGATGAAAATGCTTCCTAGAGATAGAAGTTACTCCAGGAGTTCTATGTAAGACCTCTTCTAGGGAGAACCTAAATCCCTAGGACATGAAATAAAAGCAGACTTGATTCTTATATCTTATCTATAATATCCAAGAGATCAAGTTTTAACGTGTCAGAAGGCATGCTATGTTTGTTAGTACAAAAGGATTGGTGATCGTGGTACCTTTTTTGATAAGATCGGAAAGGTAGATTTTGTATGCATTATAGATACATGAACTGTATGGAAATTGTTAATGTAACACAAGGATATTTCTATACTTTTACCTTTATTACAGCATTAGTATATAAAATAATCGTGAGGCTCGACTAGTGTAAGTTCAAGACACTAGTTCGACTTCCTCTTCCTTTTCTCTATTCTTCTCCTTCCTCTTCCCATCTCAAAACCCTAATTTACTATTCATGAAATCATAGTATATGATCTATAACTAGGGTTTCCTCTTTTCTTCTTATTCTTTCGTTCTCTTCTATTTTTCTTTCCTTTTTTGTGGTGAGAAATAATAGCCTAGGGTTTGGTCCTGAAACCTTGGGTTATCCCATCTTTTTTTTTCTTTTCCTTTATCGTGGTTCCTACCAGTGGCGGAGCCAAGGGGGTAGTTGCTTTTCCCTCAACTTTTGAAAATTCTTAAAAAAAAAAAAAAAACACTACCTAAACTGCCTTTTTTCCTATGGTTTGCCCCGTATGTGAAGTCAAAACCTTAATTAGTTGATGTATTTACCAAAGCATTGAGTCACACAAGTGCTTTTTTATGTTCCAAGCTAGATATATATATGCCCAGCTTGAGGGAGAGTGTTAATATAACACAGGGGTATTTCTGTACTTTTACCTTTATTACAACATTAGTATATATAATAATTGTGAGGGTCAACTAGTGTAAGTTCAAGACACTAGTTCAACTTCTTCTTCTCTCTCTCTCTCTCTCTCTCTCTCTCTCTCAATACCGGTCGTAAGCTTTGGAGGATCACCCCGTATGCCATTAGTTGGGAGATTTGGAAGGAAAGAAATCGTAGAACGTTCGAAGACAAGATGGTGAACATGGAGGAAATTTTTTTGAACGTCAAAGCAATGCTTTATTACTGGATTCCCGTTTTTCCCGAGTTTGAGGGTTTTAGGTCTGATGATTTTGTGTTCCGGTGGGACCGTATGATCTTCCAAGTGTGGCCTTCTAGTGCGGGTGGTTGTATCGGTTATGTTTTTCTTCGGCTTCAGCCTTCTTGGTTTGTATAGTTCTTAAGGGCCTTCTCAGCCCTCCTTCTAATATATTATCCTTTTATCAATAAAAAAAAAAAAATATATATATATATATATATATATATTCTTCTCCTTCCTCTTCCCATCTCAAAACCCTAATTTACTTTACAGAAATGAACAGTTTCAATTCAAATAGTTCTTACTGTGGTAAAAAACAGCCAGCTGCTAAGATTCAGTCTACAATTAGAGTATCCTATTGGCGAATTCAATCCAAACTCCAAAGCATTTGAAAGTGAAGTATGATTTTAAAAATGCAATGGATTCATTAGATATTTAGATACAAAGAAGGTAGTATCAGCATGGTTAAATGTAGAGGGTATTAAACAAGATCAAGCCACTATTATAAAAGAGCAATTACTGAAAAGGAAACGTGCATGACTAAGAAAAGCATGATGCCAGGCAAAAAGTTCATGTCTAGCCTGATACTTACCTCAAAGTCCTGTACAGATGATAGAGACTTCCATAAATCATGATCAGAAATTGTACACTGCAGAGCATGCTCAGCAGCTACATGAATTTCTGAAAGTCTCATAGGTCGATCTAGTGAGCTCTCAAAATTTCCTGGTGAAGAGTTGGTTCGCGACATCACATGAACATTATTTGATGGGGACATCCTCAAAGATGCATCTAAACCTGAGCTGTCAACATATCAACCAGATAAGGACTCGCAGAAAAATCCCAAGGAAAAAAAAAAGATTACTTGTTCCATAACAGAAAAGGAAAAATAGATTACTATGGATCTTTGGAGATGAGATACAATTATATCTGATCTAATGATTACTTTTCCATTACCCATCAGTAAAACCCAGACGTCCATCTGATATTTCAAACATATTTCCAGCAGAAAGAGAAGCCCTCCGCCGATTAGCCTCTCGTAGAAGCAAAGAAGGTTCTAGAGGCAGTGGTTTCCTCTGAATACCAAAGTGCTTGGCTCTCGGATTTGCTTGAAGAATCATCTACAAAGATAAGAAAGTGTGAAACTCCAAGCAACAGTAGGATGGTGGTATTATCAGATGGAACCATGGAAACAAAAATTTATTTCTATAATACATGCTACAAGTACTAACTTTTTTATTGAGGAACCCAAACTTAAATAGAACCATGATTTTCTAGACAATACAATAAAAATTCAAAAATGTTAATAATTCCTACGACAAAAGAAAATGCCACAAGATAAGTTTCAAACTTTACATTTACTCATCTTTCTAGTTTAAAGAATCTAATATGTTTTCTTGGAAGGACTAAGTTTATGAAGACCTTTTAACAGGAATTTTGCCATTGACATATTAAAAACAACCTCCTAGGCGTAACTGACAACCAAAAGGAGGAAATGCAGATTGAATTGTAGATAATATTTTACTCGGAATTATAATCTACTGTGATGATGCCATTGCACTTATCTTCCACTGATAATTTTCCCCAAATGCTAGCATATAAAACACAAGGAAATAAGTGAACATAGTTCAAAGTACATGGTATTGTTCAAGGGCGATACCGAAACGTATCGGAAGTATCGTTCGGTTTCACAGGAAGCTTCATGAAACCGAAACGAAATGTTGGTGCAAATTTACACAGAGATGAAGTATTGTTCAGTTTCGGACGAAACCAACCGAAACATACGTAGTTTCGTCCTATAGCGAAACCAAAACAAAACGGATGAAACGTTTCGGTTTCGCCCGAACCATGAGTGAAACTGTGATAGAATAGTGGACACCAAAAAAAAAAATTGTTTTACAACTTACAATATATTAAATTTGCCAAGTCCATAACTCACTTGTGTATTAGATGACACTGATCTGTATTGTTTATGAAATGATGCAGCATACCGTTTACTGGGGAAAGAAAACAGAAGAGAGGTATGGAGACCAAAATAGGGTCCTACAATGTTCAATGGGCCAGAAACTAGGTCCTTACGGTTATTTTAATTTTTAGAGATTTTATTGACCTTCTCTAGAAGTTTTACTAGGTTATTTGGGACTAGGAGCCCATGCTTAAAAATGGGAATGGTTATCTTTGGTAATCTTAAGAGATTAACTAAACTAAGAGAGGGTTTTGTGAAGTTTTGCTTTCATTTCTTGTTTTGTTCTTTTATAATACTTTCGTAGATTTTGTGCATATGATTTTTTGTCTCAAAATAAATGCATGTTCTGACCTGATTGAGGCATACATACCCATGGATGTTGTTACAGAGGTGCGAAAGAGCAAGTCAAAAGGGTGCTAAGTGATTGCTCATATAAGCCTTAGTAGTCAAGGCAAGTAACAAACTGCCTAGACCCTCCTCAGAATTCAGAATGACAATAAATGTCATGAAGAAGCGGAATCACATCATCCCTATCTACCTAAAGCAAATAAACTTGCCAATGTCATAATCATGCAATTATAATTATATTTTCTAATCTGATGAACTTGCATTTCTGGTCTGTGGTTTGTTCCCCAACTAGAAATTTAGTAGAGTTGATAATTGATAGTTGAATCAGTTGATAATAGTACCAGTTTAGTAGAAGGTCAAGTTAAAGGTATGAGCTATATAAGCCTATAAGGCTGTAACAAGTTGACAACTTGCACAATAATAACATTTTGTAATAATTGATATCAACCGATACATAATAAGGTATATAACCTCTTTCCCTTTTTTTCTTGTTCATAGAGGGTTCAAATTTTCTTCCCATTCTCTTCCTGTCTTTCAGATTTGACAAAATCACTGATCACATCAGGACAAGAGTTCCATCAGTAATTCGCAACAGAAAAGACACTGACATCCAAAAAAATTTATCAGTTGACTACAATTTTATTTGTCCCCAATAAGGATGTGATGTGCAGGGAAAACAGTGTTGACTTGTTTCTGTCTTGATCGGGGATTTAGGTGGAATCCACACCACCAAAGAGGAAAGGGAGTGGGGTGGGGGTCTATAAAGGTCTTCAACAACACGTTTCTCTTATTCGTCATAGGGGTTCTTCAGTCTCTCCCTTCCAAGGAAATAAATTTCACGAAATTATCGAAATATTTCGTAAAAGATTTCCATTTTCTAAGTTACCAACAGGAAAGAATACTTACGTCGAAATAATGTTAAATTTCCCGAAATATTTCCATTCATATCGAAATATTTCGCGTGAACAGTAAATTTCAATCAATTGACAGTGTAAATATGTATTATTTCGGTCGAAATGTTTCGACATGTATGGAAACATTTTAATCGTAGGTAGGAAACATCTCATTTGAACTCAAAACCGCTATAAATCTCATATTTGATCCATTTAACCCTTTTCCATACATTTTGTTTATACAAAAGATCATTCCAGTGTAGATTTTTTGGTTCATGAAAACATTGGGAGTTTTTTCAAATTCAAAATATACATAAAGATAAAATTTCTTGCTACAAATAAATAGGTTAGGTGTAAATTCATTAAATTTATGATGCATTTATACTAGATTTGTGCACGGATTGAAGATCGTTTAGGGTGAAAATTTAGAATTTGGGAAAAACTCCAATTTTATTAGTTTTTACCCTAAACATCCATAATTGTGCATAAATTGATTATATGTTGCATAACTTAGCCCGTTCTACAAGTTGGTTGGGTTAAAAAAAATTAATCCTAATTTTTTTTTTCAAATAAAAAATTAAACGTTCAAAAAATTAAATAAATATTATAAGTTAATAGCAAGGTTTAAAGGAGGCCGTTTTAACGGTTAAACGGACTGGGGGCGTTACCGTTTAAACGGCCGTTAAAACGGATTGAAACGGTCAGGGGCAAAAATGGAAAAAAATGGGAATTAAACGGATTTTAACGGTTTTAATGATTTTAACGGAAAAAGTGGCGCTGAAATTCAAATTTTGAAATTTGAAAATTAAAAAAAATAAACGAAATTTAACGGAATTAAACAGTTTTAATGGCCATTTTTTTCAAAACCGATAAAATGGGTTTAAACGGAAACGGGCTTGGGGCGTTACCGTTTAAACGGCCATTTAAACCGTTTAAACGGCCGTTTTTAAAACCATGGTTAATAGTATGTAGTTTTCTAAAATTACATATAATGTTAAGAAATTAATGTAAGTGAATAAGGATTTGTTAATATATTACTTTATGACTTTTTTATAATTAGCAATTAAATAATAGTTATATAATTAAATTAAACCTTGACTAATTAAAAATACTTGCCGCAACATATTATAGACCATTATGGTCATTGATTTCCACACTACATATGGTTGTATATTATGGTTTGAAAGCTTATGAGTGTGCTTTATACTTGTTTCATCATTTCCCAAACTTTCCACAAACATTTCACAATATTTCCATCATTTCCACATTATTTCCATCATTTCCACGAAAAATGTATTATTTTCACACTGGTCGAAATATTTCCACGAGTGGAAATATTTCCATTTTTAGACTGGTCGAAATAAACCTCGAAACCGAAATTTATTTCCTTGCTCCCTTCATATATACACTTCTTTGACCCCAAAAATAGAAACGAACTCTTATTAGGAAACTTCTAAGAGCAAAAGACTTCCTAGAAAATAAACACTATGTAATAAAGAACATAAAGATAAAAGATTTTTCTTCCTGTGTGGGAATATGCCCATGGCATCAGCTTTCTTTAACCTTTTCTTTTTCAGCTCTTAGTTAAAGGCGCAGCATTAGCAATTTTTGTACAGATCATATGGATAAACTTGCCTTTTCTTTTGCGAGCACCTCGGATGAAGCATCAGGTCGAACTGAAGGCCAAACCACTGGCTTGGGCCAAGGTAGCATGCTTAATGCAGCACTGCCCAAAAAAGGAAGGTGCATTCAGTGTGTAGCACAGAGCAAAAGAGTGAGGTTATACAGTAAAACAACATACTAAGGTCATGACATGGCACAGTTTTTTGGCACTATTGACATAATTAAATTCAACTAAAAGATCTAGCTAATGTTCTATAGAATATTGAATAGAACAGCAAAATACAGAGAAGGTAACTGATGTACACAGATCTCCTATAGATTTGATATGCAAGAGTTGAATATGTACCTGTTAACAGGACTTCTTTCTATATCCGTTCCATATCCAATTAAATATGCGAGCCTCATAAACTGCCACACCATAATTATCTTTCACTAAATAGCCACAGCTGTGGAAAACTTTAGATAGGAGAATGAACAAATTCCATAAAGGAAATGGATTGCACCAGATAACTCTCTTGATATGCATAAGACAATTAAAGATTGGAAAATGCATTCAGACAGTCATCAAGAACTGGTAAGAAAGCCTCGCACCAGTGCATTCAGACAAATGTCTGAAAGTCAAAAATGATGACTCTAACACTGCCAATTTTTCCAAGGTCAGTTATCTATTAAAAAAATGGATTTGGTAATTTATTTAATATTTCAGAGAGTGCAAGATCATACCAGATCAAATATGTTAATTCATAATTACTTGTGAAACACAAAAATGTTTACCTTAACCCTGCTTAGCGAGTAGAGATCGCCCTGAAGGCGATAGAACTCCTTTTCAACATCAGCTGCCACATGGTCATTATTATAATGAGAAATAGTTGTGTTGATTAAAGCCAGGCAAGCGGTTATCACCCATACTTCTCGCATACAAAAGGATAAGGTATCCTGCAAGGAACTCCAGGAAAAATGAGTTTTAAGAGACACAAAAGTTTGTGAACTCTTTAGACTAGTAAAAAACAAGTGATAACAATGTAATAAAAAAAATATGAACAGAAATAGTATCACATACTTCGTGTAATGCCAATGTCTTCGAGAAGCTGATTATAAATGAATAACCCCTTGAAGCAACCTCAATGGGACGATTTAGCTTGAATAATAGCTGCAGAATGCAACAAATGACAACCGATATACAGGTCAAATTTAAGTACAACATGTGTTATTATGACGTAAAACAGACTCTCCATTAGCAATTGAATTTTTTTTGTTCTAGCAAGGACAAGAAAGCCACAAAACAAGAACAAGATTTTCAGATAACCCAGGCTCCCTATTGATTTAAAAGTGAAGGTTTATTAAAGAAATCAGATTTGAATTACACAACTTAGGCATCACAAGGGTAATGTTCTTAAGATTCTTGTCATAGCCCCCAATTAAACTATGTAAACAAGGAATACACTAAAGGTGTTTATCCAAGTAGTTAACGCTTATATCAACTTTTGATTATTGAAAATGATAAGGCAAAAAACAAATACTGAAGTTTACTAGGAAAGATATTCATGGCAGAGAAGATAACTACAAGACACAGCTACCTATTAAAGTAGAAGAGATATGGAAGAACATATAAAATGGTTTTGAACCTATCTCCTAGACTCCTACTACCCTATGGAGAGTTAGATTATCCGACAAGTCTTCAAGGCATGATAAGTAGATTGGAATGCCAATTAAAGGTTGGGAATTAAGCCATTTTTACAATGAAAGAGCATGCATATCAATTAAATTGTTAGAACTTAATTGTTAGATACTACAAACTTCTCATTCACTAGGGTATCTCCAACTGAGAGAAAGAGATATCATCATCAACCCTATCACAACTATTTAGGGTTGATCCTGCTCCGCCATTCCACTCTATCTAGGGCCATATCTCTTCAATTTTTTTCTCAAGAACTCTACACACATCCTTTTCAGCCTTCCCGTTGTCCTCTCAAAGCCTTCAACTTGCACGAGAGAACTCCACGCCAGTACATCAATTGTCTTCGTTGCACATGGACAAACCACCTCAAGCGACCATCCTTTATTTCATCAGCTATTGGAGCTTCCTGGGTTCTCTTGATGCACTTATTTTGCTTTCCTAGTTTTGCCACCCATCCATCTCAGCTACCCTCATTCTATGTACATATTGTTCCTTGATTGCCAGCATTCTACTCCATAACGTGAAAATGAATGTTTTGGGGTATCTCTTGGCCACCGATCTTAGCTACTGCCTTGTATTTATACATGTCCTTGCTAAAGGCACTCCAACTATGTCTTGTCCAGACTTATTATAAAACCCCTGGATACCAAGCCAACCCTTCATAATGCTGGTTTTTCTTTTACCCCCTCTCTAATCTCACTAACCAACATTAAGCTGTGCAAACAACATACACCAAGATACAGTAGAAACTGACTGAACTCTAGGTAGACGTGGTTCATATTCAATAGAAGTCAGTTAACATTAAATGAAATTGAGTTCACTTTTCTATGACAGGTTAAATATGCAAAAAAATCATTATCTCAAGAAGACAAAGAATCATATAAGGAAATTCAAATAATGAGTACGACTAGGCAACTTTCAAACTAGGCCATGACCTTACGGCCTTACAAGCAATTTCTGATGATTAATCTGTAAAATGGTAGGGTTCACATGATGGAAAAAACAAAAAGATTTTTTTTAAGAAATAATATTTCTCAAGGAACATTCTTCTCAATTTGCACACCTTAGATTGACAGGCAAACAGATACTGTCTAAATTCAAACTCTCTAAATGAGTCGTCTTGCACAATCTGTGATAGTGGTTTGCATCCAGGCTTTAGCAGTGCTGCCTGATCATCACCGTGGTCCACTCCTCCAAAATCCCTCTTTTTCAAGGCTGTAGCATTAACTGCAATTAAAAAATAAGTTGATGAACCATCACAATTCAAGATACACATGGCAACTTCACCAACAAAGCGCAAAAAATGAAGCATCTAGTTTGATGGATATGATCATAAAATCATAACTATTAAGCAGCAATCACACATAGACAACGTTCCAGAAGAACATCATTGGATGTTACCTGAAGAGTATTACATGTTTACTGAATGAATTAGAAAAGGTTGCACTAAGTTAACTTGAGCAAATCAAAAACAGCAATAATAAGTATACTGGTAGATTAGAGAGTTGACAACAAACACAATAAGGATTATGAAATTATTCAAAAAATCTTCATAAGGGTCTGTTTTTTATTGGACAGAACAGCAAAATCACTGCTCTGCTAGATTCTACATGGGTTCACTCGGTACTCCAAATCGATGGTCTACTCACACAAGAGAATCTTCCACTCAACCTCATATGCAAATCAGATTGACAATATCCGCATATGAGATTAAAAGAGAGACAGAACACTGCTACTCAGCCTCAATGCACACCAGCTTGATGATTTATGAACATTATGTTGGAAAGTACCTCACACAACTCCTATATGAAGTTGCTATGTTCCATGAGTCACAACAAAAGTGATGGATAGCCTCCATAAGGTTAATGGTCAACCACCAAAACCGGAAGGCCACTCACATATGGGTTATGACGATGATGGCTAATGCAATGCAACCTTACACCCAATGGAAACAGTAGATGAGCCTATAAAAGTGTGCTCCCTTAAACATCCAATTCCAAATTAGAATTAAAGAAGATAGGACTGGGAGGATTATCAGGTATATAAGTAAGGACTTAGGACGATGTTTTAGACTGAAGTTTGGTTTGGGAGGATTACCGTTCCATTTTGTTCTGTCAGCTGAAACATCTCCTTCGGGTAGGGTACCAAACCTTAATTAGAGCCCAGAACCCTAATTCATGTAATTTAAAGTTTTGAACCTTGCTTTTATAGGATATATATATGCCTTTTATAGCACATATAAAAGATAAACAACATATTTTACCTTAATTAAGCATTCAAAATTATTTACTGTAATGTATATTTGTATCTGTGCATATAGAGACGTATCATTTTTTTTCCCAATTCTTATTCTGTCAACTAACCGAGACATAGAGTGAGACTATGATTTTAAACCTTGAGGGATGGAATCAGCACCAATTCTAGGACCTCCAAGGATGGAATCACACCTCACAACAGCAGCTTTCAAGAGTACAATGGGTATTGTAGGCTTATACAGCAGCCTTTTTTTCTTTCAGTGCTCTACTCAAACTTCCTAAAAACAGAGAATAGAAACTCGAAAGACTTTCTAGTATCATGACTTGAAATTTTTTTCCTAAAACTAATGACATGACTTCCCAAGTATCATCCATACTACAATTCAGAAACTTGGAAATCCAGTTAGAAACTATTTAAGACTGAAATTCACATACTATACTAAACTTCAAACAAACCTAGATATTCAAGTACAAAACCTTTCTAAACCTAACATGGGCTCAAATAAGTAACTAAAGGTGGCTAAGAAACTTTAAGTAACTAAAGGTAGCTAAGAAACTACCCAAATGACAGCATGAAAGGGCTGAGAAAACCACTTTGCATTTGGGCTATTGGGCCTAAAATCGGCTTCACAAGTAAGCCCATTGAGAGGAATTTATGCGCCTGGTCATGTAGTTCATTTGGATCATTAATTGTTATTTAACAGTCACTCTTTTCTCCTTCTTCTTCCTCTCGGCTTCCAGTGGATCAACTGAATACCCCCAGATCACAGCTCGAGCTTATCTATCATGGAAGCAGCAGCTGCTGGTAGGATCAAGTGGAGGATTGGAAGTGAGAGCAACATCATAGGTAGAAGATATCTGCTACTCAGCCAATCTGAACCTGTAACTTGCCTTCCTTCTCAAGGTTTTATCAAGCATCTCCTGCCATTGAGAAGGATGTCCTAGACATGGTCAAATATAACTAGCAACCCTGCAACTTAGGCTATAACTCAGTAACTCTAACCCACAGCATCTTCACAGGAATCTCTGCTATCTAAAGAATCAAACTCTAAATGTGTCAAAGTCCCCTATATTCCTATTCACATTGACACTGCCTTCATAAACCTTACAGATAAAAATAAGCCAGCGTGAAGACTAGTCAGGCCCTCGAAGAATGCTATAAGAACTCCTCTAGTTGAACTGTTGAAGGTAACACAGTTGAATGCCTAGCAATCAATGGAATTTGAAAACATGTAATAAATTGGAATAAAGATTTACAACACACACGTGATAAAATGATATAGTCATTTAGAACCTGTTTCCAAATAGCAAAGCTCTAATTCATCGTATTCACGTAATGAATCTTCATGAAGATAAGCCATTTCAAACATGAAAGCCAAACTTTCCTGCAAAAGGAGAAATTAGCAAATCAAGCCAAAAAATTCCAAAATGAGAATATACTTCTGCATGCAAATGTGATGAACATCGGATGTTTGGTGCTTCAATGCAAGAACATGGGAGGCATTCCTGAAATATGTGTCTCCTCATTCATGGAAAGTGGTAGCTGTGCTTTTTCCTCAGAGACCCCTTTCCAGAGATACGAGACCTTTAAGGCCAAATTTCGTGGACATGCTATCCAAATCCACTGTCCCGCAAAACAAACAAAAAATAAACAAATATTTTGGATGCCCCTTCTCACAGCCACTTTGGAAAACATGTTCTTGCAGCCAAACAATCACTTGTTTAAATTTTTCTTGGCCAGTACAAGGGCATTCAGATGTTAATTATGATTAATTATGATAAACAACCTTCAAAATGAAGAAGTTACAAAAGTTCCAGACTGGCATGAAGCGTTGTTCACTGAGCTTGCGAATCTCATCCTCGTAGAATTGAACACGCCTATCCAATGTATTTCTGATGGACTCCACGATCTTGGAGTCCAAATCTTCCCAAAAGTTTGTGTCTGGTCCATGTATATCTAGTTTGCAGCACCTGAGTAAATGCTCAGAGCACCAAGAGGGGAAAAAATAAGACAAAAAAGAAAGAAGAAAGAACGAAAAAACAATTCACATCAGAAAGAGCTCATCTTTTCAATATGATAACATACTTCAAATGATTAACTTTGAAAACAATAATGCTCTTTCATGGAAAAACTAAACATCTAGCTACTCTAGGAAAAGATACTAGGAAAATTCACGTATCACATAGAATTATGACAGAGAAACTAGATTCTTCAAATAATAACTCAGAAGAAGTGATAATCGTAATGGGACATAAACAACCAGTCAGAAAAGAAGACATCATAATGATAAAGTTGCAAGCATACCTTTCTCTCTTTTTTGAGCTAAAATCAACTTCAAGCTTGGCATATATTTTTTTTGATAACTTAGCGGCCTGGTCATTGTTGGGGTGAGCTTTTGAGACAAATACAATAAACCACTCTCGTTCATCATTTTGCACAATTAATTTTAGACGTGGTTTTAGAATGGTCTTGAACTCATCAAGGTCCTGTCCAAGAGGAAAAACACATGACTGCCATATATAGAAGCAAAGGTAAATTAAAATAAATAGATTTTAACCATAGAAAAGGAAACCATCACCAATCAAATTAGTTATCTAATACAATGAAAAATATGCAAACCAAAGATGCTAGTCAGCAACATGTTAAATTATGCGCAGTGGCAAAAAAGCATCTGTCTTTGGTAGTTTGACTGTTTTGAACTTTTCACACTGATATTGTATGCATATAGTTTCGGCTTCAAGTAAAAACCTATATTGTCTCAGATATTCAAGGAAAAAATCACATTTCCTAAGATCTGAGCCATACAAACAAATCCTGCACTATAGGTGTACTTGGCAAATGCCACATATCCTACCTAAGATTTATGGGTGCCTTAGTTCATCTATTAGAATTTGGATTCAACAAATACACGTCCAAAAGTTTTATGTGGTCTAAAGTAAGGATTAAAATCTCTGCAAAGTTAACTGCATTCTCAAGCAATCAAGTCAAAATACCCAATTTACTCAGCCATGACCACAAGGAATTGATCGAATCACATCAAATCTTTGTCATACTGACAGACTGGAATTGCACATGGGCTTGGCTTTCATAGGTAATTGGGCTCGTCTGTGCTAATTTGATGGCGGACAACCAGAACAATGGACAGTAGGGTTTTAATTATTGATTTGGTCTTTTGTGATTATAAGAGAGGCATGTAGGGCTGGTTTGTGAGAGTGATTGGCTATACAATCAGGGCTGCAAGCAGAATGGTTAACAGTGAGTTAAAGGAATACTAATGAGCTGAAACTAAGGTCTAATAGAAATGTAAAGGCTGCTGGATTTTTCACAATAATAGAGACTGGCAGTATGTTTTGGCTAAGTTGGGTTAGGGTTTGGCAGACTTTCACAGCAGGATAACCAGCTGGGTGTATGGGGCTGAGATTAGGCTCGTAGGATAAAAAAAATACACCGAAAATTAAACGCAAAAGAAAATAACTACGGAAACAATAAAGGAGACGATTGAAGCAGTCACCATTTCGAAGGAGATCCTAGAATGGAGTTGCACCAGCCTAAAACCACCATCGAGAGGTGTTAATGGGCCAGGTTTGGGACAGGCCAAGCTCTGCCCAAGCCAGGCCCTGACTATAAGTAGTTCGACCCAAGCCTAACCTGGCCCACAATGGGCCCAGAAATTCACTCCCTAGCCCAGTCCAAGAATAGGTATAACTGGCAGGGTATTATATTTGGTATTTGAACCACGCCTAAACTTTTTCTCATTAATAAAGCCCAGCTCATTTATCTAGTGAGCATTAAATTTAAGCTCAGGCCCAACCTATTGAGCCTCTAAATGCAGCACAAGGCCAAGCATATAGCGGGCCATGCCTAAAAGCCCATCAACACCCCTACCACCAAAAATAGAGTCACCGCCATATAGAGGAGTCACAACTCACATCTTAGAGAACGCCAAATACATTCTTAAACTCTTCATTCAATTATGTAATAGGCAAAGGGGTATATGAGTATATTTTGATGTATGAGGCAGTACTCTTTCATTCTCTTATGACAACTCCACTTGCTAAAAACTAGAAAATAAAAGCTTTCCTAGTGCTCTTTGACCACTAGTTTCATGAACTCTACACACATAATTATAACCTTATTACCCAAGCTTCAAAACCTTCTAGACTAATATTAGTAACAATAGGAAACAAATACACATCCTTTTCTAAACCTACGATACACCTTACAGAAAACGGGCATACAACTCTTTATTTCCCAAGCATCCATGCAGTATTCTATTGTGTCGATATGGGTTTGCTAAGCATGTTGAAATTTCCGGGTATCATAGTTCTAAACCAACCTAAAGACCTAAGACTTATTAAAACTCTTCTTTTATTCGACCTAAAGAAAATACAAATCAAACTAGTAAACCCTTCGCGATTTTGCATTATATTTGTATCTTGGCCATAGTTCACTCAAATCACGTCCAATTGTGTAAACTTGGACATGTTGGATAACTAATTGAATAAACCTTCTAGCGGCACCCAAATTAAGACACTTATTGACACACAAGATATGACCACAAATAATGTGATGAGATCTGATTGTATCATTCTCATCTTCTTATGTCATGTATAAGCCTCTCTATTATAAGGCATGTGATCTGGTGCACCATAATATGCTGCTCCATATTGGATTGTATCATTCTCCTCTCCCGTATGTCTTGTATAAGCCTCTCTATTATAAGGCATGTGATCCGATGCTCCTTAGGTGCACCATAATATGCTGCTTCATCCAGCTTTCATGGCTGCATTATAATTCTATTTAAATAAAATCTTTTTTCTTCTTTTCGAACATGAGTTTTGCATTTTAAAAAATTTGGAGTTGAGGTAGAAGTGACAATAACAGTTTACCCCTTTTTCGTCAAATCAAAGTTTGGATATGACAACTTGGGTTGGTTTTTTTTAGCTTTGGAAATGAAGTTTCTTATAATTGCTATTTTTATTGTGTTCGTGTGAGAGCATGTGATGGGTTGTCTTATTTGGTTCTTGCTTATTTTTTTATTTTTCTCTTGTTTACTGGATGTTTATGTTCTTTGTTCTAGGTGTGTGCCAATTTGTGGGAGGCCTACCCTACCCTGACTTGGAGTTTTAACCCAGAAAATCTGTTCATTGGCGACATGTACTGACCAAATGCGGTAATTAACAGAGGCAATCAAGAGCCAATTGTGTAGTATTACATTGCAGACCACTGATATAGTGAATCAAGCTCATACCACGAAGATGATTCCATTATGTGTAAGTAGATATTGGGCATAAAGATTACCAGTACAAGTTCTTAACGACTGAAGATGGATGGCAGATATACAGTAACTTAAGCTATTCAATGTTCATAAACTCAAGTTGTACAAGCTTATATAGTGGCAACTGGAACTACAATGAAGATACGGTGACTATGACGAAGAGACCAGGAATATACCTCACAAGTAACAAGAACCACAGTGGCATATGGTTCCCGAAACCAAAATAACGACTGCTCCTGTGGAAAACGGCTACGAAGTCTCGAATCTGTGGTTAATATGAACTCTGCAGGAAGCTTCTCTACATAAACAGGATTGCGAGTCTTGTTATTCAAACAAGCTCTTTTGAATGGCAACCGCTCTTCGAATCCGTTTTTAACAATGGGCCACAAATCGCTTACATCTTCAACTGTAAAGCAGCACACGGGACAAATTATAAGTGGGAACATCTGGCAGAATGACAATGGCATGAACAACAATTGGCAAAATAACACAAAAAAGTTTCTGCATCTTCGAGAGAGGAATAGGACTGTGTCTAAAATTTCAATACATTTCTCCAAAATTCTCTATGTTTGATCCCTTAATAACTGCATTCTTGATCAAAAACAAAATAGAACACTTTCATAAAACAAAATGGTGAGCAGTACTTCAAGCAGTTTAGTTGAAGTCATTGAGAAAATCAGAAAAGATACTACTGTAGTGTGTGGGAATGACTCGGAACAAACAAAACACAAAAAATTCAACTATGAGAAGGAACACAAATAAAGGATTTGGATCTATTGATACTTTTATTTATTTATTAGTAGGATGATCTGCTGATACTTGTTTGAATTTCATTTCACTCAAAACGCAGCTAATGGATTTCTAAACATCCAATGCACGACCAAATTCTACAAAACTAACTTGCATTTGGTACAAACCAATGACGAAGATGCATCATTTTTCTTGGATGACAACTGAAATCTGAACATTCTAGATCACAAAAAAAGAAAAAAAAAAACGATTCGTACAAACACAAAATTCCTATAAAAAATTATTATTCAAAATTAGATTTCACCTTGTACGATCAATCTGAAGAACGCAGCAAATAATAAAGGTAAGATCTCAAAAGTTCAGATCCGAGGCAAGCAAATGCAATTACAAAAAATTCTACAAAATCTAGAAATTGAACAAAATGAAGAAAGAATTTAAGGAAAAAAATTAAACTAGGGTTTACCTGATATGATCAGGTGATCACACGAGTTCTTGATTGACTGAAACTGAGCTAAGAAATTGGCCATGATCGAGTCAAAAAAACCATGTGCAAGTGGGATCGGAGATTTCGAGCAAAAAGGGTTTGCTTTAGAAAGACAGATTAAGAAAGTCTAGAAGTTCTGCTGAAGCTGAGAAGCAGCAGCAGAGCCTCGGAGATAGAGGGAGAGAGAGAGCTTCTGTGCAGCTCCGAGATTTTTTGACCATCTAATGAATGGTATTTAACTATTTTACTCTTCTAAGTTCTAAGTTCTAAGAACACTTTTTGTCTCTGTTTTTTTTTCTGATAAACAAAGGTTCGTGTTGTAACAAAGGTAGACCTGACGCCAAAGACGTCGCATCGGGTATAACGATTTTTGTTACACACCGCTGCCATCTGGGCTCACTGACCGTATAGATGTTTAGCCCACCCTTCATACCAAAAATCAGCTTGTTTGATGATTTTTAGTCGTTCAATTTAGTACCCAAAAAATGGTTTAATCCAACGTCTAGAATCACGCTTCAAAAAGTCCTAAAATTGAATTGCTAGAGATTGCCGATCAGAGTGAATTTCGGTATTTATATTCATCAAGGGGTGGCTAAACATCCATGCGGTCAGTGGGCCCATAGGGAAGCAGTGAGTAACAAAAATGGCTATACCTGACACCTTTGGCGTCAGGTCTACTTGTTACATCATTTTCCTAAACAAAAACTACTTTCTTGGAGAAAACATAAGGTAACATAGGGCATGGATGGTGCATGACATATGGTTGTACAATGACATATATGCAGGAACTAATGATACCGTAATACTGGTAATACTTTAATAGAATATACCTTAATCTGAACCCTTGAATAGGAAGACTAATGACGTTGCAAGAGCGCATTTTGTCAGATTTATGTTGACCGCTCGTCCTTAGTTCCCATCTGCTGGGTGGTCTTCCCGATTTATGTTGTGTGATTTGGAGGACCATAGGAACTGTGTGGACCTAGGGCAACGGCCACCCTTCCATATCCTATGGCGAATGTTAGACAGTATCATATTAAATTACCACCAGGGCTACGATATCAGTGCCCCTCTCACAATTCCACTCGGAAAAACCAACTCGATCAAATCGTCACAATCATGCCTATTCCAAGCACAAAAAAATAAATAAATAGAAAAGGAAAGAGGAATGCTAGCAAGACTTATGGCCATTGCGGGTGAATAATTCTACACTCCTTGATCATACACGTGTCATAATGGGACAAGGGCATGCACGTAGATGCATCCGAGCAAATGACGGATCGAACTCGATCCCTAGGACGTGGCGCTGTGGTGGAGCTCATGCGGAGCTCCTAGCTAAGCCAACAGAAGCCTATCAAAGCTCCGCTGAAGGTAGCAGGTTGCCAAACAGTTTTGTCAAGGTCATCTTCTACCTCACACGTGATCAAGTGACACATAAAGCTCCCCATATAAGTAGTCCTACATATACGGTCAAACAGTTCTGTCAATGTCATATTCCTACATATTTAGAAGGTCCTCATGTAAAGTCTTTTTAGAAATCTTCTCGTTACATGAATTTTCTCTTGTAGGAAATATAAAGTGGATTATTCTTAAAGATTAAGGAGATTATCAAAAAGTCATGATCCATTGAGAACATTGTAAAAAATAAATTATCTAAACAAAACCTAAATGGTGATCAAAGCCCATTAGCAAAGTTTAATGCCCAAATATGACAAATGTGCCATTTTTGTTACTTCTTTATTTTAGTGTATTTTACATTTTAATTTGTTTAGATCCATATCCAATAAGTTAGTACAATTTGTTTTGACCCTTGCTCATATAAAGTGATCCACCTCAAGTAATAAAGCATCAAAATATAATCAAATTCTATCTCTTTTCCAATGAGGGATTTTGGAGCTCATTCATATTCTTGTTCCCCTTTTTTCTTCTAACTTGAGGTTGGTCTCTATTCTTATTTTCCTTTATTTTATTTTGTAATCCATTGAAGAGGCTGACAACTTCAATAATGATTGGCTAAATATCCTGTAAGGTGTAGAGATTGAAATCTATTTCAATTTATGTAAATAGTTAAAATGAAGTTAGCCTTTATTTTAATTGAATGAATTTTATCTTTTTGTGAAAGTAGTTTTTCTTTCTATGTTTTTATTTTATTTTATGTAATTGATTTGTGTAAATGATTATATGTCTCTTTTTGATGAGTGGCAAATTGTCATTGGGCTGAAATTTGCCACGTTGGAGATGGTGAAATGAGTGAACCCTTTCGGGCTTACCACCTTAGCTGCCACTTGTAAAATAATACGATGTTGCTCACTCCCAAGAAGAGTTTTAGGCTATAATCGCATGTAACAATTCATATACCACTAATATCTTGTCTGAATTTGAAATTGGCATCCGCAATTACCTTCATCTATCCATTTGGAAGTCCATTTTTGCTCAACAACACCTAGTTTCAAGTCTAAAGCTAAACACCTTTGCATTTGACATGTACCTTTGATGACTTTGTTAAGCGACATCGTGTTAGGCAAGGTGTTCGATATGCAAGGTTGCTCAACAGTCCTATTGAGAAAAAACTGATATGGTGATGTCCAATTAGGGGCTTATGGTCAAATGGGTTTCACTCTGTTGTGTTTTGGTAGGTGGCTTGTATTCTGCAAGGATTTATCGTTCATTAAGATATATATATATTTTTTTTGCAGGGGGGTCGTTGTCTTTGCTGCTAGAGCCAATGACCTTTTTTTTGTGTAGTTTGCGTTATGGTACAACTAGTATTGGGGGGGTATTTAGGATATTTCATTATATCCGAAATTATTTGTAATCTCTATCGAGGCATTAGGGTTTACTTTGTACTTCAATTTTGAGAAAATGTGAAAAAGGGAGGAAACTATTGTGACCCTAATTCTTTTAGAGATAATGAAAGAGTTTTTCTCACCGTGGATGTAGGCACACTATCGAACAATGTAAATTTGTTGTGTCTATGTGAATGATATTTTCTGTTTTCTATTTTCTCTGGTTTGTGATAGCTCAAATTTTAACATATTTGTAGTCCTAAGAATATAGTGATGCCTTGTGTCTAATTGTTATTGGGAAATAATGTACCTCAGCTCCTCACAAGTTACCTAATATTTCTGTCCATGGTTCATAGTGGCACTATAAGGGTAACGGCTCTATACCGTTACCCCTAATTTTCTATCATTTTACCATTTTTTTTACTGTTAAAGCATCCATGTTCGTTTGGTCGATTCACTTTCGAGATGCCTTGATAGTGAAATGGTAGACACGCGAAACTCAAAATCTCGTGCTGCTAAAGAGCGTGGAGGTTCGAGTCCTCTTCAATGCATAATATTGAGAATGTTCATTGAATGAAAACAGTTATAAACTTATAATGGTCTCCTTTTAACCATGCTTTGTTAAAACAAAGTGGCTTGTCCAATGAAAATTAGACGAGGGATCACTACGGTTAACTCAACGGTTGACCTGTTGACAACCCTAAGGCCTAGGCCAAGCGGCTCAAGCCCGGGCTTTGAGCCTTTGATGGAAAAATTTACTGCTTTTCAGTCAAAGGCTTATTTAGTAATTTGATCTTGAATTCAGGGCATTTAAGTCATTTCAAGTTCCCCGACCATACAAAAGCGAGCGAAGAGTTCCCGATAGGCTTTGGATGAGACGCGCCAAAATTTCTGCAACTCCAAGCTTCTTTTCATGGCGTTTCCGTTATCCTCCGCCATTGTCTCTCACAACGCTTCTCATCATCGCACTATTTTCCCCACTTTTCAAAAACGGGCTTTCTTTCCAACCCACACTATATTTCGCTTGAATCGAACTCGGAGACAAGACTCAGTGAGAACCGTTCGCCTCAAAACTAGCAGCAATTCTGAGAGGAACCCTTCAACGGTCGGTTAAATTCTCCTAAAATTAGTTCTGATCTTGCGATTAAGATTTCTGGGTTTTGATCTTTGTGTAGTTTAGTTTGAGATCAAATGCGGTTCTTTGCCAATCTAGATAACAATTCAAGCTGTATTTTGCTTGCATTTGGAGAGAATTCTATAATCTTCTTTTACTGTAAAAAATGGGGTGGGCTTGTTTGGGGCCCATCCTTTGTTGCGCCTAATCTTCCAACCAATGGTTTGGGCCTGTGTATCATTCTACAAAGCCCACTTATTAGGACCATTTATATTTTCTGCAATTATAGCATGGCACAGGTAAACCAAGCCGTTGTTCTGGAGTGCACAACATGATGTCATGGTCAAAGGTGTGTACTTTATTGTCAACCAAATGCCAATCCAAAGGCTTGAATTATGGTGCCAGTCTATATTGTGAAAATATTGGAGAGCACTTTTGAGTTTTGATCACTAGCTCTAGTGATCACTAGCACCTTGACAATTCCCCCGACAGCACTGTTTTCAGATAAAAAGTTTACACGTTAAAATTGAAAACAAGATTATCAGGTGTAGTTGCTAAGTGGAGAGCACTAGTTATCACTTTTGATCATTGGCGCTAGTGATCAAAAGTGAGCTCAAAATATTGTAACAGAGTACATCAGAAGGGCAAAAATTTTAAATCAAGATTCAAAAATTAAAGCAGGGCTGTCGGGGTTACATGTCGGGTGGAGAGCTGCTTAGCAGTGACTTTGCTGCTGTGTGTTTAACATCAAAAGCGGACTCTGTAACAGATAAGCATTCTCTTTTAAGATCTCTGACATTATGGGCCAAAGATGGTTCATTCAGTTTTCAGTAAACGAGAATTCATTTGTAGTGATTATAGTTATACAAGTAGTGAGCTGGACAAGGCCGTAATGATTTCTCGCAGCGTGAGGCTTGGCTTATACATCAAAGCCCATCTATGAATTTGGTGGGCAGATGCCCAGCCCAATCAAAACTCTGTGTTACTGTGTGAGTTAGATGCAGTATTTCATATGGTGACACTGGTACATCACTCACCGTCCATTTGGTAGACAGCACGCAGCTAGAGGTTGAACACATGCCTTGACCTGCAAGTCAAACAGTGAGAGATACAATGCAGCATCGCTGCACAGTGGTATACTAAATGCCACCTTATCAATTAACTGCTGATTGCATAGCTTTACTGATCTCTTGCAATGTTGTTGTCAGAACTTAGTAGTTAAGTATGGACAACTTCTTGTTGTTTTCTCTTCTCAAAGAAAAGCAGCCCTGTTATGATTTAAGCAACAAGCATATGACTCATTTTTTATGCTGACAAATTGTCACACTGATAGCAAGTTCTCAAACCCGGTGCTTCTTGTAAATATACCGTGTCGCTGAATTATGTGTAACTGTGGCTCTATTTTTTAGGAATCCCAAGCTCTCAAAATAATTTCACCAATGTTGATTGGTTTTCTCCTGCAGGAATCTTCAGACCCTTATGATTTTCCGTTGATACCATACTTCTCAATGTTGTCTCATGGAATGAAGAGATTAGAGAGTGCAATTGCTGCCGTTCTCATCTTCATTCAGATTTCTTCTCCATTACCTTTTGCCGATTGGAACCCATGGTTTATTTTTCCTGCAAAGGCGGTACTTTATTCGCCGGACACCAAGGTCCCGAGAACTGGAGAACTCGCTTTGAGAAGAGCAATACCGGCAAACACAAACATGAAAGCTATACAGGTTAATTGATTTGTCTGTATAATTTTTTAAGTAAAGCTAAGACAGTAACTGGTGTGTAGGCTTACCTTTTCTTTTAGGATTCTCTGGAGGACATCTCGTACTTGCTGAGGATACCACAGAGAAAGCCTTATGGTACAATGGAGGGTAATGTGAAGAAAGCTCTAAAGGTATTGTTCTTTTTTTTTTGTCTTTTTTCTTTTTTCTCGTCTCTGATGTTTGATTTCTCTTTACACATATTGCAAGGGTAGAAGAATAACTCTTTGACTTAACACTTACTCAAGCACTTGATCAAGTTTAGTGAATTTCAATTTAAAATGCCTATCCTGTAGACCAGTTTAGAATTTTTGGGTGCTTGATTGAGTTTGAACAGTGTTTATGATAATCAAGTTACTACCTTAACCTGACTTCATCGAGTTGTGTCAGCTCTGTGAGTTTATTAAGTGCTTCAACAAGTTGTCTTGTTATTTGCACCACAATATACAACATAATTGACAGCATTTGTTTACTCATTTCTAAAGAAGCATGTTATTGGAAGCTTGAAGGTTGGCCCAGTCGTATGGCTATGTTTGAAGAACCTAATCAACTGAATTCCAGCACACACATTTCCAGTGTTGGGTTGTCCGTCAAGTGGGTCTAGTAACATGTCATTTACGGTCATTTCATGCGAGCTCGACATCTACATAAAACATCAAATACTTTTAGAGAGTAGTCAAGATGTAACTCCTATGATACAGAAGCCCCTCATGTCTCTAATATTTAAGTCTAGCTTACATATGTATATTCTCATTTCTGTTCATTATCCATTTGTTCATTGTCTAAATCCGGTTATATTTGCTACTCTGATTAATTTATTTTTATTTTTAGATTGCAAAGGACGAGAAGGAATCCATCTTAAGTAGCTTACCAACAGATCTGAGCGAAAAGGGTTCCACGTTGTACGCATCTCTTTTAGATGGGAAGGTACAATGGAGTGAAATGATTTACTTTTTTCCACAAGTTCTAATTTTGTTTTTGTAGATTTTGAAGTCGCGCAAAACCCTGTGTACAGGGCAACAGAAAAGTTTTAGGTTGTTTGTGTTGCTCTCAGATGGAACATCTGTCTTTTACACAAAAAATAGCTATCTTGGGGTTTTATATCTCATTTTATTTACATCATATCTCAGTTCCCACCCAGTTATGGATTTGTTTAGAAACCTCATATGATAATATAAGATCATAAAATGCTTATTCGTTGATCAAAGTACTTAAAGTTAACCAAAAAAAAAAACAAAGTTTCGTTATAATAACATTAAACACTTAGTTGCTAAAATTTATGTGCTACCACATACTTGGGTTTGAAACCTGTCTTCACTTATGTAACAAGGGCATGGAACTTTTAGGTTTTCTTGCCGTATCGGACACATCGACTCATGGACACACGCATCGACAGATCCTAACACGTATGGCTATGATACCCTTTATTTTGATAAATTTTTATTAAATAAATAATTCCTAACAGAGGGTTGGTGTTTTTCCATCCTCAGTTTAGTGTTAAGTTGTTAAACACAACTATAGTTCTTTAATAGTCCTCCCTCGTATAAATCTACCTATATATATTATGTTAATAGATAGCTCCATGACGTATATAAATGTTTTCTTTTACTTTTCATATATTTCTTTCCTTATTTAAAAAAAAAAAAACTTTTGATTTAAATAAGGAAAGAAATATATGAAAAGTAAAAGTACATGTGAACAGATGTATCGGGCTTCTTAAGGTATCGTCAGACACCTCCTATCCGTGTTGGACACCAACACATGTGTCCGTGTCCTTGTTACATAGGTTTTCACCCACTAAGCATCCTGCTTAGCTCCAAAAAGGAAACATATTTTTATAGGTGCAAGGCCAGTGGTTAGTGGGTGAATATGGGAACCTAGCTCGGTTGTATCAATGGTCAGAGACTTTACTAACTTAGTTTCAATAGTAGATTGCAGAACCTACAAGAAAAATCTCAGTTTCCTTTTGTTTTTCCAGGGTGGATTGCAGAGCCTCCTTGAATCTATAAAAGATAAAGACCCAGATAAAGTATCCATCGGGCTTGCATCTTCACTGGATTCTGTCGCAGAACTGGAGCTGTTACAGGTAACTGTGACTATCTGAGAATTTCAGATAGTTTCAATAAGTTACATAAATCATACAGCAGGAACTGTATCTAGCCAACCCATAATGGTGTTTCGGTCTCCAACATCTAAACTCTCTCTTTATGTTCATGCCAGTGCTGTTTTACTGTGTAGTTGGAATTTGGTTAGCAGTGTTTTTGTTAGAATTCCATCAACTATTTACTATATTTTACATTTATTAGCTATTTGATTTCTGCCAATAATAAGATGTGAGCTTTTGTAATCTCAGGCTCCAGGGTTGTCATTCTTGTTGCCTGAGCAATACTTGAAATACCCGAGGTATAACTTCTCTTTGGATTTTTGAAAAATATTTCATTTATAATTTAATTCTTGGTAGTTGGTACAACAGATGTAAATATATTTGCGTGTGTTACACATACAAACCTGTCTAACAGTGCATGTGCATATTTGAGTTTTGGCACCCAAAATATCGTAACGAAGAAAGCATGCAAGCAGGTAATTCAGGGGTAACCTTCAACAAATTCCAAGGCAAATCTTTGCATGGTATTACTTAATCAAACAAGGCTCAAATGGGTTTGTTTTAAATGGAAACCGATGTTGCCGTTTAGGAGTTCAGGGCTTGTAGCTATATCGAGTGATGGTAGTCAGAAACCTAAGATCCGAGTATGCAAATTTCTTATGTAAAATTTCTACACTAAGGTCTAAAACAATCCAAAGGGTATAAAAATTGTGGAGAAAATGAAATTTATGCTGTAGTACATATTATAATTTAATCATATCTGCAAATGTTTTTAGAGGATAAAGCATGTACAAATTAAGTGAACTTGAAAGGATTTCAATTCACGTAGCCTAAACCTTGTACTCGCAACCATTTTGGCTGGAATCATAACATTTCCATCTAATTTGAAGGCTCACAGGTAGAGGTACCGTTGAATTCACCATTGAGAAAGGAGATGGTTCAACATTCTCTCCAGCTGCTGGTGGTGAATCTAAAAACCTTGCCACCATTCAGGTTTGCTAAATCTCACACTGTAAAATATTAGGATCAAAGTATGGTTTTATAAGCAATTTATAGTTTTATACAACAATGTCATAAATTAAATCACACTTTGAAGAGACCATTGGTATGATGATATTATTAGCCAAGGGAGCTTAGTTTGCATAAACTGGTGTTTAATCACCGAGGGCCACCTATGGCTGGTACATGGGCACATTTGAAATAGTTCCTGCATTACAATGCTATGGTCTGTGTGAGCAGACACAAGCATTGTGGATCCTGCTTTGTTCTCGGCAACCTATGCTAGCTCAACATATTTTCCACCACAACAGATCTCATCTATGGTCTGTTTACAGTGATATTGACTTGAGGGACTGTAATCATTAGTAATGTGGAACTTGTGCTGTGTCCATGGATGGTATCAATCTAACGTATCCTGTTTCACTGGCTGTATACATGGCCTACTGAATCAATCAGTAGGACTTCGGGGTGGGCAATAACGCAAAGTCATACTGATCATGCTCATACCATCCAAGCCATCAACATTTGTTTTTGATAAGGAAGCCATCCACATTTCTCTCAGCCCTTGACATATTAGCTGCTTAAGTTTTAGCTCTTGAACCCCATTGACCTAAGTTTTTAGGCCACGGTCCACCAAAGAGGTAGTCAACTAATTGAGCAGCCAGATGGATGCCAAGGTGACCACAAAATGGTCTGTAAACCTTCACTTGTTCAATGGATGTTGATTTCCATTTTCATCATGTTAAGATATTGACGGGTAACCTGTGTGGCTGTGTCTTCAGGTTGTTATTGATGGATATTCAGCACCATTAACAGCAGGGAACTTTGCAAAACTGGTAAGGTAGTTGAACCTCACTTGAGCCTTGTGAGTTTCTCTATGTTTCTTAGACAAACAGATCCAATTACTGTGATCCATCACTATATCATTGGGTCTTTTGTTTATAGTTTTCACTCTTCACTATAGTACATGTCAGGCTGCATAATAAAGATGGGCATTTTTTATTAAATTGCTGCCTGACGCAAATCAACCCTTATTAGCATAAAATTATTATTTATCTTTTCCATTTTCATGCTTCAGTTATTTATCTAGATTAGTTTTCTTTTTGAAATTATATTTTGTACTTACATGGACGTATACAATAATAATGTATCAAATTAACCATCTGGATGATCTGGAGTGTCAGTCGCACGCCAGACACCTGATATCTGTCTCTCAGTTACAGAGTTATTCATTAAGTCTCATTTTGTTGAATTCGAGCATCATTATCATTGGATTACACACAGATTCATTTGATGGAATGCTCAGAAAATGAAAGATCAATTTCTTTCTGGTGGTTGATGGGTCATTCATTTACAGTTTTAACTATAGTACATGCCATGTTGCTTAACAAGGACCGGCAGATTTTACAAAATTGCTGCCTGACACAAACTGACCTTATTAGCATAAAATCTTTATTTATCTTTTCTTTTTTCATGTTTCAGTTATCACATATTTATGACTTATATAATTGTACTAAAACCTAATTATCTAGGCTAGTTTTGTGTCTACATGGACTCATCATCATCACACACCTTATCCTAGCTATCTAGGGTTGAGAACATGAATCCTATTTTGCCATTCGACTCTATTAAGAGCTATGTATTTTTGTAAGGGTATATGTCTTCGAATATTTTCTTACTACCACACTTCATGTCATTTTCGGCCTTCGTCACTCCTTTTTATTGCCTTCAACTTGTACCAAAGCACTCCTCACTGGTGCTGTTGTTTGTTGAACATGTCCAATACATCTCAATCAACTTTCTCTTACTTTATCTCCTATTGGAGCTATTATCAGAATTCTTCAAATGTGGTCATTTCAGATTTTGTCTTTCCTAGTTTTTTCACTCATCCATCTCAACATCCTCATCTTTGCTTTGAACATTTTGTTTCTTGATTGCACAACATTCAGCTCCATAAAGCATAGTTGTCCTACTGCTGGCTTGCAATTTTTTTTCCTTCGGTTTGATAGTTACACGTCGAACACATAATACTCTGGAAGTGATCTCCACTTTAGTTACCCAACACTAATTCTATGGTTCACATCATCACCAATCTCTCCATCTTTGTGGATAATTGAACCTAAATAACAAAGGTGGTGACTTTTGGGGTATTTCTTGCTCATTGATGTTAACTACTATCTCATCCCTACTAGTATCCTTGCATTGCACGTATTCTATTTTGGTCATACCTATCTTAAAACCCTTAGTTTCTTAAGTATCTCATAGCTCTAATTTTGCATATACTCCCTCTCTGTTCTCCTCAACTAATACTACCATCATCTAAAAATAGCATACAGCAAGGTAATCCTTGAATATGAACAGTTAATCTATTCATAACTAGTGAAAAAAGGTACAGACTTACGACCAATCCTTGGTGCAAACCCTTTGTAACTATGTATTTCACTTGTTTCCCCATCAACTGTTCTCACACTAATTTGTTCTTAATAATATCAATATTGTCATTCGGGACTTCTTTTTTTCCTAATACACACCAAATTAACTCCCTAGGAACTCTATTATATGATTTTCTAAATCTATAAAAATCATGTATAAATTCTTCATGTTTTTTTGAAACATTTCCATTACTTGTCTAAGTATGAATATAGCCTCAATGGTTGACCTCCCTGGTAAGAAACCAAACAATTTTCTGATATCGGTGTTTCTTGTCTTAACCTTTTCTCCATGACTCTCTGCCATAATTTCATTGTGTGGCTCATAAGTTTTATCCCACGATAGTTAGTATGATTTTGTACATCTTCCTTATTCTTTTAAATACGTATCATACTCTTTTACTCATTTGGCATTTTCTTAGTCCAGTTTCTCTCATGCGCTTCCAAACCTCTACTAAAATACCATATTGAATTAGAGCCTTTCCTACCTTCATCTTAGCTAAATTTTTTATTATTTTTATAACCTTAATCCTACAAAGTTTATAGGCTCTCTACAAATAGCGTCTCCTTCTAGTCTTAAGTTCCCTTTGTATTCTTCATTTAATAGTTTTTGTAAATAAACCCTCCATCTTTTCTTGATGTCCTCGTTTCTTACTCTCAATTCATTTAACTTGATTTGATGCCCCTAGTTTTCTTCTCTCTCATTTTTGCAAGTTTGTAGGTATCTTTCTCATCTTCTCTTGTTCCTAACCTTATATTTTGCCTCAGTTACTACCTTTTTTGCTTTATATATTTTCAAAGTTTTCTGTGTTTCTAGTTTGTTGTCAAGTCTTGTAACATAACCTTTTTTCTTGGTCGCTTTTTAGACCTTCTACTCCACCACCAAGTTTCTCTCTTTTTTGTTGATATTTCCCTTTAGATTCTTCAAGAACTTCTTTCGTCACTCTTTTAATACAACTGGTTATTTCATTCCACATCACTGTAGGTTCTGTGTCTAAATACCATTTTCCCTCCTCAATTGGTTTCTTTCTAAGGGTCTGTTTGATAACCCGGAATTGAGCCGGATTTGGAATTGTGATTCTTGGAATCACAAATCTTTGCGTTTGGGAGGACCGAATTCCAGGAATTATGTTTCCAATTCTGTGATTTTTCCCGGAATTAGAAATTTTAGGGGGGAGAAGAAACTTCTAATTCTTGGAATTCTATTCCGGGCGGAGAAATTCAAAAGATTTTTTATCGGGCTCCAACTCTCACACTCATCCCTAGGTGGACCTATAAATAAAAAATCAGCAAGATTAGTTATTAGAAACCGTTGGATTAGTGTATTAGTTTTGGTTGATTCTTAACCGTCTATATCTAGCATTATTTGGGGTACTTAGATCCAAAGGTTAGAAAATTTTAATCAGCCTAATTTTTAACATGTAGATCCACCGATGGATGGGACAAACATCCATATGGTCCGTGGTCTACTAATGTGCCATGTGGCTCATATTGTGGTCCATCATCAACGGATTACCCATTTGCAACCGTTTGATTGATGTCTTTTATGGGTTGATTTTTAACCGTGGCCCGTGGGATATATATAAAGATCCATGTTGAGAGATAACTAACTAGCTTGATTTTAGTTTGTAAGTCCACCTAGGGATGTATCTAACCGTTGGATTGGTGTCTTTTATGGGTTGATTTTTAACCGTTGGATTTCTAGCATTAGTTGGGGTATGAGTATCCAAAGCTTATAAATAACCAACCAACCTTATTTTTAGTATGTAGGTACACCTAGGGTTGGGATAAATATCCATACAGTATTAGTGATTTATAACCATTGGATTCGTGTCTTTTATGAGTTGATTTTTAACTATGAGATATCTAGCATTATTTGGGGTACTCAAATCTAAAGGTTAGAAATAACTAAACAACCTGATTTTTAGTATGTAGGTCCACCCAAGGATATGATAAACATTACTACGGTCTATTGTCTCTAATAATGTGCCACATGGCACACTCAGAATGAGGTCCATCAGTAGTGTTGATAATGGACATCTGTATTTGTTGCCTCATGTGCCACTTAGGCTTTAGCCATTGATATTTTGACATATATAGGTTAATCATAGTCAAAAATTATCAAAATAATTTTAATTTTAATTTTTTAATTTTTTTCTTTAAATTAGCATCGATAACATTTAATTGACGGATGACAAAAAAATAGCAGTCGTTATAACACAAAGTTCATGAGATGATATTTCTCTTATGTAGATGGGTAGAAATTTCAATTCTGTTAGATGTCCAAACAACTAAGATTAGAATTCATTGAGAATTCCAAGTAATTTCCACAGTGCAACCAAACATAAGAAATTTCAATTCTTTGAATTCAAATTCTTAGAAATCACAAATCCTGGAATTCTATTTTCAATTCCAAATCCGTGTCTGGTTGCCAAACAGACCCTAAAGATATTGTTTTATAATAATATCATCTGATGTAATAATAATATCATTTAATACAACTAGTCATTTCATTATTATATCATGGGCTAGTATAATAATAATCATTTAATGTTTCAAATTACTTCTACCTAATCTAGTGTTTGAGGTCAGCACACCAGAGTCCCAGACACCTTATTTTTGTCACTAGGTTATAGATTTGTTCATCAAGTCACATCGTTTTGTTGAATTCGAGAATCATTATCATTGGATTACAAACAGATACATATGCTGTGTAACGAGGACAGGGATTTTTATAAAATTGCTGCCAGACACTAACTGACCTCTATTAGCATAAAATCTTTATTTCTCTTTTCCATTTTCATGTTTAAATTATCACATATCTAATGACTTATACAACTGTACTGTAACCTAGTTATCTAGATTAGTTTTCTGTTTGAAATCATATTTTATACTTACATGCACTAAAACTAATATAATAATATCTCTTAATGTGTCAAATTAACCATCTGGGGTCAGGTCAGCGTGCCAGACACACCTGATATCTGTACCTAGGTTACAGAGTTGTGCATCAAGTCTCATCATTTTGTTGAATTCAATCATCCTTATCACTGGATTACACACAGATTCATCAATGAAATGCTCAAAGAACGATTTTTTTCAGGTGATCGATGGGGCATATGATGGGGTAAAGCTCAACTTTACCGACCAAGCAGTTCTTTCAGACAATGGGCTCGGGAAGAATAATGGTTATAGCGTCCCATTAGAAATAATGCCATCTGGACAATTTGAGCCATTATACAGAACGACACTAAGTGTGCAAGTTAGTTTTTTGTCTTCCTTCTACTGATTTGTTGGTAGATCTCAGCTAGCTGCTTTTTCAGTAACTAATACTTCACCTTTTTCTTACTTTTATTTTTCCATATGGAAGGATGGGGAGTTGCCAGTCCTTCCATTATCTGTTTATGGAGCAGTTGCTATGGCACACAGTGAAGTCTCCGAGGAGTACTCATCGCCATACCAGTTTTTCTTTTATCTCTATGATAAAAGAAATGTAAGTAAAATATTATATTATCTTTTGATATTCGATATTACAACCAAGGACTGGGGCTTGCTCCTGGTTATTGACAGGCTTGCTTGACTATAAAAGTGTAGCAGTAGAAGTTAAATTGACATGAGACTCCTCGATTAGTACCTCAGTGGAATTAATATTTCTCTAGTCAAGTAATAAAATTGGCCAAATTTTTATTCCCACAGGCTGGCCTGGGAGGGTTGTCTTTTGATGAAGGTCAATTTTCCGTTTTCGGGTATGCCTTCAGATCTCGGATAATTTTTTTTTATCTCCCTTAACTAGGATACTTTCGATCATTTTTGGAGCATATGATTCTGATGTGTTATGTATGGTTTCAATATACAGATACACAACTGCTGGGAGAGAAATACTTCCACAGATTAAAACAGGAGATTTGATACGATCAGCAAAGCTAGTGGAAGGTCAAGATCGCCTAATATTGCCAGATGATAAATGATCTCATGTGCCAGTCTGGGTCCTTATTTCATTCTTTTTCATTCGTGCTTTCGGGATAGTGTTGACCTGATTTTCTTGATATGTTGTGCAGTCAAGTTTTTTCTGTTTTTCCCTCCTGTAACAGAAAATCACGGGTATCTAGAATTAAAATGGCTGGAGAAAGAGTTGGGTACTTGCCCAAGAGTGGGGAAACTTTTTCATTGATTTCGATTGTACTTTTACAAGCAGTGAGAGGTCAATTTTCCATACTTCAATAAATAATATTTTAGATGCACTGATTGGAGTTGGACCTGCTCAAGTTTATGACCTTATATTTCCCATTTCCATCAAGAATCCGAAACCATAAGCTACTTTTTAGAGGAAATGTAGGATGAAGCCAGCTCCATCCTCCTCAAAGAAGACATAAACTTGATCTCGTTCAAGTAGGTGCAAATCTTAACCCTTAACTGAGTCTCGATGGAGTGATCTCTTAAAGTAGGTTCTTTTTCTTTCTGCTACAATAAGCAAATAATTGTATAAACAAAACCTAGAGTTGAGGAAGTCCTCTGGAAATGCTATATAGGCTGGAATTCTAATTTAGAATACCAAGCGTATTGGCTAAGTAGTTTCATTCGCGATTTAAGTCTTTCATTGAGTAATTTTATCAAGCATCAAACAGAATCGAACATTGATAAACAACTACTGTAAACATAAACATTGATAAATAGATTAGAGTTTTAACAAATATAATAACAACAATACAGTATCCAACAAATAGCAACAAGAAATACAAAAGTTCACCCTATACGCCTACTCGGTTTCTCCTCCGCACCTTTGGTTCAACCACGACAAGATATCGCCGCGAACAATCTCAACATTCTCGTCTGTCTCTCCGAACAACAACGAATGCATCATCCCTTTGTAAATCCTTATAGTCTTGTCCTCACTCTTCGCTGTTTCATATAGATTTCTACTCACATCTGGGTCTGTAACAACATCTGCACTCCCATGTAACACAATAAATGGAAGACTCACATCACATAACTTGCTGTTCAGATAATCAGTTACCCGTAAAAGCTCCACTACAGTACCCAATCTCGGCTTCCCCTGATATCTCAGCGGATTCTTTCCCGCTGTAATCTTCTTCTCTGCTACCTTCACTGATTTATCCAAAAGATCCGCGGTAGGAACAATTGGCAATGTGGGTAAGAATTTGGCGACAAAGGTGAGGATTTCCGGAATTGGCCATTTAGGTCTCACATTATCGGATATTTTACACATTGGTGCGACCAAGATTGCGCCATTCCATGCCTTGGGATCCCTGAAATGGATCAAAAGACAAATCGCTCCGCCCATTGATTCTCCGTAGAGAAAGGAAGGCAATCCATTGAATTCAGGGTTTTGCTTGATTGAATTGAAGAAGGAGAAGCAATCATCGACGACGAGGTCGACGCTGGGGACGAAGGCCTTGAGGCCTTGAGAGAGACCGTGGGCTTGGAGGTCTAGAGCAAAGGAAGCGAAGCCCATCTGGGCAAGGAAGATGGGAGTGGACTGGAAGGTCCAGCTGATGTCGTTGCCGTAGCCATGGACCATACAGATGATACCACGTGGAGGAGAGGAGAGGGGTAGCCATGATCTCGTGAAGAGGGAGAGACCTCTGGGAGATGTGTAGAAGGATTTGGAAGTACGGATGCCTTGCAACTGGTAGAATTCTTCTTCTGATTCGGGTGTGTTTCCCCAAAAATGGAGGCGTTTTTGGGGCTCCTCCATTATCGACGTGTAACGTTATATGATTTGTTGAGGGGACTCGTTTCGTTCGTTTTGTGGTTTGAGGCTTTTGTATTGGGTTACGAGTTGCTGACTCCTCGAGTTGGACTCGGATCTTTTTCTTTTCCTTTTTCTTTTTCTTTAGCTAAGGGGACACGGCACTACGGACGTTGCTTGTTTATCGGCTAGATCGAATAACTTAGAGGAACTCAAGCATCACCTTTGAATTGACGAGAAGTTCCGTTGCAAAATCGTTTTAAATTTATGTTAGACCAGTGTCATTGTCCCGTACTAAAACACGGGTGAAAAAATAAGAAAAAATTATTAATAAATATAAATATGAGAAATAATAATAGTTTTCTCAATCTTAGAAATTGTTTCTTACATTGTTGGCATGCAAGTTTTTTTATTATTATTTGTGTTTTACCTTGTTTTCATCATCTTAGAGGTGTGTTATTGTCTCAACGGTTCTGTTAATAAAGGGAATGAAGTGGTTCAAGTATTTTATAGCAACCAAGTGATCCAAGCATGGGGTATTTTACATGGAGCAAAACTTTGATGAATTGATTTTTGAGCTCGAAAGGGTGTATACCTGTGTAATGACCCGAGATAATAAAGGTAGGTCTCTCAGATCAAAGACAGTTGACTTGACTAAGATTCTAGTCAAAGTTATTAAAATACAAGAGATAAAATATTGGTCACAAAATTGAAAATTTTATAAAAAGGTTTGATGAGAAAACGGACTCACCATTAGACTTAGAAGTATCGAGAAACATAGTTTAGACTGTAAATATGTTAAAATCTGAGTTTTCCATAAAAAGTTACAAAATTTTGAGAAATACACAAGAAATAGGTAAAAAAGTTAAATTTTACTCGAAAAACTTTTATAAAAATCGAATCATATGGATAGATAGAGCTCTAAAAAAAAGAAGATGGACTGTTAGTACAACAAAATTGGAGATCGATAAAGTCCCAATCTTACGATTGAAGATAAGATAATTATTTATAATATTTAAAAATTAATATATATATTATCCACAATTGTGGATTCGGTGATGTATTTAACCAAATTGAATTTATATATAATATAGATTTAATAAAATCAATTAAAAATAAAATAAAATAACAACAAACAAACCAACCGTATGCATTAGAGAGAAAGAAGGTGGGGATATTAGAGAAGAAGAAATGAACTCAATCAAAGGAAAACAAATAGGTAGGTGATTTATTTGTTTTAATCCTAATTCTTTATTGAAATATCGTGTTACAAAATTTTAGTCTCTATTATTTTGATGCTGAAATTTTCATTCAAAAATTATATTCTTTCTTGTCAAATTCTTGAAATTTCTTGATTTGATTTCCAGGTTTTTTTGTAGTTATATGGATTTGAAATGTTTAACTAAGTATCATTTTGTTTTAGACTAGTGGGTGCCCTATGCCATCGGCACTCTTTGACAAAGAATTTGCCTAAATCAGTTGAGCGGCGGAGATCCACCATCCATTTGAGGGAGGATTAGATCTCGGCCCTTCTTTGTTGATGCTTATAAGATGAGGTATAAGTAGGGAGACAACCAATGTGTTTGTTATATAGAATAGTAAATGGTCCATGCCCATGGCACTCTCCAACAAAAGCGTTTGCAAAAATTAGGTGCCTTCGGCACTCAAACGGTATAACGGACTGGGGCGTTACCGTTTTTTCTATTATAACGGCTGTTATAACGGATTGTAACGCACAAAGGGAGAAATGAAAAATAATAGAAATAACAAAAATAACGGTGTTGAAATTTCAATTTTAAATAAATTGAGGTCAAATGAGGCGGATTGAGTGGCTGAAATCTAATCGTCCACATTAGATCGATGAATTTGATCTCAACCACTCTTATCTAACCGTCCACATTAGATAGATGGATAAGATAAGAGAATACAGCTGAGTTGTCTTGATATATGCGTGGGTGGCCCATGCCCACGGCACTTTCCGACAAAGTGTTTGTGAAAATCGGGTGGGAGTTAATCTCAGCCATCGATATGAAACATAGTGGATCTCAGCCACTCATTATTGAAGCCATATAAGATAAGAGGGGCATAAGAAAACCATTAAATTTATGTTAAATTCTATTTTTTTTTCAGGACCACTTTTTTTCGTTAAAATCATTAAAATCTATTTTTTCTATTTTTGCCCCTTGCCGTTTCAATCCGTTTTAAAGGTAACACCCCTCTCGAGGCATAAAAAGTGGGGCTCCTGAGCTTGACCTTTGGGCTATATGTAAATCCAACCCATTTCATTCCTTATATGTAGGTAAATAGTAGGCGACCCATGCCCACGGCACTCATCGGCAAAGTGTTTGTCAAAATTGGGTGTGAGTGGCTGAGATCCACCTTCCATTTGGTGTGATAAGATCTCGGCCATTCTTTATGAAGCCGGATAAGAGGTGGAGACAACCGTCCTGTTTTGTTATATAGATGGTTTTAAACCTATCTAATGTTTTAATAATATCATGAAACCAGAATTTCACAAGAAATATTAGGTTTTATTTTAATCTCCAAACCCTCTTTTGGATTACTTGATTTTGTGGCTATTAGACTGAAATTTTGGAATCTCATTCATCTCTTTTGATTCATTATATAATGACAAATCTAAACCCAAAATTTCAGAGATTTTTATAACAAGAGATGGGTGTTTAATGTAGTTTTTTTGGACTGTAACAGTCCGAAATTCTATAATGTTTTGGACGGTTTTGGGAGCAAAATGCTTAAGAAAACAAGCCCAAACTATAGAACAACATGAGAGGGGATTTTTGGAAAAGTTTTAGGGACAAAACGGAGGTCTATCATGGTCGTTAATGGTGGGAAACGAGCTCCTCTGTTTCTGGTTCATGAGAAGAAATTAGAACAAGACATTAATGGAAAATAGGGAAAAAGAGAATAAAAATAAAAAAAAATAATGAAATGGGCCTCTAACTAGGGCCCATTAACGTTCGATATCATAGAAAGCCCATTAGGGCCATTAAGAAAAATAAAATAATAAAAAAATGAGAAAAAAATAAAAAAATAAGCATTTTCGGTTTTTATAGGACGTTATTTTTCCTGGCCGGTCACAGGAAAATATTTTCCATTAGCTCATATGTAATCTTGAAATCACTATAACTTGAGTTCTGTAACTCGGAGTTTAGCGATTCTTGAGTCAATTTTGGGTGATTTTTCGAGTACAATCTAAATTTATACTAATTATAATTATAATAAAAATAAAAATAAAATAATGTACGTTTATTCATTAACACTACCAAAATGTGACGTATTGATTTAAGATAATGTTTTGGGACTCAATAGTACACATACATTAATATTTCAAATCCAACTATAATTTTTATTGAGAATTTTTACTAAATCTTTTGTTAACCTTGATTAAACAATTAAGTCAAACTTCGAGTTTTTGTAAATCAATTCGCCACCGTTTGATATGACCAGAAATGGTCAAGTTAAACTATTTCGATCATATCTAAAGGACTATAATTATAAAGTTATACTTTTAACATATTTTTACTATTTTAAGTTTTATCGACTATATGTATCAAGATTTTCATTAGAGATTACTTTATAACTCTAAAAGTTGTTTGTCGAGTTTTCTGATTTTGTTCGTTTTGATGAATTCTCGAATTTTGTTTATCTGGCTGACAAATTTTCTAGAGGAAAATTTCTGAAATTAAAAGTTTTGGAGGGAACTTTTATCGAAAGAATTATCTTTTATTTCAGTTAATGAAAGAAAAGAGTGATTGTACATGAGTTTATTTGGATTATAA
Source organism: Euptelea pleiosperma (assembly GCA_035048495.1). Taxonomy (NCBI): domain Eukaryota; kingdom Viridiplantae; phylum Streptophyta; class Magnoliopsida; order Ranunculales; family Eupteleaceae; genus Euptelea; species Euptelea pleiosperma. The sequence goes on from CM068545.1 coordinate 13,665,875, forward strand.
CTGATATGGGATGGATGATCCAAGTTGGTATGTAGTGCTTGAATCCCCCATTAAAGGCGGTTGAGTGGTTAGACCGACCTAGACCTAGAGTCGATTAGGAGACTAACCGTGTGTGTGGATCTGGGTGGTTGACCTAGATATGTCACATGAACTCCAATGCGAACACTCAGTATTGAGGGATGTTGTCCCCTGTTCAGTCGGATACATATATAGTGACTGTCACACGAGCTAGAATGCGAAATAAATCCGGGTTGAGGGAGGCTGTCCCCTATTCAGACGAATGCATATAGAATGTGACGGGGGTATTTCAATACACATACATGTGTGTAATAGTTTATTTTTCTTTTAATTAAAAACTTTTAATTATTATTTATATTATATGATGTATCATAAGGTTATTTGGAAAATGATTAATTGAACACCTGTAAGAGTAATTCGATGTTATTTTTCCGGAGGCAACAGATTTCTCTAAGATACGAATAATGATCCTATTCTTTAAGGTAGAATGGACATGTCTTTTAGAATACTCTCATTATTCATATCTAGGAAGTTTTATTTCTCTTTTTTAGATTACCATCTTTGTAGTGGTACATCTTAGAGTCTAGATCTGATAGAGGTTTACATTGTATGCCTCGATAAGACGATAGACGCGAGGGGTACGATTCGCCGGTCCCTAGATAGTTTAAGGATCCTTGAAATGTCTGCAGACGTCGAACGATTGACCATTGTTATTCATTTGACCCGTGTATTCAATGTCGTGGTCAAAGGCCCTCTCCTGAGTCTAAATTCACGGGCTTGTAGTGTGCTCTTCACACAGCGGCAACTCTCCATCCGACCGCAAATCAAGATATCAACAGTGGGGTTCCACACTGGTTAAGTATTGGAACAAGCAATATTTGCTAGACTAGGTTGATACTAGTCGTGACCTCTTCACTCTAAGATGAATAAACTACTCGACTTATGTGTTATTAGTTGATGATGGATGTGATATAGGCATATGTGAATACTGTTGATATACTATTTAAATTTTCAGTTCTATTAGTAAATTTTAAATTCTATCAATTATTGTCAATTGAAATTGTTAGTTGATTTATGTTTTGACCGATAAATGAAATTTGTAAAACTGTATTTTTATTTCCACTACTTGTAAATAGTTATGTACATATAGTTTTTCACTTTATTATCCTGCTGAGTAACCTTAGTGGTTGCTTATAGTTTAATTACTATTTTCAGCTTCTGTGGAACCATCAGTTGAGGATGTAGTACAGTTCGTTGAAATGAAGTTGTCTACTACTTTTGTTGATCTATCTAGAGTGAGGGAGAGAGTAAGATAATCAAAATTTGAGACAGTTGTATGTTTGTATAGATTGTTCAGCGTTTTTTTTTTTTTTTTTTTGTTTCATCAGATGTAATTTTGTTTTACTTCAGTTGTACTTTTATCAGTCAGTTTATATATATATATATGTGTGTGTGTGTGTGTGTGTGTGTGTGTGTGTGAATCATCAAAGTACTGTTTATATTTATGTCAATTAACTTGTTCATATTATGGAACAATATTATAAGAACGACTATAATAAAGAAGATAAAAGACGTTTTCGTACAGAACTCTGATTGATAGTTTGATAAAATTAATAAATGAATTGACCTAGAAACTTAGATATAATCCTCGTGCCTCGAGATACGACTCAGGATCTGTTGTTATCTTGGATCAGGTTTTGGGGCGCGACAACCCGACATGGTTGTGTTTTGACATTTTAGTATGCAAGATTTTATTTATTTATTTTGGAAACCCCACGTCTACTAATTCTAGTATGATTTGGGCTTATACTCTATTGCTTGCAAAATTTAGATGATGATATCCATTATCAAAGTTGATCATCGATGGACCACAACATGTGATACATGGCATATTATTAGAGGCTATTGAGCGTATGGATGTTTGATCCACCCCTAGATAGACTTATTTAACAAAAATAAGCTTGATTAGTGATTTGTATCATTTGGATCATAATGATCAAAATCTACGGTTAAAACTAAACTAAGAAAAAGAATCTAATATAAAGTACTAATCAGGATAAATTTTGATATGTAAGTCCAACTAGGATAGGGAAAAACATCCATACAGTTAGTGGTCTCTAATAGTATGCCACGTGGCTCATGATATGACCCATCATCAATGGTGGAAAAACTCATTATTGAAAAAAAAAGTTAATGAGAAGCACAATACATATACCAATGGTTAAAAGAGTAATGATCACATGGTCCAAGGTCCATGGACGGAGCATGGTGGTGTGAGTAAAACCTTGATGAGCCACGTGGAACACTCTTAGAGACCACTAACCGTATGGACGTTTTTCCAATCCCTAGATGGACCTGCAAACCAAAAATCAGCTTGATTAGTGATTTTAAACCTTTGGATCTTTGCACATGAAATAATGTTCAAATTCGCACGGTTAAAATCAATCCATGAAAATAATTCCAATCCAACGCCTAGATATCACTAATCGGACTGAGTTTTGGTTTGTGGCCCCACCTAGGGATTGGCCAAACATCCATATGTTCAGATTCGTCCTCTAAGAGTGTGCACGTGGATATCATATTGTGCCCTTGTCCTCGGCCTTGATGACATGCCCTGCCATCAAAGTTTTACTCATGGTGACGTCATTGGCCAAAAATGCACCTCAAACTGCGTGCTAAATAGTTAGTAATACTAAAAGTCTACGGTTGAAAATAAACTTTGAAAAAGACTCTAATCCAATGGATAGATATTGCTAATCAAGATGATATTTCATAGGTAATCCACCTAGAGATAGGAAAAACATCTACACAGTCAGTGGTCTTTAAATGTGTGCCACGTGTAAGGTGCACGTGGCGTTCCCCCTAGTATGTTTAAAACCAAAAGCGCGTCTGGGCCAAAATGCGCCTCTGATATGTGCGAACCATACTCAACCTTGCTTGCGATGTAGAATGTCAACTCGTTGAATTATGGGCTCAACCCCAAAAAATCTGACACTCCCTTTTTTGGTTTATTGTACATAAGGTAGGAAGGAATTCATGAATCTCAACTAGAGGTGTCAATTGACACCCGATTATCCCATACCTAATAGGAATCAATTCAAATTATCCCTAATTTGAGTCTAGCTATTTTAGAACCAGACTAGAAAAGACCTAAAACTGAAGTACATAACAGGTTCCGGTTCTCTGGTACACTTCGGCCTGCAATTTTGGCATGCGGCTCGACTTGGGCTTTCTCTTTTTGAGGTCCGACCCAAGGCCCCCCATCCTACAGGAATTGGGCTATTCTTTTTTTTCTATTTGACAGGTAAAGACCCATCACTTTCTCTGAGCCGTTTGGAATGATATTTGAGTCAAGGATCGGATAATTTCCAACTTCACAAAACCCATTTGAGTGGGTATGGTACTGGGTTTCGGAAGTTCAGATTTGATATTACCTCCCCTTTTGCCCTTTTTACCTACTTGAGTAGATATTGAAGGAGTTTCTTTAGATGTTAGGTAATATTTGTTAAAAGAGGTTTGGTTCTTCACTGGATAACAAAAAGATTTATAAAACAAGTGGGCTGTAAAAGAAAGAGGTTCTATCAACACTATTGAGTCAAACAAGGATTGTTCTTTTCTGCTTTTCTGCGCTTTTCTGGTGGAAAGGATAATTTATTCTAAAGAAAACATATAGTAAGATTTCTTGCCGGCAGGCAAACAGACCCCTCCAGAAACCAACCCCAACACTTGAATTTTCCCTCCTAAAACCGACATTTTGATTATAAAATTCTAGTGTCATGATATTAGGGCCCGTTGGTTGACGACTGACCCGGAAATGGAGCTGGTGCTATTTTCACTTTGCCATAACTGCGTTTTGGGGTCCATGAGTTTGGCTGGTTCCTACTTTGTGCCACTTGCAGAAAGGCCCTAAAACAGCAGTGACACAAATTTAGAGAAGCTCATCCTTTGTTCGTTGGAAATAAAGTTGTGCTGGCCCAACAAGTATTATGTTACTAGTACACTACTTAAGGAGTGTTTGAGTCTGATGTCTAGGATTTACACCGATAAAACTACGCTGACTGTGGGCTATCAGTGAAGTTGCTGACTGACACAAAGTTAGCGACACTTGGATTTTTAATAAGTTTAGGGTTTCGTACAACAGTCGGGATCAGGGGCCGCAAATTTTGACACGAACGAAATTTCACACAAAAAGATTGGCGGGGGCCAATATATAAATTAGAATTAGTTTTGGAATGGGACAATTTTGGCGAGGATGGTCTCTATGGTGAGGAGATAACGCTACACTCACAAAATTCAAATCATTAGGACATTTTCGTAGCCTGGTTTACAAGTTGAAGAATGATGGACCCTAGAATTGATTTATCCTCCACGGGGTACGCCAAAATTGGTGTGAAATTTTGTCCCCCTGATCCTGATCCTTTTAAAAAAAACGCAAAAGCATAGGTGTTGCTGACTTTATGGTAGTCAGCAGCTTCACTGACAGCCCAAAGTCAGAGAAGTTTATCCGGATAACACTGGGGTCTGCCTGTTGCTTAGCTAGTCTTGAATCGTGATGAATGTATCATCCCATTACAACCAGCTTCTCTTTGAAGTCCTCATCTCATCATGAAAGCAACAAGTCACTGAGTTGAGCCTCAACCAAGATGCATTAGGATTTGATACCAGCTTAACCATACTAGAAAGGGAGGGAGAAAATTTAGTTTACCTAGAGACCAAACGTCGGATTCTAATACGCCTAAGATGAACAACTTTCATTTTTATTTTCCTTTCCTTTTCAATAACGTAAGCGAAGATCAAACCTCTGACGTCAAAGTTGTGAAAAAGAGAACCGTCCAATTCAGCTACAGGTCTGCTTTTGATCTTAGCTTACGTTATAGAAAAGGAAAAAGAAAAAAAAAAAATGAAATTCGACTTCTGTTTGTAGGTAAACAAATCTCCACGTATGCCCTAAAGCACAATTTGTTGTATAGACTCCCAGTTCAAAATGGCCATGATTTCTGGATTACCAGCAGCACCAATGTCAGCCATCAAACATGGGCATGGAAGCTCAAATATGTCATGATAACGGTTCAAAGATTAGACGACAAAGAGATAAACCAATAGGTTGTCAAAATAAGTTTGCACTTTTCTTGACCCAACCCCACCTACTTAAGCCACAAACCCCACGTTGGGTGCAGGTTTCGCGTGCCAACAGGGCAAAGCATATTTAGGTTTAATGCTTTCGGACATAAAGACAAGTTTGGTCACAAAATATGTCTCAGAATTTTCTTTAGGGTATTTTAATAACACCCCACTGAAATTTGAAAGTAATTAATTAGTAATGGGTCGGGCTCAGGGAACCCCCTTTTTTCTGACCCCTCTCGGTGTTCGTGTGTTCGGCCGTGGATTTCAAGGATCCAACGGTGGTTGTCAGTGCCGAGCTGGCATCATGTTTTACAATTTGGGGGGATGACAACCACAGTTGGATTCGTGAAATCCATGGCTGAGAGTGCGAACACAGAGAGGGATCAGAAAAAGGGGGTCCTCGGAACCTGAGCCATGAGTAATACCCCTTGATTTACTTTCAAAACTTTAATTAGGATTATCCTTTTGACCTAGTTTAACAGTGGTTGACTTAAGTTAAAACGGACTTGAATATATCACACATAGGTGCATTAACAGGCGCACGGTATGCATGTCACGTTTTAACGTTAGTCAAATAATGGTTAAACGAGAGAGAGATGTGAATTATCCAACGTTTTGTCCAATAATCCTCATCCACTAACCAGTGCACGCACACACGTGTGTCATGTACAGGTGAGAGAGAGAGAGAGAGAGAGATGTGAATTATCCAACGTTTTGTCCAATAATCCTCATCCACTAACCAGTGCACGCATGCACACACGTGTGTCATATATACAGTGAAATGGGACTCAACCATAGTTGGTAAATTCTGGAATTATACGGAAACTGTACGAATAATCCAAAAAACGAACTGAAGAATGTCCTATAAACTGTTTTTTGTTTGTTTCTCTCCCAACTGTTTGTAGAACATACATTCTTAGGGTTGGGCCATTAATGGAGGATACATAAAGATAGGTGTGTGCATGCACCAGTTGAGTGAGTACACATTGTATTTTAATCTGGAATGATCGAAGAGAGATAATTTCCCCTTCATCTCTCTCAACTAAATAAAAGTTGGAATCCAAGTCATGGTTCAACAACCAAATTTTTTTTAGTTTTCTCATTCCTTCCACCACCATGACTTCTCTCATCCACAGTCTCACAACCCACAAGGTTCGCCACAAAACTCCTTTTTTTTTCTACTCTTTGATGATGAGATTCTGAAAGGCAATTTATCTTTTTCTTATTTTAAAGGGCACCACCATGGTTGGAATATATACCACTGACTTTCCACTTGGCAGTGGCACTCCTGATGGCAAGCGATGACGTGGTCAACGGTCAATCTACACAAACTATATACAAACTGCCATATGCACCCACTTAATTAGTTTCTATGCTAGACTGCTAATAACAGGTTCTAAGCGCATGATGAAGTTCTCAAATCCAACGTTCATGTGGGTCAGTGGGCCACAGTGTGCCAAGTGGCAATTTGAGGAGATTCTGTATCATAGATTTTTCCACCAAAAAGTGTTGATTTAGAAAACTTTTATCAATATTTATAGGCAAGAATCGTTTCGAGAAAACTTTAGTGACGGCAACCATTAAGGGCCTACATGTAAAGCACTAACCCTACACTTCTTCAAGTCTACCATTGCTCAACGACTTCTTTGCAACGTCAGATTTGCTTTGAAAAATGTGTTATTAAAAATTTGAAAGTTTACTCTTTGAAAACAGTGATGAAAACACATTTTTCAAGGTGAATTTGACAGTGCAGAGAATTTGTTGGAACAAATTTTTTTTTTTTTTTTTTAAATGGGGTGACCCACAACTCATATGCACTACATTTTTTGAGTAGTCAATATATATCTTGATGGGGTGACCCACATCAGATGATCCTATATGTAATAGGTATTATCTTTTGTATCGATTCTTGGGACCTTTAATTCGTGGCCATCCAAATCTTAGCTCTTGCTTGGACGGCTAAGTCGATAGGATCATTATGATTTAGGCTATGGCCCATCAAGAGATTGACTACCAAATAATAAATATGTAGCTTAGCATAAAAAAAGCTAAAAAAAAAAGAAAAAGAAAATGTGATTCTAAATGCCAAATGTGTGGTGGAACATGTCTAGTGCCACCTACATATTATCACATCTATCTGTTCTCAAAAGGCAAAGTTTAAATACATACAGTTCTGGTGTCGTCAGGCCAATTTCTAATTTTCCGAATAGAAAATTGTGAAAAAGAAATACAAAATTAAGTCTATTTATAGAAAACAATATTTGTTTTCAAAAATTACAAAAATAAATACACGTAGCCGTTCGAATCGGCGTCAACTTTTTCAAAATATAATACCCAAAATGTCTTTTTAGTAGCCGTTTGAATTGGTGACAGACTAAATCTGGCGCTGGAATTGAACGGCGACAGAATTGATTTGGCACCGATTCAATCGGCGTCAGATATTGATTGTGAAATTCAACAAAATTTTATTTTAAGGTCAGTTTTTACTATTGGTTCTATAAATCAGTTTGGCTCCATTTACAATGACGCCAAATCAAATTTGACTCCATTTGAAACGGAGCCGAATTAGTTTTGACTTCATTTCAAACGGAATCAAAACGGTGAGGGTAAAATCAGGTTTTATTGGAAAAAGTTGTTTTGGCGTCAAAGAAAATGGCGTCAACTTACTGACACCGATAGAAACGGCTGTGTATTCGTTTTTGCAATTTTTGAAAACAAGTATTGTTTTCCACAAATAGATTTAGGCCTTGCTTGGTTCGCTGCATTGGGATGCATTTTGCACTCCAGTGCAAGTGCGGTGAGTTTCATTGCAGTCATTTACCACAATTTTTTACTGTACATACTTGCATCAATTTTCTTAAAGAGTTTGTAAGGGCTTGGCAACCACTTGCACGCCTCTAACCAATTACTTGTAATCCCAAAACTGTGGCGAGTGCATCATCCGATGTGCATTGAACCAAGCAGGGCCTTAATTTCGTATTTGTTTTCACAATTTTCTGTTTTCTGAATAATAGGAGGAAGGCAAATTACGTAAAATATTCAAAATATGGTCAGGATCGGGGGACAACCATTTTTGACAACTATTTGGCGTACCCACATAGAAGATGAATTAATGGCTGATTTTTGGTGAGATGATTATTTTAGCTTCTAGGAAGAAGAAAGGTACTTGAAGAATAGTTCATAACATTAAGGAAATTCAAGATTTAATATCCTTCTGGAAGAGAAATTTTTTGAAGCCGCGCGCGATCATTTAGCACATGATCGCCACGCCGCTTAAAATTTTTTCTGATTCTTGAACATCTCATTTTCTCAGGTGCCAAGATGGGGGAATGAAGTGACAGACCATCCTAGCAAAGGAAGGTGTTTTTAGAGTTGATTTGTATTGTGGTGTAAGCCCATTGTAGAGAGTAGTTATCCCTTCTAGAGAATCCTCTTTCTATATCTAGTCCTTTTCTTTTATTTTCCAATAAACATTTAGCGTTACTAATAAAAAAATATGATAACGATGAAGATATCTTTGATGATGATGATGTGTGTATCTATGTAGTTTAAAGTTGAAAGTTGAAACCACTAAATCTCATGTTTTGACCATTGTTTGATAAAAAGGCATTCAAGATAAGGATTACTGAATGGATCAACACATCAAAAGGAAACACAGAAAAGCAAGAATGAAGGAAGATCGAGGTCAATTTCTACATTTGGAAAAATAATCTCACATTTTCAGGAAAAATATTTCTAACCCATTCTTTTTTTCTTCCAAAGCTAGCTGCTGTTATTTCCAATAGTAATTATCCAGGTAAAGGTGATTGATACTAGGCTTAAAATGAGTAGATATATATGAGGGACCCTATTCATGAATGTTGTTCATGTGACTATGATTTCAACAACCCACACAAAAAAATGGAGCCTCCACTCACCCATCCCTGCACATGCAAGAAAAAAGCTCTCAAACCTGCTGCCAGCTGAAATCCACGTCAGATGCCATACAGTAACCTACCCACTAGAATCGGATTGCCACGTCGAATTCTTCACCATTTCTGATTTTAATATACCTCTCTCTCTCTGAATATGGTCACATGTGTATACTGGTAGCTGGTTCTCATGGCTATATATAGACATGTTGGTCTTAGTATGTTTTATCATTAATGTGCTTGTTTTCTCTAAAACCAAATTAATGGGTGTGAGCAGTGGGTTGGGTTTTTTAATAAAGGTTATGAGTTTTCTCAAATGGGTTCTTCTTGCTCTATTGGCTGTGGAGCCTGTTATGGGTGCAAGACATAGAAAATGGTCACATGAGAAGGGGGTAATCAATTTATTGGGAAGTGAGGATCTTGTGACTGACTTGCCCGGCCAACCAGATGTGGGGTTCCGGCACTATGCTGGTTATGTTACCGTCGATGAAATGAATGGCAGAGCACTCTTTTATTGGTTCTACGAGGCGTCGACTCACCCCGATCAGAAACCTTTGGTCCTTTGGCTAAATGGAGGTAAGTATATTAATTACTATATGAAGTCAGCTGTAATGGATTTGCTTCATAGGCCATGGCACACCATTTCTCAATTGCTTTACCCAGGGTGTTGCACCTTTCATGGCACGCCGGTCTGACATATTTCATTAATTAGCTCCTGCCATATCTCCTATTAAAGAATATATTGTAATTTGTTGTGTGAGATGCACTATATCATTATTGATGTATTTCATCACATATTCTTCTGGTTGTCATCGGTTATTAAGATTAGGATAAGATTTAATTTGAATATTAGATTAGATTGGTTAGGATTAGGTTCTATCTTTAGATTTTGTTATCTTTATATAAACCCTCAATTGTCATGGTGCGGTAGTGGCATCTAATGCCGGTCCGGAGGTGCTGATAAAAAATAAATTAGATTGAATTATGAAACAATTTGTAGTACCTTTAGACCAAATCAATTTTTTTATTTATTTATGTGAGAGATTTATCTTGTCTAATTCATTGGAGAAAAATGAGGTACTTGATTTCTCTTTAGAGTGACACAAGCCTTGCACAAGTTTTTTTAATTGAATTTCCTACAGCAAGCATAGATGCTTCCTTATGAATTTCATGCTGCCTTGACTTTAGACAACACCACACATCAAACAACCAAAGTTTTAATAGTTAATGAATGTTCTGAAAAGAAATAATTTTCCCCTCTTCTCTTCTTGGTGAAGTTACACTTATTCATTTCCAACTTATCTATAGTGGTGTGTTATAATATAGGAACAAGCTCAGGGGACCCCTAGCTCTTTTCTGATCCCTCTCGGGAGTCGTGTGCTCGGCCGTGGATTTAAGCATCCAGCGGTGGTTGAGCTCAGGCAAAAAGTGAAAAAAGTGAATGCTAGGTCAGCAGCTGGATTCTCTCTGAATTCACGCCGAGCACACGACTCCCAAGAGGGGTTCCCTGAGCATGACCCTATAGTATAACCATTTCTTGGCTGCTTTGAGCCTTTGACACCATGCTCTCCGGTAAGGTGACAGAGGTTTACATGTTTCAGGTCCTGGGTGTTCTTCGGTGGGATATGGAGCAACACAAGAGATTGGTCCCTTCATTGTCGACACAGACGGACGTGGACTTAAATTCAATCCGCATTCATGGAATAAAGGTCTTGAATTAATATTATATCTACATACATACATACATACACCCATTGCGCATGCACACATAATTCATGCATTGATAGGATCGAACATTCGAATTCACAAATACATAAATTAAGAACCTAAGCAAGTATTAAAATTATAATTATGTCCATAATGCGCAGAAGCCAACATGTTGTTCTTGGAATCTCCAGTTGGAGTTGGCTTTTCATACTCAAACACAACTAGCGATTATAATATTCTTGGAGATGACTTTACAGGTGAGTTTTACATGCACATGTGTGTGATTTACATGTCATGCGTTCTGACATGAGCATTTTTTGCATATTTTCCTATGCTTGCACCTATGGAAATATGTACTAATGTATGATGTTCATATGCATGCATGTATGACTGACTACATGCATGTGAGATTTTGCTATATCTACTGATGATCCTAATGTTTATTAATTAGCGAACGATACATATATTTTCCTGCACAAGTGGTTCATCAAGTTCCCTTCGTATCGAAACCAGAGTTTTTATATTGCAGGGGAGAGCTATGCAGGTATTTTTCACTTTAATAACCTTTAATTCCTTCATGAATCCATTTTGACAGAGTACATGCTTCATCAAGCCTGATAATTTCTTTAAAATATATGGACAGGAAAATATGTTCCCGAGTTAGCTGAGCTCATTCATGACATGAACAAGGATCCTTTCCTATATATTGATCTCAGAGGTTTCTTGGTATGATCCTTACTTGATCATAAATAGAAATTAGTAAACTAATCTTTATTGATCCGCAATGGACTATGATCTGTCGCATAAAGAGTTTTCTGTGACGGATTTTTCGCAACAGTTCAATTCCGTTAAAGAAGCTTCTGCAACGGAGCAACACCAACTGACCAGGTCCGTTGTGGAAGGGTTTTCGCGATGGACCAGGTCTGTCAGAATGGACTATGTCTGTTGCACATAGTATAAAACTTTTTTTTTTCCCAAAATAATACTTTAACAAAGATTATATTTATGAATTTTTGTAAATATCCATTTATGTAGTCAGTACCCAAGGTTTAAAAACCTCCCCCGTTATGTTATGGACCTTTAAAACGCCCAAAAAATAATGGCTGTTATTTTCCATTATTTTTCTATTATAACGAAAATAAGGACCGTTATTTTCTGGAAAATTTTGTGAAAAAAAATGGCCGTTATTTTCGTTATTTTCATTTTCCCCATTTTTTCCGTTTTTGCACCTGAGCGTTTTTTCGTTATAACTGAAAAAACGGTAACACCCCCAGTCCGTTATACCATTCTAACGGTCCCCTTTAAACCTTGTCAGTACCTACGATAGTTTGATAGCTATGTTGTATCAAACTATTCTCTTTGTCAAAATATAGTTGGGAAATCCTGAAACATCAGACGGTGAGGACTGGAGAGGGTTGGTGGATTATGCTTGGAGTCACGCTGTTGTATCGGATGAAACTCACAAAATTATCAGAGAGTCCTGCGATTTTGACAGCAACGATACATGGAACAATGACGATTGTGCTCAGGCTGTGGATGAAGTACTCAAACAGTATAGAGAGATCGATATCTATAGCCTCTATACCTCAGTCTGCATGAACACTTCATCGGGTTCTGATGACAAATCAATGCAAGTCATGTTTAAGCCCTCCTCTAAGATGGTGAGCACTGATATCTGATTTTTTTTTATTTTTTCGATTTTCTTATCACTGATGATGATGATGATGATGAACTTCATGTACTAGATGCCAAGGATCATGGGTGGTTACGACCCGTGCCTCGACGAACACACAAAAGATTTCTACAACAGACCCAACGTTCAGAAGGCACTCCATGTTAGTGAAGGTCATAACCTCAAGAATTGGCGCATATGCAAGTAGGTTTACCTCTAAAGAAGCTTATGAAAGTTTTTAGGTTTCTTTTCAAAATATAATTGAATTGTTGGTCATATTATGTGGGTGCAGTAATAAAATATTTAACGAATGGTCAGATTCAAAGCCTTCTGTTCTTCCAATATACAAGAAGCTTATTGCAGCAGGGCTTAGAATTTGGGTCTACAGGTATACATATTCCCTGTTTTTTTTTTTTTTTGGGTGGGTGTACACATTCCTTTCTTATCTGTATTTATGTGTTGGAAGAAAGTATATATATGCTAACATTTGTGATTTTGTTTATCATTTTGGTGCTCAGTGGGGATACAGATGGAAGAGTTCCTGTGTTGTCCACAAGATATAGTTTGAGTGCTTTGGGACTACCAATCACTAGGGCATGGAGGCCTTGGTACCACAAGAAGCAGGTAATGTTGAGGTATCCGTTGTGATAGATCCTATCTATATAATAAGCTAGGGAGCTCAGTTGTTTGTCTCCCCCTCTTATAGGCTTCAATAAAGAAGGGCCAAGATCTTATCTCCCAACTGGACGGTGGATCTCAGCTACTCACATTCGATTTTGACAAATGCTTTATTGGGGAGTGCCATGGGCACGGGCCACCCTGCCACTAGTATATAAACATATTATAACCATACGATGAGGCCATGATATATGCATGATAAAAAAGATGGTATTTCTCCCGAGGTATTAAAATTCATCGAGTCGACATGAACTTATTTCGAGTAGATCAAGACTCGATATCAGTCGAGTCAGTCCACTTGAGTCGATTTGAAAGTAAAAAGATCACATATTTACCAAATAAATGAAGGGTATTCTGGTCAAAAGTATACATTATATTTTTTTAACTATTTTTATTAATTATTATCAATTTTATATACTTAAACGCGTGTAATGACTACGTGAGTCGTGAGTTGACTCGTGAGTCATTGAGTTGATTCGACTCAATGGACTTCGGAGTCGAGTTTTATGTTTTATAACATCGATTTCTCTAGCTAATAGGCTTGGATTCGGATTCAACAATTTCTCGGTGATGGGGTTATTCTGCATGAGAGTCCCTGAATTTAAAACACCCATAAAAAATTATCGATGTGCGTGTGCATGTGCGTGTGTGTGATGGTGCATTTGTTTGGTTTCAGGTGAGCGGTTGGGTACAAGAGTACGAAGGACTTACATTTGCAACCTTTAGAGGAGCTGGTCATGCAGTGCCAGTTTTCAAACCAAGCAACTCCTTGGCTTTCTTTGCATCCTTCCTTGCTGGTGAATCTCCGGCCTTTGAGCGATGAGTTGAAGTTGAACATTGGTTGGCATTGCAGTCTTCCCACAATTTTGCAATCACTTACTACTACTACGTACCCGTCTGATGTAATCCACTATATAAAATAAATACTTGAAACTGCTGAAAGAGATGATAAAGAGAATCTTCCACACACGTACCCCAAATTTTGACTATATTCATCATCTTGTTGTCTATTGATTTTATAAAAAAGTGTCTTACACTATGCAGTGTACCTCAAAGACTTAACGAAAGTCTTTTCATGGTGCTTCGAGTAAAACTTCGATGACAGGGCCCTGTCTCGGCACGTGTATTTTGTACGGACGGACCACCTCGGCCTCACCGCACACGTACACAAGTGACGTCTATAAGGGATGCAACCCGGAAACAACAAAGAAAAACTACTCCTTTGCATTAAAATATTCTTTTTCTTGTCTTTTGTGGAGCTGCATCTGTGCAATTCCTTAAAGTCGTTCTTTACTAGCAATTTCTCGTACATAAATTTAAAATATTAAAAAAAAAACTAAAATAGTGTTACCCAAGGTTTAAAAAACGGCCGTTATAACAGATTCGGACCTACCCCATTACGTTATGGACCGTTAAAACGCCCAGAAAATAACGGCCGTTATAACGAACCGTTATTTTCCGTTATTTTTCCGTTATAACTAAAATAACGACCGTTATTTTCTGAAAAATTTTGTAAAAAGAAAACGGCAGTTATTTTCCTTTTTTCCGTTATTTTCTATTTTTGAAATTTTGAAATTCAAATTTTAAAATTCAAAATTTGAATTTCAACACCATTTTTTCCTTTTTTTCCGTTATTTTTGTTATTTTCCCATTTTTGCCCCTGAGCATTTTTTTTCGTTATAATGGAAAAAACGGTAACGCCCCCAGTCCGTTATACCGTTATAACGGTCCCCTTTAAACCTTGGTGTTACCCTTTAAATCACAAAAAGTACCTTAAAAAACTCAAAGAAAACCATTATTTTCCACGTGAACTGCATCAAGCCGAGTTAACTTAGTTGAGTTTCGAGTCAATTCAACAATTATATTTATTAGGGGGGCGCCCCGTGCATGCACATGCACCTTACCCGTGGCAGTACCTTACACATGGCACACATTTAGAGATCACTGTCCATATACATGTTTTGCTCATTTCTAGGTAGACCTATCTACAAAAAATTCATCCTGATTATCATTAATTGATTAGAGTCTTTTTCATGTTTTATTTTTAACCATAAATTTATAGCAATATTATTTAGCTCGTAGATCAAGGTACATTTTTTGGCCACGTGGCACATTCTTAGAGACCACTGACCTATGGATGCTTTGTCCATCCCTAGTTTGACATACATATCCAATTCTTTTTCTTGGTTTATTTTTAACCAAGGATTTCGATCATTATTATCCAAAAGCTAGAAATAACTAATTAGGATTTATTTTTGTTACATAGGTCCATCTAGGGATGGGCTAAACATCTATACGGTGAGTAGCCTATAATAGCGTGCCATGTGTATCATATTATGGGTTCATCATCAGCTTTGATGATGACAATGGACATCCTTATTTAAAGTTTTCTAGCCACACCATATAAGTGCCACGTTAGGATGTGATAATTTACTTGTACGGTTGAATTGACATTTGAAAGTGTTGGATGACCAAATCACCTTTGTAAATTAAAAAAATTTAAAAACCTAAAGAAACAATTTTTGTCATTTTAAAGAATTTGAGGGAGTATTAAGAAAAAAAATATTTGACTTTTTTAATCCTTGAATGAGCCGCAAGGTGACCTACGCTTACATGGTGACGTGTTCTTTGACGTCAAGAGGACCGAAATGCCCTTACCATGTAAATAAATTGAAAGAAAGAAGTAAACAAAAAAATAAGGACATTTGTAAAATTTTGTTTGGCGTGAGGCACGCAAGAAGGACCTTTGTGCGTTACAACTGTTATACCATTGAAAGCAGAGTTAGAGAGAGGAAACTTCATGGAAATTGAACCTTGATATTTGACACTCAGCTTTTCGTGCAATAGTCACAAAATGGGAAATATTACAAATTCAAGCACTCTAAGGTCACCACCGCCTGTTAATTGTGGACCAGGTTTTTTACTGTAAGGGCATAACTATTATTATTAGGGTAGCTGGCTATTCCAATAATTCAAGCAAGCCCTGTAGTCCATTGCGCAAAAAGTCCAGCCGAAATTTTTCTATTTCGAGTCTAGTGACCAGGAGTCTTCAAAAAATGTGTGGTGCAAGAAAGAGTGGATCCAATGAGGTTAACAGAAGCCCCAGTGGACCATATCGACCGTACATGGCCCACATAAAACCGATAAGTATGACTATTGATCAGTGGTGGACCCTTTACAACTCAGCATTGGACTTGACTATAAGGGTTTCGGGTCATCCCAACTTACTTATTCAGTCGTCTGATCTAGACTGTTCGGCCCAAATACTAAATGTATCGAAAAAGTAGACCCAAAATTGATATCCAGATTCCAAAACCAGTTCTTTCGAGTCTGTTGAATCTCACTGTTTAGTTCACCGACCAACCTAGAGGCTAGGGTTAAAAGGCGAATAGGCCAAATCTAATGGAGTCGGGCGTTTCTAAGCACCATGCATGAACATTTCTCTCCACATATATTCAACCTTTGGGGTCCCATCAGGTGTCGCGTATCTGAGTTTGTCTTTTTGTTGGACAAAATTTGTACCTGTTTTGCTGCAAGCCATGAAAACAAGGAAAATGCTACCCACAGATAACTGGACAGCAAGATGTGCAGTTGGGGCCATTAACCATTGAATATCCTTGGTATTCAGTGGGGTACACGACTCAAAAATCAATCTCAATCAATTCTTTGAAAGGGAAGGGGGAATCTATATAACAAAACGCAGTGGTTGTCTCCCCACTTATACCCCTCTTGTGGGCTTTAACAAAGAAGGGCCAAGATCTTATCTCCAAAATAGTCGGTGGATCTCAGTCAGTCAAACCCAAATCAATTTTTGTCAAAAAGTGTTCTAGTGTTTGCAGTCATAAATGACTGCAAAAATAATAGACAAATGACAATCTTTGACACTACAAATGTTTGCATGTTGCAACATTTCCATATGCTTGGTGGCGCAATATCCATCAAATGTTTGCATTAGACCCAATCATTTTTGCCAAAAAATGGTATAATGTTTGCAGTCAAAAATGACTGCAAACAATAGACAGATGAGAGAAACAATAGACAAATGACTCTCTCATCAGTCATCCCCCTTGGTCTCCCCCGTAGACGTACAGATACTAATCAGACAGGGCTTTCAGTGCATTTAATTATCCGAATTGCACGAGTTGGCATGTTTCCTGGGAATCCAATCTTGCACCATTTTTAAAAATCATTTTCTCCCCCTTTTAAAACCCTAAGGGCGTGTTTGATTGCACGAAAAATTTTCCGAGAAAATACATCTGGAAAATGTATTAAATGGCTATTGGATTGCACCTGAGAACATATATTACAATCATGTTAAAAAATAAAGGCGTATTTTCAGGTGAAAATTGTAATTTTCACACTTTGCAATCAAACAAGCACTAAGCTTTCAACAGCGCCTTTACGTCCAACAAGTAGTCTCGGGAAAACTGTTTCTAATTTTTTTTAACCCCCAAGTCAATTCTTCTCTCGTTTTCTAGCCGACTAATTCAATTTGTTATCCAAAAAGACAGCGCCGAAAAATGCGGATAGCTTGACATGGGCTTCGACTCTTACGGTCCATTGCGTAGAGTGATCTAAACCAATTTGGCTAAGAACATTGACGAATACTTAATTAATGTTAATTTCGAAAGGAATTTCATGATACCATGAAAGTTCACATGCTGAGTCAAGCAGAAATTTGTTCTATCTGTAACTCTAAAAAAACAAATGAGATAATAATAAAATGTGACGGGTACAAAAGAGTGGGTCCGATGAGGTTGATGGCCCATGAAATTCATTCGTCGGTGGTGAGTGTGGTGACCCATTTATTAAAAATCAGCTCCGAGAGTGGTAGCCGTATACGCTATCTTGTGCACGTACGTGTGGTAGGCAAAGCATTTATTGAAAACCAATAAACATTCGACCCTACAAGTTTGTATTGTAGATAAGGGTATTGTTCCGATCCGGTTATAGATAAGGGCAGGGTCAAGCTTGAAGTAAACATACCCTTATTACTGATTATAACTAGTAAATGTCCCGTGCCCACGGCACTCTCTGACAAAAGCATTTGCAAAAATTGGGTGCCTTCCGCACTCAAACGGTATAATGGATTGGGGATCGGAGTTACCTTTTTCCATTATAACAGCTGTTATAACGGATTGTAAACAGAGGGAAAAATGAAAAAAATAACAAAAAATAGTGTTAAAATTCAAATTTTTAATAAATTGAGGTCAAATGAGTGGGAGTCGAATGAATAAATGAAGGGGATTGAGTGGCTGAAATCTAACCGTCCACGTGCATGGCACACTATTAGAAGGTGCTGACCGTATGGATGTTTGGCCAGTCCGTCGGTGGACCTGAGAACCAAAAATCAGCCTGATTAATGATTTACAACCTTTGGATATATCTTTGCACCCAAATTACTGCTCAATAATGCTCAAATTCCTGTGCTTAGAAATTGAACCGTTTCGGGCCGGGCCGAAGCCTTAAGGGCAGGCCCGCGCCCAACTAGGGCCTGTCCAAATCTTTTTTGGTCTATTTTTTTAGAGTCTATTTTTTGACATATTTTTTACATAAAAAAATATAAAAAAAAAAAAAAGAGATTACATCAAAGAACAAAATTAGATAAATAAAGAAAAAAAATTCTTGTATAAGCATTACATTAAACTAGATTGTTGGAGAGTGTTGTTTGGTTGTGTGGCCAACCAAATTTAAAAAGATAATAGTTGTAAACAGCCAAACAACACTCTTTAATGTAATACAAGAAATTTGGAGTAAGAAAGATGATGGTGGTAAATTAGATTGTTGTATGCCTAAAATTTGCTGTCAATATTCGAAAAGTTTAGATAATTTAGATTTATAATATTCTTGCAACTTACTTTCTACAATAACTTTTATTTAGAATAATGAATTTGTTAAAAACATTCTAAAATCATCATTTATAACAAGCATCCATAATTAAAGCATCCATAATTAACCATTATATATTTATTAAATTTATTGAATAATTAATTTTTATTTAAAATTATTACAATCTTATTTAATTGAAAACAAATTTCACTTGATGTTACATATTTTGTTCCTAAAAATAATTTTGTTGATTTTGCAAAAATTTGAATAAATTATTTTATCATAATAATTATATAATCAAAATAAAATCCATCTATAAAATTATTAACTACAACTCTGTAAAGTTTAATTTTTTAAGTGGGGGCGAAGGCATCTCTTATCCATCTATTGAATTCATCATCTCCAACCCACAAAAATGGCACTTTTTTTTATTATAACAAATTTTATAGTTGCTTGTTGGGGTCTTACTTGGTCAAATGACCAGTTTAAAATTTTACGAGTGAGAGATATATGTAATAAAGTTTGATTTATTTCAGGTTTAGTTCTTTTCTTACGTTTTTTTCATATATATGTCTAATTAAGTGGCCAGATTTTTATTTTTTAACTGATGATGAACCCGCCTAATTAGTACTAGCAAGAATTTCACCAATTAGTTCAAATGGTGTGTTTAAATGGATGAAACTTTGATGACCGGGCCCTGTCATCAAGGGGTGCGGTGAGGCCAAGGTGGTCCGTCCGTACAAAATACACGTGCCGAGATCTGCTGCCCTGTCATCTCCCTTGATGACAGGCCCTGTCATCAAAGTTTTACTCGCTTACTAGTATTCGTAAGTAAAATACCTGGTCAATGTTTACTGGACAAGTTCATTGGTTGACTCGGCTGTTCCTTTGACAGGAGATATCTAATAAATCTGTCGTAGATTTCCTAGATCTAGACAATATCGTGGAGGAAATCTTCTATGATCGTGAAAAGAATCTTCATGGGGCCTCCCGAAAAATACGAAAAATCAGCTTGGTTGATGATTTCTAGCCTTTGGATTAAGTGTCCAAAAATATGTAAAAAACTTACTTGAACCAACGGCTACACTCAACCCTAAAAAGGCGCTATAATCTATGGCTAAAAAATGAGCTATGTAGGGCCACAGGACCCCTCTGCATTGACTGCATCCGAAGTCCTCTGCATCTAAAATTTTTCCGGTTTTCTGTAGGTACGTCTCCTCCGAAGGAGGAATCCCGCAGCAAAGTGCAGGTACACTGTTGTCTAAGGAGTTTTTACCTTATGGCCATAGTAGACCCTTCGTCTTTTAACTGTTGGATCCAAAATCATTCGAGGTGTTGCGGAAGTTTCAAATTTCAAGTAAAACTGGGTGAACCACTCGATGTCAGATTAGCGGTGTGGATCTGAAAACTACAGTCACGTTGTTGGACCATTTGTCCTCTCGGAAACAGCCGAATGTGAAAACGTTGACGCCGTGGTCGATTTCCTGAGAAACAGTTATCACGCATGACACATTTGAAACAATAATCAAATTTCGGTGCCAGCACAGACGATGTTAGCAGTTCTATAGAAAGACTATAAATAGGCCGTTCTGCTTTCTCAACTTTGTCATTCAGAGCTGGAAAACCTTGCTATACGTGGATTAATTGAGCGTTTGAGCCTCCATGAAAATGGCAAACTCCTCAATTTTAGACCTAGTTAAGAAGATCAAGGAAGAGATGTTCTCATCTGTTGATCTCTACTCTTTCGTGTCCCCGTCCGCTTACGATACAGCTTGGTTGGCCATGATTCCGGATCCTCAACAACCTGATCATCCCATGTTTAGGGAATGCCTTGATTGGGTTGTTAACAATCAAAACGAAGATGGGTTCTGGGGAGAGCTCGAGAGTCGCAAAGAACCCACTATAGACTGCTTGCCTGCAACTCTTGCTTGCATGGTTGCACTCCAAACATGGAATGTTGGGACTAACAATATAAAGAAAGGTATATATAATATATATAAGATTTTCTAATGAAATTCTCCTCACTTACACACGAGAGTTCACTATGTAATACATCCAGCAATATTTCTTGAATTTCTCCTTATTCATTACGTCCTTTGTCAGTAAAAATGCTAAGTTTCTTTTGAAATTTCAGGGTTGGACTTTATTCATGCAAATATGGAGAAGCTACTCATAGAACAACATGATTATTGTCCTCGTTGGTTCGCCATCGTTTTCCCTGCTATGGTTGAACATGCACGTGCCATAGGTCTAGAGGTTGTATTTCCTGAGAGTTTACTAGAGGTGGTGGAAGATATTTTCAGTCAGAGACGGAGAATTCTTGAAACGTATTTCACCTTACCTCATCTGATATGCTTACTAGTTGAAGTATCTGCAAGATCACATTTCCATTTATACTAACTTGCATGTATTTGTAGGGAAGAACTTGTTAACCAGTATAGTTATCCTCCACTACTATCCTATCTAGAAGCCTTGCCTCCATCATATGATATTGATCTAGAGGAGATTCTTGGACACGTGGGTGAAGATGGCTCATTATTTCAATCACCGTCGGCGACAGCGTGTGCATTCATGGCTACAGGAAATAATGGTTGTAGGCTGTATTTAGAATCTGTAGTACAAAGATGTGGTAATGCAGGTTAGACAACTTCTTCACTCATATGATATCATTGAATTTATGGGGTTCATCCACATTTCTTTGATCTTGCTTCAATATTGTTGTCCAAGGATACTAAACTTTAATTTTGTCACAGTTCCTCCTATATATCCTATGGACGAAGAACTTATAAGGCTTTGCATGATCGATCGGTTGGAACGGTTAGGGCTGGCTGAGCATTTCCTTGAAGAGATAGAAAATATTTTGACAAACGTTTTTAGGTATGGTACTAGTTTAAATTTACTATTTTAAGTCATATTTAGTCTGTTTTGACAAATCAAATTAAGAGTGATACCTGCTTGGGTGTCTTTCTATCGTAACGTCATATATATGAGCTGTTCTACACGCGAAATATGGTTTCGGCACGACACATCTGGGAGTGTTGATGATAAAAGATGTGTGGTGTGGATTCTTAGGATCTTTGAATGTATCATGCACTTTGATGTATTGTAAAATTAGCGAATTATTATTTCTTTAATTTCTTACCTCATGCAAATTTATCGATAAAACTTGTAGGAATTACGTAAGTCAAGAATCACAAGCGATGCGAATGGATGTAATGCCATTACAGATATACAAGGACTCTTTATCATTTCGACTCCTGAGAATGCATGGCTACCATGTATCTCCATGTAAGGATTCTGTTTCAAGTTATAAACATAACCAACACTCGGTACGTCGACGTCTTGTTGTATAACATTTTTATTGATTAAGTGTGTATTGTGGTTGCAGGGAGGTTTTGCTGGTTTCTATGTAACAAGGACATACAACTACATATAGAAGAGAACTATGAATACTTCATAAGTGCAATGTTTAATGTTTACAGAGCCACAGATCTTATGTTTTCTGGAGAAGAAGAATTTGAGGCGGCCAGATCTTTCGCAAAAAAGATATTAGAGAGGGCAATAGCATTGGAAAGTAAAAAGAAGAATGCTATTATCTCACCAAAATTTCAAAGCCTGGTAATTAGATATTATAGCAAAAAATCAAGTTCTTAAGAAGAACTATATATTTATTCTCATTTTCTTCCATTGCTCTTATTTTATATGAGAATATAATTGATTTTTAACAAATCGAATTAGAGTTTTGAAGTAATAGTAAAGCAAAAAAAGTTTAGTAATGTCGATATCTACGTCTTGGATTATTTATATTTACACTTGCGTTCGCATAGATTGAACATGAGTTGAAGCTTCCATGGCTTGCTCGATTGGATCATCTTGAGCATAGGATGTGCATTGAAGGAAATGAAATGGATGCTCCATGGATGGGAAAGGCCTCCTTTCGTGGGTACGTATGGCGAACTAAGAACTTTAGTTTATGTATCTCTGAACATCAAGTGACAGATTTATAAAAGCAGGTTATCTTGTCTTTACAATGACATGCTGCTACAACTTGCAATGGAGAACTTTAAGTTTCGACAATCAATCCATAAAAAAGAATTGGAGGAATTGAAAAGGTAAGATTGTAATTAAGCAGTTATTGAGCTTGATCATCCTCATTTTAATTAACACATTATGTTATATGTATTGACTCCTGAAAATAGGTGGTCTAAGGACTCAGGGCTTTGTGATATGGGATTTGGTCGAGAGAAAACCACCTACTGTTACTTTGGAATATCCTCCAGCTTCCCCCTCCAATGCTATTATGACGTGAGAATGGTAATTGCAAAGAGCGCCATACTTGTTACAGTTACAGATGATTTCTTTGATATGGAAGGCTCATTGGATGAGTTGAAAAGTCTTACAAATGCCATTAAAAGGTATGTATTAATTTGTGTAATTATAGCATGCACTTTCTATTGCTTTTAATTCCTCTCATCTTATTAGCTTCCTTTGTTGAATTATAATAGGTGGGAAGGAAAAGGTTTGAGCGGCCACAGTAAAGTTATCTTTGATGCGCTTAATGACGTTGTTAGTGATATGGCAGAGAAATACTTTCTTCGACAAGGACAAGACATCACAAAAAATCTTCAAGATATAGTAAACTTCTATTTTTTTTTTTTGTGCTTTATATATGATTTTATCAAAAAAATTCAGTTAAAATATTTTCCTTGGAAATATTTTGTGTGATCGTTCATGGTATTTTGAGAGTAGAATATTTTCCTTGGCCCATGCACTAAAATTATGGCAAAAATCACCCCAAAATGATTAAAGTAATTTCAAGTTTCAACTCATCATGACAGCAACAACCAATGACTGATCATCATCATTCTTTTGCATCTTTCCCGAATATGAGGAGAAAATATTGCGCCCAATGATTGTGTGCCACATATACCCATGTTACTTTTTAAAACCAAATCCTAAACTCTAGTATATGTTAGTTTAGAAACCAAATTTAACTCCTCTGGTTCTCTCTCTCTTAGTAGACAAATGTAAAAGGGTCGGGTTCCGGTGACCAACAGTTTTGACCAGCATTTTTGACCAACACCTTGGCATACCCTCATAGAAGATGAATCAATGGCTGATTTTTGCTGAGGACGATCTCTATGGTGAGGAGATCATCCTCACAAAAATTCAAATCATTCTGATATTCATAGACTGGTTTAGAAGTTGAAGAATTATAGACCGTCCATTTTAACCATGTAACTTGGAAACCACATCTAACAGGGTTAGAAATTTCAGAATGGACTGATGTTTTGTTGGGGATATCTATATGGTAAGGAGATCATCCTCAGCAAAAATCAGCCATTGATTCATATTCTATGAGGGTACACCAAGGTGTTGGTCAAAAATGTTGGTCAAAACCGTTTTTAGAGAAGATATTTTTGAAGGCTCAGGCTCGGTCATGGATTTCAAGAATCCAACTGTGGTTGTCAGTGCCGAGTTACCCCTTTTTCTGACCATATTCGGTGTTCGAGCTTGGCTGTGGTTTTCACGAATCCAACAGCTCGGCACTGACAACCACCGTTGGATTCTTGAAATCACCGGCCGAGCACACGAACACCAAGAGGGGTCCCTCAAAAAAATAGGGGGCATTCATTGGATTCACTTTTTGCTAAAGCACAACCATCATTGGATTGTCGAAATCGCGCCCGAGAGCAGATGCCTCGGGCGTTGGTCCAAAAAGTTGGTCCCCCCAAGCTTGACCCTTTTTGAATTGGAAATTTAGATGGTGCCACCATACATGCATGCTATTTTATTTTTTATAGACATAATAAAGTAAAGGGTTGCATGATAACGTAAAAAAAAAATGTGTTATTTGTATGTAGTGGTATCAAACATTTGCATCATGGTTGACTGAAGCTGAGTGGAGCAAAAGCGGATACGTTCCATCAATAGACGAATACCTAAGAACTGGGATGATCTCTGTTGCTGTACACACTCTAGTTCTTCCTGCGTCATGTTTGTTGACTTCAAGCCTTCCAAAACATATGTTGAGACGTGCTCAATATAAAACAATTACGAAATTGTTGATGGTTTCAACTCGTTTACTCAACGATATTCAAAGCTACCAGGTAAAACAAAGTTCTCTTCATCAATATTTTCATTTATTTCTTTTATTGTCAATAAGATTTATTTATTTTTGCATTTTTCAGAAGGAAATGGAGGACGGAAAAATGAACCTTGTTTTACTGCACTTGAAAGAAAATCCACAGGACGGCATCCAAGAATCGATTGCTTATATACAAAAGATATTGGATAAAACGAAGAAAGAGTTACTTGAGCATGTTTTAATGGATCACATTAGTTATATGCCCAAACCAAGCAAACAACTCTATTTATCTGGTTTGAAAGTGTTTCAAATGTTTTTCAATTCCAGCAATGGGTTTGATTCCGACACGGAGATGTTTAGCAACATTAATAAGGCGATTTATCATCCTTTGGAGGTAGAAATTCAACGTTCGCAGCCCGTAAAGCCGCTACTACCACATCATGGATCAAACAAGTGGATTTCAACAACAAATGCGCAACTTATTGCTCAAAAACCCAATAAGCATCATGGTTGGCAAAGCTTCCAAACAATTAAGATTTCCTGTACTAAATCTAAAGGCTGGTGCGGAGTAACCAAGTTTACTGTACCAAAATCCACACTTCGCATGGTTTGAGATGGAATATTCACTAGGAATCTGACTCATTGTTGCTTGCCCTAGATGTCCACTTTAGTATGATGTGTACGACATTGATATACTCTTTATGAATTTGAATAAGAAGAAATTTCTGTCTACTTTGATATAAGTAATAATATGGTGTAATTTTCTCCTTTTATTGAGTATTGCAAACATACCCAACTAGGAGATATATATATATATATATATATATAGAGAGAGAGAGAGAGAGAGAGAGAGAGAGAGAGAGAGAGAGAGAGTAATGAAGCTTAAGAGCTTGAACACTCTCCACTGTCAGGATGTCAGTTTCCTCTACTAAGAACCCATAAACATTAAATATGGGTTAAAATACATGTTTAATCGCTTTTATTCTTATTTTGGATTTTTTTTTGGTTTGTAGTTTGGTTTGGAGAATTTTGTTTTTAAATTTTTTTGGGTTTTGGTGTTTTCTTTTTGGAAGAATTTTTTCCTTAATCTTTATAGGTTTTAGTGTTTTGATAATAATATCATCATAGATTTTGTAAATTTTATGGGTTTAATCCGAAAGGGACTAAACTTTTTTGATTATCGAATAAAAATTTGGAATATTAGATAAACTGGAGCCAATATAATATAATTAAGTATCCCATGCATGGTCTCATTGAGTCCCAACTCATATAAAACCGCCTCAGGCCTGGTCCGTTTTACACCCCCACAAATTACAAAGGTGCTAAAGAAAGGACCCTCCTCATCGAGTCTACAATCCGGATAGGGAATTGGAACAGGCTAAGCGCTCGGTAGCACGCCGAATACACAAGTTCAAGCGTGTGATGCCGGAACTCCTCATAATTGGACTTTGTATTGAAAATATTGAGTCCGATGCCTAGTTACGTTGTGTTGTTAAGTTCGGATATATATGGTTAAAGTTTGAGACGGGAAAAGTTCGGGCGTGATTCGTTTCCGAGCTAAAAAGAATTGAACAATAATTCGGTCAAAAAATTCGAGGAACGACAAAAGTTCGTAACTGCTTTTATTTTTGTTTAGTTCGTCCATGATCCAAAAATTCGACATTTTAAAATTTCGCAATAAAAATATAAAGGTGTTTAAGACTAAGAAGAGATTAAAACTGTTGACAGGTCCCCACTTACTCGAGCGGTGGATAAATTGTTAATCTTCATCGTTTTGAAACCTGGTTAAATTGACAAAATTAATCGTTTAAAAGTCATTCACGTCCTATTCAATACAAAATATTCGTTATCCAATACAAAATTGTGAATTATTCATATTTGTTGACGTGTTCATCTATAATTCGGCAACCGCCTAAAAAGTGATTAATTCATGACTTAATTGCGAATCAATGGGGAATTTAACAACTAGGGTCTGATGGGCATTATCCCCATGTGAACTTGCTGAACGCATAAATGCACCACCTGGCACACTCTGTCTCCCCGTGATCAATGAATGATTGGCGCACCACTTACACCCCAACAATCAGTGAGACCGGTGATCTCTAGCTGTTGGACAGAAGCTTATTTCATGGTGATTTTTAGCCGTTGGATTCAAGATATTTTTGGCACTGAAATCGGCTCGATATCACTAATCAGGTGAAACTTTGGTATGTGGTCCCTCCTTAGGAGAGAGAAAAAAAGGCTAGGACATAGGATTCTCTATCAAAACTTTGATAGAGAAATCCCCGAGAACTGTTACGTACGACCCCATGAATGCTTGGTACCTCTTGGTAACTAAGCACTAAAATCAGCCTGGTAGGTGTTTACTAGTCGTGCGATTCAAGCACTATTTCATCATGCTGATGTTGTAAAAGTAATTAAATCCAATTGTAGAAATCAGCAATCAGGATAATTAATTTTCGGTGTATAGGCCCACCAAGCTGTTGCGCAAACATTGGCGTGGCTAGTGGGCCCCAAGCGTGGTAGGAACTAGGAACTAGAAACTGAGTTTGCTTTACCCGGTTGGACCAAAAATATTTCCCTAGCAGTAAGATTGGCACAAGCCTCTTGTGGGTCGCAAAACCTTTTTGTTTCAGACTTTAACGTTAATGGCCGTTATAGCGGTTATCCTGTTTTTTTTAGTAAACAACAATAGAACGGGAAATAATAGAACGAGGTTGAAGTGTTACTGTTATAACGGCCGCTTTTTACACCATGTTACCAAGGTAGATCGCAATCCCTTGGAAGTTACGCCCATCCATGAGGATTGTTCAATGGGCTGAAAGCAACTTGTATAGCTTGAACTGCAAACCAAACAACAAATTTCAGTAAACAGCCGAAAGATCAAAAAAGGAAATCAGAGCTCTCACTCAATCCAAAAACTTGAGCTTCCACCGAAGCAATGGCATTATGTATCCTGATCATTTACAGATAAGAGGATCGATGGAAAGCTCGAGAGAAAAACAAGAAATGACTGACTTTTTGAAGGATAAATTACCGTCAGTTCTACGCCTTTCAAGACTTTTAACAGACATTCAACACTGCATTGGAGAGAAAGCTCAGATCTTCTTCTTTGTCTGGTTTTCGCCGTTAAAGAAGAGAAGACAAGAGATACGAAGTTTACAGGGACAAAGAGAGATAGTAGGAGAGAGGGAGAGGAGAAGATGGAAAGAGTTTGAAAGAAGGGAGTGTCTGAGTCTGTGTTGACATCTGAGCTTCTGACCACATGATCCTTTCCGGATTCGGATGGCTGAGCTTTCGACAACACGCCCAATTCCCAAGCTCGAGCTTCTGATTCTCGACTCTTTATGGTTGGAATTTAACAAGCTTCAAAAAAGTTTGACGTGTGGCTTTTGTACGGCTTCATTCAACTCTGCACAAGCTACGACCCTAGATCCTTAACTCCACTCAAGATCAGAGTTAAAGCTTTCCTTTTGAGAGGTAAGAAAAAATATTGATTGATCACTGCTCCCCTGTTTCATCTTTGAAATTAAACTTTCAAATTGAAACTCAGATTTGATTTACAAAGCCCCTCTTTTTTACTTCAACAAAAAATCCGCCACTATTTATTTACTTTTGCAAAACAAAAAACCCTCTTTTTGTTGGCAAAGTTTACCCCCCTCTCTCCATCTCCTCCGACACCCTTGTCATCGTCTGAAGAGAGGTTGCTGACTATAGCCACTCTATACTTGGCGTCGTTCTCGCATTCGAATTGTTGAGGAAGTCGTCGTTCTCCAATTAGAATTCCTTCTCTCTCTCTTTCATGGGATTTTTTTTTCAAAAATCCATTGATTATATACATGTTTGACCCATCCCCAGGTGGATCTGGATCTACGAGTAAAAGAAGTCTTTAAATTATCCCAAAACGTACCTCTTGGTGATAAATAAAATAAGTTTTAAATATTCTAGGAATAACTATTGGTAGAAAGTTTGGGGCAAAATCTGAGTTCTAGTTAGAAAACTACAGTCAATTGTAGGTTCAGGTATTTAAGACTTAGAACTGAAGTTTTTTTCGGGACCTTGACGTTCAAATCGGCAAACGAGGTCCAAATCTCCCAAAACCTCTTCTAACACTTTAAACGTATTGAAACAAATATGTTGGTAGAGACAAGGTTAAAATCTGAGTTCTTATTGAAAAATTGTAGTCAGTTGTAGGTTTAGGCATTTAAGATTTATAATTGAAGTCCATTTTGGGACCTCGTCACTCAAATCGAATAAATGAGGTCCGATCTCCCGAAACCTCTTCCAACATTTGAAATGTGTTAAAACAAATGTGTTGAAAGAGATGGAGTCAAAATCTGAGTTCTGGTTGAAAAATTATAGTGAATTATAGGTTTTGGCATTTAAGACTTAGAACTAAAGTCCATTTTAGGACCTCGACGCCGAAATCGGGAAAATGATGTCCGAATCTCTTGAAACTACTTCCAACACTTCAAACGTGTTGAAACAAATGTGTTGGAAGAGATTGGGTCAAAATTTGAGTTCCGATTGAGAAACTATAGTCCGTTTTAGGTTTATGAATTTAAGACTTGGAACTGAGGTCCATTTCGGGACTTCGACGCCCCTTCATAAGAAAAAAAGTTGAAGAGGTTTGCCTTCGTAAAGCTTCATTCACTGTGCTCCTAAAAAAGACAACAAGAGACAAAAAAAAAAAAATTAAAGCAACAATAACGAAAAAGATCAGAATGACAAGACAAAAAGAAATCGGGAGATAACAAGCACATGAAGAGGTGTGGAGGAGAAAGAGTGTCGGGGGCTGCTACGTTGTGACACCTACGCTATGTCCTTTTATATATATACACAAAACATTACACGCACTACCACGGTACTCCACATCTACTTTTTAGGTATGTTCACGCATAACGCTATGAACATCTACCATGGCCCAACTAATGAGAAAGGCCTAAACTGAGCCCGAGTCTAAAGTAGGCTTTATGGGCCATGAAACTTGCCGCCTGAACATAGTTAACCCGACTTGGGTGTCCAACTATTTCTCTTTGGGCCTGTTCCCTGAGAACTTGATATGCCCCACCATAGGTTGGTAATGATAGACATTTACCAGATATCTCCACCATTCATGGGCCGAACTATCAGATCCAAGGGCTTGGCAGATTTGAACAAAGCCCAATCCTCATGACTTAGGGGCTTGATAAAGACATGAGAGAGAATGCTGTAGAGGATACATTGATTTTGGGATCCGAGTTGGTGTTTGACCAACCTTATTTTTCTTATTTTTTGTTCATAAAATATGAGCATCGTCGATTTAGGACCCAACTTATGTGTTGAACTTTGGATCCTTGGGCCCACCTTGAAAATCCCGGATTGCCACTTTGATGAATCAATCTTTCCGCCATTAGATGGAGGAAAGTCCTTGAATGTCCCTGTAGGACAATTAGTCAACTTAGTTGAAAATCTCCATTAAAGATTGGCGTCCATGAAGAACAATCAGCAAGGATTCGCATCCTTGTAGGACAATCCGTAAAGATAACATCAAATGAATTATTTACGGCACACTTGAAGCGTGGTTGACCCGTTGGTGAAAAAGATAGGACTCCTAAGAAGCAGGGAGTAGTACAAAAGATATAACTCCCAAGAAGCGAAGAGTATAAAACGATGTAACTTTGAAAAAGCAAAGAGTACAAAAAAGATGCGTAACTCCCAAAAAGTGGAGGGTGCAAAAGATATGACTTCCAAAAAGTAGAGGGTGCAAAAGATGTGACTCTCAGGATGTCGATGACACATGACCAAATCTATACAACTCATGCAAAAGTTGACACTCTCGCAGAGGCCACACCAAAAAATGAAAAAAAGAAAAATGTAATAGTTCGATTAACCATCTTCGAACAAATAGGTTCTGAAGAGGTACAAATACTTGTAAATAAAAATATCTCAATAATTATGTCTGTACGGGAGAAAAGTGGGATCAGAAAAACTTGTTATCAACAATGTATTGACAGTCACTTTTACCATCATAAAGAACGATGAAGGTCTTAAAAGCACACACTATCAAAGAATATCGATGTAGAAGTGATTAGTCAAAGTGGAAAGAAGTAATCTATACAGAGTTAAATTTATTTAATATGAAATATTAAGACCTATAGTTATGACACTAGAAGCTATAAAGCCTGTAAGTCACAAGGCAGATCACAAGTATAAAAAATATGAGATTGTCAAATATAAGGCATGACTCGTAACATAAGGTTTCCTGTAGAGACCCATTATAGATTATGAATAAATGTATTTCTCTATGATGAATGCAATTACATTTCAATTTTTAAGTAGGTTCACAGTCTTAGAAGGATGACATGTGTCTTATGGACGTGGTTACAATATATTTATATAAAATGTTGGACACAAATATCTATATGACAATTCTAGAATGGCTCAAATTGCCTAAGCAAATGCTTCAAAACCACATAGTGTGTACGTAATCAAACTACTATAATCCCTGTATAGATTAAAGTAATTTGGAAGCATATCGTATCACCGCCTCATCGAATACCTAATGTGTGTGTGTGTGTGTGTGTGTGTGTGTGCGCGTGTGTGTGTGTTAACAATGTAATACTCTCATTGAAACTAGGGTTTTTTCGCGTCATTGGATTTGGAAACTCTAATTTCAACACATTTGTAAATTGATCCGATTTTATCCTATAAAATTCAGAAATTTTAGCATAGGGATTCGTGTCGGATGTCGATCCGCACTCGGGGTTAATTTGCGCAATTCGAGAACATAAAATGATGGAATTTTGCGAATAAAATAGACATTAAGAGAGAAAATAAACAAAAACTAGAGAGAGAACTAAGAGATTATTCTAGAGAGAGAAAGCTAAAGGAGGATAGAGAAAGGGAGAGAGATAGAGAGAGGAAGTTACCTCTCTCTACTTACCGGAGAAAGGATCGGCCGGAGAAGATGACGTGCTGCTCAAAGTTTGGAGAATCGGCCATGGATACGTGGTTTGTAGATAGCGTTCCAGGCTTGAGGGAGAGTTTTGGTGGTCCATGTGGTCACGACCAGCTTGTTTGGGCAGGATGGAGAGGCTGAAGAGGTGCCATAGTGAGAGGAACGGTGCTGTGAAGGAGATAGCGGCTTGCAGGTGCTTTGAATGGTGCAGATCGCCGGTGTATGAAGAGCTGTTGATCGACCTTCCAAGTTGCTGGAAGGAGGAGCACCAGCAGATCTACAACTTGGAGATCGCAACGATGATGTAATGAAACACATCGGGGGAGAGGTTGCTATTTCGGCAAATGCCAGCGATAACGGCGGACTGTTGTGGTGGAGGTGGTAGAGGAGGCCGGTGCAGACCACCTCCTCCTCTCTTCTTCTTCTTTTCTTCTTCTCTATTTCTTTTTTATTTTCTTGTTCTGGTTTTTTCTTTGCTTGGAAGAAATAGACCAGCAGAAGAAGAGGGTCATGCCTGGGGTTTTAGGAGAGGCCCAAGAGAAAGAGGTGGGCGGTCCGTCTTTAATGGCAGAAACGTGGTGGGGTTTTGTGGTGTGGAGCGGCTAGGAGCATAGAAGAAGGTGGATGGAATGGGGGGGTGAAGATGACGGTTGGGTTCCTCCCTGTTGGCAGCAACAATCGAGATGAAGGGAGCTACTGGACGGTGCACACCAGCACGTGAAATGGAGGAGGTGCAGACCGCCTTCTCCTCTCTTCTTTTTCTCCTCCCTTTTTTTTTTTCTGGTTTTCTCCTCTTCTTCTTTTTAAGGGAAAACGATTTTGGAGAATGAGAGGGGAGGTCGAGATTGGCTGATGGCTAGGGTTTGATGGGGGGTAGAGAGTGGAGAAAACAAAAATGAGAGAAGAGATGCTCTAACGTGGGAGAGAGACCTCCCTCATCTTCCCCTCTTTCTATTTATATAGATATTGGCTTTTAGGGTTTTATTTTGGGTAGATTTGGGTTGTGGGAACGTGTGAGAATATTTTCCCTTAGCTAGTGGACCCCACCACCTTTGCTTCATGGCCTTGTTGCCACCATTGCATATTGAAAGTAGGGTTTTTCCGTGTCGTCGAATCGGAAACCCCGGTTTCAACACATTTTTGATTTGATCCTTCTATTTCACTATTTATTTCTGCAAAATATTCAAGCTTGTATAGTGGACAATGTCGGATGTCGATCCTCACTCGGGGGTTAGAGAACACGCATTAAAGAACATACAATGACGAATTTTTCCACAGAAAATGCCACCAAAGAAGATGGAGAGGTGAGAGTAGTGATTAATGATCACTTTTTAAAACATTTTTTTTTCAAAGAGATTGCTAAATTCATCTTAGTAGAAATAATAAAAAAATTCAAAGAAACATCATTCTCATAAAATCAACCTTATTCATTAAATTCAAAGTCTTACAATTAAGGAATCCAGTACACTTATTGAAATTTAAATCTACTTCAAAATAAACTAAAACATTTGGATATAGAGAGGGAAAGAGAAGAGAGAGAGAGAGAAAGGGAGAAAGTCCTAGAGAGAGAAAAGGAGAAAAGAGGAAGAAACTCACCTTAAGGCTGACCGTTAGATCGAGATCGACCATTGGATTGGCCTTGAGATGAATCGGTGGGTCGGTTGTTGGCCAAGTTTGGTCAGCAAAGTGTTGGGTGCATGGTGGAGATAAAACTCCACGTTGCAAGAGGAGCAGCAAGTCGATGGAGTGGATGGAGAGGAACCCACAAAAAAGTCAAGTTCACCACGTTGGTGGAGGGAGACTGATGTGCACCAGTCCACAACGTGAAGGGAGGAAGAGGCGCACCATTATTGACTTGCAAGCTGGTGTTGCAAGGTTCAACACCGAAAAACACTTTGCTGGTGGTGGTATTGTTTGGGGCAGCCGACAGTGGAGCTTTGGGAACTTACCTGAGTGGAGCACGGTGCAGCTTCATGATGGAGGAGAAGGGTGGTGGTAGCCGGCCCAGCAATGGAGGACGATCCTCCTCCTTCTTCCTTTTTTTTTTTTTTTTTTTTTTTTCTATTTTTCTATTTTTTTATTTTTTTATTTTTTTGGCAGAATGGTGAGGATAGCTGGAGAGCATGAGAAGCTGGTTGAGAGGGGGAGAAGCGTGGAAGAGATGTGGACGGCTACCGGAGAGAAGAGAGGGGCGGTTTGGGTTTTAAAAAAAAAATTAGAAAGTGAGGGACGTGGGAGCCTCTAACGGCTTAAAGTTTTATGGGTTCTCATGGGAGAGAATTCTGAAAATGGAGAGGAGATGATTGGGGCGTGGAGATGGAAGAGAACGTGGGAGACAGAGGTGATGGTGGCGTTGGTTTCACTGGCGAACTAGTGGCGGAAGAGGAGCAAGGGGCGTTGTTGTTGCTGTCACCCCAAAGAGGATTTTGAAGACACCTCACTTGTTCGCCGGGGAAGAAGAACCAGTCCGACGAGGACGGTTACGGTGAGCAGTGGAGATGGAGGTTGCTGGCCGGAGTTGCAGGCTGCAACTCCGGTGATAAAGATGAAAAAGATGAAGAAGATTGAGAAGAGAAAGAAGAAAAAGAAGGAAAAGAATGAGACCAAAGAAGAGGGAAAAACGTGGGGAAGGGTTTTGGGGAAGGATTGGAAGAGATTGGTGGGGGATTAGGGTTCTAACGAACCCTTCTCTTCCCTTTAAAAAGCTTCCCTATTTCCTTTAATGGAAATAGGGTATTTTTTTTTTTTTAAGTAAAACCCTACTTTTCTTTAGGGAATTTCCCCATTTAGTGGACTCCCTATTTTTTAAAATTTAATTGAAATTATTTTAAAATTCACGGGGTCCACTAAATGGTCGGACAGCGGGTCGATGATGATGGGCCCGGCTACTGGCCCACATGGATTGATGATGTCCATCGTCTCACAAGATTATGTGACAAACAATCTGATGGCGATCGGATGGATGGTGACTTGATTGAGACCCAGATTGGTAGATCGATGGATCTAGAGAGATCCAACGGTCCGATGGAAGATCCAACGGTCCGATTGAAGATCCAACGGTCAGAAAGCTAAGGGAGATGAGACAGAGCCAATGGACAGGAGTTCTGGGGTTAGGTCAGTAGTTTCGAGGACTGAGAGATGAAGAGAGAGAGAATAAGGAGAGATGAGAGAGAAAATATCAGAAAATGGAGATAAAAGTATTGGCAGAGGGTCTGGAACCCTGATCTTCACTGTGACCATCCTCACGCTTCTTCAGTAGAGTAGACTATCATTCTTTGCTGACTCAAGTGGCTTTAAACGCTTTGGTCCGTCTCTTGGTCATTGGCTCTCTTGTTCTCTTCGTTCTTTGGGCCAGCTTTTTGGTCTTCTTATTCAGCCCATATTTGGCCCATATCTTCTAGTCATAGCATGTGGGCTCTTTAAGCTTTGATAATGGGCTTTCCTGATCGATGTGGGCTTGCAAGTCTCGAGAATTGTCCCATCGGGGTTTCCTGCGACAGAAGAAGCGCGTAATGAGACTTTATCAGAATAACTTAATGTCTAGACTTCCGAAAATATGTTTAATGCATGCAAATATACCATTTCGTCCAGAAAAGTGTGTTCTGCGCAATGAAATAGACTCTTACGTAGAAAAGTAGATAAATAAAGTATTTTACGTAGGAGAGTGCGATAACGCTAAAAGGATAATTGCTTAAAATAAGCACTTTTGAGCGAATATCACATATGGACCCCACTTTAGCAACTTCAGCAAGCCACCTCTCTCATTCTCCACCTTATTGTTGTCCACTCGTCAACTATCTTACTCAAGCCCAAACAACTTCATTTTACATTGTTTGATCTTTGTGGTCTAGCAACCACTTCACTTGAATCAGCCACCAACATGTCTTGAATGCTTTACAAATACTGGCATCCACCATTTTAGAAACATGCTAGAAATGTCATCTTCGGGTGCATGTTTTAGTTACAAAGCCTACGTGGCCCACATGTGTCCATACACTGGTCCAATGCCTTGGCCCACCACTCAGGATGGTCTATTAATACTTTTTGGCCTGACTATCATTATGGGTCCATATCTTCTTTGGCATTATTTGATGATCCATTTCCAATTCCATCCGACTATCCGCATTTGGCCCACTAGCTTGGCAATGGGCTCTTATACATAGGCATTGATCTGGAGTCTCTTGAACTTGTATTTAGACACTCTTTTGTAAGCCCTGGGTTTGATCACCTCTTCGCCATTCTTTTTATGTCATCACCTACATTTTGGTCTATGCTAGTCCGTCTCCATTGAATATCTGCCATTGTGGTTCGTTGACTTGGCCCATTAGCCCATCTGTTTTCAGATTTCTCAAATCGTGTCTTGCCACTGGGTCCACTAGTCTTCCACTTGGCCGTTCTTCAAATTTGCCAACTCTACTGTCTTGGTTCACCTTTTTATCCCGCATGGTTCACTGATCTTTGATCGTGATTTTCGTGATTGATCGCGGGCCCGCCAGTCTCGAGAATCATCTGATCTAGTCTCCTGCAATAATGAGAAGCGCGTGATGAGCCTTAATCAGAACAGATTTATATCTAGACTTCCAGAAATGTGTTTAATGCATGCAAATATACCATTTCGTCCAGCAAAGTGTGTTCTACGCAACAAAAGAGACTCTTACGTAGAAAAGTGGATAATTAGAGCAATTTTACGTAGGAGAGTGCGATAACGCTAAAAGGATAATTGCTTAAAATAAGCACTTTTGAATGAATATCACAACCTCCTACCAACATATTACCAATCTTTAGCAATTATTGCAAAAAAATGAGCTTGAAAGGGCTATACATATGCTGTACACTTTTTCTCATTAACTCAGGGAAAACACCATTCGTCAGATCATCGAATGGATGCAAAAACAGTTATAGGCTAGCAAAGAGTTGAAAAGTTTTGGCAAGACTACAGACTGATAATCATGACCCAGAATAGTCTGTGTGTGTGTACACAACATTCTCATCATCCGACAGTAAAAATTTTCAGATCACCTCTAAGTTCTTATGCCTCGACCTCAAATCTCACTTGTAAACTACTTAGAATGGAATCACTCAGGAATGATTTTCTTCTTTTCACTCAATTTATATGTGAGGAGATGTGTTGATATATGAAGCAAATATCTCACATATGTATTATTTGAAGGAAGGACATCTTTAATAGAAGAAGATCTCATGATTGGAATATCACTTCACTAGGGAACGTCAGATTAAACTCTATAGCTTCTTTTTCTCCAATCTCCACATTTTATGATTGTGCTATCCTAGAATCAAGTAGGACTTTCCTAGGTTGTAATGAGGCTTAGGTCAGGTGTAAAAAAATAAAGAGATACAGGATTTCAAAGATCTTGAGAGGATATGATTGAGATTTGTAATCTACTATATTAAGAATACATGAAACAAGCTAAGGGTGCATATGATTGAGATTTATAATCTACCATATTAAGAACACATGTGGACTCCCTTTGATCACAGATGCCCTAAATATATTGTATGAGGATAATGATGCTTGTATCATGCAAATTAAAGGTGGGGGTATATAAGAGTGAAGGAATCAAGCATAATTCACCAATGTTCTTTTACACTCACAAGCTTTAATAGAGCTGCAATATTGACGTCCAACAGATATATTCCAGATACAATTTTACAAATCTATTCACCAGGGCGTTACCAAGGTTAACATTCAAGAAATTAATATATTGCATCGATTTACGTCAGTTCTACAACTTTTCAGTTGGCATGCTTATACTTCCGTTCACATAAGGGGGAATGTCACAC
Source organism: Euptelea pleiosperma (assembly GCA_035048495.1). Lineage (NCBI taxonomy): Eukaryota > Viridiplantae > Streptophyta > Magnoliopsida > Ranunculales > Eupteleaceae > Euptelea > Euptelea pleiosperma. The sequence continues at coordinate 13,703,644 of CM068545.1, forward strand.
TATAGGAAAATAGGGTATTAGCGGTAGCTGGGGCCACCGCTAAAGGTTAAAAAAACTACTGTTAAAGCCTTTAGCGGCGGTGGCGGCTACCGACCGTCGTTGATACCCTTGTTGCTAAAGGTTTTAGTAGCAGCCACCTACAAATTGACCACCTCTAAAAGTTCATCCCAAACGATGGGTAAAGTCGTGGGGAAAACAATTATTACTGGCAGCCAAATTAGTATGAATGATAGTCATTGGCTGTTACTAACACCCACTTTTAGCGGCGGTCGGCCAGACAACACCGCTAGGGGAGTCATATTCTAGAAGGACCTTTGCGCACTACAGTCTTTTTTCCTCCGCTTAGATTTTTTCCTATACACTACCAAAAAATTGACTTTCCTGATGGATCACCTAAACTCGTTGTGGCGGATTAAATCCTTCTCTAGGTTTGCATCCCAAAAAGTCAGTCACAACTTTGTATATATTTTTTAGGGAATTTTTGACATACCCCCCCATGTTATCTTTAAAATTTGACATACGCCCCCCCCCCCCCACAATTTGAAAAAGCTGACATACCCCCCTATGACTCGGACCATTGTCATTTGACCAGTGTTGACCCGAGTTGACTTTCAAATTTTGTTTTAAATGGCAAAAATGCCCTTGTCTTCAAGCTTGGAACAAAGGTTTGGGCCTGTCACGCCCCGAATCCGGGCACCAGGATCCGACCCAATTATCCATGGGTCGACCCATACCCGAACCCTGACATGAGAATGAGATTGTCCTTAAAGCCAATCCAATCTATAGAGTGAACCAATCAACTATAATTTACCCCTTTAACCCATTAAGGCATTAACTATAACACACGTTATCAACTAAGCGGAAGCATTAATAATAATTTCAATAAAAGTAGTCTATCAAATTACCCTATTAATCATGGGTCTATATACATGAGTTCAAATAGTAATGGGTCACACGGTACATCCCAATTTGGTAAGATCGGAGTATTAGTGGATTTTTCCAAGTCTAGCGACTCAGTTGAACAGACCTATGCACAGTAAATTGACCATGTAGATCGGTCCCGATTGAATATACTGATATACTTTATATCGTCGGAAAGCTAATTCAATAAGCTCCGACTTTCCTATTTTGTCCAAGGTCAGTTTCTACAAACTACTATGTGAAAAAGGTGTCTTAAGTCTGAAAACAAAACCAGACTAGTCTGACATTGGTTCAATGATTTGGCTGCTTAAAGCAGCACAGTTTGAATCATCTGATGCACATTACATTTCTGGAAAGCTAACAAAAAGAACCTCATTGTTTCAGTTCAGTCCAAAGTCAGATTCTACTGTTTAGTAGTCCGAATAGGTGCTGCAAGTCAAAACACAGGTCCAAACAGATTCGAGATAGGTATAGTTTTTTGGCCTCTTAGGACAGTACACATTGAATCTCATAACGTACTTTTTATATTCAGAAAGCTGACAGAACGAGCTTCGATTAATCTATTTTCTCGAAGGTCTGGTTCTGCCATCTTACTGACAGAAAAGGCACTGCAAGTCTGCAATACAGAATATGTCCACGTTAAGTTTTGGTGATTTTATCGCTTTGGGCCGATATTTTATGAGCCATTTCTCATTAAATCTTTGTGAAATTTCTACTGGAACTTACAAAGTATATAATGATAACATTCTAAGAATATCGAGCATTAATTAGTTTATACCAAGTTCAAAAAGGTTCCAAGTTCTAAATAAGCGTTAACGGTGTATCATCACGAATGAATCAACACCCAATCAATTCAAAGTGGCCATCCCCACGTCTAATTTATTACATCAATATCATTAGTTTCAATGCATAAATATAATCCTATAACCGTAGTCCAACAAGCCAAAGATCAACCCATAATTCCTTCAACGCCATCTAGTGTCTCCGCCGCCGCCTCCATACCATGGACATTCTCTCACGTGCCCATGTCCGCGCCCACATCATCATCTACAAAACTTAAATGTCGCGACCCGAACCCGGGACCCATGACCCGACCCAGAAGAATATGGATCGAACCTGGTATCCGAGGCTAAGGCGCGAGGTGCGGATAAAAATAATATTAATGAAATAATGAACATGTATCTAAGTCATCACACAAATCAAAATGAATCAATCTCATAACGTAAATTTGAAACTCATTTCTGATTACATTCCAAATGTCAAATAACAACCTACTGAAATAACTAGGAATTCAAATGACTAGAAGCAAAACCTAAACATAATTTCTAGGAATGCAATAAAAGTGCTAGAATCCCCTGGCTCCTATCACTGAGCTGTTGGTCCATCTGGTATCTCTGCAAAAATGTTAGAATATAGGCATGAGTTATCAACAACTCAGTCGGTTCACTCCACCACCCATACTTTTATGGGGATGAGTGGTTAAAACATGATAAAAACTATACAATGATCAGAATATGCATCAATACTATCGACAATCAAATACTGGACTCATCGGGTAAATCCCAAAACCCCAATGAGTTAAAATAAAAATGAGAGTGCATGGTTGGACTAAACAAGTGGCTTTCTTACGGGCGGGCCATGCCGTTAATTCCACCACAAGGATCCAAGGATGTTTCAGGTCTTTCACCATTGGGAACAGAATGTCCCCGTTGCTTTTTAGGCATGCTCTCAGAATTTGAGAGAGCATCCAAGGGGTCGTGGTCCTACGATACATCCGAACCCTCAAAATGATAACAATAAAATAATAACAACCAATGCATCTCCAACAATAATTAACAATCCATGATAATATTCAATGGACGACCATGTTTCAATACATGCAGATAAATCAGCGGAGATGCACGAGAATCGATATACATGTTTTTCAATATAGATTGAAATAAATTTTCTATTTTAAACATATGCATTTAATAATATAATAATAAAATGCATCCATAAAAGTAAGAGATCGGGAACAGAATCCTACCTTAGTTTCGCTACCCGATTAACTCTAATTCTTCCTTTTGACTCCTTCACGTAGATCTAAGTCAAAGGTGATCGTACCTTCAATGATGTTGATGATTCAAATTGCATATAAGATATATTTTTAGTTTCTTGTAAGGTAAAATATAACTGATAAATGTGTTTAGTGGTTTTGCTTGATCGTGTGGTTAACAATGTCTCAGATTGTGTGTATTTAGGCCATGGTCAATCTAAGGGGTCTCTAATATTAGGAAGGTCTTGATCAATAATCAAATGTAGTATTCACATCATTTGATCCAACACTCGACTAATAGGTGCTTAGTATGACGGCTAATTCGAACAACCACTAACAATCATGAAAGATGTATTGAAACAAATGATGTTGACTAAGTAACGAGCTTATCGGCAACTTTTCAAATTTCTAGGTTACAGAGGAAAGGATTGTAGGACAAGTGAACAACCTTAGCCAAAAGAATAATATATTTTCAAATAGATGAATTAGTAAGTGACAACACTAGCAACTAAGATTATAAGGGAGGTTGATATATGTTGTGGATTTCAAAGTACCCAAAGAAGACCAATCTGGATTTCATGAAAACAATACCGGTTATGTAGGCGATATTCGCATGTGACATACCTTACAACGAGTTGAAACACTGGATACACCCCTTCCCTATGAAAATACGTTGATGGACACAATGATGATCTACTGTTAGACAAACACAGCATATGCATTGTCACCGACATCCCAAGGAAAATTAATTAATAAGACAACCCAACAGGTTGTTTGGTACACCCCCTTGTTATTCCATACATCTAATATGTGAGTACACAGATTAGGAGATAGAGTCGTGTGAGATGAAAATGTCAATTCACTACTACTGTATACATTACAGCAATTGGAAAACAAATCGAGACAACCATTGGACTATGTCTTAACAACGTCTACACATCTTCAAGATGATTTGAGACTCTAAGAATAGATGTTCATAAGGAAAGAAAATAAAGAAAAAAAAATAAAAGAAATAAAGCAAAGGAATGATACAAAAGATATATCATTGAAAGAAATAGTTGTATGTTCTCATTAATGGTTATAAGACATTGGGACAGTGTCTAAATTAAGTCTGGATGCTGGATTCCAGCCACGCGATGTGAATCCCATCCGACTGCTAGTGATCATCTATCAGCCTGATTTGTTTCTTCCTCACATAGGTGCATCATGTGGTGGACCAACATTCATGGTTCTATTGGCCCAAGGTGAGTAGGTAGGTTATGCAAAGATTTACAGAATAAAAGGAGATGGAGGTTACCTTACGGAGTGGCTGCCCGGTTGATGAAAATCGAAAGAATGCAGATCCAATGGTGGAGATTGACCAGAGGTGATGGCTGGCTGTAACGCCTTCGACAGTAACTGCGCTTATTTTACCCGGTGGTGAGAGATGGCAGCAAGAAAATCAATCTTAGGTGGGTTCTTGATCTAACCCAATGGTAGAGAAGGGTATGGATGTTCTTGATGTGGCTGGGTTTGGTTACAAAGGAGTTTAAAGATCGTGTTTCACCCAACACGATGATGGATAATGGAGAGGTGGAGTAATAGGTGGAACCGTTTGAAGGCTTAGTCGTACATGAGTTTGGAAACTCTTTTAATTTGGACGGCTAGAGATCAAGAGATTGGACGGATGAGATGGTGTTTCTTGATTGAGTTTACAAAGAGGGTTTGGAAGGGAACACGTGTTTCCTCACAAGGGAGACAACGTCAAAGTTTGTTGAGAATGGGTTGGGTTTGGACGTATGTGGGTTTTGGGGTTTGAAAAGATAAATTGTATTGTTGAAGTTGAATAAAATAATATATTATAAAGGGGTTTGATTAAAATAAGGTTTTGTAAAAGAGTTTTTGATTTGAATAATGTATTATATTAACTAAAAGTGTGAATTGGGTTTGACTTACATTAATAAGGATATAAATTATTATATTTTATATGTGTAGGTAGCATGCTACTCACTAAAATACATATACACATATTAGTATATAATCATTATTAGGTTACAATAATATAATACTAATGTATACATAATAGTCAAAAGGGTGTATTGTCACACGTATGTATATACGTACTGATATTCGCTCAAAAGTGCTTATTTTAAGCAATTATCTTTTAGCGTTATTGCATTCTCCTACGTAAAATGCTCTATTTATCTACTTTTCTACGTAATAGTCTCTTCTGTTGCGTAGAATACACTTTTCTGGACGAAATGGTATATTTGCATGCATTAAACACATTTTCGGAAGTCTAGATATTAAGCCATTCTGATAAAGTCTAATTACGCGCTTCTTCTGTCGCAGGAAACCCCGATGGGATGATTCTCGAGACTTGTGGGCCCAAATCGATCATGAACACCCATTATCAAAGCTTAAAGAGCCCACATGCTATGACTAGAAGATATGGGCCAAATATGGGCTGAATAAGATGACCAAAAAGCCGGCCCAAAGAACGAAGAGAGCAGGAGAGCCAATGACCAAGAGACGGACCAAAGCGTTTAAAGCCACATGAGTCAGCAAAGAATGATAGTTGACTCTACTAGAGAAGCGTGAGGATGGTCACAGTGAAGACCAGGGTTCCAGACCCTCCGCCAGTGCTTTTCTCTCTATTTTCTGATACTTTCTCTCTCATCTCTCCTTATTCTCTCTCTCTCTTCATCTCTCGGTCCTCGAATCTATTGACCTAACCCCAGAACTCCTGCCCATCGGCTCTGTCTCATCTCCCTTAGCTTTCTGACCGTTGGATCTTCAATCGGACCGTTGGATCTCTCTAGATCCGTCGATCTATCAATCTGGGTCCCAATCAAGTCACCATCCATCCGATCGCCATCAGACTGTCTGTCACATCATCTTGTGAGACGATGGACATCATCAATCCATGTGGGCCAGTAGCCGGGCCCATCATCATCGACCCGCTGTCCGACCAGTTAGTGGACCCCGTGAATTTCAAAATAATTTTAATTAAATTTTAAAAAAATGGGGGGTCCACTAAATGGGGAGATTCCCCATTGAAAAATAATGTTTTACTTAAAATATATATATATATATATTTTTTTTTTCATATTTTTTATTTTCAAAAAATACCCTATTTTCATTAAAGGAAATTGGGAGCTTTAAAAGGAGAAGGAGAGGGGTTCGTTCGAACCCTAATCCCCCTCCAATCTCCTCCTCTCCTTCCCCCTATCCTTTCCCTTCTTCCCCGTGACTTTTTTCTCCTCTTCTTCCTCTTTTCTTCTTCGTCTTCTTCACCATTCTTCGCCGGAGTTGCAGGTTTGCAACTCCGGCCGTCCTTCTTCCTTCTTCTCTTCTCTTTCTTCTCTTCCTTCTCTTCTTTCCTCTTCCTCTCTTCGTTTTCTTCTTCTTCTTATCCTCAGTCTTCTTCTTCTTCTTCTCCTTTAATTCCCACCGGAGTTGCAGGTGCAACTCCGGTCATCTTCTACGGCGAGAAGCTCGCCGGAAACATGCACAGTAACCAGCTGCTGTTCTCCTCTCCACCACCGTTCTTCTCTTGACTGATTCACATCCCAAACCGTCTCTTCTTTTCCTCTCTTCCACCGCTTCGCCCTCGCCTCTCTCACCAAAACCAGAAAAAGAAATAAAAAAAAAGGAAAGAACGGTGGGTTCCGTCCCCTCCTTGCACCGTCCAGCGCCAGCAACCACAGTCCCCTAGCGCCTCCCTTCCTCCACAGCTAGCTGCACACCATCTCACCTGTGACAGCCACCGGTAAGACCTGCAACTCTTACCGGAGCACCACCCTCTCCAATAGCGCCTCAAACATCTCCACGCTCCAGCACAACCACCACACCATCTCACTTGTGACAGCCACCGGTAAGACCTGCAACTCTTACCGGATCACCACCCTCTCCAATAGCGCCTCAAACACATCCACGTCTCCACCCTTTCAACTTGCAAAGTAACGGCCTGCAACTCTTGCAGGCCGTCATCTTGTTCCCTTTAACCCTTTCCATCGTTTCTACTATTTTCACCCTGCGAGACCACCGTCCAGATCAACAACGCTGCTGCATCTGCAAATTTCCCACAGGCTATCAGCCTCCTCATTCATCCCACCTTCTTGCATGCCTGCAACTTGGCCATTCTCCCCATCTACAGCTTGCAGTGCTTACTCTCTCACGGTTCGGGCACCTCTCCAAGCACCCACAGTCAACTACAACACTCATCAACGGCTCATCCATTGGCCGTTGTCCCCACAGCCTTTTCTTCATCCTTCAAGCATCCAACGGTGCAGCTGCAGGTATGCCTCCTTCATAACCACTCTCTAGCCACCATCACCACACCGCGAGTTGCAACCACCACTTCGCCACCATCACGCATCTTCTCCCCACCATGCTTCTCACCGATCGGCCGATCAACCACTTCCACACTTGGCCGATCATGTCCATGCGATCCCCCATCTATAGTAGATCTCCGGTGAGTTCCCCACGGTGAGGTTAGTTTCTCTCTCTACTTCCTCACTTTATCTCTCTATTTTCTCTCTCCTATTCTTGATTTCTCTCTCTAGATTGTCTTTCTCTCAATTCATCTCTCTCCATCCATTTCTTTTTCTAAAAAATCTTGTAGTTTTAATTTTCTCTCTCTAAATCTCCTGTTTCTCTCACTAGCTTCTCTCCCTTACTAGTCTTTCTATTCGCTTTCTAGTGTAGTTTTGATTATTACATAATTTAATTCAAGCCTTGTAAGAATTTTTCAGATTAATGAATTTAATTAGCAGTTTGTTTCCTTAATTTCTTTTATGCTTTTATTCATTGCGGTAGTTCCTCTCTCTAAAAATCACAAAATCCTGTTTTAAAAATCCATCTCACCATTCTCACCCCTCCATGCTTTTCTGAGAAAAATTCATCATTTTATGTTCTTGAGCCGCACAAACTAACCCTGAGTGCGGATCGACATTCGACACAAGCCACTGTGCAAAATTGCTCATTCTACAGGTTAAAAGTTTCGGATTAATTAAAAATGTGTTGAAGTTAGGGTCGTTCTCTCAACGACGGAAAAACCCTACTTTCACGTACACACATGCCTTGTGTGTAATGTACACACATACCTTATGTGTAATTTATATGGGTTAAATACAACAAAATACTTGAATCCATTCACTACTCGTATTTTAGATAATGTGTCATACGTACGGGACACAAAACGGCATAGAAAATTTGCAAGTCCCACCAAGTTCATGCGGGTCCCACATGAAAATCCTGAAAAAAATTATTTTTCCTCGGAATTGGTCGAAACTTCACATGCATGTTCTATCGACTAGATGATTATGTTTCATGAAGAAAAATGTGTGCAATGGGTCTAATAAAATTTAAAACGGATCAAAATACCTTTTTTTTTGGGGTTTTACACTAAAGGTGTCGGCTTACGCCGTGAGCTAACGCTCAATAGAAAATCCACCGTACTCCATTCATGCTAAGGTCATAGTCTATCACTTTATTATCAAATCATGTCATCATCATAGAATTGTATTTCAAGTAAACATAAATTAGGCATTCAATCACAATTATAGTTATTCCTAATCATCCTAGTATGCAAAATACAATGCATGCAAAAATGAGTGCAACCCATATCTGGGTCTCCTTCTCCTTCCCACGCCGGGAGTAGCTCAACCGAGAGCTCTTCTGCAGGGGATTAGGGTTTTTCACCCAAGGGCACCGAGCCCTACTTATTTTGCCATATCCGAACACTTCTAATGTATGCTAGCATGCTATGCAAAATAATTCCAGTTCAAAAAAGAATATTCAAAACCTCTTCCTACCGTAACGTAACCACATCGATGGAGCATGTGGATTTGGCTCGTGATTATCCCTCATGGAGAAAATGATAGAGCATTCTAGCCCCAAAGTTTCTCTTGGGAGACTACCACGAGTCGTAATCATTATTGGCTCCATCCGATCGAATCTTATTCATAACTTTGAGCGATCAAGTTCACATGGTAACAACAATTTAATCCTTTCGTTACCATAACGGTATACCCACATATCAATTACAATTCGAGTTCATGATCAAATGAAGCAAGAAAGTCAGAATATCAAGAGAAGTATCATACATATATGAACCCATTTTGTTTTTTTTTTTTTTTTTTTTTGTACAACATGATAACGTCCAGAATTTCTAGCATGTATTCTTTTAACGATTTCTAAAAATATGAACATGATAGGGAGGTAAAGAAATAGACAATCACATCAACTCGTAGGAGTACCTACCTTTAACCGTAGATCGTTTGCGAATGCCAAAGGTTCCTCAAGTTGAAGCCGTTGGATCCTCGGCGTTTATTTTATTCTTATGTTTTGGGTCACTTGATTTGTTTTACCCAATGGAGATGTGCTGGACTGAGATGATCGATCTCCTCCCCAACTCTTGAAGTTCCTCTCTACCTTGGGAGATCACAATATTCCTCCTCCCAAAGGTCACCACGCTTTTCTCTTGGGTTTGCTATTTAGTTCGTGATTTTGGCTTACTAGTATTTGTGAGAGACGTGTTTAGACGATTGCTGGAGGTGTTCCATTGTTACAGTGTTCTTAAATGGCGTCAGTCCAAAGGAAAGGTTTGTGAGTTTCTATGTTGGCCGCTCACACGTTTGGCAATAGGTATAATGGCGAGAAACGTGACTAAGTGATGTTTCAAGGTCTACAAAAATTTTCAGATTTTAGAAAGTTCTTACAAAAGTTAAAGTAAGAAGGTCACCCACGTGTTCACTGCCTATGTGGAATGGATTACTTCCTAGTGCTCACATCTACGGTGATCAAAAGATCTCCTTCACCCCTAGAGGATTATAGATACTATCCTAATCTGTCTTCTCTTTCTTTCCTTGCAGGTTTGCTATTCCACATGGGAGGCTAGGTGTCAAGAGGGTGGTCAAGGGACTCTCTCTCAAGGTAAAGACGTGGGTAGTCTAGGTGTAGTTTTCCAGATTTCCCCATTGAAGTCTAGTGTAGATGGGTCCCACAATTCTAACATTTCTGGTTTGTGTGTGTATGAGAGAATGATTCTCTCTCTAAGAATTTATTGCTCCTCATTATATATTATATATCCTTGCCCAAATTTTTGGTGATTGATGCCTATGTGGCAGATTTGCAATTATTGGGTTTCTACTCTAAAAAGAAGAGTGAGCATGTGGCCATAGTGGCACACATCCAACAAAACCTAGGGTTCATTATTTTATTTTAAAAAAGTCAAAGAATTATTTTGTGAGATTACCAAGGTATTATTATTATAATATTATTTTTTAAAAGAACATTTTATGTATTGTAGTATATTAAGGTATGGTGAATGAAAGGGCCCATGGGTATGGGTACTCCTTAGGCCCATCGAATAGTACCCTAATAAGTTAGTCAATTTATGCTTTAATTAATGCGTTAAGGTTCGTCGTATAAAGGTTCACAATTATTCAAATTTTTTAGGTGAGTCCCAAATGTCTAACTTGTCTACACAAGTGTTCAATTCTTCACTACGGGCCCACCAATTATGGATTATACAGAATGTGGCTAATATATGTATATTAGGGTCATTTGAGGGTCCCACATCTTAGTGTTCATTATGCTTTGTAATACATTAAGTTAGTTATTAGTAGCTACCCAGAGTGGTCCGACATTAATTTGTGTACTAGTGTAAGAATGAAAATGATTCATTTGTGGTGTCAAGTGTTTCAGAAATCCCTGCATGACATGATATAAGAGTTCTCATCTAAATTCTACAAATTTTGTTAAATGTCAATCATGTGATGCACTAGGATAAAGAATTGTAAGTATATCGAAGTGACTAGGTAATCCTCCTAGTGGTGATTTACACTAATACTCTTGACCAAAGGTTCAGGGTATTACAGGGCCAAAACCCAAACCCCAAATCAAAAGACTGTGGGGATGTCCGGCCAAGAGATTCCAATGGGTTGGCTGCCCATCACCGGCAACCAACCCATCGGAGTCTCATGGCCAGCTGGCCACCACTCCGGCAATAATTTTAAACCCAAGGTTAAAAAAAAAAAAAAAAAAAACACAAAGCATACAATTTTGGTTTTAAATTTTTCATTAACAAAAATGAAAAACATGACAAAGCAATTTATATTTCAAACTTTTGAGATGTGGATTTTGGAAAGATGGGTTCTCTCAATTTTAAAATTTCATTCTACAATAAAATCCATAAAAATAAATCTCATTCCTTCATGAGTTTTGTTTAATTTTTTGGGGTTTTTTCTTCTCAATCATTGTTTAATTCATCAAAAAAATAAAAAAAAATCTCAAGTTTACCAACATGGGTTTTAATTTTTATCTTTAATCTCCTCTTTTCATGTTTGATTTGGGTTATGGGTTTAGGCTTAAACCCAAACCCTTGTTATAAGGTTGAAGACAAGGGCACTTTCGTCCTTTAATACAAAATTATGTAGTCAACTCGGGTCAACACTGGTCAAATGACAGTAGACCGAGTCATAGGGGGTATGTCAGCTTTTTCAAATTGTGGGGGTATGTCAAATTTTAAAGATAACATGGGGGGTATGTCAAAAATTCCCTATTTTTTATTTTATTTGTGACGGATGTAAATTCCCGCAACTTTGTCCCGCGCACGAACTCCTCCCCCATTCTAAAATATTTCGACCCTAACCTATCCCACGCCATTTTCTCATCCTCTTCTTCATCTCTCCTTTGAAGTCTCTCAGATCGTCCTTTGTAAGCCCTAATTCTAGGGGAAAAGAAAGCCTCGTTCGGTTAGGGTCAGAGGGATTGAAATAAGGATGTTGATGAGATTGTTGCAGAGATGAAGCTAGGTCTCTTGTGAATCGAAGAATGGCGGAACGAAGTTGCTATTAACGAAGACAATCTCCTCCTCAACATCTTCTTTTTTCCAGGATTTAATCTCTTCGGTAGAAATCTAGGTTTTCTTCATTTCGTAAATCTATGTTTCCATTGAAGTCTGAGAAGGCCGGAGAGTGGAGACCAGAGAGTGCGTATTATGGACTTCGTTTCTTGTTTTGTGGAGGATTTAAACCGACATTGCGCGAATTTCATCAGTGGTAAGGAAACTAATCGAAACCCTAATCCGTTCTCCTTGATATTGTACTTCTTATTGAGAAACTCTAAATCTCATATGTGAAGAGTGCCGGAGCCGACAAGATCTTTACGCTTTTGTTTCAGAGTGGTAGATTGTGAGGAGAAGCTTCACACGAGGAGCGAGTGAGAGGCTATTATCTATTTCTAAGGTTTCTATTGGCGGGAGAGACTTCAACAGCCGCAAGCTCATCTCTCTCTCTCTCTCTCTCTCTCTAACTCTACTTCTACTTTCTTCAGTTCAAAAGAGACCATGGAATGAATCATTTCGCAGGATGAGGTCAAGCAGTTGCAAGCTTTAATGGAAGGTCAACTTCTCTGTTCTCTATTTCCCAGTCATTGATCTTTGAATTACAAACTCTATTAACAATTGAAGAAAACCTTCAAGGTTTGCATTCTGTGTGTGTATGTGTGTTTTCAACTTATCCGGCCCACAATGTTCGAGATTTCCGAGTTTATAATTTGTGTGTTGAGAATTATATATTTATTTGGGCATTTAGGGATTGGGAGAATGTCAAACTGCTTGTTTGGATTTGTTAGTGTTTTAGGATGGAAGGATTGTACATGATTGAGGAGGGCCAAAGCATTGCTTTTGGGGGTTTTAGTAGTGTGCATTCTTTGTTTTTCTGATTGTTGGCTTTATTATTTTCATTGGCATTGACAGTCATTATATGTGTTTTCAAGGGTTAGCCCAAATTATTGCTTGGTTCTTGTTTAGGCTATTAAGAGTAAATGTTGACCTGATTAGATACTCTAAACATCTGGGTTTTGGCACTTCCGTTTAGGAGTTTGAATATACCAGCATTGGACATTGATTGCTTACAACCACTTTCTTATACTTATGTGCAAAAATTTGTGGTGGCATCTATGTTACGCCTATACATGTGCATCATACCATTGAGGCAGCACTTACCATTTGGAAGATCGATAAATTTGGTGGGCTTAGAGATGGATACTAGTAAGTAATTATTGTGTTACTAATGTTTTGATGAGAGTATCACGTTCATAGGTTCTGCTATTAAATTTGTTTACCCTTATAATTTAATTCTGTTTTTCTGCTGGTGTTCCTGCATGTCGGCAAAATCACGTTTTTATCCCCTTCTTGCTGCTCTTAGATACAATCATGGCTTTTGACCCCTCCTTTGTAACTTTCAGATTTGATTTCAATTTTGTTTTGTATTTTTGTCAAAAAAAATTGTCTAATAGGAGTGTGCTTCTCACTACCATCACGGCAATGTTCTTGGCAGCTGAAAAAGCAGTGGACACTTCTTGATTGGAAGCCAGGGCAGTAGTCTGATATGCTTGTAGATCTGTTTGGTTTTGGGAACATAGTCCAAGATGGCGTCAATAGAGACATTGATGAATCATCTATAGGCAGGGACATATTCATTATCCTTAAGTAATTGCGTCTTAGTGATTAGTGGAATAAGAAAAGTTTGTTGTGTCATACACAGAGATCAAGTCTCTGTTAGTTTCTTCATGTTCTGGTTCTTGCTTGTGTATGTATGTTAATTCCTCACACACTTAAGCATATGCAGGAAATGGTTCTTAACCATGTTAGGAGTGTGGGGTTGTTGGGTGATGGTTTTGGTTCGACACCAGAGATGAGTAGAAGGAACCTGATATGGGTGGTCGCTAGGATGCAAATTCTTGTGGATTGCTACCCTTCTTGGTAAGCTACTTCCCTACCTACACAATTTGCCCAGTTCACTACTTTATGTGTTGATAATCTTTTTCTTTTATTGTGGTTTGATTGTCTTAACTTCTCTGAGAATTAGATGAAGTTCTATTTTTTTTTATGTCTAGTACGACATTAAGCACTTCAAAGTTTATCCATTTTATGTTGTAATTTTTTAAAATTCTTGAGGCGAGTTTCATAGCCGAGGCTAAAGCCAAACACTTGAGGCTCACCTATAAGACCCAATTGGGAGTGAGGCTTAAAATTTGTCTTCAACTCATATCCTATTTGCTGTGACGGCTTTTATTTTTATTTTTTACTTGGTTGGATATGTTAGAATTGTGCAAATTATCATGAGTTGCTTCAACTGCTGCTTGGAAGATGATGTCCATAAATCCGTTGACAGTGAAGGCCCATTCAAGGCGAACAATTCAGTAGGTAATCAGTGTTCCCATAACTTACATTAGCATAAAGGAGAGAGGGTACTCTGTGCATTTGTTAGATAGCTACATTCTCTCCTACGCATAGTGAAGAAACAGGTAGCTAGGTTCCTTGGATGCATTCAAAACTGCTCCATATATTCAGGCTTTGGCTTTCCCCACAAACATTTGTTTTGGGCCTTGGATTTAAGTAGTTAAAATGGTTTCTTTGCTAAGGGACAAAAACTGTGGGGTTGTATTATAACCCTTGTAAGGATGTAATCCAAGGGAAACTTATGTACTTGTTTAAAAACCTATCATATACAAGTTTTCTATTACATTATTGTACTTATTATGTGAGATGATGTTGGAGATGCATGCTTGTAAATAACATGAATTTCTTTGTCTAATGGAGGTCACTTTTTGTGCAAGTTTTCAATTGAGTAGCTTCTGTTATATTGATAACTTGGAAAGGAGTCAAACCATTGATTTTTTTGGTTAACTTTGTCTAATGAAGGTCATTTTTTGTGCATTTGAGCTGGTTTTGTCTTAATGGCTTTGAGGAGGAGATAGACTGGTTATATAACTATAACCTTTGAAACAGGTAACTTGCTTTTGTGCATTTCAACTAGTTTTATCTTAATAAGTTGGAATGGGAGCTAAAATAATATACTTCTTTGTTTCTTTTTCTTTTGATCTTTCTTTGTTTTATCTTGAAGGGATTTAACACTTTCATGGTAGTAGTTTGGTACAGTTTGTTTCATAACTTCAGAAAGTAAAATACACATGGCACAAAGAAATTCTGTTTAAAGGAAATTTTTGTTCTCAATTTCAGATTTTATATTCCCCAAAATCTGATGTATCACATAAAATCTCTTGTTACTACTGGAAATTCTGTATGTATTTTCTATTTGTTGATATATACATAGCAAGGGCTCCCTGCTCGGAGAACCAATTCAGTCAAATCTGAGGTGTTGAAGTTAAGAGTAGGTCCTCTTAAGCCTTCAACTCAATTGTGCAATTTATTGTTGTCTTCCATGCTAAGGATTATTGTGGCTCCAATTTGTTCTCTTTCTAACCTATTCTTATGAAAGCTTGAAATCAACAAGAGAAAGTGGAGTCTATTCTTCCTTTATTGTCTGATATTTGTAAAATATTTAACTAGAAGTAGGTATATGCCTTATTACTTGTACTTTTGGCATTCAACCTCTTGTAATTAGTTTCTGAGATGATTTTTATGCTCATAAGAACTATATGAAGTTCATAACCATGGTGGCAACTCCTGTCTTGGGGATCATTATTTTTAAGTGCAATTGCTTTTTTCTGTCATAAATATAACCAAGAGTTGGTTATCTTATGATCTCCCTTTATATTTCTTCTTTCTTTTTTTCAATTTTTTTTTTTTTTTGCTTGTTAAATCACTGTTCTTAAGATATGAATATTGCCTCTTTGTGCTGTTAAAAGGTTTCATCTCGCATCACCCAAGGAGACGCTTTTGTTCATAGATTGTATTGTTCGCAACCTATTTTAAGAGTACTACATTAAGGGTTTAGGGTTGATGAACTAAATTAGTTTCATGTTCCCTTGGAAGGATTTGTGCAGTATGACTCTTGCTATATCATCTTAAAGGAATTCTTCTTATAATGAAGAAATATTTACAATATCAGTAGGAAAATTGTCGTTGTCTTTAGCAGCCTTTTTTGCATACTAAAATGACTAATTACTTTCTTACATGAGGACGTCTCCCTAGAACTTCGTATTCTGTTTGCCCTCTTTAGTAAAATTTCATTAATTATCAATTTTTTTTTTGACAATTATGGGTTCCGTACTCTCATTCCACTTTGGAAACTAGGGGTAGATCACATGGGGATGTCTCCCTTTTGCATGCTAATATAAGATTGTATTCTTGATTGGGTAACTTATAATTTCTTGGAACATTTTGATGCGTTTTCACGATTAGTGTTACTATTGTAATTTCTTTTTTATCAATACAATTTTCTTACTTAGCAAAAAAAAAATAAAAATTGATTGGGTAACTTATATCTCCTTGTCTTTCAATTTTTTAGTTCATTTTTGTTTACATGTATCATGCAATGGGAATGAAACTGTTTGCAACCTTTACATGATTGGACTTTAAATATATTTGAGTTACTTTTAATATTACTTTTGTGTTTTTGCCAATATATTTTGTCTCTCTCGTCGTGTGCAATGAATTTCTGATTTTGTTCTTTCTTCCATTAGTAAACAGGTAGAATTGTTTATATTTTTTTTCCAATTAAAAACTATTCGCGACGGACTTAGTCCGTTGTTATTTGCGACGGACTGGTATTTGCGACTT